>CM042017.1:62867191-64199691 GCA_023525715.1 Cichorium intybus | reverse complement strand
TCTATATCTATATCTATCTATATCTATATCTATATCTATATCTACATAACTCTTATAATAGAGGTTATTCAAATCATTGTGCTTCAAGAAATCCAAATACTTTCACCATATTTATTTGAAACTCCTAACTTTTCATCTTATACTAATTAAATATTTATTTGTAACTCACAACTTCTCATATTATGCTAATTAATTGTTTTTGCTCAATTAAAATGTTTTGCCTATATAAGAACTATTCCACACTTGATTACTTCAACTTGCTTCTCTTCAATTTTTTTTTTCGTTAACTAGTATATATACATGAGAGTTCAACAATGTCATAGGCTTATTTTCGTTTTGGCTATATATATATATATAGTTATAAAGTGATGAGAATTCCACCATGTTATAGGCTAAATTTCTATTTTTTCTTTATTGCTTTAAAGTGATGAGAGCTTTAAGATGTTATATATATATATATATATATATATATATATATATATATATATATATATATATATATATATATATATATATATATATATATATATATATATATATATATATATATATATCCATTGGTCGAGATTACTTCATACGCTTCTCACTAAAATTATTCTTTTTATTTCATATATACATATATATATATATATATATATATATATATATATATATATATGTATATGTATATGTATATGTATATGTATATGTATATGTATATGTATATGTATATATATATATATATATATATATATATATATATATATATATATATATATATATATATATATATATATATGTATGTATATTACAAATGTATGTTGGAAGAGTTGTATGTTTATTTACAATGAATGGCAAATTGTTAAAATCAATTTGTACACATAAGGTTATGCTTTCGTAGACATATTCTATTATGGATTTCTCACCATAATGGATTTCCAACATAAATTTGTAATATATATATATATATATATATATATATATATATATATATATATATATATATATATATATATATATATATATATATATATGTATATGAAATAAAAAGAATAATTTTAGTGAGAAGCGTATGAAGTAATCTCGACCAATGGATATATATATATATATATATATATATATATATATATATATATAATTATATATATATATATATATATATATATATATATATATATATATATATATATATATATATATATATATATATATATATATATATAACATCGTAAAGTTCTCATCACTTTAAAGCAATAAAGAAAAAATACAAATTTAACCTATAACATGGTGGAATTCTCATCACTTTATAACTATATATATAGCCAAAACGAAAATGAGCCTATGACATTGTTGAACTCTCATGTATATATTCTAGATAACAAAAAAAAATTGAAGAGAAGCAAGTTGAAGTAATCAAGTGTAGAATAGTTCTTATATAGGCAAAACATTTTAAATGAGCAAAAACAATTAATTAGCATAATATGAAAAGTTGTGAGTTACAAATAAATATTTAATTAGTATAAGATGAAAAGTTAGGAGTTTCAAATAAATATGGTGAAAGTATTTGGTTTTCTTGAACCACAATGATTTGAATGACCACTATTATAAGAGTTTTATATATATATATATATATATATATATATATATATATATATATATATATATATATATATATATATATATATATATATATATATATATATATATATATATATATATATATTACAAATGTATGTTGGAAGAGTTGTATGTTTATTTACAATGAATGGCAAAATGTTAAAATCAATTTATACACATCTTTTTGTACACATAAGATTATAGTTTAAAAGGGGTTAAATTTAATAAACAAAAAACTACCTTATTGTATTGTTTATTGTTGTAGATGAACTCTCATAGCTCTTATCAATGTGGTATTCTTAAAAATCAACCAAATTATAGAAATGATCTTGAACTACAAAGTAATTCAACTGTTGTAATTGTGAAAATAATTGGGTAAATTATTTAAAAGGTATTGTAGTTTTTAATATTTGAATTTGACTATAATATGTTTTTCATTTAACCACAACTCTTACAGTTCATTGAAATAACTTTTTCTTTTGTTAATAAAGGTAATTTCCCTTCAACCGTATTCTTTTGAAACTATAATGACTTTAAAACGTTTTCTAATAACAATTGTTAATTTGTATATTAATACGAGATAATTATCTGGATTTTCAATTTATGATAATTAATTTGTATTCATGGTGCAAATATTAACTATTTATTTACTAAACTACTTATGTATTAAGTACTGCAACTTTAAATAATGATACACTTAAAGATCAGCGATATTAATAATTAAACAGAATTTTAGTGAAAACTAATGCTAACATGTTCAAAGTATATCCAAAATCTACGTCCATTAGTTCAAGCAATGTTTGATTCTTCAAAAACAATGTCATGGCGTACTTTTTTAATAATCAATTGATTAGTACTTTATATTTGATTTTTTTTAATAAACAAACAAATATTATACAATGTTGGACATATTATTTTAATCTTAATTATATGCATGTAATAATGTTTAATGCTAAAAAAAATTATGTGTAATAACTTTGTTGTTAGTATGTACCAGATGTAATTCCAATACATGATATAATAATATTTGGATTATATGTATACTTTTTGGGTACTAATACAATTTTTAGGATAAAGCAATATAGTTTTCAAAATGAACAACCTTTTTAAGAAACATAAAACTCTTTTTGAGATAAAATACGCTCTATGTCATTAGAAATTTCAATATAGTTGAATCGAATATGAAAATAGTGATTGCAATATGATGTTGTTTGAGAATGTCGAACGTAGTGAGCTAAACGTTGATACATTATGCCCAAATAAGCATAGCCACGAAAATTGTACATCAGTGTTGGAAAGTTTTTATATTAATTTTTTTAATTTTTTGTGACAAATATTATATTATAGTTAATGATATTCACTAATTTATTTTCAAAACTTTACATTTGTTATTGTTGTTTTACTGTATAAATTGATTCTTGCGCAATGCGCGGGTATACGCCTAGTAACTCTTATAATAGAGGCCATTCAAATCATTGTGAATCAAGATAAACTAAATACTTGCATCATATTCTTTTGAAACTCCCAACTTGTCATCTTATACTACTTAAATATTTATTTGTAACTCATATCTCTTCATCTTATGCTAATTAATTGTTTTTGATCATTTAAAATATTTTGCCTATATAAGAACTATTCAACACTTGATTACTTCAACTTGCTTCTTTTCAATATTTGTTATTGTTATCTAGAATATATATATATATATATATATATATATATATATATATATATATATTTATATATATATATATATATATATATATATATATATATATATATATATATATATATATATATATATATATATATATATATATATATTATACTCTAATAGAGACCTTCCAAACTAATATGGTTAGATATATTATGCTATCTCATGCCATAATGATTTGAAACCTAAATGACTCTTAATATTTCCTAAATTAATAGCATTTACTAGAAACTCTATGCATTCCTCTCATTTATACATGTTGTTACTATATGAGTAGATTTTTCTCTTAAAAACAATTAATGTTTTTCAATTTTTGTGATTAAAATATGAAGAGTAGAATAAATTAGAAAATACACCAAATGTATGTTAGATTTTATATATTGTTGAATTTGTTTTTAATTTTTTTCTTGAAATTTGTTTTACATTCTTTATATGAGTTATAAGGTGTGCTTCATTTATTTTTAATGCAAATGGTATAATAGTTATTTTGGTACTTTTTGTTATTAAAAATTTGTAGTATTAATTTTTTCTGTAGTGTTTGTTGTTCGTAAGATTGTAATATATAAAATTATAAAGTTGTTTCTAAAACACTTTTTTTTATAATTTTGGAGGATTTGATGTGGTTAATTAAATGAAACAATTTAATGTAATTAATGATTTTTTTACTTATGTCTTTTCGGTTGTAGTTGGTTAAAGTTTTTGTAGAAAGTTAAAAAGTCATAGTATTTAAACAATATTTATTTGTAACTAAAAAACGTTTTTACTTATATTAGTTCATTACCAATAAATCGAAAAAAAATTCCATAATAAAGATTCCAACTATACTATGATTTTCTTTTTTTATTTTAACAATTATCTGATGAAAATTTCTTATTGTTTATTTATTAAAATAAAAACTAATTATTTGTTTATTTTTTGATTTTTTAGAAAGAATGTCTTAATATAAAATAATTCATTAGTGATACATCAACATTTTGATTTCTTATATATAATTATTATTTCATAGTTGATGACATTGCGTTAGATATTTTCTAACAAAACACATATAATATTATTCTAACTACATAATTTTGTTTCTGCGCAACGCGCGGGGATTTGCCTAGTTGAGAATTGAATTAAGGAAGCAAAAATTAAAAGAAATTTTTTTAGAGCATCTCCAATATTTACATAATAACACCAAATTGAATGTTTGCATTAATGATGTCATTGAACCAACACATCAACTACATACAATGTAAATCATGTGTAGTAGATAATAACTAAGTAAATTAAGCTCCTCTGCTCAATGAATATTTTCTGACTCGTTTCATGAGCTTGCTCCACCTTCACCGAATTTATGTCCATATGATATATTTGATCTTCATTTGTCCACCCAAATGTGCAACTCATATCATGATTTATGACACCCAGAATTATTACAAAATCAACATCAAACTTAGGCAAATATTAGAAACAAATAGCAGCTCAATTCATTTTTTTTGACAGCCCATATCAGCAAATTTAAAAGACAATTTAAGGCATTTTTGGAGCCCAGAACCTGCGTTAACAGCAACCCAAAAATCAAATACTTTTAGCAGCACTACATGGTGAAAATCAACAATAAAAAGGAAAGCCCCATGAATGCATGGCAGTCGTAGGAAAGCCTCATGACATCTACTATCATTCTTCCAACCTGATGACCCAATTAAATAGAAGGAAAATAATAATTTTACTTTTGAACAACTAATATTTATTGTTGTGAAGAATTTTGTTTATATCTTTATAAAGTTCCATAATTACGCATATATCATTGTAAATTTCAAATTACATATATATCCTTGTAAACCTTAAAAACTCACTTATATACCCAAAAATTAGATTTTAATATCAATTAAACATTTTAAAAATTAAAAAACCTATTTTCAATTAAATTATACCTATTTTACTAAAATATCCTCCCTAAATCACACATGCTTCATGCTAAAACCAACTGATCACGACCCCTAGTCTTTGTTGCGGCTATGATGATCGAATTCCAAAACTGCTAAAATCGATTTCGAATACCGCATGATGCTTGCTGCACGCTAAACCTACTATTCACGACTCAATTTTGTTGGTGCTCATTCTTTGCGGATTTTCGAATTCCATATCAATCGAATTCCAAACCTGCTAAAATCGATTTCGAAGATTTCTTGACGCTTGTTTCACACTAAACCTACTATTCACGACTCAATTTGTTGCTGCTCCTTCGTGGATTTTAGTACTTCAATCAGGTAAATCACGAATTTGTTTCATGCTAAACCAATTGTCCATGACCCAATTATCTATGATTTATCAATGTGGTTGTTGTAATTTCTTATTCATCCTTGGAGCTTCATTGTTCTTAGATTATTGAATACAAAATCAACATCGTAGTTTCAAATGTCTATCCAACTATATCATGCTAGTTTTTTGTTAATTTGTTCTTCCTTTGGCAAACCCACATCCCTCCATACTATTCTCAGAATCTTGATGAGCCAAATCATACGTGGCATGCACCCCAACAAAAGAATATATAATAAACCAACATCACACCACTACATATAAACAACCTCTTAAACGCAATTCCACCTAAAGACCCTATGAAAAACACATTCATCAAAATCGACAAAGCCGGCAACCACAGAACAAGAGGCACCCCCAAACCTTCGGTACCCGCCGCTGTCCAACCGCTATCATCCCACCAGTACCCGCCACCCACAACCCACCACCCACCGCGTACCCCACCCACCCTTTCCAATTCACACCCCAAAGTACCGTTATTCCAATCGACGAATCAATAACCACAAATAAACATACCAAAAACTTGATCAAATCAAACCATCACCCTGATGGCCTAGTGGATAAGGCTTTGGACTCTTTCTCTTCCCCCATAAAGAGGTTCCAAGTTCTAATCCCACTCCCTCCCTTTCCCCATAGGGAGTGTTAGGTTTCAATCAGGGGATGGCCACCACTGGCCACCTCTCTACCCTCGTAGGTCATTGACCCGGACCACCCTGCTGCCAGGTGTGCGTGGGCCCCGAGGTTGCTTCATCAGGGTCATCCAAATGATGGGTCGGGTGGGGTCCTCGGTTATCAAAGAAAAAAAACCTTGATCAAATCACGTGACACTACTAGAAATCTGGGTATCAGCGACCGAAAATTTCGTTGGAAATCCGTCGCTAATAGCCAACAGCGACAGATCTGCGACGGAAAAAGGTAGTCGAAAAAACCTTTGTCGCTAACTGCTAGCGACGGAATTAGCGAGGGATTTACTGACAGAATAGCGACGGATTAGCTTGTCGCAAAATGATCCTGAATCCAGTGGGTTCTGTCGCAGTTCCGTCACTAATTCCCGTCACTAAGCTGATTATATGTAAATAAACATGTTTACCTATTTTAATCTCACCCCTAATATATAATCAGGGATGGTCTATTAGGAGTTGAATCTATCGGTATTCCACAATCAAAATTCACAAATGAGATTTTAATTTATATTCCAAAACCACAATATTAACATTCGATTACTAAAATAAAAATTCAAATTCGATTTCAAAGTATCAAACCAAATCCAAAAAAACTAATAGAGCAAAAACACATAAGATGAACTACACTTGCAGCATTTTTACTTATTATATAATGAGATGGGACTGCAACCACTACAAGCATTGCAAATTAACTCCACTACCCATACAAGCATTCTGCAAACCTCAGGAACCTTTGACTCCTTTTCAATCTCTACAGTCTATTAAATCGATATAAAGCTCCCTGATATAATCTTCAAACATTCTGCAAACTTTAGTCCATTTGACTATTCTGCTGCAACGTATTTATTGAAAAACATAAAATGCTGTTAAAATGAGACCCAAATATACAAGATTTGGGGAATAAAGATGAGATCGATAGTCCATACCTGTTGTGTTGTACAAAAGCCAGCTACCGTTATATAAACCAACAAGTACAACCTTCAAGAATCAATAAAAGATTCTTTTAGTATTTTTATTAAAATTTGAAAATAAAAAAACATTTATGGCTCACAACCTAACCATTTGATGCAGCCATTTCATGCAAATCATTCCAACCAATAGCTCATCTATAAGGAATGCTCAATATACAAACTTTTGCATATAAAGATCCACTAATGAAATATCTATCATCAAGAAAATTAAACTATATATAAGTCACTGTATCAACATCAATAACAGATTGAACCACTGTGGGCCTAAGGATTTACCATCCAGACTAAACTTAAACTTGCCATACATGAATAAGACGTTCTTCACGAGCACTAGCAAAATATTTACCATCCAGACTAAACTTAAACTTAATGGTCAAGATTGAACCACTGTGGGCCTAAGGATTTTACCAATGGGAGGTTTACTAAGCGAAACAACATTACCATTGTCACAATGAATCCATTGTCGGGGTTTTAGCTAGAATATGTTTATCAACGTTCTTATTTATAGTTGCCGATGACGCAATATCAACTGCGAATGAAGACAATTACCAAAATCCAGGTAATAAAATAAAGAGTCAACTCAACGAATGACTCAACTAATAAAATCAAGTATCATAACAGTGGCTAACTTATGTACATACCTTCTAATACCAAGTCGACCAATTTCATATAACCACCAGGTTTGAGCAATTAATCAACAATTCAATCTTGCAATCCATATATCTTTCTATGACAATAATTCATCGGCCATCCTACAACGCGTAAAACCAAAAAAAAAAAAAAATTGAATATCTGTTATCTTTGTTTCTCATTTTAGTTATGTGGTTTTCATCACCAGAAAAAGTCAGAAATGGAAGAAGTAAATGAAGAAAACAAATGAATAAGCATATATACCTTGCCAAGACTATAAGTAAGGGCTGCACGAGCAATACCTACACCGACTATGATACCATAACACAAACACATTATCATCAATTCATCATGTAAAATAAATTAACATTTATGTAGTATTTAAATGACCCACTGGAAGCATCGAGTATTCTGTGAGTCTCATCAAGAGGATTATTTGGCCCAAAAGACAAATCATGAATCACATGGGTGACATTCACATGGCTAGCTCCTTCAAAGATCTGAACAAATCAATACAAGTTAAATTAAACATAATATGTGTATTTGTTATAAACTAGACAATTAAATGTCATGTTTTATTTATTTACCATCTGTGCAACAAAACTGCTCAAACCATGGACTGAAATATGGAAGTTTCCAGCAACTCTTTGAACGTCCAACACCCCATAAACCTAATTCGATTAAAGAGAATATTAGTTCCTTAATATCATGTGCAAGATTTCTATTATATGTTTCTTTGCATCAATAAATGTTAGAAAATTTTAAAAATATACCCGACGTCCTTCTCCATTTAAGTTTTGGACAAATCCAGTGTTGCTTTGGCAACACTTGATGCATCAACAGTTGTATGTGTTGGTTTTCCTGCCCGATGGTGGTCACCAAAGTTCAAACATGATGATTGATAAGAACCGAAAAGAAATTATAATTTACAAAAAAAAAAAAAACTCATTGGGGGGTTTTGAATTCGATATCACTAGATCTTCTTTCAAGGGAATCAACATTATTGAAGAACACTTCGACACTTGATTTTCAGGGGGATGCGAAAACAGATTTCAGACTAGGTTTAGGTTGGGACACGTATTCAGAAACCCTAGATTGCAGTTTGGACTCACCTTTTAGTAAGATAGACAGACAGGAAGAAGTTAAAGATGGGAAACTGTACCTTAGTTAGAAGCCCTCGTCGATTTCGTGAGGGCGTGACCGCGGCGTCAATGACGAGGCAACGAGTGTTATGGTCGTCGATTTGCGGAATGGGGGAGTAGTAGCCTAGACCGTTAGGGTGATCGGTGGAGTAGATCGCCGGTGGTAGAGTAGATCGTAGACAAAAATCTCCTGTGGAGTGGGAGTATGAGACTTGAGCCAGTATTAATCGAAAACGGGAACATGTATCGTGAGAGGGAAAGGGGAAATAAACGGAAAGGGCGCCTAAATAGGAACCCTAACAATGGAGAGAAAGAGAGTAGTGACCGCGCGATTAGGAGGGAAGACAGGGTGAATGAAATTAGTGGGAGGGAAATAAAAAAGATGAATGAAATAATTGGGAGGGAAATAAAAAATTAGCGACCGATTATACCGAGAGATTAGCGAGAGATTGGATCTGTCTCTAAATCCGTCGTTAATTCCTCTCTAATCCCTGGCTAAACGGTTGCAATTTTAGCATTTTACAAACTGATAACTTCTGTCGCTAATTCCTAGCAAATCCGCCGCTGATTAGCTAGGGATTTGTTTCGTCGCTGATTCCGTCGCTGATACCTTAGTTTCTAGTAGTGTGAAGACGTCGTCTCCTTCACATAATACCGTCTAACAAGCAACGCAACCGCCATGAGCATGAAGATAAACAAAGTGCTAAATGACAACACACTCGACAAAACATCTAAACTTGTAAAAAGCGCCACGATACAACTAATTGTTGTAACTAATAGCGTCGCGTAAACCAGCGTTCCGATTTTCGGATGGACTAACGCAAACCACGGTATTATCATATGCGCACGCGCTATTTGCGTTGTGTATCGCTCAATTGGGTGCTATTATACATAAACCCGAAGATGATTATGAAAATAATGATTACGGAACTGATCATTGAAAGTATCATGTTTGAAAATGATATTAATTTGGTTCCTCTCATTGCGACCATATTGGCGATAGAATAAGATTATGACTGCAATTGGGTCTAGGAGATAGAAACCTTTTGGAAATGAATCGATTCGGATTCTGAGAATATCTGGATTGGAACTAAACATGCTTGCGAAGTATGATGAGAAGATCGAGGAGGAGTTTCCTAGTCTTGTTTGCTGAATCGCCAGTAATCTTGGCGGGTGAGGTTGTTCATTCATGGTGTCAGCAGCGGTGATGGAGGAGGAGTGGGGGTTGAGAGGAGCGAGGAGGTTTATGCGTGGGTTATCGAGATTGGATTGGGACTCAGGGAGCGGTTGGTTCGGGATTCCCATCGGTCTTTTCGCACCACCGTAGCGATAATGTATCTACTTCTACGACGATTGGTGGATCCATGGATTAATGATAACGATAAATGGGTATATGCTCCGATAGCACACCTAAACATGTTATATTTTGGGTGCTATTATACATGGATACACCCTATTTACTTCTTACATTGTTTCCATTGTGACTTGGTCGTCAAAAGGGACATCGGGGCATTGTATTCTCACCAATCTTTGCCTTACTCGCTTTGTCCACTACCGCTCTAAGGCGCCCTAACAATGTATTTTTACATCCCGTTCATCTCGATCAGTGAGCACTCATTCAAGGCAAGGCAAACCTCCTGGCTGTCTCCCCTTTTATCACAGAGCTGTCATTTATGCCCCACTGGCTGACCTTTAGCCGAGGTCATATCTAGTATTCATTGCCGTACAGCTCTCGCGGCCAGCACCGAAACCCCCCTGGGGAGAACGAGCAAGCGAGTGTCATTTCACCCCACTCATCTGCTGATTCTTCAACATCAGTCGGTTCAGTTAGTTTCACCCCCTATGAAGACTCGCTTTCGCTACGGCTCTGGTGGGTTCCCATAACCGCATATGAGTCGCCGGCTCATTCTTCAACTGCTGATGCCGCTGACCTATATGGTGTGCTTTTCGTTCCTTTTGCTTCGCCCCTTCTCCGCACTCAAGTTGCTGTCTTTCCGGACCCTTTCCGTGCCTCTGAGGCGCTACTCAATAAATTTAGTAAGTGAAGTTCTCCTATCAGCTTAAAAAGGGCTTTCTCAGGTCGACCTTTCTTTAGGGCGTGTAGCTAATCTCGCTAATATCTCAGATCGGGCTGTCTCCGCTTCTGCTCGTTAAAGCAAACTCATGGCCTAGTTGGTGAATGAGCCTACAAGTGGCTGTATCCGTCATCTCTTTTGAAGAAGCTAGATGCTCAAAATCCCGTGACTCTCAGTCATCTATCTTCTTTTCACCTGGATTGGGGCCCTTCTTTGTTGACTTCAACTGATACCGGCCAATCTCTTAGTCTCGGAACTAATTCTCTATCTAGTAGCGCTTTGATGAGTTAAGTGAAATGAAAGTAGATTTTGATCCTATATCGCAGCATCATGACTCGTCAATGAAGCGGGCTAGAGTCATCACATCAAGTATTGGGTGAGTGAACTCTAGTTGTGCTTGAGTTGCCCGGTCAAGTCGAACCTTGCCAATTAGCTTCTGGTTCTCACTACCAGTCCAAGTGGGAATTCTTCTAAGCTAAGAAAGCCCCTTCTTCTAGTCTTTATCTTGAATCTTTCTTATTCTCTTTCCCTTTCATCTTGATATCAACTCTGACATTAACAAAGCATCGGGCTTTCAATATTATGATGAAAGAGACTATCGGAGAAGGTCCCACTCTGCGCTAGCTGACGACGTGTGTAAGGCATGCTCCTGTTCCGCGGTTGGTGTTATATATAGATGTTCTTGGTTGAGAGTATCGGGTCTTCAATTAGGGCTGATCTCCTCAACGCATCCGCTCTTCAATCATCTGCTGCTGATGGTCGCAGACGGTCTTCTATTGGCAATTGAATCAACTCTTACTGCTCGAGTAGACGGTGAGTGAATCATCTTCATCCTATAAGAAATAAGGACATTTACACGGTCCTAAAATAGTCTAATTCCCTGTGACTATTGACAGGAGATCCTTCTATGCTTTCACCGATAATCACATCCAGGAATCGCATCTGTCAGATGTGGTTTCGCGTCTAACCTCGATAGCATGTGCCCAAGCAGCTTAGATAAAGAAGGAAGCCCTTCGGGAGCCCCTGATATTGGCAGGCCCCTAGCTCTTTCAATGGTAGGAGCAGGGGATTGAAGAGGGACATCCGTGCAGCCCCAAGGCAGTTCCAGACAACCGCTCAAGTTCAAGTAAAGGCTTCTGTCCTAGGCTCGAAAGCCTAAAGCTATGATTTATACTCCCAGAAGTGGATGTGGAAAAGCGGGCGCTAATGCAAGGTCTTGTTCGTCCACTTCTGCTCCGGCTGATAAATTACCTTGGGAAAGTCAAACGTAAGCGGAGAAGAGAAGAGACTTTAGGTTTAGTCCTCTTGCCTGCACTCACACCCGGGGCTGCTTCATTCTCCTAAGCCTCAGAATAGACACCTTGCTGAAGCCGGGAAGGAGTTAGTCTTCTAGTTTATCCCAGACTTATTGGAAATGGAAAGCCAGGGGAATGCTACCAACTCCCTTTACTCCCACGTTGGAAAGCATATGAACTTGACTGAACTGAATGACCAGCCCCGGGCCGGGATAAAAGAAGAAGGGATAATATAAGACAGTAGCACCCACCACTCTGTCAGTAGAAGGTTATCCAGTCGATCTTCGTAAGTAAGTAAGTAACACTTTCATCGATGATTCCTCTAATCCTCTAAAGGCTTTGAAGGGAGCTGAACCATTTATCTCTATGAAATTCTTTGGTAGAGGGACTCTAAAGTGGCCTCACTTCGCTCGCCTCCCTTCCGGTCGCCTCAGCTTCTGAATCCAATCTTGAACGTTCAGTTAGGCATTCAAAAATGCACTTCTCTTTCAAGTTCCAATAAGATTGTTATGCTCGTGGTGACTTCTCAGTTAGGAATTATCATTGCCCCTTCTAAATGGTTACAGGACTAGGGCCCTACTAGCCTCATCGGCCGATGTCTGCCGTCTCGCGATTCTTGCGTTTATGGACAGAAGGAAAATAACTCCAATCCTTCTTCAGGGCAACATGCTATATTATATGATATATCTTGGGAGTTGAAGGTCGCAGTCCCTTTCCCTCAGGCGAGTTCCTCACTTAACTTAAAAGAGGAAGGAGTCTTTGCGAATTCAGTAGCTATGCTATGTAATACACACCTGACTTCTACCTTCATGTGTCAATGGATCTTTCACATACTCCCTATTTATTATGTTTCCCTATTGGTCTCACTACCATACCAAACCCTCCCTCCGGTCGCCTCGTTCCCTTGCTTTTCCATTGCTTTGATCCTCTGTCTCTGAAACCTTCCTTAATTAAGTGGAGAATTCCTTCGTACTTGAGTGTCCCAATGAGCCCGTAGGCAAGGGCATTACTATTTTCACGCATGACATGAGGTTGTCTACCTCACTAGTATTTGAACTGGAATGCCAGGCGGAGGAGTGTAACTGCCTTATCACGCTATCCGACTTGTATGTGAAAAGCATTTCGTACTCGTAACTGATCCCTTCCTAGCGAAAGGTGTGCTCCAATGAAAAGTACACAACACTAGTAGTGCCCCTTTTGACGACCAAGTCACAATGGAAACAATGTATCTCTCTGGGGATGCGAAGAATATTTGAAAGCACTTTCGAACCATCACACGGATTCCAACCCAACTGCCCATGATATGGTAAGAACGGAATGGAAGGGAAAAAAGTATTCTATGCGCAGACGTGAAAGCTCTATCAATAGAACTAGCTTCTTTTTATTTAGAGAGGAATGATTCCCTCGTCTGAGAATCGTCATTCACGCACTATTCCTCCCCACTAAAAAAAGCGATTGAGAATCTCGAGAACCTAAACAAAAATGTAGAAGTGAGCGTACCCCAAGGCTCTCCTCTCTCCCTCTTTTTTAGCCAACACCATCAACCCCATTTTTAACCGGTCAAAGCCAAAAATCTGATTAATAGAAGGAAAGGAGATCAAAAAAATAGGCGGACGACTTATAGTATAGGTCGGATGTTTCCGTGAGCAGTAAGCAGCAGATCCCCCCTTATTTTGGGAAAGCTGGTGGCCGCGTGTTAATTCTTTCAAGGCAAGGGGCGGCCTGATTCGACATTGTTGTTTACTCTGATCCGGTCGAGGTGGTTTTCACCAGCGCGTAGGTGGTCTAAGTTCCTATGACCGAGTCTTTCTGGCCCCTGTGAACATCTTTTCTTAATGTATTAAAGAGGGCCTCTCTAACCGGTGAAGGTGGGTGTCCACTAACGGCCATTCCTGGCTCGGCTCCGATAACGCAATTCAGGGAGGAGTCGGTAGTTGGGCACTGGATACCTTCGGACCTGGAGAACGTGTGACGCTGAGTCGGGGTTTGGTGAACCAACAGGTCGCTCCTCTAGTTGAAGTATCGGGCCCCTTTTTTGTTGCCTAGGTTACACCTTCGGAATACCCCAGAAGGGAATTTTTCTCTACTCCCCCCAATCTGCACTTTACGCCACGCCGACTCCCCTTTCGTCATAAGGCATGGAATTAGACCAAGGGGAATCTCCATAGGAACAAGTCCCTTAGATTTCGCACATAGGAGATCGAGACACAGCCCCAGGGCTATGGGGAAAGATGTAGATCGATCACCCTAGATAGACAACTACATAGAGGGTCTCTACAAGTCAGTCTATATATTCTTTGATTTCGTTCCCCCCATAAGATCAATATCACAACCAATGAGGTCCGCAAGTTTCACATCTAAGTAATACTCAATCCGATAGTTTACGATATAGATAGATATATATTTAACAACAACATTCTAAGAAAAGATATTAATAGATATCGGTAGTTGTCCGGTCGTACCCAAACAATAAGATTCCTGAGGAAAATGCACCTAAGATCAAATATTTCGAGCCGGCTTCCGTGGAAAATTCAGACTTTCTTTTTGATGCTGCGATCACATAAAAACATAAACTTTGAGGCTCAATAGCTAAATACATGGCAATTGAATCATAAGCCGAGATCATAAAGAGCATACTGCGAGTAGGAAGTGGAATTAATACAATGGATTCAGAAGCATCAAACCTCTCTTGTTCGGAAGAATCGAAACACATCGAAATGGTACCAGCCGTACTTAATAATAGAAGGATTTGGCAGAAATATGTAAAATTGTCCCTCCTAAAAAGATTATTCCAGAATAAATGGGCAATAGTTAGGAGAGGTGCGCCAGCGGCGAGCAGAAGCAAGGTTATTAGATACCTCAGGAAAGCCCGGCCAGAACCACACGTGCAAGTTTCCCTGCATGTGGCTCGTCCGTGATAACTTCTTCGGATTTGCGTGAACTAGCGGACCGATCACTAAGTGGGGATGCTCCCTCCAGCATGAGCGAACCTTTTCGAAAGTGGTTAGGAATGGGCGCCCCTCTCCCAGCCCGGATCCAGCCAGGTTCTATTGATCATGTCCCCTTCCCAACAGTTGGAACTTGTCTTGGGGCGTCTTTGGCTTTACGAGAGAAAGCTCGCCGTAGAAAAAAGTCTTTCTCTTCCCGTCCCGGGTCATAGGTGCGTCCACAGAAGAGGAAATCGCAATGCATCTTGCTCAGCAGGCGTAGCTTGGAGTGAGAGTGTAGCGGGGGTAAGGTAAGGAGGCCACCAGAGAGGAAGGCAAACCGGCCTATTAAGCGCAGCTAAGCTAATATGCGCCGGAGAAAGCCAGGTGCCGTAGGTAAGCTCTATTCGGCCCGGAGCATTGATTCCCCATAACGAATAGGCTACCTCTATCTCTCAATTACCTATCCTGTGCTCGAGAAGGTCCCTCAGTTCCTCGGCAGCACCTCGAGGTGCATTTAGTTGTCTTACATGAGAATCGGGATATTACCCACTCCATGGCATGACACCTTTCGCTCATCCATTCCGCCCGCCCAGACGCGGCGCCTTTTCTCATTATCATCTACCGCCCTTTCTTTCCTCCCCGCTATTCATGCATGAAGATCGTCGTATGTATGCTCTACTTTGGGTGTCGGTGCTATAGTATAGGTAGGATTACATTATGGCAGGATCAGTCACCCGGGCAAACCAACCCTCCTCCAAGAAGAATTGTGCTATGCCCCCCCGATCCCTATAGAGCGAAAGAGCTGCCTGGTGATCCCTACGTTGCAGCACGTTCGGTCGTTAACTCCTCGCGCCGCTGCCGCCGTTTCTAGGACCGACCGACGCCTCACCTGCACAGGTACCTACCTAGTGTCGGTCGCACATTCAACATAGCGTTCGGACTCATGTGCCTTTCAGAACCAGGGGTCTTCGAGCCTGCTGCGTACGATTAGCCAGCCTTGCGGCGGCAAAAGGATTCTAAGTCCCCCCATGCTACGGTTCCCTGCGGTCCGAACCCGGTGCCGCATTAGGTTAGGGAACTGGGCGATAATAGCTCCTCCGCATCCCAAAGCGCGCTGCCCTCCTAGGCGCGCAACACTAAGTAATCCAAGCCAACCCACATTACTGACTAACGGTGGATAATCAAATTTCTTAGACGTACTAAATACAACTCCATGAATGAGCAAAATGAAGGTTGCATTAATGATAAAGATCTCTGGGGAAACCGCTAAAAACGATTGAACATGTGGGAGGATCCGAACGAATTCTGCTTTCATTTCCCACGTATGGAGTACTTAGTGACTGACGTTACGGTCTCCCGCAGGTAGGCTGCACGCGGCTAGGAAGGCTACGTCCCATGCGTCCGTTTGTGGATCGTGGGACTATGCGGAAGAGCCTTCTGAGGGGGGGTATCCCTAAGGAAAACCTTCCCCTTTAATAGACCGAAGGTCTCGGACCGTCTTCCCCCTTGGTGGAGATCCTGAAAAAAGGAATGGAGTTTCTCCAAGGACGACTCCCCCGTGGCGGTATGGGGGTTGTCCAGGGCCCGCGCCCCCCGCCCCAGCCAATCGCCACTTGGATGCAGGCCCGCCATCTTCTGGATGATATCCACCTTGACCTCGAAGAGGTCTTCCGCGTCGATCTGGGCGAGATATATCTCTATGTATGAGGGTGATGCTTTGCCCGACAGGAGGCGGCGCTGTATAGAGCGGACCGAATCGCCTCCTATCACTTCATCCGGGTCATAGGGGAAGGGGACGTAGGGCATAGTCCGATTAGCAGCTCCCTGCATAACGGGACGAGCGGGAGGCGTAGCTTGTTCCCCCGGAAGCGGTTGATTTACCGCTGAGGTACTACTACTACGCCCGGAACATGCTGGGGATTCCAGTATGTCGTCGGTATATGTAAACCAAGACGAATGGGAAGGCCCGGCTGAAAGACTATTGCCGGCGCTAAAGGCAACCGGAATCCCCAAAAAAAGAAAGGAGATGAAGGTCGGAACAATAAAGAGAAAGTCAGTGGGCAACCCCCGGTCACTAGGATCAATTATCATAGCGAGTATGATCAAAGAAACTAGCAGACTGACCACGAAGGAGGTAAAAATAGGTGCAAATTCTAACATATCGAGTTTCTAATTCCCCTCACGCCTTTTCTTTTTTATTCACTTCTGTTCTAGATTCCTCTCTAGTCTAGATTCCTCGTCGATTCTTCCCCTCGTTCTTAATATCTTGGACATCTCACTTTTCCATGCAACGCATTCTTTTCGATCTTGTACCCGCGCATAGGCTACACAAGCGGTACACTGAACAGTCACCCAATCTTGAAAGTGGAGTGGAATCAATAAACTGGCATACCTTGAATCTAGCCTGCAATCCTTTCGCACTTATCTTAGGACATAGTAAGCAAGACTTGATACGCTACGATCTTTATTCTTTTAATAAATTTATAGTTACAAAGTCTTATTGCAGACCTTCGTCTTCACGGGTTGTTGTTGAAACCGACTCCTCCGCTTGGCGTTGTCCCTATAGGTTGAACTGCTAATGCCTCCGATTAGAGATTTCACAATGCCATAGGATTGATTGAAGTTTCTGGCCGGGTAACCTTTCATTCCTACACCCAAAATAAAGGCTTCCCTGCCGTAGTTGGGTTCATTAGGTCGTTTGCCTTCGGCCAATTGAGAATGATCCATTTATATAGATGAAACTAATCATCTTTTTTTTAGATGGAAGCCGGTTCCACGACTTTAGTGGAAATGATGATCCTGCTCCCCCTGAAAGTCTCAACTACCTGAGGCTAAGGCGGATTTGTCAACGGCTGTGCTTCTGGCAATGATTATAATAGCTATGGCATTTGCTCAAACCTACCTGATTAGAAAGATAAGGCGCCTTGATTTAATAGAATTAAGTTCCCGAATAGAAAAATAAGGATCTCAGGTTTAAAAAGCCCTAGATATAGATGTCCGGGAAGTGCTTCCTTGCATTAAAGCACATTCCGGGAGTGAAAGGTCATAGGGCTCATAGACATTCTATATTTCTTATCTTTCCTTTATGGTAATAGCGGGATCATAGATCTCTCTTTTCAAAGTTGGCAAAGTGAGAACGCTGGTTCCGCAATAACCAAGTAAATCCAATCCTCAAGAGGGGTCCGTATCCTGGGACTTAACTTAAGGATTTAGGGATCCCTCAAAGGACCGGGTTCAGGCTCAACCAAGTCTTCGTCCACCCTTTCTCGAACCAGATCCATGCCTTGGGCTTGAGTCCCAGCTTCGGTAGGGGTCCAAACAGCATTATCCATTTCTAATTCCGAATTCTCATCCATAGGTGGAAATTCTTCTATAACGGCATCAATTGGTTGTTTTGCTTATTCAACGACCCCTTCCCCTGCGCTGGTTTTAGCTCTGGCAAACAGCCCTGATAGCTTACAATCTAGTACATGTTCTAGGTTGAAAGAATCAAGGGAACCAAGCTTTCTGCTCAGGTTCAATGTGACTCTAAGGCACTTGTTGATGCGCTACTACTATCAGTTCGACTTTAGCAGTTAGGATTTATTTGACTTAGCCGTGCCTGCCTGACCTCAGTTAGGGAATCAATTTAATTTAATATGAGAGGACCCTTTCTCACTCATTCTCCTCACTTGGCTTCTCTTACCACCTAAATGACTACTCAAAACAACACACTTTCTTGGTTGAGCTGATGGAGACTATTCAAGAATCCTAGCTTCCGGATCTTACTAATAAAGAAAGCGCCAAGACAGAACTTAAAGTGCGGAATCCCCTCCTGCTGCAGGGATTGGAAATTGCGGAATATCCGGATTTAGGCTCTTGCAAAGAAGGCAATTCATTCGTAGTAGGATATTGAAACCTCAAACCCTCTCTGTCAACAACATCTAAAAGATTAGGAGGAAGGAGCTCTCGCTCTCTTCCATATTCAATTCTCGGAAGAAGATTCTCAGAAGCGGATTCTACGCATCAGACTAACTGGAGTTCATGCTTTCCTGCGTGAGACAAAGGAAGCACAAATTTACTTACTCGGCGGGAAGGGAAATGAAAGACTTGTCCTCCCTCTCAAAAGAAGGTTATTTTCAACTATAGAAAAAGAAAAAAAATATATCAAATAGATAAAGATAGATAGGCTTTTTCCTTCTTCGTCAAGCTTTCGAGCAGCTCTTTCAACTGCCGCCTAATCCCCTAACATGCTCAAGAACCGAGAGCCGCCCAGGGACTGGACTCCACCAAGAGGTTCTTTCTCTCACGTCATTTCGCCCGCCCGTTTCATTTCCTTTTGCCGAAGTTCGTTCAGTCGGTAAGCATCCCGTTAGCTCTTCATATTTCCTAGCCCATCTATCCCCACTATATCCTAATTATGTAAGCCGTAAGGAGTCCGTAAAATGTGAATAAAGTCCTCACGCGAAAGTTCATCGCCTTCGCTTATCTTGTTTTTTAAGGTAAGTTCTTGTATGATGTCGACGAAGGTCTCATGTTCACAATTATTATTCTTGCAAAACTCAGAAAGTATTCAAGCACATTTATTCCTCAAGCTGTCGACTGTGTCAGTCGGAAATGCATACGGCAGATCAGCTTCCTCTACCTAGGTACGGATTGGATG
Source organism: Cichorium intybus (assembly GCA_023525715.1). NCBI lineage: Eukaryota > Viridiplantae > Streptophyta > Magnoliopsida > Asterales > Asteraceae > Cichorium > Cichorium intybus. The sequence goes on along the minus strand of CM042017.1, from coordinate 64,179,712 downwards.
CTCCTCCTGCTCGGGCAGGACTCTCAGACGGCTATGATCGGACAATAGAGTATGTAAGATATAGCTCGTGCCTCTTAGGCTTAACAAGATGGGGTTCGGATGAAAACAGATCTCGCTAATCCAGTCTATTCTATTTTGAATAGTCCAGGTAGTTGACTACAGGATCGGATCCTCTGCCTTTGCCTGAAACTTTAACTGTCTGTCAAAGGAATAGCTGAACTACTACATTGATTAGGCGGATCTAACTCTTTTGAGAAATGCCCAGAAGCGTCTGTCTACTAGTTTAGTTGAGAACAAGGTGTCAAACTAGACTGATAACTGATCGTCTATCGAAGCGCCTCTTTAAAGGCAGGATGCCGAGAATCGTGTCTCTATATACAAAGAGCAGGCATGCGTGGGACTTTAGGACAAGACTCCGTAAGACCTTTCGTTTAATATGCCTTTTGTTTACGACGAATAGGAATAGGTTCTTTTCAGATTTGACATAAGAGGGTAATTCGTCAAATTGGAATCGGATCTAACATGTGCAGCCTAAGCTTACTTCTCCTGGCTCCCGGCGAGGTTGTCTAGTCCTAAAGCTAACCAGTTTACTTACTATTCTATAATAAGCCTTAGCCTTCGGCCCATGAAATAGAGATGGCCCGGACCCAAGATTCGGATGGGTTGGATGATTGGATATTCTTTTCTTTCTTCTAGTAGGGTGGTATGGTAATCCATTTCTTACTTACCAGGCTGGGATATAATCTAAGGTAAGGTTGCTTTCTATGTAGATAGGAGAGCCTAATCTCTGTACTAGCTCTATCTATCAGGGAAGAAGGGAGGCGATTTCAAAGCGAAGCATTAACTGAAGGATGCGCTTGCCCATGGCCTCATCTTCCCATTTTTTGAGTCTTTAGTCACCGAGAAGACTACTTCTGTAGCTTAAAAACTTAGGACACCACTTTTTCTAAAGTCGGGTGCGAGTCTTGCTGAGTCAACTCTAAACTCACAATTTATTAAGAAGAAAGCTTAAGAAATTGGCAAGAAGTAGGATAGGAGGAGCATTAGTAGCGAATCCCTGAGATTGTAATTCAATCTCGATAAAGTCATGAAACTTGAATGAAAATTTAATAGATCCGTAAAGCAGAATAATGATTTTCATCTGAAGTAGCCATTCCCCTTTCAGTAGTTGAAATACTTTCATCTGTCTAAATGCTTTCCGTAGCTCCTTTGATCGAATTTTGAGTAGCTCGTGGATGAACAGATTCGAGAATCAATAAAAAGGTTCCGCTAACCAACTGATACCGTAGTAGAAGATTCGGCTAGTGATCCACCTCTCTATTTCCCAATAGAAAGAGTTATTCTATGAAAAAAAAATATAGTTTTTTTCTTCTTCACATATACAATCTAAAACTACAGCCAACAGGGTGGAAGTTGTGTCTTTACAGTAACTCTCCTCTAATAGCGTAGGCCGTCCTCCTTTCTAGCACTAATCCTTGTGCTAATTCTTTTAGTGCTTGACTCAGTCTCTCCGTCAGTCCTCAATCCGTCTCGTAGGAAATGTCGTAGTATGAAAAAAGTAAAATCCTTCATTTTCTTACACTTATCTTTGAAGCTCTTTCTCAGAGAATGATTCTCTTCTTAGTGTGTGAAGTCCCTTGACTTGTTGGCTCACCCGAGGCGAGGACTTAGTTTGCTTTCTTTCTTGCTTTGTATCGAGATTCGAGGGTATGTGTATGCGGTTGGTTGTAGGACATGTTCTTTATTGTTAGAGGTTTCCTTATCTTATTTGATTTGTCTTTTATGGCGGGACTGGTGATTCTTTTGTATCACCATTTTCCTATCCTTTCTTTTTCTAAGGAGAATGTTTCAGAGCTCCCCCGGCTAAAAGGAAAATCTTTCCGCCCCTGCTTTCTTCTCATTGAAAGCCTTGGCAGCAACTAAAGCGGAATCTCGCCTAGCAGGTCTCCGAGAGCTTAAGTAGGCTGGTCAGTCATACAAAAAGGAGTAGCGAAGGGTTCAGTTGCATTCACTTCTGCGGATACGAGGGATAACTCGCTATTCCTAATACTAAGACTGCGTCTCTTGCATACACTTACTAAAATGCAGATAATCTTGAATGACTGTCGGGCATTTTCAGGTGGCGAAAGCCCAATGTATTCATTTATTCTTTGATTCCGCGCTAACAAATAAGTCATTAGTGAAAATAGTGAAGGGAGAACACTTGCTTGGTACAACTCTCATGTGGACGTCCTGCTTGATACAAGCAATCAGTAGAAAATAAGACAATAGGCAGAGGCTCTTAGTCAAGCGGGCGATTCCCCTTAGGAATTTAGTGAATATGATACCTTCTATTCTATTGATCTGGAATTGGGCCAATACAATTGATAGGTAGTCGCCTTTTCAGGTATATGGGCTAGAGGCTGGCTACCTATAATATAAAGATCCTTCACTGCACACTTTAGATAGATGTTTCCATCCAATCAAAGACGGCGAAGCGCCTCTAATCTAAAGGCCAAAGAGTGCTCTTTGCGCTACTACGCATCCTTACTCATAGTATAGTGCAAGTTAGGTTTGGGTATAGCAGGACTTGAACCTGCGACCATTAGGTTAAAAGCCCAATGCTCTACCAACTGAGCTATACACCCCAAAAAAGATGTAGTAGTAAATAAGGATTGGTGCGGAAAATAAAAGAGGGCGGCCCCTCTTCATCATATTAAAGGGGCGCGGCTTTGTATGAGGCTCGTACTGCAGAGCAAGCGAAGAAAACGTAAGGGCGCGCGCTAGCACTCCTGCAAGAAAACGGCCTAGCTAACGCGCCCCTTATTGAAAAGTTAAGGATATTGAATGATCGATATGAGAAAGAAGCGCTCAAGCATTCGAAGAAAGCCGGCCTTACTCAACAAGCACCTTTCTTAGCTTAGTAAGGTTGCTTGTTTCCACTCATTGAAGATTCTATCTACAAAAAAGGTCAACCGGGGGGGGGGGTACTAAAATGGCTCTCACTGACACCATCTACGAGAAGGTGAGGCCGTCTTTATTTCCAGCCGCCATACGGTTCGCCTTAAAGCCTGAAAGACGGAGAAGGGGAGGAGCAGTTATCTATGTAATTACGGTCTTTGTTGGCCGGGGCGAGCACTCTCTTTTCTTTGTAAAATTCCGTCTTACCAAACAAGACTTACTTCTTACCAACCCGCGAAGGGTTGTGAGGCTGGACCAGGTACGAAGAATGAATCTATCTGTGCACGGAAGGGCCGGCGGGCGCTCAACTGTTCGAGAGCAATGCAGTGGTATTGGTTCCGATTCGACAAAGGTAGAATGCCTGGTCGAAGGTCCAGTACAGTAGGTAGCAGGTGTGTTCGTTTTGGCTCCCGAGCGAGAATGAGAAAGAGGCGATGCACCATCCTTGCTGCTACGTACATTGACCTTGACTTGACAGATTCATCCAATTGAACCCAAACTCAAAGGAGGACCACAAGCTCGGGGCTCGACGAAAGAGAAAGTCTCGGCATTAAGAAAATGGGGTTAGCTGTGAAAGAAAGAGCCCGGCATTCATTTTTTCATGAATATTCATAGCTGAGTCTACTAAAAGAGGGACCAGCTCATCGTAGTGATTAGAGGACACCTCTGATCGTTCACCTCTAATGTGACACGTTCCATCCCAGTTTGATCAACGGGATCAGTCGGCTAGAGAGCGGGGCTATTCTTCTTCCGAGGAGACAAAGTAGTCTCTTGTACTGACCGAACCCTCAGTTCGGAGGTCTTCGTCAACATGTTACGAAGCTCCAGTCTGGCGGTCGACTTGATGCAGGAGAGGCATGAGTGCAGTTCGATCTTGTGGTGTATTCCTTTGTAGTGAGTAGGGCCTCTTTCTCGTTGATCAGTTCGCCTCCGCTCTATTGAAAGGTCTCCATTCCTACGGCGGTTTTGTCAATGAACCCGTGGATAAGTAGGCCTTTCTTGCAGACCGATCTTCTGCCGAGTTCCTTCCTTCGTAGTAAAATCTGATGATACGCTTTGGCGATGTTACCTACCAAAGAAAAGGCCTGCTAGGTGATCGAAATCGCTCAGGTCAGCGAGGACTCACTCACCTACTCCTTATCTAATACTTTCTTCTATCTACTGAATTAAAAAGGCGACCCGCCGCGCCGGGCTATAAGATAAGAGACAGCTGTTGTACTACTTGACTGGTAAGAAAGAGCTTCCGTAAGAACTGGAAGACTCTTGTATGTACGGTAACCCTATCTTCCGCTACTGGTGGACTGTTGCACATAAAGGCCGACAGAAGCAACCTTTCTTAGCGCGCTTTTCAAGCGCTTAGCTTCTGCTATAAAAAGGCGGCAAGGCCATAAAGTAAGTGAAGTTGCAAGCCTAAGCCAAGAAGGTACGAACGAAGTGACGGGCCCTTTTAGAGATAGGGGCGGCTTTCTTGTGGTAGTCATTGCGAACATCTCTCCTCTTCTCTTAGCGTGCACAGTTTGCTTACGCCTTAGGCACATCTATCTTTCTTAGTTTCACGCTGGCCTAATGAATTGAATATGAATAAAAGTCAGTCTTTTAGTAAGCGTATATAAGCAGCTGTTTAGTGTATAAGCAATTCTTTAGTGGTCGCACCGGTACGATGGAGGTTGGTTGAAGATGATGTTACGCGGCGTTCAGAACCAGTCTTGAAGTGAATGAATTAGAAAGAACGAAGAAGTAAGGAAATGAGACGACTCTTTCTTGAACTATATTATAAACAGACCTTCCCCTCCACACCAATCACAAGTTTTTCTCCATTCCTCTCATATATCGTCGTAACGCCCTTAATGCTAGGTTTTGAAAAAGACTTTTCATGTCATTCCCATTTAGGTCCGATTCGGATCCCTCCGTTGTTTCCTTTTCCTTCTGCACCTTTTCCTCGAAATGAGAAAGAAGATGGTACACTTGAATTGTATTATTTAAGTGCTTATTGCTTGCCAAAAATCCTACTTCTACAATTGGTAGGTCACCGGGTTATTCAAATAAGTCGTGTTTTCCGTGGTTTTCCCATGTTACAACTTCTGTACCAATTCGGTCGATCCGGAATGGATCGGTTAAACATTCCATTAGGGAGACTGGTCTTGACTTTTCTGTGTGGTATTCATTCTCGTTCGGCTCTTGGAATCACATCCAGCAGTGGTGGGAACAGCTCGCAAAATCCAACCACTTCACCTACTTCATTGCCCCCAACCCTTTCTCGTACCTCTATTGAAACAGAATGGTTTCATGTTCTTTCATCGATTGGTTATTCCTTTCCGTTCGTATCTCTTTCTCCAATTTAGGTCTCGATTAGTTCACAAGATTGAATGGCCAATTCTCCTCCGGACCCTCGATTCGATTGTTTTCCAAGAATGTTGAGCCGGGTATGTAAGCCATGTATCTGGGAGGAACTTAAAAGAAGGGCTTTCGGTTTTTTTCACCCCGTTTTGTGGTCTTGCAGCTATTTAAATAAATAAGAATATAAAATTATATATATATAATAAGACTTTTTTAGAAGAAAGATTCTATATATGTCCAATCCCCAGTGGTGGTGGGACCAACCAAGATGTATGTCGTCCAACCCAACCTCAGACTCTTTCTTCCCGACCTATTTGACTCTCTAGCTGCAGTTATAGTTATTTAGGTGGTATCCCGAGATTGAAGAGATCGAATTCCTCCGGGGAACACACGAAACAAAGATATGAACTGGGTAAATAGAAATGGAAAAGAGATGTTTCCAATTCATCAAAATGAGAAGCTTTTTCTACATCCATATGATCTACTAAAGTAGATCGGTATTGCCCATATAATAAAAGCAGATCTTGGTCCATGGAATCCCAAGAAGGTAAGAAATCCAACCTGTCCGATGCTTCTTCGGCCAAATACGATATACAAGTGGGACCTGCACTATGCGCAAGCTGTGCGAAAAACCACTTCTTTTTTCCGGTTCTGAAACAACTTGGGCGAAATAGGGTTCTACCGGGAAACCATGGATTTTTTAGTTTTCGCCATTGGTTACTGGTTGAGCCACTGGAATGGAATGAGATAAGAATCTCTGGAGATCTTTCCTCTCCACTTACTCGTAACAGGCTTTCCCTCTGTAGAAGACTTCTTTCGAATGGCATAATTGGGAGATTGATTCCTCGATCTTCAAAGAAAACTGACTCCTCCTACTCCTTCTTCTCCTTTAGGATAGGATCGTCGTTGGTCCTTCTTTCACTAATGATCTAATGATCTCACCATTTTCTAGTAGTTCTCGCGAACGCGCGAGGGACTATCCTTTCTATCGCTTGCCCTTTCTTTTCACTCTCAAGACAAGGCTCTCTCTCTTTTATAAAGCGAAGCAAAGCGCATGGCGCTGAAAGCTCAATAAACACAGACGAACACGATGCAGGGCATAGCATAAATGAAACCGCTGATCGTTTCATAAAACATATATGCTTGACCTTTCTCGATGCTTTTTTGGGTGACTCACCAACCGACCCAGCAGTGATCGATGACAGAATGGTACGAACAAATCAAAGTCATTGGATTTGGTAGTTCTCCATGGACTTCTCTCTTTAGCCCTTTGTATATGTTCATAAATGGGTGTGCACCTCCAGATGGGCGGGGGCCGGCCTCCCACTCTCTTATCTTATGCAGCATTTATTAGCGGTTGGGTGGATCGTGCAATAAGCCTCTCTCGACCCTCCGTTTATCATATGTCTTTATGAAAGCCTCTCGCCTTTCGAGATCCGGTCCATTATCAACTCAGTCAGATCTTCTTGTTTGCCCGCTTTGATTAGGCTTCCTTTAACGGATTTGATCGGCATTTCGTGCCTGCAGTCCTGCTGAATTCGACCTTTTATCAGGGTAGCGTAGTAAGGTTAGAGGCGCAACTAGAAGAGTTGGCCCTATTTCTCTTTTTTGATCAATTCGATTGCAGTCTCCGAAGTCCTTCTTGATCGATGGTCCCCATTAGCATTAGTGCTAATTAGCAGCCGCTTTTTTTGGAAGGCGAGATACTTATGTGTGACCGCGGATTCCACGGTAGCAGTAGTTCTAGCTCTACATTAGGAGCAGGGGGGCTCTATCTAAAGGAGGTACGGACACCTCCCATAGTACGGTACGATGCAGCTGAAAAACTTAATAGGCTACCGCGGCTCGCTTCGCTTTTGTTGCGGAGCTCACTGCTTTTGGAGTAGTGCTTGCAGCTTGCTGCTTTCTGTTCAAGCGGAGCTCGCTGTCTACTCCACGAGTCGCCACAGCTTCGCCTACGCCACTTGTATATAGACAACAATAGCGCCCAAGATTTCCCCTTCGCGTAGTTCATTGAACCTTCCAACTTCACTCCGTGGCCTGTGCTAAAGAAGCGTGTCTTAACTAATTCCTTTGAACTCATTTCACCTATTCTACCTCTCGATATCTCCTCACCTTGCACCTTTTCTTTCTTTTCCTCATCCCATGATCCTTTCCCATGTCGTGGAAGTGAGCTCCTTCGTCGCTCCTTCATTCTTCATAACGACTATAACCAAGCTGCCAACCAATAAAGCAAGCACCTTCATGGACTGAGACCGTGGAAGCTCCGTTAGCACCTTAAGGCTGTCTTTATCCTGAGAACCCTCGGGAATATTCAGAGACTCGGCTAATGCTTCTAGGCCCACATTCGGAGACAGACCAAGCACCTCTCTTACCCACTCACTATCTAATAAACCGGACTGGCTTATTATCTGAATGAGATTGGAAAGAGAGGAGGTAGCCCAAATCTTCGAATAGGCGCATACGAAAGGTTCTGAAAGAATTGAAAAATAAACAACCCGACCTGAGGAACTACCAACAACGGAAGAACTAGCAACAGCGGGAGAAACCGTTTCTAACCTCAGCTTCACCCCCTTCCTCGGGATTCTTTCTTTGATGATATGCCCTAAGCCCCTTTCAGAAGACCGAAGTCATTGGTGCTTTGCATAAGGGGTAAGAGCGCCATAAAGACTATTGGTACCTATCATAGACTTGACTCATTTTATGGGCTTGAATTCCTTTCCCCGAGTTAGAGGGGTTTTCTGAAGGTCTTCCTCAAGGGCCACTTGGTTCTCAAAAAGACTGTTACCCCCGGCCAGAGTAGAAGTAGGCAAACGGATGTTTCTGGGGGGAACTACGGGAGACGGAGACAGGTGGTTAGGCGAGATTCTAACTTCTGGCTCATCGCAATTCCATTTCTTAAAGTGCAAGTCCAATTTTCTCTTTTTATTAAAATGTAAGTCAGGTTAGCCGCTTCTTTAAATTCCAAAGATGCTCTCAAATTGCTGTTAAAGATTATTTTACCCTAAGGCTTCTCGCGGTCAGGCAAGCGTGGCAGAGCGTAGCATGTATCCAGCCATCCGAACTACTTACTGAAGGGAAAGCACCAACAAATTACTCACTTCATTCACAGCGCGGGGGAGAGACAGAGAGGGGTCAGTAATAACTCACAGCCGGGGTAAAAAGGTCCTACTTCCTTACTCACTCAAGTCATTGCTTTGACCGAACCATAGGCCGAAAAGAAAAGATTTTTTAGATACTTGTTACAGGCCTGACCAAGAGCGCAAAAGAGCTTTATTTAGAATTAGAGTAAGGGCACGCCATTTGCAATGCCTTTTCTTACTTTCGACAGGACCCCCTTCCGACAGGAGAAAAAAGATTACGCCAATGCCAATTGCCAATGATATAGAGTTTCTAGCGATTACGACTATAAAGGGCAGGAGATGAATTAAAGAATCGTATTGCAACTGCTGAAGAGAGATCAGAGCTAGTACTAGAGGAAGCGATAGCGGACAAAAGAGCTCAGAGAGCAGTGCAGCTAAGCGGGAAGATCTATGATCTATTTGAAAGAGCATATCGCAAAGACCGGTATATTGCACATACTGATTGATTGTATAGATTGAGTCTCAATTAGAGAGTTATGATATATCTATAGTACCCCCGCCGATGAGACTTTCCAGCTCGAGGCTAGAAGCTACCAACACTTTAATACAAACAAAATAAGAAATCGGAATTCGTGGGGCCCGAGGCCTTACAGAAAAAGATCGATGAACGATTAAGCGAGACTTTGCCTTAGAGACCAATGAAATGAGACCAAGAAGCTTTATTACACAAAAGTTCTTTGAAGACCTTTTTCTTCTGCTTCCTTGCTTACTATTGCTATCACCTCAACTGCTTTGACCTGCTCACTTAGAGTGAAGATCAATAATGGGCGGAAAGGAGTTCACACAAGACCACAGAGCGAGAGAGAGAGCCTTCGCTTACCTGTTTAACCGTGCCCTCCTATCACACCTATCTCCCTTTTCCTTCAGTCACATCCAGTCTCAGTTCTGCTTCCAACTACCGAGCTTGGATGTATAGCAAGATTGAATAAGAGATATGGCATACGGGAATAGTATATGAAATCACAAAGGCTGGAAAGAGACTGGAGAGGAGCGTGGAAAATACTTAATAAAGCACCTTAGCAATTACTAGTAATGCCCCTATCGACCTCAGTCTTGTTTTTTGCTAGCTTTAGTCTAGAACTAGACTATCTCATTAAACGTCGAATATCCCTATGATGCTAGCCAGTGAAAAAGGAAGGAGTCTACTTCTTTGCTGGCTTGACTCCAGAACTAGTAGAGGAAGGAAGCGATGATCGGTCTATCCCATTAAGCGTAATCCCGCTAGCCAATGAAAGGACTACTCTTCTTGGACTGTGAGCGACGACACCAGATCAGAGCTAAGTGAGAGACGATAAATGCGATTCAACTGCTTTATAACTGCTCGATTTATAAGTCTTGCCTAAGTCCTAGACTTGAATGAAGCAGCCTGGCTGAAAGTCGTATTTGCTTTTGCTTTTCTTCTCTTGTTCTGTTTTCTTAGTTAGGCCCAAGAAAGTACAAGATATAGCTTTACTAATATACTAAGATGATAGCTAGAGACTAGAGATGAGAGTGCAGGATCTAGATTTGTAACAAATATTCGACTTTGCTTATGCAAATTGTTATGTACCAAAACCAAAGAATATCGTCGATGGGATACAAAAAAAGAGGATCCTACTTCGCTCATGCACCGTCTTTTAACCCTCCTACCGCTGGTAAAGCTAGCAGTCTAATAAAATTTTTGCATGTTAAGACAGCACACTAGTACATTTTCATTGACCACTGAGACCAACCCCCAAGCCCGGTCTTTGAACTAATAAAGATGGCATAGTAGAAAACTTCAGACTAACTATCATCGCGCTTGAAGTCCACCCAAGACCCCGGCTTCTCGTGATGAGCGCAGCAAACGGTGTTTGCGCCAGAGGAGGGTGGTGAGAACCGTTGAGCCATTGGCTTGCTGAGCTTTTCTGATTTGGGTTTCTCACCCACATCACCGAGAGGAGGGCTTTTTTCGTTATAGAAAAGAAAGGTCAATGAAAGGATTCAGTAATGACGCCATGCATCACCATTGAGTGCTGTGCTGAAGAGAAAAAAACCGAAAAAAGTTCCCCACATTGGGAGAGAAAAGAGAAGACTGCGGTCAATGATCAATTGTGCACATCCTTTTTGGATGGTCGGCTTAGAGTGAAAGCATACGAACATAGACTTTGTGACTGACTTCGCCGTATAAGCATATCTTCACTGAAAGTCATTAGGGCTGCTTTTGCCCATGCCATGAATGAGAGTGAGTCCAGTCCATCTTCCTTCCCTGGATATGCTGTGTCCTCTACATTAGCTTCGTCCTCCGCCTCTACTGCGCAAAGATTTTGATCCCCCGTTTAGTGAGTCGTGAAAGCACCTACCTTATGTTTAGACGTATTGGTTTCAGTGAAAAGCCAAATAGAGAGTTTTGCGTGTGCCTGCTTTAGTAAGAGTAAGGAAAAAGCTTGAAAAGCGTACTTGCTTTAACAACGGAAAGAGGTTCCTTCAGCGGTTCAGCTTTAGGTCTCGGTTCAGGTGCTTTTCATGATTGTGGTGTTTGATTGGGCACGGGCGTTCCTGTCCTTACTTAGAGGTCAAGTTGCCACCTGTCTATCGAAGGGGGATTTCCCAGCCTATCTCGGTATATGTTACCGAAAGAAGGAAGAAGAATCTAATGATTTCCCTAATTCTGTGAGAAAGAAAAACCAGTTTGTTAGAGCTGGGGCAGAGAAGCAATCAACAGAATGGGTCCTTGTTGTTCACAAGTGAAGGCACTGAACGTATCAAGATCTCGTAAATTCATTGTCTTTCTTGATTCAAATCAGAAAGAACTTCTTTCGCTATTGAAGCCATGCCTGAGCTGTCAGCTTATTAGCATCCCACTTCTGCGTTAGGAATTGTCCGAAAAGGTTCGATTGAATCCCATGCTTTCATGGTCCCTATCTCTGCCCCGGCACTGGCCGACACGTAGGTCTATTCCGCGCTTTCCTAGGTGCGCATCTCCATCTACTAAAAGTAGGGGTGGTTGCCATAGATAGATTGGGTCATTCGTAACCAGAGCAATAACCGATGCTACAGCATAAACTAAAGCTATACGTGGCGGCCCCTAAAGGCGTAACTGACAGGTTCTGTTTTATCTGCCCATCCGAGTCATCCCGTACTCCAAAAAAGCAGAGGTGAGGTCCGGAGAGTGGGACGGATCTACCTGGCCAAGGTGCCAATGTCAAGTGGTTATCCGAAGTGTTGGAATATGCTCTACCTACGGTACCTAACTAGTCTTTCTTTTCGGTAAGTAAGAATACATTGACCGATGGAGGAGAACCCCCGAAGTAAACATAAATGAAGGGGCCCCCAGGCAACCAAACAAAGAACTCAAGACACTCCCCGAGCTCTAAAATAAAGAAACTAACCTATGGAAAAAATTATTGAAATTTGATTACGATTACAAAGGCTAAAAATAATCCAAGTTTCTACGTAATCAAAAAGAGCCTAAGGATTAACCGAAACTAAGCACATACTAAGCCCAATAAGACACATTGGCCTAGATATACATGAGGCCAACTGAAAAACAGGTATACACATCAAATAAACTAGGATGAAACATAGGATTCGGTGGATGATTCGGCATCCTTTATTAATTGCATATATAACGGTAGCCCTTCCTAAATAGTTTTTGAGTAGGCTAGGAAAGAAAGAAGAAATGATAGAGCAAAATGGGTTGGTTGCCCAAAGGGCTATCTGATCTGATCATGGGGGGATAGCACAAGGGCTTAAGGCATTGGTTTGCTAAATCGACATACAAGAAGATTGCATCATGCATGGGTTCGAATCCCATTTCTTCCAGTCTTTTCCTACTGAACACTTTCCTGCTCAAGATAGGGTACTAGAAAGGGATCATACGAAGGCTATGTTCTTTTTTTAGATCTAGCCTGAATGACTCCTAAACTAAAGGTTTTCATTATATCTAAAGTGTGCAGTGAGGGATCTTTATATTATAGGTAGCCAGTCTTTACTTCACTCGACCCAAGCAATGCCCAAAGAGTCCCATGCCTTTCTTGGTCGGACCAAGCCAACTGGCGATTTCTGACAAGCCTTTCCTAATTTTTAGAGCAAGAAGCGGAACTACAGGAAAGCTTTCTTTATCTTTATGGATAACCAATTCATTTTCAAATATAGTTGGGAGACTTTACCCAAGAAATGGGTAAAAAAAATGGAAAGATCTGAACATGGGAATAGCTCTGATACCAATACGGACTGCCCATTTCAATTGTTGTGCTTTCTTAAATTGCATACCTATACAAGGGTTCAAGTTTCGATCGATATTTGCGGAGTTGATCATCCCTCTCGAAAACGAAGATTTGAAGTGGTCTATAATTTACTGAGTACTCGGTATAACTCACGCATTCGTGTACAAACCAGTGCAGACGAAGTAACACGAATATCCCCGGTAGTCAGTCCATTTCCATCAGCCGGCCGGTGGGAGCGAGAAGTTTGGGATATGTTTGGTGTTTCTTCCATCAATCATCCAGATCTATGCCGTATATCAACAGATTATGGTTTCGAGGGTCATCCATTACGAAAAGACCTTCCTCTGAGTGGATATGTGGAAGTACGCTATGATGATCCAGAGAAACGTGTGGTTTCTGAACCCATTGAGATGACCCAAGAATTTCGCTATTTCGATTCTGCTAGTCCTTGGGAACAGCGTAGCGACGGATAATTCAGAATCAGAATAGGTCCAGGGGACAAATCAATAGGAAATGTAATTTGCTTCGTAAGAAGAAGAATTCACTTCTATGAAAGACTTTCACGGGAATTGTCTTGATCGTCGGGTATCATTTTAAAATAAATAGGAAGAAGTGTTATCGCCTGCAATTCTTCCCAGTATGGAATGAGTAAAGAATCAAGCTACAAGTCTCGATCTATACGAAAGGCACTGGTTTTTTTCTTTCTTTCGGTTTCATTGATAGCAGAATATCCTGACTCTATAGGGGCGCTAGCGCTTTACTAATAGAATATAGAATATAAAAGGGGCCTGAAAAAGTAAGAGGCTGCGCTGCTACTCTAGGCTCGCTTCTTCCCGCCCCTTATTGAAAACGAAACTAACGAGCAATCAAACAAACTAAAGCGCTAACGTTATATTACTTAGTAAAGCAACCTTTCGCGCTAGGCGCTCACTTTTTTTTCTGGGCGGAAGCTGGCGGCGGGGCTTGCTTAACCGGATACACGGAATTGGGATCTCTATCACATGAAAATCTTTCTATCGGGAAAGCCTTGCTTATTCAATTCATTCAAAGGGCTGATTATTTAGAACCCTGCTCATAAGATAAGTAAGAAAGCGTTGGTGGGATCGGCGGGATGATGATGAGTATCTAAATCAATAAAGACAAAAAAGAAGAAATGGCAAGAGAAATAAAATATCGATGGAGGTGCATTGCCGATGTGGAAAACAGGGCAGGGATTCTCTACAATGACACTGTAGACCAATTGAAAGGGATGTAGCGCAGCTTGGTAGCGCCTTTGTTTTGGGTAAAAAATATCACGGGTTCCAATCCTGTCATCCCTACCTATTCTTCTCCTCTGGGCAGTCACGAGGGATCCATTGAGATCGATTCGGACATACATAATTTTAATTTTCTGAGAATATATGCATGTTTAGTATTGGGGGTACAAAAAGAAGCCTTTTCTTTTTAGTCGTATCTACTGTGATAAGAAAGCGTTCTTAGTTCAGTTCGGTAGAACGTGGGTCTCCAAAACCTGATGTCATAGGTTCAAATCCTACAGAGCGTGATTCTGTTCTTGTTAGGTCTAATTATAATTCAAGAACTTCACTCATTTGAACAGCAACCTGAATTGAACCTCCCGCGGATCAAAAAAAGGAGGAAGTCAATAAAAAAGAGATGTTAATGAATCAAAGGTCCAACTGATCGCCGCGTCTGTCTTGTAAATATGCAGTTACGAATAATCCAGCCAAAACCATCCATAGCGAGAGAGATCCCTTGTCTTTGTCGCCTACCTATGTCTAGAATAGCACGATAGAGGCCCTAATCTATAACAAGAGTCTAACCGCCTGCATTGATGGACTGAAGCAGGAATGAGAATAACCTAGTCTCCTTATGATTATGAAGTGAAGCAATGGAAGAGAGGAAACAAGCATAACTGGGAACCATCTACAGCTTGAACACTCCTTCTTGCCTTTCAATCTCGACCTACGCTTGGAATAGTGTCTTTCTTGTAGTAAATGAATCCGAACATATAGGTAGCAACTATCTCGAAATGGATAAGTAAGCTCCCCCATTTTTGAATGAGTATGGGTGAAAGGCCCACTTTCACCTACGACTTTATCATCAGAGGTTTAAAGAGGTAGTGATTCTAGGACTAGAGGGAAGTTCAAGTCGACCAATGTGATAGGCGAAGAACTAACTTCTCTGGTGTCCGTCAAAGGATTCGGAGGTAGGGGATGACCTGTAATTAATCTGGCTGTTCTGGTTAAAGGGAAGGGCCTCGTCGAAATCATCGGCTTTCTGCCCAACGCCACGGCCGTGGCCCTATTATTTAAGAAGATTTCCGGATGTATAAGGCCAGCATAGGCTGAGTCTAATTCACCATCCCGGGATTTAGTTCTGACCATAAAATGAAACTCTCATGCTTGGATGGAAGGAGCATTCAATACTATCGAGGTTGGACGGAGGCGCCTCTTATCGGTCGGGAGTGAGTTGTGAATTCTGGTGATAAGGCTTGTGATGTTCGATCTAAGATATTCGGAATAAAGATCCGGATAGAATTGTTGGCTTTCTCAATAGCTTTATCGGCCGGAAAAGCTGCTCCTAATTCCTATCTCGGTAGCTTCATCTTCTTCGGGAGCTGAGAATGCTTCTGCTGCCGAACCGGGGGGGGGGGGGGGACAAAGAGGCTTACATGCCTTATTTTAAAAATGGAAAACACGTCTTTCCGGGTGGGGGTATTAAATCCTTAACTTCCCTAATTTAAATTTAGTGAGAAAGCGCGTATACTTTAAGGAAGGCGGCGTATTTCACCCCTCATCCGGAGTAGTTTAGTTAGTTGTCAATAGCTTGTGATTCGGAGTTGTCGACCCGTCATTTCCAGTCAAGTAAAGGAGCATCTCCCTCTTCATCGCAGTCGCTCAATACGTTGTATCGATAGAGTGACATTTGCCTTACCCCCCCTCTACCCGAGGGATCAATAAGCAACCGGGTGACGGGCGAACCACATCTGTTCCAATTCCAGAGGCTTTCTCCGATCGAATATTGGGTGTTCGAAGATTTCGATGCCTTCTATTTCGGTCAATGAACCGATATTGTGAGGGAGCAGCTAACCAATCTCATTTATCAGAGAAGTCCATCGGTTTAGAGATTAGTTCATGCTCTTTCATCCCTTCGTTCAAGGAGTCGGAGATGGCTTGGCAGCAAGCGTAGTGGCAGGCAGGCGATAGGATGTTACAGGATAGGCTTACTAAAGCTCGTGTAAACAAGATTTCTAGGAGAGAGGGTGAGTTCTCCATCTATCTTAGGAAGGTCTTCTGTCTTTTTAAAATTATATATATCTATTTTGGCTGCAGCGTAGTAGAAGGGTTGGGTTCTCTGGGGTTCAACAATGCGTCGGGCTGCTCGAAGGACTCCACGAATAAAAAGCTGCGTAAATGATTAGCCCGATGAAATTGCTCTGTGAAAAAGGGGCCAGGGTCCCATGGGGTTCAACAATGCTATAGAAAGAAGGGAGAAGAGCAAGGTAAAGGTTCAAGGCGGTTACGATATTTGTGGCGGGAATGCGTGAGGGTCTGCAAGACAACGGACACAAGGAGGCGACTGCCAATACTTCCGACTCTTATTCATAGAGATGACGAGTCTTATTTTCCTACTACTATATGGAGGATATTTGGTTGCGTGAGACGATTCATTGCGCGAAAGGCGGGATTATATCCTTATTTTTTTCCGCGAAGACTTCGTTCCGGAGGACGAGCTGTATTCCCTTTAATATTAGTCTAGCCCAGTCTAGGCCAACCATATGGCGATGCGGTAGACCTCCCAGAGATAGATACTTTATCTTAGAGGATTCACATGTTCAATGGTGGAAACTTAAGGAACCGGCTAAGAGTGACTAAACGGACAAAACCTATTCATTCCATAGCCTCATCCGGTCGACGCATTAAACAATCCATTCCAATCCTCTTTCCTTTGGTCTCCTCTAATGATGTGCCCGTTCGTTGGTGGAATATCTCTTTATACCGACTCTTTCTATGGAGATTGCCAACGATAAGGAGATTTATCCTATGATGAGCTCAAAAGTGAATGAAGACAAGGGCGAGCACTGGTGCTACTGGCAGGGGCCTCTACCCTTGTGTAGTCTCTGCCCGGCAATAAACCATTTGAATACCAGGAAAGATCAGATGCGCGGAATCGCAATTGGTTAAGGATCACTGAATTACCGCTCAGTGGGCTATTACTATTGGGATAACTGAATACTTGTATGCCTCTATCAATGTAGTAACCATCTTTCTATAATTTGAATGTGAAAGCGGAGTAGCTCGCAGGATCCAAAGGGATCAATCTTCGCCGCCAGAACTGCTTGCAGGAATATCGATTACTTTGAAAGGATACTCATTCTCAAAGGCTGATAAAACATCTCCTGTAAGGTATTTTCTTTCAAGAAAACATACTTTATTAAATTTTTCATAACTATTTTCAGCACATAAGAATGGTTGTAACGACTCTATTCTTGGAAAGACTTCGACCGGAGGGGCTATATCATGCGTACCTGGCACAAATATGTACCAGACTGTACAACTTACCCCCAAGCTTACCAGAAGTAAGAAACGACCATACATACCCTTATGAAATGTTAGTACCTCAACTAAGATTTTCTCATATTTTTCATTCACCAAACTACGTATACCATTACCTTTACTGGCTTTAATGACACTGCAGGGGACGCAGCAACAGACTCTTTCCCCTCAATCGCCGGGGGCTATTATCCGCTCACTCCCTTGCTTTCAGAGAACTCCCCCAGTTATAGATAGTCAAAAGGGGCTTTCTTACTCACAGGATTTCAGGATACTCGTTAATGCCTCACTCCCTTCTTCTACTTCTGACATTCTACTTGAAAGTCTGATATCCGATAAACTAGGTTTAGCTTGAATGTCTTAGTTCACATACTCTACGAGATTTCTTCTTTACTAGAACTCTTTTCTCATGACGTGGTTGGGAACGTTGTGTCATCTGTTCGTTTCGATTCAAAAAGTTTAACTTCGAACTAACCGGGAAAGCAGAAGCGGAACATACTTATATAATTAAGGTACTTCCTTACTTAGAGTGAGAATACTCTTTATATGGCACTTATCCCATCCGAGTACTTACTTTCAAGTCTTAGCTTAGCTTAATAAGACTCAACAGAGAATATGCTTTCTATAGCTATCGCACTTACCCCAGACTACCAAACCTGATTCGGAAACTCCAACTTATTGAGCTAACTTCCTTTCAACTACAACTGATTCTGAAACAACAACAAAGACCCCGGGATTGACTTCCACTGATTGAGCTACCTTTCCAGCCACCATAATGGGATTATGGCGTAATCCCTACTGCTAGGGCGCCTTCTCTTACTTCTCCATCAGGAAATCAAATATTCTTGCTAGTTCGAGTTCTGACTCATGATATCTATAGAGAACCCCCCGTGAGTGACGCATTCCCTCGCCTTGAAGGTGAACTCCTTGATCATATAAACTAGGTACTTCCATGAGACACCTTTCCCGAAACAACTTCTAAACCAGCAACAGCAAAGCTAGGAAAGACTGCCGACTTCGATAATTAAGGTACTTACTTGACTTACTTTACTGAAACAGCCTAAGCACCTTTCCCCGGGATTCTTCATAAAACCAGCTTCAGCAGCAAAGACTTCTACTTGAGGACAGTCTACCTTTGGTGGTGTGAGATGCTATTCTTTTATACGGTGGTGTGAGATGTCATTAGACTTTATCATATTCATTTGAATTGAGTGTATTGTAAGACTAATATGGCAAGTCAACCGAGCGTGGGGAACGAATGAGCGTGGGGGTGAGATGCATGCAATTGAAGCAGCTACCTGAAAAGCTGGGTTTGATTCCCTTAGATACCTTTGGGTTTAGCCTTGAGGAAAGAAAGCATATACCAAGAAAGAAGAGGTTGGAGGGCTTGACAGAGATGCGCGGGATGCTCCGGAATGAGCCTCAACAGAAAAGAAGGAAACTTCCCTATCTAGTTCAAGTCCTAAAACAACGGATATTGGAGAAGTTGAACGAGAAGAAATAGCCATATCCCTAGGGGCACCTTCGATCGATACTGCCTTAGACCCTGCCCTTGGTCCTAAACCTGCTTACGCTGTAGAAGCCCTTACTTCTTCAGCTTGAAAGACATCTCAGGAGAGAGCTACTTCAACTGAAGAAATTTCTTTAGTAGCGAGAACCCTTCCTACTCGAGAATAAGGTCAGGAAGTGAAGCGTTTTTTCAGTTTTTCTTTAAAAATATAGTAAGTGTTATGCGGGGGTGGGGATTCAGACCGATGAGGGGCGTAGGAATTGCCCTAAACTGTCCGGAAGGCTGAAATAGCTTTCTCGGGAGCCTCTGGGAGGTCGGGGTATTCAATCCCAGGATACTCAAGGAGCCGGGCGTCGTATCCCAGGGGTTCTACTAATACATCGTATAGCAGGTCCAGGCTTGAAGTTATACCAAAAATGGAATGGGACAATCATTCGAAAATGATAAAATAAAATCAGGGTGTCAAGACATCTATATGACCAAGATGGCCATCTCACGAATTGGATTCGAACCAATATCAAGCTACTTTCCTTTAGTAGATCTGTCATCCCCCTCATTATAGTCCTCCTAGAATCAATAGCATTTCGTCGGAATACATCCTGTCTTTTCACCTTAGTAGTCCTATGCATAGTCAGTACTATAGCCCCAATCATGGCTACTAATAAAATCAGACTAGGAACCAAAAACCAGACGGAATAGTAGGTATAAAGTAAATTGCCCAATGTTTCCAAATTAGTCCAACTTCGTACCTTTCCGGCATAAACCATATATCTCAGAGAGGTCGTATTTCTTTGGGTTGGTAGTAATGGAATGCTTTCATTATCTAAAATGAAGAACATTTCCCACCAAAAGATCAGTCCAATAATACCACTCACTGGTAAATAGCGCAATACTTCTTCGTGAATCTCCGCTATTTGAATATGGAACATCATAACAACGAATAGGAATGAAACGGCTATAGCTCCTATATGAACTACTGGGAAGATCATAGCGAAAAAGTCGAGACCTAACAAAAGAAGTAAACCTGAAGTGTTGCGAAAGACTGGGATGGGAAACAAAACGGAATGTACCGGATTTTTAGCACGTACAACCATCAAACCAGAGACCAAAGCAAGGCTCGACAAAACAGAAAGTATCATAGTACGTCGTCCTTCCCTGAAATGGAACTTTCATGCTGGAGCAAGAACTAGCATGAAAGTCGATCTATTACAACCAGTGCGGTTGTTCGTATTTCATTTTCTTCTTCCAAGCCCTTCTTTCTTAGCACTGAGTTACTTACGAAATCTCAAATCTCTCTCGCTTCTTCAGCTTGTTCCTGTTCGTCTATTCGGGACGGGGCAGGCAGCCCACATACATGAAGAGAAGAATAGAGAGGGGGTTATCCTGCTTAAACTTGGGAAGTATACTACTGGAAATTGGGAAGGGCTATAAGTAGGCCGTTTGCTATTGCTATCTATAAGGTCTGCTCGCCTTTATACGGCTTGGCTTCGCTATCGCTTCTATGTAGTGTAGTGGTCGACCTAAAAAGTCGTATTCCTGCCATGCCTATTATCCAGTGCTAGAAGCTTCGCCAGAAGCAAGCAAGACGAGGTCGCTCTGCTTCGTAGACAAGGCTCGTTCCGTACTTTACTTACGAGATCGTGTAGGAAAATCAAAATAATTAGTTGTTTGTCATACGTATATGGTTATTTTTTAAGTATTAGTTTCGGCCCCTCCAATTATAATGCCTGTGTTCCGCCCTAGGGTTTACCGTGTGTGTTTTTGTGTTTGTGTGTGTATTTTAAGTTTGCAGATAGGTATTAAACTTCATACACTGCACACAGTAAACATACACACAGAAAAACACTTAAACACAATAATTACCGAATATAGCAATGTACTTTAATTTTAGTTTCATTTTAAATCTTGTTTTTTTTCTAAATTCTAATATATTAATGTAGTTTAAGTTTTATCTGTTTGTGTATATGCATTTTACTGTGCATGTTTCTGTGTGTGTGTGTGTGTTTTAAGTTTGCAGATAGGTATCAGGCTGAACGGAGTGGTGTTGGAGGCACCCTCCTCCACATCAGCAAACACCCCTCTCACCGCCGGAAAAGAGACACCACGGAGTGGTGCTGGAGGATGTTGGCGGCAACAGAGAAGAGAAAGAGAGAGAACTGAAAGCTGGGAGAAGAGAGAAAGAGAAGAGAGAGAAAGCGGCAAAGCCTTGCCGCTGGGGCCTTGCCGCTGAAGGTTGCCGCACTCACGGGGCGGTGTTTGCCGCCGGCAACACCCGCCAGCTCGGATGCCGCCAACGAAAACACCCCCCACTCCATTCAGCCTTAAATGATTACCAAGAAAAACCGCATGTCCCTAAAACTGCGTTTTGGATATTTTCATAGTTCTAAAAAGACACCAATAACAGCAATATATATATATATATATATATATATATATATATATATATATATATATATATATATATATATCAAATCAAATACAGTGCCCATATTGGTAGCAAAGTATGAGTATGATGCTATAATGGGTATAAAAATAAAGTATATTGCATTTAATGCGTTAATACCTTGGAATAAATTGTGGTTTCAAACTCTGGTTTCTCATTTCGGAACTTCTCACTTTGCGCTAAACACGTTTCAGCTTCTGTTATTAGGGGGTGTTTGGGATTGCGTATTTTCTGGGCTTATCTGCTTATCACGTTGCCTAACCAGTGAAAAGCAAAATAAGAGTGTTTGGATGAAGACATTGAAAAATTGCTTATGGCGGTGGGGAGCAGCAAATAAGGCGATTTTGAAGAAGTTAGTTTGCTCTGACTTATCCAAAACTCCGATAAAGGCTGTTAAGGAAAATGACGTTAATGCCCTTAAACCTAATACATATTTATATCTTCAAAGCTGCTGTGCCTGTGATCATTCATGTGTTCAAAGCTATGTGATTCCGATCTTCTCCCTAATCCTTGCAAAGATTTCCGTCAACCAAATTGCTGATAGTTGTGTTGGGAAAATGGCCTCAATAATCCCTACAAACCTCCAGAGAGAAAGATCCACTATATGATAAATTGTTACAATCACATAGACTAATCTCTCAAGCCACCCCCCTAATTACACCCAAACTCTCAAAGTTTTAACTAATACTTTCACCACTCTAAAATAAGAGAAAGAAAGAAATAACCAAACACTTATAGTGTATTGTTGGTTGGGATGCTTTGGAACCAAAGCCTTGGTCCTTATTTATAAGCTTGGAGACCTCCCAAGCTTTCATCCTTCTAGCAATGTGGGATAGGAGCTATTCTTTCATTTAGCCAAAAAACCAACAAATCTCCACCTTGGATAATATGAAAGAAAACCGCAACCACATAAAGGAACATCGTCTTCATTAACGATCATAATTCTAAAGGCATAGAATTATCATACTCCACCATAAGAAAGTATCACCACTTAGAATTAACCATCCTAAGAATTTCACCTCGACACATGTTGAAAAAAAACTGCTGAAAAATTTATGGTGCAACTTCCATTTGGCATACCCAAAAGTTCATCAGCCATCAACATAACTTCACCACACATCTTGCATTTATGCCAATCCAATGCCCATGTGTAGTTCCCCCGCTACCAGAAACACATCCCTTTTCATGGTATCACGGGCATATCATAGGGATGACACAACTCAAAAGAATTCATCGCCGTCAGTAGCGACGGAGATACTGTTAGCTGTATCGGAGCCTTTTGTCGAACTCGCTGCTCCACTTGGACAATTTCTCTTGACATGCCCAGACTCTCCACACTTCCAGCATACCGGAATCTTCTGGGAGTGTTTCTTCTTCTCGTTCCTGCATACCATAGCCATTCCTTCTGACGAAGCATAGTTGCTACTTTCCAGTCGTTTCTCCTCAGACAAGAGTTTACCAGTAACATCTGCATACTTCAGGGTCTCTTTCCCATACATCAAAATAGGCTTCATATGCTCATAGGAAGATGGTAAAGATAGTATGAGTCTTAAAGCTTTATCCTCATCTTCAGTCTCCACTCCAATAGCCTCCGGTTCTGACACGATGTTATTAAGAACACTTAGATGATCTGAGATTTTTGTATCTCCACTCATACGAAGAGTATGAAATTGCTCCTTGAGATACAACCGATTCGAGATGCCTTTGCCTTGATACAACTACTCAAGCTTCTCCCACAAATCTTTTGCCGTTGCAATCCCATGCACATTTGCAAGAACATTCTTTGCTAGATACAAACAAATAGCACTTGCCGCTCTCAAATCTAGATCTTCCCATTCTTCATCATCGACTTTACTGGCTCCGGCTGAATCCTTGCTAGAAACGGGGACAGGTCTCCCCCTCAACGCCTTGTGTAACCCAGAATGAATCAACACATCCTTGACTTGAACTTGCCACAAACCAAAGTTGATTCTTCCGTCAAATTTTTCTACATCAAACTTCATGGGACTGTATTTTGCCATCGTATCCGTATCTCAAAAACAGTATTGTATACTAGAAAAATATGCACCAGACCTATACGCAATACACCCAATAAAGGATTCCCAGGTAAGAGTGGAGGGTCACAACGGACACGCTTAAATATCAATCTTTCCTAGACAGAACCTTCTTCAGATATATACGTATTTACAGCCCGCATATAATTCTATCGTACACAAAACGGTTAGTCGAATCCTTGTTTCTGATGTGGAAGATCAGACAAAGCTGCAACCACAGAGCATACTCCGAACCTTCAAAGTACGAAGACAACTCCAATACGATTAATAGAAATTTGTTTCTGATGTGGAAGATCAGCCAAAGCTGCAACCACAGAGCATACTCCAATTTCTAAAACCGAGACCTCCTCCAAAACCTGAAGCTCTGATACCACTTGTTGGGAAAATGGCCTCAATAATCCCTACAAACCTCCCAAAGACAATAATAGAAAAATAAACTGAACACAAGAATATACGTGAAAACTCCAAAACCGGAGAAAAACCACGGGCCTCCAGAGAGAAGGATCCACTATATGATAAATTGTTACAATCACATAGACTAATCTCTCAAGCCACCCCCCCAAATTACACCCACACTCTCAAAGTTTTAACTAATACTTTCACCATTCTAAAATAAGAGAAAGAAAGAAATAACCAAACACTTATAGTGTATTGTTGGTTGGGATGCTTTGAAACCAAAGTCTTGGTCATTATTTATAAGCTTGGAGACCTCCCAAGCTTTCATCCTTCTAGCAATGTGGGATAGGAGCTCTTCTTTCATTTAGCCAAAAAACCAACAAGTTGTACCTGCAAATTGACAAAGATATTCGAAGTTTCCAATCGTATTTTACAAGTTGATCATCAAATTGTGTAAGTCGATGATCAGATTGCTAGAACATCCTAATTATGGATTTGAAAGTTACTAGATTGTTTTACTCTATGTTGCTTCAAGTAAAGGTGAAGCCTTATCGTCATATATCCACCTAAACCACCACTAATGGATTGTTTTCATTCATGCTGGCATTGTCTCTGTTGTTTCAAATAAGGGTGTTTAATCTAATTAAAATGGGTTTTTTGTGATTTTTCATGATTAAATGTAAAACACACCAATACATATTCATTAATTTGTTTACTGTAATATTAGTCTTTCATTTACTATTGGTCCTCACAATCACAAACATTTCAAAGTTAAAATACTCTCAACCCCATTAACAGACTCTTCTATACTATAGATAAGACACGTATATTAGACAGAAGCAATGGCTTCATAGATTACTACTACAAAAAGAAGTCGTTTGAGTTTACTTTTGAATTTCAAAATCTTGAAAAATGGTTAAGTAGGTGCATATAGATAGAACGTGTTGATGGATAAATTAAAATTTGTTAACAAACATGGGTAGGGACCGAAAACCATATGGGAAACCATCTCTAGGGTTTATAGCTTCAGAAACCATATATATGTATATATATACAAATTAAAGCCGTTTCTAGGGTTTTGTTTTTCTTCATATATCGTGGTCTAACCTGAATTCCAGATATTGCCATGTCTGTCCCTGTGGAAGAACAAGAAACTTCGACGATACTAAAATCATAGAAGAAGAAGAACACAACGATATCCACTCTCAGCCAGTGCCAGATCCTGTATTTTTAGAAAACCCACACCCTGGCTTGAAGAGACGCGATTCCTTAGATATTGAGGCTGCTAAATTTCGTGGCGATGACCATAATGCCACCGAGGTCCGTAGTTTTATGTGTTCTTTGATTTTGACACTTATTGTGATGCTTTGAGTTCCATCTCTAAATTTTTGGAATGATATTGTTTGAAGAGTTGGAGAGTGATACTCAAACTAGCTTTTCAAAGCTTAGGGGTCGTTTATGGCGACCTTGGGACGTCACCGTTGTATGTGTTTTCAAGAACCTTCCCCAATGGCATTAAACACGAAGACGACATTTTTAGTGTTTTGTCGATCATCTTCTACACGATCATGTTAATAACTGTTATTAAGTACGTCATGATCGTCTTACGTGCAAATGATAACGGCGATGGTATGCATCCTTTCCCTTGTTAGTACTTATTTATTTGAATTTATGATAAGAGGTTTTTTGTGGACCTTTGTAAATCAAACCCGTGAAATGTATTTGATGTGTTCTGAAGAAACTTGGTAAAATCATTATCAAATATTTAGTGTTGTGTGTGCTTGTGTAACATGCAGGGGGTACTTTTGCATTGTACTCGAAACTTTGTCGATATGCGAAGGTGGGTCTAATCCCAACTGAGCAAGCGGAGGACCGGGGGGTATCAAATTTCCAACTTGAATTGCCAAACAAGACAAACAAAATAGCTTCAACGATCAAGAAAAATATGGAAAGTCGGAAGTTTGTCAAGTTCTCCCTTCTTTTTGTTAGGTAAATATTTGAATTTAAAGTTTGGTGAAGATTTTGTTTTTTTTCAAATATGGGGTGTAGATTTATTATATTATATACATTCTCAAATGTATATAAATAGGTGATTCTAGTTTGTAGAGAAATGCACCACAACTCAATACCTATAAGAATTGAGTGTATCTCTTGTAATCTCATTGTTAAATAAAATCTAGTTATAGCCCGTGGACGTAGGATTTGCACCGAATCCGAACCACGTAAAAATCCTTTTGTTCTTCTTGCTTTATTTTCGTGAGTTTGTGTGTGTGTGTGATAGTGTGTTTCCGCTGCCTGTACCCGGTTCAGTTCCTAACAACCGGTATCAGAGCTTCGGGTTTTGAAGGACGTCTCAGTTTTAGAAATTAGAGTATTTTGTCTGATCTTCCACATCAGAAACTAATTTCTATTAATCGTATTAAAGGTGTCTTGGTACTTTGAAGGATACTTTTCTGTCACACATGAGTATACTGAACGAACCGGTCAGGTCCGTGCCATTGTTGTGTCTGTTTCGTTGTCTCAATTTGTTTCTTGATTGTCGTAATGGCTGAAGACAAGGTTGTAATCGAGAAGTTCAACGGTTCTGACTTTAGCTGGTGGAAAATGAAATTAGAAGCATTGCTATGTCAAAAAGATTTGGACGTGGTACTTGGAGACAAACCGGAGAAAATGGAAAAAGCTGCCGAAGATGCGTAGAGCTCAAAGGACAAGAAAGCTAAGGCGGTTATTACGTTGTCGTTGGAAAGGAGCGTTTCTTTCAACATCATGAAGGAAACCACGGCACGTGGTATGATGGATGCTCTGACGAACATGTATGAGAAACCGTCGGCGGCTAACAAGGTGTTCTTGATGAGGGAATTATTCACGACAAGGATGAATGAAGACAGCTCAGTTACGATTCACATTAACAATCTAAATTCAATTCTGTCCAGATTATCATTTGTGAGAATTAAATTTGATAATGAGACTCAAGCTTCACTGCTACTAGCTTCACTACCAGATAGCTGGTCAGGAACAGTTACTGCTGTTACAAGTTCCGTGGGGACCAGTTGTATGACTTTTGAAGGGGTTAGAGATTTGGTTCTTGGCGAGGATGTCAGACGCAAGAATCAAGGTGGAACTTCTTCTTCTGAGTTATTAAATATCGGAAGAGGTAGAGGGAATAGCAGGAATAGTGGGAGCAGTGGGAGTCGGGGAAGAAGTTCATTTAGAACTTGGAAGAATGTGAAGTGCTGGAACTATCAAGAGGTGGGACATGTTAAGAGTCAATGTCCAAAGAAAGAATTGAACATTGTTGGTGCTGAGGGTGTGTCTGAGGATGATGCACTGATATTAAGTATGGAAAGTTCTGTAGACTCTTGGGTCATGGATTCAGGGGCTTCGTTTCACGCCATGGACAATGGAGAAACGATGGTGAATCTAAAAGAAGGAGATTTTGGGAAGGTACGGTTAGCAAATGACGAGATGCTTCAAGTAACGGGCATGGGATATATTGATCTGGTTACTTCATTGGGAACTACATGGAACCTGAAGAATGTCAGGGTGATTCCGGAGCTGAAGAAGAAATTGAATTCTGTTGGTCAGCTGGATAAACAAGGACTAGAAGTAAGGTTTGGTGGTGGTAAATGGAGGGTGGTCAATGGAAATTCGATGATTGCTCAAGGTATGAAGCGTGGGTCATTATATATGGTTAAGGTACCTGCTGAGGGAAGTATGACTGTCCCCGTTAAGCATAACAAAATATGGTTCTCTAAATCTAGTGCTAAGAGAGTTCATTTTGCAAACATGAATTCTGGAGCCAAAGGGATGTTAGCTGAACGAGTCGGAAAGTCTAAACCATTCAGGGGATTTTGTGACAGTGGGAGCACGGGGTGTGTTTCGGGTACAGTTACAAAGAGCCGTTGGGTTTTGAAGACTAAGACTAGAAAATTCTCTCCTGTTGGAAGTTTGCAAAGTTTGGAGAGTGTTAGTGGTCCTCGGTGTATCTCTGGAGCTGGTGGAGTGTCCAAACCGGTTGAGACAGAGGATGAGTCGGTGGTGGGATTAGCCACGGCTGAGTTGGAGCTATTAGGAGCTTCAACTTGCCCTTCTAGTACTTGAAGATGAGGGGCGGCTACAACTAAGGGAATGACTGGGTCTTAGCTTGTTCTTGGGAACTGGAAGCTTGGAAGACTTGTTATGTTAGGAGATTAATGAGAGATGTTCAAAATCTTCAAGTGGGAGATTGTTAGGTAAATATTTGAATTCAAAGTTTGGTGAAGATTTTGTTTTTTTCAAATATGGGGTGTAGATTTATTATATTATATACATTCTCAAATGTATATAAATAGGTGATTCTAGTTTGTAGAGAAATGCACCACAACTCAATACCTATAAGAATTGAGTCTATCTCTTGTAATCTCATTGTTAAATAAAATCTAGTTGTAGCCCGTGGACGTAGGATTTGCACCGAATCCGAACAACGTAAAAATCCTTGTGTTCTTCTTGCTTTATTTTCGTGAGTTTGTGTGTGTGATAGTGTTTCCGCTACGTGTACCCTGTCCGATTCCTAACACTTTTCACTGCCATGCTTGGAACCTCCATGGTTATCGGCGATGGCATCCTCACACCGTCCATCTCTGGTGTCTACTTTTACCTTTTCTCTATATATATTTAGCATCAAACCAAATAACGAATAATGAACTAGGTTAATTGGATCGGGTCTCAATTAACCCAAATAATCTAAGGACCCATTTTATAAACATCTCTAATTTGCACACACCTAAACCAAGTGATTTATTAATTTTTAACGTATGGTTGTTTGATTTATTTTACAGTTTTATCGGCGGTATCTGGGCTTAAAAAAGCAACAAATATGATGACCGAAGGTAAAATTTCTTTGGCTTTGCTTAATAGATAAAAATTTACCAAGTTTGATATTTTTTACTTGTAAACATAAGGCTGAAGGGTGTGCAAGACACCCATGACAAACGATGACAACCGCCATGTCATCGCCACGTCACAAAGACTTCCAAGACACCCACTAGGGGTGTGCAAGACTCCCATCACTACCATTTTGATTTCCACGTCACATTTATATTTTATGTTTTTTTAATTAAAACCAAACATTAAAAATTAATTAAAACCAAACATTTAAAATTAAATAAAAGACATTACATAAAAATAAAAATAAAAACGACATTGCACGAAAAAAAAAACATAAAAACGACAACTCCTAAATTTTTTTTAAAAAACTACTTATTAAAATATTTCTTGCGTCGTTGTTCCGTCATCAATCGGATCGTCTCGAGGTCCTCTTCGGTCCCGGATCGGCTAAACAACACGTAATCCAACCGCGATTCCGCAATTTCGTTGTGGCGGTAGAATAGTTCAACGAGGCGGTCGACATTTTCCTCAACATCGTCTTTCGAAGACGAGCCGGAGGCATCTCGACTTGCTCTTTTCGCTCGGTCGCAGCCGATGGGGCGTCGAGGCAGAGGCATCTCGGTTTGTGGTTCGGTGTCGTCGTCGAGGTCGATCGGGTCTCGAGCATCCGAAATATCGTCATCCGGGGTCCTCCCACGTTTGGAACCCGTGCTCGAGTGAGGCGAATCGGTGCTCGAGTGAGGCGAATCGGGAGTTAGTAGCCATTTAGGACTGGTTCGCATCAACTCCCAACATCGCATATGTTTAAAAGGTTTCCCGACAACTCGCCCATATTGTTCCATAGCCGTTGTGAAAATCCCGAATTCGTTTTCGCCACTTCGTCGCATGTTCACCAAGTTGTTGTAAATGCCGTTGAACTTGGTGCACTCGATACGAAGTTTCCGCCACTTCCCGTTAATACCGTCGTTGTTTCGGTACACTCCACGACCCATCGTCGTGTGGTAGTGGTCTAAAATGCGTTCCCACAACGATGTGGAACTTTGGCTATTTCCCTTTTGCGAATCCATGGAAATAGCGAGCCACGAGCGAACCACTTGAACCTCTTCGTCGGTCGTCCACGGCACCTTCGCCTCTTGCGAGTTTCGAGTTTTGTTCTTTTGCCTATTATTTTTCTTTTTCTTTTTGGAGGAAGACGCGGGGGCTTGTGTTTCCATCACGACCTCTTCGGGTGATGCTTGTGGCGGTGGTGATGGAAGCGGTGGCGATTGTGATAGAAACAGCTGTTGGAATGGTGCGTACGGGTAAGGTTGTGGCGGGTATTGATATTGGTTCGGTGGTGGATATGGATACGGGTATTGCGGTTGTTGCGACGAACCCGTAAGCATACTCGTAAATGTGCAATTCGTGGAAAAGTTGTAGTTGAATTCGCCGCGGGGCGTGTTCCGATTTGACGGAGGGGTGTTCGGATCGTTCTCCATCTTGAAATGTTAGTAAAATTAAGAGAGAAATTTGTGTTTGTATGTGTGTAAAATATAAAAGGTGTGTGGTATGTATTTATAATATGTAAAAAAATTATTTTTTTTTAATTACCAACGGCTACATTTTTGAATTTGGGCGTCTTCAAACGTTCACCGGATGACGACGTGGGGACGCAACAGATCGAGGACGCGGGGGGAGGGGGGGGGTGGCGGTGTTTGCCGCGTCTTCGTCGCTGAGGTGGAGGATGCGTGGGATGCCGCGTGCGGCATACCCTACAGCCTAACTAACTACAGAAACCATGATTCAAAGTAATTAATAACTCTCAATAGTTTATATTTTGGATACCTTATAGGGTAGGAGTATATAGCGTGAGAACCTACTTTAATAAAGTAACTAACTTCTGAGATTTGTTACGATATGTTATCTTAAATATAAAAATTTAATTATAAGTCCAATGAGTAGTTTTTCGGGAAAACTTTAAATACCTTAAAAAATGTTATATTTGCACTTTTCCTTTTGATGTCAAGTCATCTTCTAGTTCTTTTTATTGCAATATTTTTGGTACATTTTGTCAACGCATTGTGATTGTGTAAGGAGTATGTTAAGAGTTTTTGACAAAACAAGTGTTTTTTGGGAAAAATATTTATCAAATAGGTATACTTTTAAAAGTAAATTTACAAAAATATTTGAGTTTTGTACCTTCGTAGAGTCTTTTTAAAAAGTATTTGCCAATTCATGATAGTTTCTGATCTAGTTACCAAAACATATTAATTTGTTTTTTAGTAAGTTTAAATTTTCTTTTCAATATCTAACTTTAATAATATTTATATTTTATTCTACGTTAGACATATAAACCTTTTTATTTTAATACAGAATAGCATTCAATTAGTTTGCATTTCATACAAACTTTTTTATGTTCATTTTTTAGAAAAGTTATATTTAAGTAGCATTCTACATGGATGCGTCTACTTTACTGATTGCAAATAACCGGATTATTTCCATAGCCTATTGTGTTTTTAATAAAAAAAAAATTTACCAACGAATTAATAAGTAGATCATATAGCAAAAAGTTATGATTTATTGTTTTATAAAATCACAGTTACCGTATAACATATATGATGTTTAAAACCAGACCAGTGCATTTTTAATGCATAAAGTACAAGTTGTTGCAGCTTAAATGACATGTATTTGCATTATTTTTTGTTTCAAATGCTGTAATTTTCTATAAATTAATATGCTTTCTAATGATTATTTTTATCTATTGCCGTCTCCGATCTAATACTAAGAGCTATACCTTATTTCTAATGGAAAGTTAATTATTTTTAACTTTAAGTGTCTGATTAATTAATTTTCATTTTAAAAATCGTAGTAATCATTTGAAAAACTATACCTAGACTTAATTTAGGTTAAATAAAATTGTTAGAATTTACTCGAATGAAATTAGTATCAAACCGAAGTTTTATGATAATTTTGGATAAATGTAAATAAAATGTAGCAATTAAATATACTCTCTGGACTAAAATACCCGAGTTATCATTAATTTGAATTAGTAAATAATTTAGAGGTTGAAAATTGTAAAAAACCAAAACAACACCTATTTAGTAAAATATTTTTAAAATTATACCTATTTAATAAATATTTTTCTAAAAAACACAATTTTTTCGCAACATTTTTTGTATCCGGTACTTGATTTGATATATTAAAAAACGATGGTTTTTTTTAATATTATTAAGTACGCCAATTAAGCACGTCGTGAGTGCATGAGAATTGCATAGTGACAAACAAAGTTTCTCAAACGTCAAAACTGGTATTTCGTCGGTAGAAAAACTCATGTTTTGGAATTCTTGGGAATGGTACGATGCAGGGAGGATCGTTGCAGTATCAATAGTAATTTTGATAACGTTGTTTATGGTTCAAAGGTTTGGAACCTTCAAAGTTGGATATACCTTCGCCCCTATCATTTGTGTCTGGTTCTCCCTCAATATTGGAGTCGGTGTTTACAATTTCGTCAAGTTCGACCCTTCTGTCGCCAAAGCCATAAACCCTAAATACAACATTGATTACTTCAAACGAAACAAAAAGGACGCCTGGATTTCTCTTGGAGGCACCGTCCTCGCCATCACAGGTATACATCCGATATAATAACTGGTTTCCATTTTGTAACAGTTTCTGACACACTAATTCAATTTTATCAGGAACCGAGGCCATGTTTGCTGATGTTGGACACTTTATGGTCAAATCGATACAAATAAGCATGTGTTGTGTGGTTTATCCGGCCCTGATCACAGCGTATAGCGGACAGGCGTCGTGGCTAAAAAAGCACCCCGATGAAGTGGCGGATACGTTCTATAACTCGGTTCCCAATGAGTTATTCTGGGTGGTGTTTGTAGCAGCTGTTTTGGCTGCAATTATAGCAAGTCAGGCGATGATATCCGGGACTTTCTCGATCATTAAACAGTTGCTTTCACTCGGCTGCTTTCCTCGTGTTCAAATCGTGCATACTTCTACAAAGTATGAAGGACAAGTTTTCATACCGGAATTGAACTATCTTCTTATGATCTGTTGTGTTCTTGTTACAATTACATTCGGGACTTCCGAAAAGCTCAGCCACGCTTACGGTAAGAATTCCTTACGTTTCGTAAAAACGTTATCATGCATGCTTTCTAACGAGTTTTTTTTTGCAAAAGTGGGGTTGTTTTCGGTTTTGTTTTGCAAAAATAGGGTCATTTTATTAACCTTTGTAGAAATGGAGTTTTGACCCCACAAAATTACCAAAATTGTGTAATAAATTTACGATAAAATCGATATAGTTTCAATAATAGCCTTTTAATTCATCTAATGTTAATATAGTTATG
Source organism: Cichorium intybus (assembly GCA_023525715.1). NCBI lineage: Eukaryota > Viridiplantae > Streptophyta > Magnoliopsida > Asterales > Asteraceae > Cichorium > Cichorium intybus. The sequence continues at coordinate 64,146,949 of CM042017.1, read as the reverse complement.
TTTTAATAGTTATACATTTTAGTTTACACATTTAATATTATAGATATGATATTGTTAATTTAAAATCTATATTGATAAACTTTATATATAATTTTTAAAAGTTATATCGTCACTGAAATATATATACAAAAATATATCTTATCATATATCATATCTTAATTCTTTTTATATTTTATTAAACCTATAACGTCTAACTTTGAAAGTCAATTTTAAATCTATTAAAATTAAGTTTTTTTTTTTTTTTTACGATATCAACGTCATTTGGTCTTAAAAAAACTCACACATTAAATTTCATTTTATGCTAGTGTTTATATAGCACCACAATGTGTGCATAGCTACAAGATTGGTTTTTATATATTTTTCTATCACTAAAATTGATTTACTATTCTAAAAATAACACTTTATAACGACAACATTGGTTTTTTTTGGAATATGTGATATAAATAACCATTATTATTATATATATATACACACACACAATTATTTTAAAATAAAAACAACCAACAACAAAAAGACAAAAGAACATAACTATAAAAATATTAAGTACCATAGATAATAATAATAATAATACTAATAATAATAATAATAATTAAAAAAATCATCAAAATGATTTCTTTGAAAAGAAAATCAAAACATAGTGTTTATAAGGAAAAGTTTGTTTATCATAGAATGATGGTATGATAACGAGTTATATAACCTTTTTAAGGTTTTGAAAATGTTAATGGTTTTAATATAAAAACTTAATAGCTTTTCATATAAATAAGTGAAATATTGTTGTTTTTTTTCTTTATATAATAAAATTTAATATTGACATTGACTCAAAAGTATTAAAATGATCTTTTTAAACATATATATTGTTAAAAGTTATACATAAATTTCTATCACATTTATAAGTATTACATATAAAATATAACATAAAAGTTATAAATAGAAAGGATATGGTTATATACTTTAGATAAATTAGAGGTTATTATTAAAAGTTTAAAGGGGTCATAACTATAAATATTTCTAACGTTTGGTAAGTTAGGTGGGGTCATAACCCCATTTTTACAAATGAAATACAAGGAGCCCTATTTTTGCAAAAGTAAATACAAAACAACACTATTTTTACAAAAACCGCGTTTCATAAAAAACTTGTTTAACTTGGATTTTTGTTTTCTAATCAATGAAGGTATTACTGTTATATTCGCCGAGACGCTAACATCATCGTGTATGGTGGTAATTATGCTTGTCATATGGAATACAAACATACTTCTATATGTGCTCGTGATCAGCTCCACGGAATACGTTTACTTAAGCTCGGTTCTCTTCAAATTCTGTCAAGGTGGATACTTGCCATTCTTGTTTGCGGTCATGCTAATGTTCATAATGTGCACTTGGAACTATGTTTACCGGGCGAAATACAATTATGAGATCAATAATAAGGTCTCACAAGAGGTCATAAGAGACATGATTATAGATACAAACATCAATCGCATGCGAGGAGTCGCAATCTTCTACTCTGAGCTCGCCCATAGGATTCCCCCAATATTTAAACACTATGTTGATATTGTACCTGCCTTACATTCGGTTATTGTGTTTGTTTCAATCAAGTCATTTCCAATAAGTAAGGTGCCACCGGAAGAAAGATTTTTGTTTCGTAGAGTGAAGCCAAATGAGTTGCATGTGTTTTGGTGTGTGGTAAGGTACGGGTATGCGGACGTGCACAACGAAAAGGAGTCTTTTGAGAATATACTAATGGAAAGATTAAAAGATTCCATTGAATCTGATTATGGTGTTTCTGATGAACAACAAGGTGGTATAATGGAAGAGGATGTGGGTAGGCTTCACAAGCTGGAGTCGTGCATTTAGTGGGCGAGCACGAGATCATTTCAAGGAGAGAGTCTTCGATTGGGAAGAGGTTTTTGATTGATTACGCTTATGATTTTATGAAAAAGAACCTGTGGCAAAGTTACAATGTGTTTGAAACTCCTCATAAACGGATGTTGAAGGTTGGAATGACTTATGAGCTTTAACGGTGATGAACAAGCCCCACATGTCGACGAAGGTATTGAAACGCCAAGTTTAATAAACTATTTTGAGAGATAACGTGCATTAATTGAAACTAGTGGTGTATCCGCGTAATGCGGTGATGGTGAATAGTTTGTTTTGGCGATTAGTTTTTCGGTAGAAAATTAATGAATTCTTTTTTGTGGATAGTTTTCTTTCAACGAATAGTCTATTTTAGAAAAATACCATAATCCAAAAACCACATAATGCATTGACAAACCTTTTTTGAAACTAATATAACACTGGATTATTTTTTGAGTGTATTTAAGTTTATCTGGTTATTATAATATTTAAATTTATCTGGTTATTAATTTTTGATACTTTTCTATGATATAAATGAAAATTATGTTTTGTTTGGACACATTAGAATTTAGAGGTGCAGACGATTTTCACATGTGCTTTAATTAGTTCGGCATTCAGTTAAAAAATCTCTCTGATATAAATTAAAAGTCGGTTTCTGGTAATTAGTTTTTTAAGGCGACAAATAGTTTCTTTAGAGTTTACATGATTAATGCATTTTGATTGGGTTCTCATGGGTCGCATACAGTGAGGAAGTTTAAAAAACATTACTTTTATTAATGTATAACAGAAGTTTATCAAAAATTAGTTTGAGACTTAAATTTTAAATATACATATCAATTGTGAGATTATGTTTTTACGGGAAAAGCTACTTATTAAGCATATTAGGCAAACACCATGAGTGAAAATGTTGCAAAGCATGTCACATATTAGTGGTTGGAATACTTGCTTCTGGTATATTTAATTTATAAATATTATTCGTTTTAATCAACCCCTTATTATGAATATCTTTTACATATACACGCATTCAAATATTTGGTCACTATATTTGTGACAGACTTAATTTGTCACTAAATATAGTCATTAGTAATTGAAAATCGTCACAATTTTATACGTTTAGTGACCAAATATTTGGTCACTAATTAGTTATTGTCAGATACCAAGAAAAAGTGGTCACTAATAATTTTTTTTTAGTTACCAAAAAAACTTTATTGGTTAGAGACCCAAACGTGGTCACCAAAAAAATTGTCACTAATCAATTCAACTTTATGTGACTAAGATCAATAAACCATAAAGCAAAATACTATATAGCATTGTAAATTTGTAATATTTTGTGTTGACGGTGACTAATTGTCCAACATTTGACCTTGACTTAGACTTTGACTTTTTTATATTATTAAGCCATTGTACTCTGAAATATCTACACCAAATTATAGCAGTGAAAGATTATTTGTATTTGGATGACATAACTATAATTAGATAGTTTCTTTAAGTATGACATAATAGCAAGAAATGAAAGTAGAAAGCTATAGTACATAGATAAATGCAAGTATGCTGCTATTTTTTGCATTTAACCCATCTCACAATACCATACATTCACAAACTCTACAGATAACATTAAATCAAAAGCCAGAGTTGTATGATTTTCTTACTAAAATAATAGTTCAATTGTAAATAAACCACAAATTTTCCAAATTATAATTTTGCAACTTATTACTTTTCACTTTATTTATTTGAATAACAACCAACTTAAGAGAAGCACACTCACATACAGGCAACAAACAGCACCACACGTATACAGAGACATGGATGAAATTCAATATTGGATTATACATTTTAGCATTATCAGTAAATTTTATAGTATTTTATGTTCATATAATAACGAAAAAAATTAACAAGACAGTTAGTTTCCCAAATGATCACAGTTTCACCGGTAGATAAACAGTAACTAGAAACATACTTTTTTATAATAAGAAAAAGTTTTAAAAATTTACCTCAAGAGCACGACAAATATGATCCATCTCTGCATTGAAATAAGATTTCTCTTTCACTGTAACAACTTCGAGTACAGCACAACAAGATTTATCATATGAGTCATCTTTAAAAACAGGTACAGCAATAGATCCACGAACTTCATGACTAAGTGCATGATCTTTATGCAAGTATTCACCTTTACTATGAGTTACATTTGAAGTCCACTCACGATCTTTTGAGCAGAAAAGGTGAATCCTCTAGAAACTTCTCGGTATCCAGCAAGCATCTGGTCTAGAAACTCGGATTCAATCAGCCATTAAATTTAGTATCAGACACTTTGATTTGTGAGTCGGGGGATTTGAAGAGTTGTGATGAAGATATGATGTATTTGGATACATCTTCTTCTACACGAGGGGTGGGCTTGGAGTGTGGATTTGTTAAAGCTCGAAGGAGATGGAAGATTGTGTCTAGTGTCTTAATTGGCAATCTCTGCTTATGATATCTTATGATTAGAGCTCAAATCACATGTTTTTGGAGAGCAAAGAATCGTACCTTCGAGAGTTCGAGTCTGGAACGTGAGCTTTAACAGGATTGTGTGTTCGAGTCTGGCGACGACGACGTGGAACGATGGGCAGAGATGGCAAGATGATGGTGCCGCCGACGAAGAAGAGATGAAGTAGCTTGTACGTTTAAGTCGGACTGGGGAAGGTTTTCGACGAGAGGGCAATTTTGACAAAAGATTGATTTTGGCGGTGATGGCGAGAGCACGTCCGCTATTGTCATTTGACAAATTTGACAAAAACTTGAAAAAACTAATTATAGTTATTTTTTCTATATTTTTTATATTTATGAATTAAAAAGCTTGATTATATTTTTAATTATAATTTTTATGATAATAAAATATAGATTTTAAAAAAATAATTATTAAAATGGCTAAATTTTCATGTAAATTCAATGACCAATTTTTATCGTCACATTATTATTACGTAGCTTTTAGGAAGTCTAATAACGAAAAATACTTTGTGATCACTGTTTTTGGTCACTAATTCTAATATACTGACCACCTTTTTTGTCACCATTATTTATAATAACATTTGAAAAAAGGTATTCTTATTTTATTTTATGGTTCAGTGTAGTCTAAAAACAAAAAATACTTAATGACCATTGTTTTTGGTCATTAATTCTCCAATATAGTGACCACCTTTTTTGTTACTAAGCTGTTAATTCGGTGACCATCATTTTTAGTCACTAACATTTGAAATAACATTTGAAAATGATATTTTTATTCTATTTTACAGTTTAGTGAAGTCTAAAAACGAAAAATACTTAGTACTGTTTTTGGTCACTAATTCTCCCATATAGTGACCACCTTTTTGTCACTAAGCTTTTAATGTGGTGACCATTATTTTTAGATATTTGTGATAATATTTGAAAAAAATATATTTTGATTCTATTTTACGATTTAGTGACCGGTTAGTGACGACCATTGTAGTATTAGTCACTAAATTTGTAAGTTGTAACATTACCAAAATTCAGTGATCACTTAATATATGGTGACTAAATAATGCTTTTAGTAACCAAAATTCTGGTTGTCACTAAAAACATGGTCACTAAGAAAGACTTTTCTTGTAGTGTAATAAGGCTTTCTCAACACTCCTTGCCACACAAATGGAAACCACAAGTATTATGGTGGCCTATATGGGCATTTGATAACTCGAAAGCATATAGGAGACATATTGGTTGGATGCCTCTTTTGGAATAACATTAGTAGAAAGGCCCATGTAATCTATAACTTTAGCATTAAAAGTCAGTTCTCAATCTCACAGAACGTAATCTAGAAGGACAGGGGAGATCTTTACCTTATCATTAACCAAAATAAATTTATACGCTTCAATTATCGATGCATAACCCCAAGCAAATACATGGCTGGAAAACACCAAACACACAAATTAACGCCACAAATACACACACAAACACAAAAGACTCACACCTACAAAACATATAATCACACACACATCACCATATTCACAATTATGCACACACAACATAGACAATAGACACACACACACACACAACACACATAGGAGAACTCCTACATTAACCAATGATTGTACATTCTTACAGCTTTAATAAGAATTCTACAGGTTGCAAACCATAATCAAACTCAACTTTCGCCTTACAAACCTGGACATTTCACACCAAAACACACGTTTCACACCAAAACACTTAACCCCCCAAAAATCATATCTTTATCAAATCAATCTCACATCTACACTTTCAGGTTACAAATTTTTTTGGAAGAACCAAAAGTATGATGCTAGTTTAGAAAGAGAAAGTAATTGAGGTGAATATCTCGTATCTCATTATGAAACGTTACAGAAGAAAAGCTATTAATAGCCAAAATACAATGCTATTTCTACAAACTACCCTCTAACAAAAAACTAACAAACTAACTAATTTTTTATAAATAAAACGTGATTATAAACTTAACATCCTCCCCTCAAGTTGAACCTTGGTGAAAATCAGCAAGGTTTAACTTGGACAAAAAAAATTTGAATTGTGGCCCACATAATCCCTTTGTAAAAAAGATCTGCTAACTGATGAGTTGTTGAAACATGCTGGGGTTTAACGAAACCGAGTTTGTATTGATCACGAACCAAATGGCAGTTGATATCCAAGTGCTTCGTTCTTTCATGAAAAATTGGATTCTATGTGATGTGTATAGCGGCTTTGTTATCACACCATAATGAGATTGGAATCTTTACTTGAACTTTTAAATCTCTAAGGATGTAACTAATCCAAAGAAGTTCACAAATAGTAGCTGCCAAGCTTCTATACTCAGCTTCACATGAGGACCTTGAGACAGTGGTTTGTTTCTTTGTTTTCCATGATACTAATGATGATCCAAGAAATATACAATACCCTCTATGTGACCTTCTAGTGTCTCGACATGTAGCCCAATCAGAATCACTATATGCTGTAATTGAAATTGGTGAAGAGGTCCTTGAGAAGAATAAACCCTTTGATGGAGTGCCTTTTAGATATTTTAAAACATCTATTGCAGCTTTCCAATGTATATCAGTAGTTGAATGGAGGAATTGATTCAGTTGTTTGACAGCATAGCTAATATAAGGTCTGGTAAAATTAAGATATAATAGTCTTCCAATTAATCTTCTGTATTCTCCTGGATCTTTAAAAGGTTCCCCTTCATCCAATGATAATTGTACATTTTAGCGGTGTACATGCAGGTTTTGATCCAATCAGACCTGTATCTGACAAGATATCCAAAATATACTTTCGATGATTCACATACAATCCTTTTTAATTGTGAAGTAATTCAATTCCAAGAAAATAATTGGCTTTTCCCAAATCTTTTATCGTGAATTCCTTATGTAAGTAATGTTTTACTTCATGTATTAAAGAATCATTTGGACCCGTTATTATCACAGCGTCAACATATACAATCAATGAAACTATCTTCTTCTCCCTTTACGAATAGTCAATTCACCGCAAACCTCTTTGTAACCTGACCTTTAAACTTTAAAGCATATTTTGGAAAATATATAGATTCATTACAATTAAAATAAGATATGAGATAAAATCTTACTTCCTGTAATGGAATATCTCAAGCACAAACTGAACCCTAGTTAATACGTCTGAAAAGCTGAAAATAAGTATTAACCATTTGTGAAACAAAACAAGCAATCTAACCTCAGAGTACATGTTTCCCTGATTCCGAAAATATAAATAACATTCAAAACGGAGCTCATATGCAAAAGTTACGACTGTTATAAGAAAACAAGCCAAAACAAACCAGTGTAACACTGATTTTATTTAACTACATAAATCGTTTCGATCCGTTGAGGCACTTGCGCACCTCATATGGAAATTCCGAGAACATTATTGGACTCAGACTATGGTCTATTATTGGATTCCATACTCGAAATATTTTTAGTAAAAATATTTATAAAAGTTAACTAATCGGATACTGCGGATAAATGAACGCAATATTTAAACGCGATTTCCCGATGTTCTGCAACTCGAAAAAATTATCTGTTTAGGTTTCTAGAATCAGTGCACTCGGCTCAACAATTCTTCGGTCTAAAAAATAATACTAATTATAAAATCGGAAAGCATAGCGTAATGATTATGTAAGTGCTTACCTCGTGAATAGTGACGTGAATAGTGATTTTCAACCCTATAAATAAGATGCATCTTCTTCATTTATTTTCACCAATTCACCAAGCATCTAGCTTTCTTCCTCTCTCCTTTTGCCCCTTTGCCGCTTAAGTCTTCGTTGGTGTTATTTCGCGGTGTTTCTCGAACTCGATTATTCTCGAATCTAAGCTGAATTCACGCTTCAAATGTGAGTGTTACGGCCCCTTTGTCTATGTTTTTATATATTATGGGGGAGAATACATGTGCAATATAAACATTTACCAATTTCATATCAATTTTTATAAATGTTATTATAGCTTTATAAAATGTTTTCAATAAGCGAGTATTGTACACTATTACGTATATACTTATCAACATACTTGGCTTTTATAACAAAAACCATTTTGGGATGAGACTTGTCTATCCTACATTTATCAATGGCTTAGATAGTGAGACACTATTCATAACTAAGTAGAAATACCTAGACCCCACACTACTATAACCGTTAATCAAGCAGAGCGAGATACATATGTATAGATCTACACGGGTTGACACCCCCACCTATGGTTGTTAGCTACAACTTCGACTTGCAAATCGATGTAGGTGATACTTATCTTTTTCATTACTACGACGTCCATGAAGCGTTGTAGGGGGTACATTTCAGTCGAATAGCTCGGTTATAGGACTCAACTATACGCATTGATGGTTTTCTCATAAACGTACATATCATTTATAAGTATGGTATTACTTATGGTTTTCAAAAACTCTATACAATTCATTTATAAGTATGGTATTACTTACGATTTTCAGCAACTCTTTACAAACTCATTTACAAGTATGATTATACTTACAAAAGGAATACTTTTAGTTATTTTAAAAGTATCAGTGCTGTGTTCAGCATAAAACCTGTAACTCTCACCAACCTTGTGTTGACCCTCAAAACTACATGTATTCTCAAGAAATCAATGAGACTTTCAGAAGATGGAAATCTTCACGGATTTCAGGCAACCTAGTTTTGTTATATCTGTTAAGGCATTTCATGTACTCTACTATTATTATTTGTAAGAACCATGTATTCAAACTTCAAGATGAAATACAACTATCCTTTGGTTTATTGTTGTACTTGTACTGTATATTCAATTGCATGTGATCCAAGAACTTAGTCGCACAGCCCGGCATGTTCCGCCGCCTCGGTCGGGGGTGTGACAGAATGGTATCAGAGATAAATTGGCTATAGAGAACTCGTATCCTCGAAAGAGGAATACAACTATAGCAACAGGCTTCTAATAAAATTATTATTATTAATTACACTACTTTTCGACTACTTACGGGTGAGGTGTCTAGTTTGAACTATTGCTTGGGTTTTGGATTCAGAACAGCTTTAATGCCAAAATGATCCTGCCCACCGGTACTTCTCATCTGGCCGATCCTTATTTGATAGTCTTGAGGTACAAAACAAAAAATAATAATACTGCAAACCCCACCAACAATATATATAGGAGTTATATATATACTCTGACCCGCGATGAGAACACTATATACAACTATAAATACAATGAGACTAAAACTCTCTAAAACATTTCGTACAAAGTATACTTTTAACATACAATGATATTGTTATAAAGTATAAGTACATACATAGTAGAACAGTGTCATAATCAGAACAATACAAAAGTAATAAGATGAGTTGAACACTACGAGTAGGCCTAGGTAATTATGTAATCATACCTAGGATAGATAGAGCCTGATCAACTATATTGGTCCAATGTGTGACTAACATATACTTAGGAATAATCGTAGTGAACAACAAGTCTAAAAACTTACCAAGATTCATATACAAAGAAACTCTAAAATAGAATATGAAGCTAAAATACTATAGGAATATTTTATAATACTATAGAACCATACATTTAGACACTTTATCTGCCCCTATCCTTGCACAGTCAACCAGATATTTTGATAATACCTGACCAATAACTATTATCGAAAACCTACCATCATTCCTACCAACAGTTCCATTAAACTAATATTGGTAGAAATTGAATCTGAAAGCCGAAGGCGGGCTATGTCACCTGCCAAGTCTTCTGGGTTCTCTTCACTTATGGTCTTGAGAAAATCATGGTTAAAACCACTCATAGCAGAAACAGAAGGCCGAGATTGCTGCTGTGTATGGGTCCCTGATGAAGCTTCTTCCCTCTTCTGAACCTTTCTTTTCTTGTAAACAGCCTTAAAGGCAGCTTGCCTCAATCTCTTTGTGGTATCAGTTATCTTCGAACAGGAACCCTCGACTATTGCTCTTTTCTCGTTCTCTAGACCAAGTATTACGTCTGCTCTACTAGGATTATTATCCAATTCCTGTTGCATAAATACTTTCATTCATTACAATCTCATAGTATTAAAATTGTGGAGAAAGAAATACAATTCTTAACCTGAGTATGGTTAATAAGAGTTTGTAGACTCTTAATCTGTCGTTGAGGCCAACTTTTGATGCCTAACTTCCTACAGCGTTGCTTCAACTGTGTTGATCCAACGTTGAGTTCCATTGCAGCTTGCAAAATGGGCTTGTCAAAATACATGGATATTGTTTCCTTACTCAACGCATGTCTAGAACCACTTCCACTGCCAATTACTGTGGTTCTTTGACTCAAAGAATTAAATACGATTGTACTATTATTATTTGGGATCATTTGAGCATGATCCTGATTTGCTGATCCAAAGATAAACTTTGGTTCAGTAAAATTAGTACATGTTGTCGGTAGTAATGGTTGATTTTCAACCATGAACCCAGGATTTTTAAATCCCTCTAGATTCATTTGAATCATCTGAAGGTGATCCTGATATTGAAAACCACCCTTAAACTCAGGATTCGCTGAAGCGAACCCAATAGTGTCGTCATCGATTGACTGTATTTGATCCTAATTTTGAATGTGAGTTAGAAACCCCTGATTTATTAGATCTACTCCACTATGCAGTATGGGCACGTTCATGCTTAGATTATCATTAGTAAGATCATCTACGAATGGATCTGTGTATAACGTATGTTAGATAATCAAGCAAAACAAACATAAAGCTTAACAAAATGACTTAACCTGGAAGTATATTTTGAGATTGCCCAATAGCAATGTCTTCATTTAAAGGCAGTGGATCTTCAGGGAGAATACCCATCAGAGGGAAAACTTCAGGATCATCTTGAAGTTGATCCAGCGGTAATATATCTGGAAAATCTATACCTCACATAATTTAAAACAAAAATCAAAACGCTACAGAAAGGAATAAGAAATAAAAAGGAGTTTAGGATACTATAATTACCAAACTCCAGTGGAGGTATCTGATTAAACGATACGGAGGTACCCTCTTCCCTTAAGAAATTTAACTGAGTGTCTGAAAAATTTTCCATAGGAAATCTGTTTTCCATACCTCGATTTGGAAATCTGAGATTATATAAGAATAAACTAGTAGTAAAAAAATGAGACTGAAAAGAATCTTAGATACAAATGATGATACATACCCGTTTATATAATATCTTACAGCTAGAACTGAAAGGACAACCCCCATTATTACTACCGAAATTCAAAACATCTATAGTAGGTGCGACATTTCCATTACCCTAAGTGCCATTTTTTCAACATTCGCTGCTTAAATCCGATAAGGACAAGATAATGAAAAGACTTTTTTTTAAATAAAAAAATGTATATCTCTTGATAGCAGAAATAGTTCAAAAAATTTTCAGTACTCATTTAAAAATGTGAATTTTGATGTGAAAGGTGGATTTCTTAGGACACGGAGTCAACAAGGAAGGGATACATGTGGATCCCTCCATGTAACTCCCATTTTCCTATCTCCAAATGACACCAATAATTACTCTAATAACCAAAAGGGTTTAATAATGTAATCAAAGTTAAGAAACAAAAGCACAAGCAGTTATCATAAACACGATTACTTAATACAAATCACAATTAGTGAATATCATATACTATCAAACCGAAAACCCCAATTTCACAGTTTTACCAAATCAACCGTTAAAACATCACAATATTCGCAACGAGGACTCAATACAATATATATTAGCAATCCACTAACAACACATGAGATGAATCGAAGCATACTTTCAGATTTGGACATCTAGAGTTTGAAACCCTAAAACTCAAAATAACTAACCATGTGAATTAAGAACTAGAGAACGTATTTCGGGTGTTAAATCCAACCTCCACAAACTTTTACTACACAAAATCCTTGATCAAAATGACCAAATTTCGCACATTTTGCTATGAAAATAACCTAGGAGGATTTTGGTTCGTAAATGGGGTAAATGCGGAAAGCTGTCCAAATAACCCCACTGAAGCAGGTTAGCGACACTAACCTTTAAAGTTAGCATCGTTAACTTTTAAAAAATCCGACCCATGCTCCGAAACTCGACCCGTGTAAGTGGATGCTACAGTAACTAGAAGACAACACATGTAACTCCTGCAAGGCCAAAATAGTTTCGAAAAGGTCTACCACATAACCCGTGTGACTTCTACACGATCGAGCAGAAGTGTTATGTTACGAAATAATTTCGGGACGAAATTTCCTTTAACGGGGAGGTAATGTGACATCCCGGAAATTTAGGTCTAGAACTATAAATAGTCAATTCACCACAAACCTCTTTGTAACCTGACCTTTAAACTTTAAAGCATATTTTGGAAAATATATTGATTCATTACAATTAAAATAAGATATGAGATAAAATCTTACTTCCTATAATGGAATATCTCAAGCACAAACTGAAACCCTAGTTAATACGTCTGAAAAACTGAAAATAAGTATTAACCATTTGTGAAACAAAACAAGCAATCTAACCTCAGAGTACATGTTTCCCTGATTCCGAAAATATAAATAACATTCAAAACGGAGCTCACATGCAAAAGTTACGACTGTTATAAGAAAACAAGCCAAAACAAATCAGTTTAACACTGATTTTATTTAACTACATAAATCGTTTCGATCCGTTGAGGCACTTGCGCACCTCATATAGAAATTCTGAGAACATTATTGGACTCAGACTATGGTCTATTATTGGATTCCATACTCGAAATATGTTTAGTAAAAATATTTATAAAAGTCAACTAATCGGATATTGCGGATAAATGAACGCAATATTTAAACGCGATTTCCCGATGTTCTGCAACTCGAAAAAATTATCTTTTTAGGTTTCTAGAATCAGTGCACTCGGCTCAACAATTCTCCGGTCTAAAAAATAATACTAATTATAAAATTTGAAAGCATAGAGTAATGATTATGTAAGCGCTTACCTCGTGAATAGTGACGTGAATAGTGACGAATAGTGATTTTCAACCCTATAAATAAGATGCATCTTCTTCATTTATTTTCACCAATTCACCAAGCATCTAGCTTTCTTCCTCTCTCCCTTTGCCCCTTTGCCGCTTAAGTCTTCGTTGGTGTTATTTCGCGGTGTTTCTCGAACTCGATTATTCTCGAATCTAAGCTGAATTCACGCTTCAAATGTGAGTGTTACGGCCCCTTTGTCTATGTTTTTATATATTATGGGGGAGAATACATGTGCAATATAAACATTTACCAATTTCATATCAAGTTTTATAAATGTTATTATAGCTTTATAAAATATTTTCAATAAGCGAGTATTGTACACTATTACATATATACTTATCAATATACTTGGCTTTTATAACAAAAACCATTTTGGGATGAGACTTGTCTATCCTACATTTATCAATGGCTTAGATAGTGAGACACTATTCATAACTAAGTAGAAATACCTAGACCCCACACTACTATAACCGTTAATCAAGCAGAGCGAGATACATATGTATAGATCTATACGGGTTGACACCCCCACCTATGGTTGTTAGCTACAACTTCGACTTGCAAATCGATGTAGGTGATACTTATCTTTTTCATTACTACGACGTCCATGAAGCGATGTAGGGGGTACATTTCAGTCGAATAGCTCGGTTATAGGACTCAACTATACGCATTGATGGTTTTCTCATAAACGTACATATCATTTATAAGTATGGTATTACTTATGGTTTTCAAAAACTCTATACAATTCATTTATAAGTATGGTATTACTTACGATTTTCAGCAACTCTTTACAAACTCATTTACAAGTATGATTATACTTACAAAAGGAATACTTTTAGTTATTTTAAAATTATCAGTACTGTGTTCAGCATAAAACCTGTAACTCTCACCAACCTTGTGTTGACCCTCAAAACTACATGTATTCTCAGGAAATCAATGAGACTTTCAGAAGATGGAAATCTTCACGGATTTCAGGCAACCTAGTTTTGTTATATCTGTTAAGGCATTTCATGTACTCTACTATTATTATTTGTAAGAACCATGTATTCAAACTTCAAGATGAAATACAACTATCCTTTGGTTTATTGTTGTACTTGTACTGTATATTTAATTGCCTGTGATCCAAGAACTTAGTCGCACAGCCCGGCATGTTCCGCCGCCTCGGTCGGGGGTGTGACAAATGATCATGAGGGGATTGCTTGAAGCCAAAGGATAATATTTTATTGCAAAACTCTCTGTGCCATTGTCTACTAGCTTGTTTCAAGCCATATAAGGGATTGCTTGAAGCCAAAGGATAGGATTTTATTGCAAAACTCTATGTGCCATTGTCTACTAGCTTGTTTCAAGCCATATAAGGACTTATTCAATTTACATACTTCTCCATTTTTCATTTTTCCGTATCCTTAAGGAGGACTTAAGTACACTTCTTCATCAATGTATCCATGTAAGAACGAATTATTTATATCTAATTGATATAAATTCCAATTTTTCGAAGTGGATAGAGAGAGTAATAAGCGAACCGTAACAACTTTTGCCACAGGTGAAAAACTATCAAGATAGTCGATACCATAAGTTTTATTATATCCCTTTGAAACTAGACGTGCTTTGTAGCGTTAAACAGTACCATCTGGATGTAACTTTACTTTATAGACCCACTTTGATCCAATCGATTTCTTATCTAATGGTAAAGGAACAATTGTCCATGTATTATTTTCTTCCAATGCCTCTAATTCTTTATGCATGGCCTTTACCCATTATTCAGTCTCACAAGCTTGTTGATATGACGACGATTCTTTTATTTGGGAAACAGATGTAAGAAAGGCTTTATGATCGGATGTGAGTAAGGAAGATTGTAAATATGGGAATGTTGGTGGGTAGTGTGGTGAAGTAAAAATGTAAGACCCGTATCCTGATTATAACATATACTTAAAATAAGAGTGTTAGGAATTATATGATCATTGGTAGTTATAAAACTAAGAAAACTTTAGTTACAATTTCATATGAAAATCAACATTTTGTGTCGTTTTTAGAAAAATCATAATTAATTCTAGAAAAATCGTTTGGACCTCAAACCAGTGCACAAAGTTTACAAATCGAGTCTAGTACAATTACCAAAAATAATAGTAAGCTTGAAAATGACATTATCTATGGTAAAAAATGCAATATTTACTGATTAGTTCGGAATTGACAGATTAGATAGTCTGTTTTCAAAAATTCATAATAAATCAAAGAAAAATCGTATAAATACGTAAAATACATCCCTGGAAAGGTATTGAGATAATTTTCTGGAATATCAAATAAAAACGTGAATTTCATGGGTTTAAAGTCGGCTAAACCAGTCTTGAACAGACTGATTCTAGAAGGTATTAATTTCAACAAAGTTATATTATTAAAATCTTTTATCAAAAGTGTCATGCCATTTTTTATTCAAGAATTCAAGTATAAATACCCCTCAAAACATCTCATAAACCACACAACTAAATCTCAATCCAATATATAGAGGTTTCTAAGCACTAGAGTGTAAGCAAGTGAGCGGAAGAAAGCTTAAAAGCCTAACGAAGGAGTTATAGATCTCGATGACTGGTCATAAGGTAACTACAAACCTTTCTATAGCTTAATTAGGTATTGTAAAATAGTTTTTGTTAAGAAGTACAATATTTAATAAGTATAACATATGTTATATTATACTAATTTCTAACAATAGTAAACAAAAACCTTAAAATGTCGTTATTATAACAATTGGTAATTTCTGAAAATAATACCGATTGATTTACTTACGAGGACGGTGACTAGGCCGATTACTTGGGATCTGGTTGTTGGATTTTCCGAAAGGCTAAAATGCTGAAAGGATCCTGCCACCCCATCTAATCTTCTACCTGGACGTTCTTTACTTGATAAATCATGGAGTATCATATTGGAATTATTGAAGGGTTTAATGATGCGACTATAATATAGTTAAGGATTAAGAAATGATAGATTTCTTATTATGTTAACAGTTAAAGTTGAAGGAAATACAAAGCCGAGAAAGATAAACGATATAGTCAACTATAATCAGGTGAGTCTTCTCACTATACTATAGGTGATATTGCATGCGTAGGAAGGAAGATATGTTAGACTAAGGTGATCTTACCTGTTATGATAATTGTATGAATTATTGCTATGATAATGATTGTTTGTGGACGGAACGAGATAGCCCGCGAGCCAATAGGCGGAACGGGAATAGCCTGCGAGTCATTAGACGGAACGGGAAAAGCCTGCGAGCGATAAGACAGAACGGGAACTGCCGTGAGTCTTCAGCGGAACAGGGATAGCTCGCGAGTCTCACAGACATATGAATGGTTATGATGTGTTGTATGTTATGTGATGGATCGTATGGTATTTTGAGGAACTCACTAAGCTCCGTGCTTACCCTTTCCCTATATAAACTACTGTTTCAGGTACATCAGGTACCATGGATGGCAAGGCGTGATGTGTATACACTGTGCTGCTTCATTGGAGGACTGTTTTTGAATGGAAGTTCCGCTATGTTGTGATTTCATTAACTTTTGTTAGTCCTGGGCTGTTTCATTAAACTTATAAGTTATGGAATTTTGTCAAAATTAATTAAGTGGCTTTTCTTATATTGAAGTGTTCGTTTAATTTTTTTTTAATTTTACCCTAAAATTTTGGGATGTTACAAAAAACCTTGGATTTTTTAATTTCATCTTGTGTTTGACAATTCATAATGTAATCATTGTACCAGTTGGGATTTCTTCTAATTCTAGTACTAGTTCTTGGAGCAGGAACAACTTTAGTGACATTAGGCTCGTCATGAATATCAAGATGATAGGGATTATAATCATCTGTTGGTTTAAAATCTTGGTTATTTACCGAAAATTGATTATCCGGGAGAGAATCTTCTTGAAGAGGAGCCGGAAGCACAGTTGCTTCATTAAGAAAATGAAATTTCATATTTACTAAAAGGAAACAATGTTTCATAGAAAATCACATCCCATGACATGAGGATTTTCTTTTCATTTAAATCATAAAGCTTATAAGCCTTCTGACATGGATTATATCTGATAAAGAAACACATAGTAGCTCGAGATTCAAATTTGGTTTTGTGTGGTTTGACATTTGCAAATAATGTTGTATTTTCAAATAACATATAATGCATGTTCTGATATATTTTTACAGAAAATACAAAAATAATTAACATTACCTTATCTGTTTACTTTTTTCCAATATGCCACATACAAAGCCGATGAATTGATTCAGTAAATACAGCTTTCACAGCTTTGGCAAGTGCAACATCTTGGTCTGTGGCAACAATCTTTGGTTGTTTACCAAATACACTAAGAAAACATTTCAAAAGCCATATGTATAGATAAGCCGTCTCATTTCCAAGTAAAGCAGCACCAAACGTCACAGATTTCTTATGATTGTCAATCTCGGTGAATGGAACAAAACTCATGTTATATCTGTTAAAAGTTAAACAATAAAAGATGAAACATAAGAAGCTTGAAAGATAAATATGCATTAAATATAAAGAAAACATAACAAATAACTTACTTGTTTGTTCGAAAAGTGGCATCAAATGATATAACATCAGAAAATTCCATGTAATTCCTTTTTGCAATTCCATCAGCCCAAAAACATCCAAGAAGATGATTATCTTTACAAATGTACTCGAATGAAAATTACGGGAGAAATTTTTTACGCTCCATCATCAAATTCACCAACATATATGCATCACTATTGCGTATAAAACAACTTAAATCCCTTGACCAATTCTTATAATCCACATATGTAGGTCCTTGAATCTGGTATCCACCCTTCAAACCAATCATTATAGCATGAGTTTTTGTTGCACCGATATTATTTATACCCAAGTTATATAAAGCACTTTGATCATAATAATCCAACTTTCGCTTATCTTTTGACATGTACACGGTATCGTTTGTGTATAATTCATGATTATGTATATCAATGCATTTGCTTACTAAAAATCTTCCACTTTGCTCGATTTGCTTAAAACATATCAATGCTTCGCAATTTGTCCTTTTGCTTACTGTCTTCCAATTTTGAACACCATTATCACCATTTAATGTGTCTAATGTACGCTTTGATGTTTGCCTTTCCCTATTACAATACATATATTTGTATGTTATAACTCTGTTAACTCTTTTTGTAGAACCCAATTTACAATCAAATCCACCTCTTTTTGCATAAGTTGTATACATATCAATAGCTTTTTCCAATGTGTCAAACTCCATTTTAAGAGAAGGCACCACTGATTCATCAACAATAGGGGTAAAATATGACTTCCCACCAATTTTTGTCTCTATGTTACTAAGTGTATACTTTCCTTTTGTATTACCTGATTTAAAACAATAAAAAAACATTAAATTTTTAGAATTTATTACTTCCACAAAGAATGATATAAGGAAAACAGATAATATGCATATTCATATGTATATTCATCAAAACAGATTTGAAAAACATACACATATGTATATATATATATATATATATATATATATATATATATATATATATATATATATATATATATATATATATATATATATATATATATATATATGTCTATCCATATGCATATAAATAATATAAAAACACCATATGATATTAATATTCATATGCATATACATATGCATACTATATATATGCATATACATATGCATATATATATATATATATATATATATATCTATACTATATTATAATACATACATAATTGTACAAACATTTTATGCACAAATATCTTAAAATTAAGAGGTACAACTAAATAAAGCAACCAACCTGATTTTCCTATTTAATAAAAAGATTTAATCTAAAAAATCTAGACCATAGATGACTCCAAATCAATCAATGGCTTACATCAAATCTAACAACTTCACATGGATAGCTAATTCAAATCATCAAATCCCTCCAAAAATTACACTATAAAATATGAAGCTACATACACAATTTTTACTACATCTTTTCTTTCTCTTTCTCTATCAGCTTCCTGCAAATATTTTCTCCATTTTATCTTTCTGCACATGTTTCAATTTCTGCACATGAACACAAATACTTAGAAAATTTCTTTTTCTACAGCTCATTTGAAGAAACTAACAATTGATGTTGTTGGTGTTTGAAGGTACGAACCAATATAAGGCAGCATTATTGATGCTGCTGGTGGCCAAAGTTTACACAATTCAGTCCTGTAATATTCCAAAAGCATACAATTTTGTCATTTATTTTGATTTTGTAATCAATCTCATGCATGAATGTTTTGGTTTAGTATAGAGTTTTGTCATTTATTTTGATGGACGGATCCGGTTGAAGGAGTCGCCGGTAAAGCATAGTGGTCACCATCGGCTCTCCCTTACAGGCGACCTAAAACAACTTTGTCATTTTATGTAAGTTGTAGAAATGAAAGTTAGCTGTTATAATAAACAAACAACTGATAGTTAGAAATAACTATTCACAAATGAAAAAACTTACCTATAAAAAGCATCAGTATGTTAAAAGCTCAATTATCAAGCCTTTTTGGTGTACTAACCAGATCCCGAATGTGCCCTGTATCAAAATTTTCAAATCAATTTATAATGTTAAACAGAAAGATAAATTTAAAAACTTTGAATTTGACATCTGATTCCAATATAACAGGGTGAACAATAACCAGAAAAAGTGTCAAGATCTAAATCAAGATTTTCAAATAAATTTGTCCATCGGAATTGGACATCTGTATCAAAAATTTCAAATCAATTTGTAAATCGGAATTGCATCTTCTTTAGATCCAAATCAAGATCTAGATCTACCAAAAAATTGAGTGAACAAAAACCAGAAAAAGTGTCAGCAAGATAAAGAGAAGTGAACAAACTTCTGATACCATTTCATAGAAAATCGGATATCATCTAACAATTTGACATTTTTTGGAACATTCAAAAGCATTACAAACTCAGATCTACAAACATAAATTTGAAACCTGATATTGAAAATACATATAACGAAATTATAAACTCAGATCTACAAACATAAATACAGAGTAATTTACAGATGCAGATGCAGAGGGAGAGGGAAAGAGTGTGCATTAGGTTTAGGTATATAACAATTTCAAAGCTGAAACCTGATAACGATAGTGATCGACATATGTAGAGGGGGAGGGAAAGAGACCGAGAGACATACAGAGAGGGAGAGAGACTTCGAGGGAGTGAGAATGAAGCCACCATCGTCAGTGGCAATAGAGAGATATAGATCGAGAGATGCAGAGGGAGAGGGACCGAGAGGGATGCTCTGACCGGTGGCAATAGAGAGATACAGATCGGAGCTCACAGTGGGATGCAGGCGGGATGTGGTGCGATTGTTTATTGATGAAGGTAATGGCGGTAGATAATCCAACTCAGTGGAAGTCTCGATGCCACACATCTTGATGGAAGTCTCGATGCCATACATCCTCAGTGGAAGTCTCGATGTCATGTCGTATCAAAATTGACTGGAAGATGGTGGAGTGTTGACGGTGGGGGTAGTTGAAGACGGTGGCGGTAGATAAAGACGGTGGCGGTAGAAGGGAGTTGCCGATCTGGTTGGGTCTCGATGCCATGTCGTATCAAAATCGACTGGAAGATGGTGGAGTGTTGACGGTGGTGGTAGATGAAGACAGTGGCGGTGGATAAAGACGGTGGGGCTGGAAGGGAGTTGCCGATCTGGTTGGGCAGGAAGGGAGTAGCCGGCGGTTAGCATGTCGATGGTAATGGTGTGGAGGCTGTAGTATGAAGAGGAGGAGGAGGCAATATTTAGGGTAATATTTAGGGTTAGTGTGTTAGCCGGTGATATGGTATACGCTTATCATAACCATATTATTTCATTTGTAATGGGCTAAACAAAGGATCCCTATCATTTTTATTGGGTCGTGATTATCAGAGGATCATGGGTAGATCTCTCAATAAAATTTTCTTCTGGCCCATGACCTTATATTTAAACTCTAGAAATTCTAATTCAATTTACTGGTTTTCTTTTTAGCTTAATATTTTGGATTTTATAAAATTGCACTATAAAACAAAAACCGATTTATAAATATGTTTATTTTTTTAATTTAAAAAAATTAAAATTTGGGTTTTTGATACATAATTTTATAGTATTTTGAAGTTGATCGTAGAAAATTGAAATTTTAAATGTTTGGAGGTTTGATATCTTTTAGACATTTTTTTTGCATTTTTTTGTATTTTAAAATTAATTATGATATACTAATGACGTCACCAGCTTTTTAGACTGCTTGGGTTCATTGAAATATATCATGTTTTAATGTTGACAAATATATTTTGGGTTTTTTTTAAATATGTCATGTTTTGAAAAAGAAAATAATCCCCGCAAGGATATCAATGCATTTTTTAGGTCGCATATATACACTAGCCATATATACACTCAACTACATACAATATAAATGCACACAGATCTAGATAAATACATACAAATATATACATATACTCATTTCCTATTATTATTATCGGTGAAAGTCAAAGTCATGTATTTTCTTTCTTGGAAGCCAAAATGAACTAATAGCCGCTCAGATATTATTCATCGCAACGAACTAATCGCCACCGCCGCATCGCGCGGGTACGATGCTAGTATATATATATATATATATATATATATATATATATATATATATATATATATATATATATATATATGCATATACATATGCATATAAAATATACATGGAAAATGTTACAATATACAAAGATAATTAACAAATACCTTCCAAATATGTCATATTTTCAAGTACATTATCTTCAGTTATATCATGATAATACACATCATCAACTTCAGTATTATAATTGTAACAATAAAAATCTGCAATAAACCAAAAAACAACATTAACAATAATTAAGTAATAACATATGCATACATATAAAAAAGCTATATTACCAGTAAAATTGCTATCTTCAATTTCAACATCTTCATTCAAAAATTGAGGAATCATATTTGCACTTTCAGAATCCATTGATTGAACTGATGTTTCACCAATCATGGAACTACCTAAAATAGATAATTAACATCAACTTAAACAGATTCAATAATAATAATAACCAAAAACAAAAGAATCTACAAACCTGCATCATTAGGATGATATAACTCCATATCAGGTTCAAAAATAATGTCACTACAGTATATTGATGCCAACTTCTGATCAATGGAACCTAAAAAAAATTCACATTTTAGTATTACTTTCACTAATCAATTAAATACATTTCTGGATGTTAAACTACTATAAAGAGACATTATAAAAAATAGAATCTTTGCAACCTACATAACTAAATTTGTACAGAGCAACATATAATAAAGAGACATTACATTTATAAATTTGAAGAAAACAAATTTAGACATCTGTAAGCTAAAAACATTAACTTAATAACCAAGTGTGAAGCCTTAAATTATGAATAATGCATCTCAGTTGTGATTTCAAGGGTTTCTTACATGATTTGAGGGGGACAACCATCTACCTAACTGCAGTAGCCAAAATGCACTATCATTCTAAAGGGATCATCGCATATTGGCTGATGTTTCCAGTTGTAGGAAACAAAACAAAACTTGAATAGCATAATATATGATAGTATAACACTTCATTAACAAATCAATGTTTTTCATAATTTTTTATTATTCAAGAGAGGTCATGAAACTTACTTGCTCATATCACTTGAATAACATAATACCTACCAAAGGCTATTAGGTGTTTATTTCCTCTAAGAGTTTCAACATGCAATCAAAGGAAAACTCACATAATATCACCATTTCAATGTTAAGTCAACACTCAACACAATTAATAATGCATCAACACATTAGGCCACCTTATGGATAAATACTAACAGGATGTTGCAACTTGTAAGCTGATGGATTTGTTATATGTTGTTTGACTTGTTTCACCCAACTATAACATTATACTTTGAAAACATTTCTGTAATAGGATGCTATTGCTATAACTAGGTAGATTTTCAAAGTAGGATGCTTCAATAAACAATTTAACGAAATTACATTGCTATTTATTGTATTCAACCCTGAATCTTTTTGTCTTTCTAGTGGCAAAAAGGACCTCTGTCTTTGACGACCCAACAATGGAGATTCAAGAATTAACAGGTGTCATCAAACAGGACATAACTGCACTTAATGCAGCTATAATCATAAGATACATTGAAGACTAGATTAATAAGATACAGCAATTAAAAGAATTTGAAGATAGGTATCATAATTAGAATGAATAATTCTCATCAAAATAAGAAAATGTTATTCAGATACATCATAAAAAGACCAAATTGACAAAATATATGATCAAATCGAAAATACAACAACTTACTGTCAATTCAAGGCGCTGAACTGAAGTTGCGATCCAATGTCCCTCAATAAAAAACCCTAAAAATCAACTTGATAGAGATTGCGTACAGATGGAAAACGGAAGAACTAATTCCAGACGCTGAACTGGAGTCGCGATCGAATGTCCGTCAATCAAAAACCCTAAAAATCAACTTGATTTAGATTGAGTACAGATGGAAAAGAACTAATTCGAAATCGATGGAAGAAGTAAATCGTCTTATCTAATGGTAAAGGAACAATTGTCCATGTATTATTTTCTTCCAATGCCTCTAATTCTTTCATGTAAAGATTCCTTCTTTAGTTCTTCCATCGCTTACGATTTACTTCTTCCATCGATTTCGAATTAGTTCTTCCGTTTTCCATCTGTACTCAATCTGAATCAAGTTGATTTTTAGGGTTTTTGATTGACGGACATTCGATCGCGACTTCAGTTCAGCGTCTGGAATTAGTTCTTCCGTTTTCCATCTGTATGCAATCTCAATCAAGTTGATTTTTAGGGTTTTTGATTGAGGGACATTGGATCGCAACTTCAGTTCAGCGCCTTGAATTGACAGTAAGTTGTTGTATTTTCGATTTGATCATATATTTTGTCGATTTGGTCTTTTTACGATGTATCTGAATAACATTTTCTTATTTTGATGAGAATTATTCCTTCTAATTATGATACCTATCTTCAAATTCTTTTAATTGCTGTATCTTATTATTCTAGTCTTCAATGTATCTTATGATTATAGCTGCATTAAGTGCAGTTATGTCCTGTTTGATGACACCTGTTAATTCTTGAATCTCCATTGTTGGGTCGTCAAAGACAGAGGTCATTTTTTCCACTGGAAAGACAAAATGATTTAGGGTTGAAT
Organism: Cichorium intybus; assembly: GCA_023525715.1. Taxonomy (NCBI): domain Eukaryota; kingdom Viridiplantae; phylum Streptophyta; class Magnoliopsida; order Asterales; family Asteraceae; genus Cichorium; species Cichorium intybus. Next base: position 64,122,431 of record CM042017.1, on the reverse strand, counting down.
ACAATAAATAGCAATGTAATTTCGTTAAATTGTTTATTGAAGCATCCTACTTTGAAAATCTACCTAGTTATAGCAATAACATCCTATTACAGAAATGTTTTCAAAGTATAATGTTATAGTTGGGTGAAACAAGTCAAACAACATATAACAAATCCATCAGCTTACAAATTGGATGCAATTTTTTTTGAAAAATATTGTGCAAAAAAAAAGTTCCTAGGTTCCTAGGGTTTTTTAGGTTCTCTCATGATCTCGACCCTATATATATATATATATATATATATATATATATATATATATATATATATATATATATATATATATATATATATATATATATATATACATAGAAATACTCAGATATAATCCAGGTAATCTGTGTATTCATAGATATGCATATAGATATAAATATGCATAAGGATATCCATACAATATGCATATGATCTGTATTCATATGAATTGCTATTAGTATTTGTAAATTTGTATATTAATATGATCTGTATGCCTATTTGTATGCATATTTTTTATACATATAATATGCATATGCATATGAATTGCTATTAGTATTTCTAAATCTGTATATGAATATGATATGTACGAATATTTGTATGCATACAGATATACATTTAATATGCATATGCATATGAATTGCTATTAGTATTTTCTAAATCTCTATATGAATATGACTTGTATGCATATTTGTATGCATATGGATACATATCATATGCATATTGTATGTGTATCCATATGCATATTTATATCTACATGCATATCAATTTCTATTGGTATTTTCTAAATCTGTATATGAATATGATCTGTACGCATATTTGTATGCATATGGATAAACATATGAGTTGCTATTAGTATTTCTAAATCTGTATATGAATAATATCTTTATGCATAGTTGTATGCATATTTATATTTAAAAGGTATTTTTTGTTGTTTATTGCAGGTTTGTCCAAATATAATTTTTGGTACTGATATCAGACAGAGGTTGCAAAATCTAGTATGGAATCCGTGTATTGATTATGATTTTTTTGAAGAGAAATGGATTCGTCTTATTGAAGAATTTAATCTTAGGGAAAATAAATGTCTTAAAGAGATGTTTAAAATACGTGATAGATGGATTCCTGCGTTTTTCAAAGGTGTTAATCTTTCAGGATTAATGAGGACAACATCTTTATCAGAAAGCCAAAAATTTTTATTCCAGAAAATTTTAAATAAGAAGTCAACATTAATGGTATTGGTGATGAAGTTTGATGCTGCTATTGACAAACAAAGAAATAGGCAAGTTACAAATGATTACAATTCAGTAGTGGCAAATCTGTCAACTACAGTCAAAGCATTAACTTCTGTATCATTTGAACTGCAAGCATCTAAGCATTACACATTGAATGTTTTCAAAGTTGTCCAAGATGAAATATATGATTCAGTGTGGACTTGTGCACCTGCTCCTGGTGTTATTATCACAACAAATGGAAATGAAATATGTACTGTAATTGAAGATCCGTTTGGTGAAATAACAAAAGGACGAAGCTCTTTTGTATTTCGGCGAGCAAACAATGACAATTCCATTACAAATAAAAAATTTAAATATCAGGTATGGTTTATTTGTTTTATATAAATTTATGTACATATATGCATATGTCTACATTTTAATATTGATATGCATATAGATATGCATATAAGCATTTTTACAGCAATATGCATAGAAATATGTATATGCATATTTACTGGGACACATAATATTATACATATGTATATAAGTATTTTTACAGCAATATGCATATAAATATGTATATGCATATTTACTAGGATATACATATAAATATGAATATAGTTTCTGGAGTATATACAATCTAAGAATGTATATGAATATGCATATAATCTTATACATATTGCTATGAATATGGATATAGTTTCTGGAGTATCATATCATACTTGTATTCACATAATATTACAATATACATATAAATATGTATATGCATATTTACTAGGATATATGTAACACCCGGCTTTTAAAACAAAAACACCCCTGAAAAATTTTTCATTTTAAACAAAGGTTTCAATACATAAAACCATAACAAAGGGGTATATTTTAATAAAAACGGGTACAAGTGTATCAAGGAGAGTATAAAATACCATGTCTCCTTTAAAGCCGGGCTGCTACTGACAGCATCTATGAGTCCCACTTCAAAGTCACGGACTCTATCTTGTCCCCTATCAGTATCATGCTAACCTGCAGGGACAGTAACAAATATCGTGAGCTATAAAGCTCAGTGAGTAATCGTATCTGCAAATAACACGTATAAAAATACATTCATATATTTGTTTGGATATCGAAACCAAACTCCTAGCCTTACTGGCTGACCATATATTTCTTAGGATTTCACATCCTAGTTTGTAGCCTTAAGGGTTATTCATGATAACCTGAAATTATCAAGTCACATCAGTTATTTGCACAATAATCATATCTAACCATTTCTGTCCCATGTTTCTTAGTCACAATGGACCGCACAGTATTTCATGGCTATTTAAGACGTACCCTGTGTCATAGCTATGTAAGCTGAACCAAAACATTATCAATATGTAAATCATAGCCCGAAGGCCGCACCAGCTGGGTTAAATAACCCGATATCATAGCCATAAGGCCGCACCATGTACCTGTAACAAAATTATAGCCAAAAGGCCGCACCAAATATCATAGCCCGAAGGCCGCATCGGAGACATAGCCCTAAGGCCGCACTGGAGTCATAGCCCGAAGGCCGCACCAAATATCATAGCCCAAAGGCCGCATCGGAGACATAGCCCTAAGGCCGCACCGGAGTCATAGCCCGAAGGCCGCACCAAATATCATAGCCAAAAGGCCGCATCGGAGACATAGCCCTAAGGCCGCACCGGAGTCATAGCCCGAAGGCCGCACCAAATATCATAGCCCGAAGGCCGCATCGGAGACATAGCCCTAAGGCCGCACCCATTGGATATAAAATCCAGAATTAGTTATGGCTCACGGGTTAGTCCGCTGTTGCCTTGGCTCACGGGTTAGCCCGCTGTTGCCTAGACTCACGGCTCCGTTCTTGTCATCGCAATGACTCACGGCTTATCCGGTCTTATCTATATAGGTTTGACTCACAGCTCCGTTCTTGTCTATTATAGACTCACGACTTATCTGGTCTTGTCTCTTCAAGCGTATCTTTGAACCATCAATTTCGTCCCACAATCAGTTTCAACCTGTAACAGTCCAATCATCATATATCATATATGGTATCATTGAGATTACTCACCTGGATACTAGCTGCGTTTCAATTCCGGTTGTTTCTTGCCTTTGCGTGCACCACAACCATTTTGTCCCACACCTATATAATCATTTATATACCAAATGATAATAGGTTAATAGCCATTCCAATTGGTTCTAATGCACAAAAGTCTAATATAAGACCAATTCCAAGCATTAACCATTGGTATAAAAATTTAATACACTTCCCGAAATACGCGTATTCTACTACAGTACTTTCGGGAGGTCGTATTCGTATTCCAATAATTTTCCATAAAGTTTCACAACATATTAGACCTATGTTTAAAATTTCAGGTCAATCGGATAAGCCTAGCATCAAAATCAAATTTGGAAATTACACTAAATTTTAACAGGGGGTTTTAGAGCTTCTGCCCGATCCCGCGCCGCGCTCAGTGTGAGGGCGCGTCGCGGCTACTGAACAGCAGTCCAGAATTCCCGATTTTTATGCTACAAATTTCCATTTTTCCATTTTTAAGCACTTATTGCTCGACTTAATCATTAGGGATTATTCTAGGACCAAAACCATTAACTAATAACAAGTTTTAAACCATTCGGGAATCAAATTCAAACCCATTTATACAATTTCCCGTTTTTGCATTTTTAGTCCAAAAACTGAAATTGTTGAATTTAACTTGCTTCTATTGATTTCTTTCAGTCAATATAGCATCTTAAACTTATAATAAACCATTAGAATCAAGTTTATCACAAGAATTCATCATCTAGGGTTCTTGATCAAAATCCCAATTCTTGAACAATAGCAACCTACTTCCATTTTCTTTGATTAAGTCCTTTTTAGCATGACTTAATGGAAGTATTACATCAACTTAACAACATAATCATCACTGCAAATGCAGTTTTGAGTTGCTACAAAACTCATAAAGAAATAACAAGCTAGAACTTGAAGAACTAACCTTTCAAGCTTAGGAATCATCAATTCCAAGCCATAGTTCCAATTCCAATCTTCAATTCTTCAAGATTTCTCTAAGTATTGCAGAATTTGTGCAGAGAATTCTTCTCCCGTAGCTGCACACAATGGCCAGTCAAAGAGAGTCAACTCTCTCTATATATATCACAAATTTTTACAATTTGGTCCCTAAGTTCATTTTCTTGAACTTTGACCACAATAACCAAGTTTTATTACAATAAAACTTTCATTTCTTACATTTTTGCCACAACCAACAATATTTTCAGAATTGGTCCTTCACTTGTCAAATGACCAAAATACCCTTTTGCGGTAAAATGACCAAAATCAGTTTTTATAACATTTTAAGTTCAAAACTCAAAATATTATTTCAAACCAAATACTTTTCTGTCCAAAAGACCAATTTACCCTTCCAAGGTAAAATGACCATTTTGCCCTTTTATTATAATTATATAATAAAACATGTCTTGGCGTTACAAATTCTCCCCTCCTTCAAAAGATTTCGTCCCCGAAATCATACAAGAAGTTAAGGGTACGTCTTCCTCGTTTCGCTTTCGGTCTTCCACATCATGTCGGAAGCTATATGGTATTGCCTAAGCACTTAACCATACTAGTCTTCTTATCTTGTGGTTAGATCACAATTCGCATATCATTCCTCCGGTTGTTCCGGGTACCCTATCTACGTATTATTCTTCATCTCTTTTCTTCTTCTTAAGGAATTTGTTGGAAATTGTTAACACAAAATTCCTTTCTTGTCGTCCCAAACAAATTTTAACCTTCCCAAAAAAATTACTTTTATACAATCATATTCCTTCACTTGGAATTTCAAAGGTTTATATTCTGTGATCCACATACCACTTTCACACTTTCTTAACCATTCTTCAAATTCGTTCGTACTCAGCAAGTCTTCTCTTCAGTTTGTGCAAGAATCTAGATTCTAGCCAACGGCTTTATCACATCTTCAATCTAATAAATCGGAAGATAACACGGTATTCCATACCATTCTTCACACGAGTCATTAAACTACAAGCATGTAGGCTGCTATTTCTTGCCAATTTCTAACAAGGATAGAAAATTTTCTTATCTTCTACTAGGGTCTTCCGTGCAATTTCAAGTACATCTTCTAAAGTCTGAATCGTCAGCTCATTTTGTTCATCAATTCACGGTACTTGCGGAGACTTTATCGCAAAGTCTATCACAATGTTGTCCCATTTCTTCTCTGGAACCAACCACGGGTAAATTTCTTCACAAGCTTCTATCATTTTGACTTTACTTTACGTACAAGTCAAATACTTTTCATATATCTTTCAATATCTTTCTTCTGTCCCGGCCACCAATACATAGGTTTATCAACCTATCCAGTCTGGTATTGCCCCGGGTATACTGCATATATAGTACAAAATACATCTTTTCAAGATGATTTTTCATGTTCCAATTACTTTGGAATCCACATTCACAACCACCAAGGGTTTTAAATCACTGTGATTTTCCAATTAGCTTCTGCTAATATCCAGTAATTCATCCATTTTTCACGTTTTCAATCTTGCACACTTCTCCCTGTGCTACCCGAATCAACTCAGGTAATCAATTTACCACACTCATACATGTGAATGTAACCTTCAAAGGTTATTCTTTTCAATTCAAGGCATCCATAGCCACATCCGCCTTTTTGAGATGGTACAAGATTCCATAACCGAAATCTTTAAGTAACTCATCTATCTAGCTTCTTTTTGATCAACTAAGTATTTCAAACTTTATGATCCGTATAAACAACAAGCTTTACACCATATACATAGTGTCTCTAAAGCTTCAATACCAAAATCATAGTTGCTACTGCAACATCATGCATCATGCATCTACAATCAACTCTGGATACATTTCTATGATCCAATTCATCTTCTTCGCTTAGCATCAATGCTAACATCGGAGTTTCACATAAGGTTTATTCCAAACCTTTTACAAGATACCTGTGGTCTTTCTACCACTCATTCGTTTTAGTTAACTTAAGTCAACTAAACAACATTCAAGGAGCAGCTTTCCACAACTCTCCTATAGTAACCCGTCAATTCAAGGAAACTATCAATTTCAGTCAGATTCCGAGGCGGTTTCTGTCTAATCACAGTACTATTTCCCACTGGATACACTTTATCATCTTTGGCATTATTAACATGCCCAAAGAATATGAAACTTCTCTTAACCATATTTTCATACTTGGAGGATTTTACAAATCACTTAACTTAGTGAAATAACTCCAATATCTGGTACAAACGTACCTCATTTTCGATCTGGTTTCGAGAATATCAGATTCTCAGTAGTCAATGCACACTATGCATCAACTTGTCTTTCTTCTTTTCAAACAAGATAGGGTTCATACAATGACACATCCGGTCATAAGAGACCCTAATACAACATGTTCTTCTAGTTGTTTTCCAACTTTGCCATCTTTACAGATGCAAATCAATACAGAGCCTAAATACCAAAATCGGCTCCCAAATTCAGCTTTTATCATAAACTCTTCTCGCCAATCTGGCAGAAATCATGTAAGTTCTTTTCAAAAGATACATCCGAGAATTTATTTAAAGTAGTACAATACTAGCACTGCTTTATTTACTTGGCCAATACCACGTATGCCAACTACAATCTCATTCTTTTACTAACTCTTTTTCCGAGTTTAACCAAAGGAAATAACCAGTATTCACAACAACGGTAATTTACTATGGATTATCATCCATTTCATTTCTGATTTAAGAACCATAATGTTCTTATCTCGACAATTCATGTTAGCATAATTCCTTGCTAACCAATTCATAAGCTTCATTGCTTCATATTCACTGGTAGTCATCAGCTTTAGATTCATAGGGAAAATGGTCCCATAAATCCTAGGAAAACTACCTTCCAGGTGTTCAACATCTAGAACATACTTGCTATCTGCTATAGCTGTTTCCAAAATTTCATCCAAAATCGTTGATGAAATATTCCAACAAGACATCAAGTCATCGATCCCAAGCATAGCTTCATGGATCAAATATAACATACACAAGTTATATTTAAAACAATTACAGCGGAGATCATATCAGTCTCCTCACGTGCTTCTTCCACAATCTGTTGGAATGCTCGAGGTACCACTGGTCCTTTTCGACCATTCGTTTCTTCTTTCTTTCCTGGGTTCATCACCCGTTACTCCACATTTAGCATGTGAGTATTTCATAAGGAAGTGATCTATAGTTCCACGCTGGAACCACTTCCGTCCCATACAGCAAACTCGAGCAATATGCTCCTATTTTCTGCAATTTCAACATGTCAAATGTAGAGTCTCAACTCTACAATGTTCTGAGTGCTTTTCCTGCACTTCTTATATCACATCATCTTTTCATTCTGGTCCCTTCCCTTCACGGTTAGACCTAATTCGTGTTAACTTCTTCTGAGAAGTTCACTAATATTATTTTTGCTTTTCTTGTAGTCTCAACTACTGTTCTTTCACCTTGAATATCAACCAAGGTGAGCAACCGATTTCTTTTTCTGACCACTACAGCTACTACAGCTTGTCATGTGGATTTTTCTGCTATTCGTCCCCTTTTTGCTCCTCATACAACGGAGTCTTAACTCTTAAGAAAAGGTTGATCCATTTCCTAGAGCTTCGCGCCCCAAATGTCTTCCAAGAAGATTTACAGTTCATACTTCTTATACGTCAGAAGTTAGCAACACTTATGTTATATATGTATAATAACAACTATATACACCTAACTATGCATCATGTCTACTATCTCAGGGTTTAAGTCCAGGAATCTACTCTATAGACACCTAGTTCACTTAAACCACGGCTCTGATACCAACTTGTAACACCCGGCTTTTAAAACAAAAACACCCCTGAAAAATTTTTCATTTTAAACAAAGGTTTCAATACATAAAACCATAACAAAGGGGTATATTTTAATAAAAACGGGTACAAGTGTATCAAGGAGAGTATAAAATACCATGTCTCCTTTAAAGCCGGGCTGCTACTGACAGCATCTATGAGTCCCACTTCAAAGTCACGGACTCTATCTTGTCCCCTATCAGTATCATGCTAACCTGCAGGGACAGTAACAAATATCGTGAGCTATAAAGCTCAGTGAGTAATCGTATCTGCAAATAACACGTATAAAAATACATTCATATATTTGTTTGGATATCGAAACCAAACTCCTAGCCTTACTGGCTGACCATATATTTCTTAGGATTTCACATCCTAGTTTGTAGCCTTACAGGCTGATTCATGATAACCTGAAATTATCAAGTCACGTCAGTTATTTGCACAATAATCATATCTAACCATTTCTGTCCCATGTTTCTTAGTCACAATGGACCGCACAGTATTTCATGGCTACTTAAGACGTACCCTGTGTCATAGCTATGTAAGCTGAACCAAAACATTATCAATATGTAAATCATAGCCCGAAGGCCGCACCAGCTGGGTTAAATAACCCGATATCATAGCCATAAGGCCGCACCATGTACCTGTAACAAAATTATAGCCAAAAGGCCGCACCAAATATCATAGCCCGAAGGCCGCATCGGAGACATAGCCCTAAGGCCGCACCGGAGTCATAGCCCGAAGGCCGCACCAAATATCATAGCCCGAAGGCCGCATCGGAGACATAGCCCTAAGGCCGCACCGGAGTCATAGCCCGAAGGCCGCACCAAATATCATAGCCCAAAGGCCGCATCGGAGACATAGCCCTAAGGCCGCACCGGAGTCATAGCCCGAAGGCCGCACCAAATATCATAGCCCGAAGGCCGCATCGGAGACATAGCCCTAAGGCCGCACCCATTGGATATAAAATCCAGAATTAGTTATGGCTCACGGGTTAGTCCGCTGTTGCCTTGGCTCACGGGTTAGCCCGCTGTTGCCTAGACTCACGGCTCCGTTCTTGTCATCGTAATGACTCACGGCTTATCCGGTCTTGTCTATATAGGTTTGACTCACAGCTCCGTTCTTGTCTATTATAGACTCACGACTTATCTGGTCTTGTCTCTTCAAGCGTATCTTTGAACCATCAATTTCGTCCCACAATCAGTTTCAACCTGTAACAGTCCAATCATCATATATCATATATGGTATCAGTGAGATTACTCACCTGGATACTAGCTGCGTTTCAATTCCGGTTGTTTCTTGCCTTTGCGTGCACCACAACCATTTTGTCCCACACCTATATAATCATTTATATACCAAATGATAATAGGTTAATAGCCATTCCAATTGGTTCTAATGCACAAAAGTCTAATATAAGACCAAATCCAAGCATTAACCATTGGTATAAAAATTTAATACACTTCCCGAAATACGCGTATTCTACTACAGTACTTTCGGGAGGTCGTATTCGTATTCCAATAATTTTCCATAAAGTTTCACAACATATTAGACCTATGTTTAAAATTTCAGGTCAATCGGATAAGCCTAGCATCAAAATCAAATTTGGAAATTACACCAAATTTTAACAGGGGGTTTTAGAGCTTCTGCCCGATCCCGCGCCGCGCTCAGTGTGAGGGCGCGTCGCGGCTACTGAACAGCAGTCCAGAATTCCCGATTTTTATGCTACAAATTCCCATTTTTCCATTTTTAAGCACTTATTGCTCGACTTAATCATTAGGGATTATTCTAGGACCAAAACCATTAACTAATAACAAGTTTTAAACCATTGGGGAATCAAATTCAAACCCATTTATACAATTTCCTGTTTTTGCATTTTTAGTCCAAAAACCGAAATTGATGAATTTAACTTGCTTCTATTGATTTCTTTCAGTCAATATAGCATCTTAAACTTATAATAAACCATTAGAATCAAGTTTATCACAAGAATTCATCATCTAGGGTTCTTGATCAAAATCCCAATTCTTGAACAATAGCAACCTACTTCCATTTTCTTTGATTAAGTCCTTTTTAGCATGACTTAATGGAAGTATTACATCAACTTAACAACATAATCATCACTGCAAATGCAGTTTTGAGTTGCTACAAAACTCATCAAGAAATAACAAGCTAGAACTTGAAGAACTAACCTTTCAAGCTTAGGAATCATCAATTCCAAGCCATAGTTCCAATTCCAATCTTCAATTCTTCAAGATTTCTCTAAGTATTGCAGAATTTGTGCAGAGAATTCTTCTCCCGTAGCTGCACACAATGGCCAGTCAAAGAGAGTCAACTCTCTCTATATATATCACAAATTTTTACAATTTGGTCCCTAAGTTCATTTTCTTGAACTTTGACCACAATAACCAAGTTTTATTACAATAAAACTTTCATTTCTTATATTTTTGCCACAACCAACAATATTTTCAGAATTGGTCCTTCACTTGTCAAATGACCAAAATACCCTTTTGCGGTAAAATGACCAAAATCAGTTTTTATAACATTTTAAGTTCAAAACTCAAAATATTATTTCAAACCAAATACTTTTCTGTCCAAAAGACCAATTTACCCTTCCAAGGTAAAATGACCATTTTGCCCTTTTATTATAATTATATAATAAAACATGTCTTGGCGTTACAATATACATATAAATATGAATATAGTTTCTGGAGTATCATATTTGTTATTTTATTTTTTTAAATTAGTTTTTGCTATTTATTTCAGGTAGAAATAAATCAAAAAGAAGAAATGTTCATGTGTAGTTGCATGGTCTTCGAGCATTTTGGATTATTATGCAGGCATATATTATGCATTTTAAGGTCAAGATTCATTGAAGAAATTCCCAGAAAGTATTTAATAAGAAGATGGCAAAAAGATATTATCAATCCTAAAGATTTGAAAAGAAGTTATTCATCTGGAGAAAGTTCAAGTGGGTGTGAGAAGACTGTCCAAGGAATATATTCCATGCTTGGAGAATGTATAAGCTTGACAGCACATGATCCTGAAGCAGTAAAATCATTGTCTCTTCTAATTAGAGATATAAGGGATAAGATAGTTGCCAATCCACCAAATAAAGATTTACGTTCTAAAAGTAAAAAAATTGAGTCATTGTTTGGTATCAAAAAACCAGATGTAATTGAGATTTTGAACCCCGAAAATGTAAAAAATAAAGGTTGTGGATCAAATAAAATATTGAAGGGACAAAAGGAGATAGCGATGCAGAATGTTCAAAAGGAACCAATATATTGTAATTTCTGTAAAAAGAAGATTTTACCATCAGAGAAACATGATGCAAGGAATTGTCCTTTAAAAAAGAAGTTGGAAGCAGAAGCGTTGAACAAAAAGAAATTGGAAGCAGAAGCGTTGAAGAAAAAAACAGAAAAAGAAGAAACAATGTTACAGAAAAATAGCAATTGATTTGTTCATTCTTAAATAGATGTTTTTTTTATTTTTTAGAATATTTGAAAATAACAATTGTGTATTTCCATCTGTTAATAAAATGAGTTTTCACATCATGTTAATCAGAGTATTGTATAATCCCAGGTTTGTCTTATAAATATGCATATATATTTATATATGCATATGCATATAAAAATGCATATGCAGTTCATGTTTTCATACAGTAACAGTTCATGTTAATGTAATTCATTTGTTCTTACTATTAAAAAATTATAAATATGCATATAAAATCACAAATTAGTCAAAATGTTGTTTGTATACAAATATGCATATATATTCATATATGCATATGCATATGCAGTTCATGTTAAGGTAATTCATTTTGTTCTTACTATTCAGAAATTAGTACTTAAATTTTTAAGGATTTACAAACTGTTAATAAAATCACAAAGTAGTCATAGTTTAAACATAAACAGCTGTAAAATCCGAAACATGAAAATTTTAAACATAGATTCAAAAGACAAACAGTAAACAAATATTAATGACCCTTCAAACCAATTTTCCTTAATTCCTGTACCACTACCGCCCGCTGCATGTGCTTGACTACCACCTGCTCCACGACTGCTGAACCACTACCGCCATCTCCGCTTGCAACTGGCCAACCAATATCCATGATTTTATAGTACGACCACGTTTGTTTACTAATAGGATTCCAGGTTTGATGAACCCTGATAAGCGCCTTTGGTAAGGTAAGTTGTTCTTCATTATCAAATTTGACAATGTAATGGCCTCTGTTATTTTTTCCTATAACCCTGCCTTTCCACCAAGCTCCACGCGCGTACGCATCTTGCTCAAAAAATTCACTGAACTTATAATGTGGAGGAAACGGACGAACCCTTGCCAAAGGTACCTGCTCAATTAATATTTTGTTTTCATTATCATGAAGAGTTTCATATCTAACCTGGCATGACTCATTATAAATTTCAAGGCATTTAGCTGTTTAGTAAGAGTTTTCCACCCATAACCTCCACCTTAGCCCCTTCTCAACATTGTCTGCCATTTACTCCTGCAAAAGTATCAAACATTATGAACACTATATTAGAAAAAAAATGTCAGTTAGGGCCTACACAATCTAACCATCAAATAAAACTTGTGTTGCTGTAGTTTTTTTGGAAAATCAAAGATTTCTGTTAAATTTATTAATACTTAAAAAAATAGAAAGAATTTTGATGAATCACTTTTGAAGAACATATGTATATGTAAAACAGTTACCCAAAACCCGAAAATCGTAGAATCAAAGATTTGTATGAATGTTTAACATATTATGTAAATAAGAAATATACCTCGATTTTAAGGATCTGGATGAAATCGAACAAAGATTTGACAATTTATGCTAGAGAAAGTTAAGGTTTATTTGAATTTGTTTCTTTGAAAAATTTGAGAGAATGAAAGATTCTATAGATGAAAAAGTTAAGGCTTCAAAGAAAAAGTTAAAGCATCTCATCTACACCTTTGACCGATCCACTCACCATTTTTTTATTTAAAAAATAATTTTTTAAAAAAGTTGGTGACCCCATCACAAAAAAGTTATGATTCAGAGAGAAAAGTGGAAGCATGCGCACATGCTACTTTGACTGATCCACTCACCATTTTTGTTATTAAAAAAAACCAAAATTATAAAAAAGTAATGTGATATGCTTTGACTGATCCAATCACCATTTTTTGAGACTTTCACATATTTGGGTTCTTTTTTATTTAACTTGGTGTGGATGTAGAATGTCAAACAAATAATGCGAGAAAAAAAAAATGTTAAAAAGAATCAAAATTATCAAAAAGTTCGTGACCGCATCTCAATAAATTTATGGCTTCAGAGAAAAAGTTAGAGCATCACATGTTCACCTTTGACCAATCCACTCACCATGTTTTTTACTAAAAAAAATAAAATTAGCAAAAAGTTGGAGACCGCACTTCTATTCCCTCCTTCACCTTTTCTTTTTTAATTTTTAAACTTTTTTTTCAAAATTTTGCCATTTCTCAACAAAGTCTGCGATTTTGGTTCTTTTTGAATTACAATGCAAGAAATGTAATGCTTCTATGTCACCAGGAAATAATTTTACTTCATTCTTAAAAATTTACATACATAGACAACATTTTGACTAACTTTACAAATTTGCATATACATTCATATATGCATATGCATATGCATATACATATACACATGCATATGCACATACAGTTAATCAATCATATAATAACAGATGGCATCCAATTAGATTCAAGCATAATATTCAAGACTTTCACATCTATCATACATAGAGTCAGTAAAAACATTGGCTGAATATGTAAGTTTACAAGACCAAAATAATGTTCACATTTGCAAACATAAAATTTAATACTTTCACATCTCTTTCATCCTATTTTCTCTTCTAAGCCAAGCTTCATATTTGATATGTTCTCTTCTTTCTTTAGGAAACTTTGAAAATTCATTAGCTTCTTGTATAACCACAGATTTGTTGACATTCAAATCACAAAGTAGTGTTTTTGATAAATACTTCTTCCGTAGCTCCCACAATTCTTTTTGCTGTGCATCAGATTCATATGTTAGTTTACAATTGTATTCGGAAGGCTGTCCACCCATGAATGTTTCCATATGTCTCATAACAAAAATAGCACACTCATTCTCATTAACATTTGTCTGCCATTTCATCTTCAGATATTTAGGTTCTTTTTTCTTCAACTTAGACGCTTTTGGATGTAGAATGTCGAATAAATAACGAGAGAAAAAAGAAGCCTGCAATAAAGAAATTAAATTTAAAATTTATTATGTAAATAAAATGTTATAAATTTAATAAAAAGTAATAATTATGTAAATCTTACAACGTTTTTGGGTACATCATCATAGAATTCTTGAGGGTGGTCCTTCATGTTATCCAAAACTACTATAGAAGGAATTGTGGTATCAATAACCACTACATAGTAGTGGTTATTTCTAAAGACAGGAAAAATACATGTTCATTTATTTCAAAAATTAGGTAATGTGTATTAAGAAGACACAAAGTAATTCAAAAGGAAAGTACATACCAAATCAATGTATCTGAGATTTCCAGCATTTGTGTTACTGACATATTCTTGTAAGTTACTTGTGAACTCCAGATAAAGATCAATATTGTCAACATTTGATTTCAACATCTGCTCGGTCTAAATATAAATAAAATGCAAACAAATTTTTTATTAATGCAAGTATCATACATATAAACAAACATGGATATGCATATAAATATGCATATATACATGCATATGCATAAAAATATGCATATATACATATAACTTGCATAAATAACGTGGATATGCATATAAATATGCATATATATGCATATAAAAATGCTTATACATACTTGTACGAAAACAAAAGAATGATATGTATATACATGTATGCATATACATATGCATATTTATATCTATATGTATAATAATGTTGATATAGATTTTACACTCATCGTTTGAGATATTACTCTCATTTTCACTAGACCTAGATAACCTGTCCAAATCATATTATTGATCTTGAATTTCATGATATCCGCTAAATATTTTGAAGATAGTAAACAGCGTCTGCTATCATAACAGAAACATGATTTTCTTCAAACTATGTAGCAAATATCATGAAATTCATGATCATTGAAAATGTTAAAGACGAGTTAACTAGCTCTAGTGAAAATGATAGTGATAGCTCAATCTTTTCATTGGTAGAAAACATAGAAAATCGTTTGAAATATTACTCTTATTTTCAGTAGATCTAGATTACTCGCCTTCATGATATTATTGATCTTGAATTTCATGATTTTTGCTAAATATTTTGAAGATAGTAAACAGCGTCTGTATGTAGGAAATATCATGAAACTCAATATCATTGAATATCTTAAAGGTGAGCGATCTAAATCTATTATAAATAAGAGTGATACCACAATTGACAGAAAAGATAAAAAAATAGAAAAATGATATATATACATGTATGCATATAAATATGCATATTTATATGAATATGCATATGAATGTTGATATAGAAATGCATATGAATATACACATTATTAAATATGCATATCATATACATACACATATGCGTATACACAAAATATGCATATCTAGATTTTAGAAATGCATATGTATATGCATATGCATATCCAGATTTAGAAATGCATATGAATATGCATATGCATATCATATACATATACATATATGAATACAGAAAATATGCATATCCAAATTTTAGAAATAATGATATAGATGTATATCACATTTTAGATCTACATATTCATATATATATGAATATATCGATCAACAAATAATTATATAGATTTATAGATATATATTTACTTACAAATATTCCAATATTGAAGAAAAATCTTGATGGTGAGCTTGGTGCTTTCCATTTTTCTCCATAATTCATTACCATCGCCCAAGCATTAATACAATCAGCTGCAACCCAAGTTTCAAGTATGAAACTCTCCAAAACCGTTCTAGTAGTAAAGTTCCCATTTTGGATTTTGAAAATGGGAAACCTGAAAGATTAAATATTCATTAGACATTTAAATTTGTATATATAGATAATCTTACTTTGTATCCCCAAAAAGAGTAAATACTCGATCCGTCACTTTAATTACAATTGCCGAGTATTCTTCACCAATTGCAACTTCTCGGTTTTTGTAACGTGAGCACAGGTACGCCGATGCTTTTGTTTGTCTTTTATGCGGATCTTCCACCGATATATAACGACAGTGGATCAATAACATCACCTTTCTGTTTGGAATGTTGTTTTTGAACAACAAAAGTCGGAAATTCCTGGGATACTCCCATATCAAAATTAGGAATATCATGACCAATTGTATTTTTTTATCGTTCTCACTATGTAAATAGGTGTTTTCAATATCTTGTATTACCCGCAACAAGTACGAGGATACTGGTGAAGTTTCTTCAAACTCAATGATTTGCTTTTTAGGTGTTTGAAAATCAACTTGTGATGCAGGGTCTTTCATTGTTTCTTCAACTTCAAAATTCTTTTGAATTTCTTCAACATTCTCTTCAATATTCTATTCAATATTCTCTTCAACTTCAAGACCATTTCTTTCATCTTTTTCAGCATTCTGTTCACCTTCTTCAAGTACTTCATCTTCTTCAACATTTTGAAATTCTTTATCTATTTCAACATCTTCTTTTTCACCTTCTTTTTCTTTTTCTTTTTCTTCATCTACTTCATCTTTTTCTTTTTCTTCATCCACTTCATCTTCGATTTTCTTCAATGTCTTCTTTCTCAAATGCTTCAACACCACTACTTTTTTTCTTAACTTCAAATAATTCATCAAATTCCTTTTTGAGATTATTGAATTGTTGGTGGTAACAGTAACTTAGCATAATTTCTACATCTGTTTTCCATTTGCGTATTCTTGAAATCTTTATGCTAATGCCTTTAATTTTTTCCTGTAAATGTTTTGTACATAAAAAAAGTTATTAATATATGTATTTGAATATTCATATGTATAAAAAACTAAAATTATTAAAAATATTACATTAGGAACAAAATTAGTCCTTGTGATCATATATTTATGTGCATATTTATATGCATGTTAATATGCATATTTATGTGCATATCTATATGCATGTTTAGTTATTAAAACTGTATGTTATACCAACAAAAATGTGCACACGTATATACATATTTATGTGCATATTATATGCATGTTGATATACATAGCAAGGATAATACATATTTATACGCATATACATAAATATTAAAAGACATACATTGTAAATATTTTGTGTAAGTAGAATATCCGTATAGACGTATTTGTAGACAACAGCATCTACTTTGCAATTACATTTTGTTAAATGGAAAATGGGGTTATCATTTGTTTAAATCAATACCTATCAGTTTTCAAATAAAAGATGCAATTTTAACATTTGTTTTTAATAAATTTTTCAAACCATGCATAGATTATACATCTAAACAGTAATGATTTCAATGATATGTGAGTGAGCTACAGTTTGTATGAAAACCTAGTTGAATTATATACATCAAAAATAAGATATATTCAGTCCAAGATAGGTTTTCATACAAATTGTAGCCACTCAAATAACTCTTAGTCATTAAATATTAAAACGTATGATTATTGCATGAAAAAAACATATATTAAAATAAATATTAAAATTTACCTCAATCTTTGAAACCCAACAAATATTGATTATAAGAGATGGATAACCCAATTTTCGATTTATAGAAATTGCAAATGTATATATATTAAGTTTTCATAACTATTTGTGAACATGCACAGGCTAATTATATATATATATATATATATATATATATATATATATATATATATATATATATATATATATATATATATATATATATATATATATATATATATATATATATATATATATATATGCATATTTATATACATATACATATGAATGTGTATATGCACATATATATGTATATGCATATACATATGAATATTCAGATCATATATATATATACATATCCACATGCATATCTATAATCAAATATATTCATATAAATATGTATATGCATATTTATACGTATGATTATTGCATGAAAAAAACATATATTAAAATAAATATTAAAATTTACCTCAATCTTTGAAACCCAACAAATATTGATTATAAGAGATGGATAACCCCATTTTCGATTTATAGAAATTGCAAATGTATATATATTAAGTTTTCATAACTATTTGTGAACATCCACAGGCTAATTGTATATATATATATATGTATATATATATATATATATATATATATATATATATATATATATATATATATATATACACATGTATGCATATACATATTCATATATATATATATATATATATATATATATATATATATATATATATATATGCATATTTATATACATGCATATGTATGTATATATGCACATATATGTGTATATGCATATACAGATCATATAGATATACATATCCACATGCATATCTATAATCAATTCATATAAATATGCATATGCATATTTGTATATGTGCATATGTATATTAGTTATGAAACTAAATGTTATACCAACAAAAATGTGCACACGTATATGCATATTTATATGGATATACATATGTATGTATATATGCACATATATATGTATATGCATATGCAGATCATATATATATACATATCAATATGAGTATACAAGTTAGCAAAATATGCATACGAATAACAATATGCATACACATATGCATATAAATATGCATATGATATGTGTATCCATATAGGTATTAAATACATATTTATTTTATCAGTAGATTAAACTATGTATATGAATATAAATATACCTCAACAGTTGGTTCCAATTTACCCTTTTTGTTGTAGGAATCTCTTCTTCTTCCAATTTATCTTCTCTCAGTTTCTTCACCTTTGCTGCTTCATAATTTTTTTTTCGTTTCATCTCATCTTTGTTCCAGAAGCTGATTGCTGGAACTTTTTTCAAATTGGTTTTCTTGGATCCATCGTCTATTGATGTTACTGATTGAATAAAAGCAAGCTGCACCAAAGTAAATTTTGTTAATTGTTTTCAATAGATTAAAACAGTTTAATAGATTTAAAAATACTTACAAGTAAAACTGCTACTGGTCATGCATAAAAACTGTTATCATTTTTTCTCTTCCAATACTTTTTCGACCCTCTCAAAGCATCCAAAACAAATTTGCACCAGTTGACATTTGAAATGTCAACTTTCTCAACTAATTTGTTAACAATTTTTGTAAGGCAAATTCCGCTTTTTGTGATTTGCAAAGACTATTTGTTAATAAAACAATAAAATTTAATTTGAATAAACTTCCATGATCTGCTGTACTCTTAATCTTCTCTACAATATCTTTTTTACTTAGCTTTTTGAAATCCTTGAATTGCTTCTGGAACTTTTGAACTACTGGATGTGCATCAAGGTATTCTTCCAAATCTTCTAAATTTACATCTCCTTTAGGAATTCTCAGTAAATCGTATATTAGATCTATACTAATTTTTATGTTACCCTCAGCTGCTTTAAGCAAAAGTTTTTCATCATAAAAAATATCAATTAGATTATAGCCTAGTTTTGATGGTATAACATCTAATTTCATATCTAATAAAGAACCAAACCCTATACTTTTGACTATTTCTATCAATTTTTTGTTTAATTTTTTAATGACATTCAAAAATTGTGTTGGCGTTGTCATCTGATTTTTTTTCAAGTCTTTCTTTAGTTTCTTCAAAAACAATCTTCTGTTTCTTCAAATCTATTTGTCTTTTTGATTTTCTTGATTTTTTTTCTTTTGAAATAATAGTGGTCTTTGTTGTTTTGGACCCTACAATATATTTTCAAAACACATATCAGAATGTTTATACATATATAAATATTTATAGATTAAATGACTGTTTTTAAAAATATTACATTAGGACCAAAATTGTAAATTAGTTTAAACCACAAGGAACACAGAGAGCAAAACTGAATATGTGTATAGATAATCAAATATATATGCATTTAAATATGCATATGCATATTTATGCATATGCATATGCATATTTATATGCATATGTTTTGTTCCTTGTGATTACATATTTTTAAATTAATTAGAGTTTCAGTCCTTGTGATTAAATATTTTTAAAGAAAAAAAATATTGTAAAAAGGAGAAAAAATGTAAATTAATATAAACACAGTGATCACAAATTATAGTTTATAAGATTAGGACCAAAATTGTAAATTAATTTAAACAAGAAGGTCTACTGGACCACAACTTAATATATGTATAGATAATGAAATATATGCATATAAATATGTGTATGCATATTTATACATATGCATATGCATATTTATATGCATATGTTTTGGTCCTTGTAATTACATATTTTTAAAGTAAATTAGAGTTTCCGTCCTTGTGCTTACATATTTTTTAAAGTAAAAAAATATTGTATAAAGGAGAAAAAATGTAAGTTAATGTAAAACACAAGGATCAAAACTGTTGTATACTCTATTTTTAAAGTAAATTAGAGTTTTGGTCCTTCTGATTATATATTTTTAAATTAAAAAATATGCATGTTGATACAAATTTATTTCAAGTAAATTAAAGTTTTGGTCCTTGTGATTTAATCTAAATTGCACTTTTGATCCAATTTTTAAAAATCTTGTAGAAAGGACAAAAATGTAAGTAAATTTAAAACACAGGGATGAAAATTGTAATTTAAATATTTTTCAATATTTATATGCATTATGCATATGCATGTTGGGAGTACCTGCATGTTGATATACATAGCAATGTCAATACAAAGAATATTTATATGGATATGCATATGCATGTTGTAAAGATTGATTTTTGTATTTCATATGCATATCCTATTTTTAAAATTCTTGTATAAAGGAAAAAAAAAACGGATCAATGAATATGTGTATAGATAATCAAATATATGCATATAAATATGCATATGCATATTTATATGTATATGTTTTGGTCCTTCTGATTAGATATTTTTCAAGTGAATTACAGTTTTGGTCGTTACATTCTTGTGTTTTGTGTTCAGAGTCTTCAGTTTCTGATGTATCTTTGTTCTCTTGGCTTTTTTGAGTTTCTTCGTCTTGTGTATCAGAAGTATCATCCTCTTCTACTAAGACCGGATCATCTTTATCGTTTTTGAACCTCCTTAATCTTTTTTTCAAAAGCCTTTCACTTTTTTTTCTCGTCATTTTTTGAAAGAAGAAACTTTATGTAACCTGAAACAATCGAAATAACAGTTATTAATAAACATGTCATATTATGTAACCTGTGTTCATATGTTTTTGTGAAATCTGTTCATTTAAGTTTTTATACATACCATTCATATTTTACTATAACTGAAAAATAAACTCTCAAATAATCAGTGGCTAAAAGCTAATATAACAAATCATTAAGGATTCCATTATTTGATTATATCACGTATGTAAAACAGTTACTGAAAACCCCAAAATCGTATGTTGACAGACACCAAAAATCGTAGAATCGAAGATTATAGTACAAAAATATACATCTATTTGAAGGATTTGTGCTAAGTGTCTTGAATTCGAACAAGGATTTAAACAATTTATATGAGAAATAGTTAGGGTTTCTTTGAAACTAAACGTTTCTTTGAAGATTTAGAGAGAATCGAAGATTTTAAGCGGAGAAAAAGCTAGATATGTTCATTTGAGTATATCACGTAAAGCTAATATAACAACTCATTAAGGATTCCAACATTTGAGTATATCACGTATGTAAAACAGTTACTGAAAACCCCAAAATCGTATGTTGACAAACACCAAAAATTGTAAAATCAAAGTTTTGTATGAATGTTTACAAATATTATGTAAATAAAAGGATTATAGTATAGAAATATACCTCGATTTGAAGAATCTGTGCTAAGGCCCTGTTTGATAGCCTCTTAATTGAAAATTTAAGAGGCAGTCTCTTAATTTTCAGATTAAGTGTGTTTGATAGCATCTGAATAAGAGCCTCTTAATCTATCAGCAGCCTCTTAAAAATTAAGAGGTTGAACCATGTCTGAATAAAATTAAGAGGCACCCATAGTCACACCCACCGCACCACAACCCACCCATCACATCCTACCCTATCCCATACCACCCCACCTACCACCACCCTACTCACCCACCCCCACCCTACCATACTACAACAATTCAGAGGTTCCAACCAAACAGCATGTTAAACGTTCAGATCTTAAAAATTCAGACCCTCTTCGAAATTCAGACCTCTTAAAATTTCAGATATTAAATATTAAGATCCTACCAAACAAGGCCAATTTATACGAGAAATAGTTAGGGTTTCTTTGAAACTCAACGTTTCTTTGAAGATTTAGAGCATATCGGAGATTTTAAGCGTAGAAAAAGCTTGTGTTTGAGAGAAAAAAGTTAGGGAATAGTTCAGGGAATCGAATCAAATCTTTAAGTATGAAATGAAATTTCAGAGGATTCGTGTCGTCTTTTTCGCCACTGATCATCAACGTGTCTAAACCCTAACGTTCCGGATATGAAATTGAAATGACGATTTTAACCCTGCATCTTTAATGATCTGGACTTCCGGGTTTTGGACGCGTGTTTGAGTTTAGTGGGCTTTTTTAATGGGTTCTTAGGTTCTCAGCATTTTAGAGGTTCCTCCATGATCCAAACCCTATATATATATATATATATATATATATATATATATATATATATATATATATATATATATATATATATATATATATATATATATATATATATATATAATACCTTATAATACATTTTTTCATTTGTACAACCTTTAAGCACTAAGATTTTAAGAGATACAAGTAGGTAATACAGAATCTCTTAAACACGAAATCAGTTTTCACTTCCCACTTGCAGATAACTTCCCCACTCAACATATGTTTTGCACATATAAATAGAGTTAAGTACATCTTTTTGTAGAATTTGATCCTTCCCATGTCTTCTGTCTCTTCCCTCTCTATGAACATGCTTAGCCTCCATGGCCACCACCACCATCTCCAACATCGCACCACTTTGCCACGATCACCATCCCCACCTGTGACCACCATATGCTGTCGGGTATAGCCATCTCGAACGCCACAAGCCTCCATTTTTCATTGCTACAAAGACACAGTTAATCCGCCTCCTTCTACTTGCTTCTGCCTTCAACCACCCAAATCGACCTCCCACTCCCACCAATTTCGTATTCAACCACCCACAGCCTCCATCAATCACCTATCTCGCACACAAACCCCAATCCATATACACACATTTGTACACCAATC
Organism: Cichorium intybus; assembly: GCA_023525715.1. Taxonomy (NCBI): domain Eukaryota; kingdom Viridiplantae; phylum Streptophyta; class Magnoliopsida; order Asterales; family Asteraceae; genus Cichorium; species Cichorium intybus. The sequence goes on along the minus strand of CM042017.1, from coordinate 64,099,112 downwards.
TCCCTTTTTGTCCCTCTTTAAGGAAACCCCTAACCAAAAACCCTAATAGCACTAACAACATCGGTTCAAACTTTGAAATAGTAATGTATCTTTTCACCTCCCTGAATTGTCTCCCTAACTTTGAAATTTCTTGCTATTCTGTCCATTTTCACTATATATATATATATATATATATATATATATATATATATATATATATATATATATATATATATATATATATATATATATATATATATATATATATATATATATATATATATATATATATATATATATATATTACATAAAATATGATCTTTGATGTAGAAAAACTCAAACAAAGGTACGATGTTGTAATAGAAATAAACCAAAGTAGGATGTTGTATTAGAGAGAAACGAAATTAGGATGTTATGATATGGACTTTTGCAAGTATATACTGCCACAGGGACAACTTCTGCGAGTATTAACTGCCAAATGGACCATTCTATAAGTATTTAATATCATAGGGACCATTTTTGTAAAATTATAATACTACAGGGACCATTTCTTTAATAGAAAGAAATGAAAGTAGGATGCTATGATAAGCAATGATTCAAACCTGTAAATTACATGTTTGAATCATTTGTTATCATAGCATCCTACTTTGGTTTCTTTCTATTACAACATCCTACTTTTGTTTAATTGAGTATCACATCACCCTAGCTACTTTTGTTTAATTGAGTTTCGAACCCAAACTTGAAATAAGGTATCCTAAAATAGTTGATACATTCAACTAATTAATGACAATCAGTGAGTTAACAATAATCAATCATACGTGAAATCAGACAAAAGAATATTCAGATTTTAACACATTGAACCAGTTCATACATACGAGTCTGACATTAATCCAACTCACACAAACATACTGATCACAACTCTAAATTTAAGTCGAGACTGGGATTAATCGATTGTTTATTATCAAGTGACACCTGGATTTGGAAGTAGCTAACCGAGGGAGACGATTCCAAGATGATTCCGACTTCGACTTCCATTCAGTCGGTTAATTCACTTATCGAGTGAAACTTGAAATCATAAGTAGCTAATAAAGTTAAACTTGGAGTCAGAAGTAAGCTAATTCAAAACCAATTGAACGATTGAGCAATGAAACCTGGAATCAGAATGAGACAATCTCGACTTCGACTCAATCAGCTCTTCGTGTTTGTTGGCGATTCAATGGCAATCAGACCTACATTCGTGTCCTGTATTCGGCCAATCAACAATACCTGCAATCGGAAATCAGACCTACAATCGGAAATCACACCTACAATCGAAAATCAAACCTGGATTTGGATATTCAGACCAGCAATCAGAGATAAACCCGGTTAACAAATAAGCACACCCAATCGGAAGTTCAGACCTATAATCAGAGATAAACCGAGTCAGCGAGCAAAGAATTCTCGATTGGCTTTGGTTCCATTAGACAGCTATCAGAGATACTTTTACCCTCGATGTTGCCATGAATCCTTCACTGAAGGCAATGAGTCCTTCGCTCAAGGTGATTGCATAGCAGCAACCCTCGCTGGCGATTTTGGTGATAGGAGGGTTTAACGACGAAGTTATAAGGTGAGACTAAGGGCATCTCCAACCCCACTCTATAAATAGAGTTACTTCATTTTTTACTCTATTTTGCTCCAACCCAACACTATAACCAACTCTATATTTAGGTATTTGAATAGTATTACTTCAAACATAGAATAATACTATCCATTTACACCAAATATAGAGTTAATGTTTCACTTGTCATTATTAGTCCTCCAGTTTTTATTTTTATACATTTCTAGTTTATTTAAATATAACAACAAATATTTACAATCATATTATATATATTAAATGATATTAATTAATTATAATTATCAAAATTGAATATTTATATATCGAATTCATATAAAAATTTACGTATATTTAAAAAAATTAAAGCACGATAACATATTTTATAAAAAAACGTAGAATATATATATATATATATATATATATATATATATATATATATATATATATATATATATATATATATATATATATATATATATATATATATATAATACAATATGGATATTATAGTAATAATATGTTAGAAGTTAATCAGTAGAAGGGGAGATTTTGACAATTTTTGTAAATGAAGAAAAAAATATGCTAGGAATATACCTTTTAAAGTAAAAATAGTGTGAAAAATAGAGGTGTGTTGGAGATGATCCACTTTTTACACCATTTTTTACTTAACATATAGAGTAAAAAATAGAGGTGGGTTGGAGATGGTCTAAAGGAGTGACGTGGATTAAAGTTCGATTTTGGGAAATAAGTGTAGAAGCAAGGATAGAGGGCCAGGACTCTTGAAGCAGTACTCGTTCTAAGCTACAGACTTGAAGCAGGATTTTTGATACATTTTTTCATTTTCCCGCTATGTAAGAAGGAGAAGGGTACTCCAATGTTTTTAAGCTTTTTGCATTTGGGGTTTTCAAGTTTTTCGTATTGGTTTTCAAAAATTTTGATGATTTCATTTTTTGACTATACAATATACAAAGTTATAGTGCCATAGTAATTAAATATTAGTGTCATAAAATATAAATTGCCACTAATAGATAGGAAAAGAGTGTCATAAGGTGTAAAGTGTCACTATATCTTTTTAAAATTATCCTGACATAAAAAAGTGCCATTAAAAGTACGCTATAGTGGCACAAAAATAAAATGCCACTAAATACAATTTTATTTATAGTGAAAGGTTGATGTAGTGTGAATCGAACCAAAAGTAAATGTTGAGTAAATTAAATCTCATGGGATTTAATTAAGGTTTAATTTTTTTAATCCATGTGATCGAACAATGAGAGAGAGGGAGAGGGAGGAGACAAGGTAGGGGTGGGGTAATTATCTAAATAAAAAATAGGTTAAAAGAAAAAAAAATAGATCTGGTAGTTTGGTTTTTTAGGCCATCCGGTGTGCCCATACACACACTCTAACTTTTTCCTTTCCACATCAGCACCCTCACTCCTCCCCTCATCCTTGGAAATGGTTACATCTCACTTCCCCTCACATTTGGTACAAGTAATTATGCTTAATGTACAACCAAGCAACCTGTTTCCTTCTTTGCTTGTGCGACGTCCTACCCTCGTGCGGTGTCAAAACTGCGAGGGGCTCTCACTAGGGGGCGGTGTTCCTCTTGAGCTCGCACAAGCCCGAGCTCGGGCTCACCGGAAGGCCTTACATAGACTAGTGAAACACCCGGTTTTTAATAAAACATCTTCATTTAAATAAATATCAATTTATTCAATAATTAACATTTTGAATATATTTAGAAATCATTTTAAACATCAATTCACTGCATGAATCCCCAATTAAGCAGCATCAGTGTGTACCCGTCATGCCTGTCTGTCATTTCCACCTGTACAACCTGAGATGGTAATTTAAAAAGGAAATGATAAGCACACGGCTTAGTGAGTTCCAACAACTACACAGCATATTAGCTACACATACTTTACCCCTAACTGGAAAAATACAACCACACGTCACATAATCTGCTCTACCCAGTATATTGGATTATAACCTCCTATACGTATCTGCTCAGTAAATATAATTCCCCTGCTCAGCACTTAGAGCCGCGCATACCCTGTACGTCGAGTCATGCGTATCTGCTCAGTGTCTTTTGCTCGTATCTCTATATTACTCAGTACGTCGAGCCCACACACACCATAACCCAACCCATACAATTATACAAGAAAGATATATATCAATAATATACATACAACTTGGTACTATTTACCAACATCTTATAAGCACACAAAAATACAGTAAAGGACATATAACGTCCACACATTGTAGTGAGAAACTCACCAGATTATAGTCGACTACAGCGTTTATCTTTGCTTCGTATTCCCTCTTTAATTAAGATTGGCGTTTTCGCAAAGCCTTGGCACGTTTCCCGTTCCGCTCTTCCAACACTTCCCGAGCACCTCGTTACTAGCTACCGCTCGCTCCTAACTCCTCCCGACCTATTTTCCTCACCAGAACACACATCGATATCGTAAGGTTGTTTGGTGTTTGTTGTGGGTTGAAATGAAGAAGTCGGGCCTCTATTTATAGGGCTTGAAAACACTATTCACGACGTCATCACGACGTCATCACGAAATCATCGTCGACGTCATCACGAGGTAAGCGCTTATTTCATTTCTCGGTTACTATTCACGCCGGAGTTACTATTCATGCCGGAGTCACTATTCATGTCGGAGTTACTATTCATGTCGGAGTTACTATTCACAAATTTTTTTTTGGAAAACGGTCGTTACAACTAGGGACCAACAGTGCAAGCTTTTGACAACCACATGGACTAAAACTGTGAAAATAAAACACTTGGACTAAAACTGAAAAAATATGTCAACCATAGGGACCATTCACTATTGTTATTATTATTAGGGAAATTTGTCAAAAAATCCTTATATTTTGGCTCTATTTAGGAAAAAGTCCTTCCTAATTTTTATTTTGTTATTTAATCCTCTAAACCTGTAAAAGTTTGTGAAAAAACCCCTTTCACCTGAAATAGCAGGTCAGTGATTAATTCACAAGTAAAACGATTTTTCAGGGACTTTTTCGCAAATAAAAAGATTTTTTCTTTGTTTTTGTAAGTGACATAACTTTTACATACGATGTCCAAATTCTACAAACTTTATATCCGTGTAAAGGTGGTAAACAGTACTACAACTTTGTTTTACAGACTTTTGTCTGAATAAGTTTAGATCTTTCGCTACAATCCCTTAAACATGAGTACAAACTCATTTATGTCACTTTTTAGTCATTTTCAAGCATTCATATCTCCTTCCCTATAACTCCAATTAACCTAAAATTTTTACTTATGTTTTTATTACTTTAAATAATACAATTTTCATAATGATGACTTTTTCCAATTCCTCATAATTTTGACATATATATATGGCTATAAACATTATATCTCACAATAATTAATATTTCATATGTATGAACACCCATTTTCAAACGAGTATATATTTTGTTAAACAAATCTATATGTAACATCCGTTTTTCGGTATGTCGTATTCACGAGTTAATTTTTTAAGCGAATAATAATAATAATAATAATAATAATAATAATAATAATAATAATAATAATAATAATAATAATAATAGGAATTTTATTTAGGTTTGAAGGGGGAAAGTGCTAATTAATGAAACCTTATCTGTAAACAAATTTCTAAATGGGATAAAAGAAATTAATAAGGAATAAGTGAGGGGTCACTTGTGTCATATTGTGAAAGTTGCATGGCTACCCTTTGGAGGGTCGATCACGACTTTGGAAGGGGCTGTGGATCTCGTTTCCATCGGCCCATACAAGATTTGTTCATGCAGATGTGTAAGTTGCCACTCTCAACCATAGAATCCATGTTTGTAGCCGTGAACACCATCTTCCCTTGCTACGTTTTTTGCCAAGTCGTGAAGAGAGGAAGGAGATGCCGAGAGAGAATAGTGAGTTGGAGAAGGGTGAATCAAGGAAGTCTTAGGTTGAAGTGTTCCTACAGTTACATCAACTAGGTGAGTTCTCTATTCCTTTTCTCTTTTTTCTAGTTGAATCACCACCACCACACCTCCATCACGAGGTGTATGTTTGTGGGTGTGTGTATGCTTGATTGTTACTATAGATTTCTTCTAACTTATTAAACCTTATATGAAAATTGTATTATTTGAAATAATAAAAACATAGGAAAAAGATTCTGGTTAATTGGAGTTATAACGGAGGAGATATGAATGTTTGAAAATGACTAGAAAGTGTCATAAATGAGTTTGTGCTCATTTTAAGGGAGTGTAGCGAAAGAACTGAACATATTCAAACAAAATTCTGTAAAACAAAGTTGTAGTACTATTTACCACATTTACAAGGATATAAAGTTTGTAGATTTTGGACATCGTTTGTAAAAGTTGTCACTTACAAAAACAAAAAAAAAGTCATTTTATTTGCGAAAAAGTCCCTGAAAAATCGTTTTACTTGTGAATTAACCCCTGACCTGCTATTTCAGGTGAAAGGGGTTTTTTCACAAACGTTTGCAGATTTTGAGGATTAAATCACAAAATAAAAATCAGGGAGGACTTTTTTCCTAAATAGAGCCAAAATATAAGGACTTTTTGACAAATTTCCATTATTATTATTATTATTATTATTAAATGAAAAAAATATAACAAATTAAGTTAAATATAAAAATATAAACAAAATTGATTTGATAAAATTAGCAACCGAAGCACCCAATGACCCCCATCACTGCCTCCATTGCCACGGCCGACTCCACTCCTTGCTGACTCGTTTTGCTTCTCTACAGTCCTCTCTCCGCCGTCCTTTCTCCTTCTTCATTCCAAACCGAGATGCGCTATTTCTGCTTCAATTCCATTATTTTGCTTTCCAGTTTCCAACAATCACTAGTTGATAAAAAAAATCAAACAATAAAAAATGAAATTTATATATCTCTCTTCGCCGTCTCCTGCAACCGCCAACAATGAAAACCCAAGCTTTGACCTAATCAACAATTCAACACAAAGGTTCAGTACCTTCTTATTCAGTTCAACCTTATGCAGATTCAAGTTCATATCATTGTTAGCATACCGATTTAGGTTTTATTTTTATTTGCGTATAAAAAAACAAAAAGATTCTAGTTTTGTTTGGATTGATTCAAGTTTTTGGACTGGATTTGGGGGTTAAGGGAAGGTTGTTGTGGTTCTGATTTTGGGTTTCTATATTCGTATCACCCTTACGATTTAGGGTTTGGATAGACATTTTTTTGAATCTTAAGGTCAACAAATCACAATATTTTGACTGATTGTATTGGAGTAATAAGATATGAGTCTTTTGGCAGATGGGTTCGGATTGCAGCAAAATTGTCAAGACAATTTTACATACATACAACCATATATTTTTTGAAAGCTTTCATCTGAACAACAATGGTGGGTCTACATTACCCTTAAAACACGACACACATCACTAAGTCAAAGAAAGGCAGCGGTACTAGCTGCTAATGCATCATGCATGAGGTACGAGTCTGTTGGATTCTCTTCCCATGTGATATTTTTAAAAAAAAAAATTTTGAACGGCAAATCTATCCTACTCCTACTCCTAAACTACTCCTTGTTATGTTAGTGTCAGGGTTTGAACACACATTTTTAAATGCATTGTTCTCATAATGTTTTCCAAGACAAAAAGTAAAAAAAAAAAAAAGAAACTTTGGTACATATTTTGTATAGACACCAACACTATTATATAACTAGTTATAAAAGCTGAGAAGTTCTTGCATAATTAAGTATTTAACCATTTTATTGATAATAATAATAATAATAATAATAATAATAATAATAAATTTAAATTATATGAATTTTAGAGAATTCCATTTCATCAGTTTTGTACCCATGGCATACGATGTGGCAGAAGAAATGGCAACAACTTACCACGTTATTGATTATCTCAATCTGACCACAAAAATTATTGATTATGATGATGACATCATCAATAATTCAATATGAAAACAGCTCCAATGAGATTGAAAAAAATCAAGTGATAAGATATTTATTCAGTTTTTCTAAATTGGAAATTTCTAGGAACCTTACATCTCTGGGACTGCATTATCTCAACATCTAATATCACGATATAGTAAATTTCTTGGAAACTCACATCTCTCTTTCTTTATATAATAGTTTTTATTGAGGATCTCAAGCCACATACATTCTATCAAAACAAATTAACGCATCAATGGCATCATCATCTTCTTCTCCTTCCTCTTCAGCCTTTTCTTCTAGGTCATGGAAGTACAATGTTTTTCTTAGTTTTAGAGGAGAAGATACTCGCAATTAGACCTGGCAATATGGGTCACGACACGAAAGACACGACACGAGCACGACACGAGTTTTCCGTGTATGGGTTTTTAAAATTCGTGTTTCGTGTCTATTCGTGTCTGACACGAATTTAAAATTCGTGTTTCGTGTCTTGTACGTGTCAAACACGAATTTACCTGTTTTGACACGTGTAAGACACGTTTTATATTAGTGTTACACGTTACACGTATAGACACGTTTAAACACGTATTAACACGTAATATTAAGTTTACTAGTATAAGGATTACTCTTTTCATTAGCTGAAAATATAGGGACCAATTGGCTAATTCCTTTTATGCAATGATACAAAATTACAAATGTTGAAGTGACTTAAACCTAATTGTCTTTCTATTTCATTGAACAGCCGCACGCACCTTTCTTCCTCCACGGCTCCACATCCTTTCTGGCTTTCTTCCCTTTCTTCTTCGCTGAATCGCCGCCGGCCGCACCCCTCATCGTCGTTGAGTTCGCTGAATCGCCGCCGGCCGCACCCCTTTCTTCTTCGTTGAACCACCGGTCAACCTCCAAGCTCCAACCACTTGCTCGACGCCTTCTTCTTCGTTGAGTTTGACCTCCAACCACCGGTCAACGGCAGTGACCAGGCGACCACCGACAACACAGACCGGCGACCTTCTTCTTCGTTGAGTCACCACCGGCTCGAACCCGACAACACCACTCAACGGTTTGAAGATGGGGGAAAAAATAAACCTAGAAACTGGACCGAAAACAGAGTTTGAAGATGGGGGAAAACGAAGTTTTACCCAGAAATATCCTCTGAATTGGTCTGTGATCAATTAAAGACAGGGGTAAATGGTTTTTTACTTTGATTTTAATAATCATATTGCTTTTTTCGAGTTTATCAGCTTCCATTTGTGGTCAATCAGCGATGATGGTGTTGATCTTTTTTCTTGGATTCCCGTTTAAAAAATTACAATATGCGCCTCAATTTCTTCTTTTCAGTAGTGGGGTTTTGAAGATCTTTAAACTTTATAAATTACTGTTAGCAGAGTGTATTTAGATGCAGTTTTCACTCACATACACGTATACTTAATTAGTCACATTTTCATTTAGTCACAGCATGTTCTTATTATTGGTTAAATTCGTGTTATAATTCGTGTAAATTCGTGTTTTCGTGTGACACGGATAAAAACGTGTCTAATCGTGTCGTGTCGCGTGTTACACGCATTAATTATGTGTCGTGTTCGTGTTTCATATCCCAGACACGTTTTTGAATTCGTGTCGTGTACGTGTTTCATAAATTCGTGTCGTGTAAATTCGTGTCTGACACGAATACACGACACGGAGACACGGATTGCCAGGTCTACTCGCAATACTTTTGTGGGCCATCTTTACGCGGCTCTTGAACACGAAGGTATCTACACTTACAAAGACGATGAAACACTTCCCCGAGGCGAATCGATCGGCCCATCCCTTCTGAACGCTATCGAAGAATCTCAAACAGCTGTCATCGTATTTTCAAAAAACTACGGCGAGTCGTCCTGGTGTTTGGATGAAATTGTACATATCATGAAATGTCGGGATACGATAGGGCAAATCGTTATGCCTATATTTTATGATGTGGATCCCTCTGAAGTACGGAAACAAAAACGAAAGTACGGAGAAGCGTTTGCTAAACACGAGTTGGAGAACAAAACCAAGGTTGAATCTTGGAGAAAAGCACTTGTGGATGCAAGTAACATTTCCGGATGGGAACCCAAGCACATTGCCAACGGGTAATTTTCTTCTTTGTTTTGCATCTTTTAGACTAAGATATGTGTGGTCTATAACGCATTTATACTTGTACCTTTTAAGATTTTTATACAAACATTTTAATTATTCTTGATGAAGTTGATGACCTTGATAAATAGAGAGGTTGCCTTCATCGCTTGATTAGAGCCAAAGAGCCAAATATCAATCTGTAGAAGAGTATGACATGCTTTCAGTAGATGTGGTCTCTTATGATAGCGGGCAAGTTAACAAATATCCTAAGACCTAGAACTATGGATAAGCTCAAATTAGACTATAATTAAATTCATTGAGTTTTTGTTCTAATTTAGTAATTAACACCTTACTTCAAGCTACAGTCCATCCTGCTTTACTTTTGCCATTTAAAACTATGCCATCTTTCCCAAGAAAAATTATTACAAAGTACTTGTAATATTGACTTTACAAGTTCTATTTGGATGTGAAACATTAAGGGTATTTAGTACTCCTTTTCCCCATCTCATAAGACATGAACATAATTATCCTTGTATATTCGATGTGTAGGGATGAATCAAAGGGCATCAAACAAATTGTTGCCAAAATTCTACAGAAGTTGCATCTAGCAACATCAAGTGCAAATGAGACCTGGTCGGAATGGCGACTCGCTTGCAAGGTTTGAGATCAGAGTTACAAGTTGGGTCAGGCGGTGTGCGCATGCTTGGAATATGGGGGGTTGGGGGTGGTGGTAAGACCACTCTTGCTTCTTCTATATATGATGAAATCTGCAGACAGTTTGATGGTTGCTGCTTTGTTGAAAATATTCGAGAGGAATCAGGCCGGTATGGTTTGGGAAAACTGAAAGAAAAAATTCTTTCAGATATGGAAGTAAACAAAGCCGGAGGAGGAAGATGCTTGATAAATAATAGGTTTCGCAATAGGAAGATCTTAATTGTTCTAGATGATGTTGATCACCTTGAGCAACTAAAAGCGTTAGCGGGATCACATGATTGGTTTGGTGATGGAAGTCGGGTAATAATAACAACCCGTGATCAACATTTACTAATCGTACATAAAGTAAATGTGATCCACAATATAAGATTGTTAAATGATGATGAAGCTCTTCAGCTCTTTTGCATGCATGAACCACAGGATGACAGACCATTGGAAGATTATGAGAAGCTTTCAAAAGCGGTGGTCTCTTATGCTGGTGGGCTTCCATTAGCTCTTACGGTTCTCAGTTCTTTTCTCTGTGACAAAGACATTGATGAGTGGAAGAGTGCATTAGCGAGACTTAGAGAGATCCCAGAAAATGATATTCTAGAAAAGCTAAAGATCAGCTTTGACGGGCTTAAACAGGTTGAGAAAGACTTGTTCCTAGATATTGCATGTTTTTTTAGGCGGAGATACAAAGATGATGCGATGAAGATCTTTGATTATTGTGGTTTTCATCCTGTTATAGGAGTGAAGGTGTTGATACAAAAGGCTCTCATTACTATTTCAAAGTACGGAATGTTTAATATGCATGATCTGGTGCAAGAGATGGCATACCACATTGTTACAAGGGAACACCCTAACCGGCCTGAAAAACATAGTAGAGTGTTTGGGAAAGATATTGCAGAAATATGTGCTATGGATGCAACCATGGTAATGGTTAAATTAGGTTTATATCATAGACAAACACACACACACAATCGCACACTTTTAACTCAACCTTGACACCATTTTTTCCTCTATGAAAGAACTTCGACATGATAGAAGCAATATATGTTGAAAACCATGCATTTTGTCTACCAGAACATCTTCCTCCGATTGTTGCAAACACGAAGAACCTTAGGTGGATTAAATGGAGAGGTGATCTCTCAAGTCCATTGCTTACTAACTTTCCACCAAGGACGCTTTGTTGTCTGATATTGAGAGACAGCCCGCAGATACAACTTTGGGAGCGTTATAAGGTAATTCTTATTGTATTGAGAGTAAGATCAAAGATCTGTAAATCTTCTTTCTGTTAATAGTGAAAAAACTTGTAAAAATATAACTTGTTTGGTTTCCACTTACAGATGGAAAGAATTAGTTTTTTGTCTAATTAACATCCGATATAGAAATAGTGTATAACTACGACACATTTTATATTAATTTTTAATTATATATATATATATATATATATATATATATATATATATATATATATATATATATATATATATATATATATATGTATGTATCTATGTGTGCAAAATGTTTGACTTGTTTGCACTTGTATGCAACAGGCGTTGCCAAATTTGAAGACAATTGAACTTTATGGTTTGGAGAACCTAATCATGACACCAAATTTTGATGGACTTCCAAATCTTGAAAGATTCATTCTTCAAGGTTGCCCATCTTTAAAAGAGATTCATCCATCGATTGTACGCTTGGAAAAGCTTGTCCACTTACATTTCGAAATTTGTGATGGTCTTAAGATTTTTCCACGCATTCCCGGACCAAAGAAACTTGAGACCCTTTCCTTCGTAAACTGTGGAGAACTTTTTAATCAACATCACAACAACATAAACAACATAGGGTTCGGGTTTTTTCTCAAGGACTTGAGATATTTGAATCTTGAGTGGTGCGATTTGGGTGATGAAGAAATCGGCTCTACTGTTTGGGATCTACCCAACCTGATAAAACCCAATCTATCAGCAAATAAATTTTCACGATTGAATTTCAGTCACTTGCGACTTCCTCGACTCAAATGGCTCAATGTGTCATGGTGTGAAACACTTGTAGAATTGTTAGAGCTGCCATCAACTATAGCTGTTGTTTATGCGGATTATTGTATGTCACTTGAAAGCTTCGGAGATACTTCAAACTGCAAATGGTTGTGGTACGTCTCACTTGAGGGGGAGAACAAACTTGATCCACATGTTGGTGACATATTACTAGACTCCATGCTCGAGGTTTGGCTCTACTCTATGTATCTTTTGAATTTCAATCTTTGTTATATAAACCGAAAAATAAGAACCATTAAATATCTTTCCCAATGCAGGGAAATGCTAGTGAAGATTACTTTATAAATGTCACCCTTAAACATCAGATTCCAAAGAGCTTTGTAGGTAGGCTGTTTAGTGAGAGAACAATCACACTACATTTTTAGGATGATTGGTACAATGAATTTTGCGGGTTCTCGTTATGTGTTGTTACCGAAATGAGATTTCTGTATGTTGATATAGTCATCAAGCAGGATGTAGATAAAGATTCTCTATTTGAGCTTTGCCACGAGTCTAATGAAGCAGTGGAGCCTGAATATGATGGAACAACAACACGTGTGGGATATATTTCCTTTGGTTCATTAAGGCAAACCGCGTTGTCAAATTCATCATACACTTTGATTTCAGTTTTGTTAGTCTCCATGCATGAAGGTAAGAGTTATTTTGGAGCTCAGCTCGTTCCTAGGAAAAGTAAACTCGTTCCTAGGAAAAGTAAACGCGATCAGCCACAAACAACATATATCGCAAGCGATGGGGAACTCGAGATAAGACCACAACCATTTAAGATTATACATGATTCAAAGTCTTCTATCAAGACTACGTGGCGCTTTTAGGACAATAGGTTCTGATGTCTTAGTGATTTGTTTATAGGTTTGTGCTTTTCTTTGTATTCCTTTATTTCAATATTATGAGTTTTTCTCCATTTTTTCGGTACTTCTACTATTATGATTTTCTCTGTTTCAAGGACGCTGTTGTTGGAGGAAACATTGAAGAAGAAAGGATTATAGGAAGCAAAAAAAGGAAAACTTGTACAAGAAAAAAAAAACGTTTTATTATCACAATTATCACACTTCTGCTACATTTAATACATATTTATATACACTACAAGATAACTTTTGTAACCTTTTAGGACAGGGATTCACGGCAGCCCTTCAAAACATGTTTAGTCTTGTAACTGCTATAACTGCCATTAAATATTATACTTAAGTAAGATTGACCAAATTGTCCTTGTGTAGCTTATATCCTTCAACATTCTCCCTTAAGCTAGACAAGGAAACACCAAACTCTTACTTCAACTTCTTGAGATAACCAAACGTTAAGGTATTTATAGACATTTCTGCCACTTGTTTTGAATAAAGAAACTCCATGATATTTTCAACATCAAAGCCTCATGGGATTAATCTCAAACTTCATATTCTTTACAAACCTTCGGTTGTAACATAGAAGATGGTAACGTGAACTGTTCTTCAGTAAGAACAAAACATAGCCTTTCATTAATCTCACTCATCATCAAACTCTTAAAACAAAGATTTCAATCATTCTGTAGGAACATTGCTTGCATTTTTGCTAAGAATATATGTATATAATCATGCTTTTGACTGAGATATATTTTCCCTTGACACTGGTCCAAAGAGTGCACAAAACTCTCTTGTCCTCTACCAGATATTTCTTTATTTTATTATGTTGACTTCATCCACACTTTTGCCGGAAAACATAATTAAACACCATGCTTTGTTGTTTGATTTTCCATCAAAGGACATGAGTTGTCCATTTGAGTAAAATATACGTGTATCCTCGTATATACTTAGGGTAGCGGTGGGTGGTAAAGAATTTAACAAAAAACTAATTTTTTTAGGGATAATTTCATATATACCCTAAATAAAAATGTAAATATCATGGGGAGGTGGGGTGGGGAGTTGAGTGGTATTAAGTAACTAAAAAATAGTTTTTGGCGGGTTGGGTAGGTGGGTGCTGGTAAGTAGAGGCAGGATTGTGTGGCAAAAAAAAGTTTTTAAAAAAATTAAAAAGAAATCGAGGGAAAGGGGTGGGTGGTAAAAAAAATTAAATTTTTTTTTGTGGGGATGGGTAGATGGTAAAATTATTTTATAAAAAACTAAAAAACTAAAAACAAAAGTTTTTTTAGGTGGGGGTGAGGCGTGAGTGGGTGGTAAAAGTTTTAAAAATTAAAAAAAAAATTGGTTGGAGGGGGTTGGGGTGGGGTGGAGAGGGGTGGTTGATAAGAAAATAAAAAAAAATTATTAGGTTCGCAAAGGGGGGGGGAGGTAAAGGTCGGGATAGGCTTGGAATAGAGGTGGGGTTGGGTGGTTGGTCGTGGTGGGGGATTGTTTGTGCCACTGGGTAGTGTAGAGGGGCTCATTTAAAATTGTGGTTTGTGATACGGATGCTTGGTGTAGGCGACTGAAATGTGGTGGATGAGGGCCTCTTTTAAAATTGTGTTCCAGATTTGTTCTCGTGTTTTCAATTCAATAATTGTTCTAATTTGAACCTCCCCGTATATGTATATGTATATGTGTCTGTGTGTGTGTGTGTGTGTATATATATATATATATATATATATATATATATATATATATATATATATATATATATATATATATATATATCTATACTATACTATAAACCATATATAAATTAGAACCCCCTTATGCACAATTGTCTTAATTTTTAAGATAGTACAAGTTATAATACACAATGCACAATTTACAAAACATATTGTACAATCTTATTAAGCATTAACTAAAAATGAAGGTTGAAACAGAAACTGTTCACACAAATAGCTGGGGATGGATTGCTGTCACGTGTTAAATTTAAGACCAAAAATTAAAGGGTACCACTTTGTAATGAGTCATTGTCTTTCGCGTAATATCAAAAGTTGTAATTCAAAATTTCAAAATTTGAATTCACGAAAATCACTCCTCGGCTGTGGTGATTCTAGAACCATAAAATCCGCTACCACTCCCACATGAATACAGAATACTACCTCACAACATTGCCGTCTCTCATTTGGGTTTTCTCCCATCGTCTCAGTTTCTCTTTCTCTACAATGTTACTCACACCAGCCGTCACCACCTTCACAGCCACCGCTAAGATGTCCGGACAGCAACCACAACAATCACATTTGCGCCTAAGCACCGGCCTTCATCAGACCTCGACTGTTGGTCCATCTTCTTTCACCACCAAACCGTCGACTCCACCATTGTCTGTCAGCATCGACAATCCAACCCACCACGATCATCGTTGCCACTGCTAAACATCGCCACCATTGTCTATCCGCTGCTAAGCACCACCGCCTCCTCCAAGAACCCTAGATCTAAGACAGCGTCCAGTCATCGCTGACCGTCGAGGAAGACAACCATGGTATTTTCTTTTTTGCGTCTCACTACCCATACACATTTCCAGTTGATGGGGTTGTAGTTTCTAGCCTCTCCTTTTTTGATAGGCATGAAACAACAACTAACCTTCACCACTCAAGACCATCACACCATCGCCATCAGATCCACTCCTACAATCCGTATCCCTCCATCGTTCATCACAACGAAACGCCCATCTGATTAGGGTTAGATACTCTGCCCATCTCAACAGCTATTTCTACTCGTTCTAGATTCGGTATAGGTGGATTGTGGGAAGTCTTTTCTTCAACCAAACATAAATCATAGAACAATAATTCGTGTTTTCCATGTGGGCTTCCTTTTGATTTCATATTTGCAGAATCTTTTGCCGATAGAGCTATGTTCTCGATGAGATGGGAGAAGAGAAGGGTGAAGTTCTTGAAGCTGTGCTGAAGGATACTGTGGATTTGGTAATTGATCTGTTTTGATTCTAAAATTTGCTCTTATTTTTGTGAAATTGTGTTTTTTAGCTATTGGGTTTGACTCATTTATGCAGGAAAGCATACCCATTGAAGATGTTTTTGAGAATTTAAGATGTACCAAAGAGGGTCTCACCAGTTCTGCTGCTCAAGAACGAGTAGCCATTTTTGGGCATTATAAACTCGAAGAGAAGAAGGTATTTAAACTTTGTTAGTTTTTCTTTCAACCCAACATTGTGATATTTCGAAATTCTTGTTCTGATTTGGGCATTTTTAAGGAGAGCAAATTCTTGAAATTCTTAGGGTTTATGTGGAATCCCTTATCATGGGTCATGGAAGCTGCTGCTATAATGGCAATTGCCCTCGCAAATGGAGGGGTAAGCCTTTAATCACTTATTCCCACGATTTAAATCAAGAATCACGTCTTTATCTTGCTGAATGCATCGCAATTGTTTCAGGGAAAGCCTCCAGATTGGCAAGATTTTGTGGGTATCATTGTTTTGCTTGTGATAAATTCTGTCATTAGTTTCGTTGAAGAAAAGAACGCGGGCAATGCCGCAGCAGCTCTTATGGCTAGACTCATCCCAAAAGCCAAGGTTTTGCTGCCAAATTTAGCTCAAAACATTGTCCTGCTTAATAAACGGGTTGTTAATGTTATTTTGGAATTTGCATTTCAAGATTCTTCGAGATGGACGTTGGAATGAGGAAGATGCTGTGATTTTAGTTCCCGGGGATGTAATTAGTGTAAAACTCGGAGATATTATTCCCGCATATGCTCGTTTGCTTGATGGTGATCCTTTGAAGATTGATCAGGTATCTAATTGAAGCTGAAATTATAATCTTGATCATGGGTTTCGGTTTTTACTGAATGTTTGTTTTGCAGTCTGCTCTAACAGGCGAGTCACTTCCTGTAACAAAAGGCCCGGGGGACGGTGTGTACTCCGGTTCCACTTGTAAACAAGATGAGATTGAAGCGATTGTGATTGCAACCGGAGTTCATACCTTTTTCGGAAAGGCTGCTCATCTTGTTGACACCACCAATCAAGTCGGTCACTTTCAAAAGGTTTTGACAGCAATCGGGAACTTCTGCATTTGTTCGATTGCTGTGGGCATGCTTATTGAGATCATAGTAATGTTCCCAATCCCAATCGCCATGCCGATCGTTCTTTCTGTTACAATGGCCATCGGGTCCCACCGTTTAGCTCAACAGGGAGCCATTACTAAAAGAATGACAGCAATTGAAGAAATGGCGGGCATGGAGGTGCTTTGCAATGATAAAACCGGAACATCGACACTAAACAAGCTGACCGTTGACAAGAATCTCATCGAGGTCATTTCATAACATGTATCTTGACTTATCATGTAAACATGTATCTTGACTTATCTACTGCTTTTTGTTTGACTGAATCACTCAGGTGTTTGCTAAAGGTGTAGATGCAGATACCGTTGTTTTGATGTCGGCTCGAGCTTCAAGAACTGAAAACCAGGATGCCATTGATGCTGCTATAGTTGGCATGCTCGCTGATCCAAAAGAGGTAGTTTTTTCAAGAATCGAGTGTGTGAAACAATTTTTTTTCTTCTTTTTTGTTAAAATATTTCTCTCATTCAAGAAGTGCATTTTTTACCATTTAATCCTACTGATAAGCGGACTGCATTGACTTATTTGGATAACGAGGGTAAAATGCATAGAGTCAGCAAAGGTGCACCCGAGCAGGTAGTGTGGCATTTGGGTTTATAAAAATAAGTTGACTTTTGGTCTACCGTTGTTGATATCTTGTGTTTTTTTTCTTGATATTGTTTATAGATTTTGAATCTTGCGCATACCAAATCAGATATTGAATGCCGAGTGCATGCTATCGTTGACAAGTTTGCAGACCGAGGCTTACGGTCACTTGCTGTAGCATACCAGGTGATTTATAATTTATATTAATCTAAAGTGTTGATCCAACTGGCAATTGCCATCTTGACTTTTAATCTTATGCGCTTTATTGGTAAATTGTTGGTTTTTTTTATTATCAAAATAGGACGTGCCTGAGGGACGAAAAGAGAGTCAAGGAGGACCGTGGCAGTTTATAGGTCTCATGCCTATCTTTGATCCACCAAGACATGATAGTGCTGATACAATACGAAGGACTTTGGATCTTGGAGTAAATGTTAAGATGATTACAGGTGCGACATTTGAGGTAAAAAACCGTATCAATTTCAAATTCGACTACTACTACCATGTTTGACATTAAAAGTCAACTCTTTATTTAGGGGATCAACTGGCGATCGGGAAAGAAACGGGACGTTGTCTTGGAATGGGGACAAACATGTAGCCTATCATGCACCAAGTCTACTTTGCATCAGACATGAAATTGCATTTTACTTTAATTTATACTTTGCAAAGGGTCTACTTTTCATTACATTTTTTTTAATTTTTAATTTCGCTATTAAACATCAGACATGCATCATGCATCAGGTCTGAAATGGCATTCTACTTCTGAAATGGCATCCGACTTGGGGAATGAAGGCGGCAGCAGCAGGGTACGAAGGCAAATTAGAGGCGAACATGTCATTCATTTGTATGTGGGTGGGTATGACTTATGAGTCACTTCTTATATGTAGGCCATTTAAAATGTGAGTTTAGCATGATAGGAATTTTGAATTTGAGTGTTTGTTAGCAGTTTGTACATTACAACCATTTGTTTGATGAATAAATTGAAATAAGCTAAAGTTTGATGATGAATATACCAGATTACATTCTTTTATTACCAAATTTATATTACAATCATTTTAAGTCTTTGAAAACCCCCTGATTCCATTGTACCAATTAGCTATAATTTGTAGCATCAACGATATGTGCATCATGGCTATATGATTCATTTATGAATTTAAAAAAAATAAAAATAATGCCTAATATAAGGTACATAGGGCGGTTGATGCTTGTAAGAGTGTCTTAAGAGGCTTACATGGCAAAAATATAGGCGAACATGAATTGGACATGATTGTTGATGAAGATAAATTACGGTTTTGTCCCTGACAGGCTAAACGGACGTTGCTGATGAAACATGAAACCGAAACTAAGTCGAATGCGTACCGGCTTGGGTTGATAGCTCATTTGCAAGCATATGAAGGTAATATTACTAGACTACTACAAAGAGACTATTTTACCTTTTATTGGAGGATAAACTATTTTATAACCATATTTTGACATGTATTTTCTAGAATATATCATGTATCAAAGATTTGACAAAGCTATATGAAGCTGCAACAATTGAAGACGTATACTTGGCTTATGAACAATTGAAAATTGATGAACAATCTTTGTACTGCTGCACACACATAAACTTTAGTACATTGCCCCTAGCCCCTTTGTTTACTTTGTCTTTTGTTCATATTAAAACATTATACTTATATTTATCATTTACTTGCAAAATATCTCTATAGTTCCAAACCGATTTCTAAAAGTTTTTCCCATATTTGGTCCCACATTCTCGGGTTTTTACCGTCCCCTATATCGTTGGAAAGGTAATCAATCGCCCGAAAAGAAATTAATCACTCTCATATTTGCCAACTCCCCCTCGCATCTGCAACCTAAAACCAAAAAAGTAATTGCCGAAACGAAACTATTTGCCGCCGCCGCATTGCGCGGGTACGCAGCTAGTATATATATATATATATATATATATATATATATATATATATATATATATATATATATATATATATATATATATATATATATATATATATATATATATATATATATATATATATATATATATATATATATATATATATATATATAGGGTTGGGTTCTTGTGAGAACCCAAAAAACCATGAGATCTTGAGAACTCGTTCTGATTTGGTCAGAACATAAAAGGGCACGATTGTCATTTTACAATTCTCATTTAATTTTGATTTTTTTTAATTTTTAGCAACAACATTAACAACTCCTAAAATCAAGGCTAAAAATTAGCCTAACAGATTTGAATTTTTAAATTTTAAAAATTTTAAATGATTTTCGTTTTTATTTTTAAATAATTTTTTCCGGAATTAATAAAACATAAAAATTCTGAATTCTTTTTAAAAAATCAAATTTTCGAAATTAAAAAAACATATTAGTGTATTTTCATGTGTATATATACATACTCGTAGATGCATATATGCATATTTTCACAATTCATATATTCATATTCATATTTTTAATATCTAAATGTAAAAAATGAATAACGCCTTTTATTATAAACAATAATATACAACTGTTTTGAACGATAAATACATAAAATTTAAAAAGTATAACGAAAAATAATAAACGTTACATACAAAAATTATAAAAAATACAACTACAATTCATTATATCTTCATTTATCAAATTTTGAATTTTCATTTCTTCAATTTGCTCGATAAATTCTCAAAAACCTGCAATAACATTAATAAAAATTAATATACATGTATATTCAAAAACAATAAAGTAAATACATACATGCATATACGCATATGAACAAATGCACATATATTTTTGCATATATAGGCATATAAGCATATGTGCACATACGCATTTATATGCATATAAACATATATGCACATATGTGCACATACGTATTTATATGCATATAAACATATATGCACATATCCATATCCACATATGTGCGTGTGTATATGTGCATGTGTACTTGTGTGTATATGCACACGTATACGCGCTTATGCACAAACGTATATGCATATATGCACACACGTTTACGCACTTATGCACATACTTATATGCATATATGCACTTATGCACATACTTCTATGCATATATGCACGTACGTGTATGCATATATGCACGTACGTGTATGGAATTCCAATAAAAAACAAATGAGGCTGATTGTACAACAAATAAACAAAATCACGAACAACATCTTTTGCACAGGCCTGAGCTTTAGGTGTCTTCAAAAACATCTCAAAAGTTGCAAATTCATGAACAGCATCTTTCTAATCATAAACAGGGGCATCTACATTCCATCTCTTCTTTCAACTTTGAGAGCTCTTCCTGTCAATCAATAACAGTTTTTTAATATAGGGAATAAAGCAAGTATTAGGCTAAAGCCCTATATTTCAACAATATTCTACTCATTATAAGCTTGAAGTCTGGTTGTCACTGAAGAGGTGTTCTTATTTCTCTATAAATCTACCAGAAGCTAGAATAGAGGACTGAAATAGGTGATATACTGCTAACACAAATTTCTAATTAACATATCAGAGCAACTAATAAGACTCCAAGCAACATGAGCGGTCCTAATAAAATACAATGAACTGTAATACAGATAAGACTTGGCAAATAAAGATTCATAGCCAAGCAATTAACTCGGTTTATGTAAGAGATAAAATCACGCTGTGATTGGATATTTGATAACAATAAGATCTCATGACTTGTAATGGAATTGGGAAGAGTAAAAGTAGATAGATGTGTATATATACGATACCTCTATGTTGTTACTGTCGTCATCTGGTTTGATACTTTAAGAATAGCAATATCAATCTGCTTATCACGCGTGTCTATTACCTGAAGATACATCGAAACCCAATCAGACTCATCGACATCTTAACCCAATCGGAGATGAATTTAGGAAAACGTGTTATCCTGTGAGTCTATTACCACTGAACATACATCAAAACCCAATCACACTCATCGACATCTTAACCCAATCAGAGATGAATGCAGGAAAACGTGATGAGCAACCGGATATTATGAGAGAGGCTTACCGGAAATCATCAGAAAATCAATCGGAAACTGAGAACCCGACGGCTAGGGCTTTTCTATTGTGCGAATCCGGCCCCCAGCAATGACAAATCACGCAGTGTAGGCCAACGACGCCGACGGAAGATGACATCACTTCACCAGCAGCGACAAATGGGGAGCAGTACGTCGGCGATAGGAGAAGCAATTGTTCGGAGATCGAAGGAGACGTCGAAGTAGTTAGGCTGACAGTACCGGCGAGGAGAGATAGGGGCGAACCTGAATGCTTTCTTTTTCATCCCCGCTTCATTACAGAAGAAATTGAGAGATGGAGAGCAAACCAGATGCTTTATTTTTCATCCCCGCTCCGAGTCTTCTTAACCTGATGTTGATTTGGATTCTTCATCCGATACAATAGAAGAAAAGTTGGAGACGGCGGTGGTGGTTGCTACCAATAGTGGCGGTGGTGGTTGCTATCGATGGCGGACCATCATCCACCTTCACAGATTCGAAGGAATCGGACGTAGCAGAAGAAGACGGCGACCCATAGAGATGGTGAGATAGCGAGAGTTGGGTAGGGCATTGTTTTGCTGAGAGATTGAAGAAGAGGAGAGAGGAGAGAGGAGGGAGGAGAGACGAGGGATTATTTCTTTTTACGATATTTACCATTTTATGTGGCTGATTTTTAGGATGCTTGATTTTGTGACAGATTTACCCTTTGAATGATTAATAAAAACCCTAATATACCATCCAATTTACTTATAATTACAGATATGCCATCTTTGATCTTAGCCTTTGATTTTTTGATCTAATGGTCTATATTTGGTTCTTAAGATCTCAGGTTTTTTGGGTTCTCAAAAGAACCTAACTCTGTATATATATATATATATATATATATATATATATATATATATATATATATATATGTATGTATATGTACATGTATAAGTGTATGTGTATGTGTATGTATATGTGTATGTGTATATATATATATATATATATATATATATATATATATATATATATATATATATATATATATATATATATATATAGGTTCAATATAGAACCAAATTACACCACCTAACAATAGAACCACGTGAAAATTATCAATGTTCATTTACGAACATGAAAATAACATATGTTCATAAATAAACATGTGCAATTTTCATGTGGTTCTGTAGTTAGGTAGTATAATTTTGTTATGTGGTGAACCTATATATATATATATATATATATATATATATATATATATATATATATATATATATATATATATATATATATATATATATATATATATATATATATATATATATATATATATATATATATATATATATAAGGGTTCAAATAAGAACCACTAAAATGTTGAGAACCGTGAGAACCACTAATTCGCAGTTTAATAATGTTGTATTTTTATTTTTAACACTTGGTTTTTATCAAAATAAAATTATCAAACACATAAAAATATATAATTATCCTTCCTTTGCTATTAGATATCAACATTGATATGTTTTAAAGAAAAAAATTTACGTCATAATATTCACGGTTTAATAACTAGAAATTTTATTATATTTTGAATATTGTAAAACGTATTAAAAAATAAGAAAATTTATTAAGTTTGATGTATTTTCACATAATAAACAAGTGTGAAAAAACAAAAAACGGAAAAAACATGATTCTTAATGTGTGAATATCGGTTCTCGCGGTTTTTAACATTTTAGTGGTTCTCATTTGAACCCATATATATATATATATATATATATATATATATATATATATATATATATATATATATATATATATATATATATATATATATATATATATATATATATATATATATATATATATATATATATATATAGGTAGAATAGAATGAGAAGGGTTAAAAGGACGAGAAAATGAGAAAGAATCTGGACCCTTTATTATTCAAGATCTGTGGTTTAGATTATTATGTTAATTTTTTTAAATACAAATTATATTAAATGGTCTATAAAACCCGATTAAGGGTCGATACGTAATTTCCAAGTTAATCCATTCCTTCATTATAGCTTCTTTCTGATTTCATTCCCGATCATCTTGCTGAACATAGATACACATTATATGTATTCAAATTGTCAAATCCTCAAATATGCGAGAGATATATACACCAGATTCACACCATATTCAACGATATATACACAATTTCAAGAGAACCCTAGCCTGATTTCTATTATCGCGAGTTCGTTCAACATCACACTGTGTTTTTTAGGATGGAGAAGAAAGAAGCAAGTGGAGGTTCGAACATCAAACATTCATCTCCAGGTTAGTTATCATTATCAAATATATTAAACATTCATCTACAGGTTGCTTAGCGTTATCGAATCTATACCATTTCGGATTCAACAAGTTATTTTTTTTCGTGTGTGTTTATCTGGGTTGGAGATATAACTTAAATTTGACATTTAACATCAAACAATTGTTGTTTTATCAGATTTTTGCAGTATTAACAGTGACACTTCATTATGAACACAAGGTGTTCAATGAAAGTCATGAATGAATTTTTCTTTATTTTTCCATCTTTTTCATCCGATTTACAAAAGGGTTTATCATGTACAAAGAAATATGTGTACAATGATGTAAAAACCGCACCGCACCACAATTTTGCGGTTTTTGTAAGAGTATAAACCACACCATCGGTTTTCGCTTCGGTTTCGGTTTTTCCGGTTATTTTTTGTTGCGGTTCGGGTTTTGCTCACCACTACCAACCGTCAACTAAAAAATCCGATATACCAAAACTTCAATAACTTCATCTCCGTCCAAAAAAGTAATAGGTAAAAATTAGTTACATTAATATTGATTTAAAACGTATTTCAATTGTATTCACGTTTTTCAAGGTCTTGCTGCAGATACGGGTGTCCCGATGGAAGGTCCTACGAATATTCATTCTTTAATTGGATCCAAAAAACGATATCAGAAACCATCGCATATAGAACCAAATCCATCGCTTAAATCCAAGAAAAGCAAAGGTATTTCAATAAATAACTTTTATATTTTTTTTATTCAAATGCTTAAAAATGTAGCAAAATTAATTAAGAATAAATGATTGTTTTTAAGCATCCAATATATTGTATTATAACTTTTTTATATAAATCAAGATGATAATACTATTACTGCGGTTGCATCCAAAGATCCACAAACAATTGATTGTGCAACAAGATCTAAGACAAATAAAGCCGAGGGAGGAGCTGTTGACCCACCCGTTGTACATGGAGGTAATGACCCTTCTTGTAAAAATATTTTATTGATTATTTTATCCCGTTTTAGTTTTATATATTTCCCAATATTAACTGTCAAATTCTATATTTTTTAATCTTTTAGCAAAAAAGAAGACTAGGGTATCAAAACCCAAAGTTGTTACCCCGTGATGTGTGTCTGATGATGATTTTGAAGCATCCCCTCCCACTTTAAAAGACATACCATATTCCCAAAAAAAACCCAAAACAAAACCTGAAATAAACAATCCTAGTAAAAAACCCAAAACAAGACTCGAAATACACAAGCCTAGTAAAAAAAATTCCTCCGGAGTCCACTAAGTTTATACAACTTAGGTGCTTTCCAACTATTCTATACACATCAATGCAAAACCTAAGTGATCAATAGAATATTTACATGTCATCAATAGGGTTGGGTCATATAACTAAGATGAAAGTTGACGGCTCTCCACGTGTTTTAGGATACTATGTGGTGAACAATTTTGATTCTGATACAATGGTTCTTAGACTTCCATGTAGTGACATTCCAATAACTAGAGAAGTTGTCCACCATCTGCTCGGTCTTCCATTAGGAGAAACTTCTATAGAGTCATTGCAATTTAGTGAAAACGATGAGGACACTGTTGCTTTGTGGAAAGAACAATTTCAGGGGAGTAGTGACATTAGGCCAAAGGGCATTCAAAAGGCGATGCTGAATACCACACAACCCGATTTAATTTTCAAAGTTAACCTCTTTGTACTTCTTTGTAATATTATTGGTCAGTCAAAGAGCATGGGCACGTGTGACCTTTCCATGCTATGCAAGGTCAGGAAAGACTTGGACCTAAAAAAGATTGATTGGTGCTCATACGTTCTTAACTTAAGGGTCTAAAAGACACTAGATTGGCCTGGAATCCAAACAGTGATACTTCTTACTATGCTGGACCGATTCTTTTATTGGTGGTAAGTTCTTGTTGTTATTTTTATTGTAAATCTATTTAATTTAGTTTAATATATGTAAATTAGTTAACTATATGTTTTATGAACATTATACATTTTCTAACAGTAACAACTTTTATTCGTATGTAGTTGTACCTCGAATATGTACGTTGTGATGTGGTTCCTGTGCAACGAGGTAGACCATCCATTTGTTTCTGGAATGTAGGTAAGATGTGGAAACGAGAAGTTTGGGAGTTGAGCCATGGAGGATTTGGATTGGGTGATTTGCAGGATCCATTGATTTCTAGTGATTTATCGAGCTATTAATGAGGAAGAAATTGAAGCTGCACAGATCACGGTTTGTACAACCCTTATATTTGTTTATTACAATTGCATTTTTAATGAATATAAGTTGTCAAACATTGGTGCTTAACACACACATTATTGAGTAGCATCAAGAACATATTATTGCTTTTCGAATTAGTCATCATTGCTGATTTAGGCGTATCTTAGTAATATAAATTTTCAATCATTTTTTAATAACACACACGTTACTAAAGTATTTTCAAGAGCATATAATTGCCACCTAATCACTAATCATTGGTGATTAATAAAGAACAGTCATCTATTATTATTATAATACACTTTTATTCATTGTTGATTAACACACATTTTTGGATATCATCAACATATGATTTCCACCCAACCTATAATCATTGTTGATTAAGTAGTCGTGATGAATGCATACACCCTACTTATTCGTTTAATTTAAAATCGTTGTTACATACATTTTTTTTGTTTCAGTTTTAATCATTGTTGACTACTTCATATTTTAGTCGTATCTTAGTAGTATACATTTTCAATCAGTGATGATTAACATCGTTTAACAGTTCAAATCAATATATGATACTATCATGTACTTCATCCACGTTTAACATTATTCACTGATGATTAACATC
The DNA here is from genome assembly GCA_023525715.1 of Cichorium intybus. Taxonomy (NCBI): domain Eukaryota; kingdom Viridiplantae; phylum Streptophyta; class Magnoliopsida; order Asterales; family Asteraceae; genus Cichorium; species Cichorium intybus. The sequence continues at coordinate 64,072,118 of CM042017.1, read as the reverse complement.
GTTTAACATACTCCTACCTAGAGTACACCGGCAATCATCAATGATTAACATTTATCTATTATTAAAACATAAGAACAAAAACATTAATAATATCTTACTTATTTGTTCTGAATGTTGCATCAAAGGACACAACGTCTCCAAACTCTTTATAGTATACTTTGTTGGTTGCATCCGCCCAAAACATTGCATTTAGTACGCTATCAACGCATCTGTACTCGAATGTGTAATTTTCTGAGTTTTCCTTGCGTTCAATCATTTTGTCAACAATTATTTGTGCATCCCTGTCGCCTATTATGTTTCCCATTTTCGTTCTATAGTTTTTGTAATCAATCAAGTCAGGGCCAAGATTCTCATAACCCCCTTGTAAACATGCTTGCAATCTATACGCCTTGGTAGGTCGTAAGTTCGCTGTACCTGCCCGTACCATAAATTCTTTATGTTTATAATTCAATTTCCCCGCAGTCTTTGAATACCTTCGTTCCTCCTTTATCTCTAGAGGATGGTTATGAAACTCTTGAAACTGCTTGATTTTGCATGTATTTGTATGCATATGCTCTCGTTCCAATATTATCAATGCTTTACAATTAGTTCTCTTGAAGTTGGAATTTCTTTTTTTCCGCCCACTTCCTTCGCTACCCATTGTGTCGAATGATTTCTTTGGAATTTTTCCACTTCGGTTGCATATTAAATACCTTGTCTTTAAAGTATCATTCCCAAACTTTGCTGTTGTGTTTTTTCGTGCACCAAAACCAGCTTTTTCTGCATATAACGTGTATACTTCATCAGCTTCGTCTATCGATTCGTATGTTTTATCACAATCCGGCATGTATTCTTTTGGTACGATTGGCTGCCACAACTTTGTTTTCCCACCTGGAGACTCCACCACATTAAAATCGGGTTCTTCATCTGATGAACACTCTTCCACATCTTCTGCAAGTAAATCACATTGTTCTATTAATCATGGATTACCAATAAACTTCAAAAATTGATGCCTTACAACGTTTAGCTTAATCATTGGTACCGGCCAACATATGTTAATCATTGATGATTAACATATTCATTAAGTATTGCTGACTAATAAATTCTTACCCTACTTAACAAACAATTATTGATTCCAATCAATATATATATATATATATATATATATATATATATATATATATATATATATATATATATATATATATATTTATATATATATATATATATATATATATATATATATATATATATATATATATATATATAATTATATATATATATATATATATATATATATATATATATATATATATATATATATATATATATATATATATATATATATATATATATATATATATATATATACCTTCAGTCCAACAATCATTGTTATCACTGCCATCGTTACTTTGTGTTTCCACATCTTCTGCAAGTATATATATATATATATATATATATATATATATATATATATATATATATATATATATATATATATATATATATATATATATATATATATATATATATATATATATATATATATATATACTATACTATAAACCATATATAAATTACAACCCATTTCAGCATAAGAGTCTTAAAATTAAGACATGTACAAGCAATTAATGCAGTAAGATGAGCTACAAACAATGGAGGCTTCTTATAGCCGTTGATTTCATCCTAAGCTAATCTAACCGTTCATTGATTTAAGGATCCACCCCATTACATTTCAACCAATCACAACACCTCTCACATCCCACCTCTCACATCCCACCTCCAGCATAATGTCCTTTGATACGCATTTCACGTCCCCTCCCTTTCCATCCCCTCCCCTTCCTCTTGTAAGATAAATCTCGAGAACACGTTTGACATCCGATTCCTCTCCTTTTACTTCCAATCCAGTCTTTAAGTAGACTCAAGAACACACCGTAAGGCTATTCGTTCTAAAACCCTAAATTACGCACCGTCTCCATCACTTCACTTAATCTTCTCTCTGAATCGAAATCCTAGCCCTGCTACTTCATTTGCCATCGGTCTCTTCTGAATTTCGTTATCGTTTTCGCTACTCACCACCATCGCCATCGCCATCCGCTTCTGTCACCACAATCCACCATACCACTGCCACTCCCCCTATTACCAGTGAAGACGAGTTACCATAAACCCCAAATCATTTTCGTAGTCTCTCCAACCGCCTCCACCTAAAGATCGGCTTTGGTTTAGATCTCGATCCGTCACCTGATGAATCTCGATCCGCCACCTGATGAATCTCGATCGGCTTTTGTTTGGATCTCCACCGGATTTGGTAACCGATGAATCTCGATCGGATTTGGTATGCACTCCAAAGCGTTGCTGTGTAGATGTTCTTACAATCCTAACACTGTTAATCGATTTATATTGATTTTTTACATGTTTTGATTGTTTTTATTTCGGTTCAGATGTGGTCCAATATCTGTTGCTGAATACATCGACATTCACACCCGTACTCTTTTGATACAAAATAGGTCATTATCTTCTACAGGTTGAAGGCTTTTAGGTTTGTTATTGTCATTTAGCTCCACCATCTTCCTTGCCTAGGCCAACCGACTTGCATCTTTTCAAACAAGGAATCCGCCCATTATGGGAGGTACAACAAATTTGAAACTTTAAGGGTATTTTTGACATAAAGTAATGAAATTTAACCATTTGGGTTTATATTTTTATTGGTAAATTAGGATTCTGCTAATTACAAGGGTGGGAATTGGATCATACGGTTTAAAAAGGCTGTATCAGGTCGTTTCTGGGAAGATTTGGTAAGAAAAAAATGCATAATCTTTTATCTTTACAATTAGAACTTAAATTCTATATTCTGTCTGATTTACCATAAATATATTAATTTTGGGTTTTAGGTTTTGGCATTGGTGGGTGATCAACTTGATTACAGTGATAATATATGTGGCATTGTGTTGAGTGTTCGGTTCAATGAGGATATATTGAGTGTGTGGAACCGTAATGCATCTGATAATCAGGTAAATTACCAAAATGCCCTTGGTATATGTATGTTTGGATATGTTGGTGAAATTTTTTTTTGTTGGATAGATTTATTAAGGAGCTTAAGTGTTACAATGACTTTTTTATTCACAAGATAATTAATTATCTGAGTTAAAGACTTGTGATGTCTTCATTTTGATTCCAGTTGTTTAAAAATCCAATTTTCTTGGTTACCCAATTTTGAAACAAAGTCGGTGCTTTTTCACCATATTATCAATTTAGCCATTGAACTATTAATTTTATTATGATTATTATATTAGCTCAATGGTTAAATACATAAAAAAATATTAGTTTAAGGGCGAAATTGATGAAATTGTTATAGTACATTGTGTTTTTTGTTCTTAATCCTGATATTCAAACAAGGTAGCCAAAATTGTTTTATACAAACAATTTAGAACAATGAGAGATGGAATTGGATTACTCTACATTATGCAGTGAATTGCTCTCTTGATTTTGGGTTTTGATTTAGGAGGTATGATCTCAATTATTATATTTCTCTTGCTAACAACCTCTCTTCACCATCATCGATCTGGAAAAGCAGGCTGGGGACTGATACATGTTTACTAGAGACTCTTTCTGGGATGATTTTTAGTATCTTTAATCACTCGGTGTATTAGGTTTGCTTCCGGATCTGGCCAGTTCGACATGAGTATCCAAAATTAGTTAAAGCTAAATGCGATCATTCTTCAACTGGTGGTTTTTGTGATTAATTTTCCTTGTAGATCTTTCTTTTTTGTGAAATAATTTGAGGGGTTTTGATGATTGTGCAGGAATATTATAGGGTTTTACGGAAGTGTATGTGTGTGTGATTTACAGATCTTGAAATAGGAAGACACTGAGATTGGGATCTGAATGATGCAGCCTGATTTTGGCAAGAGGTCGGGTTTTCTCACTAATCCTTACTTTTTATGTGTACCTAAAGCAACTAACTCGACTTCACCATTATTTACGGTTCATCATCTCCTTTTCTTTTTCGTTTATCATCTACGGGGGACACCAACTCTATTTATGATTTCTTAATGATTGGACTTGATTTGCAGGTTTACAGAACAGGTAAGATGAGGCCGGTTGTTTTTTTCCTGATTTCTTGATGATTGGACTTGATTTGTAGGCTCACAGAACAGGTTTGATGAAATTGGTCAAAATTTTCCTGATTTGTTGATGATTGGACTTGATTGGCAGGTGATGAATTTGGTCATTTTTTTCTGATTTCTATGAAATTAGTCAATCGAGTGTATGCCATCGTTTTGTTAATTGTTTGTATATTGTAACCCTAGATGGCTTTGAAGCCACTCCTGGCGATGACTGAGATTTTGAGGTAATACATTTCAATATTTCATATTGTTTTCCTTAAATATTTTGCATTCTAAGATCTATAACTTACATTATTTTAATAAATATCACACAGATCAAATTCTTGGTTGCTGGAGCCATTGCCCTTAAAGCCATTGTAGGCTTTCTTTTCATCTTTGGTAGTACCATTGGTGCTACTCTCCTGGTTAGCAAAAAAAAACAAACAATTTTCTTGTTTTTTTAATTAAATTAACTTTTTAATCCTTAACACAATTTGCAGATTGTTCACCAATTGATTGCTACTCCTATGTTATACGACTTCTACAACTATGACATTGAGAAGAAGGAATTCCTACAACTATTTATCAAATTTACTCAGGTAAGAAAAAAAGGCACATTTTCTCTTTTCTTTATCAATTGGATACATTTTAAGTTCCGTATTTTGAGCTAATTGATAATAACTACGTACTTCCATTTATGTATGCTTTATATAGTTCTACTTTGATTTTTTTTTCAATTACAACACTGTAATTTTAATTTTTTTTTCTTATAATTACATTGAAAAATTTACCTAAATCATATTTGTATTTATATGACATTGCTATAATTTAAAATTTTCGAAATTTGAAAACTTGAAAATTTTCAGAAATTTGAATTATTTAAATAATTTGAAAAGTCTGAAAATTTGAATAACTTTGAAAAGTTTGAAAATTTTGAATCATTTGAAAAAATTTTAAATTTGAAAAGATTGAATAATTTGAAAATTTCGGAAATTTGAAAAAATTGAATAATTTGAAATTTTCGGAAATTCGAATAATTTGAAAAGTTTGAAAATTTTAAAATTGAATAATCTTAAAAGTTTGAAAATTTTGAATAATGTGAAAAGTCTGAAAAATTTGAATGATTTTGAAAATTTGAATAATTTAAAATTTTCGAAATCTTAAAATTTTCAAAATTTCGAAATTTGAAAATGTTGAATAATTTAAAAAGTTTGAAAATCACCGGTTAGATGCCTACGTCGATTCTAGGTCCTAACCAACTAGGTAAACATACATGATTGAGAAGAATGAATGGTATGGTGATTTTAGTTATTTGGAAATAATGTAGAGTTTTCTAATTGTTTGGTAATTTAGTGAATAACTGACACGAAGTGGAGCAAGCTATGGAGGCTGGAATTTTGGCAACAACTCACATGTTGCTTCATCAAAAGAATGATGGGTATGGATTCATGAGAACAACTGGTGGATTCGATGATGGAAAACATTCCTACATTTAATGTTAAATGGGTTTGACACATATCATCAAGGTCAAGTTATCTTTTTGGTTAAACTTTTTCAATTCTAACATTTATTAATAAGAATTAATGCATTAATATTTTGTTAATATGTATGTATTTGTTTCCAGGATGAAAGCAACCACATTGCTTACAAGAGGTATTCCTTATAAAAGGGCCTTTGACCTTCTGGTTGGAGCAAAAAGATAAAGGATGCAATAAACAAATTGTGGAAAGTTTTGAAGCAATGATCAGACATTTGTTTAACATGTAATTGGGACAGTTTTTTAAAAAGTATGTATTATAAGATAATTAGTATATATTTTTCTTTAAAACTAAAGTGAGAAGTGTAAAGCAGAACAAAGATTTGTGTTGTGCAACTTTTATTTTAAAAAAATGAATCTGTTCTTATGAACCCTTGATAGTCAATAGGCTGTAAAATAATATTAAAAGTTTTTTTCCCATAAAAATGGTCCTATAACTGGGAACACATTTGAGTGCTTGACTTTAATGTGAATCGGATAAAGTGTAAAGTAGATCAAAAATTTGTGTTGTGCAAATTTATTTTAAAAAAAAAGATTTGTGTTGTGCAACTTTTATTTTAAAAAAATGAAATTGTTCTTATGAACACTTGATAGTCAATAGGCTGTAAAATAATAATAAAAGTTTTTTTCCCCTTAAAAATGGTCGTATAACTGGGAACACATTTGAGTGCTTGACTTTAATGTGAATCGGATAAAGTGATAAACCATAAATTATATCTCTTTTTATTTTTATTTTTAAAAAAACTATCATCATATATTTGATCCCACTATAGGAAAAGCAAAACAATGCCATTCACATGTAAAATGTTGGTGTTAACAAACACGATTATTATGTTGTTTTATTATTGTGCAAAAATTATTTATTTATTTTATTTTCATTTCACCACTTTATTTGTTTAAACAAGTTAATTAGTTTTAAATGATCAAATCATCATATATTTGTTTTTGCTGTAAAATAAATCAATTTTCCAATTAGCAAATCTAAAAAAGGGCAAATGTAATAAAGAACACTACATACTTTCATATTGACATACTTTCATATTGACATGGACCGGACATAAACTACTACACGATCATTATAGTAGTAATTCAATCGTTAAATCAACTAAACATAATTCTCCTAAATATAAGATTATGTCCATTAAAATAATTCTACATACACCATAGAAACATCAAGCAAATCAAGTGTTTGGCATTCGACCGAAATCAAATTACTTATATTATTTCCAATGTCCCTGTCGGATATGAGCCTGTGTGACACCATGTTTGAACGACATATTCACCAAAGAATCCATCGAGCAAAGCGTACTTAACTTTACCAAAAGACGACAAACACGGTTTTGCTACCTCAACAAGAACTCGAGCCAAAAAATTTTTACATTTCGTCGCATTCCATGTGTGCTGTGCTTTCGAATATATGACATATTTTTGCGTTGCTGCTTTGCATGTGTACCCAACATTCTGCAGGTTGTTCAACCCCTCCACATCCTTCTCCTCACACACGCATGCCAAATGGTACATCTTGGTAACCAAATATCTTGGTAACCAAATAAGACATAGACCTAAATTTCTAGAATAGTAAATAACATACCTCTAACATGCATCTATTGTATATTTCCATAAAAGTAAATTGATTGTTGAAACTCAACACCCCCCCCCCCTCGGGAATTAGCGCCCGCCACATACGAAATTACATATTTTTGTTAACGTTATCAAATGAATATACGTAATATCTAAGTCATGATTTTAAAACAAACTTTCCTTATTAAAAACCCTATAGTTTTTTTTCCGTTTTAGTGAAACATCGAATCGAACAGCGTGGTGCTCGTCCCTAACAATTTGGATTATAGCATTGCACTTCTATTGTTGTTGTTATTATTGCATTGTACTTTCCTTAAATATGAGTTCTGCCCAAACTAATCATTTACTTAGTTTTATTTTTTGAGGATTATAGCATTGTACCTTTTGTATTTACAAAATTTGTTAGATTTAAGATTTTTTACTTTTTTGTCCGAAAAATTGTTTTGCCCCTTGCCCCTTTGTTTACTTTGTCTTTTTTTCCAGATTATAACATTCTACTTCTATTTATTATTTCATTGCAAAATATCCCTATAGTTTCAAACCGATTTCTAAAAGTTTTTCCCATTTTTGGTCCCACACTCTCGGGTATTTACCGTCCCCTATATCGTTGGAAATGAAATCAATCGCCCAAAAAGAAATTAATCACTCTCATATTCGCCAACTCCCCCTCCCATCTGCAACCTAAAACCTAAAAAGTAATTGCCGAAACGAAACTATTTGCCGCCGCCGCATTGCGCGGGTACGCAGCTAGTGTATATATATATATATATATATATATATATATATATATATATATATATATATATATATATATATATATATATATGTATATGTATATGTATATATATATATATATATATATATATATATATATATATATATATATATATATATATATATATATATATATATATATATGTATGTATATGTATATATATATATATATATATATATATATATATGTATATACATATATGTATATATATATATATATATATATATATATATATATATATATATGTATATATATATATATATATATATATATATATATATATATATTTATTTATATACATATATATATACATATATATATATATATATATATATATATATATATATATATATATATATTTATATACATATATATATATATACATATATATATATATATATATATATATATATATATATATATATATATATATATATATATATATATATATATATATATATATATATATATATATATACCTTCAGTCCAACAATGTAAACCACATTTATTCATTAATCATCCAAGTAACAGGTTGGTAAGTAACATACAACTATCCGCGTTTCACCTGATCATCATCAATGATAGAAACAGAATTTTCGTAATCGTTAAATTACCTCACCTAATCGTTATATATATATATATATATATATATATATATATATATATATATATATATATATATATATATATATATATATATATATATATATATATATATATATATATATATATATATATATATATATATATATATATATACCTTTAGTCCAACAATCATTGTTATCACTGCCACCGTTACTTTGTGTTTCCACATCTTCTGCAAGTAAACCACATTTATTCATTAATCATCCAAGTAACAGGTTGGTAAGTAACATACAACTATCCGCGTTTCACCTGATCATCATCAATGATAGAAACAAAATTTTCGTAATCGTTAAATTACCTCACCTAATAGGTTTTTATAAAACACACACATAACGAGTTTCACATCTATACTATATCACTTGATTTTTACAAATGTACTTTAATCATTGATGCTAACTAGTGTAATACTTTATTATAAAACACACACAAAACTTTATTATAAAACACACACAAAACTGGTGTCAACTCATATTCATCAATGATTGAAGCAGATTGTCCATAATCGGAAAAATCCAATTGCATACCATTTACTAATCATGAATGATTATTACGTTCATATCAGACAATCCGAATCAGTTATTTACTACAACTTGGAACGTTTACCTTCGTTACATGCTTGAACATTTTTACTTCTACTGTTCGTATCTACTTCCGAAAACTCCTCATTGGTGCTTGAACTATCAGTATGATCCATTGAAATTGTTGGGTAATGACGTATATTTGATTTATTGATGATTCATGTTATGCGATTCATTGACAGCTTCTTTTTTATCCTTGCTGATCGTCTAGAATTGCTTGACAATGGCGTATTCGTTGAGTATTGATGAAAGGGTATACGTGTTTTTTGTTCAATCGATCGGCACAGTTTGACTGGTTCCTTTCGTGATTATCCTTAAGTTTTGGAATAATATCACGATAAATATGACATATATTTGTTCAAGTCCCATGATTATAGGTTGCTTTAATTATTTGTTTGCTGATAATTGTTAATATAATTATATATTTACTAATATACCTTTATGATTTCGTTGGTCCATATTCATTATCGCATTCTCAACCTTTTTATCATTCTCATTTTAACCTCTCCCTATATATATATATATATATATATATACTAATATACCCTTATGATTTCGTTGGTCCATATTCATTATCGCATTCTCAACCTTTTTATCATTCTCATTTTAACCTCTCCCTATATATATATATATATATATATATATATATATATATATATATATATATATATATATATATATATATATATATATAAGGATTTTAGAAATGTTTCATCAATAACTAATAACAAAAAGTTAACAAAAACTCAAATGTTTTGTGTCCAATCAAGAAATTCAAGGCAAAGAAGAAAAAACGGACCGTAAACAATAAAAACTCACACCATAACGCGCCATGACACGCGCCACGCCTAGCAGCACTGCCATGAGGGTTTTCGGGACGTTAGAGTCGCGCCTCATGTCATGGCACGCCTTTTAGAACACCGGTTTAAAAAGACGTTTTCTTGGAAATAAGTATTATGACTTTTTGTTAACTTTTCCAGTTTTTTTTCGTTCTTTTATTTATAGGATGCCTTTAGGACATATGTTATAGTTTTTTTTGTTAATTTTTCATAATTTCTTTTATTTTGCTATCTTTTAGTTACAAGACTATTTCCTTTTTATGTTTTCAAACTTTGTAATAATAAAAAACATTCATCAAAACAGTTTTTTTATTGTTTAGCTAATTTGAATTTTCATTTTAGCCCTCAATTTTATTAATATCTTAGTTATTCATCTTATAACTTTTATTTTTTATAGTTTTAACCTCAGTTTTATTTTTTTACAAACCTAATTTTTTTCATAGAATTTATCCCAAATTTATTTTTTACAAGCCTGGTTTTTTTCTTATAGTTTTGTCAAAGTTTTAATCTTTTTATCATATGGTTTTACGAACTTTTTTTATATTTTTTTTTAGTTTTACATTTATTTTAAATACACTTTAAAAAAATCATTATACAAACTTACTTATTTTCCATACTTTTATGTATATATGTTTTTGAAGAGTTTTCCGTTTTTACAACTTAATATTTAAGTTTCTTTTTTTCATGCTTTTCAATGTATTTGGTAGATAGTATCTTTTAAACGAATACATGGTCTCTGCTGCTACGTGCGGGATGTATATCCTAGTACAAATACATAAATGGGCTAATATTACATAATAAACAATACACTAGCACATTCTTTCTTCTTTTTATGAGGAAGTTTGGTCCACAAACATTCATAGTTGTCTTTAAATATCCTATGCCATTCTGATATTCACCCTTTTTATGAGGAATTTCGAACATAGTTGAGCATAATCGATGAAAAATTTCTTTCCCATTGAAGACCGTACCCTAAAAACAATGCTATGCCAAGATTTGTCTAGTCTCACGACATATGCATCAACTTAACAAACTTCTTGTTATTTTTTTGGAACTCTATCAAATAGATTTGATGAAATCCTTTTAAGGGTTCATTCAAAATCTTCTCAAATGGTACATTTTCATCGCACACATCTGTTTACCCATACCTCATCAAAAACTTGATAAGTCATTTGGCTTCACTCTTCAAAACAAGAACCTACCTTCTTCTGGTGTAGCCCTACTAATCGACGACTACTTGTTGAAAACAAACACATGATTCGAATCATTTTCAACATAATGTTTAATGACCAGTGGAATGCCAAAAGCGAGCTCTGAGTAAAAGATTTCTAGTCCTCCCATATGATTGATGTTGGTGTGGTTACCAATATCCTTTATGACTTCTTGTGACACATTGTTGTCGTGCTCATACTTGTATTTTGAGTGGTAAACATAATTCCAAGTGCATATTATGAACATTAGCACCGACACAAACTAAAATGGCAAGTATCTGCCTTCACTTCACTGAACTTGTAATGAACTTAGATAATTATATGTTCTTTTTGAAACGACATTATAATAAATGAAGGCCTAACTACCCAAAAGCTAGTGCAAGAAGGGATTTACATCGATTTACACGTGAGCTTAATTAGGGGACTTAAGCCACATATAGTAATCAAAATTACATATTATATCCTACCCTAGATCTAACTAAAGGCCTTCAAGATGCTATTATGAACTAGGGTCTCGACACACCCCTTAGCAATATGGAAAAAAATCCTATTTCTGGTGGCGACAACTCCCAAAAAATAGTAGTTGTAACCACTTCAAAAATCATTATTTTATTGTATTGGAACCCTGAAGTTGAGAAATCTTTGTATCTAGGTCATTAAAACAATCCAAGTTACCCAAAATTTACCCCACACGACTTTTGCGAACGAACAAACAAAAAAGTAAAGGATGAAGGAGTTTGACCTTTTTTCGGTCCTAGTATCATATGCAATTGGTTTTTCTCTTCTTAAGCAATATACATAAAACCAATGCAATCTTAAAAATATTCTAGTTATATATAGAACCACACATCAATTTTATTATTAGTGTTTGTTATGATAATAAATGCGGATTTAATGACACAGAAATAAGAACAACATAATCAACAAGATGTGCTTTCGGTGTAAAAATAGTAATATATGATTACATCTTTGAGCACACCTAACGAATGAGTAAGACACGCCTATACGTAGGTGTGTGTACAAGTCAATATAAATCATACACATGTCATAAAAGGTCATTGTCATCGTCCATGAATAGCTTGGAACCAAAAATTCACCCCCTCAAAGCTTGGAATGGAATACAATACACAATGATCTGAAGTAATAAACTAGAAAATATGAAATCCAAAAATGACATCATGATGAAGAGACCCACAAACTCAACTCTTCAATATTTCTCAACCTGGGTTCTAAGATATGTAACAATACAAAGCGAGATCTAAAGGGATTAATCATCCTTAAGCTTCAAAAGTAATCCAAAAAATAAGCAAGAATAGAAACCTGTCGTAAAAACTCACTACAAAATCAAATTTCTGAATTACTTCTATGCTTCCTAAGACAATTAAGAACTCCCCCTCAATGTCACAACAGTCTTCAAAATAATCCATGAAGAACATTTTCTAATGGCATGAACACCGTGCGAACAATGCCATGTCACAAATCAAAATCCAAATTCTCAATGAGACAATATTAAAATAAAACAAAATCGAGCCAACAATGACCATGATCAATGCAACACATACTCTAATGAGCTCATTGAGACCCAAGAAAATACCCAATTTCAATAATTCTTTCATAAGCTTCATAAAGGGTTGGGACATTCAACAATTGGACGTTAATAATGCTTTCTTACACAGTGATTTACACGAAGAGGTGTTTATGAAGCTTCCACATGGTTATCATGTTGATACTCCTAATCTAGTTTGTAAATTAAACAAGTCTCTATATGGTTTGAAACAAGCATCTCGTGAATGATATGCTAATTTGACTCATGCTCTACACAACCAAGGTTACATTCATTCGAAGAATGATTATTCTTTGTTTCTGAAAAGGATTAATGGTAATATTACCATTGTGACTGTCTATGTAGATGATATTCTCATTACCGGTGACAATGCTGAGGAAATTGCTTCTTTGAAAACCTTTCTAAATGATCAATTCCGGATTAAAGATGTGGGTACAGTCAAATTCTTTCTTGGTCTTGTATTTACAACATCTTTCAATGGTATGATTGTTCATCAAAGTAAATTCATACATGAATTACTTTCTCATTATCTAATTGTTGACAATACTATTGTTTCTACACCTCTACCAAACAAGACCAAATTACAACCCAAACCTAACATTCCTATTGAAAAGCCAACCATATTAAGAAAATTAATCGGAAAGTTGAATTTTTTTAGTCCACACTAGACCTGTACTTGCTTATTCTGTTCAATATCTGAGTCAATTCAATCAACATCCGAATGAAGATCATTATGAAGCAGCTATACATGTATTGAGATATTTGAAATATTCTATGGCTCAAGGGTTGTTCTTTAACAAAGATTCTATGGTTCAAGCACTGATGCTTACTGTGACTCAGATTGGGCTTCTTGTCCACTTAAAAGAAGGTCGGTAAATGGTTTCTTCATTATGCTTGGAGGTTCACCTCTCTCTTGGAAGTCCAAAAAGCAAGCTATTATTTCTTTATCATCCGCAGAAGCTGAATATCGATCAATACACAGAGTGTGTTTGGAATTAGCATGGTTAACTCGGTTGTTTAATGAATTTGGCATTCTTGATATTACTCCTATTCCACTTAAGTGTGACAACCAAGTTGCTTTACACATTGCGTCTAATCGAGTTTTTCACGAGATGACTAAACATATTGAATTAGAGTGCCACTTTGTTCGAGAAAATTAATGGTCTGATTTCTTTATCCCATGTTCGAACAAGGATCCTGTTAGCGGATGTTCTTACAAAACATTTATCTGGTCCTCTTCATATTGACGTTATTTCCAAGCTGAATTTACAACCTTCAGCTTCAGGGGATGTTGCATTACAAGTTTGTTATTTCAATTATTAATTGTTTGTAACTATAAGGGCATTTACGTCATTTTGAGTAGAAAGTTGTTAAAGTAGTTATTTATGTTTCATATCTTGTAATACGTATATAATCACTTTGTAAGTTGTTTTTTGGTGACTAATAAGTAAAAATTCACACAAATCTCTTCATTTCATCAGATCTAACAATCGACAACAACATGGTGGAAACAGACACAATAGTCGAATGCAAAGCAGGCACATCTTCAACATAATGTTTAAAGATTGGGGGAATGCCATTGGCGAACTCTGAGTAGAAGACTGCTAGTCCTCCCATACGATTGATGTTCAACATAATGTTTAAAGATTGGGGGAATGCCATTGGTGAACTCTGAGTAGAAGACTGCTAGTCCTCCCACACGATTGATGTTGGTGTGGTTACCAATCTCATTTATGACTTCTTTTGACACCTTGTTGTCGAGCTCGTACTTGTATTTTAGGCGGTAGACATAGTTCCAAGTGCACATTATGAACATTAGCACCAAGGCAAATGAAAATGGTAGGTATCCCACTTCACTGAACTTGTAAAGAACCGAGGTTAGACGCATGTTTTGAGTAGTTTTGAATGTGACGGTAACAAGGACACATCCTATCATAAGAAGGTAGTTTATTTATGGTATGTATGTTTGTCCTTAGTACTTTGCCGATGTATGAACTACTTGAATATGCGGTAAGGCCGAGGGACTATTTAATAGTCGAGAAGGTCCCCGATATCATCGTCTTGTTGGCAGGAAGCGTGAACAAATTTGTTTAAACACTTAAACTTTTTATTATATATTCACACACTAAAAAACATTCGTTACACATGGATAACTGTCATATATAAATAGACATATAAACAAACGGTTGGTTGACTAAAATATATAAATAGACATATAAACAAACGGTTGTGACTCTTAGTCAACCGTTGTGACCCTTGAGATACAATAACTAACATATAACTATAACTTCCAACCGCCAGATGAGTAACCGCCAATAACTGTCATTAAACAGTCACGACTTCCATTCTAGCTTATACTTTAACATTCCCTCCTAAGCTAGACATGGAAAACTCCCAAGCATTCTTTCATAGTCTTAAAGTTTCCAACTTGAAGTGCTTTTGTGAAGAAATCTGCAACTTGTTCCTTCGTACCACAGAATTCGATCTCCACTTCTCCATTTGAAACAAGTTCTCGGATGAAATGGAACTTTATCCTTATATGCTTACTTTTGTCGTGAAAGACTGGATTTTTAGACAGGGCTATGGCTGATTTGTTATCACAGAAGATTGTAGTTGGACCACTTTGGCATTCACGAAGTTCTTCTAGAACAGCCCTTAGCCAGAAAGCTTGACATCCAGCGGTAGATAGCGACATATATTCTGCCTCTGCAGATGACAATGCAACGACACTTTGTTTCTTTGATTGCCAGGAAATAGCTCCACTTCCCATATTGAAAACATAGCCTGCTGTACTCTTGCTATCATCATGATTCCCTCCAAAATCACTATCGCTGTAACCTTTAAGTTTGAAGTCGTCATTTTTGAAGTAGATTATTCCATGATCTTGAGTTCCTTTGACATATTTCAAGATTCTCTTTCCGGCTTCCCAGTGACTCGTTTTAGGAGCTTCTATGAATCTGCTAATCATACTTATAGAGAATATCAAATCGGGTCTTGTGGCAGTCAAGTACATAAGACTGCCCACAAGACTTCGATATATTGTAGGATCCACGTTTTCTTCATTTGAATGCTTTGCCAATTTTAATCCATACTCCATTGGAGTGCTTACAGGAGAAGCTTCAATCATGTTGAATTTGTTAAGTAGATCTAGTGCATACCTTTTCTGACAAATTGCAATCCGTTCTTTCTCCTGTTTAACTTCGATCCCCAAGAAGTAGTGGAGTAAACCCATGTCAGTCATGTCAAATTCATTCTTCATGGACTGCTTGAAATCTTCTATCATTTCATGTGAGCTTCCTGTGAAGACAAGGTCATCTACGTAGACACAAACCATAACTATTTTGCCTCTTCTTTCTTGTATGAAAAGTGTATGTTCAAATGGACACTTTCTGAAACCATGGTTCAAGAAGTAGTCTTCGATCCTACTATACCAAGCGCGCGGTGCTTGTTTTAAGCCGTACAGTGCTTTCTTTAAATGACAAACCTTATGCTCTTCCCCTTTCTTCACATATCCAGTGGGTTGATCGATATATACATCTTCTTTGAGAGTTCTATTCAAGAAGGCGGACTTGACGTCCATTTGGTGTACCTTCCAGTTCTTTTGAGCAGCTAGTGCAAGTACCAACCTTATTGTTTCCAATCTGATAACCGGTGCAAAAACTTCTTGATAATCAATCCCATACTTCTGTTTATAGCCTTTCACGACTAATCTAGCTTTGAGCCTATCAACTTCCCCCTCTTCGTTCAATTTGGTTTTGTATACCCATTTGACCCCAATGGCTTTGTGTCCTTTAGGTAAATCGACGAGTTCCCATGTATTGTTTTTCAATATTGAGTTTATTTCTTCGTCCATTGCATCTCTCGACTGTTTACTTAGGCAAGCTTCTTCATATAAGAGTGGGTCGGCATCGGCAAACAGTGCGAAATCTGCAATATCATCAAATTCTAATCTTCTATTATTCTCATAAACTCTTGCCAGACTCTTGTAACCTTGTTTGGGCGGAGATTCAGGAGTTGACATAGATGATTCTGATCCTTGAGGAAGTTGACTGTTTTGTGGAGTGAAAGGAGAATTATTAGAAGGTGAACTAACCGAGTTCTCATGGTTTATCGTTGAATCTTCTTGACTAGTTGTCCCATCACCAATCTGAGTAACTTCTTCGGTGTGACTTGGTGAGTTGTCCCAATTCTTTTCTTCATCAAACACAACGTCCCTACTGATTATTGTATTTCGAGTAAGGGGATTATAAAGCTTATATGCCTTAGTGTTCTTGCTATAACCAACAAAGATAGCTTTTTCAGACTTCTCATCCAACTTACTTCTCCTTTGATCTGGGATGTGAGAATAAGCAATGCATCCAAAGGTTCTAAGATGTCCCACACTTGGTTTGTATCCGCTCCAGGCTTGCTGTGGTGTCATATTAGAGAGGCTTTTTGTAGTTGTTCTGTTCATTAGATAACAAGCGCATGCAACTGCTTCTCCCCAGAATGAGTTATCCAAGTTTTTGGCCTTCAATTACATCTAGCCATTTCTATGATCGATCTGTTTTTTCTTTCCGCTACCCCATTCTGTTGAGGGGTGTAACTGGTGGTGATTTGGTGATGTATCCCATTCTCCTTCAGGTAGTCTTGAAAATCTAAGGAATTGTATTCACCACCACCATCTGATCTAATTGCTTTGATCTGATGTTCGCTTTGCTTTTCGACTAAGGTTTTAAAGTTCTTAAAAACGAAAGCACTTCTGACTTTTCTTTTAGAAAGTATACCCATAATTTTCGACTGAAATCGTCAATAAAAGTTAAGAGATACCTGTTTCCTCCTATCGTGAGAGTCTTCATTGGTCCACAGAGATCCGTATGAATGAGTTTGAGAGGTTTAGTGGCTCTCCATGCATTATCTCGAGGGAAGGATTCCCTTGTCTGTTTTCCAAGCAAACATCCTTCGCACACGTCTTCTATTTTGTTAATGTTAGGTAGTCCTTTTACAAGACTGTGTGTACATATAATTCAGGTATCCAAAGTTCGTGTTCCAAAACGATGATGCCAAAGCAGTGCTGTTTGTTCGGTTGTCAATTTGAAAGAAAAAAGAGTTTCTTCCTTAAAGTTCAGTGGAAACATCTTATTTTCGGTCATATTGATTCGCCCAAGCGTGTTTCCACTTGGGTCTTTGATCAGGCATGATCCGTTTTTAAAGTGAATATCATAGTTCCTTTGAAGAAGTTGACCGACACTAAGAAGATTGTGTCTTAGCCCTGGTACGTAGTAAACATTTTGAATTTTCTTCTTACCGAGTTTAGTGATCACCATGATATCTCCAGTTCCATACACGCTTAACCTTTTATCATCGCCTGTTCTTACTTCCTTTTTGAGAGAGTCATCAATATTGACAAATAATTCTTTATTTCCCGACATATGATTGCTACATCCACTGTCTATGTACCAGGTATCGTCGAAAGGGACTTCTCGATTACTAAACATCATGAACATCGTGTCGTCTCCATTTCCTTCTTCTTTGTGGATAAAAGTCGCTCCTTTTTCATCTCCAATTCTTTTCCTACAGAACTTGATGGTGTGACCGTATTTTTGGCAATAATAGCACTGTATCTGTGAGAGTGGTTTCCCTCTACCTTTTCCTTTATTGTCGTGGTGTTCTGGTCTTTCAACATCCTTGGACTTGTCATGTGAATTTGAAGATTGTAACTGAAAAGCTTGTTCGTATGGTGTGTGATCAAATTGTTTCATCCGTAACTCGTGAGATTGTAGAGTGCCAAGTAGATTTTCGAGTGATAGTGTAGACAGATCCTTCGATTCTTCTATTGCAACCACTATATATTCGAATTTTCTTGTCAATCTCCTTAATATTTTTTCTACTACTCTTCGATCTTCGATGATGCTCCATAAATCTTGTGATTCAAAGAGCACTCGCATTTGAATACTCCAATGATAGTAGTTCTTGCCGTTTAGTTTGGGAATTTGAGGATGTATGGTATTGTTCATGTTCGAAGTCATTCTTGATACCAGAAGCTCTGATACCACAATGTTGGCAGGAAGCGTGAACAAATTTGTTTAAACACTTAAACTTTTTATTATATATTCACACACTAAAAACATTCGTTACACATGGATAACTGTCATATATAAATAGACATATAAACAAACGGTTGTGACTCTTAGTCAACCGTTGTGACCCTTGAGATATGATAACTAACATATAACTAACTTCCAACCGCCAGATGAGTAACCACCAATAACAGTCATTAAACAGTCACGACTTCCATTCTAGCTTATACTTTAACAAAAGAAACTAAAAAACCAAAGAATGTTAAATGATATTGTGAATTAATGATTTGCTATTTGTAAATTGTAATGGTGTTATGTGATTATGAGAAAGGATTTAAGAGGTTAAGGAATTGAAGCAGAGAATGGAAATGGAGAGAAAGAGAATTAACTGGAGAAAGAGAATTGATTCCACTGTTTGGTATCACAGTGAATTCACCTGAGAAATATGTTTGAGAATCAATGCTCTTGTGGTGGTGGTGGTGGCAATGGCGGTAACGGTGGGTGTTGGCGGTGGCGGTAGTGGATGATGGGGGTGGTGGATAGTGAGTGGCGGTGGCGGTGGTGGATGATAGGGGTGGTGGATAGTGAGTGGTGGTGATGGTGATGGGTGGTGGCGGTAGTAGTGTAGGTGGTACTGGTGGCGGTACAAGTGGTAATGGTAGTGGAGGCGGTGGTGGGTGATGTTGGTGGTGGGTGATAGTAGTCGGTGGTTGTGGTGGCGGCGATGGGTAGTGGTAGCGATGGAGGTGGTGGGTAACGATGGTGGTGGCGGTGGCGGCGGCACTGAATGGTGGTGGGTGGTGGTGTGGGTAGGTGGTGGCGGTGGCGGTGACGGAGACGGAGGCGGAGGCGGAGGCGGTGGTGGAATAGGTGGTGGTAATGGGCGATGGTAGCAGTGGTGGTGGTAGCAGTGGAGGTGGTGGCGATGGAGGTGGTGGTGATGGGTGATTGTGGTGGTGGTGGTGGTGGTGGCTGTGGGTAACGTTGTAGGTGAGGTGGCGGCGGTGGCAGTGAGTGGTGGTGGCGGTGGAAGTCGTGGTTGTGGGTGATGGTGGTGGTGGTGATGATGGGTAGCGTTGGAGGTGGTGACGATAGAGGTGGTGGGTGTTGGCGGCGGTGATAGTGGTGGATGACAGTTGTGTGGTGGATGGTAGGCTCAGGAAAGAAAATCAGATTTTTCACCATTTCTCTACTAAAAATAGAGAATTAAAAATAGGGAAAATGAATCAAAAACGATCCCGATTCCATATACTCGAGAATCCAGACTAATTTAGTTTTATGTCATTGCAGTTGGTGGACTAAACTTGGGAGAAGAAAGTGTTGATGTAGAAGAGAGAAATGATATGATGGATGATTCGTTTGTTATTTTAGATTAAATTAGATTGGATATGTCTATTAGCTATTTTGAATCTTAGAATTTTTTTTTGTAAATTGTAAACTTATGGTATAATATGTATTTCTTCATTTTTTGTGCTTTTGGTACAATCTTACGATCCGATCCGATCCTACGATCCCGATTTTACAAAACAAAAAACGATCCTAGATAGGATCTCGAGTTTGATAACCTTGAATCAAATTATTTCTCTATTCCTTATTCTCAGGAGTAAACAAACAGAAGAAATGGAATCAATCCCATTTCTCTGATTTCATTTCTTTATACCAAACATGACATATAGTGGCGAGATTTCATAGACGCTATCTCTAAGATTACGGTTGCCTAATATTACACTTGCATTTTCTATAAAACAAAATCATCTAATTTTCCTCCAATTTTGTTTCTCTTACCTTCTTTACCGCCGATAGGGTCGATCGTATGCACACAAAAGAGGAAGAGATCAATTTCCATGCATCTTACATACCATGGCAAAACACCCCCTCAAGATTGTGGTTTTAATTACTTTTGATCTTATACCAATTTATCTCACATTTTAAGTTTTCTATAACCACATTAACTTGCGTGTTTTGTTTCTTCAAAAAAACATATATTGTAAAGGTTTTGTCGCCCATATCGTTATTATTCATGAAAATCAAACAGAAAACAAGAAAATGTAGATCAGTGATGATTACCTGGAAGATGAGATAAGCAAGATGATTAGCAGCACAGTAAAACCTTCGATGCAGGAGCACCGAGCACTAGATTCGTATATTGAGTTTATCGAAATTTAGGTTTTATTAATAGGAATTGAATTAGAAGGGAGTATATATCGAGAATTTAGTTTTATCGGAGTGTTTAGGGAAATCAAAATATTAAAATTCTAATTTGTTTATGGAAAAGATACACTGCTAATAATAAGAAAATAAATAACACATAGATGAATTTACTAAAAACAAATAACACATAAAGATAAAAGAAAATAACAAATTTGGTCCCTATCGTATAAAGTTCATTTTCAGTTTAGGTCTAAGGGAAAACTGCTCAAAGTGGCCATACACATACAAAACAGGTACACATACATACATAAGTTATTCCAATAAATAGGAAAATTTAAAAAATTCCTTTTTTCCGTTTGTCGCTCATACAAGTCTGAATAAATCAGAGTCTTGGTTTAATCATTAATTAATTTAAAACAAATTGGCGAACCAAACGCTATGAATCTGTTGATTCAGAGTTATTCTCTTAACTTAACCATATACGACCCCTTAATTGACCTAGGGGCTGCTTATGTGGACACTCAAATAAAATTAAAGTTTTTGTAACGTCCCAAATTTCATAGTATAATTTTCGTTTATAAAACGGTTCAATACATAAACATGGGTTGGAAAATAAAACAATTTAATTCAAACTCGACAATTTAAAAACATTTAAACCTTGTATAGTTACAAACATTATCCAGCGGAAGACTTGAATACCAAAATCTCGGATGCGATATGGTCACGCCGTGCTCCAAGCTGAAGCTAGAAAATACCTGAAAAACAGTTAGGGTAAAAGAGTAAGCACAAAGTTTAGTGAATTTCCCAAAGTACGACACGATCCATCACATAAGGCCCAATCATTCTGGTCTTGGTTTCCGCGCTCACCGCAGACAGCCTGGCTCTTGGGCTTGCCCGATCCGCCCCGACTAGGACTCGCAGGCCCGCCCCGTTCCGTCCGTTGTCAGCTCAAATGCGTGGACTCGCAGGCTCTTCAAGAACTCTTCCAAACTGAGGATTATTTATTAAATAATTAATAAATATATATATATAAACCAATAAAAATATAGTTTTATAAAAATTGTTTGTAATAAGAGAGGTAACAACTAGTTTTGTAAACTTATACAAGTTTGAGCAAATCGGAGTTCAGCCTAATTAGTTGACCTAGGGGCTTCTTATGTGAAACTCAAGATATATTAAATTTTAAAGCAAAATAGTCATAGATATGATTCCTTAACAAATTTTAAAGCAATTTAGCTACGAATTTTGATTCCATAGTAAATTTTGTAGCAAATAGCTACATATGTTGATTCGTAACACATTTTGTAGCAAAATAGCTATGGATATTGATTCCATAGCAAATTCTGTAACACAATAGCTTTGGAATTTAAAAACGTCGCAAATTCCGTAACAAAATAGCTTCGGAATTTAAAGACGTTGCAAATTCCGTAGCAATATAGCTACAATCATAGACCCGTAGTAAATTCTATAGGAAAATAACTATAGGTTTCGATCCCATTGCAAATTCCGTAGCAAGCCAACTACAAATTCTATTTCCGTAGCTAAATTCCATAGCTATTTTTATTTTAGCTATGAAGTTGATTTCCGTAGTGAATTCTGCAGCAAAAATTGCTATAGATTTTCATTCCATAGCAAATTCAGTAAAATATTCGTTATGGATTCTATTTCTGTAGCTAAATTCCATAGTTGTTCAGATATTAGCTATAGAGTGAAATTCCTTAGCAAATTCTGTAGCAAAATCGCTACAAAATGTCATTCCGTAACATATTCTGTACCAGAATAGCTACGGATACAACTTCCGTAGCAAACTTCCGTAGCTATTCAGACGTTTTCTAGTGGTGTAAATGTTAAGTTTTAGTTATCCAGATGATAGTTTATTCATAAAACACTAAATAAACGAAAAATACCGGACCTTAGTTTGTATAGAAGAAAGAATAAATTCAAAGTTGTGGTATATAATATAACACATTTTTTGTTCAAAACTTCATAAGTCATAACGAAGGTATTCACAATGCAAACATTGTGTTTTCTTTCTACATCTTTGATTCCTGGCAAATGGGCCCACCATTGGTCAAATAAGAGTACCAAGTGAGTTGAAATGATCCCACGCATCCTGTACCACAACCCAAAAACCAATCATTTTTTCCATACTAAAATCATCATATACAGTTTATTAACACAAGGGTATTTTCGGAAATACCTGAAGTATATCAAACACCTTCTCCGCCATATATTTTTTATTCGAATCCGTCCCTTTTTGTTGCAACTTATCGGGGTGCAAACATAACATTGCTCAATTACAAGCTTTTTTTACTGCATTTGCTTCTATTATATCAACAAGTGCCACTGGCCTCCATCCACTGTCCACCCAAAGCACCTACAAAATAAATAAATTAAGACTAAATTATCATTTTACCCTTACATTAAATAAAATCACTATTGATCAATTTTAAAGTGCGAAGAGTTACGAGAAAAAAAGAAGAAGCACAAATAGGTAAAAAGGGCATTATTTTTTTTGATTTACCCATTAAGTCGTTCTGTCCGGATTAATTTAAAAAGAAAGAAACAGTCATGTGTAACTGTTGATATTAAGTTCTCAACTCATTAAGTCAAAAAGAAACAATTGGGCTTACAAGTTGTAAAGTGGAGAGTAGTGAGCGGATGTTTCCTTTTCTTCCACTTGACCAGAGATGGATCTTTGAGTCCAAAGCCTGTGTTCACATTATTTTTTAAATACGGTATTAATTCAAGATATTATATAAATGATTAATGATTTTGTAACGGAAAATGTTACATTGATGTCTTCTATTTCTTCTTGAGTTTTTAAATGACAGCGACAGCGACAGCGACCGCGACCGTGACCTTGACCTTGACCTTGACCTTGACCTTGACCTTGACCTTGACCTTGACCTTGACCTGGTTCCAATGAGGGATCGTCTATGTTTTCAACGGTAACCTTAGAATCCGGTGAAGCATCCTTGTGAAAGTAAATATCTTCAAGCTTTCTAATAGTACGATTTTGAGGAAATTTTGGCTTGTTGGAGGCCTAAAAAACAAGAAATATTGTGAAAAGATGAAATTAATACACGTTTGTAACATTATTTGTGTAACACCATAAGCTTACACAAACCCAAAGTTATAGACAAGGCCAATAACCTCTAGATTAAATTAACCCTTGTATTTAATTAGCTTTTTACAATTTTTACCCTCATCTTTTTTCTATTCTAATTGAAAATTACTAAAGTTTTAAACTTTTGAAAGGTACTAAATTTCTATTATCAAGTAACAAATTTGATGTAAATGAATAACAAAATACCATATATATATATATATATATATATATATATATATATATATATATATATATATATATATATATATATATATATATATATATATATATATATATATATATATATATATATATGTAAGACCCATTTTCATTTTGAGATGCTTACTAAGGTAAGTAGAGTTATTACCTTATAGTCGGTGTTGTCTTACATATGAGTTGTTTAGAGATGTGTTAATCTAAAGTTATAATTAGCCTAATCAAGTTGTAGAACTTTTCCTTAGCTTTCTAAGCATATAAGGATTGTTAAAAACGGATAAGAAACGAGAAAGTTACGATCGAAAAACTAAGTGAAATTTCAGACTCACACGGGGCGTGCAGAATTCACACGGGGCGTGTGAAATCCTGTAGAAGCAAACAATAGAAGCGGTGGATCCACACGGGTCGTGTAGATTTCACACGGGGCGTGTGACGCGTGCAGAACACTTTTTAAAGTCAAATTTCTTTCATTTTTGGGAAAACCCACTTCGTCCAAAACCTCTCCAAAACCCTAGAAACTTAATCCTAAACCTCTAAACTCGAAATTGAAGTCTATAATTCAAGAATTGAAGATAGGATTTGATTCCTTTCGGTTGAAAGGTAATTCCCTTTGATTTTGACTTCGTTTTAACGGTTGGGTTGTTTGATTTGAGATGGTTCCAGGTGGTTTTGATGAACCACCTGCAACTAGCATGAATTAGAGTGAGTTTACTTGGATTAGTGTGTGTAAGGGAGTTCTAATTCGAGACCCAAGCTAGTAAAGTGCTTGTATTGTGTTTTTAGGGTTGTATGAGTCAAAATGGTGAAATTGGAAGCTACAACTAGGATAGTATTACTATGTTTTGATTGTAACTCTCCTCTATGATTCCAATTCCTTGATTGATATGAATATTGAGTATGATTAAGATTTTCTTGAAATTGAGTATTGAGTTTGAGTCATTGTGTTACAGCTAAAGCTAGACAGGAACACACACGAGGTTCGGGAGTTCCACATATCGACTCAACTTCAGCTAAAGCTAGACAGGAACACACACGAGGTTCGGGAGTTCCACATATCGACTCAACTTCAGGTGAGTGATTTCTTCGTTTTGGGGATTTGAAACCCTAACTTTAGATTTTGTGATTTTGCTATATATTGTTATATATGATGTTAGTAGGTTGTTAGTGGATACCTTTAGAGTTATTGGTGAGATTATCATCGAGTTTCTACTGTTGAA
The DNA here is from genome assembly GCA_023525715.1 of Cichorium intybus. Taxonomy (NCBI): domain Eukaryota; kingdom Viridiplantae; phylum Streptophyta; class Magnoliopsida; order Asterales; family Asteraceae; genus Cichorium; species Cichorium intybus. The sequence continues at coordinate 64,046,548 of CM042017.1, read as the reverse complement.
TGAGTAGAACCGCAAAATTGGGGGTTTCGGTAAATATGGAGTGATATTTCCCGTTTGTACTCCTTTTTCCTGCTTATGATTTATACATCTTTTGAGTTAGATGTCGTTGAGATGATCGTGGATGTTTGAGAATGGATTCATACTGTGGCGATATAATTGAGTCTAATGAACATGAGCCCGGTACGTGTAACTTGGGAATTATATATACATCTTTTGAGTTAGATGTCGTTGAGATGATCGTGGATGTTTAAGAATGGATTCATATTGTGGCGATATAATTGAGTCTAATGAACATGAGCCCGGTACGTGTAACTTGGGAATTTTATATACTAAGTTGATATTAGGTGAGTACTTTCTAGTACCTGAGTATAGTTACACTTGTTTTATGTAGAGTATATATATATGATTATTATAACAATAAGAAATGTTGTAATTGAGTTCACATATGATTGTGCTATGTTGTGGTTATTATTGTAACCTTTGATTGAGTAAACTGTTACAAGTATGTAACAGTGGCCGAGTCAAAATTACATATCGATTATATAATTTCGTGTGGAATAGTATCGCCATGAGGGCTATTGAGTTTGGTAGATTGTTAAAACTGAGTATATGTGAAATGGCAATCGAGTTTACGAGTATTATTGATTGTGGTACTTATGATTGAGTTGATGTTGCTAACAATTAGCTAGTGTTTGTAAAGCTAATATGTTTGCAGGTTCCGAGTTAAGAGAAGATGGATTTGCTAATGAGATTAGCATAATGAGAATGATGAGGATGTTTATTGAGAAGTATTTATGGAATGTGATTGAGATTTCTCACTAAGCTTTTTATAAGCTTACACTTGAGTTTATGTTGTTTTGCAGGTATCTGTAGCTGTGATAAGGGAAGGCATGTGATAAAGATTGATGGACAAGTTTAGAGCCTATCCTTTAGTTGTGTTAGGTTTATTTGTAATGCCTGGTCGAATTGTAAGGACCTTTTGTGTAATTAATGTTTGATAACATCTTGTTTTTCCTAGGTTGAATGCAAGTATACCCATTTTTATTGTATAAGTGTTTGAAACATTTTGGGTGTACTTCGTATGAGAAACCGGGCGTTACAATATATATATATATATATATATATATATATATATATATATATATATATATATATATATATATATATATATATATATATATATATATATATATATATATATATATATGTATATATGTATATATTTGTATACTAGTTGTATACCCGCGCAATGCGGTGGGACACAAATTTTTAGAGGCGAGCACCACGCGATTCAGATCAATATTTCGCTAAAACAAACAAATACCCGTAGAGTTTAATAACTTGTGTGACAGTTGACGAATAGTTTGTTTTGTCATCTACTTTTCGGGTGGCCGTTATTTTCTTTTGGCGGTTATTTTGGTTAAAAATAATAGTAATATATGTCAACATTAAATTTAATATTATGAAAATACAATAAATGCAAAACATAGATATTCTCCGATCTTTCAGTATATAAAGATATCATTCATCAGTCATAGATCTGTCTACCAAACCAAATAAAAAATAAATAACAAAAATATAGAAGTCATATTTTTGTAGTGCTTAATGAACTTCTAGTTGTACTTTAGCTAAGCTTTTTAGACCATTAGAAGAAAACATCCCAAACTGATTAAGGGCAAAAGAGTAGTCTTTTCTATTTCATATTTCTTAACACTAACTGTAAAGTACATTGCTATTTTGGGTACTAACACCAAAGTACATTGCTATTCTACTCAAATAATGAAAATTTAAAAAACAAAGTAATAACCCTCCTTCCTCTTGTGACAAACTCCAATACATTTTGAACAAAATAAAATTGGTAAATTTTCTATACATGACACATATAATTAAATTTACATGTAAACATACTTCTAATCATATACAACTAATTATTTGAGATAAATACAGAATATTAGATGCATAAAGACGTGTTTCTTGCTTAACTCGTTAAGTTATTCAATCAAGATTGAGTAAAAAATAAACAACCCTTTATGGATTGATCAATAATGATATTAAGAAAAATGTAACCGAAAATATGAAATATATACCAATATTTCCAAAAAAAAAATGATAAGCGGTAACAAAGTGAAGTATGAGCACGTAAACTTTTATCAAATCCATTTTGTTATACGTAAATTAATTAAGATCTATATCTTTGTATAAGTAAACAACAAATAAATATTTCTAATATCAATAAAATTTCCTTGAGTTCCTCTACAGTTATTATCGATATGTTGATCTAGACAGTAAAAATCTTCCTAGCTAATAGTACCATCTACAAGTTCCAATTAAGACGTTTTTTCGCCGTTCAAACAATATTTAAGGTGTTCTTTGTTGGTGGAGTAGTCATCCACATATCAACATATCATAGTGAACTCAAAAAATACCCAATATCATGAGTCTTTCAACCGTCTTTGTTTAATATCCAAAATCCAAAACACTCTAATGATATTATTCATTCCGACTTCGTGCATTATATATGCTTTTATCTTATAATATAAATGCAATTTGGGATGAGTAGATGTCTAATTTATTGGTAAGTTCTCATCAACAATGGTAAACATCATAAGTTGATTACGTAAAGAGGCTAAAAGTCGACTGTAATTTTTACTTTCCTATTCATTTTTTAGGCAATTCCCTGCCAAACTGAACATTTAAAAATTGAAGCCGGACATGCATAGACATCTGCTTTCACTAATATGCTTAAGGCTTATAAAGAAAAAACAAGAATATGTATTATTATTTAAAAACACAAACAATTAATATAATTATCTAAATTAACATAAAGAATTGAAATATTCAAACACAAATAAAGTACTACATGAATTCAAAATATAAAAATTGCTCATTACATTTCTTTCTCCAAACTTCCATGTGCAAATTGAAGCTTGAGACAACATTCGGTATATTGTAAAAAAGCATTGGAAGATGAGACTAATCAGGTAACAAATATAACCTAAGTGGCATAGAAGTTAAACTCGAACAAAAGAAGTGGTTAAATAGTAACGCAGAAAATAAAAACTGATTACCTTCGTCGACGATTCAAGTTTTATCAGCAACATTTGGTTCATACAAGGTCGCCCAAAACTTCACAGTAAAGTTATTTAGATTTTTTTTTTTATTTTAATTTTTTTTTAGAACGGCAATCTATCCTACTCCTAAATTACTCCTTGTTATGTTAGTGCCAGGGTTTGAACCCTAGACCTCCTTGTTAGTAACACTCCTTGTTAGCCAAGTGGGCTAACCCCAACTTGTAGTTATTTAGATATGTGGGAAATTTGCGGTTATGTGGCTGTTTATCACTCAAACTTAAATGGGTTATGTATTTGTGTATATTGCCACTTTTACCGATAATACCAATATACTTCAATTTATTTACACTGAAAACTCGTAACTATGAGTGACTAAAATATCACCCGGTTAGTCGATTTATGACATAAAACATATACATAGATGACTAAAATGTTATTTTGTTCAAATTTATGGTGACAAAATGATTCAAATATCCTTGTATATCCTGAAATTACATCCAATTTTTAATGAGTCGTCTTCATTGATAAAATCAAGTTTTGTGGATAGAGCGTCAGTTAACAACCAAGTTTGTAGGCAAGGTTCATGGAGATGAGTGGAAATGAGTTGTTGCATCTAATTCCATAAATCACCTGCTTTGCAAATGGTCAAAAGAGGAAAGATCAAAAATACAATAACAAGCCTTTAGATTCAGAAGGGTGGTCGTAAATCTTTAATTGAGGCACTGTAGCTTGGTGGTGAGGGAATGACAGCAGGTTGGAGCGTTTTGGAGAGAAACGAACTGGAAGTCATTAGTGTTAGCCTAATAAGATTGTCTTAGGTTTGGGCCTCTTTAGTCCACTAGCTTCTCTTAGCCCTTTTAGCCCATTGTATATATGTTTATTTTCTTTGGTTGATTTTCTGCTTCGGTTCTGGGTTGAATGTTTGATTTTAAGAGTTAATTGTTGCTGCTATTATTGGGTTGTTTGTTCATCTGCATAAGGGCAATTTTGGAATATTTGCTTGACTGTCTATTGATATTATGGCTCCAAGAGACGACTCTCTTCAGTCCATTAGTACACAACTGGATGGTAAAAACTATGCATATTGGAGTTATGTAATGAAGAATTTTTTATGGGGCAAGGCTATGTGGGGGATTGTTACAGGTATAAAGGGAAAACCAACAGATGACAAGGCTGCTAATTTTGCTATTTTATTGGAATCTTGGGAGACTGATAATTCCAAAATTATTACATGGATTAATAATTCTGTCATTCAGTCAATTGGCACCCAGTTAGCAAAGTATGACACAGCAAAAGAAGTTTGGGACCATTTGGAAAGGTTGTATACTCAATCTAATTTTGCAAAACAGTATCAGCTAGAATTTGATATCCGAGCCCTCCAACAAAACAGTCTAAGTATTCAGGATTTTTATGCTTCTATGTCTGATTTGTGGGATCAATTAGCTCTCACTGAATCTGCAGAACTAAAGGCTTTCAAGCCTTACATTGCCAGAAGGGAAGAGCAGAGATTGGTCCAGTTCTTGATGGCATTAAGGTCTGATTTTGAAGGCTTACGTGGGACAATCCTTCATCATACTCCTCTTCCCACAGTGGATTCAGTTGTTCATGAGTTGATTGCCGAGGAAACCCGTATCAAGTCCCAATCTGATAAAGGGTCTAAGGCAGTAGCCACACCTACTGTCTTTGTTGTTCAAAACCAAACAAGACCATCTGGACAGTTTAAGCCGAAAGTTGCATTTGATGAGTGTGCATTTTGTAAAAAGAAAAATCATTGGAAGTCTCAATGTCCATTGCTGTTGGGGAAGGGAAATTATCAAAACCAAACAAGACCATCTGGACAGTTTCAGCCTCCACAGTTCAACAGGCCTCCTGGACAGTTTCAACAACGTCCATCATTTCCACCATTTCGTCATCCACAGTTCACTGCTGCTGCTACTGTACCTTCTACAGAGAACGATTTGAATATGACACCTCCATCAGCTTTGGATCCACAGGTTTTTGAGCAATTTCGCCAGTTCATTGCTTCCAATCCTACTGCCATGTCAACATCTATGTCTCACACAGGTCTATCAACATCTAGTCCTTCAGGTATTCCTTCATCCTTATGGATATTGGATTCTGGTGCATCTCATCATATGTCACCACATTTGTCATCCTTTTCTTCGTTATCAGCTAGTCCTCATGTTTCTGTTATGTCAGCTAGTGCTACACCTATGCCAGTTGAGGGTATTGGTCCTGTTGTTACCCCCCATATCTCTCTCACTAATGTCTATTATATTCCCACACTTGCTTTGAATCTTGTTTCGGTCAGTCAGTTGTGTAAATCTGGTTATTGGGTCTTCTTTTCTGATTTTCTTTGTTTTGTACAGGACCTACAGTCTCGGAGGGTGACTGGGATCGGCCGTAAACTTGGGGAACTTTATGTTTTGGAGCAGCTCCAAGTTTCTGATATTGCGGCCTCTAGTGTTGATTTGTCGTCTTTTCGTTTAAGTCATTCGTCTTCAAATTTTTATCTTTGGCACTCTCGTTTGGATCATGTTTCAGCTTCACGTTTACAGTTTTTATCCTCTACTGGTGTGTTAGGTCGTTTGAACAATGTTGACATTTCTGATTGTTGTGGTTGTAAACTGGCAAAGATCTCTGCCTTACCTTTTAATAATAGTGTCACTCGTTCGTTTGCTCCTTTTGATCTTGTTCATTCTGAAGTGTGGGGTCCTTCCCCAATAACATCCAAAGGAGGATCGCCTTATTATGTTTCGTTCATAGATGATTATACTCGTTATACATGGGTTTATCTTATGAAGCGCAGGTCAGATTTCTTTGTCATTTATAGCAATTTCAGAGCTCTTGTGAAGACCCAACACTCTGCTGTCATAAAATGCTTCCGGTGTGATTTAGGAGGGGAATATACCTCTAATGATTTTACTCAGTTACTAGCATCTGATGGGACTGTTCACCAATCATCATGTACTGATACTCCTCAACAGAATGGTATAGCAGAACGGAAACATCGACACCTTGTAGAAACGGCACGGTCTTTGTTATTATCTTCAGATGTTCCTAGTGTCTTTTGGGGAGAAGCTATTCATACTGCTGCCTATGTGATTAATCGCATCCCGACTCGCCACAACTCTGGAATGTCTCCTTATGAAAATTTGTATGGTCAATTACCTAATTATTCATCTTTACGGGTATTTGGGTGCACCTGCTTTGTCTTACGGCCTCATGTAGAACGAAGCAAGTTGTCTCCAAAGTCGGGTCTTTGTGTATTCTTGGGATATGGTATTGGTCAGAAAGGATATCGGTGTTATGATCCGGCGAGTCAGAAACTGTATGTCTCTCGACATGTTACTTTTCTGGAGCACATTCCTTACTATGCTATTCCTGTACAGTCTCACAACATGACTTGGTCAGAACTTCTAAATATTGATCCTTTTACCATTGATAGTGATGGCACTACATCTAGTGCCCCAGTTGATGATGCTTCCATAGCTCCAGACAACCCTCCTGCTCAGTCTGCAACTGCTCCCACTCCTGTTGTCGCTCAAGAAAATCATCCTCCACCATCGAGACCTGTACGTACTCATAAGACTACTAAACTGCCAGATTTTGTATATTATTCTTATTCACCAACATTTGCATCTTTTATTGCAAATATACATCGGCTTTCTGAACCAGCGTCTTACAAAGAAGCTGTTTCTGATCCTCGTTGGCAGAATGCTATGGCGGAAGAGCTTACAGCTCTTTATCAGACTCATACGTGGGATCTTGTACATCTTCCTCATGGAAAACGTACAATTGGTTGTCGTTGGGTATATAAGATCAAAACCAAGTCTGATGGCTCAATTGAAAGATATAAGGCAAGGCTGGTTGCAAAAGGATACTCGCAGCAATATGGTATGGATTATGAGGAGACTTTTGCCCCAGTGGCAAAAATGACTACTGTCCGCACTCTGATCGCAGTTTCCTCTATTCGTCAATGGAAGATATTCCAAATGGATGTCAAAAATGCATTCTTGAACGGTGAACTTCATGAGGAAGTTTACATGTCTCCTCCTCCAGGTATTGCTCACCAACCAGGTGAAGTTTGTCGGCTTCGGAAAGCCTTGTATGGTCTCAAACAAGCCCCTCGTGCTTGGTTTGAGAAATTCTCTATTGTGATTACTTTTCTAGGTTTTACTCCTAGTAATCATGATTCAGCGTTATTCGTTAGATGCACGAATGCAGGTCGGATTCTCCTATCCTTGTATGTTGATGACATGATTATTACCGGTGATGATCATGATGGTATAGAATCTTTGAAGCGTGATTTGGCTTACCACTTTGCTATGAAAGACTTGGGATTGCTACGTTATTTCTTAGGGATTGAAGTTGCACAATCTTCAAAAGGTTATCTTTTATCTCAAACAAAGTATATTTCTGATCTATTTGAAGGTGATCGTCTCTCAGACAACAGGACAGTTGATACTCCCCTAGAGACTAATGCCAGGTACTCTCCAACAGACGGTGTTCCCTTGTCAGATCCAAGCCTATATCGAACTATTGTGGGAAGTCTAGTTTATCTTACTGTTACTCGACCAGACATATCTCATGCAGTTCATGTAGTTAGCCAGTTTGTTACCACTCCTACTACTGTTCATTGGGGAGATGTTCTTCGTATCTTGAGATATCTTCGAGGCACTGAATTCCAAACCCTTGTCTTTCCTTTCACGTCCTCTCTCAACTTGTGTGCCTATAGCGATGCTGATTGGGATAGCGATCCTCATGATCGAAAATCCACCACTGGTTTTTGCATCTTTCTTGGAGACTCATTGATTTCATGGAAGAGTAAGAAACAAGATGTTGTCTCTCGGTCCTCTACTGAAGCTGAGTATCGAGCTATGGCTTTTACCACTTGTGAGATTGTTTGGCTACGATGGCTTCTTGCTGATATGGGAGTTGACACTTCTCATCCTACTCGATTGCACTGTGACAACAACAGTGCAATACAGATTGCCAAGAATTCGGTTTTTCATGAACGGACAAAACATATAGAAATTAATTGTCATTTCACTCGTCATCATCTTCAACTTGGGACCATCACCTTGCCGCATGTTCCATCAACCCTACAGATTGCTGATATGTTTACGAAGGCATTGTCTGGTTCTCGATTTTGTTTTTTGTGTGACAAACTCTCAATGCTTATAACTGTCGCATTGTGAGTTTGAGAGGGGATGTTAGCCTAATAAGATTGTCTTAGGTTTGGGCCTCTTTAGTCCACTAGCTTCTCTTAGCCCTTTTAGCCCATTGTATATATGTTTATTTTCTTTGTATTGTTTGCTAAGAACTTCATTTCACAATTAATGAAATCTCTCTCAAACCCTAGCCTCTCTTCTCTCTATTCTCTTTGAAACTTGATATTTGATAATCAACAATTAGGAGTTCCAAAATTTAGTTTAACAAGTATGTACAATTGTGGAAGCCGTTAGGACTTCACAGAAAGTGATCAAGGAATAATGTACCTTTCGGTATAATGTTGAAAAATTAAAGGAACAAGAACAATCACCCATTTCCATTAAACCTGCAAACAAAGGAAACAATAGGATATCAAAAAGGTTTTTTGTAGTAGATTGATGATATTGTAATAGAAAGTGATTCAGGAGTAATGTAAGTATAAACTATCACAGTGAAATCACACAAAAATCCTGCACAATTAAAGTAACATAAAATAAATAAAAACCCCTTAAATTGAAGATGTTATTGAAAAGGCAAGATCTAACCTCGTGCCCTATTGACCAACATTGTGACACGTAAAAAGTTATTAGAGAAGCTCATAACTTACAATAGAAAAAACAAAAAAGAATATGAAATCGGTAGAAAAAGGACCAGATCTGATAAATTACCCTCACCCCGATGAGTCGCGTCTAGATGTGTGCATAGACAGAAGAGACTAACAAAGACTAAGAGGGCGATAAAGGGCGGCATTAGGGTTTCTATGACAATGATGGTTGGGCGAAGGAAACGATGGTGCTTGGTGAAGGTGGTGGAAGTGATTATGGTTGCTGACGAGGGCTAGGTCGTGTGTTACCATTTCTGTCTCACATCTTTTTAATTCCTACAAAACATACAAATACAAATGAAAATCTAACAAAGAATGTGAACTAAAACGTTCAAATAACAAAATCAATCACAAATGCTTCCATAAAAATTTAATTTTTGAAGAATCGAAATAGTTTAGAATCACATACCTACTAAAAATATTATGTAAAAACGTTCAAAAATCATATAAATTGCAATTAAAAAAATAATAAGAAAATAGTAGGAAAAAAACACGTCTGATATCTTACATTTAGGTTTCCAGATCCAAAAACTTTCAAGAGATTGACGAAATAAATAAAATATGAACACAAAGAAGGAGAAGACATTACCTTGAGAGGAGTTAGAGCCATCAATGGTGGTGAGCAGTTGGAGCCATCATCAGTGGAGGGAGAGAGAAAGCAGTTGAACAGGTGGTGGTGGTTTATGAAGGCGGTTTGAGGAGGTGTCGGGCTGCATCTTATTGGAGTATAGGGGAGAGGGGAGATAGAAACAACACGTATATAGGGAAGGAGGGAAGCGAGAATAGGAGAACATGGATTTCAAAAATTCAACCTGCTAACTGATCATTCCCTAATTTACCTATCATTCCCTAATTTACGTATCATTCCCTAACTGATCATTCCCTAATTTACGTATCATTCCCTAATTTACGTATCACAGTTATTTATCAATGGAATCAAAATTGTAAGTCAAACAAATGCATTGAACATTTGTATGTTCAGCTTAAAGAATGGGACCTCTTAATTTTAAGAGTTTCTATTTTTAGAAACCATTTTTCCTTTTTAAAGTAGTATATATATATATATATATATATATATATATATATATATATATATATATATATATATATATATACTAGCTGCGTACCCGCGCGATGCGGCGGCGGCAAATAGTTTTGTTTCGGCAATTACTTTTTAGGTTTTAGGTTGCAGATGGGAGGGGGAGTTGGCGAATACGAGAATGATTAATTTCTTTTCGGACTATTGATTACCTTTCCAATGATATAGGGGACGGTAATATCCGAGAGTGTGGGACCAAAAATGGAAAAAACTTTTAGAAATTTGTTTGGAACTTATTTTTGTTTTTAGCTTTCTAGTTTATAATAATTATAAACTTTACTTTTATTTTAATTATAATTTTAATTGTTTTTTTTTTCGTATTTTAGCTTTTTATTTTATTTTAACTCATTTAAACCTTTTATTTTTCAACATTTTATATTTGTATCCCAATAAATAATATATACATATATAATTTGATAAAAAATCTGAAATTTCAAAATAAATATATTAAATTCCGAAAATTAAAAAAAAATGCAAATAAATTTCAATTTAATATTTACATTAAAAAATCAAAAGTTAGAGACATGGAGACAAGGCATGAGTCTAAAAAAGTATTAAATATATGTAGGCATGTACGAAATTGTTAATAGACTAATAAGGCATGGGTATTAAAAATATTTTTTCCATATTCTTCGTGAATCCAAGCTTTCATATCCATTGTGCACATTGTCCGATTAACAGGTCCATCGAACAACGCTTGGGTGCTATCACTTTTATTTGTAGCTTTATCACCATGTACAAATTGTTAAAGAAATGAAGTTCAAATTCTCACATACAAATTGTTAAAGAAATGAAGTTCAAATTCTCTCAGTCAACCAAAACGCAAGACAGAGTAGATGTGAACAAGAATCATCCCAAGCGAATCTTTTATCAATATTGTGCGAACCAGTCTTACTTGGACTTAGAGCGGTCCTAGGATGTCTTTTTTTTCCGGGTTTTGGTCTATAGTTTTCGTTTAAAATATGATTTATGTTTTTTTTTCAAATAAGGTTAACGAATAAACACGATATGATTTTAAATGTAACTTTGATTAGTATCTTATTTAGAATATTAGCTTTTAAAATTTTAGTTTAGTTATAAAGAAATAAAAATTTGATTGCGTTTTTTTCGTGTGTATATATTCTTTTAAAAAATTCTCTTTTGTTTATTTATTATTGTGACACAAAAAGCAGTCTTGCACAGCATCCTACAAATGCATAGTAGCTGTCATTTTCTTTAAAAAAATTACTTTAATTTAGCGATTTAAAAAAAAAATACTAAATACACGTCCATACATACATAGATATCAGTCTCCATTTAATTTATTAGTTTACTGGTACTACAAGTCATTAGATTACATGTCATTTGTTATTTTTTGTAAAACTAATGAACAAAGCAAAAGAAAACTGTTACTCTTTTTTGAGAACACCGAACCCGTTTTTTCTTTTTCCTTTTAAAACTACTAAATGACATTTTATTGATCGACAAATCACCGTCTCCTTTAAAATATTTTTTTAAACCTGAGTCTTAACCACCAACACATGTTTTTAATACACATACGTTGAATATGTTTTTAATACACATACGTTGAATAAAAATTCAACAATACAATTATAATCAAATCACAACATACATTTCAAAAAAAACAATACCATAAATATCATAAGGTAACTTTTAAATTTTCGAAATAACAACAAAATCTGAAATTTTCACATAATCTTGAAACCCTTATCAGTTCAAAATTATAAACAATAAATAATTGCTTTGTTCAAATCATCAACATAAAATATATAAACATATGAGATTGCTTTACTTCCAATTAATTCAAGACTTGTACAAAAAAAATTATCCAGATCTGTTCAAAAATTGTAAGGTTGTCTAAATCAAAGCTCAAAACTTCACATCCAAACATACAAAAACAAAATAAAGAGCTCTTTCCCATCCAGACACAGCCTTCAACATGCTTTTCTACCATACATCAAAGGAAACAAAGCAAGTTCTAAGTTCTCCTGACATAACACCAAAATACCCACAAACTATAAAATGTGAGAAAACAAAGAAAGCGATCTCAACATGTATTCAACTCATAAAAAAGGGATGGGGTTTGATGCGTAGTTGCTTGGTGGATTTTGTGCGTTGATATCTGTTCATTTTAGCCCTATAAAGGAACGTGTAGTTGCTTGGTCGATTTTGTCCACCCCGTAGATGGCACCTAAGCCCCATAAATCAATTCTCACTGATAACCAGTGGTCTGACCCCCATTGACTGAAATTTCAATAAGTATATAGAGAAAACATGAACTGTGAAAGATAATTAAAATTTGAAATTACTGTGCTTGCAAAATCACTGGGAAAATCGTAGTAGTCGGCCTCACCTACAAAATCACTGGGGTTTGAAGCAACCACTACTCTTGACATCGTCATCCCTTTGAATAAAAGTCAAAAAGTCAGATTTATAAACCATAAGATGCAATTCATTCGACTTTATGGTTCAGCGTTTGGGTTTTTTCCCAAAATGAAATGTTTTTTCTTACAGAAAACAGAAAACATAACCATACAGATTCGATTTCTATCCACACAAATATTGATTCTTATACAAACAGATCTCAATTCATTTGAATACAAACAGAACTCTTTTCAAGAGGTTACGATTCAAAAAGAAATAAAAATCCAGTAAAATGTTGGAACTAAAAAGAGAAGCGAAGACGCAGATGGAGGAAAGGAACATAAAATTCATGGTGTGTGTTTGTGATCTCAAATCAGTGTGTGTGAGACCTTTAAGGAGACATGCGCAAGTGGTAAATGTAGCGATGGGGGCAGCTAGTGGTCTCAACGGGGATACGGAGGAGGCTATCGACCGCTTCAACCGTGACCAACTCAGATATCGACATCCTTCTCCTCCTGCTTATTTGCCTGAAAATAACTAAAACACAATATGATATAGCAACTTTGAGATAAACTTGTAATCCCTGAAAATTAAGCAGCAACAAAGACGAATGATTCAGATATCGACATCCTTCTCCGTCGATTTGGTACAGCACCTAAACCTAGCAGTCGACGATACTTTTGATGGAACCGGGAGCACAGTATCCGGAGTGATCCGCAGTGTGACCACTTGACATTTTGACGGGATCAAGGCGTATATGCTAGATGGAACATACAGCAAAGGAAATGGCGGATGAATCACTGGTAACTGAAACAACTGTAAATACGAAGAACCCAGAGTTGGGTGGAGAATGAGAGGAATCAGTGGCGATCGAGGTCGATAGGTTGACAAGAGGAATGATAACGGTTGTGGCTGTATTCATCGGGGATGATGGCGGGGTATTTGCAGGGAAGGGTGGCGGAGGTGGAGGCCGGGTATGGTGAAGACAAAGCTTTAGCAATTACGGTTTTCAGAGGGAGCTGCATTTTAGAGAAAAAGAGAGTGATAGTGCGTGTGTTTTTCTAATGCAGTTAGTTTCTTCATTAAATAGTTTAATGAGAGGAATATAAATGGTGGAGCCTTTATGGAAACAAAAGTGCACGCGAGACAAACTTTTCAAAAAGTCAGGCAAGACTTTATTGGAACAAGAGTGCACGCCTAAGCAGGCAAACTTTTCAAAAAGTCAGGCAATCAGGCACGCCTATGTTCTCCCCCAAACGTGCTTTAAGATAGGTACAGTCTTAAATTTTAAGACAAATGTGCATTAAACCGGTTGTAAGTTATATATGCTTAATAAGATAGTATAGATATATATATATATATATATATATATATATATATATATATATATATATATATATATATATATATATATATATATATATATATACTAGCTGCGTACCCGCGCAATGCGGCGGTAGCATATTGTTTCGTTTCAGCAACTAAGAGTTAGGTTTTGGGATTCAGATTTGCCGCACGGGGGTGGGGGGTAGGAAGTATGAGTTAGGTTTTGGGTTTCGATCAATTGTTTACAATCTGTATAATATCGTTTCAAGTATTGATCGCCTTTTCTAAATACATTGTATTGAATGTAAGTTCGTTTCGGCAATTACTATGAATAGTTTACAGTCGGCATATAGTTTCGTTTCAGCTATTAATTGGGAATTGGGGTTCCCATGCAATGTGAATGGCGTCAATTAGTTTTTTCACTATTTATTTCCTTTTGGTGGGCAGCGAATAGTTTTGTTGGACGATAGGTATCATTTAGGAAACATGTCATATTCCAAAAAACATATATTGAATATTTTTTTAATAGTTGATATTTGGTTTTGTTATATAATTTAATAAATTAAGCTAATATAGAATTTATTCATTTGGACGAATAGTTTCAATACTCCGCTGCATTTTGTTAGAAAAGTTTTTATGAAACAAACAAAGAAACAAAAAATGTAAAAATACAACTATTAATTACATTAACAAAATCTATAATTTATGTATAAAGAAAACAAACATTACAACTATTTAATAGTCGTTCATAATAATACACTTAAACATTTAGTTGATAATATTAATGCATTAATTCCAATATTTATTTGTTATCTACAATTTATTCTTGTAACTATCATAATTATTTCTTATTATAATATTTATCATTAAGACTAATATACTTTTTACCTAAAATATTTTATTCCGGTTGAATTAATTTTTCAACAGAAGACATAAATATATTTTTATTATTTAATATTATAATTTCAATAATTTTTAACTGGTTCGATTTTACAACTTATGCAAATATCACAATCATGTTGAACTAAAATGTAAAACTAAATTTAAATATTTGATGACAATAATAATATTATTTTATAAAAAATATTTTTAACATTTATTCCGTTTTTGTTTCAAAATTTTCAATTTAAATACCAAAAAGTACATACTAAAAATGAAAACAATGATTCACAATCTATGTCTAAAAACATATGAACATACAGAAGGACTTAATGCGTCATGGCCATTTTGTCAATTCTTTAAAAAAAAACAAAAGTTAATTGTCTTATAACATTCAACTTCGATTCTATCATCAAACTTTTGGTTTATTTTTATAAATAAATGTAAATGTTTTAAAGCACGCCCCATTCCAAACATTGAAGGGTGTGCCGGAAGCATAACGTATTGGTATTTAGATTTAGGTATGCCGAATTACATACTGTGTCAACGTCCATTGGGTTGTATAAAAGATCAATTTACAGTTCTACATCTTCATATATTCAAAATATTCAAAATTTTCATACTTTTCAAATTATTCAAAATTTTCAAACTTTTAAAATTATTTAATTTTAAAACTTTTCAAATTATTCAAATTTCCGAAATTTTTCAAAATTTTCAAAGTTTCAAATTTCGAAAATTTTCAAATGATTGAAAATTTTCAAACTTTTCAAAATTATTCAAATTTCCAAAAATTTTAAATTTTTAAACTTTTGAAATTATTCAAATTTACGAAATTTTCAAAATTTTAAAATTTTCAAATTGTGAGTTTTTTTAATACCAACTTATGTTAAAATGTCAAAAACCATACATTTGTTTAAATGAAACCAACTTTGAGTAATTAACTTATCCGTATTTGGTTGGTTCCATATCTTTTTAAACTAAAACTTAAAGAAAAAAATTGTTTCTAATTGTATCATGAAAAGCAACGAACTAACGTGCCATTTACATAAGCATCCTGCGTATCAAATATGCCACGTCCTTTATTAATTATATGCTTAACCACATTTTAGTTTTTATTAATTTTATTTAATTTAATAAATAACTTTTACAGTAAATCAAAAAACCCCTACAGGTTAACCAAAAAAACAAATACAATTCCTTACACACATTCCTATACAAAAATATGACAGTAAATATTTGCTTTAACTTTGATACACTAAAAGCGACAATTCCTATACCTTCATTTCTTTAGTATTTCTTTTGCAAGATTAGACTTATAAGTTATAAAATATACGATATATGTTACAAAAAGACACAATCAGTCAATTTTTTCTAAATATTTACCTATTCTATCAAAAAAACTTATTTTCCAAATTTACTAAAAATAATACATATAAAAATAAATTAAAATAAAACAATATCTGTAAACACAAATCTTCCTGAAATCTTGCAGCAAAACATTATTAACTCTTCCTTCAGATCTGTTTTTCAAAAAACAAAGAGATTCAAAATTTATCATAAACACATGTATTAGTTAACACAAACAAAATAGATCGATGACACACAACACATCCGACTGACACAACCACATAGTGAAGCACACACTCATAGATCTCCAGAGAAGGATTTGTTTAAATACATAAAATGCACACACACTTTCACCGACCCATCATCTTATCCGCAAATTTCACAACTACACATACATACATATATTCGCACATCATTTCTTGCATTATAGATTTGTACTTTCAAAGTATAACTTTAGTAAGAAATAACATATGAAAATAAACTAAAATTAAAATAAAAAGTATGATGCTATATAAATTTTAATTTGATTTTTAACACGTTTAGATATGTTAAGAACGAATTACATAGAGACGTTGGGCAAAAATTGAAAGTTGATCATTATTTCTTAGATGTTTGCCCAAGATTGAGCCTAATGCATGAAATAGCAATGTACATTCATTTATTTGCACAGTACAGCATATGACTTTCATTTTTGTTTTTTTGAAGTTCAATTCTTGTATTAAAGCATTTGACATTTTTTCAGCCTCAAGTCCGTGCTTTGAGGAATGTTTTGTTTAGTGTTCTTCTACCAGATGTGTAAATTCGGAAATGTGCTTTAATTTAATACTTAAAACTATTGGATTTTGATAAAAGATAATTGATTAAATCAAATTGGTCAACCAAAATTTGATGTATTGAAAAATTTAACCACATGATTTGAATTTAAAAGGATTAAAAGGAAAGTAACTTGGGAGTGGTACAATTATCGGGATTTTAAGCATGCATACACAGTAACCGAAAATTTTCAAAAAATTTCAAATTGAAATTTTGAATCTTTTAGGCGTTGAATCAACCATGTCATTATTTAGCTGTTGAACAAAAACGATTCCAAGATTTTTTAGCAAAATAAACTCAATCGCCACTAAGTAATTAAGCCAGAGAAGTAAGTAGTTCATGATAATGACCTGTGCGACAAATACAGATTTGAAGCTTACCCATATGTGTAGATTCGATCAGCCATTCTCTAGGAAGCAGCCATGGCAAATAAAGAAAACGTCAAAAGACCACAACCAAACGTCAATGAAATGCATCTGACACCAAACCTAAAGGAAACTCATCATAAACAGTAAGGCATGAATTAGCATTCACTTAGAGTAAAATATATTGAAATAAACTAATAACAACAAAAAATTAGACTAACCAATAATAAAAAACCGTATTTGTTACCTTAGTCACATGAGGCGGACATCCCAACCAAGTGGTTGTATTTACTTGACCAGGGTCCATCAGAGCAAATCATTATTGACGGTTTGAGCTACCTAAAGTCAGATATACTATTAACTGAATATATTATTCCACACGTGTTACATATTAAATATATTTACTTAGTCATAGTTGTTGTACCTGCTCCTGTATATGTTCCTAGTTTATCTCTAGTTTAGGTCATGATCTGTAGCTGTATATATACACCTTCCTGTTGTACGATTCAAGTCATTCAATTCAAATACAATTCAAAGCATTCCTTTATATGGTATCAGAGCTCTGTAACTCTCACGAGACCTAAACCGATCCACACAATTTTCTCTCACTCAATCGATCAACAATCAATCAATGGCGACCAAAAACAACACCCAAATTACTGTCGCCACTCATCTCACTATCAAACTCACTCCAAACAATTACCCAGTATAGAGGAAGTAGGTTGAATCAACCCTAATCAGTCTTGAACTCGACGGCCACATCACCTCTGGCCCACCGGCGACAACCCTCACAGACAAAGAGGGCAAAACGACAACCAATACAGATTATCGTCCATGGTTCCGCAAAGATCAGATGATCTTCAGTGCCATGCTAGGAAGCTGTTCAAATGCAATTCAATTCAGACTCTTGTCTCATCAGCCACAACGGCTCGAGAAGCTTGGAATCGATTAAACTCGAGCTTTGCCTCCTCATCAAGGTCACGTAGCATCTCTCTTAAATCCAGACTAGTTAAAAACCCTAAAGGGACCAGGTCGATCACTGAATATCTCCAAGAGATGCGATCCATAGCTGATGACTTAGCATTAGCACAAAGCCCTGTTTTAGAAGAAGATCTTATGGTGCACATTCTGTCTCAACTATGTGAGTGTAAACACAAACTTGGTCTCACCAACCATTGCAGCCACCAACCCACTTACCCACCATTGTTGAAGAACCAACCCACCATTGTTGAAGAAGGTGGCAAACTTTGTTTTCTCTTGTTTAAATTCATTGAATGTAGTAGTTGTCATTAGTATTTGCTTGGCTATAAATAGAGGTTTTAGCTTCATTTGTTAACTACCACAAAAACATAGAGAGTGTTTTAGAGTTAGTAGTTCTTTCTTGTATTTCAGTTTGAGTTCTGAATAAAAGAACATTTGAGTTCCAACAAGTGGTATCAGAGCTTGGTTAAGCTCCCGAAGTAATTCTCTAAACACCCTCGTTTTTTTTGTCGAAATTTTTTTGTCTCAAAATCGATTTCCGGGCACAACATTGTAAAGTTCGCGTTCCCACGATTCCGAATATATATTTTTCGGAATTTTTCGACCACCAAAAGACCTCCAAAAGTTGGGTCAAAGCTTCGCCGGAATAGTTGCCGGAAAACCAGTTCGCCGGAGATCTCGCCGGAGAAGACGACCGGAGAAGACGACACTGTAGCGTCACTGTAGCGGTTCAGTGTAGCGACACTGTAGCAGGTTTCAGAAAATTGCAATTTGGTCCCTGAAGTTTCGAAAAGTTACGTTTTCGTCCCTGTATTTCCGGAAAATTTCAGATTGGTCACTATTTTTCAGAAAAACTTCAGAATAGCCCTTGTACTTCAAAAAGTTTCAAACAAGCCCCTGGACTTCTGAAAATTACATTTTAATCCTTGTAATTTTCATAAATTACACGTAATTTTTTTTATAAATTACACGTAATTTTCGTATACGCCAAGAATGTCCACACCAAGCTCGTCGTCTCATCCCGAAGTTGAGAACGTCCAAAGGACGGGAAAGGAAGGAAGTGTGACGTTACACTATCCACTACTTACAAAGTCCAATTATTCGGTGTGGGCTTTAAAAATGCGGGTAAACATGCAAGCGCAAGGAGTATGGGAAGCGGTGCAAAATCAAGTAGTCGAAGAACGTTTGGATCGCATGGCATTGGCTGCGATTTACCAAGCAGTTCCGGAGGACGTGTTGCTCATGTTAGCGGAGAAGGATACGGCAAAAGAGGCGTGGGAGACGCTTCGAACAATGTATATGGGTGCCGAACGCATCAAGGATGCGAAAGTTCAAACCTTGAAAAGTGAATTCGAGGTGATTCGCATGAAGGATAGCGAATCAATTGATGAGTTTGCCATGGAATGACTACAATCGTCCTCGAAAGGACAAAAGTAAAATAAAATGTTTTACTTGCAAGGAATATGGTCATTATACATCAGAGTGTCCAAGCAAGAAACGAGGTGAGGAGGTGAACCTCACCCAAACCAATGAAGATGAACAACCCATTTTAATGATGGCGATCTCGCAAGAAGATACACCAAGTATGGTGCCGCTAAAAGAGAAGAATGGCGTTGATATCCCTGCATCCGAAGAAAGTCAAGTTGATTCCGAGGAATGGTACCTTGACAACGGTGCTAGCAATCATATGACCGGAGATCGTTCAAAGTTCCATGAGTTAGACGAGAACGTGACGGGTTTTATGCAGTTTGGAGACGGGTCAAAGATCGACATCAAAGGAAAAGGTACGATCTTGTTTGACTACGGAAACGGAGATCAAAGACTACTTAACGAGGTATATTACATTCCTAGACTTAAAAAGAATATTATAAGTCTTGGACAACTAACCGAAGACGGGAATCGAGTCGACATGGATGGTGATATTTTACGGGTATTTGAGAATAGTAATACTTTACTTTTTAAAGTAAAAAGAACCCGTAACCGACTCTATAAGACACTTTTAAAGACGAGACGAAAAATGTGTCTTTTATCATCCCAAGATGATCCAGGTTGGTTGTGGCATCAACGACGTCCGTATGGTCATTTTTATACCATGAAAATTAATGGTTGTTTGATGCATAATAAAATTCTAGGTTCACATCTAAAGAAATTAGATGATCCGAGTGAGGAAGAATTTTATGCTGAAGTTGAAAAAGGTGAAAAAGGACACCAGTTTTTCGACGCATGGAAAAGGAAGCCACAGATAAGACGAGAAGGGTTCTTTGGTAAACGGAAAAAATAGACTTGGACCGAAAAAGCAGCTTCCAGTTTTCTCCGACGTAGTCCCAAAAATCGAGGTATTGATTTTCGTAAGGTGATGCAGAAGATGGAAGACGTGTCTCTAAAGAAAACGGCTTATGCTAAAAGGATTTCGGGGGAGTTTAGTGTGAGAGATTGCATTCCAACAACTTGTTCCAAGGATGCAAAATTGAAACTCGAGAAAGATAAAGACAAAGCACTTGTCGATTATTCTGTAGCCGGGGATGGCATGAAATGTACAACATGATCGGCGTAACGAATCTGAAGCCAAGTTTGGTTTAAGGGGGAGAATGTGAGTGTAAACACAAACTTGGTCTCACCAACCATTGCAGCCACCAACCCACTTACCCACCATTGTTGAAGAAGGTGGCAAACTTTGTTTTCTCTTGTTTAAATTCATTGAATGTAGTAGTTGTCATTAGTATTTGCTTGGCTATAAATAGAGATTTTAGCTTCATTTGTTAACTACCACAAAAACATAGAGAGTGTTTTAGAGTTAGTAGTTCTTTCTTGTATTTCAGTTTGAGTTCTGAATAAAAGAACATTTGAGTTCCAACAAACTAGGTGATGATTACAGTACCATTGTAGCTGCCATCAAGGTGCGAGACACTCCTCTCTTGTACTCTGAACTCTTTGATCGACTCACCGACTTTAAAAGAGCAGTCAAAGAAACCACTCCCATATCCGATTCCATTCCAACCACGGTTAATTACACCTCTAGAAACCCAGGGGCTCAAAACAGGTACAACAATAACAAATCAAACAATCGAAACAACCGGTCATCCTATCAGTCACGTGGTGCACAACCACAGTGGAACAATCAAAATTCTAATACCAACCGGCCCAACCGTAGCAACCAGTTCTGTCAATACTGCAATATCCCAAGACACCTCACCAAAGAATGTCGAAAGCTAGCACGATTACTCAGAGAACACAACATTACCACTGACACCACAAAACCTCCAACCCCAACAGCTCATGTTACTACCTCAGCACCAGCTTCTCCACAGTGGCTCTTTGACACCGGTGCCTCGAACCATGTTGCATCTGATCGCAACACTCTTCATCAAGTCTCTGAGTATGGAGGCCCTGATGAGATAGTACTCGGTGACGGTACATGTCTGCCTATTACACATACTGGCCATTCATACATTAATACTCCACAAAAAAAATTAGTTCTTTCTAATGTGCTACATGTTCCGAAATTACATAAAAATTTAGTATCTGTTGGTGAATTGTGTGATACTAATCATGTTTCGGTGGAATTCTTTCCATCTCATTTTTTTGTGAAGGATCTGAGCACGGGGGTGCGACTCATGCGAGGCGAGAGGGCTGATAGAGTTTACCTTGCCAAGTCACCTACAAATCGTTTCATCCATTCCACACTAAAACATTCGCCACTTCTACTACACCACAAACTCGGTCATCCGTCGCGTCAATTCTTCCAGCAACTTGTTTCCAAGCTAGGTTTTAGGTTCAAGTCAGAGTCTGATGTTCATTGTTCTTCTTGTTCTATTAATAAAAGTCACAAGTTACCATTTGGTCAAAATAATTTTGTTGCCACAAAACCACTTCAGCTTATTTACTCTGATGTATGGGGACCTGTCCAAAAATCAACTGATAAATACTCCTATTATGTTCTCTTTGTGGATTGTTTCACCAAATACACTTGGCTTTATCCGATCTCTCACAAAAGTGATGTTGTTGCCATTTTTCCCTAATTCAAACTACTTGTTGAAAAGTTTTTTCAACATCCTATTATCTCTCTTTTCAGTGACAATGGTGGTGAATACCAAGGCCTCCTACCCTACCTTCAAAAACATGGCATCTCCCATTACACTACACCACCTCATACACCTGAACAAAACGGTACAGCTAAACGCCGCCATCGACATATTGTCGAGACCGGTCTAGCCCTTCTCCACCATGCACAACTTCCACTCACCTTCTGGTCCCATGCATTCCAAACCGCTGTTTACCTAATCAATAGACTCCCCACTTCCATCCTTCACAACAAATCTCCCTATGAATGCCTATTTAACCAACCTCCGAATTACCATAAACTCCAACTGTTTGGATGCCTGTGCTACCCCTTGCTACGCCCCTATACCACATCAAAACTCCAACCAAGATCAGCACCTTGTATATTTCTTGGATATTCCTCATCCAAATCAGCCTACAAATGCTTCGACACACAAACAAAGAAACTCTACCACTCCAGACATGTTGAGTTCATACCCACACAGTTCCCATATCACAACACCACAATCCTAGACAAACTACCAACACGTGACCTATTCTTAACTCCCTCATCAACCTCATACAAGCACCCAGACACTACCATGTCTACTTTCGCACCTCCCCTGATCCAACAGCTCGATCCATTACCTGAACACATACCGTCAACCACCAATAACCATGCACCGGACACACCGCCAACCCCTTCCACACCTCACTCTCCTCACCCAAACTCACCCCAATCCGAGGCCTCTCCACAACCTTCACCTATTCCTCAACCATCTCCTTCTCCACCACCACCTCCCACCACTCGACCTCGCAAAGCCAACTCAAAATATTTTAACCCCTCCTTTGTAAATACTACTACCTTACATCCCCTTCCAACAACCCTTGAACCCACTACCCATACACAAGCATTCAAGGACCTACAGTGGCGTGAAGCAATGGACCAAGAGTTCAATGCCCTTATCCAAAATGGAACATGGGAGCTCGTTCCAAAATCCAATCACACTCCCATAGGATGTAAATGGATTTTCCGCATTAAACGCAACCCGGATGGCACTATCTCCAAATACAAAGCACGTCTTGTCGCCAAAGGCTTTCTACAACAATATGGCAAGGATTACTTTGACACCTTCAGTCCAGTCACCAAACCCGTAACCATCCGTACAGTCCTATCTATAGCCCTCTCCTATAATTGGCCACTTCGTCAATTAGATGTCAACAACGCCTTCCTTCATGGTACTCTCCATGAAGAGGTCTTCATGTCTCAGCCTCCTGGTTTCAATCACCCTGACTTCCCAACTCATGTTTGCAAACTAAAAAAATCTCTCTATGGGTTAAAACAAGACCCACGTGCGTGGTACCTTGAACTCACCTCATTTCTTGTCTCTATCGGTTATCGTAAGTCTAGAGCGGATCCATCTTTATTCATCTACAACTCTAATGGCATCATCAGCTATCTTTTAGTATATGTTGATGATTTTGTCCTCACAGGCAACAACAACTCCTTTCTAGACTCTTTTGTCTCCTCTCTAGCCAAACGCTTCTCAATCAAGGACCTCGATTCTCTTCATCACTTCCTCGGTGTTAAGGTTATCCCTGTCTCCACTGGACTGTTTTTATCTCAACATCGTCATATCCATGACTTACTCGAACACTTCCACATGGGCGGTGCTAAAGATGTCACAACTCTGTTGAACTCATCAGTCTCTCTCACCTTACATGATGGGTCTGCGAGCATAGATCCAACACCCTACCGGAAACTAGTGGGCTCTCTCCAGTACTTGGCCTTCACTAGGCCTGATATCTCCTTTGCGGTCAACAAGTTGTCTCAGTTTATGCATGCGCCTTCACAAACTCACTGGCAATCCTTAAAACGGGTGCTTCGCTATCTCAAAGGTACTATTCATCATGGTCTTTACTTACACAGGAACTCTTCTATCCAGCTTACCGCTTTCTCGGACTCCGACTGGGGAGGAATCGCATGTGGGGGTCGCTCCACCACTGCCTACTTGTTGTTTCTTGGCTCAAACATTGTATCATGGAGATCTGCTAGACAAAAATCAGTGTCAAGGTCCTCCACAGAGGCAGAATACAAAGCATTGGCCAATGCAGCCTCAGAGGTTATGTGGCTTCAAAACCTTCTTCTTGAGCTCGGCATCAAATCACCTTCAGCACCAACTCTCTACTGTGACAACATGGGGGCGACATACTCGTGTGCCAATCCAGTTTACCATTCACGAATGAAACACGTGGCACTTGACTATCACTTTGTTCGAGAAAAAGTTCAAGATGGCTCTCTTGTTGTTCGACATGTCAACTCCTTTGACTAACTCGCGGATGCTCTCACCAAACCTCTCTCTCGTGGTCCATTCCAGAGGTTACGTTCCAAGATTGGCATATCCGATGGATCCTCCATCTTGCGGGGACGTATTAACTGAATATATTATTCCACACGTGTTACATATTAAATATATTTACTTAGGCATAGTTGTTGTACCTGCTCCTGTATATGTTCCTAGTTTATCTCTAGTTTAGGTCATGATCTGTAGCTGTATATATACACCTTCCTGTTATACGATTCAAGTCATTCAATTCAAATACAATTCAAAGCATTCCTTTATATATACATGTGTGACAAGGATTATGAACAAAACATACTATATATAATTGGCCTAATAAAAAAAGCAAACCTTTAAGAACTTGTACAGAACCCATCGTGAATGGCAAATTCACAAGCGGGACAGTCATGGTTGACCAACACGTGAAGTTGTAGTGTCATGTGCAAATGTTTCACACAAAGACAAATAGCATTATAGCACTGTTAAGGCTCCAATAGAATAAATCGAGACTAAAAAGTAAAGTATGACATAAGATAGATCATGATATTAAGTTTAATATAACGGGATAGAGAATTACCAGTGGTTTTTCTTGAAGTTGTAAAGATCCCTTTTATGAATTTTAAAGCTTTTATAAGAAAAGGGTTCACTAATAATTTTTTGTATTTAGCCCGTAATACTAATAAAATAATAACACTAAATTTAAATGTGATAAAGTTCACCTCCAGTCTTGCTGTTTAGAGCACAATGCAATTTACCAAAATAGATTTTGAGGTAGAGTAATCACCTGCCATACACAGAACAACACATTAGCTTCCATTTTCTTCAACCCAACCCAAAATATTATTTAAAATCAACTGTAAGTACATGGTCTTTTTGTTTGTCGATTACACATATGCTATTTCTATTTCTCAAATTTGTTACCAAATAAGTAGCATTAGCATTTCCTTTGGACTCAGAACCCCCCATTGAATAAAGCAAATAGTAAACCTGACTATCAAAATAGACAACAACAAGATCAGATCTAATGCCAGTGAGGTCATTACACTTTGGACCTACTTTGGTCGAATGAAGTCTACATAATAACTATACTAAATTAAAGAAAAATTACAGAATTAAGTTCTTGAAAGAAAATAAATTGAAAACTAAAGCATGAGGATTACCCGGTACATCTTCCAACAGTCCCGTCCCTTTTCTAATCTTTCTTCAGATTTGTATGGGTTTTTGGCATGAGTTTACATATGAATAGATAGGTATATCATGTTCATTTATAAAAAAATCAAACTACAAATCCAAAGTCCAAACTACAAGAAGATCAAAAGAAAAAATCCCCAAATTATTCAAAATTTCGACAAAAAAAAAAAAGAATAATTTTAAGAATTTGAAAGCATACCCTTGATGGTGCTAGTGATGGTGATGCGTTGCCAATGAGTTTATAGCACCGGCAGGGCGCTTAGTGGTGGTGGCGGTGTCTCTTCTGATATTGTAGTCATAGAACAAGGGTATTTTTGGAAACTCTCTTTGACCAGTCAAAATCCCTCTTTCCTGTGCGTGAACCTGAAAACGGGAAAAAGAAGGGATTTCGTATTTTTCTTTAAAAGAAAATTAGACAAATAGCAATCACACACACGTGTGTGTGTGTGTGTGATTAAGGAAGAACGAAAGGGAGAAAGAGGATTGGGTACGTTCCAGGTGGTTCACGGGTTTAACAAATCATGAGACAGAGAGCTAGGAGGAGTCGAGACCACAAGAGAAGGAGAAAAGGAGAAGAGACAGCAGCGATTGCAGCTGTCGCGTTTTTTTCCGGCTGAAGACGATGATGGAGACGACGGTGGTCAAATGGCAGTCGCACAGCCGGTGGCGGAAGGAGACAGAGGAGGGGTTTCGATGTTTCAGTTCTTGGCGAGGCATCAGGTGTGGTATCCATTGGCTTTGCTACTGCAGGATCGTGCCTAAGCTTCATGAACTGAAATATAAGGTAAGCAGAGCATAGAGAAAAAGAAACCCATGTAAGAAAAAAGAGACAATATTACCTTTTAATGGTGGTGGTAGAGAGTGGTGTGAGGGCATGGTGGTGGTGGCGAGTGGTCAGACGATGCAGAGGAGATGTGAGGTTTAGCTGGGATTTTAAAGGCTAGGAATATGAAATGCAGGAATCCAGAACGAAGGGATTGAGGTGGGAGACAGAATGAAGAGTCAAAGCATATATTGGGAAAAGTAAAAAGCAGCCTATGATTTGCTGCAACAAAATGTAAGGCACGCATGTTCACAAATACCCGGTGGAAATCGATGTTCACTTTCAAATTTAGAAATCCCGCCTGCAAGAAGGTAACAATGAGTGATGCTTAGATAGGTTGTAAATTTTTAAGACATTAAGACTTTTAATGCATTAGAGAGTTTGTAATTTATATATGGTGGTTTATAGTGTATATATATATATATATATATATATATATATATATATATATATATATATATATATATATATATATATATATATATATATATATATATATATATATATATATATATATATATGATAAACGTAAGTAAAAATTACCATAGATGAATTATCGGGCACTTTTTTCACATTTTCTACAGGCACTTTACCGTGTCGTTTTTGAAACATCTGGCACCATTTCTACATTTTTTGCAGGCATTTTACTATCCATTGACATTGTGCTTGAAGCATTTGGCGCCATTTTCACATTTTCTTTAGGCACTTTACTATCCAATGGTATTGTGGTTGAATCATCAGGCACCATGTTCATAATTTCTGGAGGTATTTCACTATCAAATGCTGATTTATTTGAAGCATTTCGTGCAATTTCTACATTTTCTTGAGGTATTTTACTACCGTTGACTTCTTCTTGAGTTCGGTTTTTGGCAGTATTTTTCCATCTAGAACTTAAACTTCCGGAAAAAACATTTGTTTTGGTCTTTGGAGGACTTTTTTCTTGATTGGAAATCTTTAAGAAATCTTTGACCATACCTTTGACTCGATTTTTAGGTGATCCAATTGAAGATTTGTTCATCTTTTTGGCATCGAGTTTTTTCTTACCATCTGAAGGTGAAACACCACTCACTGTCTCAATTTTTTCTTTCTTTTCCACCTCTTTGTCAACATCTTCATTAACTAAACCCACAAGAAACTATAATCAGGTTTCAATTTTTATAAATTTCATAACATACCCGTTATAAAAGAATCACAAATTACCTTGACCTTTGACTGGAGGAATGACCTCATGCTCATTAACTACTTGTTTTACTGTCGAAGTTTTTGAAGTTTCTTTCTCAATCGCTTCCGTTAAACCAGTTACAGGAGGGACGATATTGTCTTTTTCTGGTGGTAATTTGTCGTTTGGGAAGACAGATTCTTGCATGGTTTCCATTGATAGGGCGGTGACTTTACTACCACGAAGGGACATCAGTAATGGTACTCCTACGTTGGCCCATTTGTGAATAGAAAAGTGAAATTCGTTACTTGGAGATCCTGTTCTTGCTGTTCGAGGATTTGATTTGTGGCCTGTTTCCTTTTCTGTGGATTGTTGCTCTTGATTGTTTCCGAAAACATCCCGTCCTTGGATTGTCGGGCTTGAAAATCTCGAGAGAATAGTGGTTGTATGTGGATTTGAACTAAATACAGGAATGTCTACGGCTTTGGTCATCCTGGCAGGCAGGCTAGCGAATTGGGAACAACGTTAAAGTATGAATGAACAATAGTATAGCTTGTAAACAAGAACCCTAAATTTGAAATCACGAAATTGGAGAAACCAAATCACAAGAAAACATCGGAAAGTTGTTTGAAAGCAGGAATTGGGGGAAGATTTTAGCGTGATCAGTTGTTGTACGAGAGTATTGTTGGGTTTATAATACCCGATCCAGATAATCAAATTTGGAATCGGAAGCGACGATAGATTTGTCGAATTTGAATACGAATTAAAGTTTGAAAGTAGCAATTTACAGAGGATTTTGTGAAAGAGAAGTGAACAGAACCTGAAATCAGTAGGAAGTGAATTGGCGAAAGGCTCCGATTTAGGGTGGGCAGGGCTTAACTTAACGTTCTCGAACCAGGCGTAGGAGACGACCATCTCGGTGACCGAACGGACTCGCTACTACTCCTGAAAATATCATCGTAGAAATCATAACTAGTAGGTCTTCTCGGCGAACTATACGACTCCCCGAACACCGGCCTTTCACCCAATCCAGTCGGAGAACTAGTGGACTCCTCCGACGACTTGATTCTTCCACCACCAAAACTGTATCTCGTCCGCGTCGGAGGCCCGCCGAACACTTCGTCGAATCGACGTCGTTGTCGGGGTTTTTCACTTGCGTCATGTCAGACGAACTAGCTTCGTTTTCGAATGATCTATGTGATAGACCGTACCGCATAGACACGTGCGTCGCCCGACCAATTTGTTAGCCCATTAGTCTTAATTTAGCCCTTTGGCCCATTTGTATTTAAGTGTTGCTCTCTTTGTTCATTTGCAAGAAACTCACATTTTACAGTGAATGAAACTCTCTCAAACCCTAGCCTCTCTTCTCTCTATTTTCTTTGAACTTGATCTTTGATAATTAACATGGTATCAGAGCTAGATTATTAAGGGGTTTTGTAGCAGGCACGACGATGCGCGGATCGATTTCAAGAAGGTTGGTATTTTCTGCACTTTTGGTATGATTTTCTGCTTCGTTTATGTGTTCCGATTGGTATTTTCGGCTTGATTTGGTCGATTTCAAGAAGGTTATTTTTATTGTTAGTTTGTTTGTTCGAACGAGTTAGGTTTTCTGACTCGATTTTGAGGGCTTAATATTCTGGGTTGCTGCTGTTTTCTTGAGAAGCTGGTATTCTGGGTTGATTGTTTGATTTTGAGGGTTTTTAATTGTTGCTGCTATTATTGGCTTGTTTGTTCATCTGCATAAGGACGATTTTGGAATATTTGCTTGACTGTTTGTTGATATTATGGCTCCAAGAGATGACTCTCTTCAGTCCATTAGTACACAACTTGATGGTAAAAACTATGCGTATTGGAGTTATGTAATGAAGAATTTTTTACGGGGCAAGGCTATGTGGGGGATTGTTACAGGTCTAAAGGGAAAACCAACAGATGACAAGGCTGAAAATTTTGCTATTTTATTGGACTCTTGGGAGACTGATAATTCCAAAATTATTACATGGATCAATAATTCTGTCATTCAGTCAATTGGCACCCAGTTAGCAAAGTATGACACAGCAAAAGAAGTTTGGGACCATTTGGAAAGGCTGTATACTCAATCTAATTTTGCAAAACAGTATCAGCTAGAATTTGATATCCGAGCCCTCCAACAAAACAGTCTAAGTATTCAGGATTTTTATGCTTCTATGTCTGATTTGTGGGATCAATTAGCTCTCACTGAATCTGCAGAACTAAAGGCTTTCAAGCCTTACATTGCCAGAAGGGAAGAGCAGAGATTGGTCCAGTTCTTGATGGCATTAAGGTCTGATTTTGAAGGCTTACGTGGGACAATCCTTCATCGTACTCCTCTTCCCACAGTGGATTCAGTTGTTCATGAGTTGATTGCCGAGGAAACCCGTATCAAGTCCCAATCTGACAAAGGGTCTAAGGCAGTAGCCACACCTACTGTCTTTGCTGTTCAAAACCAAACAAGACCATCTGGACAGTTTAAGCCGAAAGTTGCATTTGATGAGTGTGCATTTTGTAAAAAGAAAAATCATTGGAAGTCTCAATGTCCATTGCTGTTGGGGAAGGGAAATTATCAAAACCAAACAAGACCATCTGGACAGTTTCAGCCTCCACAGTTCAACAGGCCTCCTGGACAGTTTCAACAACGTCCATCATTTCCACCATTTCGTCCTCCACAGTTCACTGCTGCTGCTACTGTACCTTCTATAGAGAACGATTTGAATATGACACCACTATCAGCTTTGGATCCACAGGTTTTTGAGCAATTTCGCCAGTTCATTGCTTCCAATCCTACTGCCATGTCAACATCTATGTCTCACACAGGTCTATCAGCATCTAGTCCTTCAGGTATTCCTTCATCCTTATGGATATTGGATTCTGGTGCATCTCATCATATGTCACCACATTTGTCATCCTTTTCTTCGTTATCAGCTAGTCCTCATGTTTCTGTTATGTCAGCTAGTGCTACACCTATGCCAGTTGAGGGTATTGGTCCTGTTGTTACCCCCCATATCTCTCTCACTAATGTCTATTATATTCCCACACTTGCTTTGAATCTTGTTTCGGTCAGTCAGTTGTGTAAATCTGGTTATTGGGTCTTCTTTTCTGATTCTCTTTGTTGTGTACAGGACCCACAGTCTCGGAGGGTGACTGGGATCGGCCGTAAACTTGGGGAGCTTTATGTTTTGGAGCAGCTCCAAGTTTCTGATATTGCGGCCTCTAGTGTTGATTTGTCGTCTTTTCGTTTAAGTCATTCGTCTTCAAATTTTTATCTTTGGCACTCTCGTTTGGGTCATGTTTCAGCTTCACGTTTACAGTTTTTATCCTCTACTGGTGTGTTAGGTCGTTTGAACAATGTTGACATTTCTGATTGTTGTGGTTGTAAACTGGCAAAGTTCTCTGCCTTACCTTTTAATAATAGTGTCACTCGTTCGTTTGCTCCTTTTGATCTTGTGCATTCTGATGTGTGGGGTCCTTCCCCAATAACCTCCAAAGGAGGATCGCCTTATTATGTTTCCTTCATTGATGATTATACTCGTTATACATGGGTTTATCTTATGAAGCGCAGGTCAGATTTCTTTGTGATTTATAGCAATTTCAGAGCTCTTGTGAATACCCAACACTCTGCTGTCATAAAATGCTTCCGGTGTGATTTAGGAGGGGAATATACCTCTAATGATTTTACTCAGTTACTAGCATCTGATGGGACTGTTCACCAATCATCATGTACTGATACTCCTCAACAGAATGGTATAGCAGAACGGAAACATCGACACCTTGTAGAAACGGCACGGTCTTTGTTATTATCTTCTGATGTTCCTAGTGTCTTTTGGGGAGAAGCTATCCTTACTGCTGCCTATGTGATTAATCGCATCCCGACTCGCCACAACTCTGGAATGTCTCCTTATGAAAAGTTGTATGGTCAATTACCTGATTATTCATCTTTACGGGTATTTGGGTGCACCTGCTTTGTCTTACGGCCACATGTAGAAAGAAGCAAGTTGTCTCCAAAGTCGGCTCTTTGTGTATTCTTGGGATATGGTATTGGTCAGAAAGGATATCGGTGTTATGATCCGGCGAGTCAGAAACTGTATGTCTCTCGACATGTCACTTTTCTGGAGCACATTCCTTACTATGCTATTCCTGTACAGTCTCACAACATGACTCGGTCAGAACTTCAAAATATTGATCCTTTCACCATTGATAGTGATGGCACTACATCTTGTTCCCCAGTTGATGATGCTTCCATAGCTCCAGACAACCCTCCTGCTCAGTCTGCAACTGCTCCCACTCCTGTTGTCGCTCAAGAAAATCATTCACCACCATCTTCACCACCATCGAGACCTGTACGTACTCATAAGACTACTAATCTGCCAGATTTTGTATATTCTTCTTATTCGCCAACATTTGCATCTTTTATTGCAAATATACATCGGCTTTCTGAACCAGACTCGTACAAAGAAGCTGTTTCTGATCCTTGTTGGCAGAATGCTATGGCGGAAGAGCTTACAGCTCTTTATCAGATTCATACGTGGGATCTTGTACAGCTTCCTCATGGAAAACGTACAATTGGTTGTCGTTGGGTATATAAGATCAAAACCAAGTCTGATGGCTCAATTGAAAGATATAAGGCAAGGCTGGTTGCAAAAGGATACTCGCAGCAATATGGTATGGATTATGAGGAGACTTTTGCCCCGGTGGCAAAAATGACTACTGTCCGCACTCTGATCGCAGTTTCTTCTATTCGTCAATGGAAGATTTTCCAAATGGATGTCAAGAATGCATTCTTGAACGGTGAACTTCATGAGGAAGTTTACATGTCTCCTCCTCCAGGTATTGCTCACCAACCAGGTGAAGTTTGTCGACTTCGGAAAGCCTTGTATGGTCTCAAACAAGCCCCTCGTGCTTGGTTTGAGAAATTCTCTACTGTAATTACTTCTCTCGGTTTTACTCCTAGTAATCATGATTCAGCATTATTCGTTAGATGCACGAATGCAGGTCGGATCCTCCTATCCTTGTATGTTGATGACATGATCATTACTGGTGATGATCATGATGGTATAGAATCTTTGAAGCGTGATTTGGCTTACCGCTTTGCTATGAAAGACTTGGGATTGCTACGTTATTTCTTAGGGATTGAAGTTGCACAATCTTCAAAAGGTTATCTTTTATCTCAGACAAAGTATATTTCTGACCTATTTGAACGTGCTCGACTCTCTGACAACAGGACAGTTGATACTCCCCTGGAGACTAATGCCAGGTACTCTCCAACAGACGGTGTCCCCTTGTCAGATCCAAGCTTATATCGAACTATTGTGGGAAGTCTGGTTTATCTCACTGTTACTCGACCAGACATATCTCATGCAGTTCATGTGGTTAGCCAGTTTGTTACCGCTCCTACTACTGTTCATTGGGGAGCTGTTCTTCATATCTTGAGATATCTTCGGGGCACTCAATTCCAAACCCTTGTGTTTCCTTCCACGTCCTCACTCAACTTGTGTGCATATAGCGATGCTGATTGGGATAGCGATCCTCATGATCGAAAATCCACCACTGGTTTTTGCATCTTCCTTGGAGACTCATTGATTTCATGGAAGAGTAAGAAACAAGATGTTGTCTCTCGGTCCTCTACTGAAGCTGAGTATCGAGCTATGGCTGTCACCACTTGTGTGATTGTTTGGCTACGTTGGCTTCTTGCTGATATGGGAGTTGACGCTTCTCATCCTACTCCCTTGCACTGTGACAACAACAGTGCAATACAGATTGCCAAGAATTCGGTTTTTCATGAACGGACAAAACATATAGAAATTGATTGTCATTTCACTCGTCATCATCTTCAACTTGGGACCATCACTTTGCCGCATGTTCCATCAACCCTACAGATTGCTGATATGTTTACGAAGGCATTGTCTGGTTCTCGATTTCG
Source organism: Cichorium intybus (assembly GCA_023525715.1). Classification (NCBI taxonomy): domain Eukaryota; kingdom Viridiplantae; phylum Streptophyta; class Magnoliopsida; order Asterales; family Asteraceae; genus Cichorium; species Cichorium intybus. The sequence goes on along the minus strand of CM042017.1, from coordinate 64,013,000 downwards.
TTTTTTGTGTGACAAACTCTCAATGCTTATAGCTATAGCATTGTGAGTTTGAGAGGGGATGTTAGCCCATTAGTCTTAATTTAGCCCTTTGGCCCATTTGTATTTAAGTGTTGCTCTCTTTGTTCATTTGCAAGAAACTCACATTTTACAGTGAATGAAACTCTCTCAAACCCTAGCCTCTCTTCTCTCTATTTTCTTTGAACTTGATCTTTGATAATTAACACAATTCTCTCCATTCACTAGCTTCAATCAAAGTAGCAAAATCGACGGCAAATCGGCAGTGATTAAACGAAATCGCATTAAGATTACAAATATTGTTCCGATTCAATTTTGAATGTAGATGAACATGAAACAGATTATGAGAGATTGAGAGGGCAACAATGAAGGAACCAATTAGCCGATGAAATTTCTGGTAGGGGCGAACAAGGACAAAGAACAGCGGACGTGGGGCCAGACTAAGTACGAATGGAAACAACAAGATGGCGGAGGACCAGGTGGATAAGGCGGACGACAGCGGCCGGTCGTTAGGCGTATATGGTTTTCGGCCGGTATACAGAATTTCTCTTGGCGCCAATTAATTGTCACGAACATACTCTATCCACAAATAATATAAACAAAATTTCCCCCATAATCTTGATCCTTTAAGTCAAATTGAATTTTTAGAACCTTATATATAAATATAAGTGTACATTTTTCTAAATTCAAGTTTGGTATACATTATTATATGATGGATATTTTCAAGCTTTTGATTAATACCAAATATCGATCTTTCTTTAGTTGAAATTGAATTTGTATTAAAAATATTAATGGAACTAATGATTTTTTGGATGTGTTTCAGTACAATTGTATTTTTCTTATTATTAATTACCAGTTACTACAAGATACGTGTGTAATTTATTTTGATTAGGTTTTGTTTCGTGTGTTACTTATTGGAATACGTTTTAACGTGTTGATAATAAGCCAATATTTTCATTACGTCAATTTAAATGTTACATTTGTTTTAAAACAAAGATACAATAATGGTTTCCCATAGATAGTAGGTATTTGACTACCTTTAATGTAGACCGAACTCATTTAATGTGTAAAAGAACGTTTTTTAATGGGAAAAAATGCAATTTACTTTTTTGATATGTTTTGTATGGATTTATGTAAATTACCCAAGCTTGCAAGGATCAGAGGCTTACGGAGATCCTAACACAACCCCTTTGTTCTTTATAAAAAGAAAGCAACAACGTTTTTAATAAAGAAAAAATAGATAAATTAACATCTTATAATGTGCTAATCATTTATTTTTATACTTTACATTGATATAGCAAGAAGTGTATTATAGAAGAAACTAATTAAAGTACTTCCAAACACAAATCTTTAAAGCCATTAAAGATAGTAAAGACTAAAGATAATCTATCTTGTACCATACGTTGATATTTTCATTTAATTTTCTCCGATATCCAACTTTTTCTTAAGTATGTAATTTAATATGCATACACAACCTTATGTAAATTTCATATTAGGATTGTTAGGATTAAGACCACAACTCAACAAGCACGAATACAATAACAAAATTGCGAAAAGTAATAAGAATATAACAATTTAACAAGGTTCATTTGATAAGAATAATCAAGCTACCTCCACATGCAAAACTAGAAATATTTTATACATATTTTGTGTTTTAAGGTTACAATCATACATGAAGATCTTTTTTTTTTTTTTTTTTTTTTGATAACCGAGGACCCCACCCGACCCATCCTTTGGATGTCCCTGATGAAGCAACCTCGGGGCCTACGCACACCTCGCAGCAGGGTGGTCCGGGTCAATCACCTACGGGGGTAGAGAGGTGGCCAGTGGCCATCCCCTCCCCTGATTGAAACCTAACACTTCTTATGGGGAAAGGGATGGAGTGAGATTAGAACTTGGAACCTCTTTATGGGGGAAGAGAAAGAGTCCAAAGCCTTATCCACTAGACCATCAAGGTGATGGTTAAGTTTTAAGGTTACAATCATACATGAAGATCTATTTTTAACACAAGTGTGACCTAATTTTTCCTCGGTTGGAGCTCATGAGTCTACGGCATCACCGTCATAAGTTGACCCATGATAACATACTTGCACTCCAAGTTACTAGGTTAAACTGAAGTTCACAGTATGGGACTGCTACTAAACGTCAAAGGTCAAGATAGGAATGCACTGAAAGACCAGACTTTAATTCAATGTCCAGCTTCGCTGCCAGACCTACCATTCTCCAACTTTTGCCTCGAAGCTCTACCTCTATGTTGCACTTTAGTCTTCGCTCATTGCATCGCCTTCAAAGCTTTTCTCAAAAGAAACAGCTAGCAACCTTTGCCAAGTGGCTTCACACTTCATTATAGATTTTTCTCTCTTGGCTGAGGCTTTGCTTCACCCTCTACTGAAGCTTTGCTCTAGCAATTTCTTCCTTGAGACCAGACTCCTAACCAACATTCTTTCACTTGGAGACTGTTCGACGAATCTACTGTCATCCATGTTACATAACCCCATTTATCTTTCTAGCATACGTATTAGCCTCAAATATTTGGAAGGAATTTCTCTATTGACATTGCTTTACTCCCAAGAGGTGTACTTTCGGTATTAGGATCTGCCATGTTGAACTTCTCTAATACTTTTTGTATGTACTTTGTTGGGAAAGGTATAGTGCACCAGTGACATGTCATCACCTAGCAGGTTGTAGGAGTTGAAAAAAAAGCCCACATGAGTTTGGCCTCGTCTAGTAGGTCGAAAGGCAAGGGCACAACGTTTAACCATACCCTAACCGTAGCTAATGGTAGGCGCTGATTGAGATAAGTAGGAGGCGTTATTTTGATCACGAATACCAAGTTTACTGTAGTTTCCATCACCGTGATTAGATTAGCCATCGTTGGTTTTCTTGCTTTCAAGAACAATGGGAGATAAGTGGTGATCATTGAGAAAAGTTTGAATCAAGCGGCTTTGCACTCGGTGCATTCGTTGTTCTTACAAAGTAACATAGAGCGGGTCTCGAGGAATGTTGATAGATGCGAACAATGGAAAATAAGGCTTGGTGTATACATAGTCGAACTTTGGTGAAAGGTTGTGCGTGGTATAGGTAACCAGGTTTTTGTTTTCAGGAAAAACCGCTTCAGTGTTCTCAAGAATATCAACATTTTCGTTGATGTGAATGTAGTAGTCTATAATGGTTAGATCACCAATGTAGATCTGGGGTTCTTTGTCAAATTGAATTGCCTTGCCATCTTTGTTTTCTCAAAAACGGGTCTCAAGACTCTTCCAAAACTTGTCATGCGGTGGCGTTTTCTTTAAAATCATTTGCAAGGATCGTAAAATTGTTTAATAGATCCACAATTTGATAATGAAATCAATGTGATTCCATTCAGTGTTATCAAAAGAGGCGGGGTATTGTTAATTCAGTTCAACAAGGTGATCGCCAACACCAAATCTAATAAAGTGAGTTTGAAAAATTTGTGCCATGCATTGTAATTCAAACGAGCTAAGTAGAGAATAAGAGAGATATATGACTTGATGTTTCGTTATAATGTTTGACTTCGTGTCATGAACTCCGAAGTACAAAGTTAAGTTGATCAAATTGAAGTTAAAAGGAAAATCTTACGGTAATACAGTCAACTCAACGCCATCATTCAGTAAACAAAAAGTCAGACAAATGGTGATCACAATGTAGAAAACTAAATCTGAACCCTAATAAAGAAAGAACGAAAGAAATTAGAACCGTTAAAATATGCTTCAGTTACTTAATAAACATAAAAATTTATGTAAGTTCAACACATGAAGAGTTTCTAAAACTGGAAAATGGAAATCAACCTGGATAATTGATTTGGTGAGACCGCCACCATTAAATTGAGAAGCGTGATCCCAAGAGAAAAGACCACGAGGGTACAAAAATGCGAAGATGCCTCCGACTAGAATTCCGATCACAATTGCAACGGCAATCCGAGATGCACGTGCCGATTGAGCTGCGTTCTTGTTTCTGCGGCCCAAAAGAGGCCCCATTCTGATCTATGGAGAACGATGATCGATTGACTTTGTCTCTAATTCTGTGATATTCAGGATATAAACTCCAGCGGGGACAGTTGGTATTGTTGACATTTGAGGTCGCCGACTCTCTGATTTTTTTGACTTTTCTTCAATGCAACGGGCAAATTAAGGAAGGGTGCTAATAAAATCATCAATTTGTCGTTACATTATTCTATATTTTTTTCTTAAAAATACATTTATTCTTAACTTCGTCTATATTATATTTTTGAGAAAATCACAAATTAGGCTAATGAAATAACAGATTTTCCAAATAATATGCAAAAAATAACATCTGACCAAACTAGTGAGGATTTTCACAAGTCATGGTATGTGAAAATCTCATTGAAAGCTCAAATGACGTTTTGATTGTCATTTCCTTCGAAAAACCTCTAATTGGCCTGTGAAAGTATAGGCTAATAGGCCTAATGTAGAAGCCTGTGGAAAAACCCTGCATATTTAAACTAGTTTTTTTTTTTAATTTTTCGCATATCACCCACAACTTTTTCGCAAATCTCTCTCTCTCTCTCTCTCTCTCTCTAGTGAGGATTTTCACAAGTCATGGTATGTGAAAATCTCATTGAAAGCTCAAATGACGTTTTGATTGTCATTTCCTTCGAAAAACCTCTAATTGGCCTGTGAAAGTATAGGCTAATAGGCCTAATGTAGAAGCCTCTGGAAAAACCCTGCATATTTAAACTAGTTTTTTTTTTAATTTTTCGCATATCACCCACAACTTTTTCGCAAATATCTCTCTCTCTCTCTCTCTCTCTCTCTCTCTCTCTCTCTCTCCAACTTACCTTTCGTAGTAAGTTTTCTGTGTATTATATATATTTTTCGGCACAAAAATTACATGTAGTGAACTTTGGCACATACTACATGCAAAGAAAATACATTTTCTTAGGCTGAAATAAAAAAACATATTCTCTAAAGAAGATGATAATCCCTAAACTTAAAGAAGGAATATATCGATGAGATAAGTATCAAATCTCATCACTCCTCCTCAAGTTGGAGTGTGTTGGTCTCGAACACCCAACTTGCCACAAAGGAATCGGAAACAGTATGAACCGAGAGCCTTGGTCAAAATATCTGCAGGTTGATCTTGAGATTGGATAACACGGGGAGTTATATCGCCTTTTTCTACTCGTTCACGTACAAAATGAAAATCCATTTCTACATGCTTAATTCGTTCCTAGAAAACGGGATTAACAGCAATATGACAGGCTGCTTGATTATCACAAAATAAAGGTTTAGCAGTTAAGTTAACTGAGGAGCTTCAAGATCTTTACGGAGCATCAAGATCTTTAAGGAGCCAACGTAACCAAATGACTTCATAAACAGTCGTTGCCATAGCGCGATACTCTTCAGTTGAAGACCGAATACCACAGGTTGTTTCTTCGTTCTCCAGGAAACGGGAGAATCTCCAAGACTAATATAATAGCCAGTGCAGGATCGACGAGTAGAAGGGTAACCAAGCCAGTCCGTGTCACGGTAACCTTTGAGTTCTAAGTCACCCTTGGCAGGTGTAACGTCCCAGATTTTACAATAAATTTAAAAATTTTAAGAAAAAATTTTAATTCAATAATTATCACTTTATTCAAAATTTAACATTTCCCAAACAATCAAAAAAACATTTAAACATCAATTCAAAACATAAATCTCCAAATAAGCAGCATCGGTGTGTACACGTCATGCCTAGCCGTCATTCCCACCTGTAAAACCTGAAACAATAATTTAATAGGGAAATGTTAAGCACACAGCTTAGTGAGTTCCAACACATACACAGTATATCAGACACACATACTCTACTCCTATCACGTAGGACACAACCATACAACACGATAAAATAAACACATAGTCTAGTCTACCCAGTACATAGAGTCAAGCCCCGCCGCTCAGCACTCTACACGCATACTCTGTTCGTCGAGCCATGCGTATCCGCTCAGTGCATCTTGCTGGCATCCCTATATTGCTCAGTACGTTGAGACACCTATTGCTCAGTACGTCGAGCCACCCTATATTGCTCAATTCGTCGAGCCACCCTATATTGCTCAGTTCGTCGAGCCACCCTATATTGCTCAGTACGGCGAGCCACCCTATATTGCTCAGTTCGTCGAGCCACCCTATTTTGCTCAGTTCGTTGAGCCCGTATAATCTACATACTAGACCTAGACACGTCTAGTACTAACCACACATTATAACCTCAACACATTCAACTATAACAGAAAGTAAATATATTAATAAGATGCGCACAGCTTACTACTATCAACAAACATATTACCAGCACACATAACTATAGTAAAGCACATATAACATCCACACAATGTAGTGAGAAACTCACCTGATAGATAGAAGTAGGTCGCACACGCAAGCACGTGATATTCAAGAATTCTCCTTCTTTCCCGAACCTACATTCCACATGGTACTGCTTAGAACAGATCGACGTTTACATTCATTACTTACATATATATATATATATATATATATATATATATATATATATATATATATATATATATATATATATATATATATATATATATATATATATATATATATATATATTCCGATACCCGACAGGTACCGTGTCCCACTATACCATCCCTTTACCTTATAAATACATCATTGACGCTATTAATTATCTTTAATAAGTTTGTGAAGGTCCCGACATCCGTTACCAACTCTAACCCACAACCAAGGTTAAAACCACAAAAAGAAAGGTTTGACAGCAATGCTGATTTTTGACCCATAACCGGATTTGCAACAGATGACCAAGGAAAACTCAAAGATTAAATTTAATAAAAATCATGTTGGAACTAGACCCAAGGATAAGGTCACAGGGCCTGATCTCAGGTCATTTTCAGTTTCCATTTGCAAATGAAAAATCCACCATGCCACCACAAATTACAAAAACAGTCATAGGACCTACCCTCAAAAATGTAACCAAATCACAAACTTAATAGAGAGTTAGATTCTGATATTTGGTAGAAAGAAACTAGACATTTAGAATGAACATTTCCCACTGGTCTTGCCCCCAAACCATTTGTGTACATTTAACTATGCACTTTTAAAAACAGATTTCACTGTACAGAACGGTCCTGGACCTACTGGTGAAGATAGCAACTTTCACCTAAGCTAGCACACGAACCAGACCATGGCCTCCTGTATGTAGAAACTAGACACTTAGACCTTTCCAGAAAGGTATGATTCACCCCAAATGGCCAAATACACGATTTTATATGAATTTTCTAAGAACAGGGCCAAAACAGTGAAAATCCAAAACTCAAAAGAATGGCATTAGGGTTTAGGATTTCAACTCCTAAACCCATTAAGATCCTTATTAAGACCATACCAGATCTGAATGGACTTCACTATATACATAGAAATCAGAAGTACAATACGCACATTAAGGTCAAATCACAAGGCCATACCATTCTACACCCACATCAAACCGTGGCGGAATCATGGTGGTGTTGTTCACGGAAGAGAAATGAGAACCAAGGATTTACCTCAAAAGGGGATGAACTACAACCTCTACATGCTTGACCCCAAGCTATCCCCTTCACCATCCAACACATTTGCACTCTCAACTTCCTCCCAACCCATGGCAGCAGCAAACACGCAAAGAAAAGAGAAGGAAACGAGAGAGATGGAAGTCCACGGTTAAGAACACAAGAAGGAGAACAGGCTTAACTTGCTACACCACCCAGGCTACAACTCCATCACACTCGATTCCTGTCACGATAATCTTCTTTCACAATCACGCACACACACACCTTAATCTTTTCCCTCTCTAATACCCACGACAGCTTAACAAGAAGAGAGAAAACGAGAGGGATCAGAAAGTAATACGGCTCGCTAGCTAGGGGCCCCATTCCCGTGGGACCCCGAACCCGTACAAGGGGTAATGTTATGAAAAATTCGGGGGCGGGGGCGGGGGCGGGGGCAAGATTAACCACCGTTTTGATTTCGGGGGCGGGGGCGGGGGTGGGCAACCCCGTCCCGAAACCCCGTGGGGGCCCCGTTAATATATATATATATATATATATATATATATATATATATATATATATATATATATATATATATATATATATATATATATATATATATATATATAACCCAAAAAAATAAATTTTCAACCCAAAATTGATTTTTTTAGCTAAAAAAAAGATTTTTTTAGTTTAAAGATCGGGGGCGGGGAAACGGGGGCGGGGGCGGGGAAAAGTGTAGGGATTCGGGGGCGGGGGCGGGGGCAAAACTTCCAGGGGATTCGGGAGCGGGGGCGGGGGCGGGGGAACAGGGGAATTTCGGGGGCGGGGGCGGGGGAAGCTATCCCCGTCCCGTTTGACCCCGTTGACATCCCTAGCTAGGGCAGAATTATATGATACGTAGATTGGTTTTGATGTGGGCTAGAAGAAGTTGTCGAGGCCGGTTCTCCCCACTCCCTTTTCTGATCACGAAAGCAGCCCAAAAAAAAAAAAAAAAAAAAAACAAAGCATGTACAATAAGCAAATGGCAATTTAGGTCCCTCAATTTTGGGTTCTTATTTATTTTTAATCCCGTTTCAACATAATTCAACATTTGATGTTTCCTTTTTGACAAAACCTACCCTCGACTATCATTACTAGGTTTAGGAAAATTGTTTTATTATTATTATTATTATTATTATTATTATTTTTATTTTTATTTTTATTATTATTATTATTATCGCTAAATAATAATTTCGCAAATGCTAATGAACCGAAAAATGGGATGTTACAGCAGGTAAAAATAAACCTTATAAAGGGGTATTATTATTATTATTATTATTATTATTATTATTATTATTATTATCGCTAAATAATAATTTCGCAAATGCTAATGAACCGAAAAATAGGACGTTACAGCGGGTAAAAATAAACCTTATAAAGGGGTAGTTTTTAAGTATCTTAAGACACGTAAAACAGCATCCTTATGTGATTGTCTGGGGTTACTAAGAATCTGACTAAGTTGATTAACGGAGTAAGCGATGTCAAGACACATGACAGCGAGATAGAATAACCTCCCAACCAAACGTCGATATTGGGATGCATCAACTTCTAGGCTTTCATCACGGAGCTTGAGATTTTGCTCCATGGGAAATTTGCTAGGTCGACTTCCTTGAGCCCCAGATTCTTTTCAAGATGTCCAGGGTATATTTAAGTTGACTAATGACGAAACCTTCATGTGAGCGAGCTACTTCTATTCCTAAGAAGTATTTAAGCATGCCCAAGTCTTTGATTCAGAAAAAAGAACAGGTTAAGAAACCGGTTTGGCTCGTGATTTGGAACCTATTAAAAAACTAGTTAATAAAATACCGGTTTCGGTTTTTTCAGTTTTAAAACGGTCCTAGATGTGCATCTATACTTGTATCCTAAAGGTAAACAAGGGTCGATTTTCATTCGATTTGGATTTTTGAAATCCAACAGTAAATCCGATTTTGCCAAAAAATCCATTTGGTTTTGGCCTGAAACATACAATCCGATGGATCCTATTTTGGATATAGCTTCGAAACCGGTTTTGCGAAAAAAAAAAGTTTAAATCATCCTATTTTTTGCCTCATTTGGCCAGAATTTTACCAAACTTTCATTGTTGTTGGCCCGGTCTTTTTAAACAGCACTATATTACGTCATTTTTTTGGTTTAACCATCAATTTTTTATTTGTTCTAATAAACCACCAATTTTTAAAAAGTTTTAGCCCAACCATTGTGATCGGAAGAACCGGTAATAATGGCTTCGATGAAACTTTTTACCAATAACCGGTGTTTTTTTCCAAATCTTTTAAAAATCAGTGGTTAAACCAAACTTTTGACAAAATATAGTGATTTTTTCGTAATTAACCCTAAGTATAAATAGGGACAAATGTGTCAACAAACCTGACCAGAGCTTGGGAAATCACTATTACTTTCGTTTTCTAATTGATAAGTGAAATTAAAATCATGTTGGAAAATAGTACATCCATCTCGAACCACCATGAAACCACTATCACCCAAGTTAATTGCGTTAAGACCCTACAAGAGGATATTTCTTCAAACGAGTGAACCACCATGCACCATCGATTGGCTTCAACCTATTATTGTCTCATTGATCGAATTCATAAGCAACAAATAGACCGGCTTCAACTAATTACAGGTTCATGAGTTCATGAGTTCATCTATAATATATTGTTTCTTTTGACAGGTTCATCATACGCGATGTGACAACCGTCAAAAATCAGTCAATATAAGTCAACAATAATCAAGAGAAGTCGACTAGATCGCACATTAGATTAACATGTTGAGATGTAAACTTCAGAATCTTTGTATTATACTTGAATATTATAATACTACATACACTAGTTGGAGACAATTATCGAATAAACACTATAAATGCGTATGACGAATTACGGCAACGAGATACAGATGAGTATGGTTTTTTCACTATTACACTACGAACATATTCGCTATTACACTACGAACGTTTTCACTATTACGCTACGAGCTTTCCACTATTACACTACGAGCTTTTCACTATTATACTACGAGCTTTTCACTATTACACTATGAACATATTCGCTATAACATTACGACGTTTTCACTATTACACTACAAGCTTTTCAGTATTACACTACGAAGATTTTCGCTATTACACTACGAACGTTTTCACTACTACACTACGAGCTTTTACAAAAGAATCACTATGTTTCTCACTACAAAAATCTTATGAACTCGCCAACTTAATGTTGACACTTGCAAAATTACTTGTATTCTCAGGTAACAATTATTCAAGTACGACAAACCTCTGGATGGGACGCAGAGACGTCTCTTTTTATTATTTTGATATCATAATGTAATTGGTCTAAAAACATATTGTTGAACAATATAACTTTCCAATTATAATGTATGATGGTTGTTTATCTACTTATGTTCCAATGTATGCAATGGTTGTGATACTATGATTTGTTCTGCCATCTGACGATTCCGCCATCGTGGTTTGGGGGTGTGACAGATTGGTATCAGAGCAATTGTCTATAGCGAACTAAGTATATTCTTCCACGTAAGAAATACAACTATAGATACGGGGACTTATACCTCTGCTAAAAATTTTAAACATACAACAATACTTTTAGAATATAATGATATTCGTATAAAAGTATACATATATAAACAGAGATAGTATCACAATACAAGAATGTTTGAGTTTAAGTTGAAATTTATGATTAGACTTAGTATAATATATTTTCAAATCATGGGAAGACGTAGCCTAATCAACTACGTTTAACTACGGTTTGACCGACATATAACTAAGTATAGGCATAATGGACAACGGAGTAAAAACTTGGGAATCACAAAGTAATTAGTAACCACGTCAATGTTTAACATAAATACTTTCATAAGTATTAGTATTATTAAGAACCACTATTGACAATCCTAAGTCGACACTAGTATCAACATTATCGCAATACCTCTTTATCGTCTACGTACCTGAGTTACGACTAAGAAAATGGCTCCGATGCTGGCAAGGGCGACAACAGGAGCTACGCGTTAAGGGACAGTTGAGTCGCCATGAGTAGTCACGACTTGAAAACCATTGAAGAGTATTCTCGATATGACTCACTAGGAGACACAGAAGTTTAACCCATAGTTGATCGATACGTGAGACTTTCCTTTCGTGCTACGATTTTAGCCTTAGGATTGTTTCCACCTTGAGCTTAAGATTTAAGCTAGGATATCTCTTGATTCTAAACCCTCTCTTTTGGGGATGTTTACTTGACCAACTTTACTTTGTGTATCGTAATCCAATGCACAAACCGCTTCCCCTTATGTCAAAATCTCTGAGTTTTACTTCAGGGCCCTCAGAAATACGAGTGATATCCTCAAGTGTACCATCATCTTACACTTCCAAATTATTTACATGTTTCTAGAACAATCTTCGGCCTTACGCGTTTCATTCCCGGTCCAACTTCGCACTTCGTCGAAAGGCGGAAACTTTCTATAACTTCGAGTTCTTATTCGACCCATATCATTTCGTACATTCATTTGAGTCCCCCTGACATTGCTGATATCCTTATTGTCGTCAAGGATTACATCCCGTTACGCCACACGTCAACCTATAATATAATTGTTGACTCTATAGAAGGTACGGAACTACATTCACACCATGAAACGTTGTACAAATAATTCGTCATGTCCTCTACTTTTAGGAGGGAAAGTTTTCAGTGTACGATTCTCTATCCTCCAAAGGATTGTTTTCCTAGAATCACTAAATTGAGAATGTACCCATTTTCAATGATCAATACTTTCACACCTTCCTTTAAGGTAGCATTCTACCTTACGATTTCCAATAAGTTTCTAACTCCTAAACTCATATTTTTCTAGACTCCTTGCTATCTGCAATTGGATTGACTTAAACAGTCGGATAATTTATCAAAATAATAACCAAAAAGTTCTATATGAGTTCCCTCATTGACGATTTATCATAATGAACTTCTTCATTGTCTTACTACTTCGTTTGGTTATCACAAGAGTACCTTTATTCACTTGAAGTTACGATGCATTTTGATAATAGTAAAGTTGCTTATCATTCTAAACTCTTCGGACATCACCCAGGTCATGTGGTTTATTTCATTATGAACTTTCACCGCCTTCACTAGAGACAATGACCCCCCTAAACATACTCTTTGAATATGGTTCCGTTGTGGTGAGAGCACCCGCAACAGTAATTGTAGCTCCAGAAATCCTCAATCATTTCGTAAATTTTTTTGTAGACGGTACTTGAATAGTCTTATGTCAGGAGACACACCAAAACTTCGCTGCCTATCCGTAGTACGTACCTTTAGAAAAACTTATCGAATAACGAAACCCTTATCGTGTGTATGATTACCATTAAAGTTGTATACAGTAGGAAATTGGATAGTCTGAGAATACCCAATTTGGCCTTATTGCATGTTCCTTGTTTGGTTGTTGCCTTAGGGTAGAATCTATTATTCGAATGTCTAATTAATTCTACGATGTATATAGTTGTACAATTGCAAAGCAACTCATCAACACTGGAGGAAATTCCATCATAGTAGAGTAGTAGGGTAGGATTCCTATGTTTTTCATAACCCACGTCATGGATTGAAGAAGGAAATTAAATGAAGAAATTGTGGACATATCAGAAGTCTGTGACTTTCCTGTTCTATTACCAGAAGACCTTCCGGGAATACCACCAACACGACGAGTCGAGTTCGAAATCAACTTGATCCCAAGCACGGCCCCTGTAGCAAAGTCTCCATACAAACCGGCCCCAGCAGAGATGCAGGAGCTATCTAGTCAACTACACGAACTACTAGAAAAAGGATTCATTAGACCTAGCTTCTCGCTTTGGGGAGCACCGGTTTTATTCGCTGAAAAGAAGGATGGATCCTTTAGAATGTGTATTGACTATAGAGAATTGAACAAGTTGACTGTCAAGAATAGATACCCACTCCCAATAATCAATGACCTACTCGATTAGCTACAAGGATCCAGTCACTTATCAAAAATCTATTTGAGGTCCGGGTATCATCAACATAGAGTTCAAGAAGAAGACATTCCGAAAACGGCGTTTAGAACACGGTATGGTCATTACGAAATCGTTATGATGCCATTTAGACTAACCAACGCCCCCGCAGTATTCATGGGTCTTATGAACCGAGTATGCAGACCGTTCTTAGACAAATTCGTGATTGTGTTTATCGATGATATATCGATATATTCACTAAGCGAAGAAGAACACGGCCAACACCTGCGTTTGATCTTGGAACTACTCAGGAAAGGGAAATTGTATGCCAAATTCTCAAAATGAAAATTCTGGATACGAAAAGTAGACTTCTTGGGCCATGTGGTTAGCCAAGAAGGGATTCATGTCGATCCATCCAAGATCAAAGCAATAGAAATTTGGGAGATACCAAGAACCCCGACTGAGATACGTCAATTTTAGGGTCTTGCTGGTTACTATCGAAGATCCATCAAGAACTTCTCTAAGATAGTGGAACCTCTCACAACATTGACATAGAAAGGTGTCAATTTCGATTGGGAAGACAAACAAGAGGTTACCTTTCAGACACTAAAGCAAATGTTGTGCAGCACGCCAATCCTATCTCTTCCAGAAGGCATGGAAGATTTTGTTGTGTATTATAACGCATCAAAACAAGGCTTGGGATGCGTGCTCATGCAAAGAGAGAAATTCATTGCTTATGCTTCTAGACAACTCAAGCCTCACGAGGCCAACTGCATCACTCACGACCTTGAGTTGGGAGCCGTGGTATTCCCGCTAAAGATATGGAGACATCACCTCTACGGAACAAAGTGTATGATTTTCATAGACCACAAGAGTCTCTGGTACATCCTCAACCAGAAAAAAAATTCAACATGAGGCAATGGAGATGGGTCGAGTTACTAAACGACTACGAATGTGATATTCGTTATCACCCGAGCAAAGCAAACGTTGTAGCAGATGCTTGAGCCAGAAAGAATACTCAGGACGTCGAGTAAAGTCACTATCGATTACCATACACTTGCACCTTCCTACCCAAATCAGGGATGCTCAGCTTGAGGCCCTGGAACCAGAGAACGTCACCAGTGAAGCTCTTCGGGGAATGGACAAAAGTTTCGAACTCAGGGAGGACGGGACACGATGCTTCATGGACTGAATCTAGACACCAATGTTCGGTGGCATCAGAGAGTTGGTCCGGGAAGAGGCTCACAAGACAAAGTATTCCGTTCATCCTCGGTCGGACATGGTGTACCTCGACTTGAAGAAGCTGTATTGGTGGCCGATCATGAATGCAGAAATCGCTACCTTCGTAAGCAAATGCTTGACCTGTGTAAAGGTTAAGGTGGAATACTAGAAGCCCCAGGGACTGTTGCAACAACAGGTAATACCTGAGTGGAAATGGGAACGATTGAAAGTGCCTCGTGATCGACAGGAGAGCCACGCAAACAAAAAACGCAAGCCTCTAGAATTCCAAGTGGGTGACCGAGTCATGTTAGAGGTCTCCCTTGGAAGGGAATGACATGTTTCGGTAAAAAGGAAAAGCTTAACCCAAGGCATATACGACCTTTCGAAATTCTAGCCAGAATTTGATCTTGTAGCCTACAAGCTTCAGTTATCCCGAAGCTAAGCAAAGTACACAACACTTTTCACATGTCGAACCTCAAGTAGGGTCTATCCGATGAAACCCTGGTCATTCCCTGAATGAGATCGAAGTCAACGAAAACTTGCACTCAACGGAGGAACCAGTAGAGATCACAGATAGGGAAGTCAAGGGAACAAAACAAGGTCGCATTCCAATAGTAAAGGTTCGCTAGAACACTAGGCAGGGACCTGAGTTTATTTGGGAACGTGAGGGTCAAAAGAAAACACAAGTACCCCCAGTCCCTAGGAACCAATAACTAAAAACTATATTTCGGGACGAAATTCCTTTTAACGGGGGGATGATGTGACAACCGTCAAAAATCAGTCAACATAAGTCAACAATAATCAAGAGAAGTCGACTAGAGCACACATTAGATTAACATGTTGAGGTGTAAACTTCAGAATCTTAATATTTGTATTATACTTGAATATTATAATACTACGTGCACTAGTTGGAGACAATTATCGAATAAACACTATAAATGTGTATGACGAATTATGGCAACGTAGAATTTTGATAAACACACAAATATTATTTTAGTATAAATAATATTTATAAAACGATGTTTTTATGAATACGAACCTGTGGATATATAGAACGTCGAAAACGGAGTTCGCATTTAAAAGATACAGCATTTCAGTCACTGAAAACAATAAACGTACACATGAATTCAACATTAAAATACATTACGTGGTGCCTTAAACATTAAATATGAAGTAATGTAACATGTATTAAGGAGCGTAATATGATCTAGTATTGAATTTCATAGCCTTGTTATTTTTCCGGTAAAACGTCATATACCGCGAACCCGGAAGTTACCGCACTTTTATAAAAACCCAAGCTTTTATAAATGAGACTAGTTCGTTTTTATAAAAGCTAACCAAAGACATCTTTTGTCTTTTATAATGATAGCTAAGCCACCCTAAGACCTTACACCTAAAAGCTAAAACCCACTTCCCCATGACTTTTAGCCATTTTCCCATGCAACCACCACTTCCCCATGCAAAGTCACCTCACCCTCTCCCCCTCCTTCATAATCTCGGCCAAGAAGGGCCATTCCTCACCCTCACTTCATCTTCAAACTCACTTCTCATATTCTCTCAAAAATCTTCAAGAATTTCCAAGTGATTCCAAGCTTTTTCAAGTGTTTGTTCAATCCAAGTGGTTAGTTGTGTTCCTCTTTTGATTCTAAGACTTTCTATATCATTTTCACCTCCTTTACACACACTAATATCCACTAAAATTCATTGGGTACTAGCATTGTTCAAAGGTCCTTGAGCTCCATCATTCATCATCTTCAAGAGCCTTGCATCCAACTTGGTAAGATATGATCATCTAGTTGTTCCAAGTTTCCTAATACTTTCATTAACTCTTTTACACACAAATACTCACGGGAATACTTTGGATAATAGTTTTGTCCAAGAGTCCCTCGAGCTCCAAAGCCACTATCTTCATCCTTTCCATCAAGATCCTTAGATCCATCACCCAATGTGAGTTCATACCCCTCATTTTAACTTTTATCCATGTTTTAGGGGGAGAATACAAGTTTAACCATGAAAATGATATACTTTTGTAAAGTTTATGATATGTTCTTGACAAATAATATGTTATATATTATGTTCTTGAAATATTATGTGTTCATGGTTTAGTCATCTTATTATAAAGTGATTGGGACAAACAAAATGGATTATGGTAAACTATAATACACATTTAGTTTAAGGAAATAATGTCACACCCCCAAACCACGATGGCGGAAACGTCTGAGGGTAGATGACTTCATGAACAATATCACAACAACGTTTGTACAACAGTGATCAAAGCAAACACATCCATCATATACATAATTGTAATGTTACAAGAGTTCAAAAGATTGTACGTTTTAAATACAATTACAATATGATATCAAAATACATAGTATGATGCCATAGCGACCCATCGTCAAAGATTGTAGTTACCTTATAAATTTCCTAAGAATACAAGTAGTTTGAAAGAGTGTCAACATTACGTTGGTGAGTTCATAAGATTTTTGTATGAGAAAATCTATAATCCTTTTTCCTTGTAAAAAGATAATGTTTGAAACCAGAAAATCCAATATTTTCTTATAAATGAGTCGTAGTCTTAAAACCCAAAGACCGTAAATGTATAAGTATTTCTATACTTGAAAATAGTATTACGTAGTTTTATTGTTGTATGAAACAGTGTAAATACATGTTTACTCGTAGACTAATTGTAGTTTTAATTCCATAAAACTCGTATGTATAAGTAAACCGTACTTATATTTATATCTTTGATAAAACGTAGTTTTAATTTCATAGAACCAATGTGTATAAGTAAAACCATACTTATATTTGTAACTCGTTAAAATGTAGTTTTAATGCCATAAAACTTATATGAGGAATCTCTTTCCTTGTAAAAGGTAGTATTGTACTCCAAGAAAATCCCATATTTTCTTATGAATGTATCCAAGTCTTAAAAATCCAAAGACTAAAATGTATAGCGTAGTTTGTAGTATAAAACCTTTGAAAATGTATACGTAAACAATTTATAAAGTTGATTTCCCATGCGAGACGTCCTATAACCATACTGTGACCATGTAGGCCTGCTTTGACGTTCTTCAGGCGTCAGACTGTTATGACATTTGTCACCTCAGACCCGTCGGTCTAGCTGTAGCTAGCAGCTCAGGTGCGGGGTTGTCAATCTCGTATAGATCTATACACAAATATCACGTTCTCTTACCTAGACTCTGGTTATAAATTTCAGGACTTATAGTATGTACTTAAATAAGCACTGTGAAGACCCGTCTCACAAAAATGTATGTATCAATCAACTTGTTTACGTAAAGTTTGTATATGAAAAACCCTTGTATTTGCCCATTATCATTTTTCCCATGATAATATAGTAATGTATAATAATTATATATTTGTAGATAATTATTTGTCTTGTTCTAACCGTTATAGTAACATTTGTATCCATAAACTATTCCTATAATAGTTTATTTTTGGTATTCTGTCGTGAAAAACATATATTTACGAATATATGTGAAATAACTTATTTAAATGGTTATAAAGAACATCTTTTAAAATATTTTCCATAATAGTGGTGTAATAACTTGGTTATACTCTTTATTAATTTCAATATAATATTTTATGACTATCAAATAAAGAACAGCCAGGTAGAATATCAAATGGGGAGGCAGGACCCTTTCAGCGTATAAGCCTTTCGGAAATCCAGCAACCTAGCCCCAAATGATCGGCCTAGACACCGCTCTCGTAAGTAGATCATTCAATATTATATTTTGGGACTATAATTGAATTGTTGTCATAATGATGTTTACAAAATTCACATTTTGTTTACTATTGTTACAAATGAGCATAAATAGCTGTTTTTATAGTATAACTTGTATTCTCCCCCTTAAAAACTTGAATAAAGATAAAAAGAAGGAGTATGAACTCACCACAATGTCGACTAAGATCTTATCGCCAATTGTTGTTAGATCGCCCGACTCTTCGTGCTTCTAACTCAAACTCACTATATCTATAACTAAAATAGCTACTTCTAACGCTCATTCTTCCTATATTTCTATATATATCGAAGAATCTTCTAACAATACTATCTAGTGATATAGAGATCGAGATTTGAGGTGTGAGGAAATGAGAGGATTGAAGCCTCTATTTATAGTAAATTTATTTTCGTATAGCGGCCCTCAAGATACAAATATTTGAAGATTATAGCTTTTAAAATTTATTTATGACAAAACATACCCTTAAAATACTCTTTAAATAGATTTAATAGTTTTTATATAAAATAAATGATTTTTGTTTATAAAAATATAATCTACGAAAATCGTAGTTTAATAATATCAACTTTTTAACTAACAGTCCTTAACGAAATAACGAAATGGTATTAATTGTAAGTTTAATAAAAATATAGGGTTTAAATGTAAATACAATTTCATTTTAAAGAAAAAAAAATATTAAATATAAAACTAATATCAATAATATTAAATTTTGACGTCAGATTATTCGTATCGACGACACCGTTTTGACTGTAAATTTTTCCATTTTATAAAATGACATAATATTATTGATAAACTTAAAAATACGTATTGAATACGTAGTGTTCGAAATAAAAATACGAATTCTTTGAGGATAAAATGTGTAAAATTGATTAAATAATGAAGTAGGACCCACTTTATATAGATTAAAATTAAAATAAAATACTATAAAAATTTTCAAACTTTCAATTCAAATCTCCACCTACCGGTGGAGACTAAAATTTTGTTTTGTTTGTTTTTTTAAATAAATAAATATATTATAATAATTAAACGACGCTTTCAAGTTAAATTAAACATTTTTCTATCATAACTTTTTATATATAACGGTTGGTAAAAATATAAATATATATTTGGAATCGTCGTAATTTTATCTTCGTTTTGATATAAAATTTGTAATATTTCTTATAGTTTTACATTTTTACCGTTTTTCTATCATAACTTTTTATTTATATCGTTTGGTAAAAATATACATACATATTCGGATCCGTCATATTTTTATCTACATTTCGATATAAAATTTATAACATTCCGAATAGTTTTGACTTTTACCGTTTACTATTCACGTCGGATACTATTCATGCCGGATCACTATTTACGTCGGACACTATTCACGACGTAAAAAAAATAATTTTATTTTATTTTATTTTAAAAATATCTAACTTAATAGCGTTTGTTCGTATTAGCATACATATTATTATAATATCCAATAATAAATTATAGAGGTTATGGAATTTACATTTCATCGTCTGTTTTGGTTGACTTGAGTTGACTTTCGTTGACTTTCGTTGACCTAATTTGATAGTTGTCACATTATCTACACATTAGAAGGAATTTCGTCCCGAAATTTAGCACTTTGAGTAAATTCTTAAGGGTATAGGAAGAGATGTGGGTATTTCTGTTTCATCTAGTCCTCACGTTCCTAGGTAGATTCAGGTCCACGCTTGGTGCTTCCTAGTTTTCAATTGCTTTGATTTTGGAGTGTAATCCCGTGTTATTTTCGATAACTAACTTGAATTAATCCTAGTATAAATAAGGGTTACTAGGTTGTTATGTGAGTGAGGAGGATTAGAAATTCATTTAGAAGGAGTTTAAACCTTAAAAATAGTATAAAGGAGTTACATGGGTCGTGTAGGAGTCACTCGGCTCGTGTAGTACATATTTTTGAAACTGTTTAGCTTTATAGAAGTTACACGGGGCGTGTTCTAGTTACTGTAGCATCCAGTAGAATTACACGGGTTGGGTTTCGGAGTACGGGTCGGATTTTTAGAAGTTAACAATGCTAACTTTACTGGTTAACGTCGCTAACCTGTGTTAGCGGGGTTATTTGGGCAGCTTTCCTTATTTACCCCATTTACAAATCAAAAATCCTCCTAGGTTATTTTCAAAGTAAAAGGTGCCAAATTTGGTTATTTTGATCAAGAGTTTTGTGTAGGAGAAGTTTTGGGAAGGTTGGGTTTAACGCCCGAAACGCGTTCTCGAGTTCTTAATTCACAAGGTTAGAAATTTTTGAGTGTTAGGGTTTCAAACCCTAGATGTCCAAATCTAAAAGTATGCATTGGTTCACCTCATATGTAGGTTGCTAATATTTGTTGTATTGAGTCCAAATATTGTGATGTTTTTTAACGGTTGATTTGGTAAAATCACGAAATTAGGAGTTTCGGTTTGATAGCATATGATATTTTCTAATTGTGATTTGTATTAGCTATTGATTTCTTAATCATTTGAGTTAAGTATTATGGAAATGCCTAAGCACGTTTAAGATATGATATGTGATGTCATTTTACGGTTGATACTAGTAGGATGGAAGGAAACATATAAGATACATGTGAACCACGAGCTCTACAGATGCAAGATGAGTAGGTTCTAATTCATTATTTATGACTAGATTATTATATAATTGAATTAACTATTCTTTGAATTATTTCCGTTATCAGAAGATATATATATTAAAAAAAATGTCTTTTCGTTATCCCGTCCTCATCGGAGTTAAGCCGCGGATTTGGAAAAAGGATTTCAATTAGGGTAGTGAAAAGATTGCACCTACTGTAGATATTTTGAATTTCGGTAATAAGAATGTGGGTTGTCCTTTCAGTTCCAGCTGTAAGATACTATATAAACAGGTATGTAGTATCATCCATATCAACATATTTTGCTACTACCGATTTATTCTTATATAATCTCTGATTTTCAAATCGAGGTATGGAAAATAGATCTCCTATGGAAAATTTGTTAGACACTGAGCTGAATTTCTTAAGGGAAGAGGGTACCTCCCTATCGTTTAATCAGATACCTCAACTAGGGTTTGGTAATTATAGTATCCTAAACTCCTTTTATTTCTTATTCCTTTTTCTAGCGTTTTGATTTTTGTTTTAAACTATGTGAGGTATAGATTTTCCAGATATATTACAGCTGGATCAACCTCAAGATGATCTTGAAGTTTTTCCTCTGATGAGTGTTCTCCCTGAAGATCCACTGCCTTTAAATCAAGACATCGTTGTTGAGCAATCTCAATATATACTTCCAGGTTAAGTCATTTTGTTAAGCTTTATGTTTATTTTTCTTAATTATCCAACATACGTTATACACAGATCCATTTGTAGATGATCTTACTAATGATAATCTAAGCATGAACGTGCCCATACTGCATAGTGGAGTAGATCCAACAAATCAAGGTTTTCAAACTGACATTCAAAATCAGGATCAAATACAGCCGATCCATGATGACACTATCGGGCTCGCTTCAGAGAATCCTGAGTCCGTGGGTGGTTTTCAATATCAGGATCATTTTCAATTGATCCAAAGTAACTTAGAAAGTTTCAAGAATGGGAATTCTGGGTTTATGGTTGATTTTGGAAATCAAGAACTATTACCCAGAATAGGTAACAATGAAAGTGTTAGTGATCAGGATCATACACAATTGATCCAAAATGAAAACGTTTCAACCTCGATTCCAAGAACCTTTGAAATTCGTAGAAAACAGGGTTCTAGACATGCGTTGAGTAAGGAAACAATATCCATGCATTTTGATAAGCCCATTTTGGAAGCTGCAAGGGAACTCAACGTTGGATCAACACAGTTGAAGCAACGCTGTAGGAAGTTAGGCATCAAAAGTTGGCCTCGACGACAAATTAAGAGTCTACAAACTCTTATTAACCATACTCAGGTTAAGAATTGTATTTCTTTCTCCATAATTTTAATGCCATGAGATTGTAATGACTGAAAGTATTTATGCAACAGGAATTTGATAAAAATCCTAGTAGAGCAGACGTAATACTTGGTCTAGAGAACGAGAAAAGAGCAATAGTCGAGGGTTCCAGTTCGAAGATAACCGATACCACAAAGAGATTGAGGCAAGCTGCCTTTAAGGCTGTTTACAAGAAAAGAAAGGTTCAGAAGAGGGAGGAAGCTTCATCAGGGACCCATACACAGCAGCAATCTCTGCCTTCTGTTTCTGCTACGAGTGGTTTTAAACATGATTTTCTCAATATCAAAAGTGAAGAGGGCCCAGAAGACTTGGCAGGTGACTTAGCCCGCCTTCGGCTTTCAGATTGAATTTCTACCAATATTAGTTTAATGGAACTGTTGGTAGGAATGATGGTAGGTTTTCGATAATAGTTATTGGTCAGGTATTATTGAATTGCTAGGTCTACTACGTAAGGATATGGGTATAAGAGGTACATAAAGTGTCTAGATGTATGGTTATATAGTATTATAAAATACTCCTATAGTATTTTAGCTTTATATTTTGTTTTAGTGTTTTCTTTGTATATGGTTCTTGGTAAGTTTTTAGACTTGTTGTTCACTACGACTATTTCTAAGTACATGTTAGTCATACCTTGGACAAATATAGTTAATCAGGCTCTATCTGTCCTAGGTATGATCACATAACTACCTAGGCATACTCGTAGTGTTCAACTCATCTTATGATCACATAACTACATGACACTGTTCTAGTATGTATGTACTTGTACTTATACTTTATAAAAATATCATTGTATTTTAAAGTATACTTTGTACAGATTGTTTTAGAGAGTTTTAGTCCAATTGTATTTATAGTTGTATATCTTAAATGGATTGATATACTTAGTTCACTATAAACAATGCTCTGATACCAATCTGTCACACCCCCAAACCACGATGGCGGAAACGTCTGAGGGTGGATGACTTCATGAACAGTATCACAACAACGTTTGTACAATAGTGATCAAAGCAAACACATCCATCATATACATAATTGTAATGTTACAAGAGTTCAAAAGATTGTATGTTTTAAATACAATTACAATATGATATCAAAATACATAGTATGATGCCATAGCGACCCATCGTCAAATGTTGTAGTTACCTTATAAATTTCCTGAGAATACAAGTAGTTTGAAAGAGTGTCAACATTACGTTGATGAGTTCATAAGATTTTGGTATGAGAAAATCCATAATCCTTTTTCCTTGTAAAAATATAATGTTTGAAACTAGAAAATCCAATATTTTCTTATAAATGAGTCGTAGTCTTAAAACCCAAAGACCGTAAATGTATAAGTATTTCTATACTTGAAAATAGTATTACGTAGTTTTATTGTTGTATGAAACAATGTAAATACATGTTTACTCGTAGACTAATTGTAGTTTTAATTCCATAAAACTCGTATGTATAAGTAAACCGAACTTATATTTATATCTTTGATAAAACGTAGTTTTAATTTCATAGAACCAATGTGTATAAGTAAAACCATACTTATATTTGTAACTCGTTAAAATGTAGTTTTCATACCATAAAACTTATATGAGGAATCTCTTTCCTTGTAAAAGGTAGTATTGTACTCCAAGAAAATCCCATATTTTCTTATGAATGTATCCAAGTCTTAAAAATCCAAAGACTAAAATGTATAGCGTAGTTTGTAGTATAAAACCTTTGAAAATGTATACGTAAACAATTTATAAAGTTGATTTCCCATGCGAGACGTCCTATAACCATACTGTAACCATGTAGGCCTGCTTCGATGTTCTTCAGGCGTCGGACTGTTATGACATTTGTCACCTCAGACCCGTCGGTCTAGCTGTAGCTAGCAGCTCAGGTGCGGGGTTGTCAATCCCGTATAGATCTATACACAAATATCACGTTCTCTTACCTAGACTCTGGTTATAAATTTCAGGACTTATATTATGTACTTAAATAAGCACTGTGAAGACCCGTCTCACAAAAATATATGTATCAATCAACTTGTTTACGTAAAGTTTGTATATGAAAAACCCTTGTATTTGCCCATTATCATTTTTCCCATGATAATATAGTAATGTATAATAATTATATATTTGTATATAATTATTTGTCTTGTTCTAAGCGTTATAGTAACATTTGTATCCATAAACTATTCCTATAATAGTTTATTTTTGGTATTCTGTCGTGAAAAGCATATATTTACGAATATATGTGAAATAACTTATTTAAATGGTTATAAAGAACATCTTTTAAAATATTTTCCTGTAATAACTTGGTTATACTCTTTATTAATTTCAATATAATATTTTATGACTATCAAATAAAGAACAGCCAGGTAGAAGATCAAATGGGGAGGCAGGACCCTTTCAGCGTATAAGCATTTCGGAAATCCAGCAACCTAGCCCCAAATGATCGGCCTAGACACCGCTCTCGTAAGTAGATCATTCAATATTATATTTTGGGACTATAATTGAATTGTTGTCATAATGATGTTTACAAAATTCACATTTTGTTTACTATTGTTACAAATGAGTATAAATAGCTGTTTTTATAGTAAACTTGTATTCTCCTCCTTAAAAACTTGAATAAAGATAAAAAGAAGGGGTATGAACTCACCACAATGTCGACTAAGAGCTTATCGCCAATTGTTGTTAGATCGCCCGACTCTTCGTGCTTCTAACTCGAACTCACTATATTTATAACTAAAATAGCTACTTCTAACGCTCATTCTTCGTATATTTCTATATATCTCGAAGAATCTTCTAACAATACTATCTAGTGATATAGAGATCGAGATTTGAGGTGTGAGGAAATGAGATGATTGAAGCCTCTATTTATAGTAAATTTATTTTCGTATAGCGGCCCTCAAGATACAAATATTTGACGATTATAGCTTTTAAAATTTATTTATGACAAAACATACCCTTAAAATACTCTTTAAATAGATTTAATAGTTTTTATATAAAATAAATGATTTTTGTTTATAAAAATATAATCTACGAAAATCGTAGTTTAATAATATAAACTTTTTGACTAACAGTCCTTAACGAATTAACGAAAGGGTATTAATTGTAAGTTTAATAAAAATATAGGGTTTAAATGTAAATACAATTTCATTTTAAAGAAAAAAAATATTAAATATAAAACTAATATCAATAATATTAAATTTTGACGTCAGATTATTCGTATCGACGACACCGTTTTGACGGTTAATTTTTCCATTTTATAAAATGACATAATATTATTGATAAACTTAAAAATACGTATTGAATACGTAGTGTTCGAAATGAAAATATGAATTCTTTGAGGGTAAAATGTGTAAAATTTATTAAATAATGAAGTATGACCACTTTATATAAAATAAAATTAAAATAAAATAATATAAAAATTTTCAAACTTTCAATTCAAATCTCGGTGGAGACTAAATTTTTGTTTTGTTTTTTTAATAAATAAATATATTATAATAATTAAAAGATGCTTTCAAGTTAAATTAAATGTTTTTCTATCATAATTTTTTATATATAACGTTTGGTAAAAATATAAATATATATCTGGAATCGTCGTAATTTTATCTACGTTTTGATATAAAATTTATAATATTCAGAATAGTTTTACATTTTTACCATTTTTCTATCATAACTTTTTATATATAACGTTTGGTAAAAATATTAATACATATTCGGATCCGTCATATTTTTATCTACGTTTCGATATAAAATTTATAACATTCCGAAGAATTTTGACTTTTACCGTTAACTATTCACGTCGGATACTATTCATGCCGGATCACTATTCACGTCGGACACTATTCACGACGTAAAAAAATAATTTTATTTTATTTTATTTTAAAAATATCTAACTTGATAGCGTTTGTTCATATTATCGTACATATTATTATAATATCCAATAATAAGTTATAGAGGTTATGGAATTTACATTTCATCGTCTGTTTTGGTTGACTTGAGTTGACTTTCGTTGACCTAATTTGATAGTCGTCACAAATAACCATCTAGACGTTTACACATATTGTCACCAACAAAACTTTATAGTTTATGTTGTTGACAAAATAGTCATAAATATGATACTTTATATGAATATTTGACAAAAGATGTGAAAATACACTCTATTAAAATGTTCTAAGTAAACATGATGCCACTATCTTTACGTCAAAACTATTATTTGGTAAAAAGAATGTTATTACGACGTAATAATGACTTTTGGACTTATAATGTCATAATAAGTTTTGGAAATGTTATTTTATAAAGAATTTGGTATTTAAAACGAAAGGAACTATATTTAGTAATGAGTACAAGAATGACCATTTAGAAAAATCACTATTATTTTCTATAAAATGATGAGATTTAAAAAGTGTTGCCATCACTTAAATAAAATGACTAAAATAAACTTTTTAGCATGACATATTACATGAACTTTAAAACTATCTTTGACATATATATATTTAATATGATAGATGTAAAAAAATTGTACATTTCAACTCATTGACATCTTTTAGATCTAAATATATCAAAACGACGGGAAACATTTATATAAATTATAAAGGGTATAATTTATGGAACGAACGACAAGAAACGACATATACACTAAAGATAATTATATAAATTATAAAGGGTATAATTTATGGAACGAATAACAAGAAACGGCAGATATACTAAAGATAAATATACAAATTATAAACGGTATAATTTATGGAACGAACGACAAGAAAAGGCAGATATACTAAAGATAATTATATAAAAATATAATTATTACACACTATGATTATCATGGATATTTTGATAATTACAATACAAAAAGGGTTTTCAGTACACTATTACACTATAATTATCATGGATGTTTTGATAATTATAAATACAAAATGGGTTTTCGGTACACTATTACACTATAATTATCATGGACAATTTGATAATTACAAAACAATGGATTTTCATTCAATACAAACAAGGATATGACATCATGTTGTGTAGTTATGTGAGACATTGCTTCACAGTACTAAGGAAAAGTACACATTAAATTCCTGGATTATAACCTAAATCATGTATGAGCGGGATAGTTGTATATAGATCTATATGGGATTGACAATCCTCACCTATGGTTGTTCACTACAACTACGCCGACAGGTCAAGGTGACAAATGTCTTTCACTATTACGACGCCTGAAGAACGTCGTGCCAGGTCACTAGGTCATAGCAAGGTTATAATAACTCATATGAACAACAACGAACGTCCTGAGTTTGGGGAAAAACATCTTCAATTGGTTTTATGAAAATATAAAACTACATGTTGCTTTTACAAGATATAAGTATAGTTTTACTTACATTTCGGTAAGATACAAATATAAGTACTGTTTTACTTATACACACGGGTTTTATGGAGATTAAAACTACATTTCGGTAAGATACAAATACAAGTACTGTTTTACTTATACATACGAGTTTTATGAAATTTAAAACTACATTCCAACGAGATACAGATGAGTATGGTTTTTTCACTATTACACTACGAACATATTCGCTATTACACTACAAACGTTTTCACTATTATGCTACGAGCTTTCCACTATTACACTACGAGCTTTTCACTATTACACTACGAGCTTTTCACTATTACACTATGAACATATTGTGACAATTGTAAATTTAGGTCAACGAAAGTCAACCATAGTCAAACGAAGCGTACGTTAATCCATATGTTGAAAAGTTATTTTCCATAACTTTTGCGATGTATTATTAAATATTATAATACTATGTATGCTAATTCAAAACAATTATCGAGTAAACGCTGAAGATACGGATAATAAACTACTGTAGCGTAAAAATTCGATAATCATACAATTATTATTTTGAGAATAATAATATTCATAAAACGATCTACTCGTAAATATGAACCTGTGGATATATAGAACGTCGAAAACGGAGTTCGTATGTGAAAGTTACAACGATTAAATCGTTGTGAACGGATAAATGTACACAGGGTTTCGACTCAAAATACAAAATGTGGTGTCTTAAACATCAATTATGAAATAACACTTCATATATTATGGAACGTAATAATATCTAGTATTTAATTTCAAAGCCAAATTTAATTTCCGGTAAAATGCCGAAAATCGCAAAATCGGAAAAATAATGCGCTTAAACACGTATTTCAACACCCAACGAGTTATAATTCAATAAAAATAAATGTTTGACAATGTTTGTATACAAAATAATTATTTAGAACCTCGTTTCGTCAAAAACTCATAAAATTTCACTAAAACGTCTTACGATTTTATAAAAATCACTTATTTATATAAGTAGGATGCTATTTCTTTTAAAACCAACACACCCTACCCGCCCCTGTACCCCAAATCGGCAGCCACCCTTGGAGAACCCAACATGTCACCACAGAATCCTCATGTCACTATTCACTATATTAGACTATAAAGGCTACAATTAAATAAATTCAATAAAATCAACCTAAAATTTAATATAAATCAAATAAAGGACTTGACGATCTTCATTTGACCACCAAAGCCACCACCTTCCACCACCGTCGTTCTTCGTTTTCAAGCGTTTTTCAAATCTTTTTGGTAAGTTAGCTTCCTTTAGTGATTTTAAACATTATTACACCACTTTTATCTCATTTATACACACTAACATCTATGTAAACCCGTTGGATAATAGCTTTGTCCAAGGGTCATTCGAGCTCCGAAGCTTAGATCTTGTCTTCTACCGTAAATCCCGCAAGAACAACCTTGTTTTTAAGTAAAGCACGCATCAAGGGTGAGTTCATACCCCTCATTTTCATCTTTTCTAAACATTTTGGGGGAGAATACAAGTTCACATGTCAAAAATAATGATTTACACAAGATTATATGTGATTATATGTTATAAATAATGATTTACACAAGTTTGTGAAACTAAAAGTTGTATAAAAACGTTTTTGACATGAAAAATGGTTAGATCTATGTATTACAAACATTGTGACATATTATGTTTGTGTAAAAATTACAAAACTATAAATAAAGTGTGTAAAAATACTAGATCTTTAATATAAACGTCATAAAAACGAAAACTGGTAAAAACTACGTTTTTGTAACCGGAAACACTATTCTCTAACAAAAATGGTTATAACCAAGTTATTACACCATTTTTGTGGGAAATATCTTAAAAGATGTTATTTATAATCATCTAAATAAGTTATTTCGTTATTGTTCGTAAAAATATGATTATTACAACGGTATACTAAAAATAGACTATTATAGGAATAGTATGTTTTTGTGACCGGAAATACGATTTTTCTAATGATTTATAAAAAGCACGTCAATTTGACGTGATAACGACTATTTAAGACTTATAACGTCATAATAAACTTGGGAAATGATATTTTTACAAGGAAGTTGGCATTTTAAAAAAAAATGACTATATTCAAAATAATGTGTATGAAAAATGACCATTTGGAAAGATTACCATCATTTTGACAAAATGACAAGATTTAAAATGTTGCCATCACTTATGTAAGATGACTAAAACAAATTTCTTGCCATGACATGTTGATAAACTTTAAATCTATCTTATTAGTACATTTAGTGCCTTAGATGTAAGAAATTATACTTTTCAACTCATTGACATTTTTTAGGCTTAAATACGTTAACACAACGAAAACATTTATATAAATTATAATGGGTATAATTTATGGAACGAACGACAAAGATACGACATAAATACTAAAGATAATTATATAAATATATAATTATTACATACTATAATTATCATAGACAATTTGATAATTACAAACGCAAAGGAGTTTTCATATATTTACATACTATAATTATCATGGACATTTTGATAATTACGAATACAAAGGAGTTTTCACTATATCTACAAGCAAGGTTTTACACTATAATTATCATGAGTATATTTTGATAATTACAAATACAAAAGGGTTTTCATTTCAGTACGAACTAGGATAAAACATCACGTTGGGTGGTTATGTGAGACATTTCTTCACAGTACTGAAAGATGTACGCACTAAGTCCTGGATTATAACATTAATCATTCATGAGCGAGATAGTTGTGTATAGATCTATACGAGACTGACAATCCCGCACCTAAGCTGCTAGCTACAGCTAGACCGGCAGGTCTGGGGTGACAAATGTCTTAACATTACGACGCCTGAAGAACGTCGTGACAGGCCTACATACTAGTCACAGCAAGGTTATAATAACTCACATGAACGACAACAAATATCCTTAGTTTAGGGAAAAACATCTTCAAATGGTTTTATATAAATATAAAACTACATATTGCTCTACACAAAATATAAGTACGGTTTTACTTATACATATGGGTTTTATGGGATTAAAACCACATTTTATCAAGATACAAATATAAGTATGGTTTTACTTATACATACGGGTTTTATGGGATTAAAACCACATTTTATCAAGATACAAATATAAGTATGGTTTTAGTTATACATACGGGTTTTATGGGATTAAAACCACATTTTATCAAGATACAAACATAAGTACGGTTTTACTTATACAAACGAGTTTTATGGTATTAAAACTACATTCTAACAAGTTACAAACATAAGTATACTTTTACTTATACATACAAGTTTTATGGAAATTAAAACTACAATTCAGTAAGATACAAATAAAAGTACAATTTTACCTACGTAAAGGTTTTTCGAAATTTGATCTACAAATAAATCTACGAATAAACATGTATTTACATGGTTTTGTACAAGAATAAGACTACGTAATACTATTTCCAAGTATAGAACACTTATACATTTTCGGTCTTGGGGTTTTTAAGACTACGACTCATTTATAAGAAAATATTGGATTTTCTGGTTTCAAACACTATCTCTTACAAGGAAAAAGACTATGGATTTTCTCATACAAAAATCTTATGAACTCACCAACGTAATGTTGACACTCTTTTAAATTACTTGTATTCTCAGGGAACGATTAGTCAGGTCCGA
This sequence comes from Cichorium intybus, assembly GCA_023525715.1. Lineage (NCBI taxonomy): Eukaryota > Viridiplantae > Streptophyta > Magnoliopsida > Asterales > Asteraceae > Cichorium > Cichorium intybus. The sequence goes on along the minus strand of CM042017.1, from coordinate 63,981,547 downwards.
CTAACCTTTTGGAATGGGACGTGAAGACGTCTCTTTTACTTATTTCATTATCATATTGTAATTGGGTTGAAACAATACCGTTTGAACAATGTAACTTTCCAATTATAATGTATGATGGTTGTTATCTACTTATGTTTCAATGTATGCAATGGTTGTGATGCTATGTCCCGTTCCGCCCTCAGACGATTCCGCCATCGTGGTTTGGGGGTGTGACAGATTGGTATCAGAGCATTGTTTATAGTGAACTAAGTATATCAATCCATTTAAGATATACAACTATAAATACAATGGGACTAAAACTCTCTAAAACTTTTCGTACAAGTATACTTTTAAAATACAATGATATTTATATAAAAGTATACACATACAAACAAAGATAGTATCACAATAGAACAATTACAAGAACATTAGAGTTTAAGTTGGACATTACGTTTAGACTTAGTATAATATGTTATCAAACCATGGGGAAACGTAGCCTGATCAACTACGTTTGACTAGGGTTTGACCGACATGTAACTAAGTGTGAGCATAATGGACAACGGAGTAAAAATTCGAGAATCCTACAACACTTAGTAACCACGTCAGCACTTAACATAAATACTTTTGATAGTATTAGTTATTATTAAGAGACACTAATGACAATTCTAAGTCGACACTAATATCAATATTATCTCGATACCTCTTTATCGTCTGCATACTTGAGTTACGACTAAGAAAACAGTTCTAATGCCGACAAGGGCGACGACGGGAGCTTCACGTTAAGGGACAATTGAGTTGCCATGAGTAGTCACGACTTGAAAACCATTAGTGAGTACTTTCAATATGACTCACAAGGAGACACGGAAGTTTAACTCATAGTTGACCGATACGTAAGACTTTCCTTTTGTGCTACGATTTCAGTCTTAGGATTATTTCTATCTCGAGCTTAAGACTTAAGCTAGGATATCTCTTGATTCTAAACCTCCCTTTTTGGGAATGCTTACCCAACCACCTCTACTTCGTATATCGTAATGCACAAACCCCTTCCACTATGTCAAAAATTACTAAGTTTTAGTTCAAGGCCCTCAGAATACATGAGTGATATTCTCAAGTGTACCATCATGTTATACTCTCCAAATTACTCACATGTTTCTAGAACAATCATCGACCTTACGCTGTTCGTTCCCAGATCAACTTCGCACTTCGTTGACACATGGAAATTCCTACAACTTTGAGTTATCTTTCGACTCATATCGTTTCATACATTCGTTCGTGTCCTTCTAACGTCATTGGTATTCTCATTGTTATCGAGTATTAAATCACCTTAAGTCACACGTCAAACCTATAGCTCAACTGCTGCCTCTATAAAAGGTACAAAAACTGCATTCACACGAAACGTTGTACAAATAATTTGCCAGGTCCTCTATTTTGAGGAGAGAAAAGTCTTAGATGTTATAATTCGCTATCCTCCAAAGGATTGTTTTCCTAAAATCACTAAGTTGAGAATGTACTCATTCTCAATGATCGATACTTTTACGCCTCCCTTCAAAGTAGCATGCTACCTTTACAATTTCAAATAGTTCCTAACTCCTAAACTAATTTTTCCGATCCCTTGCAAATTTGCAATTGGCACGACTTAAACAGTTGGATAATTCATCAAAATAGTAACCAATATAGTTCTACATGAGTTCCCTCATTGACGATTTATCATAAGGAATTTCTTCATTCTATTACTACCTCGGTTGGTTACCACACAAGCATAATCATTCGCTTGGAGTTGTAACACATTTCGATGACAGTGAAGCTACTTATTGTTCTAAACCCTTCCAACATCACCTAGAACATGTGATTTAATCTATCATGAGCTTTCACCGCCCCGTTAGAGACAATGACTCCCTAAACATATTCATTGAATATGGTTCTATGGTGGTGAGAGTACTCGCAACAGAAATTATGGCTCTAGAAACCCTCGATCTTTTCACAAATTGTTTTGTGGACAGCACTTTAATAGACTTTACATTTGAGACATATCAAAATTTCACTGCCTATCCTTAGTACGTACCCTTAGGAAATTTATCAAAACAATATTCTGGGAATCTCCCAAAGCACAACAAATGCCATCTTCATCATACTAGTGCCTGCAGAGAGATGACCTGCTATGACTACAAGTAGAAGGGACATACAGCCAGCTTTTGCAAGACTCTGGCACTGGGAAACCAATCAAGCGTCCAACTTGGGTTTGAGTCGCGCTTGTTTTGGGTATGATGAAATCGAGCACTTCAAGAGAGACTGCTCAAAGGCAAAGGGGTCCAGTCAGATGCGATTAAGGAAGGAAATCGCTGACATACCAGAAGTCTGTGACTTTCCTGATTTGTTTCCAGAAGATCTTCCGCGAATACCCCCAACATGACAGGTCGAGTTTAGAATCGAATTGATCCCGGGAGCTGCTCCCTAGCAAAATCTCCATATTGACTAGCCCCAATAGAGATGCAGGAGATATCTAGTCAACTACACGAACTACTAGAAAAGGAATCCATTAGACTGAGCTTCTCGCCTTGGGGAGCACCAGTTTTATTTATGAAAAAGAAGGATGGATCCTTTGGAATGTGTATTGACTATAGAGAACTGAACAAGTTGACTATCAAGAACACATACCCACTTCCCAAAATCGATCACCTGTTCGACCAGTTACAGGGATTCAACTACTTTTAAAAGATCGATTTGAAAGCTGGGTACCATCAACATAGAGTTCAGGAGGAGGACGTTCCAAGGACATCATTTAGGACTCAGTATGGCCACTTCAAAATTTGTCATGATAACTATTGAGTTGACCAATGCCCCGACGGTGTTTTATGGACTAAATCCAGACAGCAAAGTTCGGTGGCTTCAGGGAGTTAGTTCTAGAAAAGACTCACAAGACTAAGTATACTGATGGCCAAACATGAAAGAATAGATTGTTTCTTATATGGGCAAGTGTTTGACTTGTGCCAAGGTCAAGGTAGAATATCAAAAGCCCTCGGGTTTACTACAACAACCAGAAGTACCCGAGTGGAAGTAGGAGCGGATAACCATGGACTTCATAACTAAGTTACCCAAGGCAACTGGTGAGCTGAACACCATATGGGTAATTGTCGATAGGTTAACCAAGTCCGCACACTTCCTACCAATAAAAGAGATAGACAAAATGGAGAAACTGACAAGGACGTACATCGAATAGACTGTACGATTGCATGATGCGCCAATATCCATTATCTCAGATAGATATAGACGATTTACGTCACGTTTTTGGCAATCATTGCAAAAGACCTTGGGTACCAGGCTCAACGTGAGTATAGCTTACCATCCACAACCGACAGGGCAAAGCGAGAGAACAATCCAAACGTTGGAAGACATGTTGAGAGCTGGCGTGATAGACTTCGATAAGTCGTGGGACACCCACTTGCCGCTCATCGAACTTTCATACAACAATAGTTATCACACGAGCATTAAGGTTGCTCCATTTGAAGCTTTATAGGAACACAAGTACAGATCCCCTCTGTGCTGGGCTAAGGTGAGTGATACTCAGTTAGCCAGAGGTGTAGTACCTAACAGCACTCTCACCGGTCCTGAAATCATATGAGAGACGACAGAGAAAATCGTTCAAATCTGTCAACGATTGAAAGCATCCCGTGACCGACAAAAGAACTACTCGAATAAACGACGCAAGCCCTTAGAATTTCAGGTTGGCGATCGAGTGCTGTTGAAGGTCTCACCTTGGAAGGGAAGTTACACTTGAGAAGCGTGGAAAACCAAATCCAAGGTACATTGGGCCATTCGAGATCCTTGTTAGGATTGGCCTAGTAGCCTACAGACCCCAATTACCACAGGAACTCAACAATGTACATCCCACTTTCCACGTGTCAAACCTGTAGATGTGTCTGTCCGACGAGACTCTCGTCATATCGCTTGACAAGATTGGAGTGAACGAAAATCTCCACTTCATTGAAAAACCTGTAGAGATCATGAATAGGGAAGTCAATAGGACGAAACAAAGCCGCATATCAAGAGTAAAGGTCCACTGGAGCGCCAAGTGTGGACCTGGATCTACTTGGAAACGTGAGGACCAAATGAAACCGAAATACCCACATCTCTTCCCAAACTCTTGAGAATATACTCAAGTGCTAAATTTCGGGACGAAATTCTTTCTAACGGGTAGATGATGTGACAATTGTAAATTTTGGTCAACGAAAGTCAACTATAGTCAAACGAAGCGTACGTTAATCCATACGTTGAAAAGTTATTTTCCATAACTTTTGCGATGTATTATTAAATATTATAATACTATGTATGCTAATTCAAAACAATTATCGAGTAAACGCTGAAGATACGGATAATAAACTACTGTAGCGTAAAAATTTGATAATCATCCAATTATTATTTTGAGAATAATAATATTCATAAAACGATCCACTCGTAAATACGAACCTGTGGATATATAGAACGTCGAAAACGGAGTTCGTATGTGAAAGTTACAATGATTAAACCGCTGTGAACGGATAAATGTACACAGGGTTTCGACTCAAAATACAAAATGTGGTGTCTTAAACATCAATTATGAAATAACACTTCATATATTATGGAACGTAATAATATCTAGTATTTAATTTCAAAGCCAAATTTAATTTCCGGTAAAATGCCGAAAATCGCAAAATCAAAAGAATACTGCGCTTAAACGCGTATTTCAACACCCAACGAGTTATAATTCAATAAAAATAAATGTTTGACAATGTTTGTAAGAACCCGCGAAAAAGTCAAAAAGGGTAAAACGGTCATTTGTCACGTTGTACGACTATTATGTGTAATAATATGTATTAATATAATGAGAAATAAAAGTTTATGAAAAATTTGAAGTTTTGCCGCGTGAATAGTAAAATTTGGCCAAAAAGGGCAAATTGGTCATTTGAAATAAAAATGACCAAAATGTCAAGGAAAATGTTAAGTTGGAAGTTAATGGTGAAGTGGTGATTCTTGGATCATTTTTGAAGAGAAGCTTGAAAGTTAGGGACTAAAATGTAAAGTTTTTATATAAATAGATATATATATATATTATCTATTAGTTATTATGCCTATCATTTGAGGGATTAGGAACAACTTCTCCAGAGAGTTCCAGAGAGCACGAGAGGCAGCGGGGATAGAGCAAAGAAGAAGAAACATTAGCCAAGAAATCAAAGGAAATCAAGGAGGGAATTGGAATTAGTGATTCCAAGGTAAGATTTCATCTTCTTTAACCTAGTTTTTGGGTATGTGCTTGAATTTGCTCTTTGGAAGAAATTGAAACTGAAATTGCAGTTAGAAATCATGTGGGTTAAGTAACTAATGCTTCCAATAAGCTATTAGTTAAGAACTTAACTTAAGAACATGAAAGTAGAATGCTATTCTTGAGAATTTTCAAGTTTAGCCAAGAACTTTAATTTCTGCAACTGAGTTATTGAGGTGTTTTTAATGGCTTAAAATGTGTTATTAGTCAAGTGTTTTAGTCCTAGAACAAACCCCAGGTGATTAAGACCTAGAATAAGAGCTTAAAGCCTCAAAACTGCATGCTACAGTGCCAAATCGCGACTGATCAGGAGCCTGCCCAGGCACCAGGCGCAGTGCGCCCAGGACCAGGGCGGGGTGCGCCCAGGCGCAGTACGCCCCATCCTGGCGCAGTGCGCCTTCAGTCAGGGGCCAGACAGGGACCAAAAATGTTAAAATTTTCAAATAACTTAAACGCTAGAAACCATAGCTAGACATATCCGATTGACTTGAAATTTTAGCCATAACCCTATAATGGTATAAGAACGTGTCGGGAATGGTCAAATCCGTAATTCGACCTTGCGGAAAAGTTACTGTAGCGGCAGAGGCTAAAATCAATATTCATGCCCATGATTTTTAGAATTTGAGCTAGACTTGTCCAATGAACTCCAAACTTGAAACATAAGTCTAATATGGGATAAGATTTTATGGAAAAGAGTCGGAACTGAAATACGACCCCTCGGGGGTACTGTAGCAATATACGCGTATTTCGGAGAAACCGTAAAATGAGTTTATTAATGGTTATACATTTGTTATAACCTAAAGTTGAGACGTATGAGACCTTAGCACTGTAGAGTCAGTTATAGTATGTATTTATTGAGTATTTATATATATAATACATGTATAGGTGGTGCTTCAAACGTGGTTGAGCACGGAAAGGGGAAAGGAATACGAGAAGCGTAGAGACTTGTAGCAACGTCAAGGTGAGTTTTATGAGGATTTCTATAGTACATAGCAAAATATTATTTTCTGAAAAGTATGATTTCCAAATGTTTATAAATACTAAAGTTTGGAAAATAGTTTTGAAAGAAGCTCTATACAAGGGCTTAGTATTTTGAACGGGTTTTCAAAAGTATGGTTTGTACGTATTTTGAAAGTAGTTCCTTATAGGAACTAAGATGTCAAAAGAAGTCTTGAAAGTATTTTTAGTAAAGAATTATAAAATGTTTGAGTAAGAGTTGTTTACAAATTGTGTCCCACTTTGACCAATTTGAGATGTAATGAAGTAAGAATTAATGAAGTATGAGCCAGTTGTCCGGACTAGGATCACCCACATAATTGGGAGATCAGAAGACACTACTGGGATGGTACCTCCCGTCGCGAAGTAGTTGTCTAGCTTAGCATACCCTTGTGCTTGAATTTGTTCCAAGTCACGAAGGGGAGACATAATGAGCAAACCGAGTGGGCAGATCTGTTCTGTCCCACGAAGGGAGCTAGTTGAATGAATTAATTAACTTAATTCATAAGTTTCAGTTGGTCACGAGAAATGAGAAAGAAAGCAGTTTTATAAAAGAAAGTCTTTTTTAAAGTTTGAAAGTAAAGAAGAAAAAGTTATTTTGAGATTTATGAAATAAATCAGTTTTTAGCAATGTACTTTTGATATTTCAAGTTCTGAATAGAAAAGTTTTGGGTCTAAACCCATATTTCTCACGAGACTTTATGTCTCACGTATACTATGTTTTTGAAATGCTATGTACTTAGGTGAAGGAAGCGAGGGTTGCAGTTGGGACCGTTATTGTACACTGTAAGTTTAAATTATGGTTATCTGTATTGAGTCTGTAATACCCCTCAAGTTTTAAGTTTGTAAAATAAAATAAAAAAATTTAAGTTGCTATTTTATAGTCACGAGTTGTAAATTATGTTTGTAAACTGTATTTGTATTTTAAATATGGGACAAGAAAAGGGGTGTTACAGTTTTGGTATCAGAGCCATAGTTTAAGCGAATTAGGTTGGAATACCATCCTAGGCTTAAACTAGCAATAGTAGTAGTAGGTCGCCTTAGTAATATAGAAGGCATAGATTGAGTATGACTGTTATAAAGTGCAGTCAAGATAAGGAGATAACATGCTACCGCTTACGAAATACTATATAGAATTGCGTATTAAACAGATAATTTGTTCATCTATATAGTAATGGAAGGCAGAAGACAAGCTGACAGGGGTGAGGGCAGTCACACATCCTCAAGAGGAAGTGAACCACGTGTTCTTCGAAACGATGAGGCTGAGCCAAACCCACCACCACCACAACCTGTCACTATGGAGGCAATTCAGTTGCTAATCAATAACTTACGAACTGAGTTGAGACAAGATGTGAACAACATAATCGACAACAGAATGGGTGAACCTAGTGCCCAATCTTCACAAGAAGTTTCCAAGAAGACGACTGAGGAAGCAACTAATGGAGGTGACAAGAAGGAAGAAAAGGGCTGTTCTTTTAAGTCCTTTATGGCTTGCAAACCGCCCGAATACCATGGCAGTTTTGAGCCAAAAGTGACAATGCAATGGGTCCGAGAGATTGAACAAGTGATGCAAGCAAGTAAATGTGCAGAAAACGATCGACTCAACTACGCCTCCCGGCAGTTGAAGGATGACGCTTTGGTGTGGTGGAACACCAAATACGAAAGTTTGGGAAAAGATGTGGTATATGGTTGGTCATGGGCGGAGTTTGTCTCGTGTCTTAAAGATAAATTCTGTCCCACACGAGATTTGGAGAAAATGAATGAAGATTTCTTAACGATAAAGAAAGGAGATACGACGGTGGATGAGTATACGAAGAAGTTTTGCGACATGTTACCTTTTGTGGGGGAGTCTTACCCCAGTGAGCGGTCTCGAATTAACCGCTATGTCCGGGGTTTGCCATGGAACTACGAGTTAGAAGTGAAGAAAGCCGAAACACTAGATGGGGCGATCAATGCTGCCCGAACTGTGGAAGATGTTGGGAAAAGAAGGAAAGAGGAAGGGCCTGGTTTTGGGGACAAAAGGAAGACAGTTAGTAGTATCAGTGGAAACATAAAGAAGAAAGGGAAAATGAGTTCAAGTCAGAGCCGACAGGGAAGTGTGAAGAAGTGCGAGAAATGCGGAAAAGAACACGGTGGCGAGTGTCGAGCGGGATCAAATGCCTGCTTTAATTGTGGCGGATTCGGTCATAAAGCAAAAGATTGTAAAGCCAAGAAAGCCAGCGAAGTGGAGTGCTTCTCATGTCATCAGATGGGACACTATAGTTTCAACTGCCCAAATAAGGGAGGAGAAACTATGGTGTCAACAGCTCAGAAGAAGACCGAACCTCAGAAAGTGAAGACCAGAGCTTTTCAGATCACCAGGGAAGAAGCGAAGGAGACTCACGATATGGTCTCAGGTATACTACTAATCAACTCGACACCTGCATACGTCTTGTTTGATTCCGGGTCTACATATTCATTTGTGTCCCATGGGTTTGGAGCTAGATTAAAAGTGCCATTAGAATGGTTAGATCTAGTTTTTGAGGTAGAAGTGGCGGACGGGAAATTTGTGGAAGTTCAGCATATGTATCGAGACTGTGAACTTGACATCAACGGCAAGAAGTTTCGACTTAATCTCCTTCCTATTGGAATTAAGTCCTTTGATGTAATAATTGGGATGGATTGGCTTGGTGCAAATGATGCGAAGATAGCTTGTGGACAGAAGAGGGTGTCTGTTAAAACCCTAGGAGCCAAGGTGTACGTATATGGGGAAAGAAGAACGCACGTGCCAAGTATCATCAGTGTAGCAAAAGCTCGAAGATGTATCAGGAAGGGATGTGTATCTTTCCTGGCCTATGTGATGACTGAAGATAAAGTGAAACAGACATACAAAGACATAGAAGTAGTGAAAGAATTTCCAGAAGTTTTCCCAGATGAATTGCCAGGCTTGCCACCAGAAAGGCAGGTGGAATTCCGAATAGATCTTGTTCCAGGAGCTTCCCCAATAGCACGAGCACCGTACCGGCTAGCACCAACAGAGATGAGGGAATTAATGTCCCAGTTGCAGGAGTTACTAGATAAAGGCTTCATCAGGCCTAGTTCTTCTCCATGGGGTGCTCCAGTTCTGTTTGTGAAGAAGAAGGATGGATCAATGCGGATGTGCATTGATTATAGAGAATTGAACAAAATTACCATCAAGAACCGTTATCCGTTACCCAGAATAGACGATTTGTTCGACCAGTTGCAAGGGGCAGATTATTTCTCAAAAATTGATTTGAGATCTGGGTATCATCAAGTCAGGGTAAAAGAAAGTGATGTAGAGAAAACAGCGTTTCGTACACGATACGGGCATTACGAGTTTCTAGTAATGCCATTTGGTCTGACAAATGCACCAGCGATCTTTATGGACTTAATGAATCGGGTCTGTAAACCATTCTTAGACCGGTTTGTTATAGTGTTCATAGATGACATTCTGATCTACTCAAAGAATAAAGAAGAGCATGCTAGTCATCTGCGGTTGGTACTTGAGACTTTAAAGCGAGAACAGCTATATGCAAAGTTCTTTAAGTGTGAGTTTTGGATGAGAGAGGTGCAGTTCCTTGGACACGTTGTTTCTATCCAAGGTATAAAAGTTGATCCAGCGAAAGTTGAAGCAGTGATGAAATGGGAGCCACCTAAGACGCCAACAGAAGTTAGAAGTTTCCTCGGTCTGGCCGGGTACTACAGGAGATTTATTCAAGATTTCTCTCGGATAGCAGTGCCACTTACACGACTAACTAGGAAGGAAGAAAAATTTAGTTGGCAAGAAGAACAAGAAAGAGCTTTCGTTACCTTGAAAGAGAAGCTATGTAATGCGCCTGTCCTTACATTGCCAGATGGGACGGAAGACTTTGAAGTGTACAGCGATGCCTCTCATCGGGGGCTTGGCTGTGTGTTGATGCAAAGAGGAAAGGTTATAGCATACGCTTCCAGACAGCTGAAAGATCCAGAGAAAAAGTACACAACTCATGATTTAGAGCTTGCAGCAATCGTGTTTGCCTTGAAGATTTGGAGACATTACTTGTATGGTACAAAGTGCAAGCTGTTCACTGATCACAAGAGTTTGCAGTATGTGTTCACTCAAAAAGAGTTGAACATGAGACAGAGCAGATGGCTAGAGCTGATCAGTGACTATGATTGCGAAATTGTGTACCATCCGGGTAAAGCAAATGTAGTAGCGGATGCACTGAGTAGAAAAGTTCCTGAGAAAAGAATCAAGGCAAGATCAATGTGAATAGAACTAGTGTCCAGCATTATAGAACAGATTAAAGCAGCTCAGCAAAAAGTTGAAGAAAGTGGAGACTTAAAAGATGAAAAGCTAGGAAAAGAAACCCAGTTTGAGACCAATAGTCAAGGCTTGAAGACCTTCAGAAATCGCATATGGGTACCGAAGACAGGAGGATTGAGAAAGTTGATTTTAGAAGAATCGCATAAGTCAAAGTATTCCATACACCCAGGGAGTACCAAGACTTATCAAGATCTGAAAAGACAGTATTGGTGGCCTGGAATGAAGAAAAGAATAGCTAAGTACATCTCCAAGTGTGTCGTTTGTGCACAAGTTAAGGCGGAACATCAGGTCCCGCATGGGGATGCTCAGTCATTACACATTCCAGCCGGAAAGTGGGAAGATGTAACCATGGACTTGATTGTCGGGTTACCAAGAACAAGAAGAGGTCATGATAGTATATGGGTCATAGTAGACCGATTGACCAAGAGTGCACTGTTTCTAGCCATAAAAGAAACTACTCTATTGGAGCAGTTAGCCCAGTTGTATACAGATGAAGTATTTAGAAGATATGGTGCACCGTTGTCTATCGTGTCAGACAGAGACCCTAGATTTACCTCTAACTTCTGGAGAGCCTTACAAGATAAAATGGGGACAAAAATTCAGCTAAGTACAGCATATCATCCACAAACGGATGGTCAGAGTGAACGAACAATCCAGACATTAGAAGACATGCTACGGTCATGCGTGATGGATTTTGGAGGAAGTTAGGACGAACACCTGCCATTAGTGGAGTTTGCATACAACAATAGCTACCATTCTAGCATTAAGATGCCACCTTTTGAGGCATTGTATGGTAGAAAGTGTAGAACTCCTTTATGTTGGTCAGAGGCGGGTGAGACGAAGCTTACTGGGCAGAGATTGTTAGAGTGACTAATGAGAAGATCGGAGTAATTCAAGCCAACATGAAAGCAGCACAAGATAGGCAAAGGAGTTACTCAAACCTAAAGAAGAGACCTTATGATTTGCAAGAAGGGGATTTAGTAATGATAAAAGTGTCGCCATGGAAAGGAGTGGTTAGATTTGGCAAGAGAGGGAAGCTGAGTCCAAGGTACATTGGACCTTTTAAAATTCTGAAGAGAGTTGGATTACAAGCATTCAAGTTGGAGTTACCACCCAAGCTTAGTGGAATACATGATACCTTTCATGTATGCTACTTAAAGAAGTACTTTGGTAAGGAAGAGCTAGTAATACCGTATACGGATTTGAGAGTGGAGACCCTCTGCAAAATGATTGAAGAACCTGAAGCGATTTTAGAGATGCAGACCAAAAAGCTAAGGAACAAAGAGATTAACCTTGTACTGGTCAAGTGGAAGCATCCTTTAGGGTCAAACTTGACTTGGGAAACGTTAGAAGAAATGAAGAGAAGATATCCGAATTTCACGGATTACGAAAAGATTCCGAGGACGGAATCCGCTTAAGGAGGGGTGACTCTAAGAACCCGCGAAAAAGTCAAAAAGGGTAAAACGGTCATTTGTCACGTTGTACGACTATTATGTGTAATAATATGTATTAATATAATGAGAAATAAAAGTTTATGAAAAATTTGAAGTTTTGCCGCGTGAATAGTAAAATTTGGCCAAAAAGGGCAAATTGGTCATTTGACATAAAAATGACCAAAATGTCAAGGAAAATGTTAAGTTGGAAGTTAATGGTGAAGTGGTGATTCTTGGATCATTTTTGAAGAGAAGCTTGAAAGTTAGGGACTAAAATGTAAAGTTTTTATATAAATAGATATATATATATATTATCTATTAGTTATTATGCCTATCATTTGAGGGATTAGGAACAACTTCTCCAGAGAGTTCCAGAGAGCACGAGAGGCAGCGGGGATAGAGCAAAGAAGAAGAAACATTAGCCAAGAAATCAAAGGAAATCAAGGAGGGAATTGGAATTAGTGATTCCAAGGTAAGATTTCATCTTCTTTAACCTAGTTTTTGGGTATGTGCTTGAATTTGCTCTTTGGAAGAAATTGAAACTGAAATTGCAGTTAGAAATCATGTGGGTTAAGTAACTAATGCTTCCAATAAGCTATTAGTTAAGAACTTAACTTAAGAACATGAAAGTAGAATGCTATTCTTGAGAATTTTCAAGTTTAGCCAAGAACTTTAATTTCTGCAACTGAGTTATTGAGGTGTTTTTAATGGCTTAAAGTGTGTTATTAGTCAAGTGTTTTAGTCCTAGAACAAACCCCAGGTGATTAAGACCTAGAATAAGAGCTTAAAGCCTCAAAACTGCATGCTACAGTGCCAAATCGCGACTGATCAGGAGCCTGCCTAGGCGCCAGGCGCAGTGCGCCCAGGCGCAGTGCGCCTTCAGTCAGGGCCAGACAGGGACCAAAAATGTTAAAATTTTCAAATAACTTAAACGCTAGAAACCATAGCTAGACATATCCGATTGACTTGAAATTTTAGCCATAACCCTATAATGGTATAAGAACATGTCGGGAATGGTCAAATCCGTAATTCGACCTTGCGGAAAAGTTACTGTAGCGGCAGAGGCTAAAATCACTATTCATGCCCATGATTTTTAGAATTTGAGCTAGACTTGTCCAATGAACTCCAAACTTGAAACACAAGTCTAATATGGGATAAGATTTTATGGAAAAGAGTCGGAACTGAAATACGACCCCTCGGGGGTACTGTAGCAATATACGCGTATTTCGGAGAAACCGTAAAATGAGTTTATTAATGGTTATACATTTGTTATAACCTAAAGTTGAGACGTATGAGACCTTAGCACTGTAGAGTCAGTTATAGTATGTATTTATTGAGTATTTATATATATAATACATGTATAGGTGGTGCTTCAAACGTGGTTGAGCACGGAAAGGGGAAAGGAATACGAGAAGCGTAGAGACTTGTAGCAACGTCAAGGTGAGTTTTATGAGGATTTCTATAGTACATAGCAAAATATTATTTTCTGAAAAGTATGATTTCCAAATGTTTATAAATACTAAAGTTTGGAAAATAGTTTTGAAAGAAGCTCTATACAAGGGCTTAGTATTTTGAACGGGTTTTCAAAAGTATGGTTTGTACGTATTTTGAAAGTAGTTCCTTATAGGAACTAAGATGTCAAAAGAAGTCTTGAAAGTATTTTTAGTAAAGAATTATAAAATGTTTGAGTAAGAGTTGTTTACAAATTGTGTCCCACTTTGACCAATTTGAGATGTAATGAAGTAAGAATTAATGAAGTATGAGCCAGTTGTCCGGACTAGGATCACCCACATAATTGGGAGATCAGAAGACACTACTGGGATGGTACCTCCCGTCGCGAAGTAGTTGTCTAGCTTAGCATACCCTTGTGCTTGAATTTGTTCCAAGTCACGAAGGGGAGACATAATGAGCAAACCGAGTGGGCAGATCTGTTCTGTCCCACGAAGGGAGCTAGTTGAATGAATTAATTAACTTAATTCATAAGTTTCAGTTGGTCACGAGAAATGAGAAAGAAAGCAGTTTTATAAAAGAAAGTCTTTTTTAAAGTTTGAAAGTAAAGAAGAAAAAGTTATTTTGAGATTTATGAAATAAATCAGTTTTTAGCAATGTACTTTTGATATTTCAAGTTCTGAATAGAAAAGTTTTGGGTCTAAACCCATATTTCTCACGAGACTTTATGTCTCACGTATACTATGTTTTTGAAATGCTATGTACTTAGGTGAAGGAAGCGAGGGTTGCAGTTGGGACCGTTATTGTACACTGTAAGTTTAAATTATGGTTATCTGTATCGAGTCTGTAATACCCCTCAAGTTTTAAGTTTGTAAAATAAAATAAAAAAATTTAAGTGGCTATTTTATAGTCACGAGTTGTAAATTATGTTTGAAAACTGTATTTGTATTTTAAATATGGGACAAGAAAAGGGGTGTTACAATGTTTGTATACAAAATAATTATTTAGAACCTCGTTTCGTCAAAAACTCATAAAATTTCACTAAAACGTCTTACGATTTTATAAAAATCACTTATTCATATATAAGTAGGATGCTATTTCTTTTAAAACCAACACACCCTACCCGCCCCTCTACCCCAAATTGGCAGCCACCCTTGGAGAACCTAACATGTCACCACAAAATCCTCATGTCACTATTCACTATCTTAGACTATAAAGGCTTCAATTAAATAAATTCAATAAAATCAACCTAAAATCTAATATAAATCAAATAAAGGACTTGAAGATCTTCATTTGACCACCAAAGCTCCCAACATTCTCTCCTTCTCTCTCTCTCTCCCTCCCTAAAATCCGGCCATCTCCACCACCACCTTGAACCACCGTCAGCCACCACCTTCCACCACCGTCGTTCTTCGTTTTCAAGCGTTTTTCAAATCTTTTTGGTAAGTTAGCTTCCTTTAGTGATTTCAAACCTTATTACACCACTTTTATCTCATTTATACACACTAACATCTATGTAAACCCGTTGGATAATAGCTTTGTCCAAGGGTCATTCGAGCTCCGAAGCTTAGATCTTGTCTTCTACCGTAAATCCCGCAAGAACTACCTTGTTTTTAAGTAAAGCACGCATCAAGGGTGAGTTCATACCCCTCATTTTCATCTTTTCTAAACATTTTAGGGGAGAATACAAGTTCACATGTCAAAAATAATGATTTACACAAGATTATATGTGATTATATGTTATAAATAATTATTTACACAAGTTTGTGAAACTAGAAGTTGTGTAAAAACGTTTTTGGCATGAAATATGGTTAGATATATGTATTACAAACATTGTGACATACTATGTTTGTGTAAAAATTACAAAACTATAAATAAAGTGTGTAAAAATACTAGATCTTTAATATAAACGTCATAAAAACGAAAACTAGTAAAACTACGTTTTTGTAACCGGAAACACTATTCTCTAACAAAAATGGTTATAACCAAGTTATTACACCATTTTTGTGGGAAATATCTTAAAAGATGTTATTTATAATCATCTAAATAAGTTATTTCGTTATTGTTCGTAAAAATATGATTATTACAACGGTATACTAAAAATAGACTATTATAGGAATAGTATGTTTTTGTGACCGGAAATACGACTTTTCTAATGATTTATAAAAAGCACGTCAATTTGACGTGATAACGACTATTTAAGACTTATAACGTCATAATAAACTTGGGAAATGATATTTTTTACAAGGAAGTTGCCATGACATGTTGATAAACTTTAAATCTATCTTATTAGTACATTTAGTGCCTTAGATGTAAGAAATTATACTTTTCAACTCATTGACATTTTTTAGGCTTAAATACGTTAACACAATGAAAACATTTATATAAATTATAATGGGTATAATTTATGGAACGAACGACAAAGATACGACAGAAATACTAAAGATAATTATATAAATATATAATTATTACATACTATAATTATCATAGACAATTTGATAATTACAAACGCAAAGGAGTTTTCATATATTTACATACTATAATTATCATGGACATTTTGATAATTACGAATACAAAGGAGTTTTCACTACATCTACAAGCAAGGTTTTACACTATAATTATCATGAGTATATTTTGATAATTACAAATACAAAAGGGTTTTCATTTCAGTACGAACTAAGATAAAACATCATGTTGGGTGGTTATGTGAGACATTTCTTCACAGTACTGAAAGATGTACGCACTAAGTCATGGATTATAACCTTCATCATTCATGAGTGAGATAGTTGTGTATAGATCTATACGGGACTGACAATCCTGCACCTAAGCTGCTAGCTACAGCTAGACCGGCAGGTCTGGGGTGACAAATGTCTTAACATTACGACGCCTGAAGAACGTCGTGACGGGCCTACATACTAGTCACAGCAAGGTTATAATAACTCACATGAACGACAACAAATATCCTTAGTTTAGGGAAAAACATCTTCAAATGGTTTTATATAAATATAAAACTACATATTGCTCTACACAAAATATAAGTACGGTTTTACTTATACATACGGGTTTTATGGGATTAAAACCACATTTTATCAAGATACAAATATAAGTATGGTTTTACTTATACATACGGGTTTTATGGGATTAAAACCACATTTTATCAAGATACAAATATAAGTATGGTTTTACTTATACATACGGGTTTTATGGGATTAAAACCACATTTTATCAAGATACAAACATAAGTACGGTTTTACTTATACAAACGAGTTTTATGGTATTAAAACTACATTCTAACAAGTTACAAACATAAGTATGCTTTTACTTATACATACAAGTTTTATGGAAATTAAAACTACAATTCAGTAAGATACAAATAAAAGTACAATTTTACCTACGTAAAGGTTTTACGAAATTTGATCTACAAATAAATCTACGAATAAACATGTATTTATATGGTTTTGTACAAGAATAAGACTACGTAATACTATTTCCAAGTATAGAACACTTATACATTTTCGGTCTTGGGGTTTTTAAGACTACGACTCATTTATAAGAAAATATTGGATTTTCTGGTTTCAAACACTATCTCTTACAAGGAAAAAGGACTATGAATTTTCTCATACAAAAATCTTATGAACTCACCAACGTAATGTTGACACTCTTTTAAATTACTTGTATTCTCAGGGAACAATTAGTCAGGTCCGACTAACCTTTTGGAATGGGACGCGAAGACGTCTCTTTTACTTATTTCATTATCATATTGTAATTGGGTTGAAACAATACCGTTTGAACAATGTAACTTTCCAATTATAATGTATGATGGTTGTTATCTACTTATGTTTCAATGTATGCAATGGTTGTGATGCTATGTCCCGTTCCGCCCTCAGACGATTCCGCCATCGTGGTTTGGGGGTGTGACAGATTGGTATCAGAGCATTGTTTATAGTGAACTAAGTATATCAATCCATTTAAGATATACAACTATAAATACAATGGGACTAAAACTCTCTAAAACTTTTCGTACCAGTATACTTTTAAAATACAATGATATTTATATAAAAGTATACACATACAAACAAAGATAGTATCACAATACAACAATTACAAGAACATTAGAGTTTAAGTTGGACATTACGTTTAGACTTAGTATAATATGTTATCAAACCGTGGGGAAACGTAGCCTGATCAACTACGTTTGACTAGGGTTTGACCGACATGTAACTAAGTGTGAGCATAATGGACAACGGAGTAAAAATTCGAGAATCCTACAACACTTAGTAACCACGTCAGCACTTAACATAAATACTTTTGATAGTATTAGTTATTATTAAGAGACACTACTGACAATTCTAAGTCGACACTAATATCAACATTATCTCGATACCTCTTTATCGTCTGCATACTTGAGTTACGACTAAGAAAACAGTTCTAATGCCGACAAGGGCGACGACGGGAGCTTCACGTTAAGGGACAATTGAGTCGCCATGAGTAGTCACGACTTGAAAACCATTAGTGAGTACTCTCAATATGACTCACAAGGAGACACGGAAGTTTAACTCATAGTTGACCGATACGTAAGACTTTCCTTTTGTGCTACGATTTCAGTCTTAGGATTATTTCTATCTCGAGCTTAAGACTTAAGCTAGGATATCTCTTGATTCTAAACCTCCCTTTTTGGGAATGCTTACCCAACCACCTCTACTTCGTATATCGTAATGCACAAACCCCTTCCACTATGTCAAAAATTACAAAATTTTAGTTCAAGGCCCTCAGAATACATGAGTGATATTCTCAAGTGTACCATCATGTTATACTCTCCAAATTACTCACATGTTTCTAGAACAATCATCGACCTTACGCTGTTCGTTCCCAGATCAACTTCGCACTTCGCTGACACATGGAAATTCCTACAACTTTGAGTTATCTTTCGACTCATATCGTTTCATACATTCGTTCGTGTCCTTCTAACGTCATTGGTATTCTCATTGTTATCGAGTATTAAATCACCTTAAGTCACACGTCAAACCTATAGCTCAACTGCTGCCTCTATAAAAGGTACAAAAACTGCATTCACACCAAACGTTGTACAAATAATTTGCCACGTCCTCTATTTTGAGGAGAGAAAAGTCTTAGATGTTATAATTCGCTATCCTCCAAAGGATTGTTTTCCTAGAATCACTAAGTTGAGAATGTACTCATTCTCAATGATCGATACTTTTACGCCTCCCTTCAAAGTAGCACGCTACCTTTACAATTTCAAATAGTTCCTAACTCCTAAACTAATTTTTCCGATCCCTTGCAAATTTGCAATTGGCACGACTTAAACAGTTGGATAATTCATCAAAATAGTAACCAATATAGTTCTACATGAGTTCCCTCATTGACGATTTATCATAAGGAATTTCTTCATTCTATTACTACCTCGGTTGGTTACCACACAAGCATCATCATTCGCTTGGAGTTGTAACACATTTCGATGACAGTGAAGCTACTTATTGTTCTAAACCCTTCCAACATCACCTAGAACATGTGATTTAATCTATCATGAGCTTTCACCGCCCCGTTAGAGACAATGACTCCCTAAACATATTCATTGAATATGGTTCTATGGTGGTGAGAGTACTCGCAACAGAAATTATGGCTCTAGAAACCCTTGATCTTTTCACAAATTGTTTTGTGGACAACACTTTAATAGACTTTACATTTGAGACATATCAAAATTTCACTGCCTATCCTTAGTACATACCCTTAGGAAATTTATCAAAACAATATTCCAGGAATCTCCAAAGCACAACAAATGCCATCTTCATCATACTAGTGCCTGCAGAGAGATGACCTGCTATGACTGCAAGCAGAAGGGACATACAGCCCGCTTTTGCAAGACTCTAGCACTGGGAAACCAATCAAGCGTCCAACTTGGGTTTGAGTCGCGCTTGTTTTGGGTATGATGAAATCGAGCACTTCAAGAGAGACTGCTCAAAGGCAAAGGGGTCCAGTCAGATGCGATCAAGGAAGGAAATCGCTGACATACCAGAAGTCCGTGACTTTCCTGATTTGTTTCTAGAAGATCTTCCGCGAATTCCCCCAACATGACAGGTCGAGTTCAGAATCGACTTGATCCCGGGAGCTGCTGCCTAGCAAAATCTCCATATAGACTAGCCCCAGTAGAGATGTAGGAGATATCTAGTCAACTACACGAACTACTAGAAAGGGAATCCATTAGATTGAGCTTCTCGCCTTGGGGAGCACCAGTTTTATTTATGAAAAAAGAAAGATGGATCCTTTGGAATGTGTATTGACTATAGAGAACTGAACAAGTTGACTATCAAGAACACATACCCACTTCCCAAAATCGATGACCTGTTCGACCAGTTACAGGGATTCAACTACTTTTCAAAGATCGATTTGAAAGCTGGGTACCATCAATATAGAGTTCAGGAGGAGGACGTTCCAAGGACATCATTTAGGACTCAGTATGGCCACTTCAAAATTTGTCATGATAACTATTGAGTTGACCAATACCCCGGCGGTGTTTCATGGACTAAATCCAGACACCAAAGTTCGGTGGCTTCAGGGAGTTAGTTCTAGAAAAGACTCGCAAGACAAAGTATACTGATGGCCAAACATGAAAGAATAGATTGTTTCTTATATGGGCAAGTGTTTGACTTGTGTCATGGTCAAGGTAGAATATCAAAAGCCCTCGGGTTTACTACAACAACCAGAAGTACCCGAGTGGAAGTAGGAGCGGATAACCATGGACTTCATAACTAAGTTACCCAAGGCAACTGGTGAGCTGAACACCATATGGGTAATTGTCGATAGGTTAACCAAGTCCGCACACTTCCTACCAATAAAAGAGACTGACAAAATGGAGAAACTGACAAGGACATACATCGAATAGACTGTACAATTTCATGATGCGCCAATATCCATTATCTCAGATAGATATAGACGATTTACGTCACGTTTTTGGCAATCATTGCAAAAGACCTTGGGTACCAGGCTCAACGTGAGTATAGCTTACCATCCACAACCGACAGGGCAAAGCAAGAGAACAATCCAAACGCTGGAAGACATGTTGAGAGCTGGCGTGATAGACTTCGATAAGTCGTGGGACACCCACTTGCCGCTCATCGAACTTTCATACAACAATAGTTATCACACGAGCATTAAGGTTGCTCCATTTGAAGCTTTATAGGAACACAAGTACAGATCCCCTCTATGCTGGGCTAAGGTGAGTGATACTCAGTTAGCCAGAGGTGAAGTACCTAACAGCACTCTCACCGGTCCTGAAATCATATGAGAGACGACAGAGAAAATCGTTCAAATCCGTGAACGATTGAAAGCATCCCGTGACCGACAAAAGAACTACTCGAATAAACGACGCAAACCCTTAGAATTTCAGGTTGGCGATCGAGTGCTGTTGAAGGTCTCACCTTGGAAGGGAATGTTACACTTGAGAAGCGTGGAAAACCAAATCCAAGGTACATTGGGCCATTCGAGATCCTTGTTAGGATTGGCCTAGTAGCCTACAGACCCCAATTACCACAGGAACTCAACAATGTACATCCCACTTTCCATGTGTCAAACCTGTAGATGTGTCTGTCCGACGAGACTCTCATCATATCACTTGACGAGATTGGAGTGAACGAAAATCTCCACTTCGTTGAAAAACCTATAGAGATCATGAATAGGGAAGTCAATAGGACGAAACAAAGCCGCATATCAAGAGTAATGGTCCACTGGAGCGCCAAGTGTGGACCTGGATCTACTTGGAAACGTGAGGACCAAATGAAACCAAAATACCCACATCTCTTCCCAAACTCTTGAGAATATACTCAAGTGCTAAATTTCGGGACGAAATTCTTTCTAACGGGTAGATGATGTGACAATTGTAAATTTTGGTCAACGAAAGTCAACCATAGTCAAACGAAGCGTACGTTAATCCATACGTTGAAAAGTTATTTTCCATAACTTTTGCAATGTATTATTAAATATTATAATACTATGTATGCTAATTCAAAACAATTATCGAGTAAACGCTGAAGATACGGATAATAAACTACTGTAGCGTAAAAATTCGATAATCATACAATTATTATTTTGAGAATAATAATATTCATAAAACGATCTACTCGTAAATACGAACCTGCGGATATATAGAACGTCGAAAACGGAGTTCGTATGTGAAAGTTACAACGATTAAACCGCTGTGAACGGATAAATGTACACAGGGTTTCGACTCAAAATACAAAATGTGGTGTCTTAAACATCAATTATGAAATAACACTTCATATATTATGGAACGTAATAATAACTAGTATTTAATTTCAAAGCCAAATTTAATTTCCGGTAAAATGCCGAAAATCGCAAAATCGAAAGAATACTGCGCTTAAACGCGTATTTCAACACCCAACGAGTTATAATTCAATAAAAATAAATGTTTGACAATGTTTGTATACAAAATAATTATTTAGAACCTCGTTTCGTCAAAAACTCATAAAATTTCACTAAAACGTCTTACGATTTTATAAAAATCACTTATTCATATATAAGTAGGATGCTATTTCTTTTAAAACCAACACACCCTACCCGCCCCTCTACCCTAAATTGGCAGCCACCCTTGGAGAACCTAACATGTCACCACAAAATCCTCATGTCACTATTCACTATCTTAGACTATAAAGGCTACAATTAAATAAATTCAATAAAATCAACCTAAAATCTAATATAAATCAAATAAAGGACTTGAAGATCTTCATTTGACCACCAAAGCTCCCAACATTCTCTCCTTCTCTCTCTCTCCCTCCCTAAAATCCAGCCATCTCCACCACCACCTTGAACCACCGTCAGCCACCACCTTCCACCACCGTCGTTCTTCGTTTTCAAGCGTTTTTCAAATCTTTTTGGTAAGTTAGCTTCCTTTAGTGATTTTAAACCTTATTACACCACTTTTATCTCATTTATACACACTAACATCTATGTAAACCCGTTGGATAATAGCTTTGTCCAAGGGTCATTCGAGCTCCGAAGCTTAGATCTTGTTTTCTACCGTAAATCCCGCAAGAACAACCTTGTTTTTAAGTAAAGCACGCATCAAGGGTGAGTTCATACCCCTCATTTTCATCTTTTCTAAACATTTTGGGGGAGAATACAAGTTCACATGTCAAAAATAATTATTTACACAAGATTATATGTGATTATATGTTATAAATAATGATTTACACAAGTTTGTGAAACTAGAAGTTGTGTAAAAATATTTTTGACATGAAATATGGTTAGATCTATGTATTACAAACATTGTGACAAATTATGTTTGTGTAAAAATTACAAAACTATAAATAAAGTGTGTAAAAATACTAGATCTTTAATATAAACGTCATAAAAACGAAAACTAGTAAAAACTACATTTTTGTAACCGGAAACACTATTCTCTAACAAAATGGTTATAACCAAGTTATTACACCATTTTTGTGGGAAATATCTTAAAAGATGTTATTTATAATCATCTAAATAAGTTATTTCGTTATTGTTCGTAAAAATATGATTATTACAACGGTATACTAAAAATAGACTATTATAGGAATAGTATGTTTTTGTGACCGGAAATACGACTTTTCTAATGATTTATAAAAAGCACGTCAATTTGACGTGATAACGACTATTTAAGACTTATAACGTCATAATAAACTTGGGAAATTATATTTTTACAAGGAAGTTGGCATTTTAAACAAAAATGACTATATTCAAAATAATGTGTATGAAAAATGACCATTTGGAAAGATTACCATCATTTTGACAAAATGACAAGATTTAAAATGTTGTCATCACTTATGTAAGATGACTAAAACAAATTTCTTGCCATGACATGTTGATAAACTTTAAATCTATCTTATTAGTACATTTAGTGCCTTAGATGTAAGAAATCATACTTTTCAACTTATTGACATTTTTTAGGCTTAAATACGTTAACACAACGAAAACATTTATATAAATTATAATGGGTATAATTTATGGAACGAACGACAAAGATACGACAGAAATACTAAAGATAATTATATAAATATATAATTATTACATACTATAATTATCATAGACAATTTGATAATTACAAACGCAAAGGAGTTTTCATATATTTACATATTATAATTATCATGGACATTTTGATAATTACGAATACAAAAGAGTTTTCACTACATCTACAAGCAATGTTTTACACTATAATTATCATGAGTATATTTTGATAATTACAAATACAAAAGGGTTTTCATTTCAGTACGAACTAGGATAAAACATCACGTTGGGTAGTTATGTGAGACATTTCTTCACAGTACTGAAAGATGTACGCACTAAGTCATGGATTATAACCTTAATCATTCATGAGCGAGATAGTTGTGTATAGATCTATACGGGACTGACAATCCCGCACCTAAGCTGCTAGCTACAGCTAGACCGGCAGGTCTGGGATGACAAATGTCTTAACATTACGACGCCTGAAGAACGTCGTGACAGGCCTACATACTAGTCACAGCAAGGTTATAATAACTCACATGAACGACAACAAATATCCTTAGTTTAGGGAAAAACATCTTCAAATGGTTTTATATAAATATAAAACTACATATTGCTCTACACAAAATATAAGTACGGTTTTACTTATACATACGGGTTTTATGGGATTAAAATCACATTTTATCAAGATACAAATATAAGTATGGTTTTACTTATACATACGGGTTTTATGGGATTAAAACCACATTTTATCAAGATACAAATATAAG
Organism: Cichorium intybus; assembly: GCA_023525715.1. NCBI lineage: Eukaryota > Viridiplantae > Streptophyta > Magnoliopsida > Asterales > Asteraceae > Cichorium > Cichorium intybus. The sequence goes on along the minus strand of CM042017.1, from coordinate 63,957,307 downwards.
TATGGTTTTACTTATACATACGGGTTTTATGGGATTAAAACCACATTTTATCAAGATACAAACATAAGTACGGTTTTACTTATACAAACGAGTTTTATGGTATTAAAACTACATTCTAACAAGTTACAAACATAAGTATGCTTTTACTTATACATACAAGTTTTATGGAAATTAAAACTACAATTCAGTAAGATACAAATAAAAGTACAATTTTACCTACGTAAAGGTTTTTCGAAATTTGATCTACAAATAAATCTACGAATAAACATGTATTTACATGGTTTTGTACAAGAATAAGACTACGTAATACTATTTCCAAGTATAGAACACTTATACATTTTCGGTCTTGGGGTTTTTAAGACTACGACTCATTTATAAGAAAATATTGGATTTTCTGGTTTCAAACACTATCTCTTACAAGGAAAAAGGACTATGGATTTTCTCATACAAAAATCTTATGAACTCACCAACGTAATGTTGACACTCTTTTAAATTACTTGTATTCTTAGGGAACAATTAGTCAGGTCCGACTAACCTTTTGGAATGGGACGCGAAGACGTCTCTTTTACTTATTTCATTATCATATTGTAATTGGGTTGAAACAATACCGTTTGAACAATGTAACTTTCCAATTATAATGTATGATGGTTGTTATCTACTTATGTTTCAATGTATGCAATGGTTGTGATGCTATGTCCCGTTCCGCCCTCAGACGATTCCGCCATCGTGGTTTGGGGGTGTGACACATATTCGTTATAACATTACGACGTTTTCACTATTACACTACAAGATTTTCAGTATTACACTACGAAGATTTTCGCTATTACACTACGAACGTTTTCACTACTACACTACGAGATTTTACAAAAGAATCACTATGTTTCTCACTACAAAAATCTTATGAACTCACCAACTTAATGTTGACACTTGCAAAATTACTTGTATTCTCAGGTAACAATTATTCAAGTACGACAAACCTCTGGATGGGATGCAGAGACGTCTCTTTTTATTATTTTGATATCATAATGTAATTGGTCTAAAGATATATTGTTGAACAATATAACTTTCCAATTATAATGTATGATGGTTGTTTATCTACTTATGTTTCAATGTATGCAATGGTTGTGATACTATGATTCGTTCCGCCCTCCGACGATTCCGCCATCGTGGTTTGGGGGTGTGACACGCAACAAATGTATCAATCACGCTCAACAACGGCAACATATTGCACTTTTGATTTCATTTCTGATTAATTTAATATAACATGTTCTTAATTTTGTAAAGTTTATGATTACAGGACGTTGTTGAGTTCTTTGAATTCACTTTTGATAACGGGATTTGGTTTCTAATCAGTTTTTCTATCGTGTTTTCGTGTTTTAATTTTGTCGTGTTCGTGTTAGCCAAAAAAAAAACCGAGATCATGTCGTGTCGTGTTCGGGTTAAGAAAAAAACAAGTCGTGTCGTGTCGTATTTGATAAATACCCGAAACGAAGCCTGATTTTCCACCCCTATGTAAATCCAAGATATTAGTTTGTCAGGTCAACATCGAGAAATAATCAGGGCATTTGGTATTAGGAACTGAGGAATAGCATAAAATGAAAATTAAAGGAAACCAAACATGGAAAATTTTTGATTCAGTTATTTGGATGGATAATGCCATCTTCAAGATGTAACAAAAATATTGTTGTTTTAGCAATTGATTTTATTGCATCGGTGATTATGTTTTAAAATAGCATATTAATATTTTCAATATTTTGATAAGAAAACAATTTACGATTTTGATTATCATATTAGGGAGAATTTCATATATGTCTTAAATAAATATTTAAAATATTATATTTGTCTAATGTAATTCTTGAATATTATATATAATACATTTTATAAGATTTTAAAATATCATATCTGGCCAACATAATCTATAATATATATATATATATATATATATATATATATATATATATATATATATATATATATATATATATATATATATATATATATATATATATATATATATATATATATATATATATATATATATATATATATAGATCAAGGTTCAAATGAGAACAATTTCAATAATTATTGAAATTGAGAACATGAAAACAAATATAAACCACAAAATTTTATAAGAGACGCACATCTGCCCCCTTCCACCTCAACCACCACCAAACTTCTACGCCTCCACTACCACCCATCTCCACCACGTCCACTATCCAGCGCCAATCCATCTTACCTGACCCACTCCCGCTCCACCTCACCCACCCACCCTACCCTACCCACCCCCCTCCGCCCACCAAAAAAAAAATATTTTTTACCAACCACTCCGCTCCACCCCACCCACCATCACCCACCCCACGCCACCCCTACCCTACCACACCCTCCCCGCCCACCAAAAAAAAAATTAATTTTTACCACCCAATTCCGCTCCACCCCACCCACCAGCACCCACCCTACCCTACCCACGCCATCCCACCCTACCATACCTTACCCCACCAAACAAAAAATAATAATTTTTTTTACCATCCACACCCGCTCCACCCCACCCTACCCTACCCCCCCCCTCGTCCAACAAATTTTTTTTATTTTATTTTTCACACTCTCGCTCCACCCCTCCCACCTGCACCCACCCTACCTGCCTACCCTACCCCACCGTACCCTACCCCGTCCACCAAAAAAATATTTTTTTTAATATTTTTACCACCCACTCCCACTCCCGCTCCATCCCACCCACCAGCACTCACCCCACCCTACCCACCCCACGTCACCCTACCCTACCCCGCCCACCAAAAAATTTTTAATTTTTTTACCATCCAATCCCGCTCCACCCCACCTACCAGCACCCACCCTACCCTACCCACCCCACCCCACCTTACCCACCTACCTCGCCCCACCACAAAAAAATTAATTTTTTTTACCACCAACTCCCGCTCCACCCAAACCCACCAGTACCCACCCTACTTACCCACCCCACCCCACAGTACCCTACCCCGTCCACCAAAAAAATAAATTTTTTTATATTTTACCACCCACTCCCGCTCCACCCCACCCACCAGCACCCACCCTACCCTAACCACCCCTACGTTACCCTACCCTACCCTGCCCACCAAAAAAAATTTAATTTTTTACCACCCTACCCACCAACACCCACCCTACCCTACCCACCTCACCCACCCCACCTTACCCACCTACCCCGCCCCACCACAAAAGATTAATTTTTTACCACCAACTCCCACTCCACCCAACCCACCAGCACCCACCCTACCTTACCGACCCCCACCAATTTTTTTCACTCACTCCTGCTCCACCCCACTAACCAGCACCCACCCAACCTACCCACCACACCCCCGGACCCTACCCCTACTACCCCCATCCCAACTATATCATCACCCTGCCCACCAAATTGTTTTTTAATTTTTTACCACTCACTCCCGATCCACCCCACCCTAACCCACCCACCCGACAAACCAGCACCTCACCCTACCTTACCCCACCCCCACCCTACCCTACCATCACCCCGCCCACCAATTTTTTTTTAATTTTTTTACCACTCACTCCCGATCCACCCCACCCACCCCACCATTCACATGTGCATATAGACTTTTAATCAGATATGAATAATAATATTTAATCACATGTGAATAGTTCAATCATATGTGAATAACAATGTTTAATCGCATGTGATTAAATACATATGATAGGAAAATTTATTTAAAAATAAAAAATTTGTTATGTACATATTTACACATGAATAACATGTGAATAACAAGGTTATAATCACATGTTAATAATAGGGTTTTATCACATGTGAATAGCTGAATCATATGTGATCAACAATGTTTAATCACATATGATTAAATACATATAATAAGAAAATTTATTAAAACATAAAAAATCATTATGTACATATTTGCATATAAATAACATGTTTTAATCACATGTGAATATGTGAATAACAAGGTTTAATCACATGTGATTGAAGAAAAAGCATATCACATGTGAACAAGATTTCAAAATCATATATGATTAAGCGCTGAATAACAAGGTTTAATCACATGTGATTGAACAAAAAAACAATCACATGTGAACAAGATTTCAGAATCATATATGATTAAGCACTTAATGGTACCTGAACAAGCCTACAGCTCCTTGGACTTCGACATGACAAAGAATAGGGGTGTGAGACTGGTTTTTTGAGTTTGGTGGCGTATTTTGAGGTCGGAGTAAGTGCAAGGACCACTGATTGGCGGGATTTGGATGAAAGTTTCTTTCAGCCGTTTTGTCGAACACCTTAGGTGCATAAAGTGTGTCTCCATATGTGATCAACAATGTTTAATCACATGTGATTAAATACATATAATAAGAAATTCTATTTAAACATAAAAAATCTTTATGTACATATTTGTATATAAATAACATGTTTTAATCACATGTGAATATGTGAATAACAATGTTTAATTACATGTGATTGAAGAAAAAACATATCACATGTGAACAAGATTTTAGAATCATATATGATTAAGCGCTTAATAAGGTTTTAATCACATGTGAATAATAAGTTTTATCACATGTGAAAAGCTTACATATGTGATCAACAATGTTTAATCATATGTGATTAAATACATATAATAAGAAAATTTATTTAAACATAAAAAATTCATTATGTACATATTTGCATATAAATAACATGTTTTAATCAAATGTGAATAACAATGTTTAATCATATGTGATTGAAGAAAAAAAATATCACATGTGATTGATGAAATTCTGGTTAAGACATTTCATCGAACAACTTATGTGCATACTTCTTCTTCAGCTTATGTGCACGTGCACCTCTAAGGTTCACCAAATTCAGAAAGTTTCAAAGTTTCAGCAAGAAAGTAAACATATTCAGCAAGAAATTGAATTAATTACAAAATTTCAGCAACAAATTACAAATTTTCACACATTTTATAGATCATCAGATTGTTGTTGTGGAAGCCATGAATTAATTATTCCTCGAGCCTTATTTAAATTCACCCTAATGATTTTAATTAAATAATTGTTGCATGTATACTGCCGCCTTTGTATGACTGCAAAACAAAGCAATAACAAAGCTAAAGTACCGGTGAGGAATGCATAACGTACAAGTTCCAATGCATACATGACTATAAACCTCCAAAAGTGAAGAATAAGCAAACAATGCAGAAACAGAGCAAGAAAACACAACAATTAACCAAAGCAATTGGTATCGTATCGACAATTTAGGGCGTAGATTCAAACTTTTTTTAGCTAATTCTATAGCTTTTTCTGTTTCTTGTATATAATAAATCAATGGTTAAATGCACATAATTAGTGCGTTTGTAAGTATTTTACACATGAAAATCCCAAAATCATATCCTAATCTCAAAATTAGAAAACGAACAAATGAATCAGAGAATCTAAAGTTCCTAACAATCAAAATAACTTGAAAGCGTATGGCATACATCTACAACTGGTATACTAGCCGACGCCTGCGCTGAAGAAGAAGATGGCTGTGAGAACAACTGGTTGGATCTGTTTTCTGGTCGACGACTACGAGAGGAAGGCAATTGATATTTCATTACGTGATAGCCTATTCTAGCAAATTCAACCAAAAAATCAAACTCAAGTTCAGAAATTCAACAAACAAACCCAATAAGCACATTTAATATTTCACCTTTGTTCTTAGGTGCGGTATCATAGATATCTTTTTTGAAGAAGGCTATTGACGATTACTTGAACCAAGATCACTGGGTGGTGATTCGTCGTTGGCAGAGGCCTTGGGTGGGGTGTCGTCGGTGGCATAGGCAATTGAGATCTGGCCAGAAGGAATGGAGAGAAAATGTGAATGAGGGGAGGAAAGTGAAAATAATTCATGAACGAGATATAGAATAAAAAATAATAAAAAAATCTTTTTTGGCAGTGATTGCAGTTGAAGGAGCCTGACGGGCCTTTTTAAAAATTACGTGGTTCAGAATTGTTCTCATGTTCTCAGTTTAAAAATTATTCTCATTTTAACCTCCCCTATATATATATATATATATATATATATATATATATATATATATATATATATATATATATATATATATATATATATATATATATATATATATATATATATATATATATATATATATATATATATATATATATATATATATATATATATTCAATTGAGAACCGATAAAAGGTAAAGAACTAGAGAACATATATCATCCATTCATTATTTGAAATCTAAGGTTATGATTAAAATAAAAATTATTTAATTATTAATAATTCAAAATTAAATTAAATTAACTTAATAATAGAATAAGGGTATAATTGTCATTAATCCCTAATTTAATTATATCATCTCTTAAAGTCACTCCCTTCTCTCTTATTTGTTCCGATCTCCTCTCTCAATGTATTAGGTTCTTTTTTTTCGTAACCCCAATGCCATCAAACCTATAGCCTCTTGTAATTGAATAATAGCTTCTCATCTCTCAAACTTCCTAAGCTTCAACAAACCCATGTAGCTTCTCCAAATTCCGGTGCCGGAATTTTCCAATTACACTCACTATCTTCTCAAACTTCCTCAGCTTCTCTACAACACTCTCTCCAATCATCTGAACAGCAAATGCCATTTCTCCAATGCCACTGCCGCCGCCTCCCACCACCGCATTATACGTTATGGTTCCACGGCTTGAACCCAATATATACGCCGATGCCTTCAACAAAGTCTGCATGAAGGAGAGAATGGACATGGAGGAGAGAATGTAGATCTGATTGGAGATTTTACTGGAAAATGGAAAGAACCGATTAAAGCAGTCCATACAGGTGGGCCACGATATGAAGCTGAAGTTTGACTTGCACAAGGAAAGTAAGTTTTAGCATGAGTTTTAAAATTGACCTCGTTCTTCCTCAATAATTCACCTCGCTCTTTCTCATTGGTGGAAATTGGTTTGCTTGTTTTTGGAAAATTGATACTCGTTATGTCTATTATATATATATATATATATATATATATATATATATATATATATATATATATATATATATATATATATATATATATATATATATATGAGACGGTTAAAATAAGAACAATTTTTTATATGAGAACATGAGAACAATTTTTGACATAACAATTTTAAAAAAGACGGAATAGATCCGATAATCATAGACTGGATTAGAAATCACCCCTTCACCCCATTCGGTCTTAATTCCTATCGTTTCCTTCTTTCTTTCATCTGCTCTCTCGCCGATTTTTTTTTTTTGGAAACGGCTATGATATTCAGGGAACGTTAGACCATGCGTCAGCCATCCCTGAGGGGCAGGACTTACAGACCACACAGGAATCGCCTCCCTTCCCACCTTTCGCACACCTCTTGCTCTCTCGCCCATTGTTCTTTACAGTTACCATACCGGAGAAAAGAAGGAAGAATTTTATCTTTGCTATTGGATCGGCAAGGACAGCACGGAGGTAAATAAAAAAACGAAATCGTCTATATCAACTAAACGATTGCGTGATTGCATTTTGATTTCAATCGATGTGTATCAACAGGAGGACCAAAATACAGTTGCGAAGCTTACTACATCAATGTTCAACCCACTGAAGGCAAGATCTGTTCAAGGCCGTATCTATCAAGAGAAGAGCCACCGCAATTTGTCGCGAGTTTCCAGCTGATGGTTCTTTTCAAGGTACTTGCGTAACATTTCTTTGATTTTCGATTCGAATTCCCTTCTTCTGTTGTGGAATTGGACGATAAGGTTGATGATTCATACTAGGTTTCATGGTTCCAGTTTGTCTCGATTTCACGATTCCAGTTTGGATAAGCATCTGATTAGCTTCACAACTAAAGTTTAGTTTCGTGTTGCAGATCTGATTCATACCAGGTATTGAAAATCAAATACTAGTTCAAAAATCAGGTTCAATTTTGTTCAGTTGATTATATAATCGGCTTCAATTTTGCAAAATTGGTTATGTAATAGGTTCGTTCAATTGGGATACTTGCGATTGGTTAAGCTTAGGTTCTCATTTGATGTTGTCTTCATGCACACCATATGTTCGTTAAATTGCCCAAGTGAAATACAGATGCGTTTGAGAAGGAGATTGAAGGGATGCCTTCTACCGGTACTATTGGTGAAAAGAAGTTATGAAAGATGTTCTTACTAGCAAATGCTGTTTCACTAGTTTTTGTAATAAATGTAAGTTTTTTATTTTTTTTCCTTGAATTTTGTCTGTGGGAACATTCTAATCGTATATGATTCTGAAAGAAAATGAGGATTCAATTACTGAGTTCCAAACTTCCAATTAACCGTCTCATCACCCTAATTCCATTTCAAATTGATGATTTAATAATCACAGTGGAGTGGAGTTCTGGTCAAATCTGTACTTTGTGTCTTTTTAGTTTGAATCTCATATATATGTGAATAACAATGTTTAATCACATATGAATAATAAGGTTTCATCACATGTGAATAACAATGTTTAATCGCATGTGATTAAACATTGTTGATCACATATGATTAAGCTATTTGCGTGTGATAAAATCCTATTATTCACATGTGATTAAAACATGTTATTCACATGTGATTAGAACTTGTTATTTTCATGTGAATATGCTCAAATATAACTTTTTTTTATTTTTTAATAATTTTTGTTATTATATGTATTCAATCACATGTAATTAGAACGTGTTATTCATATGTGAATATACTCAAATAGAATATATTTTCGTGGGCCGGGGAGGGGAGTGGTAGGATAGGGTGGGGTGGGGTGGGTGCTAGTGGGTGGGGTGGAGCTGTATGCTTGTTCACGTACTATTAAGCGCTTAAGCATATATGATTCTGAAATATTGTTCACATGTGATATGTTTTTTCTTCAATCACATGTGATTAAACCTTGTTATTCAGATATTCACATGTGATTAAAACATGTTATTTATATGCAAATATGTACATAATGATTTTTTTATGTTTAAATAAAATTTGTTATTATATGTATTTAATCACATATGATTAAACATTGTTGATCACATATGGAGACACACGTTATGCACCTAAGGTGTTCGACAAAATGGCTGAAAGAAACTTTCGTCTAAATCTCGCTTATCAGTGGTCCTTGCACTCACTCCGACCTCAAAATACGCCACCAAACTCAAAAAACCAGTCTCACACCCCTATTATCTATCATGTCGAAGTCCAAGGAGCTGCAGGCTTGTTCAGGTACAATTAAGCGCTTAATCATATATGATTCTGAAATCTTGTACACATGTGATATGTTTTTTTGTTCAATCACATGTGATTAAACCTTGTTATTAAGCGCTTAATCATATATGATTCTCAAATATTGTTCACATGTGATATGTTTTTTCTTCAATCACATGTGATTAAACCTTGTTATTCACATATTCACATGTGATTAAAACATGTTATTTATATGCATATATGTACATAATGATTTTTTATGTTTAACTAAATTTTCTTAATTATATGTATTTAATCACATGTGATTAAACATTGTTGATCACATATAATTAAGCTATTCACATGTGATAAAACCCTATTATTCACATGTGATTATCACCTTGTTATTCACATATAATTAAGTTATTCACATGTTATTCATATGTAAATATGTACATAACAAATTTTTTATTTTTAAATAAATTTTCCTATCATATGTATTTAATCACATGCGATTAAACATTATTAATCATATGTTATTCACATATGATTGAACTATTCACATGTGATTAAACCTTATTATTCATATCTGATTAAAAGTCTATCATTCACTTGTGAATATGTACATGTGAATGGTGGGGTGGGGTGGATCGGGAAGGAGTGGTAAAAAATTAAAAAAAAATTGGTGGGCGGGGTGATGGTAGGGTAGGGGTGTGTAACACCCGATTTTTAATAAAACATCTTCATTTAAATAAATATCAATTTATTCAATAATTAACATTTTGAAGATATTTAGAAATCATTTTAAACATCAATTCACCGCATGAATCCACAATTAAGCAGCATCAGTGTGTACTCGTCATGCCTGGCCGTCATTTCCACCTGTACAACCTGAAATGGTAATTTAATAGGGAAGGATAAGCACACGGCTTAGTGAGCTCCAACAACTATACAGCATATCAGTTACACATACTTTACCCCTAATAGGAAAAATACAACCACACGTCACATAATCTGCTCTACCCAGTATATTGGATTATAACCTCCTATATGTATCTGCTCAGTAAATCTAATTCCCGTGCTCAGCACTTAAAGTCGTACATACCCTGTACATCGAGTCATGCGTATCTGCTCAGTGTATTTTGCACGTATCTCTATATTACTCAGTACGTCGAGCCCACACACACCATAACCCAACCCATACAATTATAACAGAAAGATATATATCAATAATATACACACAACTTGGTACCATTTACCAACATCTTATAAGCACACAAAATACAGTAAAGGACATATAACGTCCACACAATGTAGTGAGAAACTCACCTGATTATAGTCGACTACAGCGTTTATCTCTGCTTCGTATTTCCTCTTTAACTGTTAACACCATAAGACATTTATCACTCTTTACTCGTTAACTATATCATAGTTGCTTCACTAGACCCTTCTATAATTCTAACATGATACATCGTGATTTATCAAGTAAAGGATAGCCAGATAGAAGATTAGTTGGGGTGGCAGGATCCTTTCAGCATTTTAGCCTTTCGGAAAATCCAACAACCAGATCCCAAGTAATCGGCCTAGACACCATCCTCGTAAGTAAATCACTCGGTATTATTTTTGGAATTACGAATAGTATAACCTCTACATATTATAGTTTAACACTTATAAACTACTATAGAAATACGATAGTGATTACTCACTTAAGATTGGCGTTTTCGCAAAGCCTTGGCACGTTTCCCGTTCCGCTCTTCCAACACTTGCCGAGAACCTCGTTACCAGCTACCGCTCGCTCCTAACTCCTCCCGACCTATTTTCCTCACCAGAACACTCCTCGATATCGTAAGGTTGTTTGGTGTTTGTTGTGGGTTGAAATGAAGAAGTTGGGCCTCTATTTATAGGGCTTGAAAACACTATTCACGACGTCATCGTTTGCGTCATCTTTACTATTCACGACGTCATCGCTTACATCATCTTTACTATTCACGACGTCATCGCTTACATCATATTTACTATTCACGACGTCATCGCTTACATCATCTTTATTATTCACGACGTCATCGCTTACATCATCTTTACTATTCACGATGTCATCGCTTACATCATCGAGAACTATTTACGAGGTAATCGCTTACATCATTTCTCGGAATCACTATTCACGCCGGAGTACTGTTCACGACGGAGTTACTATTCACAATTTTTTTTTTGAAACGGTCGTTACAAGTTCTCCCCCCTTTATAAGATTCCGTCCCCGGAATCTCCAGCGTTGACATACACTTATTCTTCCACTCAATCATTCTCTATTTCAACACAATACGGTTGTATTAGTAAACCCAAAGGGTATTACAATACTGGCACATTAACCACCTCTAATCAACTAGGCCAACCTATTGAGACTAATAAGTACTCGTTATGTAATCTCATATACTCACAATACTGACATCATGGATGCAAGGTACTTGTTATGCATCGTATAATCATAATCACATGTTCTCCACATCATATCACAACCCCTGCTATTCACAACCTCAACAGCTCAGCTATTCACCAGACACCCGACTGTATGCGTGTTAGAACTGCCAGCCAATAAAGCCATCACAACACTTGTATGTGGTCCCACCACAATTACTGCTCATAAGATCCACAACATATATGTGGTCTTACCAAATGTGGCCCCACTAAATAAGTGGTCACAACCACAATTACTATTAACCCTCACAGAATAAATGGTCATAACTACAAGTTACCAGTGGCCCCAACAGAATAAGTGGTCTCAACCACAAGTACAAGTAGCCCCATAGCATAAGTGGTCCCAACCACAATACGAGTAGCCCCACCTAATAAGTGGTCCCAACTACAAGTATAAGTGGCCCCACAGAATAAACAGTTTTTCGCTCTAAAGGCTTAACGGTTAACACACATACGACTGCACAGCTCTGCAACCAACCACATGACACCAAGAATCCTTATATCAGCTCAGCCTCCACACACAACTACAAAATCTCCACCCACCATAGGATACCATATCCATGGTTATCACCACTTAATACTTACGTATTCGTCCGCACAGCTAATATCAACTAGATATTCAACCAGCTACCGACACAGTTTATCCACGGTTACTTGCCTGTGAGTTACCTACTTAAGAGGTATTCACTTAGTCTATTACCCAACACACATATGCTAACAAGATAGTTATCTTGGTCAATTAGCAATATTTTCTCAACTCATTATTTTCAGATACTAACAGATTTTAAGTACATGATACACTGATAGGCCACATCTAGCCTATTATGATACATTCGTTCATAGTATTCACTACCTACATGAATACCCTTACGCCACACCACTATGTCATCTGCACTCTCACGAGTTGTTATTATATGTCCATCCCGTATACATGTACTTCTCTTGTACGGGAATGGATAAAACTCTAATTCTGCAAACATATGACACCACGTATAAAACCTTATTGTAACACCCGACTTATTAACAAAAACACCCCAAAAATTTTTCATTTTTCAAACCAAATATATTACAATCAAAACCATAAACATGGGGTATTAGTTAACAAAATCAGAGCACAAGTGTATCACGAAGTACAATACATAAAATATTATACATTCTTCAAGCCGGGTCATTACTTTCAAATTCTAAGTCCTCAATCACGGACTTTGTCTTTTCCCTTCCCGGGATCACGCTCACCTGCAGGGACATATCAAATAAACTGTGAGCTATAAAGCCCAATGAGTAATCTAGCAATTAACATGCACATATAAGAGAATAACAACAAATAGACTCTTAATCATTTTCTGTCCCAAAAGTCATAGTCATTTCTGACCGCACCGTAAATCATAGCCCGAAGGCCGCACCAAAATCATAGCCCGAAGGCCGCACCAGTTGGATATAACATCCAAAATCATAGACTTATAGGCCGCACCAAAATATCATAGCCCGAAGGCCGCACCAGTTGGATATAACATCCAAAATCATAGCCTTATAGGCCGCACCAAAATATCATAGCCCGAAGGCCGCACCAAAATCATAGCCCGAAGGCCGCACCAGTTTATATATGATATACGTGAGATTACTCACCTGAAGGTTTGCTACTACTAGCTTTTGTCAACCCTTGCCTTTCAAAATGTTCCGCACGATCTTGTCCCGTACCTCAAAACTTCCAATTTTGCCCTTATGAATGCTATAATCAAACTTGCAAATTCCAAGCCTTCAAGAACTTTCAATCCTCTGCAGAAAATCAGCTCCTAGATCACTCCCGTAACCCCCAAAATTCTGCACAAGTCATTTCTTTTATACTTCCAAATTTTACACTTTTGGTCCTTGAAGTTCTAAGTCTTAAACTCTTGCCACCATTTACACAATTTATGACATAAATCACATTTTTATAACATTTTAAGTCCAAGACTCAAAATATTATTACGAAACAAGTCCTTTTCTGTCAAAAAGACCAAATTACCCTTTTGAGGTAAAATGACCATTTTGCCCTTTTTATTATAATTATATAATAAACATATTTCGGCGTTACAAATTCTCCCCTCCTTTAAGAGATTTCGTCCCCGAAATCATACAAAAAGTTGAGGGTATTTTTCCCGCATTTCACTTTCGGTCTCCCACGTCATGTCGGAACCTTTGTGATGACGCCAAAGGACTTTCACCATGCTAATCTTCTTATTTCGCAGGTGTCTTGTCTTGCGGTCTAGTATCCGTTCGGGTTGCTCCGGGTATCTCAACTTTTCATCCACTTCAACTTCAGCAAGAGGTACATGTTGAGACTTATCAAACAAAGTTTTCCTCAAATGGGACACATGGAATACATCATGTATACCATGAAGTTCATCAGGTAACTCTAATCTATACGCCACAGCTCCAACTCTTTGGGATATACGGAAAGGTCCAATGAAGCGAGGACTCAACTTCCCTTTCTTCCCAAAACGAATTAAGCCTTTCCAAGGGGATACTTTGAGCATTACCATATCTCCTACTTGGAATTCTATCGGTTTCACCCGTTTGTCCGCATACTGTTTCTGTCTATTCTGAGCTACCTTCAAATTTTCGCGTATCAGTTTGATCTTTTCTTCGGTCTGTGCTACAATTTCGGGTCCAGCCAACGGCTTTTCCCTAACTTCAGTCCAGCAGGTCGGAGTACGGCACGGTGCTCCATACAAGGCTTCATACGGGGCCATCTGAATGCTGGAATGATAGCTGTTGTTGTACGCGAATTCCACTAAAGGCAAATGATCTTCCCAGCTTCCACCGAAGTCTATGACACAAGTCCTCAACATGTCTTCCAAAGTCTGGATTGTTCTTTCACTTTGGCCATCGGTCTGCGGGTGGTATGCTGTACTCATAAGTACTTTTGTACCCAATTGCTGTTGTAGACTCTGCCAAAAATGAGAAGTAAACCTACTATCTCGGTCCGATACTATCGATACTGGAAGTCCATGCCGACAAATTACCTCATCAATGTAGATTTTCGCGAGTTGATCTACTCTGTACTTCTCCTTATATGGTATAAATTGTGCCGATTTGGTCAATCGATCAACAATTACCCATATAGAATCATATCCTCGCGGTGTCCGCGGCAACTTCGTCACAAAATCCATAGTAATATGGTCCCATTTCTTCTCTGGAACCGGCAATGTTTGTATTTCCCCATACGGTTTCTGATGATTTGACTTAACTTGCAGACAAGTCAAACATCTTTCCACAAACCTTCCAATGTCCTTCTTCATTCCAGGCCACCAATACATCGGTTTTAACGTCCGATACATCTTAGTACTGCCCGGATGAACTGCATAACGACTATAGTGTGCATCTTCTAGAAGCAATTTCCGCGCTTCTCCTTGTTTTGGGACCCATATTCGACCTCTGAAGGTCTTCAATTTCTGAGCATTTTCTTCCAAATGCTTCAAATATCCAACCATTCTTTCGCTTTTAACATTCTCCGGCTTACACGCTTCTTCTTGTGCTAAACGAATCAATTCTGGTAACCGACTTACTACACCCATACACGCAGATGAAATTTTTAGAGAAACTTCTTTTCGACTTAGAGCGTCTGCCACCACGTTCGCCTTACCAGGGTGGTACTGAATTTCACAATCAAAGTCTTTCAGTAGATCCATCCACCTTTGCTGTCTCATGTTGAGTTCTTTCTGGTCGAAGAGGTACTTCAGGCTCTTATGATCCGTGTAAATGACAAACTTTACACCGTATAAATAATGCCTCCATAACTTCAACGCTAAAACCACCGCAGCTAGTTCCAGATCATGAACGGGATACTTCTTCTCGGCATCTTTTAATTGGCGGGACGCATAGGCTATGACCCGACCCTTCTGCATTAGCACACAACCAAGACCAATTCTAGAAGCATCGCTGTAAATCACATACTCTTCTCCGCTTTGTGGTAAAGCCAACACCGGTGCTTCACATAAAGCTTGTTTCAACTTCTGGAACGCTTCTTGTTGCTTTTCGGCCCACGTGAACTTTTCACCTTTCTTGGTCAACTTAGTCAACGGAGCAGCTATCGAAGAGAAATTCTCGACAAATCTTCTGTAATAGCCTGCCAAACCAAGAAAACTCCGTATTTCAGTTGGACATCGAGGCGGTTCCCACTTCATCACGGCGTCAACCTTTGCTGGATCTACTTTCACTCCCTCGGCATTAATTACATGGCCAAGAAATTGGACTTCTCTTAGCCAGAATTCACACTTGGAGAATTTAGCATACAACTTTTCTTGACGAAGCAGCTCTAGCATCTGTCGCAAGTGTACTTCATGCTCGGCTTGACTTCACGAATACACCAGAATGTCATCAATAAACACAATCACTGAGGTATCAAGAAACGGTCGACACACCCGGTTCATAAGATCCATGAATACGGCTGGAGCATTGGTTAACCCAAAAGGCATCACCAAAAACTCATAATGACCGTATCTCGTACGAAAGGCTGTCTTCGGAATGTCTGACTCCCTTATCTTCAACTGGTGATAACCCGACCTCAGGTCAATCTTGGAAAAATAGGACGCGCCTTGCAGCTGGTCAAACAAGTCGTCTATTCTGGGTAGCGGGTACTTGTTTTTCACCGTGATCTTGTTTAACTCCCGATAGTCAATACACATGCGCATTGACCCATCTTTCTTCTTAACAAACAAGATAGGGGCTCCCCAAGGCGATGTACTCGGTCTGATAAAACCCCTGTCTAACAATTCTTCCAGTTGCTTTCGCAGTTCCACCATCTCTGAAGGTGCTAATCGGTATGGAGCTCGTGCAACAGGCGCAGCTCCCGGAACCAGTTCAATCGTGAACTCAACCTGTCGATCTGGTGGCAACCCTGGAAGTTCGTCTGGAAACACATCTGGGAACTCGTTCACCACATTCACATTCGCTACCCCCACTTTAATCGGTTGAGCCACCGATACATAAGCTAGATAGGACATCCCTCCTTTACTGATACAGCTTCGGGCTTGAGCAAAGGAGATGACTGGCATTCGCAACCGAGGTCGTTCACCCTGAATCTTTATCCAATTCCCATCAGGTGACAGCACTGTGATATTTTTATTTCTGCAATCCATGTTAGCATAATTCATTGCTAACCAATCCATTCCCACAATCACACCAAATTCATTGGTAGTCATCGGCTTCAAATCTATAGGGAAGACGGTCCCGTAGATTTTAAGCTGACAACCTTCCAGGTGTTCGGAAACCCAAACATATCTACTGTCGGCTATAGCCACCTCTAAACTTTCATCCATAGGAGTTAACGGTACATTCAAGCGAGACAACAAAGACTCCGATACGAAACAGTGAGTAGCCCCCGGATCAAAAATAACATATACAGGTATGGAATTAAGAGTGAAGATACCTGTCACCATATCTGTTTTCTCACGGGCTTCCTCCACCGTCATCTGAAAAGCTCGCGAGGCTACCGGTCGTCCTCTGTTCTTCGGTTCTTCTTTCTTTCCACCATGATCATCTCTGGGTCTTTCACTATATACCCCAGATTTCAATTGGGGACAGTTCAGGCGAAGATGATCTGTAGCCCCACATTGATAACATCTGCGCTCCGCCCGACAGTTAATAGCTTCATGTCCCGATTTTCCACAGTTTCGACAATTCACAGACGTAGTATTAACCCGACAACTTCCAAAGTGCCTTTTTCTACATTTATCACACCACTTTCCTTCGTCTCTTTGGCTTTTTCCCCTGGACCCGGATTGTTGCGACTTTTTCTGAGGCGTCCAACCTTGGTCTTCCGCCTTTCTTTTTGTTTCAACGACTTTCTTTTCGTCTTCTTGTCGCTTTAATTCGGTCTCCCTTTCTGTGGCTCGATCCACCACTTGCCGGAAAGTAGTTAGTTTCAACGGTTGCACGATTTCTCTAATTCGGGTTGTTAACCCCCGAACATACTTGTCAATCTTTCTCTTTTCAGTGTAAATGTGGTGTTCAGCAAACCTAGCTTTCTCCAGAAAGCTAAGGGTATATTCCTGAACAGATCGGGAACCCTGTTCCAGGTGTAGGAATTCATCCTCCAACTTCTGAATTGCCACTTCTGAGCAGTATTCTTCATTAAACTTTGTCTTGAATTGCTCCCAAGGTATCGATTGGGATGAATCAAGATCCAATGATTTGTAATAGGTTTGCCACCAATGTAGTGCACCGCTTGTAAGTTGGTTCGTGGCAAATTCCACTTTATCATCATCCGCACACTTGCTTACTCGGAACACCTTCTCAATGTGCATGATCCATTCCATGGCTTTGACCGGATCATCTGTCCCTGAGAATTCCTTTGGTTTACAACCAAGGAAAGATTTATACGTACACCCCATTTTCTTGGTAGAGGCTACTCCACCTTGTGTGTCTTTCACTGCCCGGGCCCGACTTTCTCCCTGGCTTTCTTCTTCTGGCTGCCCGTCATGAACACTTTTTGCAGCCTCTTCAGTAGGATTTGGATTTGCACTCGGATTGGGATTGCCACTTAGGTTAGGGTTATTCGATAATGCTGGCAGCATTTGCCTAACCACTTCTTCCACTATTGCCCGAATATCAGGTGGATTTTGTCCCACCGGTTCCCGTGCTGGTGCTCTTCGCCCAACAGAGCCGCGTGACCTAGCTGGTCCACTTCTGGCAGTTCCACACGAATTAGCACCAGTAGGATTGCTTCGTGTATTTCTCATACTTCAAAATTTTAGCAAACCGTTAGATTACATATATAATAACAAGCTCATATATATCTAACAGTCCATTTATCTGTTCTCCTCTCAAGGTTTAAGTCCAGGAATCTAGTCTAAGACACCTAGTTCACTTAAACCACGGCTCTGATACCAACTTGTAACACCCGACTTATTAACAAAAACACCCCAAAAATTTTTCATTTTTCAAACCAAATATATTACAATCAAAACCATAAACATGGGGTATTAGTTAACAAAATCATAGCACAAGTGTATCACGAAGTACAATACATAAAATATTATACATTCTTCAAGCCGGGTCATTACTTTCAAATTCTAAGTCCTCAGTCACGGACTTTGTCTTTTCCCTTCGCGGGATCACGCTCACCTGCAGTGACATATCAAATAAACTGTGAGCTATAAAGCCCAATGAGTAATCTAGCAATTAACATGCACATATAAGAGAATAACAACAAATAGACTCCTAATCATTTTCTGTCCCAAAAGTCATAGTCATTTCTGACCGCACCGTAAATCATAGCCCGAAGGCCGCACCAAAATCATAGCCCGAAGGCCGCACCAGTTAGATATAACATCCAAAATCATAGCCTTATAGGCCGCACCAAAATATCATAGCCCGAAGGCCGCACCAGTTGGATATAACATCCAAAATCATAGCCTTATAGGCCGCACCAAAATATCATAGCCCGAAGGCCGCACCAAAATCATAGCCCGAAGGCCGCACCAGTTCATATATGATATACGTGAGATTACTCACCTGAAGGTTTGCTACTACTAGCTTTTGTCAACCCTTGCCTTTCAAAATGTTCCGCACGATCTTGTCCCGTACCTCAAAACTTCCAATTTTGCCCTTATGAATGCTATAATCAAACTTGCAAATTCCAAGCCTTCAAGAACTTTCAATCCTCTGCAGAAAATCAGCTCCTAGATCACTCCCGTAACCCCCAAAATTCTGCACAAGTGATTTCTTTTATACTTCCAAATTTTACACTTTTGGTCCTTGAAGTTCTAAGTCTTAAACTCTTGCCACCATTTACACAATTTATGACATAAATCACATTTTTATAACATTTTAAGTCCAAGACTCAAAATATTATTACGAAACAAGTCCTTTTCTGTCAAAAAGACCAAATTACCCTTTTGAGGTAAAATGACCATTTTGCCCTTTTTATTATAATTATATAATAAACATATTTCGGCGTTACACTTATGTTTCTAGCATGTACACGTATATCTGTACGTATATTTTTCACATCTATATACTGCTTTAGTTCACGTATGTCTTCTTCCAAATTATGCCATCCAGTTACTGGATCCCAATTTCTACTGATACGCTCACATACATCCTCAGCCTTCATCATTATTGTACTACAGTCATCTGACACACTTCGTATATAAAACTTGTTAACTAGCAACTATAGATGACCTGGAAGCCTCACATATATCTCCATATCTGGAAATGAAATTTGCGACTTATGCTCTTCTCTAAATAACATTACGTTTATTTATAGTCAATCAAAATCGACTATTCTAGTAATCAACATCTTCTTTTTCTCATCCACCATCTGTGCTTTTCTTAGTAACGAAGAGACTTAACGTGTCACTTTTGCACAGCTCATTTACTATAGTCACATCAACTGTTCATTACTTAATTATTAAGAAATGAAACGTCACTAGATTCTCAATCTCCAGCGTCCTAATTGATCCCAATAAACTCTATGATTGCCAACCAATAGAATGGACAAATACAGTTTATCAGCATATACACCAATTAGTTATACCCTCAGTGTATTGGATTCCTTACGACCAACTCCCGATTCGAACGCGGATCCTGTGCTTTCAATAGTAGGAGCTCTACTACTATCTTCCACACCTACCCTCGTTCATTTCAGAACTTGTCCAGAAGTCCCTAATTCACTTCTCACGATAATTTTACCACCTATACCCCAGGTTGTTTTACGAACATAGTCGTAGAAAATTTTTCACATAAAAGGATTTACCTTATGGATATCACTTATCAAGGAATATGCAACTTGGCCAACTCAAAAATTCTAGGACTATTTAGTTCCTACTGCCTACACTTTAATGGCATTTAAGCACACATATATTACAGAAATAGCAACAAAGACTAAGCACTTAACCTTTTCCCCACTGACGTCGGCTGACGGTACACACTGCGTCTTTGCAACAACATTCATTTAACCCCTTACTCGAAAAACAACTTATAATTTTTTGTAAAAATATTTCCAAAGAAAACTTTTAAGTCTCAAGCTTGAGATCAAAACCCATCAAGTGAGTCTGATTCACTCAAGCCTTGGCTCTGATACCAACTTGTAACACCCGGTTTTTAATAAAACATCTTCATTTATATAAATATCAATTTATTCAATAATTAACATTTTGAAGATATTTAGAAATCATTTTAAACATCAATTCACCGCATGAATCCCCAATTAAGCAGCATCAGTGTGTACTCGTCATGCCTGGCCGTCATTTCCACCTGTACAACCTGAAATGGTAATTTAATAGGGAAGGATAAGCACACGGCTTAGTGAGCTTCAACAACTACACAGCATATCAGTTACACATACTTTACCCCTAACAGGAAAAATACAACCACACGTCACATAATCTGCTTTACCCAGTATATTGGATTATAACCTCCTATATGTATCTGCTCAGTAAATCTAATTCCCCTGCTCAGCACTTAAAGTCGTGCATACCCTGTACGTCGAGTCATGCGTATCTGCTCAGTGTATTTTGCACGTATCTCTATATTACTCAGTACGTCGAGCCCACACACACCATAACCCAACCCATACAATTATAACAGAAAGATATATATCAATAATATACACACAACTTGGTACCATTTACCAACATCTTATAAGCACACAAAATACAGTAAAGGACATATAACGTCCACACAATGTAGTGAGAAACTCACCTGATTATAGTCGACTACAGCGTTTATCTCTGCTTCGTATTCCCTCTGTAACTGTTAACACCATAAGACATTTATCAGTCTTTACTCGTTAACTATATCATAGTTGCTTCATTAGACCCTTCTATAATTCCAACATGATACCTCGTGATTTATCAAGTAAAGGATAGCCAGGTAGAAGATTAGTTGGGGTGGCAGGATCCTTTCAGCATTTTAGCCTTTCGGAAAATCCAACAACCAGATCCCAAGTAATCGGCCTAGACACCATCCTCGTAAGTAAATCACTCGGTATTATTTTTGGAATTACGAATAGTATAACCTCTACATATTATAGTTTAACACTTAAAACTACTATAGAAATACGTTAGTGATTACTCACTTAAGATTGGCGTTTTCGCAAAGCCTTGGCACGTTTCCCGTTCCGCTTTTCCAACACTTGCCGAGCACCTCGTTACCAGCTACCGCTCGCTCCTAACTCCTCCCGACCTATTTTCCTCACCAGAACACTCCTCGATATCGTAAGGTTGTTTGGTGTTTGTTGTGGGTTAAAATGAAGAAGTTGAGCCTCTATTTATAGGGCTTGAAAACACTATTCACGACGTCATCGCTTGCGTCATCTTTACTATTCACGACGTCATCGCTTACATCATCTTTACTATTCACGACGTCATCGCTTACATCATCTTTACTATTCACGACGTCATCGCTTACATCATCTTTATTATTCACGACATCATCGCTTACATCATTTTTACTATTCACGATGTCATCGCTTACATCCTCGAGAACTATTTACGATGTAATCGCTTACATCATTTCTCGGAATCACTATTCACGCCGGAGTACTGTTCACGACGGTGTTACTATTCATGCTGGAGTTACTATTCACATTTTTTTTTAAAACGGTCGTTACAGGGTGGGGGTGGTAGGGGTAAGGTAGGGTGGGGTGCTAGTCGGGTGGGGTGGATCGGGAGTGAGTGGTAAAAAATTAAAAAAAAATTGGTGGGCAGGGTGATGGTAGGGTAGGGGTGGGGGTGGTAGGGGTAAGGTAGGGTGGGGTGCTAGTTGGTCGGGTGGGTGGGATCGGGAGTGAGTGGTAAAAAAATTAAAAAAATTTGGTGGGCGAGGTGATGGTACGATATGGATGGGGTTAGTAGGGGTAGGGTACGGGGTTGTGTTGGGAAGGTTGGGTGGGTGCTGGTTTGTAGGGTGGAGCGGGAGTGAGTGACAAAAAAAATTGGTAGGGTGGGTAGGGTAAGGTGGGTGCTAGTGGGTTGGGTGGAGCGGGGTTGGTGGGTGTTGGTGGGTGGGGTGGAGTGGAGTGGGAGTGGGTGGTAAAAATATAAAAAAATTTATTTTTTTGGTGGAAGGAGTAGGGTACGGTGGGGTGGGTGGGTAGGTAGGGTACGTGCTAGTGGGAGGGGTGGAGCGCGAGTGTGAAAAAAATAATAAAAAAAATTGGTGGGCCGAGGGTGGGGTAGGGTAGGGTGGGTGGGTGGGTGGGTGCTGGAGGGTGGGGTGGAGCGGGATGGTAAAAAAATTTTGGTTGGCGGGGGTAGGGTATGGTAGGGTGTGATAGGGTGGGTAGGGTAGGATGGGTGCTGGTGGGTAGGGTGGAGCGGAATTGGGTGGTACAAAAAATTTAAAAAAATTTTGGTGGGCGGGGAGGGTGTGGTAGGGTAGGGGTGGTGTGGGTAGGGTAGGGTGGGTGATGGTGGGTCGGGTGGAGCGGAAGTGAGTGGTAAAAAAATAAAAAAAATTGGTGGGCGGGGAGGGGGTGGATAGGGTAGGGTGGGGTAGGTGAGGATGAGCGGGAATGGGTGTTGGTGGGTGGGATCGAGCGGGAGTGGGTGGTAAAAAAAATTAATTTTTTTGGTGGAACGGGGGGTGGGGGGTGGGGTGGGTGCTGGTGGGTGAGGTTGAGCGGTAATGGGTGGGGTAAGATGGGTTGGCGATGGATAGGGGAGGTGGTGCAGGCATAGAAGTGTGGTGGTGGTGGTGGTGGAAGGAGGCAGATGATAGATAGCCTATTATAAAAATGTGTAGCTTATATTTGTTCTCACGTTCTCAATTTCAATAATTATTGAAATTGTTCTCATTTGAACCTTCATATATATATATATATATATATATATATATATATATATATATATATATATATATATATATATATATATATATATATATATATATATATATATATATATATATATATATACACACACACACACACTAGGTGCGTACCCGCGCAATGCGGCGGTGACGAACAATTTTGTTTCCGCAACTATTATTTAGGTTTTGGGTTTCAGATTGAGAGGGGGTGGTAACAAATATAAGTTCGTTGTTGTTTTATATCAAACTAAATTACGTTTATGGTTTGGTTTAAAAATAGTGTTTGGTTAAATTAAAAGTGTGTTCTTGATTTGCGTTAAAAAAGTTTTTCTTTTTGTTTTTGTTTAGAAACCAAAATATGTTGGTCAGGCGCGAACGCAGGATTTACAAATAGCACTATTAAGTAGCGGCACTTTTTTTTCTGCAAGGTTGCAACCTATTAGAAAAAAAACAAAAATTTTTTTTACACAACGTTTGAACTACATGTACGAAATTTAGCAGATGCTCGGACCACCCCAGGCACTATATCAGAACCACCCTTGATGTTGTTATCTTAGGTTAAAAAAGTACGTTGCTAATTTAGGTTTAAAGTAAAAGCATGATGTTTTTTTTGGTTTAAAAGTATATGTTTTCGTTTGAAGAAATAATATACATTGTTGTTTTGGTAAAAAAACACAAGTAAGTTGCTATTTTGGATTAAACATAAAAATACACATGCATTTTTAAATATAAGTACATTGCACAGAATAGTTTCTTTTTGTTTTTTTATGAATTTAATTATTGAGATGTTTGTTTAAAAAAATTATTTATTATTTATTTAGTTAAAGTTTTTCACATCTAATTCGGTTAAAGTCTTTCACATCAAAATTGTTTTGATAATCTAAAGTTGATAAACGAATGACATTTCTCATTCACTTAATGATTCTTCGTATTTCATTGGTGTACAAATGTGTTCTAAATGCTAATATAAATCCACCATTTCTCACCCGTATTTATAAATAAAACTCTAAATAACATAATTACAAGATGAAACCAAATTTGCATCTAATAATGTAAATTATTTATCACAAAAACCTGCTATTATTTACCACGCACCAAAAACTTGTGATTTGACGAGTCGATAGGATATTTAGTAAACACCAAGGCCTATGAGTGAATGAGATTAGCGACAACTAAAAGGGCACTCAAGCCTCTAAAGCTGAACAAATTTTAGGCTAACTAAACCACCATATTGATTTTCTTTTTGGAACCGGCGAATATATTAAAAACCCAAAACTAACAAGATACTAGCGGGTAGGAAAGAGTACAAACATAAAATAATAAAAAGAAAATTACAAACAGGAAATGGGAGAATCACACCAATCTATCCAATTGAGACTACCATTCGAGGATCTCTGTTTGTGCCAATTTTACCCCTATGGCTTTGATATCATCAATAATCTTCGCCGGTTTTGAAGCGATCCTATTGAAAATACGATCATTTCTAGAACGCCAAAGACACCAAAACGTACCATAAATTATACTGAAGAGACCATTTCTTTTCCTCCTACATCTCCCCCATCTTGCTATAATATTGATGATCTCCTTTACTTTGAAAACTAGTCCCATTCGGACCTTGCACCAACTCCATATGGCCGAAAGAACTTGACTCGCCAAAGGACAATTCACCAACACGTGATCTGCATCTTCATCAGCGGACGAACAGAAACCGCATCTAGAATCATCAATAATTACACCTCTCTTTTTTAAAGCCAATAAGGAGGGAATACGCCCAATTCTTGCCCTCCATACAAAACAGTTTATTTTCAAGGGGACCACCTTAGGCCATAGAAAGGGACCGTCACATACATGATGTGGTGCTCTATCTAATCTTAGTCGTAGCCTCGAAACAGAATAACCATCCTCACCATCAAAGTTCGAGCGCCAAGTGCCGCTTTCCTCATTCCAGTGGATTACGTGAGGTGGGGGTATATCCATCTCAACTAAGGCTTTTTTCATGGTCGCTATATTTTTCCACGTACCAGTCATTGAAGATTTGGCTATCTTTGTATCGTGTAAATTAGTTATACAATGAATAGCCATGATAATTCTAGCCCAGAGGGCGTTTTGTTCCAACCGAAGGCGCCACCACCACTTTGTTAAGAGGGAGATGTTCAACGATCCGAGAGAACCAAGTACCAATCCCCCCACCTCTTTGGGATAAGTAACTTTTTCCCACGAAACCCAATTAATGCCTTTGCTATCTTGTGTTCCGCTCCAAATAAATTTTTGCCAGATTCTCTCGAGGTCTTCAATAACACCCAACGGGGCTTTAAAGAGTGAAAGAAAGTAGGTTGGAAGGCTCCCTAAGACGGATTTTGCAAGAGTCACACGGCCACCAAAACTCAAGGTCTTTGATTTCCAAGCAAAAAGTTTGGACATAAATCTGTCTATCACTGGTTTCCATGTTTTTTTAGGTTCATGTTTTCGCCAACAGGTACACCGAGGTATGAGAATGGTAGTGAAGTCGGCTCGCACCCAAGGGGGAGGCCCAAGCCGAGACCACAGACGGGGACACACCAATGCCAAAGACCTTTGATTTGCTGAAGTTAACTTTGAGTCCCGAGGAGGCATGAAAGCATCTAAGAATTCTGGCAAGATTTCTGATGTTTCTTTTAGACCAATCACCAACAAAAAGTGCGTCATCTGCGTAGAAAAGATGAGACAAAGAGACATTAGCATTATGAAATACAACTCCATCAAAGATACCTCTGGAGCAGGCCGCCTTCATTGCAATATTAAGACCTTCCATAGTTTGAATGAACAAATAGGGAGACAAGGGATCCCCTTGTCTAACTCCTTTCTCCATTTGGAATTCCAAAGTGGGAGATCCGTTGATGAGGATAGAAGCCCGGGCCGATGTAAGACATCCAAACATCCAATTTCTCCACTTATCACCAAAGTGCATCTATTCCATAATTGAATCTAGGAATCCCCAATTAATATAATCAAAAGCTTTACTAAAGTCAACTTTGAAAAGTAGAATTTTCTTCCTTGATTTTTTTGCCCAGGAACAGATTTCATTGATCATCAGGGGACCTTCTAGAATATTTCTACCATTTACATAAGCTGTTTGTGTATCTCCAATTGCCTCCCCAATCACCAGTTTTAGCCGGTTTGGTAAGATCTTTGCCACAATCTTGTACAAGGATCCAATTGCCACAATCTTGTACAAGGATCCAATTAAGCATACCTCCCCAACCACCATATTGATATCTTTAATTTTTTTGGTGAGGAGATAGGGGTAAAATTGTCCAACCATGTGACCCTCGTTCAAAGGATACCATCAAGCTTTCTTGTTACCCTTGGTTGTCCTCGTCAACTTTGACCGGGTCTGTCCCTCTTTCAAGATTAAGCACTTCCCATGGATTAGCTGAAATAAAATTTATATGCAATTCCGAAGAACCTTGGAAAATGGATATCTCGATATAAGCTGAAATAAAATGAAATAAATGTTGAAAAGCTAAAAAAAAGCAATAAATTGAGAATAATGGATGGAACTTTCCAAGCTTCTCATAAAAGGAAGACATGTTTCCCTGTATTACTCTTACAAAGTGTGGACTTTTTACTGTTAAATAGCCAAAATTGGAATATCAAATGCAGCCACTTTTTGAAGAACAAGACTTTATTGAAACTTTGAAGTTCTCGTTTTCCAGAGTTTAGCCCTAAAGGAATAGATAATATAAAAAAATTACAAACATTAAATTCTTAGGGTGGACGGAGTGGTGCGTGGGTTCGCGAAAGATTGGAACGGGATGGGTGCGGTACTGCCGGTACCGCTGCCCCTTGTCCATCGGGTTCGGCGGTTTCGGGTGAGGCTTGGGATGGTGAAGCCGATGATCCCACATATTATTTAAAAAAAAAATTAATCTTCCAAATATTATCCTTCCTCAACTCTATAAATACCACATCTTCACTCCTTCAAAACTCACACCTTTACCCTTCTTTCTTCCTCTCAACATTAACTCTATTTTCCCCTTTCCAAAAAAAAACCCTCATTTCAAATTTATTTTAAATTGAAATGAGTTCTTCCGATTCTTCCAGTTCTTCCGGTCCGTATGTTCACAGCAAACTACTGGATGAACCTATGCCGTTGGTATCGTCATCGTCTGATGACGATACCGATGTGAATACGATCGCGGTTATTGCTGAAGCTGCACATTTCATGTTCCAAAATACTGCAAATTCTAGCGTTCCTCGTCATAGAACTTTTCTCCACAGAGATCGAGAAACTGCTGAGCAGCAGCTTATGGCAGATTACTTTGTCCCCAATTCAAAGTTTGGGGATGTTATTTTCAGTTATATGGTGCAGAATACATGCGTAGACCAACAACCAGTGACATTCAACTGTTGTATGCTGCACACGAAGCCAAACATGGCTTTCCTGGTATGTTGGGTAGCATTGACTGTACACATTGGGATTGGCGGAGTTGTCCAACGTATCTACGAGGCCAGTACATGAGAGGTGATCACAGGTATCCTACAATTATACTTGAAGCAGTAGCATCATATGATTTGTGGATATGGCATTCATATTTTGGTGTTGCCGGGGGCAACAACGATCTAAATGTGTTGTACCAATCATCGCTATTCAATGATACCATTCTTGGTACAGCACCATCATGTTCATTTGTTTTGGAGGGGGAAGAATACAAGCATGGGTACTATCTTGATGATGGGATATACCCTAACTGGGCAACATTTGTGAAATCATTTTCACACCCTATTACCCCAAAAAAGAAGCGTTTCAAGGCAGCCCAAGAAGCGGCAAGAAAGGACGTTGAACGAGCCTTTGGCGTTTTAAAAGCAAAATGGGCTATTATCAGACAGCCTGCACGGTCCGTCGAGGTCGATCGATGTAAAGATATCATGTACACTTGCCTAATTTTACACAACATGATCATCCAGGATGAAGGTAGGGCTATATGTCCAGTACATGTTCCAGATTCCCCAAACGAACAAGAAGTTAGCCCTGACCTGATTCTCGAAATACGCAATCAAGGAATTCACCAAAAACTTTTTGCGGATCTTGTAGACCACATCGAGCATACATACATACCTACTTTGGATCACTAGGTGTTTTAACGTTTTTAGTATTTCATTTCCGTTATTTAGGTTTTATTATTCCGTATTTAGGATTTTATTTCTAGGTATTACTTTTCTTTTTAATTTTTGTAATGGTGTGGTTTTTTAATTTTATGTTATTTGTGATTTTTATTTTATTAATTGCATATTATCATTATTTATAATATTAAATTAATTATTAAAAATCATTTATTAAATTAATAAATGAATTTAAATATCAAATATATGATGTGGCATTGTGGGTTCAGTGGGTACTGGTTCCATGGGTGAAAGATTGGTGAAAGATTGGTGAAAGATGGGGAAAATGGAAGTGAGAGGAGAGAGAAAAGCTGACGTGGCGCGTGGGTTCAGTGGGATGGGAGGGATCTACTCCCCCCACCCTTACAAAGCAAAAATGAAAAAAGTCGCGTGTTATTGCAAACACAGAGTTGAGACAAACTTCCAATGGACCCATTCTTGTTCCCAGATAAAAAGTATTAATTTTCACAAAAATCGCCAGAAATAATTGATTTGATAAAAACACAGAAGAAACCTAAAAGCATCAAATGTTCATATTCTGCCACAGATATGTCTCCATTTATGTTTGAGTGCATATACAAAGAGAAATAGGGTGAGGTGCGATGGAGTGTATTTGTAGATTAGAAATCACTCACCGAAGCTTTCTTTATGGTTCTTCGCATAGTTCTTAAATCTATCAGCGGTTGGAGATTAAAAAGCCTTCATTTAGCAAAAATTGTTAAACATCAATTTTGAAATTTGACGCATTTACCTGGTCTGAAGATATTGGCCAAAATATTTGATTTTCAATATTGTCAAGGAGAAGTTTTTACAGAAGTACTCTTAAATGAAAACAATCAAACATAAATTTACAAGAGGGGTAAAAAAATCTTACAAATTTGAAGATGTTAAGGGGACTTGAATATTAAATACCTAAAACATGAAATCAAATGATTCATCAGAGGTTAGATCCAAATCTAGATCTACGAAAACAACACAGGGTTAAACACACACGTAGTTAAAGTAAACACAAAAGGTTAGTACTAAAAACAAAACTAATTACTAATGACCATTCTTAGAAAATCGGATGCTTCTTTGTTAGATCTAAAAAACGAAGAAAAAGAACACCCATAATAAACAAAAACATAGATCTAAAAAACGAAGCTAGTGAATTCGGTTAGAACTGATGTCTTCACTTCCATCATCTAAGATTATCTGACTTCCTGGTGCAGGCTTGCTTTGAGAACCTAACATTATTAAAAAAACATCAGTTAATAATTAAGACCATGAGACGGGGAAACAGAAAAAATATATATTTAGATCCTGAAAAGAGCAAATTTTTAGACCTTAACAGATCTTTTGATGTTCTAAACTGCTGGCAACGCCTCCCTTCGACGCCGCTGCATCGTTCCTTACTCTATAATGTTACTCGGTCTGAACCCCTTCGCTGGTGGTAGAAAAATTCCTAAAATGCTTTCACAATAGAGATAAGGAGGTGGGACGGCGGTTTGTCCGTGTATGTGTTCCTAGACATCCAAAAAAACCCGATTTGTGCGTTTCTGTAGCAAAAAGATGAAGAACACCGAGAGAAATGGGGGTTTAACGGGAACCGATAAAGAGCATAATGCGGAGAAGCCAAATAAATAAAAGCGGAAACCTTTACGTTGCAGAAGTTTGAAGAGGAATAAGATAGTGCGTGAAGTTTGAAGAGGAAGAAGAGGCAGACTTTAGGGCTTCTCAACATTGGTTTTGAGGTAATCAAGTTTTATGACAGTCAAGCGTACCGATCGAGATATTTCAAAAAATTTCAAAACAAATTTGAAATCGTTTCGCGCTTACTCGACTGACATCCCTTTTCTAAGAATAACTCAAATTTGAATGCATTAAAAACTTGTACTATCTTAAAAGTAAGATCTTAATGCTTAAATGACTTGTAATTTATATATGTATTATATATAGTTTTATGACAGTCAAGCGTACCGATCGTGATATTTCAAAAAATTTCAAAACAAATTTGAAATCGTTTCGCGCTTACTCGACTGACATCCCTTTTCTAAGAATAACTCAAATTTGAATGTATTAAAAACTTTTACTATCTTATAAGTAAGATCTTAATGCATAAATGACTTGTAATTTATATATGTATATATATATATATATATATATATATATATATATATATATATATATATATATATATATATATATATATATATAGGGTCGAACTCATGAGAGAACCTAAAAAAACCTAGGAACCTAGCAACTTTTTTTCTACACAATATTTTAAAAAAAAATTGCATCCAATTTTTATATTTAAAGCGTCTAAGAGATTTCTAAACCCTAAACCGTAAACACTAAACCTAAACCCTAAACCCATATGAAAAAAAATAAAAAAATGATTTTTTTGCATCCAATTTTTTTATTTAAAGTGTCTAAGAGATTTCTAAACCCTAAACCTAAACCCTAAACCCTAAAACTAAACCCTAAACCCTAAACCCTAAACCTTAAACCTTAAACCCTAAACCCTATACCTAAACCCTAAACCTAAACCCTAAACCCTAAACCCATATGAAAAGAAAATTAAAAAATTGATTTTTTTTGAAATTTTTTTTTTGATATCTTCTAGATGAATCATAACAAAAATTTTGGTATTTTTTTTTTTGAAAAATATTGTGTAAAAAAAAGTTTATAAAATGGGTTCTTAGGTTCCTAGGCTTTTTTAGGTTCTCAATTGAACTTTACTCTCTCTCTCTCTCTCTATATATATATATATATATATATATATATATATATATATATATATATATATATATATATATATATACACTAGCTGCGTACCCGCGCAATGCGGCGGTAGCATATTGTTTCGTTTCGACAACTACGAGTTAGGTTTTGTGTTTCAGATTTGGCTGGGGGGTATGGAATATGAAAGTTCTTTGACCTCTGCAGCAGTATATCCTCTCTCTCTCTATTTCTCTCTCCTGCACAACCATACACACAATCACTATTTTTGGCAGGCTATTTCAGATAAAACAAAAGCAGTTTGCTAATTGAGATTAAAAAGGAAAATTACTTTCGGTTAAAAGGAAAAATAAGTTATTCTGGCTTATAAGTAAAATATTTTGCTATTTTAAGTTAATCATGAAAGTACATTGTTCTTGTATGTTAAAAAATAAAATATGTTGTTTTCGGTTAAAATTTAATCAGTTTTTTCTTTATAGACGTCAAACATATCAAATTATGGTAGTTATGACTTAAAATTAAGACTTTATGCAGTAAGATGGTTGTACACAGTCTTAAAATTAAGACTTTATGTAGTAAGATGGTTGTAAGAAATAGTACGTTTCATGAATAGTTTACGACTGGCGATTTTAAAATAATTTATGATTTTAAAAATATTTAATACTATTATAATAATATGATTAATGTATCTAACTAAAAACAGAGGTCAATCAATTCTAACCGTGATGAAGCCAAGTCAACCACCTAATGTAATGATAACAAAGTAGAACTTTATGATTTTAAAATAATCTCATAGCCTATAAATATAAACATTGAAAGCATAAATTGATTTTTAATGGATAAATCAAATCACTTGGTATTACAGAAAACCTTTAAAAGGACTCACTATCTGTGTCCTCCTCTTCAACACTTTCCTGCACAAATACTTTCAATTAAAACCAGTTTGACATTTGTATTAAGCATCAATAACAACCAAGTTTTGAAATTAAAGTTTCAGTTAGCAACCAAGTTTGACAGAGCTATTATGCGTTAAATAGAAACCAAAATTTAAACTTTACAGACCTGGCCCGTAGAATATAAAATTACAACGGAACATAAAGAAATGGATCATAAATTACATATCTGGTCCTTATAGTAGAAAAGTAGCAATCAAGTTTGACAAGGGTATTATGCATAATTGATATAATTGGTAGTTATAATAAATAAAATTACAATTCTGGTCACTAAAGTTACAGAAAAATTCAATAACATAAAACATATTATATTACTTAATTGGTCCTTACAATGCATAAAGTTACAAAGGGTTCTGAAATTTACAAGCAAACCGAGTTTTTTTAACGATATTATGTGTTAAATAGCAACCAACTTTTGATTTTAACAGACCTGGTCCTAAGAACATAAAATTACAATGAACATAAAAAAATGGTTCATAAATTACATACCTGGTCCTTGTAACAGAAAATTAGCAACCGAGTTTGACAATGGTATTATGCATAATCGATATAATCGGTCCTTATATTAAATAAAATTAAAATTATAGTCATTAAAGTAACAGGAACTTCCAATACCATAAAACCCATTATATAAAAATTACATAATTCTTCTTTATAATGCATAAAGTTACAGAATATCTTGAAATTTCCAAAGTATGTGCTTCCTCGTGATCAAAAGAATCACCATTTGTTCAATCCAAAAGCTTCAGAGCTAAATCCACGGCCGGTGTCGTACCCAAGTTATCATCTTCAGATTTGATCGGAACATCAAACAGACCATCACAACCTTCCTGAAAACAAAGCAAATTAAAAAATAACAAGAATAAAAGGGAAAATAATATGTTTGGATTGAACAATTGGAGGATAAATTAGCATACCTGAAGACGATCCAAGACCGGCTACATTAGCATAATCAGTAGCAGCAACAAATTCCACATGCAACACATGAGAATACACTTGCAGGATCAGGCTTAAGGGTCTCATTTTTCTCTGTTCCCATATTCTCTCTTGGTGAAGCAAAGCTACCAAATGAAGAGTTTCTTGTTCTCCTTGAAGACAAACTTTCATCATTTTCTATGCATTGTGTTTTGTAACAAGAATTTGATGAAATCCAACTATATAAAGCTTCTTCAGAAAGAACTACAATCGAAGACCCATTCCCTAAAACATGAAGCAATTCATTGTTTTGCATCATGTCTTGTAGAAAAAGTCGGTTTACAAAGGCTTATCCTTCTGCCTTTAACTTATCTTTCAGTCTGGAACTTCGAGGCTCGGGCTTGATGCTTGTTGGCACACTGTAGAAGCATGTAAACACAAAACTTCAAGTTTTATTTTTCAAATTAAGACCAAAACCAACAATTGTTGAAAAACAAATAACAAACTTTGCAGACCATGATAGTGCTAGATCATAATGAAGCTGAGTGTGAGGCACCATGGGAGCAATTCAACGAAGCTCTTCGAATTGTAGCGTCTCGTGCAACAATCAGCCATCCCGGGGTTGCAATATTAGCTGCTTCAGCACAATTGAACCCTATATATATAAACAATAGCAGAATGTGAGATGTAAATAAACAAATCACGAAAGTATGTTGCTAATTATTTATGTTTAACTATTTCAATGACCTTTTACACCCTAAATCAAAATAACCACGGTAACATGTATCAGATTTTCACCAGCCTGTGGACACTGAAGATGAGAGATTGAGTTTAGCATTCAAAGGGTATTTATTGCAAGAGTTAAGTTGTCAAATTGTACTCACAGATGTATCAGATTTTCACCGGCCTGTGGTGCCAGTGACCCTTTTTTATAGAGCTTGTTCAGTATCAAGAACCGTAAATACTTAACTACTCATCTCCAATCATCACCAAATGAGGTAAATGACCAAATTCATCAAATCTGTTCTCTAGACCTGCAAATCATCAAGTCCAAATATCAACAATCAAA
This sequence comes from Cichorium intybus, assembly GCA_023525715.1. NCBI lineage: Eukaryota > Viridiplantae > Streptophyta > Magnoliopsida > Asterales > Asteraceae > Cichorium > Cichorium intybus. Next base: position 63,923,068 of record CM042017.1, on the reverse strand, counting down.
AAACAAATTGCCCATTTCCATCAAGCCTGTTCTATTAACCTACAAATCATGTCCAACTTCAAGAAATCTGAAAAAAACAACCGATTTCATCTTTACCTGTACTGTGAACCTGCAAATCAAGTACAATAATAAAAAGCAGGGAAAAAGGTTTATTTCATCAAACCTGTTAATCCAATTAGAATACACTCTAAATTTTGAGATCACTTGGCTCAAAATTAGTGTACAACTACAGCGACGAATTTAGGGTTTTATTTCCAGATAGAATATAATGAAAATTCTCACCTGATTGGAGAAACCACAGAGACTTCAGCTTACAATTGGAAACCGAATACACAGTGGTGGAAACAGTTTCTATCTATCTATTCAAGTCAAATCCGAGCGAATATCTGAATTTTGAGCAATAAACATACAGAAACACGGGGGAGAAAGAAGAAGGAGCGGTGGTACGTTGCGGTGGTCGTCGTGGAGGCGGATCAAGGTGTAACCGGTAGTAGCGGCTACAAATCGAGTTGGGGTTTTAGAGAAAGGAGCAGATTCGGGATTTAGGGCGGAGATGGAAGCGAGAATGGGGGATGTTTTCTATCAAAACTCAAATCACGTATCCTCAACTACTGTTCCAATTCCAATTCCACCCTTTCGACTACCCCTCAATGGCGTCAAGTAGAAATGAAGGGTGTGCTGTCTGCTGTCTGCGTGGTTTGGTGAAGCGAAGAATTCGAAATGAAGGCGGACCGAATTAGCGATGTGTGATGAGAGAAGCAGTGGCAGCGATGCGGTAATTTCATGGGTGCTCAGGTGAGGATTTTTATATTGTGGTGAGGAAAGGTTTATTGGAAGAGGAGCGTCGACCAAGGCATATATTGGGGGAATCAATCACCCGTGATTATGGGGAATCAATCGCATGCTTAGCTGCCTGCCAATCAGGCACGGGAATTTATGGGGAAACAAGCCAGTTTCAAAAAGTTTTAACATTTCGAAAATCTATTTCACCAGCTCAAAAACTAAAGGCATGAATGAGTTGTACAGTTTTAAAAATTAAGACAATTGTGCTTAGAGGGGTTGTAATTTATATATGGTTTATAGTATACTAGCTGCGTACCCGCGCAATGCGGCGGCGGCAAATAGTTTTGTTTCGGCAATTACTTTTTAGGTTTTAGGTTGCAGATGGGAGTGGGAGTTGTCGAATATGAGAGTGATTAATTTATTTTCGGGCGATTGATTACCTTTCCAAAGATATAGGGGACGGTAAATACCCGAGAGTGTGGGACTAAAAATGAAAAGAACTTTTAGAAATCAGTTTGGAACTGTAGGGATATTTTGCAATGAAATGAAAAATAGAAGTAGAATGCTATAATCTGAACAAAAGACAAAGTAAACAAAGTGGCAATACAATTTTTCGGACCAAAACTATAAAAATTCTTAAATCTAACAAATTTTGTAAAAACAAAAAGTACAAGGCTATAATCCGCAAAAAATAAAACTAAGTAAATGCTTAGTTTGGGCGGAACTCGCACTTAAGGAAAGTACAATGCTATAATAACAACAATAATAGAAGTGCAATGTTATAATCCAAAAAAATAGACAAAGTAAACATTTCGTTTGGGGAGAACTCGCATTTAAGTAAAGTACAATGCCATAATCTGCCAAAGTAAACATTTTCAGTGCAATAACTTTAAAAAAATGAAAAAGTCAAAGAAACCATCACATAAATAGCAATATACTAAAGTTTATGTGTGTGCAGGGGATGTGTGTTCATGAATTTTTAAACAGAAAGAGGAAAGCACAATGTTATAATCCGCAAAAAAATAAAACAAAGTAAATGCTTTGTTTGGGAAGAACTCGCATTTAAGGAAAGTACAATGGTATAATAACAACAATAATAGAAGTACAATGTTATATTGCACACATCAGTGTGATCTACAGGTGATCTACATGGACACCTACAATCATAAAAACCACTGTAAATTAGAAACAATTTCAACAAAATTATATGAATATATTTGATTATAAAAGAATAATTTGATTGTAAACTTATTTGTCTCCTCCCCTTTTCGTCATTTGCAAGCATAATATACCATTTGGGCTCAAGACCAGGTTGACAAATCTCCAAAACTAATCTCGTAAGTAAAAAAGATATACCTGGAGCATATATTTTTAAAAATCAGAATTCTAAAGTAATAAAAAGTTCATAAGAAAATAATTAGAACAAGGGGTTTGGGACTTTTCTTTCTTTATCTTGAAACCATTTCAACAGCAATATGGTAGGATAGTTAAATTTAACTCTACAACAACAAATATATTTACAAATCAAAGACGAAACATATTGAAACCATTTTATGGGTACAATGGTCAAGTTGAACAAACTAATAGTCGGAGTCCTTAAAAACACTCATATAAACCATCCTGAAGAGGTAGAACCATACCAGGAGTAAAATGGTCAAGTTCAAAAGATTACATTAGCCTTTTGCCATTATACTTTCGTTATTGTACCCAATTGTAGCATTATACTTTTAATATTTTCATATTAAGATAGTCTACTTTCAAAATTCTACCCAATTAATAATTATATAATTGTACCTACAATTTTTTATAATAAGACACTGTATTTTCAAAAGCTAACCAATATAACTCTGTACTTTGATTTTTTTCTTGATAAAACATTATACCTGATAGACACACAACACATACAATCACATGCATAGTAATGTTCGCATACACATTGTTACACACAGACATACACAAAATAATGAATTAAAAACTATAATATTGTCCTTTGTAAACTTACATTCTACACAAAATATCTCTATTATTTATTTGACCCTTAAAACATGATGACAATAATTCCTTTTAGCTGCTTGTGCATTGTTTTATTTTGAATTATTTTGGACCCATGGTATGAAATAGCACCATAAGCATAACTACTATTCAAACTTTTAAAATTATTCAATTTTAAATCTTTCCAACCTTTGCAAATTATTCAAATTTTCGAAATTTTCAAACTTTTCAAATTATTCAAAATTTTCAAATTTCGAAAATTAAAAATTATTCAAACTTTTCAAACGTTTTTCAAAATCATTCAAATTTTCAGACTTTTTAGACAATTCAAACTTTTCAAACTTTAAGATTATTCAATTTTAAATCATTTCAAACTTTGGAAATATTTCAAATTTCCGAAATTTTCAAAAATTTTTAAATTTTCAAATTTCAAAAATTATAAATTATTCAGACTTTTCAAACATTTTTCAAAATCATTCAAATTTTTAAACTTTTCAAATTATTAAAATTTTTCAAAACTTTTCAAATTTTCAAATTTCGAAAATTTTCAAATTATTCAAACTTTTCAAAATTAAACTAATTTTCAGACTTTTCAAACTTTTCAAATAATTCAAATCTCTGGCTTAATGGGTAACGGGGCGGGGATGGGTCTTAAAATTTGTACCCAGAGCGGGGACGGGTATGTCACAAGTTATTTGGATACATTGTACATAAAAAAAAGATAAATAAAATACTATTTCTAAAACCTCGGTTTGTAGTTTTTAAAACATTGTATACCGTTACATAATTGGTCAGAATGTGTCTTTAACATCTTTGACCATCTAAGGTAGATTTATAACAAATAGTAAATAGAAATAGTATTGTTTATTATAGATTTAAGTATATATTTAAGTAATAAGCTTAAAATACATGCCTTTTTGGAAATAAAAACAACTTAAACATAATCTCCACCGCCACTCTTAAATTATTTGAAACATATATTTTTCTTATTTTTGCACATTAAACCATATTTGATAGTAACTTTCTGACAATAATTACTTCATAAAAGTTGTAGTTGTGTATAATAATGCCTTCAACTTGGTATTATTAGACTAATATGAATACAGACCATAAAAAAGATTCTGATCTAATTTGAAAAAGATGATGATTTTTCCTGACCTTGTCGTAGTTGATAATCTGATGTTCACTTTATCCCAAAACTGACAACTTTTACATCTAAAACTATTTAACCATGATCTCCATATAGCGTAAAAGATATACAAATTGCACTAAAACCACCTTCACATTTAGAATTATTTAATTACCATAACACAACCTTTTAAACCTACCTTAAAACACCTCATACACAAGCCATTCAAAACTTGCTATTGCAATTCCTCACCGGCCCACCTGTCAATTATACATATTGACACATAATCTGCAATATCAAATAAATGAACAAAGAAAGATACAATAAACATAATTATTAGAAGTTTGCGACAAAATTTTCAAAAGTATTTTTGAAAGTGGGGAAAAAGGCACGGCATAAGTAACAGCACATAGGCCCCAAATGTTGTGTTTCGCAGCCTTAAACAACGCACTGTGTACTGTTGTAATTACTACACTTTTTTTTTAAATATTGTATTTATTCTTAAAGGAAAATTATAGGAGACTACAAAAAAAAAAAAGGACCGCCGACCCTTTTAAAGCAGCCAAGACCGATTAGCTTCCACTTTGCCCAATCCAACACGTAATTCGTTTATAGTCCTTAGAACACAAATGATTTGCCTTATTCCTCATGAGTACACATGAGCAATTCCCAAATCCTTGACTTCCTTTGGCAGCTTAGTATTCAAAGTGCTTGTAACCCCATGTCTTCCACACACTAACTACTTTGCAATGACGTGTAGCAATCAATTATAAATGCACATCCTATGTCACCTTAACCACTCTCAAACTTCAAAAAATATATAATATTATTCAGGAAACATTGTATTTACCTTATATTTAGCACAAGCATCATCTACCTCATCTTGTTTCTTGGTATAGTTTATATTGGTAGGGCACAGGGCAGAAAATGGGAAAAAGAAGCTATTTATCCTGACGTCATTGCCTTTTGAGTGTGTCGTGTCTAATATTACACACGCACAATTTTTCCATCTTGGAAGGGTCTCTTAATGTTGTCACTTTCAGAGTGAAACACAATTTGGAAGCCATCAATGAAGATGAAATACAATTGTTTGTAGTCTCCTCTCTACTGAGAAATAGTCAGATTCTTAATTCGGGTTATTCCAAATTCATGCATCTATATTTGGTCCATGTATTCCCCACCCTGATATATTCAAAGTATTTTAATATTTCCAGCAAGCTAGTTTTATACTTTAATGAGGCAATCTACATTGTGCATAATATAGTTATTTAGTTAAAATAATGAGATACATATATATATATATATATATATATATATATATATATATATATATATATATATATATATATATATATATATATATATATATATATATAAGGAAGGCTTACCATTCCAATGAGATTCTCTAAACAGAGAATAACTGAACTTTTGGTTGCAGCAGAGCATACATCAAGTTGTTTACCCTGTTGGTTCAATAAAATCAAAATAACAAGTTCACAAGTCTGAAAATTAAGTGAAAAATCAATAAACATCAATGTCACTATAGACAATGAACTTGATGTTAAACAATGCAATGATTCAACATTGTGTAAGGAAACCATATAACACATTAAATGGAATTTAAAATCCTATTGCATAACATCTTACCCTTTCTACTTGAGAACTCAAATCCACTAAGAAATTCAATAGAAAATGACAAAACTGAACCCAAATGTGGACCAAAGACCTGTAAAATGGATAAAAGATGCAAATGAAATATCAAACTTAAATTGTTCGATAAAATAGTTAAAACTTGCAAAATAAATAGCAGGCATTTCATAAACACAAATTTTCCTTTAAAAATTAAACCTGTAAATGGGGGAAGTTGTCAATGTCGCTGGTGCTGAGTCGTGAGGCTGAAAATGGAGGTGATGTGAGTGTGGCAAAGTTTAGGGATTTTACAGTAAAAGAAGAGTAAAGATATTTGAGAGAGATATGGTTTTGAAAATTTTAACACGAATGACTGGTTGATTCTAAATAACTCTAATTATGATTTTAGGATATTGGTGGTCATGAGGGTTCTATTAATATCTTATCAGAAGCTTTGGCTTCATCCATAATCTGAGTACACCTGGTCTTGGTTCAACCTGTCATAATCCACATCAATTAATCGTTAAGGAGGGGAAGATTAACATATTTATACATCAGAAACCATATATACATACATAGATATTCGTACAAAAAACTACTTCTTACAGTTCTAGATTTGACTGTATCCTTGTACAGTTTTGGTCTTCCAATCCTAACAAACATTAAATTAAGTTGATGAGTTTCAATTGCTTGGAAAAGTATATTTCTTCTACAATTGCTGAACCATTACACCTAAAGAGTGTCAATTAACTTTTCCCTATCAATGTCGATATCCCTCACAGATCCCTGGGAATCTATGACGTCGACTTTTCTAGAGCTCTAGAAAACAAACTTGTGGTTCGGTGGTGGTACAATGGAGCAATTCCGTTATGCTGTGTATCGGTGGTGATCGAGAAGGCTAGTGGTAGTAGTGGGAGGTTCCAGAAAGTGAAGATTGGCAGAAATGTTAATTAGGTTTTTTTGTATTTGAAATTGAGATCGAAGCAAATAGTGGTGGTGGTGGCTGAAGAACCTAGCAATCGAGTGAAAAAAGAGATTGTAGTGATTAGAAATTACGAGTTTCAGATAACTTATCTGGTATGGCGATACAGCAGCAATCGGGGATGATGCTGTCGAAAGTGGTGGGACGATGAGGTAGGGTGAGACAATGAGGTAGGGTGGTTGCGGTGATATCTTAGGTGCGTTTACAGAGGAGAGGAAGGCCGAAAAATAATCGGGGGTGAGACGAGAGTAACAGCAATGCTGTGATCCCTTGGGTGCTCAAGTTAGGGTTTTTATATTGTGGTGAGGAAAGGAGGATTGGAACAAAAGTTAGGCGTGATTCAACCTTTTCAAAAAGTCAGTCAGGCACACCTAAAGAGATTTAAAATTTTCAAAACGCAGGCCCGCGTAAGTAGATTCATATGTATAACAAAATGTCCGTTTTCTTTCTTTCAGTTTTTAGTACTGCATAACAAAATTGTAACATAAGTATGATCAGTTGTGTATTGTGTATTACAACTTGTACAGTCTTAAAAATTAAGACAATTGTGCATAAGGGGTTTGTAATTTATATATGGTTTATAGTATAGTACAGAGTATATATATATATATATATATATATATATATATATATATATATATATATATATATATATATATATATATATATATATATATATATATTTATACATACATATTTATACATATTTATACATATATATATATATATATATATATATATATATATATATATATATATATATATATATATATATATTTATACATATATATATATATATATATATATATATATATATATATATTTATACATATATATATATATATATATATATATATATATATATATATATATATATATATACATATATATATATATATATATATATATATATATATATATATATATATATATACTAGGTGCGTACCCGCGTGATGCGGCGGCGTCAAACAGTTTTCGGGCAGCGGTAAATAGTTTGTTTCGGTAAATAGTCCATTTCGATGATTAACAGTGAGGCAGATGGTAAATATCCAGGCGGGGGGGGGGGGGGGGTGAGGGAGAATAGTTTTATTTCAATGATTTTATTCCAGGGGTGAATAATTTTGTTTCGATAAATAATCTTGTTGGTTAACACACATCAGATAGACAAATAACATTACCTTTAAAATAAATATAAAATGTATGGACTTATATAAAATGATGACCATTGCGATTGTTTTCCTTCTGCATGTAGTTTCAGTTTTAAATTTAAGGTATGCTGCTAATTTGTATTGAATATAAAAAAGTGTTTTAATTTTGTGTTAAAAATAAAAAGTACATGTTTTAGGTTACAAATTAAAATATGTTTCTATTTTGCGTTAATTATAAAAGTATGTTGTTATTTTACGCTAAATGATGTGGACGTTGAATACTGCGGGGACGGAGGGGGGAAGATTTTTTTTGTCTGGAAGCATGTTATATTTCTATTAGTTTTGGGGGAGGGGGAGGGGTAACCACGCAATACGACTGGCGACGAAAAGTTTCCTATTGGCAGGGTCTGCTCAATTTCATTTGGGCCAGTTTAATTGTAACAGATATTACATTGAAAAAATTTTATAATAATATGTATGATGACGGATTTACAAATCACAGGTATTTATGAAATAAATATATTGTTGTATGTTCATATATTTAAGAAAAACTTATATTATCAAACTGATTATAACTTTGGTCAACAAAATATTGCATATTAAATACCGATTCATCTTTCTTGAAGTTGTTTTTTTTTTTGAACAGACGAATGAATATATAACCATTTGAAGGTACTCAGCTCCGCAACCCAGGACGGTTGGCAATTAACTATGGCGCAAGAGTCTTTCCCCCAATCACCAAATCACCAAGAGCCTTTCTTGAAGTTGTTAATTTTAAATATAACAATAAAAGACTTTTATCTTCTAATTGGTTCTTCGAACCCTTAAACGACATCCTCAACCACCAAAGACTTATGGCCTATAAACGACATCATCAACCACCAACCCTCTAATTCTTGAGAATGTAATTGAGGATACTTTTTAATAAGTTATAAATGCTTGTTTATTTGAAATTTATTTAAACATACAGAAACTTGTTTTATTATATAAGATTTAGAGTTAGAGTATCTTTTATTAATATTTCTCTATTACAATATAATTATGAATGATTATTTAAACTTTGCTAATCTGATGTACTAATTACACTTTTTTTACATTATGACAAATTCGATATTTAATTTATAACAAACCCTTAAACATGTTTATGGCAAATTCGATATTTAATTTATAACAAACCCGTAAACATGGTTATTGAAAATAAAGTTATGTCTAGCTAGTTCTTATATAATCAAGAATTAGAGGGTTTTATTGGTTCTATTAAACCGGCCGGTTCACCAATTACATGAATATATAAAAAACATGAATATATAAAAATATCTTTATTATTGAGAGACTCGGGACAACAAACGACCACAATCCGATTAAAATAAGTTTTAAAATTACCAATAACTAAAAAGAACCAAACATACAACAATAAACATGGTGGATTAACCTCTATTTCCAAGGATTGTTCTAGCCATTACCAATAATTAAAAACAACAAAAACACGCTTTTGCCTTGACATTTCGAGTTACTTCTTGAGCGCAGATGCCTAAGTCCATGCCGTGTTTCTCCATCACCACAATAAGGAAGTTGAAACAAAACTTTGAAGAAAATATTTAGCATTTCAAATGCAATAAATCAACACATTAATCCTATTACTTCATTATTTATCCAAGAAATTTGAAAAAACAAACTATTACTCAACCAAATATCACAATTTTCAAATTTTCAAATTTTAAGTTATTCAAACTTTTAAGATTATTTAATTTTAAAATTTTAAAATTTCTGAAATTTTCAAAATTTTCAACTTTTCAAAAGTTTGAAAAGATTGAATAATTTAAAATTTTCAAAATGATGACGACCAGGGCATTCCCGTCTTTTTTCATAATCTAGATACCCAAAGCAAGTTGATGTCCCATCTGTTTGGGTTGGACATAAAAATCAATTTCTATCTCAATCTCGAACAAAAATAGTACAACCATTTCTGTTATGCATTGTGTGAGAGAGAGAGAGAGATAGAGAGAGAGAGAGAGAGAGAGATTTCTATAGTACAATGTTCAAATTACATACAAACTTAAAGTATATTGCTATTTGACCAGAAATTAAGTAGAGATTTCATACAAACAAAAGATAGGTCTGGAAAATGACAAATTAAAAAATGAAAGTTTGTTGCTAATACAGCAACTCTGGGAAAACAAAAAAACATAAAAATTGAATGTAGCTTTTTTTACTAAAGTACAATGCTACAATTACATACAAAGCGAAAGTTTTGCCAAAAATTAAGAACAATTTCTTACAAACAAAAGAGTAATAATGCCCATTTCTAACAAGCTCCCTCGCTTGTTCGCGCTGTCAACCTACCAAATAAACAGAAAGAATACGCATAAACTTTGAACTGCTTTGAATTTGCAAAAATTCGGGAATGGTGAGAAAGATAAGAGTTAAAATCATAGTTATACCTTAATCAAGGTGGCTTTTCTATCTCTGATATTATCAACAGTAACCCTACAAACGAATATACACAACTCGTCAAGAAACACACAATTTAAGTAGCCACAACTCGTCAACTCGTCAATCTAAGCGGTAACAAAAACAAATCAAACAATAAAAATTACTTGTTCTCCGATTTAAGTACCCACAACACGATGGCAAAAACATTACAAATAAAACGTGAAAACAGTACCTGCAAGTCAAGTTAAATCCCCCTAAATCAGAAAAATAAAATTGAAAGGCGGTGATGATGGTGTCGGGATGTAGATCTAGATCGACGAAAATGGCACCGTACAAATAAAAATATGTGAGTTTTGGTTCAAGCATTTTAACGAACAGGTGGCGTGCCAAAACGGTAGAGACTTAACCTGCAACAGAGAGTGAACAAAGGAAATACCAACTTACCTCGAGAAGCATAAACCTGCAATAGAAAGTGAACAAAGGAAACATGAATGCGAATCTGGGCATAGAGAGTTGGTTGGGGTTATTTGAAGCCGGATGATGTTTCTGTCAATTTGCGGGTTGATTACTCCAATCGATAACCCTAAAAATCAACAAACAAATGGTAAACCAATTAAACCTTTCAAATTATTCAAAGCATTTGTTCAAGATTTAATTAAATAATCAAATTATTATTTCCTTCTAATCGTTCTTTGGAATTGTAAACCAATTAAACCTTTCAAAAAAATTTGTTCTAAATTAAATAAGTGGTTTCATATATTGGGGAATTAAATAACAAATCTATTTTTTTAAAACACAAAGTTGATAATATATATTATAAATGCCGTTATTTATATAAATATTTTACAATAATAACTAACTTCGAAAATTATTTGCCCGAATAAACTAAATAACAAATCTATCAGCAGTGAACTTTTACTTTTAGCCAGAAACAGCATACCAAAATCAAACTATTCGTCGCCATAAATAAACTAAAAGCCGCTCGAAAATTATTCGTCGTAACGAACTAATCGTCACCGCCGCATCGATGTTTCACCAACAAAACAAAAACCGTAGAATTTAATAACGCGTTTGCTGACGTGGCACACCCATGTGACGCATTTACCCTCCAAAAATCTACCTTGCAACCAAAGAACTTTCCACGTCATGTGTACCACTTACAAAATACAATTGAACAACTTTTCAAAATGCATAGTCCTATTAAGAACATAATTCAAAAGTACAATGTTATAGTCTGGTAAATTTTTCTAAGTATAATGCATAAATAAGAAAAAAAATTAAAATTCACATTGTTGTAACAGATAGATCGTAGTTGTAATAAACAAAGTAAGAAAAGTATATTGCTATTACTTACATCCGCTGTTCACCCCATTTATCACTCATTTTGTAAGACTATCAAGAATACAACAAGTAATTGTTGGAGTTTAACTATATAATATGAAATTTTCACCCTCTTGTTTAAATTAAAGCTATAGCTATGAAAATGGATTTAAGATATGTAAGATTATAAAAAACATAAAGGCAGGCTATTACATAAATGAAGAACTGAAAGTTACAGAACCATCTTTGTGCATTAGTAGCACCTGGTTTCTCGGATCCCTCTTTGAAACCGTGCGTCTTCTTCAAAGTTTCATTTATCTGTTGATCCTGAGATATAAGACAGTGAACTCGGAGATCAAATCAAGAAGTAATAAGTTTAATACAAAAGCAGAAAGTGAGAAAAGAGAAACATTGGCTAAAAAATTCAAAATATGACAATTAAGCCAAGTGACAATGCATTTTAAAATCTGTCTGCTTTTAAAACATCTTCAAATCCGAGCATAATGACCAAGATCCATTCCCACAATGTTCATGTACAAACAATCAAAGTAAGAATTGCAATAACCTTCAAAAGGCAATGACATTATTACCAAGACTCGTGCAACATAGAACTAAAGAACAGAAAAGTTACAGGGGATAAAAATAGAGAAGCATGCAAATTTTGACCAATGGTGTGAATGACACATGTGGCCGCCCTCTCCATGTAATGTCCCAGAGCAACAATTAAGGGAAGAAGCGTACCTGAAGTAGACCTGGTTTAGAATAAGGCGGTGTGGAGAATTACGACTATTTGAACACAGGGTAAAACCTGAAGCAACGCAAAGTGGAAATGAATTGTGGTTTGTGACATAATACAAGAGCAAACATAGAAAACTTGTGCTTCCTCACTCAATTTCATACACATATTCGGCAATTGAACCAATCAAATACGGCTCACGATTATGTAAGTTTAACTAATAAAAAACCTAAAAAGATACGCACCTTCGTTGTTGCAGCTTTCCGATGCAAATCCAAATGCAAGAGCAAACATAGAAAACTTGATAAATTATCATCTTAAAAGAAATATATATGAGATCGAAGAATAAGTCGTTAAAGACATATTAACCTCATTGTCGCCTTTCCGATGTTACACTGAAACAAGCATACATAAAGTAATTTATATGAGATCGAAGCAAAAAAAATAAAAAAATTCAAACCCAAGTCTTTTAGATGTCAAGATGGCTTCAAGTACATCAGATCTTCAAATACAGTTACATACATACATCAATAGATTTAAACATCGGATCTGAAAAGTGAAAAATAAAATAGTCAGATACAGCGAGATAAAGAAAACGTCTCTAGATCTGAAAGGAAACATAAACAAAGTCGTGTATAATAGAGTGAAATAAAGAGACAGACTGACAGAGCACCATGGTGATGGTAATTAACGCCGACGGTGGAGGTAATCGATGCTGAGATCTAGCCATCTAGGGTTCTAGCAGCGTCTGCAACTATCGGTAGTTCTTGTTCGTCTATGAAGTGTCGTTTGGTGGCTTTAAACGGTCCATATATGGTGCGACGGCGTAACAGACGGGTTGTGTAGTGGTGCGTGCTATTGTAAATCTCCTTCGCTGCATTGAGGTCCAACTTCACTTTTATCTTAGTCTCCACCATCTCTGTCTTCCAACAGATCTGAAAATCAAAACATGGATCCGAGTCCAAAAAAACACATTGAGTTAATCACACAGTTAGCGAGAGGGTTTAGAGAGCGAGACAGACAAACCTACCTTAGTGTGTGTTGGCAGATCGATGAGGATGGTGGCCAAGGTTTCCAGTGATAGTGGATGCGGGAGACGTGAAGAGCGGTTGTGGATGGTGGTGATGCGTGAAGATTGTTTGCGTATATATGTTCCCGTGAAATCGGAGAGAGGAAGCTCAAAGGCGGTAGTTTGAGGCTGGGGTTTATTAAGAGAGAAGATGAGAGTTAGGAGAGAGAACTTTTAAAATTGAAAACTCAAATGGCATCGGTGAATTGGGAAAGACACCCTAATTTGAAATTTAAATTGTCCCGCTAAATTTTTTGGATTTTCATGGATGTGAGAATACTATATAATGATGCATACACAGGTTGTACTATCTTAAATTTTTAAGACATCAAAGATGCTTGTATTTTATGTATGCATTATAATATATCATAGATCATAGATTATATATATATATATATATATATATATATATATATATATATATATATATATATATATATATATATATATATATATATATATATATATATATATATATATATATATATATATATATATATATATATATATATATATTTCATTGATGATTAGGAGATATTTTAAGTTATATGTGTTATTCAATTATGATTATACGACGCATATTTATTAATTATATATAGATACTTGTATTCATTTATGATTAGAGGTATAATTATTTATGAATATAGGTATTATTAACGGATGATTATATCTACAATTGGGTTCATATTATATATGTTATTCACTGATGATTATATATGTTATTAATTCATGCTTACATCTTTTTTGCATTTCATTTATTTTATTTTTACTCTTTTGTCTGTGTATGGTTTTTACTATATGAAATCTTTCAATGGTGCAGAAAAGGCCCTCATATAAGGTCCATAATGCCCCTGATTATAATGTTGGAATGAAATAGATACCGGCAAATCAAATCAATGTAGAGAAGTTAAAGGTTGATGTTTTGAACAGGGTGCAAATAAAATTAAAGAAAGGGAGCTTAAAACTTGATGTTTTGAAGATAGGTGTATTCATTGATGTTTAAGGTGTATTCAGTTATGATTAGGGGTGTATTCATTTATAATTAGAGGTTTAGTCATTTGTGATTACAACTTAACAAGATTTTTTTATTTCCATAATTTCCTTATACATTTATGATTACGAATATATTGAATTTTTTTATATCTGCTTTATTCATTTGTGATTACAACTTAACAATATTGTATTGAAATTATCTTCAATTTGTGCTTTATTCATTTGTGATTACAACCATATTGATATATGAATACAAAATACGTCTATTCATATATAATTAAAAATATTCTGATAAAATAATAAAACTCTAATATCATTAATACATTGATTTATAGAAAAGAAAAAAACGTTTTTTGAAATAAAAAATATCATATTAAATGATAGTTTTCTTAATTAAAAACTTGGAAAAATAATTAAAAAATAATTAATTTTTTTAGGTAATTATTAATCAAATCCCTAGATTTTAGGAAATTATCAATTTATTTATTTATTATAATTTAATTAAAATACAAAATTACTAATATACCCTTATAAAATGATTAGTTCAGAACGGTTCTCCCGTTCTCTACCTTTTACTGGTTCTCTATTGAACCTCTCCATATATATATATATATATATATATATATATATATATATATATATATATATACTAGGTGTGTACCCGCGCAATGCAGCAGTCGGCAATTAGTTTCATTTACGTGAATAGTTTCAGACAGCGATTAGTTTCGTTTTATAAGACGTCGAGCAGTGAGTTTCGATCAATAATTTTTTGTCGATGTTAGTTTCTTTTCAACAATTTGTTTCTTTCTGCAATGAGTTCGTTTAACGCTATTAGGGTTGTTTCAATTAATTTGATCAATCACAACGATTGACGTAAAAACTTTATATCGGTGTCTTGGCATAGTTGCTTGAGAACCGTCATGTCGACTTTTTAAGTTTCGGTTTGTGCTAGCATGTGGCCAACTTAGCGAATAATTCTTCGTTTTTAAAAATAGTTTGTGATAAATGTTTTCCCTTTGAATAATTTGGTTTCTCTATGTTATATTTTGACTTAAATTATACACCTTTAACTTGAAAACTTGGTATACATAAGGATACAATGGTGTAACTTATGTAATTTCTTCTACATCCTCTTAAATTCTAAGCCAAAATAAAGAGGATATAGTGTTAATTTCTTCTCGATCCTCTTAAATTCATACCCACAAAGTTACCTAGAAAGGAAATGTCCATTAATTCTAATACCCTTCGTTTATTTGCTATTAATCTTTTTTTTTTTGGAATTACCAATAAATGAAATGAACATTAAGTATGGGTAAATGATATACACAATATATCATACGAATGGAATAAAAATAATTACAAGTTTTATAATTAAGAAACTTAATAGGAGACTACAATATTATATTGATTATTTATTCTAAGAATAAGGCCCTGTTTCTTTTTTTTTCATATTAAGTGCTAAATTAATACATGTTGCTGAATGGGTAACGGTATCTGAATAGATATAGTGTTGTGATATATATATACTGTTTCTTTTTTGTACTGAATGAACTGTCTGAATCTGAAAAAATGACTATTTTACCCTTATAAACTTGCCGAATAACAAATTTCCAATATATAAGCATGAAATTACTCATAATTCATTATATAAAATATAAATTTCATTGGAAAAATAAGGGTAATTTGGAAAAAATAAATATAAAACCATGAATTAATGTTAAGGACAACTTTTTCCTAACTTAATCCACTAAGACATTTTGTTAGCATTAAGTAAAAAAGAAACAATCATATATAGTTGAATCATTAAGTTTGTTATACATTAAGTCCATTAAATAAAAAAGAAACACCATCTAAGACCACTTTGATATGCACCCATGCTTTTAGACATGCCCACGTGATATCCACATACTTTTAGCCATAGCCTTTCCCATCACTTTGTTTAGAGCTCCCATAAATAATATAATAAAGACCTACTAAGCTAATATAGGAGCGGGTGTTTGTTTTCTGAACCAAATGGGTTTAATATTATGACTTGATTGGTTTTATTATGACTTAATATGTCTTTTATCTATACATCAGTAAAATTATATAGAACTTCGTTATAAAATTTCTTTCACACCAAAACCCATCGTATCATCGTGCAAAGTTTTTTTTTCAGCTATTGTGATTGTGAATAGTTCCTCTCGATGAATAGTATTCGTTCCAAGATGAGGTTCTTTTCAAAAATTAGTTTCTTTTTATCAATTATGGAAACTTTTATTAAACAGTCTATTTATTTTTATCTATGGAAAATATATAGTGTTAAAACTTGATACTATTTCCAGATCAAGTCCCACATACTATAAAAGCTAATTTGCACAGTAATCCATGCAATTTCTTATTATTATGTACAATTGCAAATGGAAAGTATTTATTAGTACTGAAAGTCAAATCGTTGACCAACTCGTAGTTTGATATATTAGGATTGTATTATCAAACTTCTTATTTTGATGGAATGAATTTACTTTTGTATGAATGCTTTAAGGAATGAACAATTACTTATATCTTGTGTATGTTGTCAACTTATATCTCGGATAAGTTGTGTTCTGATAATAGTGTAACTATCCGAAATTCAGTGTTGGATTTCGGACCTTCAAAGGAACTCAGAATCAGAAAGTACCTCACTCAGAAGAAAGAGTTCGGAAGACCATACTCGAACTAACTCAGAAGATCAAGACATTCACAACCATATTTCCCAAGACACTCTGATTAAACCAGCCAGGACTCCGAAATCCACTCAGGATTTCAGACTATCAATATCAACAAATCTAAGGAAATATCATACTTAAACATTCAACAAAGAAGATTGAAGATCAAAAGAACATCTAGAAGATAAGGCAAGGGATAAGCACTTCAACGTATAGGATATGATTAGACTAGATCATGCATGGCCCTTTAGAAGCATATCTATTGTACTTAAAAGTATTAATATATTATAGACAAGCCACCCTAGTCTGACATTGTATTATTATATTAGATTCACCATTTTCTTATCTGACTGAAGAGAGACGTGTTGTCTCCTCTTCAGTACATAGGTTATTATCCGAAGGTCCTCCCTTAGACTATAAAAAGGAGACCAATTCTATCTTCAGTCCTCATGGTTTTGAGAGACTTTATGTAACACTTTCACTTATCAATATAATCTCTCATTCCATCAACTCTTGTGTTCTTATCTGCATTTCTTACCGTCCTTATCTTTCTAACCCTCTTAATTTCCAGTCTTTACTTTCCAAGTTATACAACTGGTAATCCATATTATTTATTGTTGAGCTATTAATATCTATTCTAAGTATCACTCCTTTATTATAATTCCGCAATCATATCAAGTCTTCGGACTTGTCCATCTCAAGTCTCAGGACTTGTCCCTTCGAACTCTTTAGTTTCAGACATTTACTTTCCGAAATCTTCATTTCCGCACTTACTTTGAATATTTGGCGACAACAATTGGTATCAGATCCTGAATAGATGTCTATAAGATTCTAAGTGCCTAGTTTGCTTAAAACCCTGGCTGTAGCAACAACCTTAGAATCCTCTGTGGATCATTGCATGCTATTATAGCTCAAAAATCTTAATCACTCTCTCTCGAAATTCTTTTCCATTATGCAGATGAACTACTCTCTGAATGTTGCCAACAGTGTCGGAGGCTCTAATCGAGCTCCTATACTCATTCCTACTGAGTATAATGGTTGGGCATCTCGCATGCGCAACTATCTCAAAACCAAAGGGAAATACATTTGGCGTTCAGTTGAAGAAGGACCGCATCTTCCAACATACACCCCTAGACCAGACACTGCAGAAGAAGCTCTAGGTGGTACTTCTCATCCAAGGCTAACTCCCTTGGATATAGAGAAAATGGATAACGACCAAATAGCTTTCACTGAAATCCAATGTGGAATTCCTCCAGAAATCTTTGATCTCATACAAAACTGCACAACAGCCCAACATATCTGGGTTCTCTTACAAAATATGTTCTTAGGAACAGAGGAAGCAAAAGGTCAAAAACTGGTGTCTAGTCTCTGATAATACACCCACTTCTCAGCATTTCCCGGAGAATCACTAAGACAGGCATTCACTTGGTTCTCCATAATTGTAACCAGACTTCTAAGTTCAGGAGCAGAAAGAACCAATCAGGAAATCAACCATCGATTTCTTGAGGGACTTGGAAAAGACTGGATGCTTGTCAAGATGATTCTTCAAGATTCTGGAAAGCTGAAAACTTTCAACATGTACAGACTGTACAACAATCTCATTGGACAATAAAATGATATAAAAAGCAATCAACAACAGCAATAACTTGGTGGACCTCTGGCTTTAGTTGCTGGGCATAACTATCCAACGATGGGCAACACTCCTCAGCAACTGGTACAATATCAGCAAGCATCTCAGCAATAAACCAACAAGAACATTCCTCCATCACAGCTTGCTCCCACTCAAAACTTGCCACAACCTCAACAACCAAATCCTATACCTTCATATCACCCGTCTCAACCACAAATTTCTTACCCTTCACATTATCAAACTCCTACAGTGCAATACCAATCATCTCAAATCTCGCAACCATCCATTCAATCAAAGTCTCCAACCCTTGCACTTCCAGCACCAGTACAAACTACTGAATCATACTACTCTGAGTATGATGAAACTGAAGAAGCAGCTTATCAACACGAGATTGCCATGATCAGCCAAAAGTTCAACAGAATACCATCACACTCTGGCCCGAAAAAGAACTACCGTCCCTCAAACCAAAATTCAGATTATCAACCTAGAAGCAATTATCAGAAAGGGCATCAACAATCTGGTCAGAATCGTTACTATCAGAAACCAGAAAATCAACAACAAGAAAAACCAAAAGCAGCTCCAGCTGACAGCACCAATCAAGCCCCAACTCCTAAGAAGAAAGAATCAGACGTGATCAAATGCCGCAACTGTGGAGGACTATGGCATTACGCTGCTAACTGCAGAGCTCCTAGGAACTATCCAAAGGCAAAAGAAGAAGAAAAAGTCAAAGCATTTGTAGCATCCGGAAACGTCGAGATCTGGTCCTCAAGAGATGATGATGAACAGTTTGAAAACAAGCGAAAACGAGGAAAAGGATTTGGAGAATGCATGATGGTGCAGGCAAATCGAGAAACTCCAATCCCAGGGTTGGCAAGCTCCAAACATCTTGAGAACACCGCTGAATCGTCATATTCCTACATGCCGAAGAATTATGCCTTCATGGTCAACCACAAGACAGGCAAAGGTGTAAGTATCATCGAACAGGTACGTAATATGCTTCATACACATCAAATTTACTCTAATAATCTAGAACCTGCTCTAGAAAAAATATCTAACACTTGTGCAGATGCCTTAGTTGCATACCAGCGGGTTCTGGAAGAAATGGATGATGGGTATGACGAAGTGATAAAGTTGAAGAATAGGCTAGTAGATAAAAAGCTATTTTGTGATAAACTTACTGATGATTTGAAGATCGAACAGACTTCTAGGACTTTGTTATAAAATTCAAATCAGCTTTTGACATCACAAAGGGATTTAGCCCGAAGTGATAATGTAAGACTAAACAAATTAGTAGATCAGTTGTATCATGCAACTGAAGTTTTCAAATCTCCTGCTAATACTAATTCTTCAGAAAACACTTTCAATTGGGGATGGGCAAGGAAAACCACAAATAAAAACTATCCTATTTATAACAGAAAAAGTCAAGTTTTTCAGTACCCTTCAAATGAATATGATGATAAACACGATGAGGACACAACCAAGAACCTTTCTAAAATTTCTACCAATGAATCAGAAAATGCCATTTCTGAGTCAAAAATAGGAGTTAACATTCCCTTCTCATATTTCTCAGAAGCAGACACTGCCGAAATCAGCAAATTGTCTACTGCTTCAGTCCCATTCATGCCTAGACATATGTCCACGGTCACAAGTTATCCATCATCAAGTTCTCAGCAACACTCTTTAATAAAAAAGCAACAAAGTAACTGTGTTACTGAAGAATGCACTCTATATTCTAAGAACTTGGAAAATTCAAATAAAGAGAAGGTTGATGAGAAAATTGAAATGGAGAAGTCCCCAGGCAGCATCATCAAAATGATTTTAACAAAATTATAATAAAAAATCCTAATGTTGCTGATATGTCCAATATGACTTCTGAACCCTTAAATTCTGACACAAAGTCGTATGAAGATAAATCACAACAGAGTTCTTCAAATAATCCAATCAAAATTTCGCTCAAAAAACTTAAAGTCAATCATGAAGGGACAAGCTCTTTAAATGATTCTTTATCTGACTCTTCCCCAAGAGAAATTTTTCAAAAAGGAAAAGGAAAGAATTTAACCAAACAAGGAGTAAACCAATTCTAAACAGAAAAGATCTTCGATCACCTCGATCTCATGCCAGATTTGAACAAAAAAACTGCTTCTATACTCAGAAACGATCAGAAGCTAATTCAACTATTGTCACTCCAAGTCATACTCAAAGATCAACTCCTTCCACACTCCGAAAGTATATCCACAAGGGATTGCTTCCGAATCCAAATATTAAACCCATTCATCAATTTCAAAACACCAGAAATTCAAATTACAACTCAGAATTTCCAAAATTAACAAGGAATTCAAAAATAGCTCAAAACAGTCCCTCAGCTTCTAAGCAACCTATGAATGAATTCTTGAAACCAAAAATATCATTTTCCAATATCATCAAAAGCAACAAACAAACCTCAAATGTTATCGGAACCAAGACTCAGAACTACAATCGTTCTGAAACTACTCCGAAAATTTTAAAGCGACAACAAAATAATACTTGTTGTCATTGTTGCAAACATCACTCTAATACAGTCATTACTACTAAGTCAAAAACCTTTAAACATCCAATAAAAATTACTCTTCAAAACCCTCAAGAAGATTTGTTCAAAAGTGGGTTGTAAAATCATCCACTTCTGAATCAAATTCATCTTCTGAAATTGATACTCCCACCAAATCAACAGTCAAAAGCAAATCTTCCACACCTATGAAAACAAATAGGACCAAACAAGTTTGGATGCCCAAACTAACTGTCTAAATTTTCAGGCACTTAGCACAGAAGAGCAGGATGACGAATGGTTAATTGACAGTGCCTGCTCAATGTACATGACCGGAAGATTGGAGTTTCTAAGAGATTACAGAGAAGTCATCTTTGGAGGAAACGTCACATTCAGAAATGACGCAAACGGCATCATCAAAGGCTATGGTGTACTTACAAACGGAAACTTCACTATTCAGAAGGTTGCCTATGTTCTCGGACTTAAACACAATCTCATAAGTGTAGGTCAACTGGTCAGTACCGGTCTACGAGTTGAATTCGACAATGAATTCAGTTACATCATGACGGGTAACAGAGACAGATGTCTAATAAAATCTCCAAGACAACTCAACATGTTTCCATTACACATCTCTATGTTTATCAAAAAACCAATACTTTGCTTATTATCAAAAGCACACTCCGAAATCAGTTGGTTATGGCATCGGAAACTAGCCCATCTCAACTTCCGATACATGAACAGTTGGTAACAGGAGAAATGGTCAGAGGAATGGCGCTTCTGAGGTTTGACAACGAAAACTTATGTGCAGCATGCGCATTAGGCAAGCAAAAGAAGAAACCTCACAAATCAATAACCGACTCAAGTATTACTCGTCCATTAGAACTTCTCCATATGGATCTCTATGGTCCATCAACTGTTGCCAAATCACAAGAAATATATCTTAGTTATCGTGGATGACTTCTCCCGATTCACCTGGGTACTTTTCTTAAGATTAAAATCAGACACCTTCCTAGAACTTAAGAATTTTATCACATCAATTGAACTCAAAACTCAACTACCAGTAAGACGAATCTGAAATGATAATGGTAGTGAGTTCAACAACAAGCAAATTGAAGAATTCCTAGCCTCAAAAGGAATAGAGCACAACTTCTCAGCACCATATACACCTCAACAAAACGGTGTCGTAGAAAGAAGAAACAGAACCTTAGTGGAAGCAGCTCGATCAATGCTGACTTTTGCAAACCTTCCTCTAACATTCTGGGCTGAATCAATCGTTACAGCATGTTATGTTCAGAATCGATCAATCATCAACAAACGATTACAAAAGACTCCCTACGAAATCTTAAACGGGAGAAAACCCAATGTCAAATTTCTTCACATCTTTGGCTGCAGATGCTTCATTAAAAATAACAAAGATCATCTAGGAAAATTTGCACCCAAAAGTGACGAAGCAATCTTCATGGGTTACTCCCCAAGATCAGTAGTCTATCGTGTTCTAAACAAGAGAATACGGGTTATTGAAGAAAGCTTCGACATAGAATTCGATGATCAGTATCAATGGAGAAAGAAGAATCAAGATATTCTATATGTAATGGAGGATGATATTCCTATGGGACATCGACCCATTCATACAGTCGAAATTGATTACGACTTGCTCTTTGACCCACCAGAAACTGCAAAAGATGCCGAAGTTGTTCACTCTCCAAATGCTATTCAGCAACTCATCTCAGCATCAGGACCCATTCCTATGGGACATCGACCCATTCATACAGTCGAATTTGATTACGACTTGCTCTTTGACCCACCAGAAACTGCAAAAGATGCCGAAGTTGTTCACTCTCCAGATGCTATTCAGCAACTCATCTCAGCATCAGGACCCTCAAATTCATCAGAACCTACCGCATCCGACAATCAGATAGACCTTCCGATCAACACTCCAACAATTGAGGGGGAGCCTCTGCTCCCTTCTCCGAATCATCAGACTCAGAAGGAACCCTCACACCCAGCAACCTCTGAGGGGGAGTCTAGACTCCCTACACATGTTAATGGGATACCTCAATCCAAGGGGGACTATCAACCCTCAGAAGATACCTCCTCAGCAGATATCCCATCAGAAAATGTCATAGCTCACTCCTCTGATGCTACAATTAGTAATTCACCAGTCTTTATCTTTGAAGATGGTGAGAATACATCAGCTGAAGAATCACAAATTCAAAACTCGTCTCCTGAAAACACCAACTTTATCCAAGATGTCTCTCCTCCTATTTCTGATCCAGCTCTTCTTCCACGCTTACACAAATGGACTCGAAGTCATCCTCCGAACCAAATCATCGGAGATCCCTCATCTAAAGTTCAGACAAGGTCAAAGAAATCAATTCAGGATGAATGCCACTATGCCGCATACATCAGCAAAGTTGAACCAAAGACAGTCCTAGATGCTTTAGACGACGACGATTTGATCAAAGCCATGCAAGAAGAACTATCAGAATTCAAGAGAAACAACGTCTGGGATCTTGTTCCAAGACCCTCCAATCACAGAGTTATAGGTACTAGATGGGTCTTCCGAAACAAACTTGATGACATGGGCACTGTAGTCAGAAACAAAGCCAGATTAGTGGCAAAAGGGTATAGTCAGATCGAAGGACTTGACTATGATGAAACATATGCACCAGTCGCTACTAGAAGCCATTCGGATCTTTTTAACCTACGCTGCACATAAAAATATTATTGTACATCAAATGGATGTAAAAAGTGCATTTCTTCAAGGTGGTCTTCAAGAAACAGTCTATCTTTTACAACCTCCAGGTTTTGAAGATCTATCACGACCCAACCATATAAGAACCTGAAAATTTTGGTAAAAGTCATAAAATAAAAATATATAAAATTTGGGCTTGAACGGTACCGTAATAGTAGAAATTGGCGGAAAGGACAAAATGGTTATTTGGCACACAAATGACTTTAATGTAAAGAAAATATAATTTTGGGGTAAGAATGAAAGAAAACAAAACTTATAATACTATAAAATGAATTTTGTGCCATTTTGGGAAAAATGGAACTAGAGGGGCTAGATTGTCAATAGAGCAAAGTAATGAGGTATAAATAGGAAGAAAAATCTGCACTCTCCTCACTGTAAAATTATTTCAGCCACGAGAGAGTTCTAGAGAGGGCTAGGGAGATCGATTCATGAAGGTTATGAGGAATTGGAAGAAAACCCACTTGTAATTGAAGAATTCCAAGTCTTCTAAGGTTAGTAAACTTGTTTTTAGGGTTGTTTAACCCATTTCCCGTGGGTAGGTTACTGTAGCTTCGATTTCAGTGGTTAGAGGAGGATTATCCTATGATTCCTAGCCTTAATTTGTGTCTAAATCAATATCTAAACATAGTTAATCTATTGAAAGTGTTAAAAATCAAGAAATGAGAATTTGAGCTCAAGAACCCTAACCAACGGGTTTGTAAGAACAAGTTGGTTTTAGTGGTTCGTAATGAGTTTAATATGTCTTAATAGGAGTAATAAACCACTCCTAGTTGTTAAATTAGAGTAATTTCAGATTTTGGGTAAAAATGTCAAAAATGGAAATTTTTGGAAGAAATTTGGAATCCATGATTCCATGGTTTAAAAACAAATAAAAGTAGTTGATTTATGTTTCTAATCACATCTTGATCAGTATCCAACATATGGATAACTTAAAATCAAGTTTGGTGACTTCATGTGTAATTAAACCCTAGAAATTTGAGTTTAAGATCAAAATGTTACTTTGACATAAAGAGTTGGTTAGAATGAGTCATAAATGATGTTTAAGTATGAAGAAACTTTTAGAAGTGGTTTCCTAAGAGTTTCAATTAATAAAATGAAAGTTTGAACAAAAAACTGAAATTTGTCGGGTGGAATGGAATTGGTGATTCCATGAATGAAACCCATGGAAATGGTTAATGGAAATTATGAATTGGTAATTAACAAAGTATGTTTTGGGTTTTAAAAACCTTAAATTAAATCATCCATTGGTTGTATAAGTATATGGACAGAAAATGGACAAAACTAGACTTTAAAATTTGAGTTGATAAGCATATGAGCTTCCTTAGAGCTCTTGTGACATCATATGGTCTTAATCATTAAGTCATGGACTAAATAAGACCTAATAGAAGTTAAAACATGTTCTTAACATAATAAAGGGTCAATAGAACCTTTGGTCAAAATTTGGTGAAGCTTGGAGTTAAAACGACCCCGATACATGACTTTTAGTGCAAAATTTGAAGTTTGAAGGGTCTGGGAGAGTTACACGACCGTGTAACTATTATGGGTAAAGTTACACGGCCGTGTAACGCTCTGGTGAGTGTTAAAGATCCTACTTTTCCTCTAGACATGTAGCCTTGGTCTCCAATTGATCCCATAAGTGTTATAGAGCATGAAAACATGAAAAATGAGTCTAAATTGTGTATGTGACTTTCCAAGGGTATAATGGTCAATAAAATGTCATTTAAAAGATAATAAGAATAAGTAAAAAGGTGTGTTAAGGAATGAATATCACAAAAATATTGTGATATGAGCCTAGTGGAACATAACAAAGTAGTCCTTACATGTTAAAGTATAACATGTTATTAATAAAGTGTGAATAAACTTCTTAGGTACTTAAGAAGTAAAAGGGCAATGAATGGACGGGACAAGGAAGGGTGTAATTATAGTTAGACTTCTCTAACTAGCCAAAGTGAGTAATGTGTGGATTTTTGAGTACATAGCAAAATGGGTTTTATACAAAGAAATGAGTTTATATACAATGTTTGGGAGTCAAAATGGTTTTATGGAAATTGAAATGGTTTAATGAAAATGAAAGTGATTCTATGGAACTGGAAATGGTTTTTGTGAACCTGGAAATAATACTATGAAATAGTAAGTAAAATGAAAGTGATTATATGGAATTGGAAATGGTTTTGTGAAACTGGAAATGATGCTATGAAATAGTAAGTACAATGTGTACAGAAATGATAAATGAGAAATACAGAGAATTAAGAAAGTGGTTGAGCCCTGTTTGATGAGTTGAGAAGTATCCGGATAAAGATCACGGCCTGCTGCGGTAGGGGTGGTCAAAAGACACTACTGGGATGGTACCTCCCGTCGCGAAGTAGTTGTCTAATTGGTACCTTGATGGATGAATTTGTTTCATGCTGTTGAGGGAGGAGTTATACGGGTGTGTCTCGTATAAAGCCTACGGGTGCGCTCATAGGAAATTGAATAATATGAAAATTTGGAATGGTTGAAATATGGAAAACTGTTTTGGGTCTAAAACCCATATTACTCACGAGATGTATGTCTTACGTATGTTTTTTTTAAATGCTATGTACTCAGGTGAACAAACCAGGAATAACAAGAGTCGAGTGTGGGACGGTAGCTTTCGTTGCGTAAAGTATGTACGGTTTAAATTATGGTAATGATACGGAATAGTAATGCCCTGTATGTATAACTAGATATTTTGTATTATAAAGACTTAGTGAAAAAAAAATTTGTGTGAAATTGGGGCGTTACAATTTGGTATCAGAGCCATAGTTTAAGCGAACTAGGTGTCAATACTTGAACCTCGACTTAAACTGTGTAGGGTTAAGAGAGATACAGACTAAAGATAAGACTGTAAGTAAGAGGAGGTTAACCTGAAACAGTGAAACATGAATCCTGGTGGTGAAACCGGAAGCAAATATGTATAGGTAGTTATAATAATATGGGCCCGTACTATCATAATCACAGGATATATATTTGAGTTTGGTGGAACCACAAGGGAATCATGGGAATCTGTAAAGGATGTGTGTGGAAGGTGTGAGTGACATAGGGTTGATATACCTATGTAATAAAAATCAAGTATAATTGAAAAGTATTAAAGATGAAATAATAAGTATGAGGTATGAAGTGGGGGAAAACCCATACTTTATATGTGAATTACTATAAAGTATGAATGAAGAGAATTGGAATTAAGATAACAAGTGTGTGAAGGGTAATAAGGTAAAAATCTAAATGTGTGGTTGTGATAACCACCATACCATATGAAAAAATAATGTAAAGTATACGTAATGGAACATGAGACAGTATGAAAGGAAACAGTAAAAGAAACATGACCAGAAGGTATAAATATATTGAGAATGTTGAATGGGGAGAAATGGAGTATATAGTACAAATATAAAAGAAAGTGTCTAACTGAAAATCCCGTTGTCTAACGGAGACAAATTATGATTATGGAATAAAGATAAAAGTAGTGTCACAACAGTGACCAAAGAAAGAAAGATATATATATATATATATATATATATATATATATATATATATATATATATATATATATATATATATATATATATATATATATATATATATATATATATATGAACAAAACTCCTATAAGAAAGAGGAATGAAAAAATTTAATTGGGAAAAAGTAAAAAAAAAACGAGCTGGGTTTTGAAATTATAGACAAACCCAATGGCTGTATGAAAGGGGAAAGAATAAATATTGAGAAGTAATATGAAGTGTCTCCCAGGGACAACCAGGGAATTAAAGTATGATTACTAAAAGTTGTGATCAAATATGTTATTATAAAATGAAAGTAAAATACTTAATTAAGTATTAGATAAGGAATCAAAGACAAAAATGAAAATTTAGAAATGAGAAGTTGTGACTTCCAAAACTGAAGAAAATATGATAAGTAAAGGCATCTGATGGTTGGAGCAAATAACTAAGTCATAAGTACAATGCTATAATCAGTAATATAACAAAGTAAGTTACTTGAATGGGAAAGGAATGAAAAAAAAAGAACCATTAAAGGCTACAGGTATTTTGCATTATCATAATGTGGTAATAAGAAAATGGATTAAGAAAAATAAAGATTGGATGCCTAATCAAGTATTAGGCAAGAAATTAAAGATAAGACAAACGATGAGGATAATGAGAGGAATATAGAGAAAGTTACTAAAGAGACTGGGGATGAGAAAAAAAGTGGTCATTAGAAATCAGGTCTGGTGATCATATAAAATAAGTATAAGAAGAAATGTAAATGATGAAAATGTAACTGAAAGAATGTAAGAAACGTGACTAAAGGTCATAATCAATATGAAGTAAGGAATAAGAGTGAATGCCTAAGTAAGTAGTAGGCAAAGAATCAAAGATAAGATAAAAGAATGAAAATAAGGACTATAATAAATAGATAGGAAGTTGCTACTTCCGAATGTGAATGAATATAACAAGAAAAAGTATCCAAAAATGGTGAGAATTGATCGGTACATGGTTAGTAATGATGAAACATAAGGAAGTATGTATATGTGTGTAGGTGCTTATAAATATAAAAGAATGAGTAAGTTTTGGGATTTATAAAAGGTATAAAAGTATAAAGATAGCTACGAAATAAGTATTCTAATTAGAATACTACAAAGTATGAAGCAAAAGAATGAGATAATGTATTTGGTAGATAGTTTCGAAATATAAAAGAATGAAAGATAATGATAGAATTAATGGGAGTTGTGTGTCCCTTAAAGATACATAAGAAATAAGCCTTATATGATATATGAAGTATATAATGTTGTAAAGAGATAAATAGTGGCTATCGCCTTAAGATACGAAAAAGTAAAGAGTGTAAAGAAATGAAGTTTTAAATGAAAGAATAATATAAAATGTTGGGCATATAGCCTTATGACACATAGAGAAGAATGGTAAAATATACGATAAAAGAAATTTTGGGTTTCAAACCTAAAAAGTTTATAAGTAAAATGTATAAGATGTAAAGACTGAATAAAATGGTGGCAATATTTATGGTTATGAAAGTAGAGTGTGATTAATATATATATATATATATATATATATATATATATATATATATATATATATATATATATATATATATATAATGAGAGAAAACAAGTAATTGTATGATCAGAAATGTAAGTCTTTATTGAAGTATTATTATAATGTAGTTGGAACAAAAAGAAAGGTCAAAATTATTTTGGCATTAGCCACAGTAAGTAAAGAGAAATGAATGATATTGGTGGTTGAGGGTTGTGTCAAGAAATTTTTATGGGACAAGAGTTTGAGAATTTATATGTGTAACTAAGAAGTTAATAAATATGATTTATGAAAAGTGTAATAAGTATGAGATTTTATATGTCGTTTAAAAATTTGAATTAATCATGGTAAGCAATTGAAATATCGGTAGAGGAAGGATAAGTAAGAGACAAAGTGCTAAACTAAGCACTAGTGTAAGAAATAACAGTTATAAGAAAGTACTAAAATAAGTATTACAGGAAAGTATTAAGACATAAAATATTAGTATGAGAATGGTACACGGGGTATCCAAAAAGAATGAAAAATGTATTTATAAAAGTATTGTAAGAAAAATGGAATAACGAGAAAGACATACTTATATTAGTAAAAATAATGAGTAAATGAGATCAAAATCTCATAAATAACAAGAGTGGATGAAAGAAGTAACTAGAATGTTAATAAGTTGAAATGTGAAAGTAATACAAGTAAAGATTGATATAGACTAAGTAATTGTGAAAGTATTGCATACAATGTACAGGAAACGAGTAAGAGGTACATGAAATTTAGACTTTGTAAATTATAGAATAAGATGAGAGTAACGTTTGAATTATTAATAAATCAAGATACAAAAGTACTATAAGTATCACGGGATACAAGATATGTATTCATGGAAGTAACCCATGTGAATTATAAGGGGAGGAAGATATCAATATGGTGGGAATGTATGAAAGATAGAATAAAGTTAAATGGATCCTATAATTATATGGTAAAGATGATGAAAATGAGGGT
Organism: Cichorium intybus; assembly: GCA_023525715.1. Classification (NCBI taxonomy): domain Eukaryota; kingdom Viridiplantae; phylum Streptophyta; class Magnoliopsida; order Asterales; family Asteraceae; genus Cichorium; species Cichorium intybus. Next base: position 63,893,217 of record CM042017.1, on the reverse strand, counting down.
AATGAAGTGTGACAGCAACAATAGGTCAACTTCAATAGTAGAACTGTACAAAACTACAAGGCCAAAAAGAGTGTATTATACATAAAACGACATCTATGGATATCTAGTTACTAAATACAAAAAACGGTATGTCGTTTTGATTCCTCTAGAGTGAGATATTGGAATCCTCATGAGGGGTGTACTGCTTCGACAGATTTTGTCTCAAACAGAAAAAAAATAAGGATGTGAAGTGTAATAAAAGGAAGAGAATATATCTCTTATAAATAATACTAAGACGAGAGTTGTTAATAGAAACAGAAAAGAATGAAAATAAGTAAGTAATATTAAGTGAAAAAGAAAAGAGTATGGAAGTATAAAAAAGGGAGGTTTTCTTAAGTAAAATGTCCATTAAGGGACAAAATTTTACAAAGAAAAGATTATGTGAATTTTGTATAAATATGAATTATGTATAGTTATATTTAATGAACTTTGGAAAAAAAATTTATAAGTAAAGAATGTGATGAGTATAACCTCACATGTTTTAATAAAAATATGAGAAGAATTATAAAGTAGACTGCTATTTTTGACAAAAGTATAGAAGTATGAAACTATTCTGTAAAATGAGTTTTACTAAGGGATTTTGTGTATAAATGAAATAAGGTAAAAAAAATGACCGAAAGGGGTATTTTGGTCATTCAATAAAAGTAAGGTATAAGTTGTTATGAATATTTTGAATATTATAAGAAAAAGAGAGTAAAATGACCAAAAAGATATTTTGGTTATTTGAGGAAGATGTAAAGTTTTGAAGAGATATTTATATATAAGAATATATTGATTATAAGAAGAAAATTTAGAAGTGGGGAAAACTTCTAAAACCACAAATTCTAAAAATTTTATTTGGAAAGTTTTGGACATGAAATAAGTAATTAACAAGTTGAGGAAATAAAGGGTTAGTTCCTCAAAGATAAAAAGTGTAAGTAAAGAAAAGATAATCGTACTATGCAAAAGACAAAAAGATTCTGTAACATCCCAAAATTTTAGGGTAAAATTAAAAAAAAAAAAATTTAACGAACACTTCAATATAAGAAAAGCCACTTAATTAATTTTCATAAAATTCCATAAATTATAAGTTTAATGAAAACACCCCAGGATTAACAGAAGTTAACGAAAACACAATATAGCGGAATATTAATTCAAAAACAGTCCTCCAATGAAGCAGCACAGTGTATACACGTCACGCCTTGCCATCCATGGTACCTGATGTACATGAAACAGTAGTTTATATAGGGAAAGGGTAAGCACGGAGCTTAGTGAGTTCCTCAAAATACCATACGATCCATCACATAACATACAACACATCATAACCATTCATATGTCTGTGAGACTCGCGGGCTATCCCTGTTCCGCTGAAGACTCACGGGCAGTTCCCGTTCTGTCTTATTACTCGCAGGCTTTTCCCGTTCCGTCTAATGACTCGCAGGCTATTCCCGTTCCGCCTATTGGCTCGCGGGCTATCCCGTTCCGTCTAATGACTCGCAGGCTATTCCCGTTCCGCCTATTGGCTCGCGGGCTATCCCGTTCCGTCCACAAACAATCATTATCATAGCAATAATTCATACAATTATCATAACATGTAAGATCACCTTAGTCTAACATATCTTCCTTCCTACGCATGCAATACCACCTATAGTATAGTGAGAAGACTCACCTGATTATAGTTGACTATTTCGTTTATCTTTCTCGGCTTTGTATTTCCTTCAACTTTAACTGTTAACATAATAAGAAATCTATCATTTCTTAATCCTTAACTATATTGTAGTCGTATCATTAAACCCTTCAGTAATTCCAATATGATACTCCATGATTTATCAAGTAAAGAACAGCCAGGTAGAAGATTAGATGGGGTGGCAGGATCCTTTCAGCATTTTAGCCTTTCGGAAAATCCAACAACCAGATCCCAAGTAATCGGCCTAGTCACCGTCCTCGTAAGTAAATCAATCGGTATTATTTTCGGAATTAGGAATTGTTATAATAACGACATTTTAAGGTTTTTGTTTACTATTGTTAGAAATGAGTATAATATAACATATGTTATACTTATTAAATATTCTACTTCTTAACACAAAAACTATTTTACAATACCTAATTAAGCTATAGAAAAGTTTGTAGTTACCTTATGACCAGTCGTCGGAACCTATAACTTCTTCGCTAGGCTTTTGAGCTTCCTTCTACTCACTTCTTACACTCTAGTGCTTAGAAACCTCTATATATTGGATTGAGATTTGTTGGTGTGGTTTATGAGATGTTTTGGGGGTATTTATACTTGAATTCTTGAATAAAAAATGGCATGACACTTTTGACAAAAGATTTTAATAATATAATTTTGTTGAAATTAAAGGCCTTCTAGAATCAGTCTGTTCAAGACTGGTTTAGCCGATCTTAAACCCATTAAATTCACGTTTTTATTTGATATTCAGAAAATTCATCTCAATACCTTTTCAGGGATGTATTTTACGTATTTATACGATTTCTCTATGATTTATTATGAATTTTTGAAAACAGACTATCTAATCTGTCAATTCCGAACTAATCAGTAAAGATTGCATTTTTTACTATAGATAATGTCATTTTCAAGCTTACTATTATTTTTGGTAATTGTACTAGACTCAATTTGTAAACTTTGTGCACTGGTTTGAGGTCCAAATGATTTTTCTAGAATTAATTATGATTTTTCTAAAAACGACACAAAATGCTGATTTTCATATGAAATTGTAACTAAAGTTTTTCTTAGCTTTATAACTACCAATGATCATATAATTCCTAACACTCTTATTTTAAGTATATGTTATAATCAGGATACGGGTCTTACAATTCCGGGGACGGAATCCTCTTAAGGAGGGGAGAGTGTAAGAACCTGAAAATTTTGGTAAAAGTCATAAAATAAAAATATATAAAATTTGGACTTGAACGGTACCGTAATAGTAGAAATTGGCGGAAAGGACGAAATGGTCATTTGGCACACAAATGACTTTAATGTAAAGAAAATATAATTTTGGGGTAAGAATGAAAGAAAACAAAACTTATAATACTATAAAATGAACTTTGTGCCATTTTGGGAAAAATGGAACTAGAGGGGCTAGATTGTCAATAGAGCAAAGTAATGAGGTATAAATAGGAAGAAAAATCTGCACTCTCCTCATTGTAAAATTATTTCAGCCATGAGAGAGTTCTAGAGAGGGCTAGGGAGATCGGTTCATGAAGGTTATGAGGAATTGGAAGAAAACCCACTTGGAATTGAAGAATTCCAAGTCTTCTAAGGTTAGTAAACTTGTTTTTAGGGTTGTTTAACCCATTTCCCGTGGGTAGGATACTGTAGCTTCGATTTCAGTGTTTAGAGGAGGATTATCCTATGATTCCTAGCCTTAATTTGTTTCTAAATCAATATCTAAACATAGTTAATCTATTGAAAGTGTTAAAAATCAAGAAATGAGAATTTGAGCTCAAGAACCCTAACCAACGGGTTTGTAAGAACAAGTTGGTTTTAGTGGTTCTTAATGAGTTTAATATGTCTTAATAGGAGTAATAAACCACTCCTAGTTGTTAAATTAGAGTAATTTCAGATTTTGGGTAAAAATGTCAAAAATGGAAATTTTTGGAAGAAATTTGGAATCCATGATTCCATGGTTTAAAAACAAGTAAAAGTAGTTGATTTATGTTTCTAATCACATCTTGATCAGTATCCAACATATGGATAACTTAAAATCAAGTTTGGTGACTTCATGTGTAATTAAACCCTAGAAATTTGAGTTTAAGATCAAAATGTTACTTTGACATAAAGAGTTGGTTAGAATGAGTCATAAATGATGTTTAAGTATGAAGAAACTTTTAGAAGTGGTTTCCTAAGAGTTTCAATTAATAAAATGAAAGTTTGAACAAAAAACTGAAATTTGTCGGGTGGAATGGAATTGGTGATTCCATGAATGAAACCCATGGAAATGGTTAATGGAAATTATGAATTGGTAATTAACAAAGTATGTTTTGGGTTTTAAAAACCTTAAATTAAATCATACATTGGTTGTATAAGTATATGGACAGAAAATGGACAAAACTAGACTTTAAAATTTGAGTTGATAAGCATATGAGCTTCCTTAGAGCTCTTGTGACATCATATGGTCTTAATCATTAAGTCATGGACTAAATAAGACCTAATAGAAGTGAAAACATGTTCTTAACATAATAAAGGGTCAATAGAACCTTTGGTCAAAATTTGGTGAAGTTTGGAGTTAAAACGACCCCGATACATGACTTTTAGTGCAAAATTTGAAGTTTGAAGGGTCTGGGAGAGTTACACAACCGTGTAACTATTATGGGTAAAGTTACACGGTCGTGTAACGCTCTGGTGAGGGGTAAAGAGCCTACTTTTCCCCTAGACATGTAGCCTTGGTCTCCAATTGATCCCATAAGTGTTATAGAGCATGAAAACATGAAAAATGAGTCTAAATTGTGTATGTGACTTTCCAAGGGTATAATGGTCAATAAAATGTCATTTAAAAGATAATAAGAATAAGTAAAAAGGTGTGTTAAGGAATGAATATCACAAAAATATTGTGATATGAGCCTAGTGGAACATAACAAAGTAGTCCTTACATGTTGTTAAAGTATAACATGTTATTAATAAAGTGTGAATAAACTTCTTAGGTACTTAAGAAGTAAAAGGGCAATGAATGGACGGGACAAGGAAGGGTGTAATTATAGTTAGACTTCTCTAACTAGCCAAGGTGAGTAATGTGTGGATTTTTGAGTACATAGAGAAATGCGTTTTATACAAAGAAATGAGTTTATATACAATGTTTAGGAGTCAAAATGGTTTTATGGAAATTGAAATGGTTTAATGAAAATGAAAGTGATTCTATGGAACTGGAAATGGTTTTTGTTAACCTGGAAATGATACTATGAAATAGTAAGTAAAATGAAAGTGATTCTATGGAATTGGAAATGGTTTTGTGAAACTGGAAATGATGCTATGAAATAGTAAGTACAATGTGTACAGAAATGATAAATGAGAAATACAGAAAATTAAGAAAGTGGTTGAGCCCTGTTTGATGAGTTGAGAAGTATCCGGATAAAGATCACGGCCTTCTGTGGTAGGGGTGGTCAAAAGACACTACTGGGATGGTACCTCCCGTCGCGAAGTAGTTGTTTAATTGGTACCTTGATGGATGAATTTGTTTCATGCTGTTGAGGGAGGAGTTATACGGGTGCGTCTCGTATAAAGCCTACGGGGACGCTCGTAGGAATGTGCTCACAGATGAGAAGGAATACCTATGAGTGCGCTTATAGGAAATTGAATAATATGAAAATTTGGAATGGTTGAAATATGGAAAACTGTTTTGGGTCTAAAACCTATATTACTCACGAGACGTATGTCTTACGTATGTTTTTTTTTAAAAATGCTATGTACTCAGGTGAACAAACCAGGAATAAGAAGAGTCGAGTGTGGGACGGTAGCTTTCGTTGTGTAAAGTATGTACTGTTTAAATTGTGGTAATGATACGGAATGGTAATGCCCCGTATGTATAACTAGATATTTTGTATTATAAAGACTTAGTGAAATTTTTTTTTTTGTGAAATTGGGGCGTTACAAACCATGTGTATCGTCTGAGTAAGGCAATATACGGTCTAAAACAATCACCCAGAGCTTGGTATGAAACACTATCAACCTTTCTAGTCTCATCAGGATACAGAAGAGGAGTCATAGATCCCACATTCTTTGTTCGATTATATCAAAATCACATCATGATTGTACAAGTCTATGTAGATGATATCATCTTCAGATCAATTAATCAAGCAATGGTTGATGAATTTGCAAAAGTGATGACAGACAAGTTTCACATGAGCATGTATCGAGAAATAAACTTCTTCCTAGGCCTTCAAATCAAACAAACCAAAAGAGGAATCTTCATACATCAAGAGAAAGATACAAATGAACTTCTGAAGAAAGTTTCTCTTGAAAATTGTTCTACTGCCAAGGTTCCGATATCCACCAACCATAAAATCTTTGCAGACCCCGAAGGCGAGCCGGTAGATCACAAATTATATCGAGGGATGATCTGCTCACTATTGTACTTAACCGCAAGCAGACCCGACATCATGTTTTCAACCTGCCTGTGTGCCAGGCATCAAGCTGATCCGAAAATGTCACATCTGACTGCAGTAAAGCAAATATTCAAATATCTGAAAGGGACTAAGGCAATGGGACTATGGTATCCAATCGGGGACAACTTTAAACTCCAAGCATTCACCGATTCGGACCATGCCGGATGCAAATTAGATCGGAAAAGCACATCCGGAGGCTGTCAATTCCTTGGTGGAAGATTAGTCAGCTGGTCCTCCAAGAAACAAAACTGTGTCGCCCTATCATCAGCGCAGAAGCAGAATACGTCGCTGCATCCACTTGCTGCTCACAAGTTCTCTGGATGAAAACTCAGCTAATGGATTACGGTTACCGATTGCTTCAGGTTCCTATCTATTGTGACTCCAAGAGTGCCATAGCTATCTCTCATAATCCTATTCAGCACTCTATGACAAAGCACATTGATCTGAGATATTACTTCATCAAGGATCAAATCTTAGAAGGTAACATAGAACTCTACTTCATTCCTACCGATGAACAAGTGGCTGATGTCTTCACAAAAGCCTTAGATTCCACTAAATTCAATAATTTTCTGGATAAGTTGGGTATGTTAAATCCTGACTCTGACTTCTTCAGAGAATGATTGTCAGTTTCTGACCATCATCCACTCAGCAAATTAGTCAGCTCTGAACAATCTCTGACTATACTCTCAGTAATTTAAGTCTTCCGACGTCTCTCATAATAGTCTCAGAAAATCTTTCTCAACATTCTCACTAATAAGGGCTACTCACAGACACACAAAAAGACAAACATACTTTCATTCATATAAAAGGAAATTACATCATCTGAATCCATTAAATCGTAAAACAAAAACATCTCAAAAACTACGACTGAAGATTCTACTACAAGAAAATAGTTAGAAAACATCAAAAACAAAAGATCATTACTTCTCTCCCCTTCTCCTTAGTGCTTGTTGTATTGCCATTTGGGAGGACTGCCATACGTAAAGGTCTGTGTGATTCGCACAGACAAATCACACACTCGCACAATCTTCCCATCTAACAACACCACATCATACACGTCATCGCCGATCACGTTGTTGACGACGCCACTCCACCACCCCTGTTGATCCCATGCATCGACATAGTCTCCAACTTTGTATTCCACTATCACGGTCGGTGGAATAGGACGAAGAACACCGTATTTGACCTTCACGATCATCATCTTTCCGGTTGTATTGTCTGGTAAACACCTCAGCTGGACTTCACACCGTCTTTTCCAAGTCTTTGTGATCACCCCTTCGTAAAACCATCCAGCAAAATCTCCTTGAGCTAGTTTCACCTCGATATCATCAAAACAGTTGAAGAAAAATCGAGCCATGTTGAAAGCAAACTGAGTTCAGTTAATTTCTTTCGTGATAAGAGTGGTTAAACACTTAGCCGAAACCCCCTTTTTATAACCAACCAGCATGCCCATTCACCTTCACTAATCCATTTACTTAGAGGTCATAATGACCCTAGTGGGCAGTTAATGCACCCGTCACATCAGCATCATGGCCTAAACGGTTGATAAGACGGTTCGGCATCTTTGACGGCGTAATGGATAAACCACTCTCGATTCCATGCAGATTTTCTTCGTTTTCCGAGAACTGACACACACTTACCTAACCCTCTCTCTCCTTCTATCTCTATCTTTCTCTCTTCGATAGACGACAAAACTCATCCCCACTCTGAATCCTCTCTAAATGCCTTCTGAATGCAACAGTTCTGAAGTTTGATTCATAAACAAGATAACAATAAAAACATCAAAACGTTCTTTCATTCATAACATATAAAAGATTAGAAAATTCAATGAAAGTAACTCTTACACAATCTTAGGCACACAATACAACATAATATCCGATAATATGTCACAAAAATCCACCAACTGAACACCAGTCTTCATCAATCATCAGAGCTTGTAATATTGCCACATCGGAGTCTCTCCAAGATGATACATCTGATGAATTCTCAGTTCCGACTCATCAACAAACAGACGAGTCCCATCCACTAACACCACATGGAGCTGATTGAATGGCGTCTTTCTCGAAATGGCAGCCGGCCACCATCCTCGCCGGTACCACACCTCCACAAAATCAAACTGCTTAAACTCCACCAAAACCTTAGGAGGAACAGGTTGCAGATATGCAAAGTCCACATGCACGTTCAAAGGACCACCAGTGGATCCATCAGTCAACGTTGTCATCTTTACCTCATAACGGTGATTCTATACAGACTTGATCACACCACCATAAACTGCACCCGCAAACTCACCATCCTGCATTCTAACTTCCACTTTCTCATCACGGTTAAACGGACATCTTGAAGCCATGATAATCCTTAAAATCTTCACTTGTGTGATTTCTAAGTGTCACAGCAACCCCATTTTATTACCACTTCCCCGTTACCATTTCATGACACCTCATTGCTTCGAGATCAGTAACATAGAGATGCGCTACATGCTTTGACTACTTATTTTAAACAGTCTGCACCATAGTTTATCTCCACAGAAATGACATGACAACTCCTAAAGTTATCTATTGCACAGCTACACTCAGAAAGCAAGTTCTGAATTCTCCTATTATGACTACAATCAGAACTTTCACACCTATCTTGCTTCTGAGCAATAGTCCTCAGAAATTCTATCCTCTTCTCCGAACCTTCATATTCAGAACCACACTCTATCACTCTGAATCAATACTTCTGACTCTTTCTAATTTCATCATAACTTCTCTACTCTCACCATCATTCAGAATACACTCTCACTCTTTCTCAGAAAACATAAACCTACATATTCTTGATTCGAATCAGAGCGCCCTTCTTTCTGAACAGGTCAGAACTATCAAAATCAGACCAGTCCGTACCTTAGACACCTCACCTCGACATATTTAATACGGGAATGTCAATTAAATACGAAAAACATTTAATACCCAATAATTAAAATCCACACGATCCAATTTTCTCCAACGGATATTCTCTCTGCCACACATGTTCGTCCTTTAATGGACCATTTCTTTTCATCATTTCTTCGCATTTAATGCCAAGCATACGCTTTTCTGACACCACGGTTCACATGTCCCTTTATTCTCGCAACCCGGCGGTTTCTTACACTTTTTCAAATTGTTATAACCGTTTCCTCTTATTTCAATCTCTCACAACTTCTTCATCTTCCCCAACACTCCATCTCTATTATCATAACCCTCTCACACCGCCGTCTCCAATCTCTCAACCCTAAATATCTAAAACTTCCATCACTTCTCACATCAAAACTCTTCAATGGCCTCCCAATCCAAGAGCGACAACGACATTATCACAGTTGCCCTCTCCAATATCTACCTTTCAGAAGATCTCAAAGTTTACAAACAACACCTACGAGTTCTCCTTCACATACTCTCAAGACACACACTGGTTAGAGCTTTCTTCCATCCACCCCCTTCTACACCAGTATCCTTACTACAGGATATTGTCTCCTCCGCCACCAAGTGTCCCTCCAGTTACGCCGTAACACTACACAACGATCAACGTGTCGTCATCGACAATAAAATCTTTGCAGCAGTACTACATCTTCCCTACTACGAATCCACTTTCGACCAACCAATCGATGGCGATCTCAAATCCATGATCTACAATATGGGGTATATGTACGATTTGCCAAAATTGTTTCACATGTCTAAAGGACACATCTCACCCCTATGGCAATGTCTCATAAATTGCATCATTAAGTGCTTAACTGGCAAAATGGGCGGTACAGACCTAAGCAGACGCCTCATGGGACTCCTTTGGAGCCTCTACTCCAGTCGCGAAGTTGATCATGCAGTAATTCTGTTTGAAGATTTCCTCTCCTACATACCCTCCTCCCTGAAACCAACAGGTTAAATTCACTCAGCACGTTTTTGGGCTATGTGCATCGAGCACATCTATCAGAATCTTCAAATCCCCATTCCTACACCCAGATCAGAAGAAGACAAATTGGTCATGCCCAAAGCCAAACCCTACACTGCCAAAACTGACTCTATATTTGGGAAAATCCGCAGACTGCCTGCAGCCCTTCTGAAATTAGCTAATCCAACAAACCCTGCTGTCATTTTTCACATCACTTCTACTGAAGGAGTATCTGATTATCCACCTCACTCTCTTAAAAAATGAGAGGCCCCCAAGAAACTTAAAAATAAAGCTTCTGAGTCATCTCCGTCCAAGCAACCACCCAAAAAGAAGCAGCGAAAAGTCAAAACTGTATCTCTTTCATTATCTCTCTCTATTTGTCAAAAGAATCTTACTTCTAATACCCCCTTCTATTTGTCAGAAGTCTTTTACTTCTGACACCCCTCTCTATTTGTCAGAAGAATCTTACTTCTGATACCCCCTTCTATTTGTCAGAAGTCTCTTACTTCTGACACTCCCTTCAATTTGTCAGAAGTCTCTTACTTCTGAATTTCCCTTTTTTATTTGTCAGAAGTCTCTTACCTCTACATTACTTTTCTCTACTCTCTCATAATTCACTTACCTCTAAATCATATATTCACCTCTTAACAAAAGTCCTCTATTTCCAACGATCATCTGATCTCTGATCACCAAATTTTAAAATTTCGGGATTATCTTATTTAATCTCTTTCAACTAAAATCCATCATTCATACCTTCTTTCTATGCTCAATTAACAGAAAATAAAAACAACAATTGGTTACTTTATCCTAATTTCATAGTTTCAAAGTAAAAAGAAATTCATCTATATATAATACTATGCATTCAAATCACTTTTGATTCCCTCATGTATGTATTACATCTAGTATACATATTCGCTATCTAACTTGTGCTCTTTCTTGTTAGACATCTGAACTATCTTCAAAAGATTCCGAGTCAGAACATTTGGAGGAAAGACAGAACTCTCCAGGCTCGGAAGATACTCAAGAAGATATCTTAATGGAGGAAAAACAGAACTCACCTGCACAATCTAAGAAGAAATCACCAATCACCAAGCAGAATCCCAAAATTGATCTCATCCCAGATTTCACTCAACCTTCACCTGATGCATCCGAACTTGAAAAATGGAAGTTCAAGACCGCAGTTCAAGAACAACAGGCATTGGTTGAACGTCTCCAACATCAATTCGAGCATAAACAAAAGGAGCTTCAAACCCTATTCATCTTTGGTCCCCCATCCGATAATGACTCAGAACATGTCAAGTCTGAAAGAAGACGAATCAATGCACTCACTCTCCGGCTCGATTCCCTTTTGCACTCCTCTCTTGACAAACTGGTAGACTCCTCCTTCTACCTGTTCGATACTACTGAAACCGACTGGTCAAAGCTTGCTTCAACAATCGTCCCCCTCACCTGGGACAGATTTTGTGCTCAAGAACTTCAGAAAAAGAAACTACAGAAGCACACAGTCGAACAACCTACTGAGTCCGACTCCCGAGTATTTATCTCAGAGACTCAATCGATCCCGATCGCCGATCGGCACCTTCCTCTTTGGTGTTGATCAAGAGGTAGATAAACCATCATCCCAAATGCATCTGGTCGATCTCGGTGACACCAATTCATCCTCCGACAAAGATGCCAAAGATAATCTGCCTCAATCCGTCAATTCCTTACTCAAGGATGACTCTCTTCATCAGAAAGTTGACACCTTGACCACCCTCCTGACTGACTTAAAATCCTCACAAAATCAGGAGGCTATGATAAAAAAACTAGCAGAAATTAAAGATCGAGTAGCTGCACTAGAGAAGAAAGACAGAGACATTCTTCTACATTACGACGATCAAGCTGAAAAGATCATCCACGATGGGCTCGCAACCCTTGATGCTCAACGAGAATCCGACGCAGCCAACATGATGAAAACCGCACAAAAGATGCTCACTAAAGTTGAAAAATGTCAACAACAAGTTCCTGAGCTCCTGACCAATGTGCAAACCAAGCTCAAAGCCTCCATGGACCATATGGCCAACTACCTGAATGGAGTTCTGGCTGAAAACTTCTCCCTCAGAAGAACCAATGCTATCCTCCTTCAGATGGTTACACAAACCTTGCAAAACATTACCGGCACCATGGCTGGTCCTATTGAACATATCAAACTCTGCACAAAGCTAAATATCAAAGCCATGGAAGCCCTTCAAACCATGTATGATACGCCACTTCCTGATTGGATCAAGAAGGAAGTAATCGTTGTCTCCAACAAACTTGATTCCATTCTGGCCCGCCTTCCTGTGACCCCTTCCGTCCCTACATGTGCCCCAGGAGGAGGAAAGGCGGATGATAAAGTAGAAACACCTCAATCTATCGAAATGGAAATAGATACCACCGCTGGTCCAAGCGGAACAAAAGACCAAGGAAAATCTCAGCAAGAAGGAATCAATCAGCAAGAAGATACAAATGCTGATAAGAAAGAAACCCAAGAGGACAAGAACAATGACAAGGACGAAACTCATAATAAGGAATTAGAAAATGATCGTCCTATCAATCCTTCTCCAAAATCTCCTCACTCCTCTCCGAAATCACCTCCTCCAAAATCTCCTCACATTTCCAATTCTCCTCACACTACTCCTCTGAAAATTCAAACCCCAACAGAGAAAGATCCATCAGAAGAAGACGAGATTTTCGTATACTCATCGATCAAGGAATCTGATCCCCCAGAGGTCAAGGAAAATAAATCAAAGTTCTTCCACTCTCAAGCTAATAAACATGCTAAAAATTTCAGTACTGAGTCAGAACCTGACCAAAACCAAGCTGATCCAACTGGTCCAGCAGACCCATCTTTTCAAATATCACCAATTACCGACCACTGATTCGGATTACCAACCCTTCAAATCATACAATCTTCCCCCCACGTCCCGACATAACTGGGACATACCACTGACCCCCAATGGAGAAAAATACCGATACACTCTAAACTTCTCTATAGTATCAGGAGCTCACAAAGAGCTAGCTGCTTACGACAGGAATCAGCAATTCTTCAAGAAATGGACCAAACCTCAAGTTGATACATGGTCAAATGAAGTCGTAACAGCCGTTCGAAGTGTTAAAAGAAAAAGGTTTCAGAAATCAGAATTCTTTGAATACGAGCTAGTCAGAAACGGCAACTACAAAAACACGACTCTGATAACAGAAGCCGACTTCCGAAACATGAATCCAGTTGACATCTTCTCAATAACTGTAAAGCTATCCCACAAAGAAATTCAAGATGCCAGAGAAGCTTATGTCGCAGCAAGAAGATTTCTACACCGCCTAGTAGAGGAATTCTGCTACAATGATGCAGAAATGTATAAAATCTTCAAAGATCACCCTGAACCGCAGATCATACCCAAACCTGACTTATTTATGCCAGACAATCGAGACAACTGGAAGAGAGGTGCCACCTTTGATCCAAAACTCGGTTTGGTATACAAGAATCCTAAAGAAAAAGGATCTTTCCTTTTTCTTCGTGCTGATGAACTCAGAAGAGTTGCTAATGGTATGCTGAAGGAGTACATCAAAGCCGTGGAGAAGTCAAAGTCATCAGATCCTAAAGCTAAGAAAGAAATACTTCTCAGAATGCAGTGGCTACTGGAAGTCAGAAAGTTTTGGGATTATGCTGCAAAACAAGGCGTAATAGAACAAAATTAAAAATGACTCAAACCCCTCGATTGGTCACCGAATGGGGAATTGTTAGTACTGAAAGTCAAATCGTTGACCAACTCGTAGTTTGATATATTAGGATTGTACTATCAAACTTTTTATTTTGATGGAATGAATTTACTTTTGTATGAATGCTTTAAGGAATGAACAATTACTTATATAATGTATGTTGTCAACTTATATCTCGGATAAGTTGTGTTCTGATAATATTGTAACTATCCGAAATTCAGTATTGGATTTCGGACCTTCAAAGGAACTCAGAATCAGAAAGTACCTCACTCAGAAGAAAGAGTTCGGAAGACCATACTCGAACTAACTCAGAAGATCAAGACATTCACAACCATATTTCCCAAGACACTCTGATTAAACCAGCCAAGACTCCGAAATCCACTCAGGATTTCGGACTATCAATATCAACAAATCTAAGGAAATATCATACTTAAACATTCAACAAAGAAGACTGAAGATCAAAAGAACATATAGAAGATAAGGCAAGGGATAAGCACTTTAACGTATAGGATATGATTAGACTAGATCAGGCATGACCCTTTAGAAGCATGTCTATTGTACTTAAAAGTATTAATGTATTATAGACAAGCCATCCTAGCCTGACATTGTATTATTATATTAGATTCACCCTTTTCTTATCTGACTGAAGAGAGACGTGTTGTCTCCTCTTCAGTCCATATGTTATTGTCTGAAGGTCCTCCCTTAGTATATAAAAAGGAGACCAATTCTATCTTCAGTCCTCATGGTTTTGAGAGACTTTATGTAACACTTTCACTTATCAATACAATCTCTCATTCCATCAACTCTTGTGTTCTTATCTGCATTTCTTACCGTCCTTATCTTTCTAACCCTCTTAATTTTCAGTCTTTACTTTCCAAGATATACAACTGCTAATCCATATTATTTATTGTTGAGCTATTAAGATCTATTCTAAGTATCACTCCTTTATTATAATTCCGCAATCATATCAAGTGTTCAGACTTGTCCATCTCAAGTCTCAGGACTTGTCCCTCCGAACCCTTCAGTTTTGGACCTTTACTTTCCGCAATCTTCATTTCCGCACTTACTTAGAATATTTAGCGACAACAGTATTTTAAAAAAAATGGCGATATGGATTTAGTTACGGCAAGACATCATGACATCACTTACATTTGAAGGCAATATATACTAAAAAACATAAATATATCATTTTCAACAATCAAAACTTGGCCACAGAACATATTCATACTATCAAGCACTGTTATAGACAATATAATTTCTAAAACACATTGCTATAATTAAAAAATATGGTAAAGTACATTGCTCTTATATGCAAGCCTTAATTACAAAAGAGACATGAATCCAAGCATGTCACGGATACTTCCAAATTACCTACATTAAAGTTAAGGGACGCAAACTCAGTGATAATAAAGCTTTTTTCATAAAAAAGAGCCATGTTAGTATAGAGGTGTAATAGATAATAATGAAAGTAGAATGCTCTAATAGAAAAATTACCTAAAGCACATTTCTATTTCTTACATTTGGTGTCAAAATCAAACAAACTATTATCTTCTTTTTCACCGTATTGCTGACATGTCACTATATATGGTTTTGCATTTAGGTGTCCCATTTCTTGCAGTTATTACCTGATTAAATCTAAGCTAACATGTTCGATGAATCATTTTAGCACTTTGGAGAAGCATACCAGACACTCCGGAACCAAGAAAAGTGGCGGAAAGACATCATTTTCTGAGAACCCCTACCTGCGCACACAATAACACAAAGTCATTAGCACAAAAGATCATTAGAAACTAAAAATCAACAAAAATGTAAAAAAAAAAAAAACAAATCAGTGCTCTGCACACACACAATAACACTTAATCGTTAACCCAAAGATAGAAATTGATGATCTATTCATTAATGGAGAACATGAAATCAAAAATTAAACCACAAGTCTAAAATTTTTAACGAAAACATACCTTAAAGAAAAAGGGTTTCAGCGGTGTGGTGGTTAGGTGAGGATGACAGTGGAGATAGATGTAGGCAGGGGAGCTCGTTCGAGCTTCTAGGAAGGGATGTCGATGATTCTCGGACATTTCTAACACCCAAGTAAAACATCTCATACCCAAAAATAAGATCGAGGACGATGTGATGCGGTGAAGTAAATGAAAACAACAATAAATGGCGGTGGCATTGCAGTTTGCGTTGGTGCTACGATTGAGAAGGGGCGCTCCAGCGGTGGTGGTTCCGTGTTGCGTTGGTGCTGCGTTAGTGTTGCGCTGGAGCAGTGGTGCTCCGATGGTGGCAGAGGAAATGACCATCAACTGAAGGTGGTGCTTAGACTTATTGCCTGAAGGGTAGGGTTTCAAGGTGGGGTAAGGGAACTGGATCGACGATAGACGGAATCGTATAGCAAAAGACCACCTATAGAGGTGAGAGAACTGGAGGGATATGATGAGAGTAGCATCGATGTAGTGAGTCAAGGGGTGCTCAGGTTAGGGGTTTTATACCTATTAAGGAAACGATCTTGGAGGAGGAAAGAAGATGGAACGTTGGATGTGAAATAATCCAATGGTGGAAAACCAACTAGCTTTGCAATCCAAAGTGACAGATTGGCGATCCGTGTGTAATGTGTTTTCTTAGCCGGGTGAACTGATGGATGCATTGAAGACTTGTACATAGTCTTAAATTTAAGACTTTGATGTTTTAAGATGGTTGTAATTTATGTATGTAGTATATATAGTATATATATATAGATATACACTTTTTATAAGTTTCAAAAATGTCATATTTATCCAAAAAAGTTTTAAACATTTTTATAATCATGTTTTGTAATTTAAAATCATTATAAATATAAGAAAATGTCTAATGATCGAAATACCCCTACAATTATTTGTTGTAATACTTTCAATCTTCCCATCAGACTTTTCACACAATCATGTTGCTAGAAAGTGGAAACACAATCATAAACACCAATTTCAATATTCAGATGATTATCGACGACGACCAAGTACGACAACAAATAAATAAGTACAGCGAACGATTGAAATCGTTACGGATGATTATTGCTGAAGATGATTATCGATGACGACTACGTACGACGGACAATGACTACGGACGGTGGATGGTAGACGACGACAATGGCGAAGTTGCCTTTCCCCAGGCTGTGTCATTTCTGTTTCCACTTTCCAGGGACGTGTTTGTGTGAGAAGTGTGATTGAAAGATTGAAATTATTCTAACAAAATAGAAGTAGGGGTATTTTGGTTAGTACTATGATGATTTTAAATTACAAAAATATAATTATAAAGTTGTTTAAAAAGAATAATTTGGGAAAATATGATATTTTGGAAACTTATAAAGGGTATATATGATATTTAGATATTAGGTATGGTAAATATGATATTACGTAGGGTAAATATGATATTTTAGAAATTTATTAAGGATATATATGATATTTAGAATTAGGTTGAGTAGATATGATATTTTGATTTTTATTTACGGCATATATGAAACGTTTCCATTATATTATTATGGTACGTCATAAGCATAATATTTTATGTTAGTTTTGTTGAGAAAGTGTGGAGTCTAATCTGAACCGGAGGAAGACCCAAGACAACCGAAGTGGAACACTTGTCGAAGCAACCTGAAAACAGAGGCGAGACGAAGCCAGTGCTGTTAAGGTATGCATCTTAGACAAGCCTCCATACGTTCGTTTCAGTAAGAGTCCTTCACTCCGATCAGATCAACCATGGCAGATCGAAAATGAGAAGGGGGTGATCCTTCAGAAGATTTGCAAAAAGGTTGAACCGAAGGCATGTAGATCAGCAGAACTAAGGCAGCCTTGCCTTGTCCGGATCCGAAGCCATGTACAGTGCTGAGATATCAAGGTTGCTAATCATTCAGACCGAGGAAGGTCAAACCTCGTTCGGAGGAGAAGTTGCGTCCTCAGCATGGACATGAAAGAATACATCCAAGATTGACAGCAGAAGTTAGTTAGTGACAGAACCGTTACCAAAACTAAAAGCATTGTGACTAAGAGATAACTTCATCCGGACCGAGGGCGATATTCGATGATGACTCTCATCACTATCTCATGCAGATCATAGTTCATCATGACAGTAATAGCTCGTGCTATGGTCACAGGAATGAACTTATCAGCAGTAGAATAATATGAATTCGCAGTATCCTCTATCCTAAGTCAAGTCCGGAAGAAGAAGTTCTTTCTTGAAGGAAGAGTTAACCCTTATACGAAGTATAGTTCGACAGAAGTTACAACACAAGTCGGATAGTTACAGTCTCGTTTGATGGGAGATCTCAACCGAAGACCAATGGGGAATTCTTCAACTGAAGGCGAGGCCTCGGTTGTACTTAGTATTGGTATTGTCATATCGCCTGTCAGAAGATTCTTGGGAACACGCAAAGTGTCGTACTTAAGTCAAAGGCAGCGTGGGAAGCATGGTGTTGTCAGCTTTATCAGGCTATAAAGCGATAATGAGTAGGGCTAGTTTGTCCTTTTGCGTTATCCCTCCCAAAGACTTGCGTGTTCAAGCTTCCATATCCCACCATTTATACATCTCATCTACTACTCATTGTAACATGTTAAACATATCAAAGATAGGAGTGTAGTCATAGTTTCTCTCTTGTAAATAATTGAAGTTTATCAATGAAGTTTCTCTTGTTTCTCACAGTGGACGTAGCCCAAATAGATCTTTGGTGAACCACTTCAAATCCTTGTGTTTATAGCTTTCAATATATCTTTCATTACCCACTAGCCTAGATAGTTGAGTGAACGTTTGTGGAAGTACTTGGCCGTGTTCGTTGGTGTGCCCTTTCGTTGCGTACCCAACAAGTTTCTAGTGAAAGTTAATAACAAATTAATTAAATAACAAATACAATTGATAAATTGAAAACAAATATAATTTCAATAATTAAAATCATCATTAACTCCACATCATACTCCCCTTTCACTCCTTTAAATCTAGAAAAAGAGAACTCTCACCACTCTTCATTTTTTAAAAAAATAATTAAATAACAAAAGTATTTAATAAATTAAAAACAAATATAGTTTAAATAAAAACTACGAACGACAATTAAAAATAACAATAATTAACTACGATCGTCACTCCTCCGACTTATATAAATCGTCATCCGAACCTTCATCCCCCGAATTCTCTTCCACCTTTTCATCCATATATTTCTCGGATTCGTTTCTGTCGACTCGAACAACTTGTCGTTCTAAAATTCGGCGTTCTGTACGTCATTTCTATATACATGCTCTGCCAAATCAGCTCAAAGTTATGATGCATATATTGGTTACATACATCGATTCTATTTGCCAGATATTATGGCATCAAAATCTAGTGCTTCAACGGGTGGCAAAATCTCATTTTCAGACAGATCGCTTTTCCTTCGATATCTAAAATCATTATGTAATACGATGGATGCATACATTATGTTTTGTACTTTTCTAGCGTCACACAAATGTGCCGGATTTTGGATTATTTGTCAATGTCTCTTGAGGACATCAAATGCTCGTTCAATATCCTTTTTATCTCCTTCTTGGGCTGCCTTAAACTTTAATCTGTTTTAGTCATCCTACTGTTATCATGTTTTGACAACACACGGAATCGCTGGGATACATCTCATTCGTAAGATAATACACACGCTTGTATAATACTTTGTTCACCACAAACAGTACGTCATAAGTCTTCGCTTGAAAAATATCAGTGAATATCGGCAACTGATCAAGTACATTGATGTCACTGTTGGAACCCGAGACACCAAAAAATGCAAGTCAAAACCAAATATCTCATTACGCCACCGCTTCTAAAATTATCGTTGGCTCTTTTTGATCACCTCGTATAAAATGACCACGCCATGCATATAGGCACATTGCCTATGACCAATGCATACAATCGATGCTATGTAACATTCTTGGAAACTCATGCATGTTCCCATCTGACGTATACAACTGGTGGGTGTCGCTAATAGTGGACTTATGTAAATATCGTTTATTATAAACTAAGATGACACCTTTAGCAAACTTGTAAAGTGTGTCATGTGCCTTCTGCGCAAACATCCTTAGGTACTCATCCATGTGTCACCTCCCAAACCAAATGCTAGTTGACGAACTAATATTGTGCATTTTTGTAATGGGAAAAAGTACTTAACACCTCTTGCATCCCACTGCTGATCGAAATAAGCAAGCCTCGACTTCAAGTCGTCAAAGTAGTTTTTAATTAAGCGATTGTGGTCGACTTCACATTGTCTTCGTAAAGGACCACTTCTTGTCCTCGCACGTGAAATTTCGGCTTCATTTTCTAAATGATGGATGATGCCTTGCATCATTTTGCTAATAAACATCATCTCGTTTACCATATCCGAATCCGAGAACATGACTATAACAAAGTAAAATTTTGTAATAATATATGATGATGAAATTATGTGTTAATGAAATGGATTATTACGTCTATATGTATTAAGTGTTAGAAAATCATGTTTATGTTATTAGTTTCAAAACCCTTAAGTTGCAACGGAAGAAAAAATCATGAACATAAACTTTCTTCCAAAGGATCAAACTACATGCATGAAAAGATAAGTTCAAAACCAATCATATATTGGGTTCAAGATATTTTTCACTTTCTCCTACAACTTTGGAGTGAAAACATGTGTTACACCTTTTATAACTTTAAGGGGATTATTTGTATGATAAAATGGAAGTATTAGAGGTTTAGTTAAGCCAAGAACACTCACCAAAATCGTAGAACTCCAGCCCTCTTTCTCTCTTTAGACTCCTTTTATTTATTTTTTCACTTATGAAAATTTAAAGTAAAGAAACAAAACTTATGTGATCACGTTTATAGTGTTTCTAGGATAATAATTAAAGTATTAGGGTCCACATGGAGGCCATAAGGCCGACCAAGTCTTGGATACCATCCTATTATCCCATCTCTATTCTTTTTGGCATCCAAGGAAAAAGTGCCAAGGACCTCTAGCCTAGCTGGAGAGAGGCATCTGGGTTTTCTACCCATACGGTGTATGAGGTCGGAGATAAGTAGTTCGAATCATGTACACCTCGCTTTAGGGCCCATATGGGGGAATTTTCCCCTAGGCTCCCTTGGGTTCTAGCCTGCCTCTATGAGATGTCTCGAACTCGGGTCTCCACCTTAAGTGTGTGGAGAGGCTCCCGTTGAACCAACCGCCAGCCTAAAAACAATCCAAGGAAAAAGTATGATAATTCCAACTTAATATATATATATATATATATATATATATATATATATATATATATATATATATATATATATATCCCATCTTAATAAATAAGTAACTCAAAGCCACATGTCATCTCCTTATTGAATTTGCCACATGTCATTTTCTCATAATTTTAGATTTCTTAAGAAAAACTAAGTGGTTTGAAACGTTTCTAACTCCTTAATGATCGGTTTAATTATTATTCAATTTCAAAATTAGTTGTTATCATTCAATATCAAAATTAATATTTTTTAATATCATATTATTTTTTAATGTTTAGAATGATTTGTGAGACAATTGAGAGACAATATAATAAACGATTTCAATCATAATAGTGAATTTAATTTTAGTACCGGTAATATTCTCATAATCAATTATATTTATCAAAATACAAAGTCGTAATAGTTAAAATCAAAAGCAAGATGTCACGATACACAAACAAATTTCATATGTATAATTATTAATGTTTAGATATTCTTAATTAATAATTTTTTTGTATCATCCCGTGTAATACATGGGTGTCACAACTAGTGTATATATATATATATATATATATATATATATATATATATATATATATATATATATATATATATACACACACACACACATACACACACACGCATTTATTATACTTCATATACCTTTTATAATGTATATATTAGGTGGTGTATTGATTTGGTAACTCAACTTAACCATTAAGTGCTTATTAGGACTAAAATATCAAGAATTTTGTTTTTGTCAAAATTTACACTTTTGGCCCCTGAATTTTATAAAGGACATAATATGCCCATTTGTAACAATTAACCTTTCATTTAGGTCATTTTTATGATATTTAATGCCCAACCTATAATTAAATATTAATTCGTTTATCCATCTTTTAATTAATTAAAATTCAAAATATTCATTGATAATAAGGTAATTCAAATAACATTATATGAATATTATTTACACTTCTAATAATATTTATTCATGTACTGTTTTCTCATTTGTAATATTTGTTCAAATACCTAAACATTGCTTACTCACTAATAATGTTTAATTCAGTATTAAGGTGTTAAACGTGCTTACGGAAACATGCGGGTGTGACATTATTGAATTAAATTTAGGGGTTTATGCCCAAAATCCTAGATTTTGGTAAATGATATTGTGGGTGCAATTGCTAAATTCCCCATCAGGACAATCCCTTTAATCCATATCAAATATACATTGTCGAAGATTAATCTAGACTTAAAGGGTAATTTGGTAATTAGGATGTCTTAGTTATTTGTTGGTTACTTTTTTATATTTCACTAGTTATTAATCGCCGGGATAGAAAGGTTGCAATGGTTTGAAGGGTTATGTCGCTTGGTTTAGTGTATATATATATTAGTGTTTGTAACCTGTAAAAGTTGTTCTTGATTGTTTAATAAAATATTAGTTTGTGTTCAACTGTTCAAGAAACCTTCTTCTTCCCGTCTCATGTCTCATGTGTGTGTACAGACTTGCAGAAACTATGTCTGCAAGTTATGCATTTTCTATGTTTATGTTTCTTGGTTTAATCTCCAACATGTGGTATCAGAGCGAGTTCGAGATTTAAGTAATGCAGAAAACACAATAAAGATTTGAGGGGAGAGGAAGAACGAAGATGACACTGGAGGAGGATTGCATATTCTTTTTCCATCATTGATGATGTTATAAAAGGTTTGTGTCCAGAAAGGCAGAAACTCCTTTTTACAAAGACAAAAGGAAAAGGTTCATGAATTTGGTGTGTGACCAAGTGATCAACGATCTTGGTATGAATGATGTATGAAAAATGAAGGGGACTTCAAGAAGTTGAAGTCGAAATCCCTACAAATTGATGATTGTTTTATGATGATGGGTTTGTGTGTTTCTTGATCTAGATGAAAAGATCCTGGAAAAAGATAATAGAGTAAATTACAATTTTGGTCCCTGTGGTTTGAGAAAACTAACAGATAGGTCCTAAGTATCCAAAACCCACGTTTAAGGTCCCTAACGTTTCCGAAAACTAACAAATACGTCCCTCAGTCAAGTAAAGTGACTAAAATGCCCTTTCTAATTTATTTTTCTTTTTTCTTTTATACATATTATATAATTAGTTAATAAATAAATAAAAAAAACCCTAACCCACCCCCACCCCCACCCCTACCCCCCTCTCTCTCTCTATACGAAAAACTCCGTCAAGGAATATCTCCAAGAAACAAGCGGCAATCTCCGATGAGTTTAATTGGTCTATTAATTCACCGATTCAAGGAAAAATCATCACCAAATTTCCTTTTGTGGATCTCCGATGAGTTTAATTGGATCCTTGAGAACGCTTCTTTTGAAGCATTTTGTGGATCTCTTTTTTTTTTTTAACTGGCAAATAATACACCTATACTATATCCTAACCTAAACCACCTAATCCACCTAATCCCCTAGCGGGATTTGAACCCAAGACCTCAAGGAGGTCGGGCATGCACCTGTGCTGCTGAACTACAAGTTCTTTGGCATTTTGTGGATCTATTTATCCATCGATTTCTCTGCTATTTCCGAATATTTTCCCAAGACGGAAATGTTGCATCCAAATTTCTCTTCTTCATCTCTTGTTACGTGCATTTGATCATCATCATCAGAAGCACACACCTGAGAGAACAATTAATGTTAGAATCATCACCAAAGATTCGACAACTTGCTCAGATCCGGTACACCACCCGTCTGAATAGCGTTCTCAAGGATCCAAAAATTAGATCCACAAAATGCTTCAAAAATCATGGGATACATACTGCTGAAAGAGGAGATTGGTCGATTGAGTTTCCACTTTGCCGACATCTCTACACCGGAAGTTAACTGATACCGGAGTGTTGAAGATTGAGTTTCCAGAAGGCGGCGGTGAAGGGATTGACGGAAGGTTTTCCAGACGGCGACGGTGGTGAAGGGATTGACGGAATGATACACCGGAAGTTGTCGAATGTTGAGCTTGTTGCACTGTTACAATACCATGCTCTCCCTACTTACAGTCCAAAAGGCTCGTTAAAGACGACGAAGGATCCTATTAGCCACTTGCAACGAACGGCGCCGGAATGTTAGAAACGGTGAAGACTCCGTAACCTGTAGCAACACCTTCTCCATTCCTTTCTCCCCTTGCTCCTCCGATGTCATCTCCCAGAACTCACCAGTTAAAGCGTATCCCACCAGGAGAGAGAGAGGGGTGGATGGGGTGGGGTGGCCGGTGGGGTGGGGTGGGTTAGTTTTTTTTTTTATTAACTAATTATGTAATATGTATAAAAGAAAAAAAGAAAAAGACATTAGAAATTGCATTTTAGTCACTTTACTTGACTCAGGACGTCTTTGTTAGTTTTCGGAAACGTTAAGGACCTGTGGGATTTGGATACTTAGTTTGGATACTTAGTTTTCTCAAACCACAGGGACCAAACATGTAATTTACTCAAGATAACATGTTTGATTTAAATCGGTGGTGAAGTGGTGAAGTGGGTTCATTTACAAACCGGAACAAAGAAGAGAAAAAAGAGGTCAAAGCAAAAGGAGAAAAGGCCGATGGACTTTTTCTGCAAAAGCACTTTTGCATGTACGAACCAATTGAAAATGAGAAACTTGCAAGTTGCAAGTTGATATGCCTTCACATGGGCTATACTCATTATCTATGTCTTGAGTAGGACCCAATATTGATTGTCTTGTTTCTGGCTAGGCATTTGGTAATTTATACTGTCGAACATTTTGTTCTTGCTTTTACTACATCTACGTATCAATGAAGGACCAGCACCATGAACCACCACTGCCGGCTGTAACTATTGATGGCTTGGCTGATTCAATAAGTTTAAACGTAAAGGTTTATGTAATCAAGTCTAGATTAAGGAGGAGTGTTGAAGATTAATCTAGACTTAAAGGGTAATTTGGTAATTTGGATGTCTTAGTTATTCGTTGGTTAATTACTTCTTTATAATTCGGTAGTTATTAACCGCCTAGTTAGAAAGGTTGCAACGGTTTGAAGGGTTATGTCGGTTGGTTTAGTGTCTATATATATTAGTGTTTGTAACCTGTAAAAGTTGTTCTTGATTGTTTTACAAAATATTAGTTTGTGTTCAAGAAACCTTCTTTTTCCCCCTCTCATGTGTGTGTACAGACTTGCGGAAACCATGTCTGCAAGGTCTGCATTTTCTATGTTTACGTTTCAAGGTTTAATCTCTAACATACATAGCTACTAACATGATGGTTTCACTCATTAACCTCTAAATCATGGTGATGATGATGGCGGACAATGAGACTCCACCATTCTGGTTGTTAGGAAAATCATTTATCAAATATTATTGTTTTAATTAGCAAGAAATAATAAATTTAAATAAAATATACTATTTATTCCTTTTTCCAACTGTTAAAATTGATATTCTAAGACATTATCACCATAGACGTTTGAAACCACAACTAAATCCAGTAAAATCAAGCGTAAAACTTGAATTTTAACTACTTTTTTCTTTAAACTATGGTATATTCTAATTAATAAGTTTTGAATTACCATGTTCTTGTTTAAACAACCCGCTAGTAAGTTAACAATCTGTTTTTACTATTGCTTGTGTGTATTCAACTTGTCCCTAAGATAATAAAGCTAGCTTTGCCCTCCTCACTTTCTTCTTATCCAACACCTTTATCTCTTTACATTTGGTGAATATTTGTTATCATCAAACCATTAGTTCAGTCCTGAAAATAATAACAAAAAATAATCCGCTAATAATCTAACAATTTATAAAGGATGACGATCCTAAATGTATAGAATGATGATCCTAAATGTATAAAGGATAACAACTTATAAAGGATGATGATGATCCTATAGAATGATGATCGTGAATGTATATGTCGGGTGAAAAAAAATCAAAATTTGAAAGTATATACAAATAAATTAATTGAAATATATGAACTTAACCATACATGATATATTATGAATCAACTCACCAATATAAATTACAATTGTGGCAAGATGAAACATATATGGCAAATAAGGCATGTAAATATGTGAAATAATATAAGAAACAACCCCCAAAATCAAGATTCTTTGAATTCTTACATGCATTTAAAGAGAGAGTTATATGAAGAGTGAAGAGAAGATAGAGATGTTGTATAATCAAAATATGTATCCCAACTTAGAAAAATTATTTGTTAAGAAAAGTCGAAGCATCAATGGGTGGGTGTAGGAACCAATGACCTCGAATCTTGATTTTACTAATGGAAACAAACAGAATACATCAAGATGAGGGAGGAAAGAGATTTAGGGTTTAACGTGGTATAGAGATCGAGAGCAGAAACATTAGGGCTCAAGATTTCCAGCTAAGATAGAGACACACCAGAGAGAAATGACTAATGTTATCATATTCCAACAGTGGCTCTGATACCACTGTTGGAATATGATAACATAAAGAAAACGCAGCGGAAACTTAAAACAAAATCATATTCAACCAAGATCACAGAATCATGCACACTTTTGTAACCGTAAAATCAAGATGGTTCAAGAAATACCTTTTAAGATTCAGATCTGATCATGTTAGGATGACGAGAGCCCAAAGTAGAACTCCTCTAATGTAATCGCCCCCAAGACAATGATTCAACACCCGTTGATGTAGTATATACATTTGCTTGAAGTTTTAGCACGTAATACTTAGGGTTTATGAAGAAATCGGCCGTATACCGAGGGTGGGGAGGAGGCTGACGAAAATTAGGGTTTTGGGATGTCTTACAACTCAGATCTAGGGTTGTATTTATAGTACATCTCATCCCCATATTCCGGTTCTCGGTCTAGGTCCGGGTTGGGCCGGTTCCTGCCGGTTGGGTTCCTTTGCTCATCCCTACCCATCTCCTCCCTTGTGGATAATGACTATTTGAAATTCAAACTGATGATAATTTCACTTTAGTCCTTTATCCCTTACAAGTTTCTAATTAATATACCTTTACTTTGGTATATTAATAAACTTAGCCCCTCAAGTTTATTTTCGATCTCTTTTTTGCTAAATCGTCTCTTGCGTGTAACCCAAAAGGACCCTAATATTAATAGTAATATTACCAACTTGTTATAACGACGGGCATATAACCAACAGTCTCCCAGTTGCACTTGTTATAACAATTGTATGGTGTAATATTCCATAACCTAGTAAGGTGTATGCCATCATAGACAAGTACCGTATTCATCTAATGAAACAGCCCTTAGGCAAGTGATCAAATATTCCTTTGTTCTACAAGATATCCATATGAACGTCTCACATGGAATTCTGTCAGTCTCAAACATTCACGATTATGTTTCCCGATAGAGATTTGTGATGACTACAACAAACTGCACTATTGATTCTATATCAATTCAGTATCGGTACTGCCGTACACTTGTTGTCAGCATCAAATCATCGAGGGGCCCATGGATATCGCTTCTCCTGTTAGGGAAGAAGGAACAGATAAACTTTGACTACACAGATCTCGCCTACTCATCATGTCATACCTGGACATTCCCTTAATGGCTGCCAGTTACGGACAACGTTGGAGAAAACCAAGGCACAACAAACTACAAGACTAAGATTCAATGCATATTCGCTTGAAGAATAGAATATATTACTATCTTAGAATTACTTGTGATAGATTCCATGAAGTAATCTCTAAGTGCAGGTTACTCCAATACTTAATCTCTATTAAGTACACATGAGAATTAGCGTATCTCCATGATATGTCCATCTCTATGGACAATCCACTAATTTCTCATGTCAGCCTTGAATCAATACTTACTCCCAAAAGTATGACCGACTATGGATGCTTTGAATAATAATTAAATTATTCAGGATGTCTATAAAACATGCAAAATCGGAACACAATGATAAACTAATGAAACGACTGCCTTTATGCATATATTATGTTCTCCATATAATAATATTCAAATCAGATAGAGTTTTTCATTGCTTAAGTTCCCAATACGAATCAAAACTCACTCAAAACCAATTCATTTGAAAATCTAATGCACATGGACTCGGCATGAACGATCTTGCTTAGTCCGAGAAATTGACTTAGTGATCAGATTAGCTATCTTTCCTCATCTGATATAACTCTATTAACTAAGATGTCTCTTTTGGTAAGAACCCAGATCCTGATTGCGTACAGGAACCGTCTCTATTAGTTTGTAAGCTAGTATCAGTGTGCTTCTTTACACCGAGTTCTTACGTACTATAATGAATCAAGAACATCTTAAACATTTAAGATATTCCTTGACTTCCATCCATTGACTTTTTCCAGGATTAGCCTAATGTCAACTCATCATGCACTATTCATATGATACATTAGGTCTCATACATTATGTGATTGATCCCTCTACAAGTGCATATGAGACTCAACTCATCTCATCCAGAACCTTAGTGGAACTAGGACTCTAAGTTTCACTCAGTCCTAAACATTGATACAGATACTTGAATACCTTATAGGAGTCTTGTATCTCTAGACCCTGACTATTTATGTACTCTAGCTTATCCTTATGAGGCACTCAGTTCTATCTCCATAGATCATGATGCTTCATATGCAATAGGTCACTCCCATGTCATTTGTAGCATAGCAATTCTCATTAGTTCATATTTCTCGATATAGGGACATTTACATGAGAACTTTGCCATCTGCTTATAACATAGGGTACACTTCAGTGCTCCCACCAGCACTGACAAGTATATGGTTCACTTTTGTCTCTCAAATCCCTATGAAGCACTCAAGTCTATCCCCATAGATCATGATGCTTCATATGCACTAAGTCTCTCCTGTGTCATTTTTAGCATAGCAATTCTCATTTATTCATATTTCTCGAGAGATGGACATTTACATGAGAGCTTTGCCATCTGTGTACAACATAGGGTAGACTTCAATGCTCCCACTAGCTCCGACATGTATATGGTTCACTTTTGTTTCTCAAACAGCCAAACTCTTTTAACTTTCTAATCTAGACAAAATTCCATTTACAAGACGCTTGTTCAACTCCGTCAACAGAATTTTCAAGCTTACACTCTCTTATTCGGATATTTGGAATGTATAAAACCCATAGGTTGTGGCATACACACATCCTCTTAATGTTTTCCATTAAGGAAAGCAGTTTTAGATCCATTTGCTATATTTTGTAGCCACCGACCTATGATGTGGCATACAATATCCAAATAGACATGATTATTGCCACTGATGAGAAGGTTTCCTCATAATCAAGTTTTGAATATGAGTATAACACTTTGTCATCTCTCTAGCTCTCATGTGTATATTCTTCATCCACGTATGTCTTCTTCTTACCCATTTACACCCAACCGTTTTAAGGCCAGGTGTTTGATCGACCAAATTCCAAACTTGGTTATCTTACATGGATTTCATCTTGTTCTCCATAACCTCTTTTCTTTAAGGCAACCCATAGGGCCTGCCACGACTTCCGATAGTTGGTAGGGTCAGAATGATCCACCATACATTCATCACCTTCGTCAACATGTAATTCATAAAGATAAGGTACATGACTTCATTTATCGTTTTCTCGAACAGGAGATGGAGTTATGTCAGATTCCTCAACAAACTCTTATTGAGTCTCAACATGTTTCTCTACATCTGGTTGAGTGCTAGTTCCAACATCAGGTTCTTTGATCCTTTGAGTCTCATCAAGATCAATCTGGCTCCCACTGATTTCTTGAATACCAGCTTCCTATCATAAAATACTGCCATTTAAACAACATTATATTGTTGTCAAAATGCTTATTATATCCAAGTACTCCAATGGAAATACACTTCTATTAATCGGTGTTCTCCTGAGCTTCACTGTAAATCATAAGTCTCAAAAACCCATATTTCTTAATATGCTAGTGAAGAAACATCTGCACTCCATATTCTTAGATAGTGTTTAGAGAACCTCTTATGTTGGTGCAAGATTTAGGACTTTTCAGTTGTCTATAATGTCTAACCACAAACACTGATTGGAAGCGTAATACAATCCATCTTATATCAAACCTTTATGTTTGATCTCAAACACACCATACATTACGTGTGGCGTTCTAAGTGTAGTTGACCGTTGAAACAATTTTCACAGTCTATTTGATGATTGCAAGATCCTTGACTAAGCAACTCTTTATCTACCCTTGGATTTAAGATTCTTATCCTTTGCTCATTTGATTATATACTCTATTTCTTGAAGTACTGAACACCATATAGGTTTCAAACACAATAAAGTATTTTTAGAAGGTTTAGTGGATAAACTGAACGGTCCAAATACAGTAAATGTACAAGGTCCAACAGATTGTCAGCCTCTACCCATAATAACTTATGAGCAATACATATTTATCTCTTTATGTAAACAAGAATAGCAGTTATCATAAGACTTTCAGTCAAATGATTTCCAGAATCCTGCCCACCTAGAGTTCTGGTAGCTTCTTTCAAGTTTACAAATGCAGACAATTACACTCATAACTTTAATCCAAACATTTGAATTCCCTTGAATCAGTTTTCTTTGAACTATTGACTTGAACCGTTTTCATAGATGTAATGACAATAACTTTGTTTCAAAATAACTTTTAAAATAACTTTTATTTAAAACAACTTTTATTTAAACCAATTCAAAACCATATGATGAAATAATGTTCACATTAACAATATTCAATTGCAAAACCATAAACTAAAACACTAGAGAGCAGTTGGTTCATAATCCTATGGATGAAAGCAACCTGCTTGTAGTCCATGATTCGATAAAGCTCTCCATGCTTTTTGCCTCCACTTTATTCCAGTCTCTGTCCATTAACAAATGGCAGTAATGGTTATAAGCAAAGCACTTATGGAATTACAATTATACATGAAACGCCATACTCTTTGGCTTGCAACTACTTCTGCTGCATCAGATATCTTGAGCATTTATGCCTTCCTTGTCCTATTTCCTTTTAGTGGAAACAAAATACTTCCTCAGGATATCAGTATTGAGGTTTCTTTAAGAAAATCATTCCCTTAGTAGCGTCTGTCCTTTTCATTTGACACCTCCTTTAGGAACTGTGGTGTTGGATTTCCTAGCCATGTCAAGTTCTACTTTCTTCAACATACTAAGTAATCTCTCAAAGGGTCCTTTTAAGTTCTATATAATGATGTCCAGAATGAACTGATCATAAGAACTAGTCAGCGAGTTAAGGACAATGTCCGTGACTAACTCCCGACTTACTGGAAATCCTAACCTCCATATTTGGTCAAAATACCCTCTTATGTTAAACATATGGGTATTAACACTCTATCCCTTTTACAACCTACATCACAATAATGCTTTCATGACTTCAAATCGTTCTTGTTTAATCCGCTCTTGGAACATGTCCTCAAGCTGGTTAATTATGTCAAAAACACCAAGACCCTACAATCTTCCTTGAACTCGGGAATCATACTGTCTAACATGAGACGAGTAACCTTATTTGAATCATTTAGATGTCTAAGATGACCATCTATTTCAACACTAGTGGATCTGGCTAGATGATCCTTAAGAAATCGTTCCTCAATCATATAAAGTTTTCCTTCGAAATTGAGTACTCTTCTCAAGTTCTGGAACCAACATGCATAATTTATGCCGTTGAACTTACTTTGATCGAGGAAGCCACACAGTAAAAAACTTGTAACATTCAAACTTTCTTTAATTGACATCTAAAATAGAGTTTAGCTCGTTTGATTAACCCTTAATAAATTAGTTTCCCATAAAATTATTATACTTAAGGCTAGAATCCATATTTCGCTTCTGGTGGTGAAGAGGTATGTCATAGTCACCCTCAAAAGTTATTTAGGTAGGCAATACTCTTTTGCCAACTCCACTCTCTATGAAGCTTCTAGATCTTTTGGGATTCATTGAATCTGATCAATGACATGTTTAATCCCATCATGTACATCCTCTCTCCTGTGACGGGTATGCCGCGGATCACGGGTTTGGATGGTAAATCGACCACTAAGAACCCACGTGACACCCGGCCCATGATTCATGAGTATCACATCATTTTGGCCAACTCCAATCCGACACGTTGGCTATGGCACTTCCCACGCTGGAAGAGCCCGGTTAAATGTGTGGTTATTTGTGGGTAGCATGAGATTTACATTTTCATAAAATGGGATTTCGTTTCATTTAGTTAAAACAATTTAACCTTTTAAGTGGAAAAATAGTCAATTTAAACTTTTAAATCTAGTTTGAAAAGCCAATTTTATTTTTGATAAATTCTGTTAACTTTTAACAATTTTTACTTGCTTATTATGTATTTACTTAAACAACAATTTTAGTAAATAATAATACTTCTTAATTGGAAAAATTGTCCTATCAAACCCTTTCGGTAATTCCACTTAAGAAAATGCGGCAGGCGGTGAGGGTGGTAAGCAATGAATGCTATTTAAAAACCGACCTCATTATGAATCAAAGAGACCTCCTTAAACCTTCTAAGCACATTTTTAGAGTGGGTGAGCCTAGTCATGGTCTAACCAATGTTTTTTTTTAATTTAAGTTATACATATAGATACAATTATAATATATATATATCATTCAAATTTTAAGCATTTTAAAATCTTGTTTAACTATTAGTTCTATTAAACACACAAGGATGCAATGTTAATAATTAATCTAAATAATTATTTAATACAAAATATTCACCATATTGTATATCAAGATTCACAATTTTAGAAAGACGATATGACCACCGCGACGCGGTAAGCTAACGGCAGCGTCGCGGAAGAACCAACAAAACACGATCATGACAGGGACGACGCGACGTGGCACACTAG
Organism: Cichorium intybus; assembly: GCA_023525715.1. Classification (NCBI taxonomy): domain Eukaryota; kingdom Viridiplantae; phylum Streptophyta; class Magnoliopsida; order Asterales; family Asteraceae; genus Cichorium; species Cichorium intybus. The sequence continues at coordinate 63,860,456 of CM042017.1, read as the reverse complement.
GAATTGCGACACGGCAAAACCATAGTGATCGTAACTGTATAGAAGACCGCGACGCGGCCATTCAAGGACCGCGACGTGAGCGACGAACAGATTCGAAAAACCCTTTTAAAATACAATTTTTAAGATAAACTAATGGATTAAATCGAATCAAAACATTACAAAATTATGATAAAGTGGCTCTGATACCACTGTTGGAATATGATAACATAAAGCAAACGCAACGAAAACTTAAAACAAAATCGTATTCAACCAGGATCACATAATCATGCACACTTTTGTAATCGTAAAATCAAGAGGGTTCAAAAAATACCTTTTAAGATTCAGTTCTGATATTGTTAGGATGAAGAGAGCCCAAAGTAGAACTCCTCTAATGTAATCGCACACAAGATAACGATTCAGCACCCGTTGATATAGTATATACATTTGCTTGAAGTTTTAGCAAGTAATAGTTAGGGTTTTTGAAGAAATCGACCGTATACCGAGGGTGGGGAGGAGGGTGACGAAAATTAGGGTTTTGGGATGCCTTACAACTCAGATCTAGGGTTGTATTTATAGTATATCTCATCCCCATATCCTCCATTGTGGATAATGATTATTATAAATTCAAACCGATGATAATTTCACTTTAGTCCTTTATCCCTTTTAAATTTCTAATTAATATACATTTACTTTGGTATATTAATAAACTTAACCACTCAATTTTATTTTCGATCTTTTTTTTGCGAAATTGTCTCTTGCGTGTAACCCAAAAGGACCCTACTATTAATAGTAATATTACCAACTTGTTATAACGACAGACATATAACCAACAGAAAGATCATATCGACATCTGCGGACCGACTCATATTCGATAAATCAGTATTGAGTCGTAATGGCTATCGAGTTCTTCGGAAGGGTTGTAACAAGAACTGCATTATCAGACAAAGACCTTATAAACTCAGGTACATGATTCAATTCTATCATATTCTATTTTTTCATTTTAGTTGTAGTAATTGCTTACCTGCAATTGGTTTTCCTCTAGATTTTTTTCTGTGTTCTATTTTTTTCCTATCTATATCGCCACTATTTAAAAATTATACTAGGACATTTTGTGGTTAGGGTGTCGTCTCTTTCGTCTGCAGCGCCTCCAACTCCAATGATGTCGATGTTGCAGGGAGGATCGGAGAAAAAGAAAAGTGATATCTCGAAGAATCTCAACTTGATTTCCTTCGATTGAGGTAATTTTCATGATGTGGTTTTTATACGTTTATTTTATTTCATTTCAACATTTCAAACTAGGTTTTCATGTGTCTTATTTCATATCACTTCCTTTATTACCTCATTCATGATAAATCAATTTACATTACTTATGTTACTGTGATTATTCGTTATTGCTTTATATGTGGTCATTAATGTCTATTTATTAGTTGTTTTGTTGTAGCAATTATAGGTAACTTGTTTATGAATGTTGAACGCATTGTGAGTTTGAGAATGGTATGGACGTATGATCTAGAAAGTTGACTTTGTTATAGCTGACAAGGTGTTCGATAAATTGATTAAAAGATTCATATATGTCCATATGTGTATATATACATGTGTGCATATATGTCCATATGTGTATATATACATATGTGCAAGAAACAGATTAAATGTACGTGCATATATGTCCATATGAGTATATATACATATGTGCATATGTGCATACATTCATATGTGCAAATGTACATACGAGCATAAATGTATGTGCATATATGTCTAGATGTTTATTTCCAAGTTTGTGCATATATCCATTAAAAGTGAATATATGTGCACAAAAGTTTTTGCATATGTGTATATGTGCATGAATGCATATGTGCATAAATGCATATATACAAAATATACATGTCTATACAAATAAATATATGTATTTTCATAGATGCGCAAATATACACATGAATATATGTGTGTATATGTTCAAAAACTCATGACCTTATGTGTATTAATAAATCGTATGATATGCATATCTATATCAATTTGTTCATGTACACATGTGTGTGTATTTGCATATATTCATAAATAGATATGCATTTGTTCATATGTGTATATGCATGTATGTATTTATTTTAATGTTTTTGAATATATATTTTATATTAAACTTTATTAATGTTTTTGTAGATTTTGAAGAATTTATCAATCAAATTGAAGAATTGAAAAGTGACAAACTAAAAAATGAATATATCATGAAATTTTGTTGGGTATTTTATACTTTTTGTATATATTGTTCATTATTTCTAATAAATTTGTATGTATCGTTTAAAACAGTTGTATATTATTGTTTTTTAATAATTCAAAATTTTATTATTTGCATTCATATTTAAAGATAAGAATATATATATATATATATATATATATATATATATATATATATATATATATATATATATATATATATATATATATATATATATATATATACTAGCATCGTACCCGCGCGATGCGGCGGTGGCGATTAGTTCGTTGCGATGAATAATTTCTGAGCGGCTATTAGTTCATTTTGGCTTTCAAGAAAGAAAATACATGACTTTGATTTTCACCGATATTAGAGGCTTTCAAATCAATGTTTTTTCAAATAATGTTCGGTTAAATCGGTTTCGATTTAATTGGTTTTGGTTTATTCGGTTTGGTTAAATCGATTTCAGTTTAATTTAACAAAACCAAATAATGTTCGGTTAAATCGATTTCAGTTTAATTTGTTTCGATTTATTCAGTTTGGTTAATCGGTTAACCGAACATTATTTGGTTTGGTTAATGGGTTAACCGAACATTATTTGGTTTGATTAATTGGTTTCGGTTTATTCGATTTGGGTAAACTGAAATCGATTTAACCGAACATTATTTGGTTTGGTTAAATTAAACCGAAATCGATTTAACCAAACCGAATAAACCGAAACCGATTTAACCGAACCTTATTTGGTTTGGTTACAAATGATTTGGAAAAATTGGGGGGGGGGGGGGTGGTGGTGGGTTTGCTTCGCACCATTGCTATATAAGATGTTTTTATTTTTTTTCATTGCACCTCTAATCCAAATTTCGTGAATGGGTTTACTTCGCACCATGGCTCGGTTTCGCTTCTAACCCTAACATTATTTTTTCATCCTTAACTTGGAGCCGCTCCATCACTACCGTAATCCACACGGACCTAAACCTTCCAGCTCCAGGAGATCGGCTACTCCCTTCCAGCCCCACTGCCGGCTACTCTCTTCCAGCCCAACCGCCGGCTCCTCTTCCTACCAGTCTCCACAAGGTCAGAGCATCGTGTGGTCTGAATCGGACCATCACGCATCCGATACTAAGCTTTTGATTTTTAATATGGTCTGAATCGGATCTGCAATCGAGCTGTGAGAGTAGGGCCATTTTATCTCTTCCTAGCCGTTCACGCCTCCGGTCTCCTTCCTAGCGATTCACGCCTCCGATCTGCTTCACCGACCAACGCATCCCACACCGATCTTTCGTCTTCTGGATAAAAACACTTGAATCGGATCTGCAATAGAAGTCGAGAGTGGATCTGAAAAGGTCGTTTATGTTTTTCATTGGTTAAGCGTATGTTGATAGCAGATCTGAAACGTTTGTCTTCTTCATTTTCTCAAAGGTGAAGGTCTGTTTGTTTTTTGAGTTATCTCAAGTTAGTAATATCAAAGGATTTGTGGGTTTCCATGTATTTTAACTTATGCTTTTTATTTTTACAGATAGTTACTTAAGCTCCCTTCAATAGAAGATGCATCAGGCGACTGTTCTTTAACTCCACCAAAATGTGAGAAATTGCTTCTTTGTGTCTTCTAATGTCATTCTTTGTTGCACTCTAGAACATTTTAAACAAATTTATTGTTTCCAGGAATTGTTAATTAAACTTGATTTTCTTTTTTCTTTTATATATTGTTGAAGTTTTTAACTCACTGCAACGTGTTATGTGTTTACTCAGGTTCTGGGGAACTCTGTCAAGATGGATGTGGCTGGCTAATACTTGATACTATTAGATATTATTTTATTGTTCAAGATGGATGAAAATAAAAGTACAATCAAAAGACATCTCTATTCAAAAGACCTGAAAAAAAAAGACATTTATTTAAATCTCACCTGTTTAATTTAGTCTCTTCTAAAAGACATCTCTATTCATTTTCAGGCCATCTATAATAACAGATTCAGTCAGATCTATCCGGATAAGCCAATGGGGATGGTCAGATGGTGAAGCCACCACATTGTTTCCAAAAGCAGCAAGACTAAAGACCTGGGTTATTTTGCACCATTGTATGTAGACGTATCCAATATGGCAAGTCAAGAGTTTGCTAACGACTTCATTGGATAGGTACACAAAGAAATATTTGTAAAAGAAATGCAAGTATTAAACTATTTAAAATTATATATTGTTTTTTCAGTATAAAATCCGCTGTTTGTCACTATCTAATTTTTAATTGGCGGAACCGTCACTTTTTTTTTTGTGAATGTAGGGCTGATGAAAATCTTTCATTAAACTTACTGGAAACGAAGCTGTCACCATTATCAAGCGAGACATTTACTTGTGTTATATGTTGTGTGCAATGTGTATATTAATATGATATACAAACGTAGTACCTCGTGTGTCTGCTTCCGCTTTGAAATTTCTTACCAAATGCTCACCTAGACATCAAATAAAAATTCAAAATTGATGAGAAACACATTTGGAAGAATAAAATTAAATAAATTTGTGGTTACCGAATAATTGGAAAATGGATAGAAAGAATCAAGGGAAATGAGAGTATTTATAATGCCCATGTGCTTTCCATGCTGGCAATCCAAGTGAAATTAAACTTAACATGTGAATATACACCATAATCCTAGGGTTAAAAGCAATGCCAAGTTGGCAATCCAAATCAGGAAAACTTACATCCGATGTCCCTATATCTCTTTCAAATTTCATTTCAAAAAGGTGATATGATTTAAAATAATCAAATTTCAAACTCAAAATGTTCTGATTAAGATGTATGCTTTAAATGGTTGTACCTCTTAATTTTAAGACATTGATGCAATAAAGACTTGTACATATTAATTATATATATATATATATATATATATATATATATATATATATATATATATATATATATATATATATATATATATATATATACTAGCAGCGTGCCCGCGCGATGCGGCGGTGATGATAGTTCGGTTCGACGTATTGTTTCCAGGTGACGGTTTGTTTATTTGACGATTAGATTTCGTTTAGCAAATTATTTCCTTTCGGTTAATGGCTTAAGATTTAGTATTTAGTTTAACGGTTTTTAGGGTTTCTGTTCACGACTACACGCATCCGGCAATCGGGTAAACACGCGATGCAGCCACATCAAATTTTGAAAATGGATTTGGTGCAAGAACATTTTGTCAACTTTTGAATGATGTCTTTATCTAAATTTGGAAATCAAAGCGTATGCGTAAAGTCGGTTTCAGAATCATAAAAATATAATTGTAAATACGTAGGTGTTCCATTCCTTAAAAGTAACTTGTCTATATTATGATATATTCCTCCATTTACTCGAAATGTATATACCCCTGAATTCATATTGCTCAAAACCTTTTTCCAAAATTACACCCATATAAGTGAAAGAAAAGTTTGTATCGTAAGCTAATTGAATTATTAGTATATACAGTTGTTATTTGATAAATCAAACACATCTCAATGTTAGTTAGAAATTAAGACATAAATAAGCAAATTAAATGCATTCATCATTGTATATTCTTTCAATTTTCATACCTAAATGGTTAAATTTTGATTCTCAAAAAACCCAAACACAATATCGAGTATAAATAATTAGCAATTAATAATAAACAACTTTAACTTTTGTAAAACACAACTTAAAATTAACAACTTTTCAAAACCTTATCAATTTTAATTTCTATAATAGATATATAAATTCTGGGATATGCCAATTATTTTATTTTTTTAATTTATTAATACAAATAATTTATCGTTATAGGGCCATATATGTAATTTGACCCATGAAAAGAGTTAACCCTAACCCTAAGAATATTTCAACGCCTCCTCCTAACATAGCCTGCCTCCATCCCCAACCGGCTATCCCGCTGCAACGGTCTCTCCCTTCGTATTCGACGCCACCTATCCCGTCAAGACCACTGGCTCCGCTTCCGACAAACCACTGCCGGTGGTGGTGATTAGCTGAGACCTCCTTTGCTCCCGATTACATCCCATCCCTTCCAACCTACGCCTCCCATGCGACCAGGTAAAGTCTCGGACTACTGATACCTGCAACCTGTTCTCACCATCGATCCACCACCGTTACCTGTAGTTGGTTTCCTCCATCGATCTATTAAAATCGGTTTCCGCCATCGTTCCACTACAATAGGTCTCTGATTCCTGCTGACCACTGGTTCCCTCCCACTAATCTGAGAACACCCATCACACATCAGATCCGGATTCCGACCCTAAATCAAGGTGTCGTCTCCACCAGAATACACTTCGTGATTAACTCCGATGACGCTCTCACTTCTGATAGCAACATCAAGGTGCCGACGACACCAATCTGATCCGAGGGATGTCTCCTCCTAGTTTTACTACAGACACGATGTTACACCACCGCTCCCGGCTCCCGGCTCCTTCCGGTTCCAACACAAACCCGAGGGAAGTCTCCTTTGATTTTCGTTGTTACAAACTCTGCTAGATCTGTTGTGTATGGTTTCGGTTCCGATTCTATGAAGTATCTGGTTCCTAATCCATGAAGGATCCGGTTCGATCTATTGTTTTTTGAAACCTAATGGGATGTTTAGTATAGATCGAAAAGGTAAGTACTATTTATGCATACATTTGAATTTTTCTGTTGCTGTTTGTTTACGTAAATTAGGAAGTTAGTTCGACACATGCGTTTAAAATTTTCAAGTTTTCATCTTGATAGCAAAGCCTTATTCAGATTTTCATAACCTTTTACATTTTCTCGAGTATATTTCTTTCAGGTTTATCAAACTTTCTAAGTTCTTTGTTTAGTTAACACTTTAGATCTGGAATGGCGATTTAGATCTTGTTCAAGCTTCAGTCAATCTTCATATATTTGTCAAAATCGTTCATAAGAGCTACTGGAGATCTATATGGTATATCGTTATTACATTACAAGATCTAGATTAGAATTTTATTCCAAAAAAAAAGATTTACATCTATAATTTCTTAAAATGAACAACTGGATTAAACTATTGCTATTGATAATACAGAAAATAATAAAAAATTTTGATAATATAACCCAGAAATTGGAAATTACAATACACACGACAACACACATACACACACACATCAGTAAACAAATATAGAACATGTATTGTGTATATCTATCTATAGTAGCTATGTCTGTTACAGATCTTTATTGTTTAAACTTTGGTTACCGTGAATGATTTTTTGCTTTTCTAGATATTCAATCCCTCAAACACCAGCAGCATCAATAATGCTGCCATATTTTATAGTTTCTTCAAATGACATGCATCAAAAGACATTTTTCTAAATAATTGTGTTTATGTGGAGAAATTGAAATATGTGCAGAAAGCTGATGGAGAAAGAAAAGATAGAGTAAATATATACGAAAAACAGAAACCTGATGGAGAAAGAAAAGATGGAGTAAAGAGTTGTGTATGGAGCTTCATATTTTATAGTGTAATTTTTGGAGGGATATGATGGTTTGAATTAGCTATGCATGTGAAGTTGTTAGATTTGTTGTAAGCCATTGATTGATTTGGAGTCATCTATGGTTCAGATTTTTTAGATTAAATTTTTTTTATTAAATAGGAAAATTAGAGTTGCTTGCTTTATTTAGTTGTATCCCTTAATTTTAAGATATGTGTGCATTAAATACTTGTACATATTATATATGCATTATAGTATACTAGCGGCATACCCGCGCGTTGCGGCGGCGGTGAATCGGTTTTTGCGGCAATTAGTTGAGTTTTGGCGATTAGTATCTTTCGGTGGACGACGAATAGTTAAAATCGATGAATAACTTTCTTACGATGATTAATTTCGTTTAAAAAAAATCAAATTTCAAATAATACATTTTCTTTGGTTAGATTGTTTTAGGATAAAAAAATGAACAATTAAAAATAATTTTTCTCTAAAATTTTGAATTTTAAAATTATGAACTTATAAATTTTTATCTTTAATTTTTCTTATTAAAAACCAAGTGAAGTAATAATTACAAAGTAAATAAATAAATATACGGTCTACATTCATGGGATAAAGTTATCGATTAATGGAACATAAACAATTAAATTAAAGAGCGTATTAAGCTTGATAATAAACAGTTACTTTTGTACATATAATGTAAAGGGTTCAAAGTTTCAATTTGTGAAGAAATAAGCATACGTGTATTGTCCCGACAAATAAGCGTGCCTGATTTGCCCAACAAATAAAATAATATTGTACAAAGGATGTCATTTGAAATTGTTTATGTAGTTTCAATTTAGAATTAATTATAACATAAGATTTCGATAAGCATTTAATTAATCTTGTATTACAAATTAAAAAAAATATTATTAATGTTTATATAAATATTATTTTTAAAATACTAATATTTTATAACCTAATAAAAAAAGAATTTGAATTTAAATTTAATTTACAAATTGAGAGGTTAAATTGGTAATTTAAATATATGCATATTACATATTAACCTAACCCTAAAACAATTTGTTGTTTACTTGTTACCGCTTAGGATCCGGGTAATGCATTACCCTTCACTACGCCTCCTACATCCAGTCGACTCCTTCATTCCGCCTCCCACATTCGATCTGCAGCGTCGCCTTCGTCCATCCCCATACCGTCGACCATCTGAAGCCTGTTGATCGATTCGGCTGCTTCCTCCTTAGACACGCACACACCAGCTTTGAGGATGTCGGATCCCTTGATCGGATCTTCCTCCTTAGACACGCACACACCGTGATCCGGATCTGTTGCTACCATCGATGTCGGATCCCTTGATACTACCGCCTCCTTGTCCTCCGACCTGCATAGATCACCATCGTCTCCTCCCACAGATCACTGGCATCTCCTTACATCCGACATCATCTCTGGTATCGCGTTTTCTGGATCCGGCGAAGCATCCATCTCCCACCGCCATAGCTCCCATAGTTGTCGGATCCGTTGCTACCATCGATGTCTGATCCGTTGCTACTACTGCCTCCTTGTCCTCCGACCTGCATAGATCACCACCGTGAGGTAAAATAAAGAAAAAGGGAAAACAAATTTGTGCTCAATCTGATTCCGGCTCAATCTATTATACATATGATGAATTTGGTTTTATCGGATTTGTGTTCAATCTATTGTAGATCTGTTGAATTTTGGTTTATCGGATTTTCGTTTCGTTTTATCGGGAGATAATTTATATATATTTGTATTCTGAAAATCGATTTCCTGATTATTGATTTTGATAATCTATTTTTAAGACTTTTTAATGTTTGTTCTGATATTTGTTGTTGATGTTGCATGACAATCTGGGTTTGGTTTTACTTATCGATCGAATATTGTGCGTTGTAGTATCACCGATTACATTTTCCTTGTTAATAACAACTCCAAAACCCAATTTTTGTTACAGGTTTCAAAACCCAGATCTGGTGGAAACTTCAATTTTTATCATACTTTAAAAAGAAACATGGGAAATGGAAGCAGGTAAGAAGTTCTCCGCATTTTAATTTATTGGTTTTAAAGAAACATTCAATGTATCCTATTATTTGCCGATTGTAATATGTTCCATTATAGAGATCTCATTTTGTTGACAGATAAATCATATTATTTGACACAAATGTCATGAACCACAATTTAAAATCGAACTAAAATATATTACCACAAAGTGATTATATTCAATGACTTTAAGAGCACCAATCACTTTATAAATCAGGTAAGAATACCGATCACTTTATAAATCACAAATGCTAGAATATCAGATTGCAAAATTCAAATACATTTTGTTTTCAGTTACATGATAATAAACTAAATGCTTGATATTTGTGACAGAAAAGGATTAACGGAGTAATAATTTGAAGCTGAATCTACGTAAAGTTTCACAAAATGCGTCAACATAAAGATGGCATTCCATCAAGTTTATCCAGACCAGTCAAGAACTACTAACTACTGGTTTTGATGGGGGGCATCAAAATCATTTACGGAGGTGGAGAGAGATATGGGATAAGGTGTAAAGACAACTAAGTGAGAGGGTCTTTATTTATATCTTCAAAGATGTAATTTTATTGGTTGAAATTTGTTGGCAAAGATTGCTAACTAATTAAGGGTCTAGATTGTTTTAAAATAAAGCAATGGTCATGATCATCTCCTGATAAAAGATACATTTTCCTGACTCCTTGTGATGTAAAGTGTGATACAGGCTGGCATGATTACGTTTCTGGCTAGTTCATTCAAGTTTCAAAAGACCTGCCTAAAGTTATTTGTGCTTAAATAGAAAAATCATATGTTTGCTTTATTAGGTTGTACCTCTTAATTTTAAGACAATGGTGCATAAAAATGTTGTATATATTATATATGTATTATAGTATATATATATATATATATATATATATATATATATATATATATATATATATATATATATATATATATATATATATATATATATATATATATATATATATATATATATATATATATATATATATATACTAGCTGCGTACCCGCGCAATGCGGCGGACGGCAAGTAGTTTCCTTTCGGCTATTTGTTTTCGCAAGATTTTGATATCATTTTACGGGAATTCCATATGTTTGTTATAGAGATTTTTATCGAACACTTCAAAATAATAATGATCTTGTGTCCTAATTTTAGTGGAGTACCCGCGCAATGCAGCAGGCGGCAATTAATTTCATTTACGTGAATTGTTTCCGTGCAATGATTAGTTTTTTTGTTAGACGTCGAATAATGACTTTCTATCAATATTTTCATATCGGCATGCATATAGTTTCGTTTCAATGATTAGCATTCTTTCCTAAATACATTATATTACAAATTACATCATTATAATTTCATCTGTAACGTACGTAATTTTTTTCGCCACATAATTTTTTTATTAAAAAACACTTTGTTGGAGGCGATTAGTTTTCTTTTGTTTTCATCAAATAGTTTCTTTAGTTGATCATTACGAAATAGTTTCGAGGAGGTAATTAATTTCCTTTCGCTTTGTTGTTTTGCGTTAAACATAAATATGTAATACTTAATAGTCAACCATGTTACACGTCGTTAATGTTTATATTTAGTTATTGCTTTTATTTAAATCAGTATTTATAATAGATAATAATCTTTAATTATATAATTATAAATTCTTAACAATATCCCTTTTAGGATTAATAAGTTGTAGTGAAAAAATAGAATTAAAATAATCGTTTTTGTGCTTTTAACGTGTTATAATTTATAAAAGCATATTTCATTTTATATGATATCAAAAATCAAAATGTATTACCAATTTTGGATTAATTCTCATGTATGAATTCTTATGATAACACAATGCTTTCATATTTAATGAATCTGATTTAAAATTACATATAAAGAGAATATTTTAGAACGATCGATTTGCCATGCTCGTGACTACTACAACTTGTACGAATAAAGCTAGTTGAACCATAATGTTTGTTGATTTTCAATTTGACATCATTTTCTTGTTTGACTTTGGAGTGTACTTCAGCATGCGTTCAAAATTGATTTTATTTGTTTAGTATATCTTTGTAAATCATTAAGATGACAACACATGTCCCTTTTTGAATTGCAACAGTTACAAATGTCCTTTAGAAAAATATAAATCTTACAAGCCGAGAATCAAAAGAATAAGAATTCAATCTTACTGTCTAGATCAAAACATTGTTATAAAACACAATTAAAAAAAGACAATTGAAAAAAGAAATACAAGATCACGTGAATAAAAAATTATTGCAATGATTAAAAGACAAAGTAAGAAACATTATGACCCCTGTTGTAAGAGGCTAAACCCACCATGTGATATTGTAAATCAAAAGTATTATATTAAAATACACACAATGCCATACATTCCTTACAATTGCAATCATAACAAAATAGAAATCGGAATATTATACTCACTCACACAATAAAGTTTTATTTTGATTGAAAAAACAATATCACGAGCGAGATCAAAGCTTGAATAGTCACAGTATGTGGTACAATGCTGAAATTTACAAGTCTCAGATGTTACTTCAAATAGATTTTTAGTACCGATCGATCTTCATACTATGGGATCTACTGAAATAAGTTACTGATAACAAAAAACTGAAAACCCACAAATAGTTAAGAAATCAAATAGAAAATAGGAAAGAATAATTTATGCAAATTTGAGAAGGGGAAGCCGTGAACATGTCCAAACTTTCTTTAAGACATTTTCTCAAACACGTGGGGAGCATTTTTCAAATCAGAACTTGTCCAAACTTTCTTTGAGACATTTTCTCAAACACATGGCGAGCATTTTACAAATCAGATCTACAATAGACACACACACATTCAAATCAGAAAGATCTTACCAAAGTGGGGTTTGCTGTTGATGTCATGCTTTTCTGTTTGGACGTTACTTCCATTTATCTTTCTAAGTCGAAAGTCCTTCCCAATCACAATGCCTAACTGAACAAACCTCAAATCTGAGTTGTGATAGTTGAACTTTGTAATCACCGCTTCTCCATTGATCCTCGTCGTTTCATCTAAGAGCCGACGACAAAATGACCAAGCCTGTTAATCAAATACACACAACAAAATTCACAGCCGCATACATATAACATTCACAGCCATACACATACAGTTACACACACACACTACATCCCATGGACCATTGTTAATGTGTTTTGGTAAAGGTCCTCTAACCATGGGCCTTCAAAGATTGCACCAGAGACCAACTTAACGCATATCGTACCTTTACCCATAAATAAAACCAAAGCGAAAAATCAATAAATAAAACCATATCGGAGCTCCGGTTCTTTGAAATAACAAAGCGGAAAATCCATAAATGACAACATTTTCCCAAAGTAAAATGTTCAATAAATAAGAAAATATGAATTAGATACAAAATACGAAAGCTGAATTGGACAAAGATCAGTCGATTGTTCCACTTGATAGTCTCCAGTACATTGTGACAATCTTTTTCAGTTCATTGACCTGTACAAAAAATGAAAACGTAGTAACATAGTGGATCTACATCACACACACATTCAAATCGGAAAGATGTTACCAAACCCAGGTTTGGAGTTCGTAGTGAGGAAAAAAAGCTAAAACATATACATAAGACTACAACACACACCGATCTAAAATAAACATATACACAAGCAAGCTAAAACATATACAACACACGGATCTACATCACATTTCGTCCCCAGCGACGACGAAAAGAAAGCGACGACATTAGTGTTGGCATGCTTGATATCCAGACCCGGCCTCCGTGTCCACACATATCTATGGTGGAGAAGTGAAAGGCATTATAGTGGTTTGTTCTTCCAACGTTCTTGAATGTGAAAGTGAACCAGTCGATTTCTATGGTGGAGAAGAGATGTCGTGCAGTGGTTGTGATGAAAAGCAAGAATACGTGAAGAATTTTGGAGAGAGACAACGATTTTACTTAGGCTTCACGGAGTAGTCTCGCCAAGGGGGTCGCCAAGCCCCTTGGCCGCTCGCCAGCACCACTCCACCGCCACTCGCCAGCCGGTCGCCAAGATCAACTCGCCAAGGGCTTGGCGAGATGCCAAGCCAGGAAAATGTTTCAGAAATTGTCAAAATAACCCCCTGAACGGCTAGAAATTTAATTTGGAAGCTTTTAAAAATTTTACACTTTTAACCCATTAAAAATTTTACACTTTTAATGAGGAGCCGGAGGCTGACGTTCTTCCGATTGGTCGTGATCAAGCCAAGAGGAAGATGAAGGGAGGTAGTTCTGGCACGAATAGTAGCACATAATTGCAACAATTGAACGAGCAAGTCGCCACTTTGCAGACTTTACATGAAGAGAAAGTCAAAACCAAGTTGATGGATATTGTGACGAGAAACATATCCGATCTACGAGGGTTCGAGTATCAAATTGCACTTCAAGCGAAGAAGGATGCGGCTAGGAAATTGGGTTACACGTTCGACGATGAGTAGATTAGTTGTTTGTGTTTTATTTTGTGTCTTTGTTTAACTTTTAAATTGTTAGTTGTTTGTGTTTTTATTTTTAATGAAATGTTTTAATTTTAAGTAAAAAAACGAATTCTGTTTGTACAAGGACTAAAGTTGTAATTTCTCAAATTAATTTGGTTGGCAGTTCCTTGGCCATTGGCCACCACTCCCTACAAAATGGCCAAAACCTGCCAATCATTGTCTGGCCACAAAAACCCCTTGGCCATCCCTTGGCCATTGGCCACCACTCCCTGCAGCCTTAGGAAGGATATGCTAGATCCAGTTTTTTATAGATGGGAGAGAATGGTGGTGGTGATGTGAATAAGGGTTTGTGTTTGTTTACATGACAGTATGTGTGGATGGATGATAGACACCGTGGCAATCCGGTTTGAGATATGTTGATCAGTGTGATATTGAATGGGAAGCGGTGATTTCAAATTTTAAACGTGGAATCAAATCCTCTGATACGCGTAAATGGAATCCTTTTGTTCAGCTGCATTAAAGAGTTATACATTGTGTATTATAATTTGTACTATCTTAAAAATTAAGACAATTGTGCATAAGGGGTTGTAATTTATATATGGTTTATATTTATATATATATATATATATATATATATATATATATATATATATATATATATATATATATATATATATATATGCCAAAGAACTTGAAGTTCAGCGGCACCGGAGTATGTCCGGCCTCCTTGAGGTCTTGGGTTCAAATCTCACTAAGGGATTAGGTGGATTAGGTGGTTTAGGTTAGGATATAGTATAGGTGTATTATTTGCTGGTTCAAATATATATATATATATATATATATATATATATATATATATATATATATATATATATATATATATATATAATTATATATATATATATATATATATATATATATATATATATATATATATATATATATATATATATATATATATATATATATATATTGCAAGTTAAGGATAAATCCGATTACATGAGTCGTAATATACTATATATATATATATATATATATATATATATATATATATATATATATATATATATATATATATATATATATATATATATAGTCTGTTTAAAAAATAAACCAATATTTTCCTACGAACCGTAGGAACTTTTTGACTCAAATTTTTTTTCAAAAAAATGACATAATACACGTAGTCGCTTATATTTAAGACTTTTTGTCAAAAAAATTTGAAAAATAATATGTATACACGAAATGTGCATATATGTATTTGTTTCGCAAATGTGTATATGATCACGTTTCGTGCATATGTGCACATTTCGTGTATATAATTTATTTTTTCAATTTTTTTTACAAAAGGTCTTAAATATAAGCGAGTAGGTGTAGTATGTCTTTTTTTTTTAAAAACATTTTCAGAAAAAAATTCCTACGGTTCCTAGGAAAATATTGGTTCCTATTTAATATTTAGTCTATATATATATATATATATATATATATATATATATATATATATATATATATATATATATATATATATATATATATATATATATATATATATATATATATATATATATATATATATATATATATACATATATATAGGGTTAGGTTCATATGAGACCATTAAATTTCGTGAAACCGGGAGACGCAATCCTAGTCACTTATTTTAGGTATAAAACAAAAACAATTAAAAAATGCAAAATAAATGAAAAAAACTGAAAAAAATTATATTAATTTTTATTTTCATCATTTTTTATTAAAAAAAATAAAAATAATTAGCGTTTTTTTTCATACACTAGTAGAATGTTACACTAATAGAATATTACACATCCAAAAAAATTCCACTGAATTATTTTTTTTCATTTTCCAGGTTTTTTTAATTTTTTTACATAGAATAAATAGCGAAAATTAGTAGATTTTTTTTTAAATTTGATTATTTTAGCCTATTTTTATTTTTTTTTATTTTTTGATCTCCAAAATATGTGGCTAAGATTGTGTCTCCCCGTCACAGAAATAGCACTGTACTACCGTTTATGTGTGTGCAGGGAATGTATGTTCATGACTTTTTTAAAAGAAAGAGGAAGAGGAAGAGGAAGGTTGATACAAATACATTACCTGGTTTAGATAACACAATTGTGATGATGGTGCAATAATGGTGGTATGATGGTGGCAAGCATGAAGGCTGGTAGAAGCAAGGTATGGTTTGTTGTCTCAGAGCTCAAACTATGTAAATATCATTTTTACAAATAAAAAAATATTAATATTTAAATGAAAAATCCATCAAGGGTATTGGTAAAAAAACCCTCTCATAATGAAATATGATGTCCCATTAGTTAGCGTTTTTTTTATATTAGTTTTAATATATATATATATATATATATATATATATATATATATATATATATATATATATATATATATATATATATATATATATATATATATATATATATATATATCGGGTTTTGGTTTAAGTCGGTTTTTTTAAAGTTTCCAAATTTATCGTAACCAAACCAAATAAGATTCGGTTAAATCGGTTTCGGTTTATTCGATTTGGTTAATTGGTTTCGGTTTATATATATATATATATATATATATATATATATATATATATATATATATATATATATATATATATATATATATATATATATATATATATATATATATATATATATATATATATATATATATATATATATATATATATATATATAGTTAATAGGTTTAAGGTATTTACGTCTCATCAGGATTTAATGAAATGTTTGTATCAGCATGGACTGATAAATTTCAAAATTTTGGCAATCATACAACCAACAGGGTTGAAATCCAGCATGCTTTGCTAAAAAAATATCTTCCATGGTCACAATCAGATTTAGACAAATCGTTAATATATATTCATAATCTCATCCACACCCAAGAAACATCAATAAAAGCAAGTTTTGAATAAAGCAGAACTACCATTAAACATTAATTTAACATAAAACCCTTCGAAAAATCGTTGACATGTATTTTATTATCTTCATTTATGCAATAAAAAATAGCTCGATTAGAATAATTAGAACTACACTATATTACAACATTTAATAATATAAACGAACAAAACATATAAAAGTGTATTCAAACAAAACGTCAAAAATTATAAAATTAGTACGTCAAAAATTAAAAAAATAGTAAATTACAACGTTAAATGATGCAAACGAACAAAACATAAAAAGAACATATTAGAAAATATATTCGAACTAAATGTCAAAATGTTAAATAATTATTTAAATTATAAATACCTAAATTAATTAATTAATTAAATAAAAATAATATATATATATATATATATATATATATATATATATATATATATATATATATATATATATATATATATATATATATATATATATACTAAAACTAATATAAAATAAAACCCCAATTAATGGGACATCATATTCTCGTTACGAGGGGTTTTTTTTAAGATGACCCATCCATCAAACCTATCGTCCTTTCCTCATATCACCTTGGGCTTGAGCTGCCTAAGGCTGCACGGAGTGGGAGTAAGATTTGCCGGAGGCATCCGACGTGTGCTAGGCATGCCGGCGGCAACACCGCCCCCTAGGTGCGGCAAGGGCTGGCGGCAAGATGCAAGCGGCAAACCAGTGCCGCGTTCTCTCTCCTGAAAAAGTGGTCAAAGATTCCAACTTTAATATGGAAATGACCGTTTGAACGGTCAAATTTATTTAAAAATTTTTTTTCAAAATTTACTTCTCTATATATAGATACACACATTTCATTTGATATACACACAATCTCTTCACATATATATAAATTTTCAAAATGAATCCAATTCAAAGAAATCAACAGCTACTAATGATTGGTGAGGCGGCTCTCAAATCAATGGAAGTTATGCTCGGTATTTTAGAAGACGAAGACGAATCCGAAGCCGAAAGTTCACAACGGGTATCTCGAAAAATTATTTTGAGGGACCGTTGGGCTGCAAATAATCTTCTTATGGCGCACTACTTTAATGATGATGCCATCTACGAAAGCAAATTCCGCCGAAGGTTTCGCATGCACAAACCTTTATTTATGCGTATTGTCACCGACTTGACTAATTTTTCTGAGTATATTAGTCAACGTCCCGACGCAAGAGGTGCAGAAGGCTTTTCTCCGATACAGAAATGCGCGTGTGCAGTACGTCAACTAGCATACGGTTCTGTGGGAGATTCATGGGACGAGTATTTTCAAATGTCGGAGCGGACGACACGGGAAACTTTGGAGGAGTTTTGCCGATGTGTTATTGAAGTATACGGTCCAAGGTATTTACGCAAGCCTACATTCAGTGATGTTTAGGCATTGTACGCGCATCACGCAAATGTGCACGGTTTTCCTGGGATGCTTGGAAGTCTAGATTGTCTTCATTGGTCTTGGACCGATTGCCCGAGTGCATGGCATGGGCAATTCACACGGGGTGATAAGACTCACCCAACGGTCATCTTGGAAGCAGTTGCATAACAGGATCTATGGATTTGGCATGCATTCTTTGGTGCTCCCGGTTCAATTAACGATATCAACGTTTTAAACATGTCGCCTTTATTTGACGGGTTTTGCAACGGCTCCGCCCCGGATTGTCCATTTCAAGTAAATGGAACCACATACAAATACGGGTATTATCTTGTAGATGGTATATATCCAGAATACGTTGTGCTTGTGAAATCTTTGACATGTCCAGGTGATGCAAAGCGTATCAAATTCAAAGCAGCTCAAGAGAGGGCAAGAAAGGATGTTGAGCGAGCATTTGGAGTTCTTAAAAAACGTTGGCAAATTTTGGAAAATCCGGCACGTCCACGGTCGGTGGACAAGCTATCGCGTATTATGTATGCATGCATAATTTTACATAATATGATCATAGAAGATCAAGGAAAAACGATATGTCAATATGTGGTAAATGAGGAAGTTCCGTCAATTCCACCAATAGAGCCGGGTAGCCCACCGTACGTGGCAAGAAGAAGGGAGATACGAAACAATCAGAAACATCACGAGCTTCGAGCCGATTTGGCGGAACACATATATCGACTCCAAAATCTGGACCTCAATATGCCACCACAAGATGATTCCGAAGAATACTCGGATTGAAAGTAATCGTTTTATTTAGGAATATTGTTTTATTTCGGCTTTTTTATGTTTTTAAATTTATGTGACGTTTTTTCAAGTTAATGTAATGTTTTTTATTTAATGTAATGTGTTTTTTTTAATATATTGTGTTAAATGAAAATTAATTTTAAAAAAAAATAAAAAAGAAATTCTCACAATGTTGGAGGCACCACTCCCTGAGTGCAACATAAATTTGGATGTTGGCAACAAAACTGATATGGCGCCTACGTGGCAGTCTTGCCTCCCACATGTTGGAGGCACCACTCCCTTTAACCTAAACCATATATCTATTGATATGACACCCTCGGTACTCACAACCCAATACCTTCCTTTGTGTTAGCATGAATATAAAATAATATAGTGCAATGGTAGGCCACTCTTTGTGTCGGTAAAGATGTCTGTCGGCATGAATATAAAATAATATAAAATAATATAAAATAATATAGCTTTTGATTTTAAGTCCTCAAAAGCTACATTGATTTCTGTCGGCAAGAAAAATGATGCGATGCCTTTGTTGTGGTGCTTGGGGTAGTGTGTCTTGGTCTCCTGGCTTACTTTTAGGTATTCTTTTTCAATTTGACATTGTATTTTTACTTTTGCTTTGATTTATATATAACATGTTTGCTGTTAAAAAAAAAAAAAGTTCAAAGTATTATGTGTTTAAAAAATAAAATCAATTTGCAAAAGCTTTTTCTAATTAGATATTGAAACAATATAGTAGAATGGCCACTGTTTGATTTCATTCACCAATTTGCAATATCTTGGTTGCTAAAAGCTTCTTTTACATTGTGAAATCGTTTTTCAAATTAGATATTAAATTATCTTAATTTTTTTTATCAATTATATATATTTATAATATCTCATGTTATATGTAGCCACTATTTTGAAAATTAATAAGTAGCTCTATCTTATATTTCCACAAACCCATTAACTACAATTAAATGAGTAGCTCTAATATTCTTTTGACCAATTCTATGAGCTCTAGCATGTGCGTGGAGATCAACCTATTCAAAGGCATGGACATAAAACCATTGAGCATAAGAAAAAAAATTCAAATTACTGTTTAATTTAGAAGTTTTTAACTATGTGTGTGTTTATTACCTGTGGCTTCCAATCTGTATCGAAAATGATAACCGTAATAGCAGTTTGAAGATTCACTCCAACACCCCCATCACGTATACTATGAACGACAAAAGGAAATATGTACAAAAAATTATAAATTTGTAAACGTTACTCTGAAGAATCTAACTAAAATGTTGATTAATATGAAAAATGGAGATCCTATATGTCCATTATGGAGATCCTATAAATTTATAAGTTTGTTGAATTGGTCAATTAGGGACCCACGATGTCCGCCATCTATATGTCCATCTAGACAAAGGTACTTGTACTGTTTCCAATATAAATAATCATCCATAACATCAAGCAGCCTGGTCATTGTTGAAAAGAGAAGAACCTGCAAATAGGAGTTCCAACATAAGCATCTGAAGAAAAATTTATAGAATGAAAGATATTAAAGTATTTTCAATGCGGATTGGAGAGGTGGTGTATGTATAACAACTGTTTCTACATTCCCCACACCCAGCCAACTATAGAAGCTAAATGCGAGAAAAATGGCTAAGCACTAAAAATAGCAATGTACTTTCATATCTTAGTGTATTACAGCACCCTACTTCCTTTTTTTCTGTTACGACATTATACTTATAATTATTTTCTTATTAAGGAATTTTACTTTGATAAATCTACCCAACTATAGCATTGTATTTTCATTTTTTTTCTTATTTGCTTTGTTTGTGAATGGCACTGCTATCATCAGGTAGATTTTAACACAATGATGCAGTAGGTACAATGCTATAATAAACAAATGAATGGAAGTCCATTTTCTCTTTCTTGCATTTAACCCAAAATAAAAAGGCAACATAAAAAAGAAAAATTAAGGTAAATTAATTGAACAAATTTGGTGGAAATATTATACTCGATGATCTGTTTATGCCCTATTCTTGGTGAAATAATGTCAGATATATACCGGTATTACTCACTTTTGTGCTAGTGCTATTGTGCAAGAAAAAGATAAAAACAGGGGCTAAACATGGACAAAAGGAAAGAAGTTTGGATAAACACCATTTCAGTTGAAGTTGTATGCGCGCCGCGAGCCAAAGACACGCGCGTCACAGATAGTCAATGAAGACGCGGTGTGTTGAAATTCAAACAGCGAAATACAGGGATAACGGATAAGACGCGACGCGGATCCAAGCTTTGCGCGACGCGGATGACTAGAATTTGCAACTATAAATAGATGCATCTAGGTCGAATTTCAGGAGCGAAGAAGGACCCAAAAGGTGGAACCTAGGATTCTTTGACTCAGAAATTCGGATTTTAGCAGTTCAATTGGTATTTCTTTATGTTTTACGTTTTATTTCAATAATAGTTAGTTTAGTTTAGCTTGAATTCTCTTGTTTCTGGATTGATTGGATCAATAGAATTAGTTTAGTTTTAGTTAATTTCGAAATCAGTGACAATTGTTCTCTGGATATGGTTTATGTTTCAGTTAATCATTCGGTTTATGTTTTATTGCACTTTTTCGGTATTATTGATGTTAAATGCTTGTTTGGAATGTTTGTTTGCTTCTGATTTTCTAGACTTAGCTTCTGATTTCAGTAAGTAACCATAGTTTATAGTTTGAAGTAGTTTGGTGTAGTTTATGACTGTTTTGGTTTTTTGGTATTCATTTTGGTATTGTGGCTTTATTGGTTTTTCGGGAAAGTGGAAGAAACACTACTGACTATAGCGTGACACTATAGTTGGTTATTCTGACGTTCTATCTTGACCACCAAACTCCCGCGGATCGACCCTTACTACTGCTATACTAGTTAGTCGGTGAGGTTTATTTTTAATTTTTGACCGCATAACGACCTAGGCGTGTCAAGGTCGATACAAGACTAGGACCAGGAGTCGCTGAGTCTGTTTGGGGCATTTCGCCCATTCAGACCTTGCTAAGGCTAGGACCAGGAGTCGCTGAGCCCGCTAAGTGGTGTTTCACCCTTAAGGCCGATGCAAGACTAGGATCAAGAGTTGCTTTGTTTGGGGTATTTCGCCCATTCAGACCTTGCTAAGACTAGGACCAGGAGTCGTTGTGCCCGCTAAGGGGTGTTTCACCCTTAAGGTCGATACAAGCCTTGGACCAGGAGTCGCTGAGTCTGTTTGGGGCATTTCGTCCATTCACAATATGTAAACAAACTTTAACATCATCCATTCATCTGTTTTTTCAAAAGCAATTGATACATTGGTTTACACAAAAATGTAGTAGTGTCAAGTGATGACTTCTGACCACTGTTGCATTATACGTGGTTGTGCTTTCCAACTATTCTTCCTAACAGTGAAATTGTTATAAGCTTTGGATGTTCCACGTCCTGGGTATAGCTCTTCCCTCCAATGTCTCCAGCGCGTATTAGCCTTTCATGTTGGCCTCCGTTATGCGGTATGGGCCTTCCTAGGTTGGGCCTAGCTTGCCTCTCAACTCCGCGTGGCTGGTTTCATTTCTGCGGAGAACTAGGTCTCTGACCTTAAAACTCTCCCCTAGTACTCGTTTGTTATAGTAGCGCTCTGTTGTTTCCTTGTAGCATGCTTGTCTTAGCCCGACCATTTCTCTATTTTCTTCAAGTAGGTCGAGATTGAGACGCAAGTCTTGGCTGTTTCGTTCTTCTTCAAATTTTGTCGTTCTCAAAGTTCCCACTAATATTTCTGGCGGTAATACCGCTTCTGTGTCGTATGTCAGGCTGAACGGAGATTCATTCGTTGACGTTCTTGGGGTGGTTCTGTATGACCATAGGACGGTGGGCAACTCCTCCACCCAGCATGCTTTTGCCTTTCTAGCCTTTTTTTCAGTTGCATTACGAGTCTTCTATTTGATGCTTCCATTTGGTGATTTGCTTGAGGGTGGGTTATTGAAGTGAACTTCTGCTTGATCATTCTTTTGGCACACCAACTTCTGAAGGGATCTTCCGTTTGGCCATTTGCTTGAGGCTTATCATGTTCTTCCACATGAATTTGATCATCTTCTGCCGGGTGATTGAAGCGACAGCCTCTGCTTCGACCCAAATTGTGAAATAATCCACTGTCATGATTAGGAACTTCACTCTTCCAGGTGCTTCAGGAAATGGCCCTACTATGCCAATGCCCTATTGGTGGAATGGCCAGGGGCTAGAGACGCTGGCTAGGGGTGCCGCTGGGAAGTATTGGAGGGGCGAGAAAGTTTGGCAGGCCATGCATTTGCGTGTCAACTCCAGCACGTCAGCATGAATGTCTGGCTAGTATATTCCTATTCTGAGTGTCTTCCCGGTAAGCGCTCTGGCTCCTTCTTGACCTCTGGACTCTCCTTCTGTACTTCCTTCAATATTGCTAGTACATCCTATGTGGTAACACATTTCAGCCATGGTGCAAGGTGACCCCGCCAGTATAAGGTGTCATTCCGGATTGCATATTGCGGCGCTTTAACCTTGACATTTCGTGTAACGACCCAAAAATCTCGAATTTATATTCGAGAAAATATGTAAGGAAAAGACCAAAAATATTTTTGACAGTTTAAAATAATTTACTTAGAAATGTGGTAAAATACCAAAAGTTTGGAAAAAGATGGTGAGAAAGGGCAAAATGGTCATTTGACATCCAAATGACTTTTAAGTAAGGAAAATATAATTTTTGGAGTTTATATATAATGAAATAAAATTTTGACACCAAATAATGGTGATAAGTATTTGAAAGTTAATTCTAGTAAAAGAGGGTAATTTTGTCATTTTACCATAAAGGGGTAATTTGGTCATTTGCCCATGTATAAGATTTATTATAAAAGTATAATTTAGTTTGGACTAAAAATGTAAGAAATAATAGCTTTATGTGGCCAAACTTAATGTTGGTGCCAAAAGTCCAAGGAATGAAAGTTCAGGGACTAAAACTGTAAATATGAAAAATATAAAAATGAGAAAATATATCATTAATTCTCATACATTCAGAAAAATCTAGAGAGAACGAGAGAGAGAGCTAAGCTAAAGATCGGTTCTTGAAGATTTCAATGGGAATTGAAGATTTAAGTTTCCAATTCATAATTTCAAGCCAAAGAAGGTTAGTAATCTTGTTTTAGGGTTGTTTAACCCATTTTTCTGGAATGAGTTACTGTAGCTACGAAAATTCAGTGGCTATAGGAGGATTATCCTATGATTCCTAGCCTTAACTTGTGCCTTAATCACTACCTAAACCTAGTTTCACCATTTAAAGTGTTAAAGATCAAGAAATGAGAATTTTAGCTCAAGAACCCTAGAAATGGGTTTGTGAGATTGAAAGTGATTTTTATTGTTTTGTTAGGTTCTAATAATCACTTAAGATGCATAAATACATTCCTAAGTGATTGATTTCAAAAATTTGCATTTTTGGTGAAAATTGTCAAAAACGGGATTTTGTAAAAATAAGTCAAATTATGAGTTTGAAAATGATTGTAAATGATCTAATAAGCTTATAGTGTCATAAAAGACATGAGAAATTAATTCCAATCTTGGAAATTCATTAAAATGATTTTTATAGTAAAAATGAGTTTTTGGGGATGATTTCAATCAAAAGTGATGAAATTGAAGAAACTATGGTTTAGATGTATAAAGGAGTTGTTATTTTAGTCCTAGAATGATTCTAAACCAATTAAGTCAAGTATTAAGAACATATCTTAAAAATCATCAAAGTATGTTGCTATTGTTGAAAAATTGGAATTTTGTCAAAAGCTTTAGAATTCAAATTTTTATGATCAAATTGATTCTAAAGGGTTTTAATGAGTTCCATATGTGGTATTTGTTAAAATAAAGCAGTAGAAGTGATTAATTTCAAACAAATTCGGTTATTGGATCAAAAATGTAAAAAAACGAAAATGTTTGGAAAATGATTTAAATCTATGATTTTTATGATTTAAAACATGAAGTAAATGAATGGTTTTGGTATTGGAACAAACCCTAGGGATTAAGTCATGTATTAAGGGCTTAATATGAGAAAATGGAAATTTGTAGCATAAAAATTGGGCAATTCTAGGCTGCTGATCAGCTGGCGGGGTGCGCCCATCCTTGGGCGCGGTGCGCCCAGCGGCAGATTTGAAAATGCAGTTTAGTCTCAATGTTCTCTGCCAAGTGATTTTAGTTTTTGAGATTTTCTTCAATACTTGTCCGTTTGACCTCAAATTTTAAACATAGGTCTAATATGTTATGAAACTTCATAAAAAATTGTCGGAATCGAATTACGACTCCCGAGGGTACTGTAGCAAAATACGTATAAAATACAACTTAACTAAAGTTGGTCATTTAAAAGTTATAGACTTGTTATGACCCAAGATAGTATTATAAGGACTCTAATGAGTTATAGAATCAGTTAGCATTAATGTTAATGTATAACATGTTAAATATAGGTCCATGCCAAGTGACTAACGGATCAAAAGAGTGTAAATACAAAGAATGTGTAGTCAGTCTCCTAGCAACACATCAGGTGAGTACATGCAGTATTTTTACCCATTCTGGGGTACATGGCAAGTAAGTATATTTAAGATTTCTTATAAAATCTTTTTATGTGACATTATATGCAAGAGTACTATTATCAATTCGTTTATGAAAGTATAATGCTATGTTTGAAGTTATGTTTTGAACTATAAGTCAAGTTAAATGATAGTATATTGATCTATGAACCAATTATGTGAAAGTATGTTTTGGTCTAAGAACCAAATTATGTGAAAGTATATTTTGATTACAATTATATGTGTTTTCAAATATGAATGGCATATAGCCACAAGATGTGTAAAAAGTATGTTTTGATTACAAAGTGTATATATTTTTGAGTATGAATGGCATATAGCCATAAAATGTGGAAAGCATGTTTTGGCATAAAGCTTAGTATGTTAGAAAAATATGTTTTAAACGTATGACTATTATAAGATTAAAGCTATACTTGGCATATAGCCATAAAGACATATTATGATGAAGTTTGGCACCTAGCCACAAATTATGTATATGAGAAATGTTTAAGCAAGCAGCAAGTATTTTTTTTTTTATGACTGGTAATTGTAGCAAGCAGCATTAGTAAAGGAACTATGTTCCAACCTACCCGGGTTAGGTAAGGGATCTACTGGGGGCGAGCCCCATCGCGAAGTAGATTGCCTCAGCACTTCTATGGTAAGGATTGATCCGTTCTTTCTAGCCATAGAGACTTGGGGTATCACTTATAGTGATTAACGCCCTAAGTATAAAAATCCAGCAAGCTTATAAAACCAGTCAAAGAAAGTAAGAACAATGTTATTTTCGTAAAGTATGTCAAAGAATGATTTACCTGAAAAGTAAAGAGTTGTACTATGTTTCTATTATAAAGTTTTGAAAGAATGTAATTATGCAAAAGAAGGTTATGAAATGTTTTCAAGAAGTAAAAGTATAGTATGATATTTATATAAATATTTGACAAAAGTTTATGCTATAAGTTTTATAAAAGTTGGTAAAGAAGTTAAAGGTTGAGTCTAAAACTCATGTAACTCACGAGACATTATTGTCTTACGTATTCTATTTTATGCCATGTATTCCAGGTTAAATGCCATACTATAATTGGAAGAAGTTTAGCTGGAGTGGAGCCCACATAGCTCCTATTTTGGACTTAAGGTTAAATCCTTACTTGCTTACTATGGTTTGTTTTGATATAGATTTGTACACCCACAGTTTTAAATTTGTAAATAATCGGTTTTTGATAAACCGAAATTTTTGTATTCATGAAATTTTATGAAAAACCATAGTATTTGCAAACAGTAGAAATGGGGTGTCACAAGTTGGTATCAGAGCCATAGTTTAAGCGAATTAGGATTGGCTTGTTCCACTCCTAGGCTTAAACTCATGCTATAAGAAAGTCAGTTTATGAAAGTATACTATATGAAGTCTTAAATGATTAAGACATTATGTATTATTGAACATAAGTGGATATATAACACTAAGAAGTGTTAAGTTAACGTTTAAAATGAACAGAAATCTGACCGTTAGGAAAATTATATGATATTTTCCGTCTAAATTTATTAAAGACTACGTTTATAAAGTAGTAAGATTTCTATTAGTGATCACATGTATTTATATGGTGTTTTATGATAAAGGAACCAGTGTCCCGTGAAACCTTGTGGTAACAGCAGAATCAATATGTATAGGTGATTATGGTAATATGGGCCCGTATTATCATAATCACAGGATATGTATTGAGACCGGTGGAATCACAAAGGAATTATGGTATTCTGGTGGTCAAGGTTTTGAAGAGAGCAGTAAGTAAAACATAGGAATTATATGCCTATGAAATAACAACCAGTAAGGTTGTAAGTATTAAAAGCTAATGTAGTGGATATATACCACTTAGTCTGGTAAAGTAAAGGAAATAATGTGATAATTAATATTTTTAGACAGATTGAAAGACACTAAAGTATATGCCTGTCGAGACGAGAGGACGTATGTATAAGAGCAACCTAAAAAGGAATATTGATTACCTATATAAAAGTTGTAAGACTTTTACATGAAGAATGAAATTATAAGTGAAGTATATTAATAGTACAATGTTATAATGAGTAATAAAAGTAAAGTAAGATACCCAAATGGGGGAAAAGAATGATGAATGAGAAATTGTAAAAGATTATAATATTTAAAGTAAATTGCATTGTTGTAATGAGATTAAATGAACATGAAGTGAGAATTAAAGGTTGAATGCCTAAACAAATGTTACGCAAGTAATTAAAGGTGAAACAAATAACGATAAGATAGTGGTTGTCAGGAAATAAATTCCACAACCAAATGAATGAAATAAAAGAGGTAATACCAGTAATGAAAGAGTATAATGATGTATGATAATGGAAGAAAAATCAAAAGCATGTGAGCAAAATGACTAAAGGTCATAAATGATATGAAGTAAAGAAAAAAAGAGTAAATATCTAAACAAGTAGTAAACGAAGAATTAAAGATAATGTAAGAATGATAGTAAACAGACAGGAAGTTATTACTTCCGAATAGAAATGATGGGTAAAGGAATCTAAAGATTGTGAGAAATGGTCAGTACATGGCTAGTAGCCATGAAATATAAAGAAATGTATATATATGTTTATACGTGTATATACACATAAGTGAATGAGTAAGTTTTAGAACTTATACAAAGTACAAAAGTGGTTATGAAACAAGTATTCTAATTAGGATACTACAAGGTATGAAGCAAAAGAGTAAAATAATGTATTGGGTATATTGCCTCGAAATACAAAAGAATGAAAAATAATGAGAAAATAAATGGCAGTTGTGTATCACCTAAAGATACATAAGAAGTAAGTTTTATATAAAGTATAATGATATAAAGAAATAAATAGTGTAAAGCAATGGAATTTAAAAGAAAGAATAACAAAATGTGTTAGGCATGTAGCCTTATAACACATGACAGAAATGATAAAAGATGTAAAAGTAAAGAGTAGCGAGAGGTAATGATGATTGAGAGTTATGCCAAGAATTCGTCATGGGACGAAAATGTTAAAAATATCTAGTTGGGTTCTTAAATTAAAAGAGAACCAAGTATGTAAATATATATATATATAAGTGTGTATTATGAAACTAAGAACTTGTAAGTATATGTCAAGAAGTTAATGAATGTGGTTTGTAAAACATAAATACACCACAAGGAAATAATATTATGAGAAATGAAGTAAGTATGAGAATGTGAATTATAGTATGTAACATGTATGAAATTCCATAAGTGAATTGAAGAAAAATAAATTTTGAATCAATCATGGTAAACAATTTAGATACCATGAGGAAAGAGTAAGCAGAAGATCAGGTGCTAAACTAAGCAATAATGTGAGAAATAGAATTGGCAAAGAAATACTAAAATATAAAGTATTAATATGAGAAGGATACGTGGAGTATCCAAAAAGGAAAGAAAAGTATACTTATAAAAGTATTGTACAAAAATTGAAGAAATGAGAAAGACATGTTTATACGAATAAGTAATGAGCAAAGAGACCGAAATCTCATAAAAGAAGATGAAAGAAATATCTAAGTTGATTATATGTTGAATATGAAAGTAATACAAGTAAAGTATGCTACAGGACAAATAATAGAGAAGGTAATATATCTAATGTACAGGAAATGAGTAAAAAGTATGTGAAAAATGATTTTTCTTAAAAATGTGAAAAGAGAAGAAAGTTGACTGAAATAATAGAACAACCTCAACAGTAAAACGGTACAAGTTTATAAGGTTAAATATGATGTATTATATTATACATAGAAAGAAATTTAATGATGTTTAATTGTTAAAATAAAAACGATATATCGTTTCAGCACAGTTAGAATGAGATAAGTAGATTCTTGTAAACAATATGATGGTTCGACAAATTCTGTCCCAATCAGAAAAGTAAAAATGTGAAGTGTAACAAGAAGAAGGAAAATACATCCTTTATAAATAATAGTGAGCCAGTAGTGGGAAATAGAGATAAAGAAAACTAAATTGAAGTTTAAAAGTTAAAAAAAAAAAAAAAAAAAAAACGAATGTAAGAGAAATAAGATGTTGTAAAACTTCTGTAAAGAAGAAATAACAGTGAAGTGTCTAGGAAGTAACGAATGAGAAAAGAAATATGAAGAAAAGACGGATGAAGATAAATAAGCAATATAAAATGAAGGTGAAAAGATTTCTTAAGAAAAATGTCCATTAAGGGACAAAATTTATACAAGAAAAAGATTTTGATGTCTTTAAGAATTTGTAAAAATATGAAACATATATAATTATGTTTAATGGTATTTGAAAATTTTACAAGTAAAGAATGCTGTGAGTATAATCTCACTTGTTTTAGTAAAAATATGAGAAGAATTATAAAGTAGATTGCTATTTATGATAACAAGTATTGAAGTATGAAACTATTTTGTTAAATAAGTTTACTAAGAGATTGTATGTCAATGAAATGAGGTAGAAAAGAAAGATTAAAAGATAAAACAGTGAAGGTTATGATTATGTGTTGGTAAACAGAAAGTATCAATAGTTGTGTGATGATTCCGAGGACGGAATCCCAATAAGGGGGAGGTAGTTGTAACGACCCAAAAATCTCGAATTTATATTCGAGAAAATATGTAAGGAAAAGACCAAAAATATTTTTGACAGTTTAAAATAATTTACTTAGAAATGTGGTAAAATACCAAAAGTTTGGAAAAAGATGGTGAGAAAGGGCAAAATGGTCATTTGACATCCAAATGACTTTTAAGTAAGGAAAATATAATTTTTGGAGTTTATATATAATGAAATAAAATTTTGACACCAAATAATGGTGATAAGTATTTGAAAGTTAATTCTAGTAAAAGAGGGTAATTTTGTCATTTTACCATAAAGGGGTAATTTGGTCATTTGCCCATGTATAAGATTTATTATAAAAGTATAATTTAGTTTGGACTAAAAATGTAAGAAATAATAGCTTTATGTGGCCAAACTTAATGTTGGTGCCAAAAGTCCAAGGAATGAAAGTTCAGGGACTAAAACTGTAAATATGAAAAATATAAAAATGAGAAAATATATCATTAATTCTCATACATTCAGAAAAATCTAGAGAGAACGAGAGAGAGAGCTAAGCTAAAGATCGGTTCTTGAAGATTTCAATGGGAATTGAAGATTTAAGTTTCCAATTCATAATTTCAAGCCAAAGAAGGTTAGTAATCTTGTTTTAGGGTTGTTTAACCCATTTTTCTGGAATGAGTTACTGTAGCTACGAAAATTCAGTGGCTATAGGAGGATTATCCTATGATTCCTAGCCTTAACTTGTGCCTTAATCACTACCTAAACCTAGTTTCACCATTTAAAGTGTTAAAGATCAAGAAATGAGAATTTTAGCTCAAGAACCCTAGAAATGGGTTTGTGAGATTGAAAGTGATTTTTATTGTTTTGTTAGGTTCTAATAATCACTTAAGATGCATAAATACATTCCTAAGTGATTGATTTCAAAAATTTGCATTTTTGGTGAAAATTGTCAAAAACGGGATTTTGTAAAAATAAGTCAAATTATGAGTTTGAAAATGATTGTAAATGATCTAATAAGCTTATAGTGTCATAAAAGACATGAGAAATTAATTCCAATCTTGGAAATTCATTAAAATGATTTTTATAGTAAAAATGAGTTTTTGGGGATGATTTCAATCAAAAGTGATGAAATTGAAGAAACTATGGTTTAGATGTATAAAGGAGTTGTTATTTTAGTCCTAGAATGATTCTAAACCAATTAAGTCAAGTATTAAGAACATATCTTAAAAATCATCAAAGTATGTTGCTATTGTTGAAAAATTGGAATTTTGTCAAAAGCTTTAGAATTCAAATTTTTATGATCAAATTGATTCTAAAGGGTTTTAATGAGTTCCATATGTGGTATTTGTTAAAATAAAGCAGTAGAAGTGATTAATTTCAAACAAATTCGGTTATTGGATCAAAAATGTAAAAAAACGAAAATGTTTGGAAAATGATTTAAATCTATGATTTTTATGATTTAAAACATGAAGTAAATGAATGGTTTTGGTATTGGAACAAACCCTAGGGATTAAGTCATGTATTAAGGGCTTAATATGAGAAAATGGAAATTTGTAGCATAAAAATTGGGCAATTCTAGGCTGCTGATCAGCTGGCGGGGTGCGCCCATCCTTGGGCGCGGTGCGCCCAGCGGCAGATTTGAAAATGCAGTTTAGTCTCAATGTTCTCTGCCAAGTGATTTTAGTTTTTGAGATTTTCTTCAATACTTGTCCGTTTGACCTCAAATTTTAAACATAGGTCTAATATGTTATGAAACTTCATAAAAAAATTGTCGGAATCGAATTACGACTCCCGAGGGTACTGTAGCAAAATACGTATAAAATACAACTTAACTAAAGTTGGTCATTTAAAAGTTATAGACTTGTTATGACCCAAGATAGTATTATAAGGACTCTAATGAGTTATAGAATCAGTTAGCATTAATGTTAATGTATAACATGTTAAATATAGGTCCATGCCAAGTGACTAACGGATCAAAAGAGTATAAATACAAAGAATGTGTAGTCAGTCTCCTAGCAACACATCAGGTGAGTACATGCAGTATTTTTACCCATTCTGGGGTACATGGCAAGTAAGTATATTTAAGATTTCTTATAAAATCTTTTTATGTGACATTATATGCAAGAGTACTATTATCAATTCGTTTATGAAAGTATAATGCTATGTTTGAAGTTATGTTTTGAACTATAAGTCAAGTTAAATGATAGTATATTGATCTATGAACCAATTATGTGAAAGTATGTTTTGGTCTAAGAACCAAATTATGTGAAAGTATATTTTGATTACAATTATATGTGTTTTCAAATATGAATGGCATATAGCCACAAGATGTGTAAAAAGTATGTTTTGATTACAAAGTGTATATATTTTTGAGTATGAATGGCATATAGCCATAAAATGTGGAAAGCATGTTTTGGCATAAAGCTTAGTATGTTAGAAAAATATGTTTTAAACGTATGACTATTATAAGATTAAAGCTATACTTGGCATATAGCCATAAAGACATATTATGATGAAGTTTGGCACCTAGCCACAAATTATGTATATGAGAAATGTTTAAGCAAGCAGCAAGTATTTTTTTTTTTATGACTGGTAATTGTAGCAAGCAGCATTAGTAAAGGAACTATGTTCCAACCTACCCGGGTTAGGTAAGGGATCTACTGGGGGCGAGCCCCATCGCGAAGTAGATTGCCTCAGCACTTCTATGGTAAGGATTGATCCGTTCTTTCTAGCCATAGAGACTTGGGGTATCACTTATAGTGATTAACGCCCTAAGTATAAAAATCCAGCAAGCTTATAAAACCAGTCAAAGAAAGTAAGAACAATGTTATTTTCGTAAAGTATGTCAAAGAATGATTTACCTGAAAAGTAAAGAGTTGTACTATGTTTCTATTATAAAGTTTTGAAAGAATGTAATTATGCAAAAGAAGGTTATGAAATGTTTTCAAGAAGTAAAAGTATAGTATGATATTTATATAAATATTTGACAAAAGTTTATGCTATAAGTTTTATAAAAGTTGGTAAAGAAGTTAAAGGTTGAGTCTAAAACTCATGTAACTCACGAGACATTATTGTCTTACGTATTCTATTTTATGCCATGTATTCCAGGTTAAATGCCATACTATAATTGGAAGAAGTTTAGCTGGAGTGGAGCCCACATAGCTCCTATTTTGGACTTAAGGTTAAATCCTTACTTGCTTACTATGGTTTGTTTTGATATAGATTTGTACACCCACAGTTTTAAATTTGTAAATAATCGGTTTTTGATAAACCGAAATTTTTGTATTCATGAAATTTTATGAAAAACCATAGTATTTGCAAACAGTAGAAATGGGGTGTCACATTTCGCGCTTCGATGTTGTCTGTCGGTAGAAGGCCTTGCATGAGACAATCGATATATGGTGACATCCAGGTCCTGGCGGTTGTGCTGATTGCTGTTATTTCTTGTTCTTCGATGCTCCTATCCGTTAACACTTCAACCAGGACTTTTTTCGAGAGGTGGTCAAATGCTGAGGATGCTAGCTTGCTCAAAGCATCGACTTTCTTGTTCGTTGATGATGGTATCTGTTTAATCGAGAAGTTTTCCATCGTAGTGGCCAATTTCTTTACAAAATTGGCATATTTCTGCATCCTATGGTCCTTGACTTCATATGTCCCATCGATTTGATTGGTTACTAGTAGGGAGTCACTATGTGCCTGGAGTCGTCGTGCAGTGCTTTCTTTTTCCAGTCTCATCCCGCTAGCAATGCTTCGTATTCTGCCTCATTGTTCAACGTTTGGAAGTCAAACCGGAGTGCGTATGTGATCTCTTCGCCTTGAAGGCTTGTTAAGACTAGGCTGGCCCCAAATCCTTCTTTGATAGTGGCTCTATCGGTGTAGAGCGTCCATTGTTCTGGGTGGGTTGCATGCTTGATTTTGGCTTTTGCTTGCTTTGGCTCATCGCTGTCTTCTGGTATCTCTACCAGGAAATCCGCGAGGGCTTGTCCTTTGATAATTGTTCATAGTTTGTACTCAATATCGTGCTTGCTTAGCTCGATTTCCCATTTAGCTAGGCGTCCGGACTTTTTAGGTTTCAGTAATATTTGGCATATGGGTTGACTTGTTAGTACCTCAAATGTGGTGAGCTTGGAAGTATTGCCTTAGCCAGCGTACCATGTAGATTATCGCTAGGACTACTTTTCTAGCTTGGGGTATCGTATCTCTGGTCCTTGAAGGGCTCGACTGACAAAGTACACTGGCCGCTGCTGCCGTTCCCGCTCTAGCGTTAGGACTGCGTTGATGGCTTCTGGCGACGCTGCGAGATAAATGGATAGTGTGTCGTCCGGAACTGGGCTTGCCAGCGTTGGGAGTTTCTGTAGAGTCTCTTTCAGGTTGCCTATGAAAGGTTTTCTGCAACTATGAACTAAAAATCCTAAGTTCACATGCAACCTATTTAGATCTAAGTTTTTCTTCTAGTTAAACATATAACAATTCCTAAAAGGCCAGAAAGAATTAGACTTAAAAGAAAGATCAAGAAAAACCAACCTTTAGTGAATCTTGGAAGCAAAGCAACAGAAACCTCTTGCCTCAAATGTAGTCACACCCTAGCTTGGAAGTGTTGGCCGAAAATTCCTTCAGAGAGAGCCTCAAAATCGTGGTCAATGTAGGGTTATGAGCCTCCCTATTTATAGGCTCCAGTGGATGGCCAGATAAACCCTAAGAGATAAACCTTTTGATTTCAAATCAAGATAAACCTTTTATCTTATCAATCCAAACAATTATCTCTTATATATATATATATATATATATATATATATATATATATATATATATATATATATATATATATATATATATATATATATATATATATATATATATATCGATTATGTATATATATATATATATAAAATCGCCAACCACACACTCACTCAAAACGTCACTTACTCAACTATTGAATAATTACAGTTTTAGTCCCTACACCTTTAATTAATTAATTTAACTGCCAAATTAATTCCAATTAATTCCAGAAAAATTTCTAATTAATTATTATAGTTTCTAATTAATATATTATCACTTACATATATTAATAAACTATTTATTTTATTTCTATTGATTTATTAATCATATAATAAATCAATCTTTCTCTCTACCGGACTTTCTGCCAATACTCCAACTATGAGGGCAACAAAATGGACTATGCTACTATTAATTAGATAAATACTAATTATTAGTCATGGCTTAGACACCTAATCCAACAGTCTCCCACTTGGATAAGTCTATGACTAAAATTACCAATTTACCCTCTAATTAATTTAGCAACTGTAGCTTCCTAGAAATCGCTGCTGAACTCTGACCTAGTCAGTTATGGCTAATGATAAGTGATCATATGATCCTTCGTCCAACAAGATATTTTCAGATACGAGACATGGATTGAGATCAATCTCGGTCCGATACTCTGTTTCCCGATTTTCGATTCTTCTTATGAATTTAGAACTTCTAATTGAACACATCAATTTAGTCCAGGCTGGCTAGCACTTTAGTCAACTTCAAAATCATCGAGAGGCCTATAGATATCTGTTTCCCATCAGGGTCAAGGAACGAATAAGCGTTGACTCATATGCTTATATCTTTTACCAGTCAAATCATTCACAACAACACGTTTTATAACATCGAGTTACCGATGCGTTTTCGTACTATCAATGAACAACTGCCTTTGTAAATTATAACTCATATCTCTCCACTTCAAGATCATAAGCTATTATCGTCTCAAATATTGCTTATGATATAATCCATGAAGCAATCTATTGAGCGTGGGTTTATCCAATACACAAATCTCTATTTCTAAGTACTCATGAATGTTGTAGCAATCCTATTGCTATGTCTAACTCCTTAGACAGTCTACAAACCAATTCATGACAGTCTTGATTCAATACTTACTTCCCAAAGTATGAACGACTGTGGACCTTTCTGAATAATTAAATTATTCGGGAAGTAAAACATGCGAAAGCGAAACATAAAGATTTGACTAGCAGCTACTCTTGTTTATTACCAAGTCTCCACAAGGTAATCACCAAGTCGGACCTTGTCATAAACTATTATCGGTTTCAAAATTTCTTTTAAACTTTCAATTCTAATTTTACAGCTATGTCTATATGAACCTTACACTCTTCCTATGTATGCATAGTATCTTATACTTATACACTTTATGCAGATGATCTAATCGGATGCTCATCCGATGACATCTCAATATGTTATCCTATCAATTTCTCTCCTAACTCCATTCAGGTAATATGTACTGTGACTTCCTATGGTTCTGGGGTCTTTAATCTACTTGACTGCACCCTAAGACTATTTCGAGGTGTTATGATGTGCCGGTGAACCACACGCGCTCCATCAGAATACCAATGAGATTCTTTAACCATGAAGTCCTTTAACATCATGTCATGATGTTAATAATTACCACTTTGAAAGTCCTTCAAATTAATACTATCACTTTCACCCTAATCATTTCTTAATGAATTCTCTCTTGAGTTCAACTAATCCATCCAGTATTCCCAGCCAGGCAATGTCCTGAATCTAACTTACTATGCCCTAAGCATTAAGTCATCAGGACATGTTCATGACATTATGATCGATCCAAAACTTTTGGAACCCGATCTAATCATATTCCAAACCCTTTTGGAATCCAATGATTATTTATAATCATTGTGTCATGATTTTCGAAAAACTATTTCCTTTCGGAGACTCTTCTCATGCATATTGAATCTTATCAAGATCATGCTGCCTAGGTCTATGCTGGCAATTTTATCGATCCAATAGATGACTGTGAATTTCAAGAGTATGTTACACCTTCTTAATATCTTTCATGCTAAGTCATCACACTTTGCAATGATAAGAAAACCCTTTCTTGAGTCTATGCATCTTGAATCTCATCAAGATCATCTTGGCAGAGTCTGGATCTATCTCATAGACGTTTACAACCACCTGAGTATGCCGTATTTCTATTAAGGCTTTCATAGCGATCCGTCTCTTAACACCAAACTTTGCAATGGAAAAGACGTTTCCTAGAAATAGTATGTATCCCACAAATGGATATAGTAGATAACAGCGACTCCCACTGGCTTTGACACGGTTATGGACTGTTCACAAAATCCAGGACTCTTGGCACATTTTGTGAATCCAAACCTTTCTGACATTTTAATGGAAATCTTTCAGCCCTTTCTCAAAATCCAATCCTTTGAGAATCTGAATATCCTTTCTTGCGAGATGCCCGTGGGGAAATCTCGGGCCTATTTACCTTTGTACTATGACACTCTTTGTGAGTCCCTATTAGTGTGCCGGTTAACCACACGCGCTCCACTAATGATTCACAATGTGCCATACATAATCGTTTCGGATTTCATCTCCTATTGAGAGTGCTTCTCCCAGAATCAATTACTTGACTCTAAGTATCGCCTCACTCAACCAGATGTTCTGAAGGTATGTATCTGTCCATGTTGCTTTTTTTATGATTCAGTTACTCCCACCGGTTTTTAGACGATGTGTAAAATCAATCAAAATGCCACATAGACTGTGTCTCGCCCTAAGGTTCTCTTGTTTGGCAGTAGACGGGCTCACCAATGCTTCCAAGTAGTCGGATTATAAATCCGTACCAACTATAGTGTTTTACCAAAATTCGGTATGTCACCCTGATCATAACTACTTATGATGGTGATCATTACTACTAGCCAAGAGGAGATTATGTCAGTTGTAAAGCAGAAATCTGATTTCTACTTCAAGCCTAGTGATGACTAAAGGTTCTTTCATTTGGCTAATCCTAAACTCTTTTAGGACTGTCCCAACTCCCACTGTTTCCTTAGATCATGAGTTCTTTCTAAAAGAGCTCTTCTTTTACAGTTGTAGTGGGATAGCAAATGAAATGACAAAGCTGATCATGTTCAGGCTGGTCATGAGGTTCAGATGAACACTACAAGACCCTGGACTTTCTATGTACAAGTGGGATAATCCCAGCTTTACATTTCAGACAGTGTCTGCAAGGATGTGGTCGGAATATGGTTTATATA
Organism: Cichorium intybus; assembly: GCA_023525715.1. Classification (NCBI taxonomy): domain Eukaryota; kingdom Viridiplantae; phylum Streptophyta; class Magnoliopsida; order Asterales; family Asteraceae; genus Cichorium; species Cichorium intybus. The sequence goes on along the minus strand of CM042017.1, from coordinate 63,822,091 downwards.
GACTGCCTGGTATAGTATTCAACTTATTGGAAACTAATTGGCAATGTATCTCATACATCGAGGATCGAACTGTTTCGACCAATGCTCAATTATCTTCCCTAATACACATTATGACAATTAATGCTCTTGGAAGAGAAAGAACTGTGAAACATTTTTCTCAGTTTATGTTATCGCTCAGGTTCTATGGAACTTGTACTTCCTTTGAAGTCCTTGAACTGTTCAAGGTTTCAATTCAATTGCTTATCCCGATGAGCAATGTCATATTCGTCATACCAAATGATGAATATTGTGAAGTACAGATAATTGTGTTCTATATCAAGATTCAAGCAATACACAGCAACAGGTGCGTCCGTTGCTCTTAATCTTAATGTCTTTTACAAATCTATGTAAACTTATGACTTTGTTAACTTTATTCAAGACTTGCAATCTTCAGTTGACTCTAAGTCAACTGATTCCCAAATCCTATCCTCTGGATCTTTGGGTGATTCATCTCTTGCCACATGTGCTTTATAAAGAACTTAATCATCATCTGACTCTAAGTCAGATGATTCCAAAGTCCTGTCCAACTGGACTTTTGGTTGATTCATTTCTTGACACATTAAGAACTCAACTCATCAAAAGACTCTAAGTCAAATGATTCCAAGGTCCTGTCCAACTGGACCTTTGGTTGAATTTATTCTTATGACATTTGTATTAACAATTATAAACGACACAATTCTTGAGTCCAAACATTTCAGATCATCATTCAAATTATTACTAAACATACATTCAACATATTCATATAACATTTCAAGGACAATTTCAGACAACAGGGTTAAAAGAAAATTAGCAATTTTATTAACACAAAATCCTTAAACAATGTAATAGACAATGTCAAAACGCATCTAAAGACTAATAACAATATTTAATATCTATATAAACTTCAAAACTGCACGTGCTGGAGATTCAATCCAAATGTGCTCCTATGCGCCAGAGTCCCGTGCCTTCTTGATTCCCTGCATACCAACCAAAATGTGACTATCACATTATGTATCAAGAAATCTTGGAACAGGAGTTTTAAGGTTTTTAGATATACCTGAGTTTTCAAAGGATTTGGAGCGTCTTCCAATCTTTCCGTGACTGTATCCGATTTAGTGGATTCCCAGCTTGAGACATGTCCAGTCGATCTCGCCCGTTTCTTGTTACGTCTCTTCACTGGACTTAATCCAGAAGTAGTTGAGCCATTGGAGCTATGCCTGTCCAAGAGTGACTCGTATAAAGTCAACAGTGGACGCATTTCCATGATGGTCCTTTTCTGGTTTTCCTTTCTATACGTCTGAATGAACAGATCGTATGCACTGGTCAGCGAAGCAAGTAGAATGTTAACACTCCTTTCCTGACTCATGGAATAACCAAGTTTGTACAATTCGCCTATGTACGCTTCAATCTGAAGAACATGCGAATCGATGCTACTTCCTTCCTTTAGCTTGCACTCTGCAAGTCTTTTGAAGATTGTAACTCGTTCCTCTTCAACTGGCTTTTGGAACCTTTCCTCAACCAGTTGCATTAACTCATATGGCCCAAGGATTCAAAATCCTTGCGGAACTCGGGGTCAATGGTTAATAGCATGAGGTTGGTTAATAACATGAGGTCACGAATTTCTTCGGATTCATCAACTAAGAGGTTATGCTTATCATAAGAACCTTTTATGATGACTTGTTCCGGTGGGACCGGGATCGGATACTCGGTGAGATGTAGCTTGCCAGCAATGCTGAGAACCAGTCTCCAATTGCGAAGCTATTCTTTACAGTTGAGGCCAGTCAGCCTTTCTATATTTGGCAGGTGCATTCTGATGCTTTCAGAAATGGGTGAAGGAGGAGAATTGACACTTGACATCTATAAAATAAACAGAATTTATTAGTTTAATTGATCCTTTTAAATAATTACCCAATATGTTATTTAATAATGCTAGGATCCAAAATACCCCAACTATGGTGTGAAGAGGGATGCCGTAATCACAACATAATGGTCATTAAGGTAGATAAACACTTATCAATTTCATCTTATGAAATTCCTAGTTCTGTTGAGATTCATTGAACTTTTCAATGGCATGTTTAATCTAGGATGTGCTCCACTGTTTGTGACTGGGATGCCGAGGATCACAAATTGGATGTGAATAACCATGCAAATTAGTTTGGTACTCTCGGGTTGATTATCATCTCTAACTGATGTGCCGATAAACCACACATGCTCCATCAACAATGACAATACCTGGGAAACCCATTGCAACTCTTTAATGAACCCCTATTGGTGTGCCGGTAAACCACACACGCTCCACCAATGTTTCATAAAGTGCAATGTGCAATTCCATGGATTAGCACCAATTCACATTTTTCCTAAAGTAACTAGATTTGGGTTTTATTAAGTTGTTCCAGTACTTTGAATAATATCATTATACTTTTAATGAGATTAAGTTGGTCCTATCAAACCCATTCGGCTAACGACCCTCCACTGATCAGGCGAGCGGTGGGTGAGAGTGGACACCCATTAGACTGCCATTTTATAGGCAGTCTCCTTATACCCACTTTATAGACCAGCTTCGTGAATAAGGCCTACTAATGATTTGACTAACCATTTTTAATCTTATACATATAATAATAACTTCCTAGTTATAATATATATATAAGATGTAATTTTTTAAAACTTTAAAAAATTGTTTATGGTTTATCTTTTAATTTATTGTCGATTTAAACTATTAAATTTCAAATTAAATTAAACCTTAAAAATCGATTTTAATTATCTTTTAATTAACCAATTAATTAAATTAATTAAATTTGATATTTTAAACCTTTTAAAATATTTTAGGATTTATCCTTTTAATTTTCGCCAATTTAAACAATTAAATTCTAAATTAAATTAAATCCTTGAATTATCTTTTAATTACCAATTAATTAAATTAATTCAAATGTAGATAAGTTTTATCAAATTAATCAAATTAATTAAAACCTATCATTATCCCTAATTTTCGATTTATAGGATAAAGGTTTTAAGGTTTATCTTTTAAACAATTGAAAGTTACCAAAAATAGAATACATTCTAAACCCTAATCATAAAATCGCCAAAATAGAGGGGAGGGGCTAGGGTTTTCAAAACCCTAACCCTAATGTCGATTTGCCCAAAAATAGGGTTTAGAGACTATAAACCCTAATTATAAGGAAAGTAGTTATAGCAATTTAACAAGAAAAACAACCAAATGCTCTGATACCACTGAAAGGTTTTCTGCAACTATGAACTAAAAATCCTAAGTTCACATGCAACCTATTTAGATCTAAAATTTTCTTCTAGTTAAACATATAACAATTCCTAAAAGGCCAGAAAGAATTATACTTCAAAGAAAGATCAAGAAAAACCAACCTTTAGTGAATCTTGGAAGCAAAGCAACAGAAACCTCTTGCCTCAAATGTAGTCACACCCTAGCTTGAAAGTGTTGGCCGAAAATTCCTTTAAAGAGAGCCTCAAAATCGTGGTCAATGTAGGGTTATGAGCCTCCCTATTTATAGGCTCCAGTGGATGGCCAGATAAACCCTAAGAGATAAACATTTTGAATTCAAATCAAGATAAACCTTTTATCTTATCAATTCAAACAATTATCTCTTATATATATATATATATATATATATATATATATATATATATATATATATATATATATATATATATATATATCGATTATATATATTTATATATATAAAATCGCCAACCACACACTCACTCAAAACGTCACTTACTCAACTATTGAATAATTACATTTTTAGTCCCTACACCTTTAATTAATTAATTTAACTGCCAAATTAATTCCAATTAATTCCAGAAAAATTTCTAATTAATTATTATAGTTTCTAATTAATATATTATCACTTAAATATATTAATAAACTATTTATTTTATTTCTATTGATTTATTAATCATATAATAAATCAATATTTCTCTACCAGACTTTCTGCCAATCCTCCAACTATGAGGGCAACCCAAATGGACTATGATACTATTAATTAGATAAATACTAATTATTAGTCATGGCTTAGACCCCTAATCCAATAGCCTAGGGTAGCTTCCACTTCCGCTGTCCACTTGAAGTTGTTCTTGTCGACACAGCCCTTTAACGTGTTGAACAGTGGTAGGGCTTTCTTTGCCGACTTCGCTATGAAATACCCCAACGCTGTGATTTCCCATTTAGCCCTTGTATTTCTCTCAGACTGGCTGGGGATTTTGTGTCGATCAAGTCTTTCACCTTTGTTGGGTTTGGCTGGATACCTTCCTGTGATGTAATACCCACAAAATTTGCCTTCTTTGACTCCAAATGTGCATTTCACGGGGTTCTGTTTCATTTTCCTCTGGGATAATGTTTTGAAAGTTTCCTCGATATCTTGCAGTAAAGACTGTTCATTACGACTTTTGATTACCATGTAAACTTCCACATTGCGCCCTATGTAAATGTCTACACTTTGTACTTGTCAAACTATAGTTTGTGTGTAATGTATTCTATTTCATTGTATTTGTAATAAGATACATTGAATGTGAATAATTTTGAATACTATATATATATATATATATATATATATATATATATATATATATATATATATATATATATATATATATATATATATATATATATATTGATGAGAACTCTAGCCTCAAAATGGTCTTTTATGGATGACGGAACCTTGGACCTGAGTTCACCACAACGGAGAAAAGGGGTCAGACGCACTCCGGAAGGCGATCCCGGGAGGGCGCTCCGACGATTAAGTCAGTACGGTGGTCGGAAAGTATGGATTGAGTACGAAAAGTGAGAGTGAGTGGCGATATGTGATGATGATCTTACCCAGGGTGAGATCATCATATACCGTTATACCTGTGTAGAGACCACCTGTCAGTTGGTAGGGGATCTTTTCCTCATCGGTCGATCGCCTGCTGCTTACTGTGATTGGCCCATTCATCTGGCCAGGTGGTAGCTCGTGGACCACCTAGTTCGTTAGTGGCTTAACAGACCGCACGATGATCGTTACAGAGCGATGTGTCACTTTATCATTGGTACATATGGCAATCGGCCATTCGCGACTGTCGAGTCGGATGTCGTCCAGCCAGGTAGATCACATGATCTCTGGCGGCTGGCTATCCGTCTGTATGCTGGTAAGACATGCCGCTGGCGTGCTAGCGGACTGCTGTATGTATCTGTATGATACACTATCAAGTCCCCCTAGTCTTGGTAGTCAAGGCGATGATGTAGCCTAGTTTTGACTATCAAGATTAGAGAAGCAGCGGTTCGCTTTCCGAGAAAATCAGCGTCATTATGGTTGACGTGAGTGACATGACCCGTTCGTTTCCATCATTAGGAACGTTTTCCAATTTCCCGCTTTCTTTTTTCTTTATACTACCTTTTTAGGGTTTCTAGTTTCGTCTTTTTCATTTCACTCTTCCTGTTTGCCTTTATCCTTCATCTGTTGTCTTTCTCCTTTCTCCCCCCTTTTTCCTTCAAAAATGGCGGAACATGACCGACAAGAGATTCCCGACAATGTTTATGGCCCCCTGGTCGAACGGTATGGCTTTCAACCGGAGGACGGAGTCCTCATTCCCAACGCCGACATAGGGTTTTCTTTTCCCCAGAGGGGAAAACCGGGATTTATTTGAAAACCTTCGACGCTGGGTATCGCCTGCCGACGTCTGATTTCATGAGTGAAGTTCTACGTCGCAACAGCGTCGTTTTGCACCAGTTAACACCAAATTCTGTCAACAAAATAGTGGCTTTCGAGCTTTTGTGCCGCAGTTTAGGTATTGTGCCCGATTTGTTTGTGTTTAAGCATTTTTTCTGTTTTGCTGCTTCTGGGGAAAATTACGCTTTTTATAGAAGAACCACCGTTCATACGCTAATTCCGGAGCCCAAATATTCGCCTAAAAATTGGCAAGATAAGTGGTTGTGGGTGAATATCTCTCGTGTTGGTACGGTGCATCATCGGACTGGTGCCGCTTCTGACCAGATTCCCAAATTGTTTCCTCATCAAGAGCAGGTGGTGAAGACTCTAAACGGTTTCCGTGTCGTTCCGGAAGAGTTTCCTGAGTTTATTCTGGCCGGTGGGGGTTTGAGTACGGCATGGCGTATGCGAGGAAAGATGTCGGAGTTTTATGTGTTACGGAAAAGTACGAACTATTCCCGATGATAACTATTCTGAGTTCATTCTGGCAAGATGATCTTGGCGTAATAACTATTCCCGATGATGAGGGGGCAAATGCTGGTGGAAAGAAAGTTCCCGTAGAGTCTGAGAATACTGGCGGTGAAGATCATGATGAGGAGTTGTCATTTGACCCAAAAATCTTGTCTGGTTCCGGTGGGACGGAGGGTTTAGTAGGTGATGGAGGTAATGACTTTGGCGCTAAAATTAGAGGTGAGGGTGAATCTGGGACTGGTGGCAGCGGGGGTGCGTCTTTGGACACCCATGTGTGGACTGATTTTTCGTCCCTACCGTTCGTTCCTGAGTGGAAGCTTGTCAATAGCTCTCGCTTGTTTCCTCATGAGAATGCTGTCGACTTCGCTCTCCATGCGTTTCCTCCGGCTGCGGAGGCCGAGATGGAGATTTTTTCAAATGATAATCTGGTTAGTACCTTGAGATTTGCTTCTGCTCGGTCTGCTTATTATTTGGCAGCTACGGCGAAAAGGATATAACGCTTATCAGCCTCTTCTTCTCTCCAAGAATCCCTGAAGCTTGAAGCTCGCAATGCTCTGGCTGATAGTGCCCGTTTACATGGTGTAAATGTGGAATTGGAAGCTCAAATTGCTCGGTTGGAAGCTGCTGCCCGTCAATTTGACCAAAAATGCGAGATACTGGTTGCTGAAAAGATGTCCATGGAGGAGCAGCTGGAGAAGCTTTATCAGGATAACGAGGGGTTGATGATTCGATTGGAAGGTGTTGATGCTGAATTGTGTGATAAAGATCGTTCCTTGGAAGAAAAAGGAGTTGCTTTGGAGAAAGTGGAAAAAGATCTCAGGTGGGTTGTGGAGGAGGGTGCTGCTAGGATTGTGGAGAAGGTGTTCTTGATTCCCGAGTTCATGCATGGGATTAACCGTATCCGTCGGGCAAGTTATGTGGCTGTTGAAGAGGCGGGCAGGCGTGGTCTTCGCCAAGAGTTGAAGATTGGTGGTCCTGATGCTGGGGAGGGAGGATCAACCTCCGAGTGTGCCAGGGAGGTTGATGATGCCATGGAGGAGTTTGCGACCCTTGATTATGCAGGGTTACTGAATTTGGGAGAACTTGGGGTGGATGGCTTGAAGTAATTGCTTAGGGTGGAGGCTGATGGGTAAGTTGTTTTTAGTTGGTTGGAAGTGGTCGTGAACAAATGTTTTGTTTGTGCATATGACGGACGAGGTTATGATTCTGTTTTGGTCTTGTTTGGTTGGTGATATCTGTAGACTGCTCTTTGGTTAAAATGATGCTTGGTTGTTTGTGGTGTATATGCCTTAGTTCGAATGGTATTAGGTTATTCATGAAGTTATGAAATTTAATGTAGGTGGTGCTCAGCCAATTGTATTAAGTTGCGACTTAATACGGATGGTGCTCGGCCGTTTGTATTAAATTGTGACTTAATACGAGTGGTGCTCGGCCAATTATATTAAGTTGTGACTTAACATAGATGGTGCTCGGCTGTTTGTATTAAATTATGACTTAATACGAGTGGTGCTCAACCAATTATATTAAGTTGTGACTTAATATAGATGGTGCTCGGCCATTTGTATTAAGTTGTGACTTAATACAAGTGGTGCTCGGCCAATTATATTAAGTTGTGACTTAACATAGATGGTGCTCGGCCGTTTGTATTAAGTTGTGACTTAATACGAGTGGTGCTCGGCCAATTATATTAAGTTGGTTGGGTGATCAGGCCAGCCAATTGTTGTCAACATGCGTAAACATAAACGTCATGCTATAAAATTTTCAAAGCCCAATTTTTTGCAACATTAAATTCATTACACACGTTTGAAAGTAAAAAGGTTATGTTGCTATTGAAGTTTAAGTCGCCTTGCATTAGTTCTTAGAAATGGAAACTCTTCAAATGCTGGATGTTCCACGTCCTAGGTATTGGGTTGCCATCCATGGTCTCCAGTGCATATGCCCCGTTCCGGTGTGCCTCTACCACCTTGTATGGGCCTTCCCAAGTTGGGCCTAACTTCCCCCTCGGCTGAGCGTGGCTGACTTCGTTCTTTCGCAATACTAAGTCACCCACCTTAAACGCTCTTCCTTTTACCCGCCTATTATAGTACCTCTCCGTGTTAGACTTGTACCTTGCTTGTCTGACGCTGGCAAGTTCATGTCTTTCTTCTAATAAATCCAAATTATGTCTGAGGTCCTCCTCCGTCTTTTCAGGGCTAAAAGCAGAAACCCGTAGGGAAATTGTGGAGAGTTCCAGCGGGAGCATTGCTTCCGACCCGTACACCAAACTGAACGGTGTTTCCTGTGTGCTGGTTCTTGGTGTTGCTCGATAGGACCAGAGAACACTCGGTAGCTCCTCCACCCAGTTGCCCTTGGCTTTTCCAAGCTGCTTTTTAATTCCATTTACCATGGTGCAGTTGGTAACTTCCGTCTGGCCATTGGCTTGTGGATGAGCGACCGATATGAATTGCTGCCGGATTTGCCTTTCCTCGCACCACCCGTGGAAGGGATTTTCGGTGAACTGCAGCCCATTGTCACTGATTAATATCCGTGGGGTGCCAAACCTGGTGTGTTTGTGTTTCCACATAAATTTGATGATGCTGTGCCCAGTTATGGAGGCCACAGGTTCCACCTCTACCCATTTCGTAAAATAGTCAACTGCCACGATTAAAAATTTAACTCTCCCGGGAGCCTCTGGGAAAGGCCCGACAATACCAATGCCCTATTGGAAAAATGGCCACGGGCTTGTTATGCTCGTCAGAGTGGCTGCGGGTAGGTTTTGAGTCGGAGAGAAAGTCTGGCATTCTATACATTTGCGTGTTATTTCCATTGCGTCAGAGTGGACGTCGGGCCAGTAAAATCCCATTCGCATGATTTTACCCGTTAATGCTCTTGCCCCCTCATGGGCCCCTGCCAGCCCCGAGTGTATTTCATCTAGCGTGCGGCATCCTTCCTCTTTTGTTATACACTTTAACCAAGGGGTTAAGTATCCCTTCTTGTAAAGGTTCCCTTCAATAATTGCAAAGTTGGGGGCTTTAACCCTGATTTTGCGAGCTTCCGTTTCATCCTCCGGCTGGGTCCCATGTTGTAGATACTCCATGTATGGGGTGCTCCAATTCGTTATCTCCTTTGATGTCTCATTAACTTGTTTTTCTTCTATGCTACTTTCAGGCAGCACTTCAACTAGCACTTTCTTGGCCAAATGGTCGAACGACGTTGAGGCTAATTTGCTCAAAGCATCAGCTCTTGTATTTTCTGACCGGGGAATCTGTTTGATTGAGAAACTGTCGAAAGATTTTGTTAACTTTTGCACTGCTTCCATGTAGTTTTGCATTCGTTTGTCCCTGGCCTCGTACTGGTCATTTATCTGATTTGTTACAAACAGTGAGTCACTCAAAGCTGTTACTTGTTTTGCCCCGTTTTCAATAGCCAATCGAAGTCCTGCCAATAAGGCTTCATATTCCGCTTCATTATTCGACGTTCGAAAATCGAAGCGCAATGCATACGTAATTTCCTCGCCCTGAGGGCTCTTCAGGATCAATCCTGCTCCTGACCCTTCCTTTGCGGCTGCTCTATCAGTGAATAGGGTCCATTCGCATAGCTGTTCCTTGGCGGGGGAGCTTGTGGCGGTCGGTGCTTCTTGAGGTGATTGGTTAGGGACTTCAATTAGGAAATCTGCTAGCGCTTGCGCTTTAATGCCTGTCCGAGGTCGGTAAGTGATGGCGTGTTCTCCTATTCCGGAGTTTTATGGCTTTAGCAGAATCTGCTTAAGCGGCTCACTGGTGAGTACTTCGACGTGGTGTGCCTGGAAATATCGTCGGAGACGTCTAGCAGCGTGTGCGGTGGGAATTGTGTGTTATTCCTTTCCACTACCAATACCGCCGAAATGGCCTCATGCGACGCAGACAAGTACATGGATAAAATTTCACCTGGGGTGGGGCTTGCCAGCGTAGGTAAGTTACTCAATGATTGTTTAAGGTTTTGCCAGGCTCCGTCAGCTGCAATTGTCCACCTGAATCCCTCCTTCTTGACTTCCCCTTTTAGTGTGTTAAAGAGTGGCAGGGCTTTCTCTGCCGACTTTGCAATGAAACGCCCTAATGCTGTTAATTTTCCATTCAATGTTTGCATCTCTCTCAGCGTGACATGACTGGAGGCTTGGTCTCGAGGGCGTCTTATACTTTAGTAGGATTGGGGAGGATGCCCTGGTTTGTCACGTAATATCCCAGAAAATGACCTTCATCTACACCAAACACGCATTTCGCTGGGTTTAGCTTCATCTTCGCTTGCTCTAGTGTTTTTAATGTCTCTTCTATGTCTGTTATCAACGCGGTTTCCTCCAAGCTTTTAATTACCATATCATCGACGTATACCTTGATGTTTCGTCCAATTTGATTGCGGAATAATTGGTCTACCAACCGCTGGTACGTTGCACCTGCATTCTTCAATCCGAAAGGCATTTTTCTGTAACAAAATGTTCCTCGATCGGTGTAGAATGCCATTTTCTCTTTGTCCTCTTTTTTCATTTGTATTTGGTGATAACCCTTGTATGCATCTAGAAAACATTTCCATCGAAAACCCTGAAGTGATTCGACTTTTTGATCTATCTCTGGCAGAGGATAACAATCTTTAGGACAAGCTTTGTTTAAATCTGTGTAGTCTATGCACATCCTCCAACTTCCGTCACTCTTCTTGACCATCACCGGATTGGCAATCCAGTCAGGGAAAATGGCTTCCCTCAGTACTCCTGCTGCGACCAACTTGGACACTTCCGTTTTAATTTCCATGTTTCGCTCACCCGCCTGGCCCCTCTTTTTCTGCTTGATTGTACTGCTTCCAGGCTTAACATTTAGACTGTGCTCTATTACGTCTCTGTCCACTCCCACCATGTCTGTAGGCTCCCATGCAAATACGTGTTTATACTGTTTAAAGAGGATAATCACTTTCTTTCTCATGGTTGTTGGTAACATGGTACCGATGCGAACTGGCTGCTCAGGGTAGTCTTGGTTAATGACTTATTTGTCGTTTAGTTCTTCTGTCCTAGATTTCTTGACTGGTCTAATAATGTCCCTTGGTTGCATGACCTGACAGCAGCTTAGAGTCTGAGGGCTTGCAGCCATAACGCAGGCTACCCCGCCTGTCGTTCTGAATTTCAGGAGGCCATGTACCGTAGATGCTACCGCCCCAAATTTCAGTATTCTTGGCCGTCCCAGAATCATATTGTGCTCTGAGGGTGCTCTTACAACAACGAATTCGATGAGTGAGGTTTTATGGAGTTTTTCGTCAAAACTCTTCAACGTGAAGGGCAGAGAAATGATTCCAATTGGCCATATGCTGTGGCCAGTGAACCCTACGGGTCGCCCTCTGGCGGGCTTCAACTATTCTTTGATGATTTATGGTAGTAAGTTAAAATAGTGTTCGTGTATAATGTTAGCAGCACTTCCGCTATCCACGTATATTCTATGGATTTTGATATTTTGGACATACCCAGTAAGTACCAGAGGGTTGTCTCCTTGCCAGCTTTCAGGTCTCAGGTCGTTAATTGAAAAACTCAAGTTCAGAGAACCGATGTCACGACATGTACGTTCTTTATCAAAGCAATCAGGTCGCCTCTGGCTAGCTCGGATGGCCAGGATCTTGAGAGCCTTACCACATGCTTTATCATCCTTTCTTCCTCTTTAAGCCTTTCTTTCTGCCTCGAATTGCTCTCGCAGTTTTCTCGTCGTTTCCACCAGATTACCCTTCAGTTGTTTCTCTTCCATTTCTTTCTTCAGCATGGCACAATCGATGGTGTCATGAGCCCTGCTCTTATGATATTCGTAGTACCGTTGTCTACTATCTGGGGCTCTATTCGTGGTAGATTCTTTAACTGCGTAGATATCCGCTTGCCTATTCCGGGGTTCCTCCTTGTAAAGTGAATTGAATCGTCGTGAAGGTCTACCTCCTCTCGGGGGGAGATTGGAATGGTCCTGGCGTTGGCTGTGAGAATGATAACGATCGTGTCGCTTGTATTGACCGTCGGTGGTTGCTTTGAGATATTGTTGTTTCTCCGCCGTACCTTCTTCCTGTCTAAGGAACCTCTCGACTCGTTCCTTTAGTTCATGCCGGGTTTGCGGGGGTCTCCCTAGAAATTTCCGAGATAAAGGACCAGGTAACAATCCCCAAGTGAACGCTCCTGTCACCATGTGATCATCCTGTCATGGTACATCCAATGTAGCCTTGTAAAATCGCCTGAAGTAATCCTTCACGGACTCGCGTTCCTGCTGTTTGCAACCCATTATAGCGTGATTATCGCCCCTATATTTGCGTAGTTGCATGAAATTTGTGAGAAACAATTGTTTCAACTGCTCAAAGTTGTATATACTGTTTGGTGCCAAGCTTTTGAACCATGCCCCCGCGTTCCTGTCCAGCGTTGTCTGGAAAAACATGCACCAGAAGCGCTGATCTTATTTTAGCGAGGTCATGTGCCACTCGTAGGTGTCGATGTGGCTGTCTGGGCATGTGGTTCCATTGTATACCTTCAGCGTTGGGAGTTTAGCAGTACTCGGGATCTCGTAATCCAGGAGCTCCTTGACAAAAGGGGAACGCGGTGCAGTTATTGTCAGAATTGGATTCAGTGTTTGTGGTTGGAACGATTGGTAGAATGGCACAAATGGGTATTGTGGTGTCATGTAGGGTGGGTTCATTATCGGAGCAGTAGGGTAACTGTTAACATAAAACGGTGGCGGAGTGAACTAGGTTGGAGGGGTAGGCGTTGATGTTTCTGCCACTGTGGGAGCAACAAATGGAGGTGGGAACGGCGGTTGTGTTGTTGTTGGCCCTGTGTGAAGGAAAGGATTAAGATAGGGCAGCGGTGGCGTCAACAGCGTTGGCATCGGGGTTTGCCATGGTGAGACGGTTGTTATGGGTGTTGCGGTCGTGACCGCCTGGGGTGCAGTCGCCGGAGTCGGGGGCGTAACCGCTCCTAGAGACGTCATGGGTCGTATTGGGCTTCGCTGGGCATCGCCCTATTGACTACCCGATGGCGTTGCCATTCAAGGTTGGAAAATCGTAGTTCTTTGCTTCGTCACACAAACGGATGGCGCCAATGATGAGAACTCTAGCCTCGAAATGGTCTTTATGGATGACGGAACCTTGGACCTGAGTTCACAACAACGGAGAAAAGGGGTCAGACGCACTCCGGGAGGCGATCCCGGGAGGGCGTTCCGACGATTATGTCAGTACGGTGGTCGGAAAGTATGGATTGAGTACGAAAAGTGAGAGTGAGTGGCGATATGTGATGATGATCTTATCCAGTGTAACACCACGATACTTTTGATAAGTATTAATATGTTAATCATAGTGTATTTATGATTTAATATGGTGTTCTAAGTATTAGAAAGTTAATACTAGAAAAAGGGTAAATTGGTCATTTTACCATAAAAGGGTAATTTTGTCATTTGACCATGTAAAGGACCAATTATGTAAAAATATTGTTGCTTGTGGAAAAAGGATAAGGAATGAAAGTTTTATTGAAATAAAACTTGATTATTGTGGCAAAACTTCAAGAATTACAATTCTAGGGACTAAACTGCAAATATTGGAAGTACAAATAGTGGGACAAACTCTCCCACATGTGCAGATGTTCTAGAGGTCACGGGAGAGGGGTTCCTTAAGCGATCATTTCAGATTCTTGGAGATTTCTTGAAGGTTTGAGCTTGGATTCCGATTCTAGGCTTGGAATTGAAGATTTGAAAGCATTTGAGGTAAGTTATTAAGTTCTTACCAAGCTTTTGGGTGTGTGTTCTTCAAGTTTGAACTGAAAACTGTAATTTCAGTTATGAATTAGGTGTTAAGTGGCTTAATACTTCCAGTAAGTCATGCAAAAAGGACTTAATTCAAGAATATGGAAGTAGGTTGCTATTCTTGATGAATTGAGATTTTGATCAAGAACCCTAGATTGTGAGTTCTTGTGATAAACTTGATTCTAATGGCTTTAAATGAGTTCTAGATGCTATATTGACTGAAAGAAATCAATAGAAGCAAGTTAAATTCAATAATTTCGGTTTTTGAACTAAAATTGTGAAAACGGGAAGTTTTAGAAATGGGTTGGAATCACCAATTCCATTGTCTAAAACTTGATATTAATGAAAGGTTTTGGTCTTGGAACATTTCCTAGGGGTTAAGCCGAGTAATAAGTGCTTAAAATGAGAAAATGGGATTTTATAGCACAAAAAACGGGTTCACTGCCTGGAATCGCAGGGATTGCGACCCGACCAAGGGGCGGATCGCGACCCGATCCCGCGGCAGGAATGAACATTTCCTCTGTTGAAATTTTGAGCATTTTCCAAGTTTGATTTTGATGCTAGGCTTATCCGATTGACCTGAAATTTTAAACATAGGTCTAATATGTTGTGAAACTTCATGGAAAATTATCGGAATACGTATACGACCTCCCGAAAGTACTGTAGTAGAATACGCGTATTTTGGGAAGTGTATTAAAATTTTATAACGATGGTTATTGATTGGAAATGCTTGGAAATGGTCCCCAATTGTATTGTATAGGACTCTTGTGTAGTAGAGTCAACTGAAATGGTAATTAACCTATGATCATTTGGTATATAAATGAATATATAGGTACGGGACGAACGGTTGTAATGTATACAAAGACAAGAAACAACCGAAACTAAATGCAGCGAGTATCCAGATGAGTAATCTCACTTATATCATATATGATATGTATTGACTGGACTGTTACAGATTGAAACAGATTTGGGGGACGGAATTTGACAGTTTACAGATGCATTGAAAAGACAATACCAGATAAGCCGTGAGTCTACGATAGACAAGAACAGAGCTGTGAGTCATTAATACGACAATACCAGATAAGCCGTGAGTCTATGAAAGACAAGAACGGAGCTGTGAGTCGATAATAAAAAGTAAAAAGACAATACCAGATAAGCCGTGAGTCTGTGAAAGACAAGAACGGAGCTGTGAGTCAACAAAAATAAAAAGACAATACCGGGTAAGTCGTGAGTCAATGAAATGACAACAACGGAGCCGTGAGTCTAGGCAAAAGCGGGGCAAACTCGTGAGCCATAAATGATTATGATATTTGACTTTAAGTCCAAATGGTGTGGTCTTTTGACTATGATACCGGGTTATTGAGCCCAGCTGTGCGGCCTTTGGGCTATGACTTGTATATTGAAAATGTTTTGGTGCGGCTTATTTAGCTATGACACATGGTGCAACTTATATAGCCATGATATACGGTGCAGTCCATTGTGACTAAGAAACATGGGACAGAAATGGTTAGACAAGATTATATGTGCAAATAACCGACGTGGCTTGATAATTACAGGTTATTATGATTCAGCCTGTAAGGCTACAAATTAGGATGTGAAATCCTAGGAGATATGTGGTCAGCCAGTAAGGCTAGGAGTTTGGATTCGATATCCAGACAGATATATGATTGTATTTTTATACATGTTATTTGCAGATACGATTACTCACTGAGCTTTATAGCTCACGTTATTTGTTATATGTCCCTGCAGGTTAGCATGATCCTGATAAGGTAAAAGATAGAGTCCGTGACTAAAGAAGTGGGACTTGTAGATGCTGTCAGTAGCAGCCCGGCTTCAAATGAGGTTATGGTATTTTATACTCTCCTTGATACACTTGTACCCGTTTTAATAAAATATACCCCTCTTGTTATGGTTTTATGTATTGAAACCTTTGTTTTAAATGAAAAATTTTCAGGGGTGTTTTTGTTTTAAAAGCCGGGTGTTACACCCAGGGCGAGATCATCATATACCGTTATACCTGTGCGGGGACCACCTGTCAGTTGGTAGCGGATCTTTTCCTCATTGGTCGATCGCCTGCTGCTTACTGTGATTGGCCCATTCATCTGGCCAGGTGGTAGCTTGTGGACTACCTAGTTCGTTCATGGCTTAACAGACCACACGATGATCGTTACAGAGCGATGTGTCACTTTATCATTGGTACATATGGCAATTGGCCATTCGTGACTGTCGAGTCGGATGTCGTCCAGCCAGGTAGATCGCATGATCTCTGGCGGCTGGCGGACTGCTGTATGTATTCGTATGATACACTATATATATATATATATATATATATATATATATATATATATATATATATATATATATATATATATATATATATATATATATATATATATATATATATATACACACACACACACACACACACACACACACACACACACACTAGCGGCATACCCGTGCGATGCGGCGGAGACGATTAGTTTGTTACGATGAATAATTTTCGAGCGGCTTTTAGTTTATATGGACAAGTAATTTATGGCGACGAATAGTTTGATTTTGGTATGCCTGTTTCGAGCTAAAAGTAAAAGTTCACTGCTGATAGATTTGTTATTTAGTTTATTCGGGCAAATAAATTTCGAAGTTAGTTATTAGTGTAAAATATTTATATAAATAACGGAATTTATAATATATATTGTATGAAAATTTTAATATTGTATAAAACAATAACATATATATTTTTGTTTAAAATTAAATAAAAAAAATACATAGTTAAGTTAATTAAAAGTATTAACTTTTTAATTTAGTTGTACCTTGATATGATACAGATATATACATGTAATGTGGTAACTGGTAACCCTAATCCTGTGTCAACTATTGTTACCCTTAAGCCGCCGTCTCGTTATCGCATACATCTCCTTCCCCTTATGCAACGCGACGTCTCCGACCGGTGCATCTCCTTCTCCGGTTCTCCTCCCGCCTCCAGAAAGCACGCATCAGTTCTCCGACCATGCCTCCGATAGACGACTCCGATTCAAGCTTTCGACCTCCGTGAAATCCGATTGAAGCTGTCGACACCCCCTCTATCTTCTCCGATCTAAAATTGATTGAAGCTGTCGACACTTCTCCGTCTTCTTCGATCTAATACCTCCGTGAAACAGATTAAAGCTTGTGAGAACCGATTCAAGCTTTCTCCTCCCGCCTCCATGGATCACAGATCTGGTCCTCCGACCAGTTCTCCTACCAACGACTTCCTCTTACGATCTGCCAAGCTTCACTCCGACTCTTCCCGCCCAACCGCCGGCTACTCTCTTCCAACCCCACCGTCGACTACTCTGTTTGGTTTTGGTTCTCGATCCTGACCAGCATCACCCCTCCTCATTCGTCTCCTGCTTCCACAGATCATGGCTACCACCACACGCCTCCATACCTCAAGCTTCGAGGCCATTGGCTTCCAGTCGGGCAACAGATTTCGAAAGTGAAATCGAATTTTTTGTTTAAGGTACACCCGATAAAGGCTTTTGTTTTAGTTGAAATACGGACAACGGTTTTTTGTTTTAGTTGAAATACAGAGAATGATTTTTTGTTAAAGGTACACCCGATAAGGTGAAATCGGTTTTTTTTTGTTTCTGTGTGAGATTGGATCCCCTTTCTGATTTTTGTTAACAAACTGAAATACAGACAACGATTCTAACTGTTTTTGATTCTATTTATTTGAATAAATTTGTTGGATCTGATTTTGCATGACTTGAGTTTTCCAAGTAATTACATAAACACTTACAAGCACAAACTGTTACCCTTGAGTTCTGTCGGGATTTATGATCTAATGCAACTCGTAAATTACATAAACCTCATGTACCTAGGTTGTAACTACTTTGATAGATATTGATTTATAATCTTTGAATCATCATTCAGAAAGTATATGGGTGAACAAATCTTTCACTGTACTTGTAATTCTGAGTTACATGCTTTAAAGGCTTCAGTTGACAAACATAACAAATATATTTTTGTATCTTCTTTTGCAGGTGAATACAGGGGTGGTGGGGCGTTACAAACAGTCGGTCAACTATTTATTTTGGGCTTATTGCAAGAAATAACAGGATACTTTGAGTTATTCCAATGCTAGGTACACTTGTTTTGTTTTTTGTATACTCTTTTTAATAAGTGGATGAAGAAGAGACTCACGCCAGCTTGGATTGTTTGTGTGTGCATCGATCAAGCACCTTGTGTTGTTGTAGAGCAACTTGGTTGATTCAACATAAGGGTGCAGGAGAGATCTTTGTCTGCAATTAGGATTTTTAATAAATCATACCTGTGTTGCGTCTGTTTTGAAATTGCTGATCAAAATGCTCATTTATTTAGATCAAAAAAGATAACGTCTAAAACAGATAAGAACAACATTTATTTAGATCAGAAAATAAAAGTAAAGATAAAAAACAGATGAAATATAATCTAAATTGTGCAGATGCATACGATCAATCTCTTAATATTTTTGTGGACCTAAACAGCAGCCTGCAAAAAAACCAACAATTACAGCAACATACAAAAACACATTTCTTTTAATATTTTTCTTTATGTGCAGAAATTAAATTGGTACTAATGAAAATGATGTACAAGGGAAATTATAATATTTTGTGTGCAGAAGTAGACTGGAAAGATGTGCAGAAACAAAGATGGGAAGAAAGAAAATATGTAGCAAGGATTTGGATGTGAAGAATGATTTTATAATGTGATTTTGTAAATTTTGGAGGGAGTTTAAAATTTGAAATGGTGATCCATGTGTATTTGACAAGATTTGTTTTAAGCCCTTGATTGCTTCAAAGAAATCTATGGTCAAGATTATTTAGAATAAATAGTTTTCTTAAATATAGAAATTAGAAAACGTTGCATTATTGTGTTGTACCTCTTAATTTTAAGATAGTTGTGCTTCTTTTGTTTGTACAATTATGTATGTATTATAATATAGTATATATATATATATATATATATATATATATATATATATATATATATATATATATATGCTTAGAATGTAATATTTGTCGCAATTGTTTATCATAAAATTCATGACAGACAAATGTCTGTCATCTATCGTTTATGACATGGCTTTTAATGACAAACTTTAATTGGCATATATGATCATTTACGACAGCCATGTCTGTCATAAATGTATGTCGTAAATTTATGACAGACAAATGTTTGTCATCTTTCATTTATGACAGGGCTTTCAATGACAGACATGTCTATCATCTATGACTATTTATGACAAGCAATGTCTGTCATGAAACTCCTTTTTTCTAGTAATGCTCGCTATTACAACATCAAGGTTCTGGCGGCGCCGAAGCACTACAGCAAAATGAAAAATATGAGGTTCGGATTTAGTTTTGCGATCTCAACCTTATTTTCATTATCAACGGAACATACTATCTCTTTCTCTCTCTCTATATATATATATATATATATATATATATATATATATATATATATATATATATATATATATATATATATATATATATATATATATACTATCTCTTTCTCTCTCTCTCTCTCTCTCTCTCTATATATATATATATATATATATATATATATATATATATATATATATATATATATATATATATATATATATATATACTAGCTGCGTACCCGCGCAATGCGGCGGAACCCGAGTAGTTTTCTTTCGGCTATTTGTTTTCGCAAGATTTTGGTATCATTTTACGGGAATTCCATATGTTTGAATTTAATAATGGGATTTTTTCATTGACCCTATAAGGATAGCTTAAAAAACGCTTGCATATTTAAAAAATAATTAACATTAAATATGTAAACACTTGCAGGTGGAATATCAATACCGCTTTTGCAATTCGACACGATTAACTTTCATATAAACAACGCTTGAATGTATTGAAAAATCAAGCATAACAGCATCCGCCAAATAAACTTTGCTTCTCTTGAGATATTAAGTCAATATCACTAATTCATACCACAAATTCCAACATAAGGCTGTAGTTCATTGAATTTTATTGATCTTGTCGTAAATGAGTAAAATAACATTTGAAACCGCAGTGAATTAACCATCTGAGAATTGATTATGTAATCGAACTGAATGAACGAAAAATCAAACAAAAAATAAACAAATAAACCTAACATAAAGATCATGAGATTTACCTTATTAAAATATTAAACATATGTTTTATTTCATTTCATCATATTAAAATATTATACTTTGATTAGAAGAAACAAACATATAATACTATTTAAAGGCTAAAAAAGTAGATATTTTGATGTAATGGTTTTAATTTCCAAAAAACTATTTTATTTTGAAGTTTCGGTAATTAGATAATTTAATTTGCTTGGATTTTGATTGAATAATTATCATCATATTTATAAACAAAACAAGATATGAATGTATGCAAATATTGGGCGAGAGTTAAGTTTCAAAAATTATCACCAAACATAAAAAAAATCAAATGTCCTAAAATTTTCAAATTTTAAAGGTATGAAAACCTGGAATTCGGTATAACTTTTAAAAAATTATCACCAACTCCGGATCACTGATACCTGCAACTTGTTCTCACCACCGTTACCTGTAGATCAACTCACCCTTTCAACCGACTCCGGTAATCGACTCCACCGGATCTGTCCACCGACTACGGTAATAGATTCCATCCTTTCAATCGGTTCTCCGATCCAAAAGCTGTGTCACCCATTCTCTAGATCTGATCCGGATCCTTTCAACTCACCCATTTTCTGTGTTCAGCTGCTGGAAAGAATGGTGATGCTTAGCTTTTTTTCTTAGTCTAATTCTCGATCCTAGAGTACATAACAATGTGTATGATACTTAGATTTTTGTTTCAAAATATTTTTTATTTTATGGTCTTCCGATATTTGTTAATTGGTGTATTTAACTGGATCTCATTGTTTTTAAAATGACTATTTAACTGGCGTAATTTAACCGGATCATATTGCAAAGCATCCATTCCATTCCATCGATACACTATGGAGATTGATTTAGTGACACAATTTTTTTAAATCTCAACGAAGTTATATCAAGAATGGTTTTTGTAATGTTTGACTTTAAAGTCGATGATTAATTTAGGTGTATATACAACAAAAAAGTGGAAATTATCTCGTTGAAAGTGATCCCCTTGGATCCGTTTCTTCATGTATCATTGTGGTCGCAAAGTTAGATATCATTACCCTTGGAAAGTAGTAAAGAAATTGTAAGCATGTGCACTGGACAATTGTACCCCTGGAGAGCAGGTCAGGTTTTCAAGCATACATATTAAGTACGTACCCCTAAAGTCTCTATGGTTGTTATTTTCTCTTTAAGTGTAATTATCTTGAACCCCTTGTGTTCTGTATCATTTCTTGTCATTTCTGTCAATTATGAACTTCAAGCTACTGTAATTTGCATTTTTTTTTCTCAGATCAGAATTGCTTTATGACGCGAGAACAGTATTCCTGCGCTTGTTTGAGTTTGATTTGTGCTTGTCAAATCTCTAGATTTTCAAAAATCAATACAATTTTTTTTCAAATCTGCAAAATAGAAATGAGAGATTTTTAACTTATGTTATTGATGGCAGTTTGCAACTCCTTTTTTCTTGTCATGAACTTGGTTGAATTCATGTAAAAAACATGTAACTAAATAAAATATTATCTTCCACAGACAATGTAATGAATTTATAAAAAAAAGTATAACAAAGCATTTATAAAAAAAAAGTATAACAATGTCATGAACTTGTAGATCCTCACAGACAAAGAATGCTTCTTGAAGATCCTCACAGACAATGTAATGAATGCTTATTGCAAAACTCTAACAGTAAGTTCAAATTTCAGTATCTGGGTCTTCGATTTAGCACCACCACTAACACCATATTTGCTGCAGGTAGCTGATGTTTGCTACTTTTATAGGTTTGGTTCCTGATTTACTGTTAAGAATGATAACAGGTTTGATTTCAGTCACAAGTATAATAACTTGCTTCTTAGTTAAAAGTTTTTAAAAAAAGGATAACTACTATGCAAATATGTGGTATTAAACTGAAAATGTATTCTGTAGTTGTTGATAGAAATGCATACATTTAAATGAAATAAGCAACAATATCTAGTACATGCAAAAGACCAACAATTACAGCATCATGTAAGCAAAAAGACATCAATTATAATTTGTTGTTATTTATGCAGAAATTAAATTAACATTGTTTTTTCGTTCTCCTTGTTTTTTTCTTGAAGGCACTTATTTTCTTCCTGAAAGTGAGAAAAGATATCAATAATCACATAAATGAAATTTGAAATGCAATATCAGTTGGTTTAGTTAAATTTGGTGTAACATAAAACTTCTATTCTTGTTCTTTTGTAGAAACAGACTAAAACCTTGAAAAATCAAAGAGAAATCAGTGAAACATAAACTTCTGTTCGTAAGGAGAAACATGTTAGAACTGCAAAATCTGAAAAAATAAACACCAATACCTTGGTGTTTTGCTGAAACTTGTTATAGACCTGCAAAATTACCATTATTATAATATTTGTGTTTGTGTGCAGAACTTCATATGAAAAGCATACAAAGCAATGAAGTATTACATTTGTGCAGAAACATAAAAAAAAGTTATCAGAGAGAAATGATAGATGGAGTGTAAATTATGTAGTAGGCTTCTTAGTTTTTATAATGTAATTTGTGGGGGAATAAGTTTTTTGAATTTGTTGCATTCTGATTGGTTGAAATCACTTGATATGGATCATTAATAGTGAAGGGTTTGGATTGTTTCCGATTTAATCAAAGGCTGTTATCTGTTCCTGATGTAAGATAGGAGATTCATGCATCAATGGGTTGTACATTTTTAAGACTTTAAGACTTTTGTGCTTTAAAAGGTTGTAATTTATATATGGTTTATAGTATAGTATAGAGTATATATATATATATATATATATATATATATATATATATATATATATATATATATATATATATATATATACACACACACACACACACACACACACAAATTCAATCCACACTAGCAAAAAGCTTAGTACGCGAGACCAGTTTTGAACCAATCAATTTATAATGACATATTAGTAATTATGTATTTTAATTAAACTATAAGAAAATTATAGTTTCCTAAAATCTAGGATTCTGATTGTTAGTTACCAAAAAACACATACATTAATTTTTATTTTTATAATAATTTCAAATTATATAGCGTCACTTGTTTTTGCTTATTTTTTAGTTTTTTTATTAATAGATAGTAATAATCGTTTTTCCGTCAAAATACTTTTTTTCTTTTTATTATTTGATTCATACAATTTCATTCATAAATTATTATAAAACACAATCTAGTTTTATATTTATATTGAATTAGTTTTTAACTATATTTGTAGACGTGAAAAAACTTCAAATACAGTTGTAATCATCTATGAATATAATTGTAAAAATAAAATTGTTGAATAATGTTTTTTTATGTTTTTATGTGACCATCACTGAAATAAGTCGAAATGTTTTTTAACAAATATTATCAGTTTATTTCAGGTTGCGTAAATTCGAGATCAACCAAACCTGAGAAAGTGACGCGATGTACCAAAGAGCAAAAATGTCACCCAGCTACAGCAATCGCGACCCGACAGCACATGTGTCGCAACGTGAAGAAAAACAAAACAAAAGAAGAAAAAGGCAGAAACAACATGGATCGCGACCCGATCTCAACTCGGATCGCGACCCGATCTAGATGACAAATGCGTGACACTGTGATGACCAAATATCGCGAGCCGATGGCAACCCGACAGGATCGCGACCCGATCCCTATACCGATCGCGACCCGACCCGGATCGCGACCCGATCCCCTTACTGATCGCGACCCTACCCACCAACCACACTCCACCGAGTCGGGTAGTGGCCAGCGCAAAAGCTCACCTCACTCAAGATCGCGACCCGATCCTCTATAGGATCGCGACCCGATCTCGCCTGGAACAAACTATAAATTCAAGCTTCCTCTTGCTAATTTTTTACACACAAACATATAAACCACAAGCACACCCACGACCAAACAACTCAAGACTCTCAAATTTCTGCATTTTGCAACAAGAACCAAACCGCAAAACCGCAAGAAACAAGACATCCTCCCGACACCAAAACTTCAAACCTCTAAAAACAACCTCTACCCGACACCAAACTTCAAACCTCCAAACAACCTCTACCCGACACCAAAAAACACCTAAACCTCATCCTACCGCAAAGAACAAGAAATCGACACATCAAGAAAACGCCACGTTCCTCCGTCATCGATAAGTTCTTTTGAAATTATAATTCCAATAATTTATCTGTGTTGTTATTGATTTATTTAAACTGTTATAAATCAACTGTACCAAATATCCAATACATCCGAATTGAACCGTGACAACTAAACATATGTGGACTGTATTTAACCGAGACATCTAACTTCTAATCTTTTTATTTATTGTAAAAACATGTTATCGTTGATAATGACGTTTATTACATCTAACCTCTAACTTCTAACTTCTAACATTTTTATTTATTGTAAAAACACGTTATCGTTGATAATGGCGTTTATTACATCTAACCTCTAACTTCTAACTTTTACTTTATTTACCGCTTTCTGTCTATTTATTTATAGCTTTCAGCAACTTAGCTTTATTCCGCAACTCTTATTTATTCCGCATATTATAGATAAAATACATATCTGTCACACAGTAATCGGCTTAAAAACCTTATTCGTGGAGATCAGTTATCGTATTTTTCAACAATTGGTATCAGAGCTCGTGTGATTTAATCTGAAATTTTTGTTGAGAACTTTTGTGTAGCGTTTTTATAAACCACCAATAAGTTTCCTTTAAAAATTTCATCTTAATATCACTTGTTCAAAAAAAAAAAATAATAATAATAAAACCTTAAAAATCTTGTGTGATTTATTTTGGAAATTTTTGTCGAAAACTTTTGTGTAGCGTTTTTATAAACCACCAATAAGTTTTCTTTAAAATTTTCATTTTAACATCACATTCTCGTTAACAAAAAAAAAAAATGTCTTCCGCAAACTACTCAAACATAAATTCTGTATCTATTGCTAACAATATAGGTTCAGGTACTCGAGCACCCATTCTTATTCCCGAAGAATATAAATCATGGGTAGGTCGTATGAATCTTCATCTCAACTCAATAAGTGAAGACGTGTGGAAATGTGTAGACGGATCTCTACCAGATAACATGACCTCTCTTACGAGTAACTTGGATATACTGAATGAAAGGAAGAAACTTGAACTTCAAGCCAAAAAGGAGCTTGTTTCTGGAATACCCCACAATATTCTAAGCCAAATGAATGATATAATCCTTTTAACTGCAAACCAAATTTGGCAAACTTTGAAAAATCATTTTGAAGGAAATGAGAGAATCATTGGAAACAAGAAAACATATGTTTTAAACGAATTTGACAACTTCAAAATGTTTTCACATGAGACCATCCATGATGCTCATGACAGATTCAATCTCATTACCATCAAAATGAATAATCTGGGCATCAAAAAGTCACAGCATGAGATAAACCTCAAATTTTTAAACAACCTTTATGAAAGCTGGAAAATGGTCAAACTCATCATTCAGGGAAATCCGGCAATTCATACTGAATCTTTGTACAATCTGTACGGAGAATTACAATCGTATGAATCCTCGATTAACCCACCAACGTCTACTTCTTTTGGAGGACCACTTGCTTTGTTGTCAACCTCCTCTCAAAACCAAACACATTTTCATGATCAAAGTCAAATTGATTTAAATCAAAACCAAGCTTTTTCAAGTAATTCTTGTGACTTGTCTGATCCAAATAATGAAGCTGATTACCAACAATTGTGCGCTTTGGTAGCAAACACTAATCTCGAAAGATTTTTGCCACATCATAATCAATCAAACTTCAGACCAAATTTTCAACAAAGATCCACTTTTGGACAAAACGTTCAGAATCGCTGTTTTCAAAATAATCACAACTCTTATAATAACCAAAGTTCTGGATTTCAGCAAAATCATTCAAAACCATCTCAAAAGAAACAAACTCAAACATCTGAAAGATCACCCGTTAAGAGCCAAAAGGCTGACAATAACGACGATGATGATGACGTAATCATTTATCACAAATGCAAAGGACTAAATCATTATGCCCGAGATTGTCGAGCCAAAGTCAAAGTCAAAGACTCAGCCTATTATGCTCAAAAAGCCGAAGAGCTGAAGAAACAAGAACAGAAAGCAAAGCAAAAAGCTTTGATGGCATTCCACGAACCTAGCGTGGAATACTGGCCAACTTCTGATGATGAAACAGATACTGAACCAGCTCAGTCAAACTTCTGCTTCATGGCTGACAATGAACCAACCACAAGAGCTCCATATGTCATCGATCAGGTATGGTCTATGATATCAGATCTCGGTCTTTCAAGAACACCATTTGAGTCCCACATGACTAAGATTGAGAACAGTCTAAAAGCTGATCTCAGACTGTATCATGACACAATAGTCAAATCTGATATCTACAAATCTGAATTACAAACCTTGCAACTCAGATTTGGAGAATCCACAAGGACTAAAGACAAACTTGAAAGAGACATCGAATGAAAATCTGAAGAAAATAATCATATCCTAGAACAATTAAATGAAGCTCTAAAACAAAAAAGGGACTTAGAAATAAAAAATCAATCTGTTATTTCATCTGAAATAAAAGATACCTTAGAAAAGGAAGTCCTTCAGTTAAAACAAAAAGTTCAAGATTTAACTGACAAAAACACTAGTTTAATTCTAAAACTAGATGATTCTTCAAAGCAACTCAAATTTCTTGAATCCGAAAATCAAAGATTTCAAGGAAAACTGGATTCTATCAATATTGCCAGAAAATTGAGTGATGATGTTTTCACTAAAGCAAATAACTTAGGAACTGGCAAAATTGATACGAATTATAAACCGGGAATTGGAAGAGAATCTTTTGAAAATGAAGAGACTGAAAAGAAAAATGGGAAAATTTGTGAAAACTCTAAATCGCCTCTACCAGATTTCTTCTTATCTGCTAATGAGGACGATTCAGATGATGAAACAGTTATCAACTGCAGTCCAGATGATAATTTTTTCAACAAGTCATTCAAAAGAGTTGTAAAATCTGAATCAGACTCTGCTAGTTTAGTAGCTCATCAATTGAGATCTACTAAACTAACAAGGAATGATGGCACAATCAAACTTGAAAATTTCTTAAATGGAGAAAATTCTGATCATCAAAATGGTAGTACTTCTGTTCCAACTGTCTTTCCCTCTTTAAACTCAACCTTTATTGGAAAGAACAATCTGGGACAAAAGTATTCAAAGAAACAACAGACAAATAAACAACCCATTCAAGCTGTCTTTAAACCAAAAGAACAAAGCAAGCCCATTGTTTTCAAAGAAAAACCTTTGAAACCAGTCGCTGTGCCACAAAAACAAACCTTTAATCCAAAACAAAAACCTTTTCAAAAACCGATTCAAAGTCACTTTCAAAAGATAAACTTCAATCTCTCAAGGAACTTTCAGAAACCATCATTTCACCAAATTCCATTCCATCATCAAAGTGTTTTCCAAAACCATTCAGATCCCAGATACAAAGAAAGGTTATCAAACAGATCTTCACATATAGGATACTTTTCACAAAATTAGAAATCATTTCAAATGACAGGTTTCCAACAACAAATCTCACTTTGGGAAAATCTAATAAATCAACTTAAACCTCAACCATTCCGTCCAATCAACAAATATTACAATGATTCCAAATTATCAAAAACCATTAACAAATCAGGACCCACCATGGTTTGGGTACCTAAAATTTCTGTCTAATTGCAGGCACTTTGTGCTGGAGAGCCCAAGGATGGCACATGTTATATCGATAGTGGCTGCTCCAAGCATATGACTGGAAACCAGAGCTTTCTACGAGACTTCAAACCCACAGAATCCAAACAAGATGTGACTTTTGGAAATAACATGACTGCAAGAATCAAAGGTTATGGAAACATAACAAATGGTCACTTCACCATCAAGAAAGTAGCCTACGTTGACGGACTGAAACACAACCTAATCAGCGTATCACAACTTTGTGACAACAATCATGAAGTTCTTTTCACCAAACAACGAAGCATAATCACGGATGCCAAGACCAAAGCCATTCTAGTTAATTCTGATCGTCTAGGCAACATGTATCCACTAGATATGGACCTTATCTATGGAAAACCAGACATCTGTCTCTTGTCCAAAGCTTCTACTGATATTAGTTGGTTGTGGCATCGTCGTCTTTCCCATCTCAACTTCGGCTACATCAACAAGTTGATTGCAAATGATCTTGTTCGCGGACTGCCACTTCTGAAACTTGATAATGAAACTCTTTGTGCAGCTTGTGAAGGAGGAAAACTGTCCAAATCCTCTCATAAAAGCATTTCTGAATCTAGTGTATCCGAACCACTAGAATTACTGCACATTGATCTTTGTGGCCCTGCAAAAACCCAAAGCATAAAAGGGAAGAAATACATCCTTGTTATTATTGATGATTACTCACGCTTTACTTGGGTTTTCTTTTTAAGGCTAAAGTCAGAAGCACCTGAAGAAATGATCAACTTCATCAAACAGATTGAATTAAAACTCAAACGACCAGTTCGAAGAATCCGAAGTGATAATGGTTTAGAGTTCAAAAACATAACTCTAGACACATTTCTCAAAAACAAAGGCATCGAACACAACTTCTCAGCCCCTTACACTCCTCAACAAAACGGCGTTGTTGAAAGAAAGAACCGAACTCTGTGCGAAGCTGCAAGATCAATGCTCATCTTTGCTGATCTGCCACAATATTTCTGGGCAGAAGCAATAGCCACAGCTTGCTACACTCAAAATCGTTCTTTAATCCATAAACAACTTCATAAAACACCATATGAAGTCATTAACAACCGAAAACCAAACATCAAATTCTTTCATATTTTTGGTTGTCGATGCTTCATAAAGAATAACAAAGATCACCTTTCAAAATTTGAATCGAGATCAGACGAAGGAATTTTCCTTGGTTACTCTTTTACCTCAGCTGCTTATCGAGTACTGAACAAACGTACTAGAGTAATTGAAGAAAGTACCGATATTCATTTCGATGAATTTTATGTCAGGAAATTGGATCGTAAACATTTTGGTTCTAAAATGATCGATAATATCTTTCAAAATCCAATTCAACAAATGCCTTCTACGGACATAGAAATTGATCTTGATTTACTTTTTGAACAACCCAAAACCGCTTATAGTTCTGAATTTCTAACATCTACTACTATTCCTACAGGAAACTCTAATGCAGAAACTTCACAATCAAACCAAGAAAATGCAGATCAAGTCGAGGGGGAATTATCAACACTAAATCCCTCTTTGAACACTCCCAATCCACCTGTTCAAAATGATCCGAGTGCATCATCTATGGGGGAACCTTCTTTACCTCATTCTCACCCTATAATCCAAAAAGACATATCTGACAACAACCAAAATCTATTCCCAACAGAATCACCTGACCAAGAAGAACAATGGGACATAGAAACACCAATCGAAATACCTGAAAAAACTCGCCTAAACAAATGGACCAGAAATCATCCTGCAGAACAAATTATAGGAGATCCCAATTCTGGTATTCAAACAAGAGCCGCTACCTCAAATGAATGTTTATACGGAGCATTCTTATCCATGACTGAACCCAAAACCATCCATTCAGCTCTCAAAGATCCAGACTGGGTCAAAGCCATACAAGAAGAACTAGCTGAATTCGAAAGAAACCAAGTATGGGATCTTGTTCCTACTCCTCCCGACGTTACTGTAGTAGGTTCAAGATGGGTTTTCAGAAACAAAACTGATGATCAAGGCATAGTTTGTCGAAACAAAGCAAGACTTGTCGTCAAGGGCTATTCACAACAAGAAGGAATCGATTACGATGAAACTTATGCTCCAGTTGCAAGACTCGAAGCCATTCGTATCTTTCTAGCATATGCAGCACACAAGAACTTCAAAGTTTACCAAATGGATGTAAAATGTGCATTTTTACATGGAGAGATTGATCGTGATGTGTATATTCAACAACCTCCAGGTTTTGAAGATCCACAGTTCCCAAATCACAGTTTTAAGTTACAAAAAACAGTTTATGGCTTAAAACAAGCACCTCGAGCATGGTATTCAACATTGTCAACATTTCTAGAAGAATCAGGATTCAAAAGAGGTTCAATTGATCAAACTCTCTTTCGTAAAATCTTTAATAAACATCTGTTAATCGTTCAAATATATGTCGATGACATTATCTTCGGTTCTACTGATGGATCCTTGAGTATCAAGTTTGCAGATTTAATGAAGAGAAAATTTGAGATGAGCATGATAGGAGAAATGACTACTTTTCTTGGACTTCAAGTCAAACAATCATCAGATGGAATTTTCATCAATCAAGAAAATTATGTCAAAAATCTTCTAACTCGTTTTTCTCTTGACAAATCAAATACAGCAAAAACCCCAATGGCTCTTGGTTACAAATTAGATGCAGACTTAAATGGCAAGCCTGTTGATCAAAAGAAATATCGAGGAATGATAGGATCACTCCTATACCTCACAGCCAGCAGACCCGACATCATGTTTTCTACATGTGTCTGTGCCAGATACCAAGCCAATCCTATGGAATCTCATGCTATAGCTGTAAAAAGAATTTTCAAATATCTTAAAGGAACTCCATCTCTTGGCCTTTGGTATCCAGCTAACTCTGATTTTCAGCTTAACGCCTTCACCGACTCCGACTATGGAGGATGCAGACTAGACAGAAAAAGCACATCTGGTTCTTGCTAATTTCTTGGAGGCAGACTGGTAAGTTGGACTTCAAAGAAACAATCATGTGTGTCCACTTCAACCGCAGAAGCTGAATATGTAGCCGCCGCAAGCTGTTGTTCACAAGTCATGTGGATGCAAACTCAATTACGTGACTATGGCTACAAAGTATCACAAATTCCCATATTTTGTGACTCAACCAGCGCAATTGCCATTTCTCACAATCACGTGCACCATTCCATGACAAAGCACATCGACATTCGATATCATTTCCTCAAAGACAACATTCAAAAAGGTCATATCGAATTGCACTTCGTAAACACCGAAGATCAAATTGCCGATGTCTTTACTAAGGCTCTAGACGAAACCAAGTTTCAATACTTCCTAGGCCGTCTAGGAATGTTGAATCCAGATAACATCCATCCCTAATCTCTTACTTTTTGTTTGTACAAAAGAGTGTTTACTTTCATTCAAAAAGAAAATCCAAAAACATTTAAATAACAAAAATTTTACCAAAAACATTCAAATAACCAAAATATTCAAAAAACATTCACATAATCAAAAATCACAAAAAAAATTAGGATAAAGTTTTATCTTTCTAAAATCTTTATAAAACCATGTGATTAACATCTTCTTGACTAAATTTTCAGATACTTATGCTCGATGAATGTTCTCAGTAATATTGATTCTTAATTAAAGAGAAGGTTCAAATTTCAAACATTTTTGTTATGTACATTCTCCTATTCCCTTTGAATTTATTTCAATTATAACGATTTTATCTATTAAGGGACATAAGATCAGGAGATTCAGATGAAAACCAAACCCATGTGAGAAATTGTGCCTCGTCTTTAACTGCTAAGTGGAATTCATTTCTGTGAGCAAAGGTGTTTTCATTATGACTTATAGGATTTATACTCTTATACCGTGATGCTAGTCTTATTTTTGCTTAGATATCAAAATGACCAGGGACGATACTTTCATTTTCTTATATATTAGACAAACTGTCTATTATATCACCTATACCTATCCTCAATCAAACAACTTCAAAGAAAAGCTTCATCATATGGCATAACGAATCTGACAAATGAAGAAACGACAAAGTCATATCCAACAAATACTGTCAACAAATCACAATTGGTAACCACATCAGATATCTTTTACACAATGTGTATTCGCACAAATCAAGAAAAGATGAAAACAAAGGTGAACACCTCACCAAAGAAAAGGAAGATTTACAACAACATCCATCAAGACAGACATCTCTCAAAATTTTCCAAGCAACGGATTCTCAAAATGCTTTATCAAATATAGCTGTCAAAACCAAAGATTTACCGGGATACTGTAGCCTTCATAATTGAATATTCTTAGTTGCAAACTGCACTATGAAAATTTCTAAACCCCTCTACATGTATTTACCGACGGAGAGAGGGTGAACATCAATGGCATGAATGAAGAAACCCTCTGAGTAATGCCGAAACCAGTCTTATGTGATTGATTATCTAATATGAAGACCAAGTGACTAAAGTATATAGGTATAAATCCACATTAAGCATAAGTCAACACCTTCAAACTGAGAGATATCACTCATCTTTAGTGATTATACACTCATCTTTAGTGATTATACACCAGTTCTGCACCCAGAACAAACAAACACCTCAGTCAAGTGTGAGCTACACCTATGAGCGTTCATCTGAATCGACCTATTAAGATCACTTGTCGTCTTTATAAATGCTATAAAATCTTAAGGAATATTATGAAAATACATATACAAAAACCTTTTGATAATCGAACTCGAGACTTTGATTCAGAAACAAATATTCTTGACAAACATTTTTCAAAACATAAGTAAAATCTAGTCACACTCTTTCAAAACAAGTGATATGGTTTTATAAATGTCTTATCCAAATTTCAAGAATTTCAATCAAACATTTTTCTCCTCATTTCATTAATGATCACATAGGGGGAAATTGTTGAATAATGTTTTTTTATGTTTTTATGTGACCATCACTGAAATAAGTCGAAATGTTTTTTAACAAATATTATCAGTTTATTTCAGGTTGCGTAAATTCGAGATCAACCAAACCTGAGAAAGTGACGCGATGTACCAAAGAGCAAAAATGTCACCCAGCTACAGCAATCGCGACCCGACAGCACATGTGTCGCAACGTGAAGAAAAACAAAACAAAAGAAGAAAAAGGCAGAAACAACATGGATCGCGACCCGATCTCAACCCGGATCGCGACCCGATCTAGATGACAAATGCGTGACACTGTGATGACCAAAGATCGCGAGCCGATGGCAACCCGACAGGATCGCGACCCGATCCCTCTACCGATCGCGACCCGATCCCCTTACTGATCGCGACCCTACCCACCAACCACACTCCACCGAGTCGGGTAGTGGCCAGCGCAAAAGCTCACCTCACTCAAGATCGCGACCCGATCCTCTATAGGATCGCGACCCGATCTCGCCTAGAACAGACTATAAATTCAAGCTTCCTCTTGCTGATTTTTTACACACAAACATATAAACCACAAGCACACCCACGACCAAACAACTCAAGACTCTCAAATTTCTGCATTTGGCAACAAGAACCAAACCGCAAAACCACAAGAAACAAGACATCCTCCCGACACCAAAACTTCAAACCTCTAAAAACAACCTCTACCCGACACCAAACTTCAAACCTCCAAACAACCTCTACCCGACACCAAAAAACACCTAAACCTCATCCTACCGCAAAGAACAAGAAATCGACACATCAAGAAAACGCCACGTTCCTCCGTCATCGATAAGTTCTTTTGAAATTATAATTCCAATAATTTATCTGTGTTGTTATTGATTTATTTAAACTGTTATAAATCAACTGTACCAAATATCCAATACATCCGAATTGAACCGTGACAACTAAACATATGTGGACTGTATTTAACCGAGACATCTAACTTCTAATCTTTTTATTTAATGTAAAAACACATTATCGTTGATAATGGCGCTTATTACATCTAACCTCTAACTTCTAACTTCTAACCTTTTTATTTATTGTAAAAACACGTTATCGTTGATATTGGCGTTTATTACATCTAACCTCTAACTTCTAACTTTTACTTTATTTACCGCTTTCTGTCTATTTATTTATAGCTTTCAGCAACTTAGCTTTATTCCGCAACTATTATTTATTCTGCATATTGTAGATAAAATACATATCTGTCACACAATAATCGGCTTAAAAACCTTATTCGTGGAGATCAGTTATCGTATTTTTCAACAAAAATGAATAGAACACAATGCAAAGATAAAAAAATACAATATATTTGTAGAATAAAATGCAACTTTAATCATAAATGATTCCACAATATAGAGAAAAAAATACAATGCATTTTTAATCATAAATGATTACATCATTTATTCTTGCGCTGAATATTTTGACTTGAAATGGACTACTTTGACACATGAAATTGTTCTCATTTTTCTATTGAAATTTGCATGTTTGTGTAACGAGCATCAGTAAACCTAACAAATTTAATATACTTTAATATAGTAATTGTAACTACAGGTGTCAATAAGCTACTACTCATTTGATAGCCTAAACAATAAAGTAGCAACATTGTCTAACAAAATTACAAGTAAATTGACATAATATACCAACAAAATTAGAAACCATTAACTAGTATACTACTAAGAGCAAATTTATAACAAGTGTTCTAATCATTTATTTAGCCGTAGTTATAATCATAAATGATTATAATGAATATATGTAAATACAACAAAAAGATCAAAAAGATGTTAAAATGATTGATTTATGCAATTCATAATTATAATCAGAAATGATTATAACAGGTGTTCTAATAATTTATTTAGCCAATGATTGATTTATGCAATTCATAATTATAATCAGAAATGATTTATGCAATTCATAATTATAATCAGAAATAATTATAACTAATACATTTTCTTCGGTTCTTTTTTTTAATAATCAATGAATACTGTTGTTCATATAATCATTAGCAAATATAATCATCAATGAATAACACATTTGATCATCAATGAATGTAACATGCACATTGAAGACAATGATTAACATCAAATAAAGACTTCATACATTTGATCTTTCAATGGGAAGCCAATAAGTATAGATTTTCACTTAAACTATTCTTAATCCTTAATGATTGGACTTAAATCCTAAATATCAGCATCACAAACCTACTGCCAAAAATTAGATCAAAATAGTTGTACATGCTCTCTGGTCAGGTTCTTATCAATGACCGGCTGATGAACCCCCACCGTTTTTCGGAGAGTGACGGGATATGTGACGCAATAAGATTTACTATATGTGGTGGGTTGAATGACACGAGTCCTTTCATAACTTGGGACATGAATCCTACAACTGCCTATCACATAAAATAAAGTTACAAAAAGAATGGTCAAATGAAGCAATTAACTCCATGATTGTAGATTACATAAATTTGCACCGACTAATAAAATGTAAAAAGACAATAACTTGCTTCAATATGGGATTTAAAAAAAATTAAGTGGCACAATATCCAACATCAAATCTCATGATAGTGCTTAGATGCTTCTAATGTGTAGCCTTCTTGTTTTGCCCAATTCTTTAGAAATGGTAAGACATAAAGCAATAAATAATTACAAGGGGAATTACCACTTTGAGTTCTGATAATCCATGGAATGGGTGATAAGTACTGATCTCATTCATCTGTAACACTTGACCAATGATCGAACACTTGGCGTGCACCACTAGCCAATCTTGAATCAAATCCAGGGACAACTATAATTTATAAAACCCCAATGGGAACTTTATCACTAAAATGGAAAATATATCAAAATGAACCAAGCACTGTCTGCTTAATCACAATATTTCAGATTAATTAGTGTTATGAATGCACAATAGAAAACATATTAGCCACAAACACGCACACACACTTTAAGACCCTAATCTCGAGAAGTCAAGTTCCGAGTTTCAAAGAGTCAAAGTTCACGGAATAAAGGAAACAAAAAAAGGGAAAATGGGAAGTTGCACATTAGCACCGCTAACATGAAGGTTAGCGTCGCTAATGTGGTCTTGCGATGATAACTCGCTTTTTCGCGACGTTATGTTTGCCAGCTGTCTGGTGGGTTTGCAAGATCTTCATTAGCGACACTAATGAAGGTATTAGCGGGGCTAATTTTCCTGTTTGGGTCAAAACCCTAGATTTTTCATGTTTAGGCTATATATTAGGGTGGGGAAACCTAGGGCAGCCATTTTTTTATCACTTTCCAACCTCCAAATCGTCCTTTCTCTCTCTCAAGTCATCTTGGTTGGGTTTTTGGCATTTTTGGTCTCATTAGAAGCATTTTTGGAGCTTGGATGATGTTAGAAGGAAGGTGTTGATGCTACAAGTGGTTTTTCTTGAGTGAAGCTTCAAAGATCTGCTGTTTCTGGACAATTGCGAGTCAAGTTCTCGCCTTTATGCATTTTTATGATTCTTATAATGATTTAAGTATATTCTTATAGATTAAATTAGTGAAATGGTCCATTGTGGTGTTTGTCCATGATTTGGAAGGATAAAGTTGGAAACTTGATGCCTTAAATCTTTGATTTAGAACCTTTGGGGTGGGTTAGAGAGTAAGCCAAACTCTCTTTGGTGATTTTGATGAGTTTGGGCCATTTTAGACTTAGATCTTGTTCTTAAATTGGTGTGATGGTGTTAGGATGTTAAAGTTAGGATTTTTATAGACTTAGCGAATGTTTGGAAGGTCCCTGGAAGGATTAAGACCTTGGCAGAATGGATTAAGAACTTAATGAACTTTTGGATCTGTTCATAGTTAGCGACGCTAACCTGGGGAGTTAGCAACGCTAACTGTGCTGTTGACTTTTGTTGACTTTGACCTTTGACTAGTTTGACTTTTGGTCAAACTTGAGGGTTTTAGATACCGGTCTTAGAGGATTATCCTGGTTGGGATTTTGGAAGTGCTAAGGGAGTTTATCCTTGTTAGGAAGTTCGCGTTGTAAGATCTGAAGACAAATGTGTGGAGTGCTGCTTGGCTTTACGGATCAGGTGAGTCTTCTCACTATACTATGGGTGATATTACATGCGTAGGTAGCCTTATTACTATGTATAGTAAGTGATTAACTAGGAGTGTCTTACGTGGTTTGTGTTGGATTATGTGTCTAAGCCATGACTATAATTGGTATACACTTGATTGATAGTAGCACAGTCCTTTTGGGTTGCCCTCAACGCTAGCAATGATGACTTTTAGAGAGAAGGTTGATTTATAATATGATTAATAAATCAGAATAAATACTTTATTAATATATTATGAGGATAATATGTTAATTAGAAATAGTAATATTTAATTAATAATTAATCATAAATTAATTAGAATTATTTTTGGGATTAATTGGATTAATTAAAAGTGCAGGGGCTGAATTGTAATTGTTCAGAAGTTGGACAATAGATAATTATGATATATATATATATATATATATATATATATATATATATATATATATATATATATATATATATATATATATATATATATATATATATATATGTGATGAACCAAAATTTAAGGATATTTATCCTTATAATGTTCGAAATATATATTAGATAAATAAGGGTTTGTATTTAGGATAAAATGTTTATCTGGTTTAAATTCAAATAAGGCTTATCTCTAAGGCTTACCTGCTAAACCCTTGAGGCTATAAATAGGGACCTCTGGATCCCTATTTTTCTGCGCCACCTACACAGACCTCTTCCCCTCTCTATGTTGTTTTCTTGCTTGCTAGTTTTGGGTGTAAACCATTTGAGGCACGATGCTTGTGGTGATTGCTTCCAACGAAAGAAACTAAAGGTTAGTAATTCTTAATCATCTTTTTGAAATTGATTTCCATAGGGTTCTTAATTATAGTTTCAATTAGAGAAAACATAGATCCTTAGGTTGCATGCGAACTTAAGAGTATAAGTTTATTTGTTATGCATATTTCCTATCAATGGTATCAGAGCTTATTGGCTTGTTTTCTATTGAATTTGCTTTAAATGTTGAACCTTTTAGATTAGGGTTTATTGAAATTAAACCCTAATGCCTCCTGATTTTTGATGGGCTAGGGTATCAGAAACCCTAGCCTCTCCCTTATTTTCGATTTTTACATAGGTTATTTTAGGGTTTTTCTATTTTTGGTAATTATGATTAATTAATAAATGGATAACCCTATACCCTTTGTTTTTCGAAATTTAGTGAGTATGGATTAGGATTCAATTAATTGATTAATTTGATAATCCTTATCTGATTTAATTATTTAATTAATTGTTAATTAAAAGATAAACATTATATCAACTTAGGTTTAAATTTAAATTTAAATTGAATTGTTTAATTCAAAAATTTAAAATAGATTAAACAAATATTTTAAAAGGTTTAAAATACATCTTTTATATATATATATATATATATATATATATATATATATATATATATATATATATATATATATATATATATATATATATATATATATATATATATAGTTATTAAAAGTTAGTATTTATATGTATAAAATTGGTCAGTCAAACCGCTAGTATGCCTCTTCACAAAGCTAATCTATAAGGGGGTATAAGGAAACTGCCTATAAAATGGCGGTTGAATGGGTGTCCACTCTCACCCACCGCTTCCTTGATTAGTGGAGGGTCGTTAGCAGAACGGATTTGATAGGACAACTTAATCTCATTAAAAGTATAATGCTATTAATGAAAGTACTAGAACCCATTTAATAAAATCTCAAATCTAGTTACTTTAGGAAAAATGTGAAAGATATGCTAACCCATGAAATTGCACATTACACTTTATTAGTCGTTAGTGGAGCGTGTGTGGTTTACCAGCACACTAATGGGGACCAATAAAGAGTTGTAATAGGTATCTCATAAATTATCATTGTTGATGGGGCATGTGTGGTTTACCGGCACATCAAACTAAGATCAAAATGACATTGAGGTTACCAAGCACATTTGAATGGTCATTCACATCTTGTTGTGATCCGCGGTATCCAAGTCACAAATGGAATAGCATAATCCGAGATTAAACATGCCATTGAATAGTTTCAATGAATCTCAAAAGATCTAGGAATTTCACTTAATTTGATTATCTTCCGCGGTGGAATTGGTAAATCGTCACTTACCTACCTTTATAAAATTTACAATTAGATTACGGCATCCCTCTTCTAAGTTGTGAATTATATAGTTGGGACCAAGCCTTAATATTTATTCTTGGGTTAATATATTAAGGATTATTTTTATCTGATTAAAACAACATTCCTTTTATAGATGTCTACTTCTGCTGATGCTTCTGCTACCCCATCCACTCCCCACAACAACTACACTAACTTCTCTTCGATCCTTTCGCTCTGCTCGAAGGTGACATTGGATGGAACCAACTACAACGACTGGATGCGAAACATCAAGATGGTTCTTAGATTCGAGGACAAAGAGTATGTTCTCGAAAAGAACTCGTCGAAATTTATCAAGAAACAGCTACTCCTGAGGAATATGCCTCATATAGAAAACACTACAACGATGCAACCAAAGTGGCTTACATCATGGTCGCTACTATGTTCCCTGAATTGCAGAGATTTTATGAGGACTATTGGTCATACGAGATGAACAAGGACCTTATGGAAAATTTCCATAAGCGAGCTTGTCAAGAAAAGTATGAAATAGTCAAGGCCCTCATGGCATGCAAAATGAAAGATGGAGAGTCTGTGTGTGCCCACGTGCAGAGAATGCAACGATACGTGGAAGGCCTCGTGAAGCTGAATGTGTATTTTGACGAGGAGCTGGCTATTGAGATAGTCATGAACTCCTTGCCTAGTTGTTATGATCAATTTATCTTAGCTTATCATCTAAACAACAGTGAGACCACCTTGGCTCAGTTACACAACATGTTGCAGACCGCTGAAGCAGGAATGAAGGGTAAA
The DNA here is from genome assembly GCA_023525715.1 of Cichorium intybus. NCBI lineage: Eukaryota > Viridiplantae > Streptophyta > Magnoliopsida > Asterales > Asteraceae > Cichorium > Cichorium intybus. The sequence goes on along the minus strand of CM042017.1, from coordinate 63,782,332 downwards.
GGTTTATCCTCAACTTCTGCCGGTGCTCCCATTCTGGCCATTGGACAGGGAAAAGGGAAGAAAAGGAAAGGTCCTCCTAGGAAGAACTGGAAGGGCAAGGCCCATGTCGGATCATATAGAAATGGCCCAAAGGCCAGGCCCAGTTCTGACATTCCTCCCGTTCCGAATCCCAAAGAGGCTGATTTGCTTTTACTGCAATGAGAAAGGGCATTGGAAATGAAGTTGCCCAAAGTATCTGCAGGACATCAAGGATGGCAAGGTGAAGCCATCATCCGCATGTATATACACTATCTCTAATAACTCATCATCTTCTCGTTCTTGGGTCCTTGATACAGGATGTGGTTTCACATTTGTTCTGATTTGCAGGTCCTAAGAGAAAGTGAGGAGGTGGAGCACGGAAGGATGAACCTGATCATAGGAAGTAGGCGATCTTCTCCTGTTACCATGATTGGAGTTTATAGTGTAGTGCTTAGTAATGCTGTTAGTTTAGATTTGATAAATTGTTGTTACTCTTCAGAAATGACGTGAAATATTATTTCATTTCATGCATTGTTCAGACAAGGTTATAGATATTCTTTTGATAATTTGAATGGTTCTATTTCTGCTTATAAAAATGGTGTTTTTATATTTGAAGCTTTACATTGTAATGGCGTGTATGAAACTGTGACATATGTAGAAAATTTAGTCAATAATGTATTTCAAATTGATTCGTCTAATGGTACAGAAAATGCATGCTTGTGGCATTGTCGTCTTGGACACATCAACAAGAAACGCATCGCCCAACTCCAAAAAGATGGAGTGTTGGAATCATTCGACCTATGCTCGGATGATGTATGCGAATCCTGTCTTTTGGGAAAGATGACAAAATCACCTTTCATGGGATCTTGTGAGAGAGGTGAAGGTTTGTTGGATCTCATACACACGGATATGTGTGGACCCTTCAGATCATCCACAAGGGATGCTAATCGATTCTATGTGACTTTTACTGATGATTACAGCAGATATGGCTATATCTACTTAATCAAGCATAAGTCAGAAACCTTTGAAAAGTTCAAAGAGTTCAAACATGAAGTCGAGAATCAATTAGGCAGGAAGATAAAGATGCTTAGATCCGATAGAGGCGGTGAGTATCTTAGTATCGAGTTCCATGACTATCTTAAGGAATGTGGAATAGTTTCACAGTTGACTCCTCCTAGGACACCGCAATTGAATGGTGTGGCTGAGAGACGTAACCGGACGTTGTTAGACAAGGTTCGTTCCATGATGAGTCGAGCTTCTCTTCCTATTCACTTCTGGGGGTATGCCTTAGAGACAGCCGCCCACATCCTTAATCTTGTCCCAACTAAGAAGGTTGCCAAAACACCTCACGAAATATGGACAAGGAAAGTTCCCTTGTTAGCACATATCAAAGTCTGGGGTTGTGAAGCTTTCGTAAGACGAGAGACTCATGACAAGCTAGCAGCTAGAAGTGAGAAGTGTATTTTCATTGGTTACCCAAAGCAGTATTTTGGATATTTGTTCTACAGACCTAGCGAGAATGTGGTCTTTGTAGCATGAAGGGGAGTCTTTCGAGAGAGAGAGCTCATATTTAAAGAGGACAGTGGGAGTTAACATGCCTAGGTTGTCGTGCGGTCAAAAATAGTAAAATACCTCACTCTCACTAGTATAGTGGTAGTCAGGGTCGATCCACAGGAGTTACGTGGTCAAGGTAGGCAACAAATTACCAATTGTAGTGTCACTCTACAACCAGAGGATCTAGTTTCTAACTTTTACCGAAAACAGTCCCAAAACATAAAATCTAACAATTACAAATTCAAGCATAAACTCAAACTAAAATCAAAACCAAAACTTAATCTAATTACTTACTGAAATCAGAAATGCAATTCAGAAACAGAAGCAATAGAGATCAAGCCAAAACAATCAAACATCCAAATTCATCCAAAGCATTAAAAAGGTAAAAAGAGACAATTAAACATAAGTGAATGATTAACTTTATAAAAACTCAGATCCAAACTTGTTCAAAACCGAAAAAATAAAATTTCATAAACTTAAACCTAATGCTAATGGTTGTCACACCCAATAACACTAGCCAAGCTACTAAAAACTACTTGAAAATTAAATGAGAAAACATAAATACCACGTATGGTCGACTGAAAACTGAAACTCGGAGACAAAGAAGCCTTGGGTTTCGTTCCTTTGCCAATTCTTTGCTGCTGATTTCGACCTAGAACCCTCTATTTATAGTTTTAGAAAATAAGAGGCCGCGTCGCGCGTACTTAGAATCTGCGGCTCGCGTATGGGTTTATCCCCATTTTTTCGGCATTTGAATTCTTCTCACCGCCTCATTGCTGACTCAGCGTGTCGCGCCCTTGTACATCTCTGCGACATGCGTGCTTATTAGACTCTTTTGGCTTTATCTCCAAACTTCTTTCATTTTGTACGCATTTAGCCACTGTTTACATTTTTTCTTTCCAAATAAGCACTGATACAAAAAGTGAGAATACCACATCATATATGATATAAAATCACCAAGAATAGGGCTCAACAACGACTAAAATACTTGATATTACTAGGCGTTGTCAAACAACCCACACTTGTGCCTTGCTTGTCCCCAAGCAAGAGAGTTTTTAACAGATTTTAACTAAGACTCAAACATTTTTGAATGTGTTTAATTTCAAAGCTTATTGCCTCAGGAGTTAGAATGAAATAGTTTGTGAAAACATAATCAGAATATTCTTTGGAATTTATGACTTTCTAGAGAACCCATGATTACAAATTTTCTATCCACAATGAAGTGTACTTACTCATTCAGATTCTAAAGGCCATTAAAGAACTGTCCATGACTTTCGATGTTGTCCGTGTAACGAGCTTTCAGAAATACCATCCCAGACCAGACGATCTTAGGTGGCAAGGTGCATAAGGCCTACCTATTTTAGACCTACCGGCTCGAACAACAAAGGCTACTGATTGACAATTCCCTCCTAAATTCCAAACCTAAAATACTCCAATCTTCTAACTCATAAAACTCAACTTATTTGACTAAACTAATAGCATGATAACTACTAAATAGTATTTCTTGAAAAATACCAATGCTATAACATTCACAAATCATTCGTTTCAAAATTACAATCTATTGAAAATTTTGAAAAAGTTGCTAAAAATTTGAAAATTGGTTATTTCCTGCAAAAATTTCAAAAAACTACTCTTTCGACCGTCCACACCCCACACTTAAAACCATACAACGCCCTCATTGTACAAAAAAATAATTTCAAAACAAGGGAGAAATAGTTACCCCTTAGACGGTAGATTGCTTGATGGTAGTTGGTTGTCATAGGTACAAAAAAACGAACAATTCCTCGACTCAGAATTCAGGAGTTGTAGCGCAACAGTAAAACACGCCAGTGATCATGGCAAGTGGAGGGGGCACGGTGACCCCACACTTGCCTAAAACAACTCCTCCATTTGGTTATTACATGCATAACTCACAAAAACATTAAATGCAAACTAAACAAATACTAATGAAATATAAACAAGCAAAAAAAAATATAATGTCATATGTATAGTACATATATCCCAAAAAAGAAAAGAAAAGATACATCAATCGCCCCTGGGTTGCCTGGAAGGACCTGCCTCGTAATCATGAGCTCGGGCCGGGAATGGTCGGGGCGCTTCCCTGGTGTGCATCTATCTGCAAAAGTACCTCCCCGAACCACTCCAACTGATCCTCAATCCTAGCCACCCGATCCTCCAATCTACGGATGGCCGGTGTCTCCTCCTGCTGTGGCTGTGGTGGTGGAACTGGTGGTGCAACCCTCTGGCGATGCCTCGGCGGTCCCTCCTCGTGGGCTGGTAGTGGTGCCCTCGTGGCCTCTGTCGCCACTCTCATAAATCGCCCTTCCTGTGGCTAATGGATCAGGTGCATGTTCTCCAAGGCTCGCACCAATGTGCGCAGAGAAGGTATCGCCGTCAGGGACTCAATGGTCGCAACAGTGAGCAACCTATAAGATCGGGCTAGGCGGGTAATGTAATGCCCACCGGTCAAAGGATTGCTGGATGACATACCCGTTGCCCGGGTGAATAGGGAGATTGCCAAAGCGTATGGTAGATGGAGGAATCTAGTGGGGTCAAGGAGCACCCACATGTATGTCATGTCCTCAACGGACACCTTCTCACCCCCTCCCTCTGCATAATAGAAGTGGTGATGATGCAGTGCATAAGCCGGTGAAGTGGGTTGCGGAGATGGCTCTCCCTGGCCGACCCCGCCTCAAAGAAGACATTGGACAACGTGGCCCAAATGACAGCATTGGCATCCCGTGCGGGCTGCCCCTTAACACGCCCTCAGAAACGGCGTAAAATGGCGGCTCTGAAGATCCTCCTTGGTGTATATCTCCATGCGTCTCCCAAACTCCTGAAGACTGCACTCCCTGGGGACTCCCCCCAATCGAAATCTGACCATCCTGGATCGGACCTCCGCCGAGCCTGGCGCATAGTGGACCTTGGAGAGGAACTCCAAAAGAAGCTCTGTGTAGACGACATTGTCCGCGTTGGCCATAATCTTGCCCCAACCACGACATGTAAATGTAAACTCCCCATGGGACCAAGTGCGGTGAAGAAAGGGCTCGATCTCGGCCCAGAGTCCGGCCTCCATTAGAATATCTCGATCCAAAATCGTCGCCTCGAGAACCCGACGACCAATCAGTGCGTCCCACCGCTGTGTGTACTCGACCGAACTCTCCAAATCATTAGGAAACTGGAGAAAAGGATGGTTGCGCCTGAAATCCATCTGCACAAAACCAGCCACACAAAACAAAATTTTTTTGCAAAATAAGTCCTTGTCTTCCCCACCGAACCGCGGCACGGCCCAAGAACCACGGCGCGGCGCGGCGAGCGGCTGTTTCAAAATCCAAACCCCAACTCGCTAATTTTCACCTGTTAACTCAATCTAAAACCACTACAAGGTAGCCTAAGCACCGACTACCCCCTCTAGGGTGATCATTTGGCAAACAAAACACCCTACAAGCCAGCATTGCCGATTTCTAAGTTTTTCAGTTTTTAGAGAAATCATCAATTTTACGGCCTAATCGCTTGTTCTAACGAGTAAAAACAAGTTAGAATGACATAACTCAATTGTAGGAATCGAATAGTCGAGAAAAACACGAGAAATACTTCGGTTGATCGGAGCTCTGAGGCGCGTCGTGGGTTTCTGTGTGTGTAATAGTGAAAAGCAACGTACCTTATAAAGAAAAATCTGACCGATCATTTCCTGCGACGCGGATAAGTAGTAACCGCGGCGCGCGTGTTCCCAAATCAACCCCTGCGCATCGGGTTGTTCTACGATCCCGCGGCGAGCAAAACGCTATATCGCGACGCGGTATTCAATTTATCAAATTTCTTCATATGACCCCACACTTGCCTCGAACCAATAACACCTGCAATGACGATGATAATATCTTCCTAATTACTCCTAAGAAATACAGTACATACCTATAACAGATGGGTTGCCTCCCAACAAGCGTTAAGTTTAACGTCTTCAGCCAGACAGATTATTCCTTATACAGCTACGGTGGATCGTATGCCTTCTTTCTTTACTGATTCCCAGTCACCACCGTGTTAGTTCTATATGCCCAAGGATGATCATAAAATGATATTACTAATAATACATGATCCTATAGGGTCACACCAACAACAAGTTTGACACCAATTGATCATTTAGAATGCTAAATTTGATTTAACATTAAATGATACTAAACTTGCAATTTAATCTTGTAAGTTATTATTATTTGAGGTAAATAATAATAACTCAAATATTAAAGGTTGATCACAAATTCATATGTGATGAATTGATCATGTATAACAATTAAATTGTTTAAGTTGTTAAATGATTTAATTGATACATAAGTAAACCTTTTATTTAATTTAATTGATGAATTAAATAAAACATGTACATTACATATATATATATATATATATATATATATATATATATATATATATATATATATATATATATATATATATATATATATATATATATATATATATATATACATATTAATACAATTTACAATGCATGATTAAAAGGTTTAAATACATGATTTATGGATTAAATGTTATTCCATTAAGGAAATGCATAAAGGGTTATTATTTATAAAACTTATTAGATAAGTTTATAAATAATAAATGATATAGAAATCATTTAAAAGCCATATGATGGCCGGCCAACATGCACACACACATGCACATAAGCATGGTTAAAAGGGTTAAAAGGTAAAGGGGAATCTTGGTGCTTTCTAGGTATTGACCATGGGAACTATCAAGACTCATTTTCTCCTCTTTTAAGCTTATAATGGCCGGCTCCTTTGGGAGTTTTTTTGTGTGATTTATGCCTTCAAAGTTCAGCCAAAATAATCTCCAAACTCTCTCTTGAAAAGCCATCAAAATCGTTTTTGGTCTCAAGATAAAAGGAAGTTTGTTTTTGCAAGTTTGAAGACTAGCATCTTGGGTGTTCAAGCTTGTGGTGGACTAAGCTATAGAGGGATTATAACTTGAATCCTAGCCTCATCAAAATCGTCCAAACAAGGTCAAGAAGAAAGGTTATGTTCTTGAACTCTATCTATGCTTCTTCTTCATCTTATCTCTACATGCATGTAGCATGATCCTCTTGGAATGAAATTCGTGTTCATGATTTTTGCTTCCGTTGCAACTTCAAGTTTTTGAAACTCATAACATGAACATGGATTTACAACAATTGGTATAAGAGCCATGGCTATATTTCATGTTTAGATAATAAGTTTATTTGGATAAACTTGGTTTTTGGAAGCCATGAATGTTCATCTTCTTGAATGAAAGTTTCATGCATGGTTTCTTTGGCAACATGCAAGTATATTATCTATGATTTTATGTAACCAACTATATTTTATGATTGCATGCATTTGGTTACATAATTGTTGCCTTATAAAAACAAAGTGTTGATTTTCTTATGATTTTATGTGATAAAATGGTGCATAAACAAGCCAAGGACCATGTGTTGCATGTTTTGTGTTTAAATTCGATATGGTTGTAATCTATTCTTTTATTCAAATGGCTTGTAATAATAATTAGTTATTTCCTTCTTTTATTCATTTTGTAATTATTAGAATAGTTGTATTTTATATTTTTTACAAAATGTAACAAGAGAATGAAGTAAAAGGCCAAAAGAAGAATGCACCCAACAGCAACATTTTCTTGCATGGCTGCTGTCCAATTTCGAACCTGTTAAGAAGGTTCATAAAAAATTCATATCTTGGTCAATTGGTGATATACTTGTTGGTAACTTTAATATCTAGTATATACATTAAGTTTTAACAAGTATTAGCATCAAAATGGCCAAGAATGAAGTGAAGGAAGCAACAAAAACAACAAAAACCCTCCTGTCAAGGGCTGTTTCTGTCGCAAGTGTCAAGGAGGGGAAGAAAAATTCAAAAGCTCATTCCATGGTGCCAAGAAAGGAAGTTTCAAGTATCATTTGATGTTATAAGAAGCTTGGCAAAATTATAGCCAAATCGAAGATCATTTGGTTGAGTTTTTGTCACCTTTTTGTCCCTAGGTTTGGACTTGATATTTCATGTATGGCTCACATGAAATATCAAACTAGTTGGCTTGTGTTTATGCACCCATGCATGCATGTGATGATTGAATGTTTTGTTATTTTATTTTGTGGATGAAAATAAGATTTTGCATGCTAGACAACCTAGATAATTAAACATAATCATCAAGGAGTTTGTAATTTTCAAATTGACATATAAAACATAAGATGTAATACAATTGGTTTTATTAAAATGGGTTTTGTTATAAAACTTATAAAGTCAAGTTTTAAAAATGAATGAAACAAGAAATAAAATGGAGATTTTATGAACTCTTACAAACTCCAACCCTAAATAATAATGGTAATTATTTAGGATTAAAATTGGTTCTTATGTATGTGATCAAACTCAAACTTAATATTGGATATTAATTGTAATCTTGACCACAAACAAAGAATTAATAAAATGGAGATTTTATGATTAAAGGAACCAATTGACAAAATAAGATTTTAATGGTACCATGTTCATTGGATGCATGCAATGTACATGATACCATATGTTTTTTCAAAATTAGAATTGTAAAACATACAAATCCCTTTCGAAATACGAATCAATGCCGTCCCTCTTAAAGACACTCATGTATCACTTGTATTTCCTTATGGGATAAAGGATACCTAACCAATTGGAGTCTTCTTGTGATACAAGAGGTAGTTTTGCAATATTGATGGGATAAAGGACACCTAACCATTAATAGTTGTCAAAACTACACGTCCGTTTAAGTGGGATGATTCGTTTGGAAATCTCTTGTGATAAAGGTCACCTAAGCATTAGAATTCCAAGGCATAGATGGGATCAAACATGCCAAACTTATAAATGTTATAATGGGATCCCATAACTCTAGAAATTATATTTGGATATAATTGGTAAACCGTTACCTACCTTGTTGATTCGAATAGGCGGGATAAAGGATACTTAACCACTTATTTGTATTGCAATTTGGATTCTAGACCTTAATTAATTAAAGTTTATGAAACAAGAAAGGGTATCAATTATTAAGGACTTAATATCATAATTTACTAAATCGAACCTTGTTAAAATTTTGTAGATGGCACCAAACACAACAAACCCGGCTCCTAACAAAACCTCACTACGGTGTCTCCTTGAGGGAGAAAAACTTAACCACACCAACTTCTTGGATTGGTACCGTAGTGTGAGAATAGTTCTCAAACAAGAAAAGAAAGAATATGTTCTCAATGAACCACTTCCTGAAGAGCCCCCTGTCATTCCTAAGCCCGCACATGATGCATGGCTTAAAAAGATGGATGATTCCATTGATGCATCATGCCTCATGTTGGCAACCATGATTCCTGACCTTCAGAAGGACTTACAGAATCATTCAGCCTATGACATGATCAATCAATTGAAGGAAATGTTCCAACAACTTGCAAGAACGGAAAGGTCCGAAACTGTTCGGGCTTTCCATGCTTGCAAGATGGAGGATGGACAGACGGTAAGCTCTTATGTGCTCAAAATGAAGAGTCACCTTGATCATTTGGCACGTCTTGGAGTTTTGATGCCCGAAGAGCTAGCAACGGATATGATCCTTAACTCCTTGACAAAGTCGTTTGATCCCTTTGTCATGAACTATAACATGAATGGTTTGAACAAGACTATCCCGGAATTGCATGGGATGCTAATTACCGCAGAAAAGAATCTGCCTAAGAAAACCACTCAAGTTCTCATGATCAAGGAAGGTGGCACAAAGAGAACTAGACCCGAACACCCCACCAACTCCAATGGCAAGGGGAAGGCAAAGGTTGTCAAAGGAAAGGGCAAGAAAGTTGTCCAAACATCCCGTCCGCCCAAGAAGAAGGCAAAGGTTGCCAAAGAAGACGCGTGCTTCGAATGTGGCAAAGTTGGGCATTGGAAGAGGAATTGCCCTACCTATCTTGCGGAGTTGAAGAAGAAGAAGGTCGGTGAGGGCACTTCAGGTATCTATGTGATAGACCTAGAACTTTATAATTTATCTCCTAACACATGGGTATTTGATACTGGTTGTGGAACTCACATTTGTAATATGTTGCAGGGGTTCAAAAGGAGTAGGCGACTGAAGGAAAACGAGGTAGTACTCCGAGTTGGAAACAGTGCAAGGGTTGCGGTGGATTCAATAGGAAATTTTGATTTGTTACTACCTAATGGCTTGTATTTGACATTAACGAATGTTTATTATGTTCCTAGCTTGACTAGGAATATTATTTCGGTTGCTAAGTTGAGATAATGTGGATTTGATCTTTCCTTTATGAAAGATGATATTTGTGTTTACAGAAATAACGTATTCTATTTTGAGGCTAGGCCTTTAAATGGAATTTATGAAGTAAACCTTGATGAAAAGACTAACCATGGCTCTTTATACCACACTTTCACCAAGAGACCCAAATGTGATTTGAGTCAAATTTATCTATGGCATTGTCGACTTGGGCATATAAACAAGAATTGCATATCCCAACTTCAAAAGAGTGGACTTTTGAAGGAAAATGAGAATGACTCATTTGATATATGTGAATCTTGTTTACATGGCAAGATGACTAAAGCTCCTTTCTCGGGAACCAATGAAAGGGCAAAGGACTTGTTAGGAATCATACATACGGATGTATGTGGCCCTTTCAAGCCAATGACTAGATATGGTGAAATATATTTCATCACCTTCACTGATGACTTTAGTCGTTTTGGTTATGTTTATTTGATTAAACATAAACATGAGGCGTTTGAAATGTTCAAAACGTTTCAAAGTGAAGTGGAAAATCAACTCAACAAAACAATTAAAGTTCTTCGTTCTGATAGAGGAGGTGAGTACTTAACTACAAACTTCATGGATCATCTTAAGAGTTGTGGAATTGTTTCACAACTTACTCCACCTGGAACACCACAACATAATGGTGTATCTGAAAGGCGGAACCGAACACTATTGGATATGGTTCGATCCATGATGAGTAGAAGTACTCTACCTTTATCATTTTGGGGTTATGCTTTACAAACAGCTGCTCGCCTCCTAAACATGGCACCTACTAAGAAGGTAGATAAAACGCCTTATGCGATATGGCATGGAAGGGTTCCATCTTTATCCTATCTCAAGGTATGGGGTTGTGAAGCTTATGTTAGACAGGAAGCTTCAAACAAACTAGAACCCAGTTCAATCAAGTGTATCTTTGTAGGGTATCCGAAAGATTGTCTTGGATACTACTTCTACAATCCCATAGAGAATAAGATATTTATTTCTTGAAAAGCTGAATTCCTAGAAAACAAATTTCTGACGGAAGAGGCTAGTGGGAGGTTTGTGGAACTTGAAGAACTTCAGGAACCATAGCCTGATACACAAGAAATTGGATCTAGCATTCAACAAGAAATTGTTGAACCTGAACAAACAGTTGATCAGGAACAAATTGTAACACAAGATGTTCGCAGATCTGGTAGGGTTCGATTTGAACCTGAAAGGTATGGTTACCTTATGATGGAAGAGGAATGTTATACGATAGATTCTGATGAACCCATCAACTACCAGAGTGCAATGTCAGATCCTGAATCTGATAAATGGCTTGAAGCCATGAACACAGAGATGCAATCCATGCACGATAACCAAGTATGGGACTTGGTTAATCTTCCCACCAATTGTAAGACTGTTGGGAACAAATGGGTTTTCAAGAAGAAAACCGACGTGGATGGAAATGTTCACACTTTTAAGGCTAGACTTGTCGCTAAATGATACTCACAAACTCATGGTATAGACTATGATGAGACCTTTTCACCAGTGGCAATGATCAAGTCAATTAGGATACTTTTTGCCATAGCCGCGTACTATGATTATGAGATATGGCAAATGGATGTCAAGACCGCTTTCCTTAATGGACACTTATTGGAAGATGTCTATATGGATCAACCTGAAGGTTTTGTCGATCCTAAGCATCCAAACAAAGTGTGTAAGCTTAAAAGATCTATTTATGGATTGAAGCAAGTGTCTCGAACATGGAACATCCGCTTTGATGAAAAGATTACGAATTTTGGATTCATTAAAAATGAGGATGACTCCTGTGTTTACAAGAAAGCTAGTGGGAGCATAGTCATATTCCTAGTATTGTATATAGATGACATACTTCTATTTGGAAATGACATCCCAACCTTGAAAGGTGTCAAAACGTTCCTTGAGAACTGTTTCTCAATGAAGGACTTAGGAGAAGCTGCTTATGTATTAGGCATAAAGATCTATAGAGATAGATCTAAAAGACTTATTGGTCTAAGCCAAAGTGTATATATTGATAAAATCTTGAAAAGGTTCAAGATGCAAGACTCCAAAAGAGGATTCTTGCCAATACCACATGGCACCATCCTAAGTAAGTCTCAGTGCCCAAGGACTAAGACTGAACTTGAAAGGATGAAACATGTCCCATACGCTTCGGCAATTGGGTCCATCATGTATGCCATGTTATGCACTAGGCCCGACGTCTCATGTGCCTTAAGTATGACTAGTAGGTATCAACAGAACCCAGGTGAAGCCCACTGGACTGCTGTAAAGAACATTCTTAAGTACTTGAGAATAACTAAAGACATGTTCTTAGTTTACGGTGGTTTGGAAGAAAGCTTAAAGGTAAGGGGTTACACTGACGCAAGCTTCCAAACAGATAGGGACGATTCGAGATCTCAATCTGGGTATGTCTTTATTTTAAATGGAGGAGCCGTGTCTTGGAAGAGTTCCAAACAAGAAGTGATTGCACAATCCACTACAGAATCAGAATATGTTGCTGCTTCGGAAGCTGCTCAAGAAGCTGTCTGGATGAGAAAGTTCATTGAAGATCTAGGGGTAGTTCCTTCCATTCGGGACCCTATAGAAATCTTCTGTGATAATCTAGGTGCTATAGCTCAAGCAAAGGAACCTAGATCGCATCAAAAGACCAAACACATTCACCGAAGGTATAACTACATAAGACATGAAGTTAAGAATGGTGAAATAAGTATTCACAAGGTTCATACAAATCAGAATTTGGCAGACCCATTCACGAAGCCTTTACCCCAAGCTAAGCATGAAAGTCACGCTAAGGGTATAGGACTTCGTTTTTCTAATGAATGGATTTGATTTGTGATTAGTATTCTATGAATATGAAGCTATGTAAACAAAAATTATTATGTCATATATATGAGACGTGATGTTTCATTCATAATTTTGTGTTTTAATATTAGCATGTTTAATCCTTGAATAATCTAATTATTCTAAATGTCCATAGTCGATCATAGTTGTGGGAGCAATTATGAAGTAAGACTAATATGAATTGGATTGGTTGACTTTTATGGGTAAAAGTAGCAAAAGGTTGCAACCAAATTCATAGGTACTTGTCAGTGAACAAGTACTGGACTTGACCCGCTTCAAGATCACTCCATGGATCATTATCATAAGTGATTCTTGAATAAAGGTATTATCATTGTATCCTTAGACCTGAGATACATATTTAGGACTCAAGTATAGGGATTGTTGTGCTTTGATGTGGTTCACCGTTGTTCTTGAAATATAGACAACCATACAGACCATACTCATGTATAGTACTAACTATATAAGGGGCGTATGTAGTCAAGATGGGATTTGTTCCTCTTATGTGTTGAGAGTTAGACATCTAAGGCTCCTGATTGAAAGTTGAACATAAAATGAGAATGATTAAGATCCATGTCTCATGTTCAACATGATGTCTGTGACAAAGGGATAATTGATAGATAACCTTGTACATCAATTAGAGCCTCGTGCTTTTGAAGAATTGGATGTTGTTGAATGGCATTATGTCATGCATTATTGGGGGTAGTGAAATGTTGCTAGACGTTTACCACTGTCGATATCATTTTATGATGCAACCTTGTGCAAGTGGGAGATTGTTAGTTCTATATGCCCAAGGATGATCATAAAATGATATTACTAATAATACATGATCCTATAGGGTCACACCAACAACAAGTTTGACACCAATTGATCATTTAGAATGTTAAATTTGATTTAACATTAAATGATACTAAACTTGCAATTTAATCTTGTAAGTTATTATTATTTGAGGTAAATAATAATAACTCCAATATTAAAGGTTGATCACAAATTCATATGTGATGAATTGATCATGTATAACAATTAAATTGTTTAAGTTGTTAAATGATTTAATTGATACATAAGTAAACCTTTTATTTAATTTAATTGATGAATTAAATAAAACATGTACATTATATATATATATATATATATATATATATATATATATATATATATATATATATATATATATATATATATATATATATATATATATATATATATATATATATATATATATGTATACATATTAATACAATTTACAATGCATGATTAAAAGGTTTAAATACATGATTTATGGATTAAATGTTATTCCATTAAGGAAATGCATTAAGGGTTATTATTTATAAAACTTATTAGATAAGTTTATAAATAATAAATGATATAGAAATCATTTAAAAGCCATATGATGGCCGGCCAACATGCACACACACATGCACATAAGCATGGTTAAAAGGCTTAAAATGTAAAGGGGAATCTTGGTGCTTTCTAGGTATTGACCATGGGAACTATCAAGACTCATTTTCTCCTCTTTTAAGCTTATAATGGCCGGCTCCTTTGGGAGTTTTTTTGTGTGATTTATGCCTTCAAAGTTCAGCCAAAATAATCTCCAAACTCTCTCTTGAAAAGCCATCAAAATCGTTTTTGGTCTCAAGATAAAAGGAAGTTTGTTTTTGCAAGTTTGAAGACTAGCATCTTGGGTGTTCAAGCTTGTGGTGGACTAAGCTATAGAGGGATTCTAACTTGAATCCTAGCCTCATCAAAATCGTCCAAACAATGTCAAGAAGAAAGGTTATGTTCTTGAACTCTATCTATGCTTCTTCTTCATCTTATCTCTACATGCATGTAGCATGATCCTCTTGGAATGAAATTCGTGTTCATGATTTTTGCTTCCGTTGCAACTTCAAGTTTTTGAAACTCATAACATGAACATGGATTTCCAACACACCGTCCCTTCGTGACCCACTGCTCCTCAACTTTCCTAGGTCGTATGGCTTGCCGGTCCTTCTGCTGCTGCCCGGTTGCTGCTTTCTGATTAACTCCCGTGAATACTTGGAGGTAGCTTTGAACCTCCAAGCTCGATCCTTCCTTCTATATCTCTTCAAAATTGCTAACTTGATGTGAAGCATGCTCAGTACTACTCCCAATAGTTGTTTTGTGCCTCGCTTGTTACTCACATATTGCGTGTTATCTTCAGTTTGCAATTTTGGCTTGCAGTACCAATAAGGATTTTCCAGTCGGATGGGATTGGAAGACAACATATCAGGATGCTTCCATATATCTTCATCAATGGTATTGATCACATCTAATTTTCCATTCATGAATGGATCATGAGTGGCGATAAAAACATGTTTCTTGTTGTTTTCAAAAACCAACTCGTCGAGATGATCTTCTTGATCATCGTCCAGCAGGTAGATCGATACCAAGTGTGAGCGACTAGTTTGATCTGGTAAAGGTACGGTTTCACTCATCACCAGATCCTTACTTTCAAAATACTCAAAATTTTCAAAAATTATAGGTTCGGGGGTAGTATTGTCATCTACACCCCCTTCCCGAATAGTATCAACAACTTCAACACTTTCGGGAGTCGTTGGGCTGGGGTCTGTACTGTCACTTACAGCGTCCTCCTCAACATCCTCATTAACCAAATTGTCTGATGATGGTACAGATTCACACATCACCATATCAACATTATCAACATTTTCAAAAACATCAAAAACATCAAAATTTGTTGAGTCAGGAGAAGCATTGTCACCTGCAACCTCTTCCTCAACAACATTTTCGACCCTCTAAGTGGTCTCTTGACTTTCCCAAGGTGTAGGCCCTTCCATCACATATTCAGGTGATGCAAGTTCACACACAGTATTGTTGGTATAAAAATCACTCGCCTCATGTTCTGGCGAGGGTGGTGAACATTTCCTACTTTCCTCAAACTTATCTAATGAAACTTGCAATCTTTCAAGAGCCTCAGCTTGGTCCTTCTGCACTTGGTAGGTATCAGTCATGAGCTCCAATATTTGGGCCAAAGTTACCGAATTTTCAGGTTGAGATGACTCCTCGGTCCGCCATCCATTGTCATCGAATGATCCATTGTAGCAATCATCCTCGTAATAGGTGTCGGCTGGATTTTTATAATACTCATAATACTAATCCAGGTACATGTAATCGGCCATTATGAAGACATACACATACCAAAAATCATCAACCTAAAATCCAATATCAAAAATCAGAAACTAAAATCCTACAGATTGCCTACTCTCAAGCTCACAACTCCCTGACAACGGCGCCAAAATTTGACATGCCTAGGTCATCATGCGGTCAGAAATAGTAAAATACCTCACTCTTACACTAGTATAGTGGTAGTCAGGGTCGATCCACAGGAGTTACATGGTCAAGGTAGGCAACAGATTACCAATTGTAGTGTCACTCTACAACCAGAGGATCTAGTTTCTAACTCTTACCGAAAACAGTCCCAAAACATAAAATCCAACAATTCCAAATTCAAGCATAAAATAAAACTAAAATCAGAACCAAATATTAATCTAATTACTTAATGGAATCAGAAATGCAATTCAGAAATAGAAGCAATAGAGATCAAGCCAAAACAATCAAACATCAAAATTCATTCAAATTCATCCAAAGCATTAAAAAGGTAAAAAGAGACAATTAAACATAACCGAATGATTAACTTTATAAAAACTCAGATCCAAACTTGTTCAAAATAGAAAACATAAAAGTTCATAAACTTAAACCTAATGCTAATGGTTGTCACACCCAATAACACTAGCCAAGCTACTAAAAACTACTAAACTACTTGAAAATTAAATGAGAAAACAGAACTACCACGTATGGTCGACTGAAAACTGAAACTCGGAGTGAAAGAAGCCTCGGGTGTCGTTCCTTTGCCAATTCTTTGCTGCTGATTTCGACCTAGAACCCTCTATTTATAGTTTTACAAAATAAGAGGCCGCGTCGCGCGTACTTAGAATCCGCGTCGCGTGTATGGGTTTATCACCATTTTTTCGGCATTTGAATTCTTCTCACCGCCTCATTGCTGACTCAGCGCGTCGCGCCCTTGTACGTCTCCACGGTGCGCGTGCTTATTCGACTCTTTTGGCTTTATCTCCAAACTTCTTCCTTTTGTATGCATTTAGCCCCTGTTTACATCTTTTCTTTCTAAACAAGCACTGACACAAAAAGTGAGAATACCACAGCATATATGATATAAAACCACCAAGAATAGGACTCAAAAACGACTAAAAATACTTGATATTACTAGGCGTTGTCAGGAGTACCATTGACCTTGAAGAAATTCAAGAGTCAACCAATTAAGTAAGCTTAGAAGATACTAACACTCAACCAGAGGAAGAAGTTCTTGGTGAACCGATAAAAAACTTGTTACCTCTTAGACGTTCTAGTAGAGTTAGCATGCCACCCGAGTTCTATGGTTTTCATATTACTACGGATGGAGACACGTTTATCAGTGATAGGCCATTGGTAAATTTGGATGAGCCAGCTAACTACAAGGAAGCAATGACAGGCCCTGAGGCTGCTAAATGAAAAGATGAATTGGACAACGAGATCAAGTCCATGTATGACAACCAAGTTTGAAATTTGGTTGATAATGTACCAGGTCGAAAGACAGTTGGGTGCAAATAGATCTTCAAGAAGAAGACCGACATGGATGGAAAGGTACACACCTATAAGGCTCGCCTGGTTGCGAAGGGATTTACCCAAACCCCTGGGATTGACTATGATGAAACCTTCTCACTGGTAGCCAAGATAAAATCTATTTGGATAATGCTCGCCATAGTGACATTTCATTATTATGAAATTTGGCAGATGGATGTCAAGACTGCTTTCCTTAACAGGAAGTTGGATGAGGATGTTTAGATGAATCAACCAGAGGGTTTTGAAGATGTAAAGTTTCCCAATAAGGTGTGCAAGCTTGAGAAATCAACCTACGGATTGAGACAAGCTTCTCGCAGCTGGAATCTCTGCTTTCATGAGAAAGTCAAAGAGTTTGGTTTCTCTAGGAGTGAAGATGAGTCTTGCGTCTATATCAATGCTAGTGGGACTATAGTAACTTTTCTTGAGTTGTATGTCGATGACATACTACTCATGGGAAACTACATTCCAACCTTGCAAGAAGTTAAACCTTGGCTTGGAAAGTGTTTCGCCATGAAATATGTTGGAGAAGCTGCCTATATTCTTGGGATAAGAATATTGGGAGATAGAAAGAAGCGATTAATTGGACTTAGTCAAATTACACACTTGGATAAGGTACTAAAGAGGTTTAATATGAAAAATTCCAATAAAGGAAAGCTACCTATCCAAAGCAATGCCAAATTGAGTAACACTCAAAATCCATGTACAGATGAAGAGATAGCAGATATGAGTCGGTACCTTATGCTTCGGCTGTAGGGTCTATCATGTATGCTATGACATGTACTCGCCCTGATGTGTCCTTTGCTTTGAGCATGGTCAGTCGCTATCAGGGGAATCTAGGTAGAGCTCATTACACAGTGGCCAAAAGATTCTCAAGTATTTGCGGAGGACGAAGGACATGCTTCTGGTCCTTGGTGGCAGTGATACGTTGAGAGTAAGTGGGTATAGTGACACCAACTTCTAGACAGATAGAGACAACTTTAGGTCTCAGTCGGGCTGGGTGTTTCTTCTAAACGGTGGAGCACTTACATGGAAGAGTTCCAAGCAAGAAATGATGCCTGATTCAACTTGTGAATCAGAGTACATAGCTGCAAGTGAAGCGTCAAAAGAAGCGGCTTGGATGAGGAATTTCATCGGTTACCTCAGAGTAGTCCTGAGCATTCAGGAGCCAATGGAACTCTTCTGTGATAATGAAGGAGCGGTTGCCTTGACTAAGGAACCGAGATATCATGGAAAGTCTACACACATCGACAGAAAATACCACTACATCAGACATAAAGTAGAAGAAGGTTACCTCATCGTGGAGAGGGTATCATCTGAAGAGAACCCTGCAGATCCTTTGACGAAGGCTCTAGGTAGGGTCAAGCAGAGTCAGCATGCTAGGAGCATTGGTCTAAGAGATGATATTAGTTTTAGTAATTAGATAGTTATTTTGATACTTGTAACAATGTAAATGTAATTGATTTTTGGTGATGAAATAATAGAGAATTATTTATGAGTATTGTTTACTTGTATTTGTCTATTGGTTATTATTGTGTTTCATTTTGCATGTTTTACTTTCCGAGTAATTTGATTATTCAAAATTTCACAGTCAGTCATACTTTTGGAAATAAGTAGTGAATTAAGACTGCCATGAATTGAATTGTAGATTGTCTAAGTATGTTAGACATAGCAATAACATTGCTGCAATGTTCACGAGTACTTAGAAATGGGGATTTGAGTACTGGATAAACCCACCCTCAGATAATTACTTCATGGATTATATCACGTCACGAGTAATTCTAAATAATATCTTATGATCTTAAAACGGATATATATGAGTTGCAATTTAGAAGTCGCTTGTACATTGGTAGTGCGTAAACGCATCAGTAACTCGATGTTATAAAACGTACTGTCATACACTATTTGATGAGTAAAAGATACAAGCATATGAGTCAAAGTTTATTCGTTCCTTTTGTCCTAATGGGAAAAGCGATATCTTTGGGCCCCTCGGTGATTTGGCATTGACTGATAGTGTTGGGCGCAGCTAGGACTGAATTGATGTGTTCAATTAGAAGTCCTATATAATCACAAATCAGAAATCGGGAAACAAAGTCTTGGACATCGAGATTAATTCCAATCCATGTCTCATGTCCGAATGATATCTTGTAGAACGGAGGATCATATGAATCACTTATCTTAGGATGCGTAACTGACTAGGTCAGAGTTCGGTAGTGACTTTTGGAAGCTACAAGCTGCTGATCGATTTAGAAGTTATGCTGGTAGTTATGGTCACAGACTTATCCAAGTGAGAGACTGCTGGATTAGGTGTCTAAGCCATGACTATAATTGGTATAAACTTGATTGATAGTAGAACAGTCCTTTTGGGTTGCTCTCAACGCTAGCAATTGGACATTATAACTTTTAGAGAAAAGGTTGATTTATTATATGATTAATAAATCAAAATAAATAGTTTATTAATATATTATGAGGATAATATATTAATTAGAAATAGTAATATTTAATTAATAATTAATCATAAATTAATTAGAATTAATTTTAGGATTAATTGGATTAATTAAAAGTGTAGGAGCTGAATTGTAATTGTTCAATAGTTGGCAATATATATATATATATATATATATATATATATATATATATATATATATATATATATATATATATATATATATATATATATATATATATAATTAACGAAATTTTAAGGATAAATATCCTTATAATTTTTGAAATATATATGAGATAAATAAGGGTTTCAATTTAAGATAAAAGGTTTATCTGGTTTAAATTCAAATAAGGCTTATCTATAAGGCTTATTTGCTAAAACATTGAGGTTATAAATAGGGGCCCCTGGATCCCCATTTTCTGCGCCACCTACATAGACCTCCTCCCCTCTCTCTTTTGTTTTCTTGCTTGCTAGTTTTGGGTGTGAACCATTTGAGGCACGACGCTTGTGGTGCTTGCTTCCAACGAAAGAAACAAAAGGTTAGTAATTCTTAATCATCTTTTAGAAATTGATTTTGCCATAGGGTTCTTAATTATAGTTTTAATTAGAGAAAACATAGATCCTTAGGTTGCATATGAACTAAATAATATAAGTTTATTTGTTATTCTTATTTCCTATTAGTTTGTTTGTATGGTTGATTATAACATAAGCTTCTGTGTTGTTGCTTGTTAGTCGGGCGATCTGTTCTTCGACTGCGGGGCCTGATAACCCGTCTGAGTGAGTGGTGGCCTGATAGCCCTTCTTGGATAGGACCGTGCCCTGAAAGCCTGTCTGGGTGGATGATGCCCTTTGTGGGTGGGACCGTGCCCTAATATGTGACAATTGTAAATTCTAGTCAACAAAAGTCAACTGTAGCCGAACAAGAGTACATTGACTCATATAATGAAAAGTAAATTGCATAACTTTTAGGATGTATTATGGGATATTATAATACTACACACACTATTCCCAAAACAATTGTCATACAAACGTTATAAAAACGGTTAGTAAAACTACACTGAAAGGGTAATTCCTCGAAAATCTTTCAAAATCTCAACTATCGAAACATGAACCACTACACTCAGAAAAATTCTGATTTCACCAATCAATTCGGAAACACATTCAGAAAATACCCAAGTTCCGAACCAAGATCGGAGGTTGATCTTCAGAACTTAACACCTGAATCGGAACCTCGAAACACCCTCCGAACCACCCTCGGAAACTCGTTCAAATCCTGAAACAAATCTCGGAACTCTCATCCACACTCTACAACACTTTCATAAACATTGGTTTCGGAACCTAATGTTCGGGCTCTCTCAGTTGGGGATCCTCAAATCGGATTTCGGAATTTCCAATTCGGAGCCTCTTGACTTCGGAGCAGCTATAATCCGAAATCGCCACCTGACTCGGAACTTGCAAGGAGTTCAGGTTCCGAGTGAAACTCGGAGACTAACTCCGAAACTATCCTCTAATTCAGAACTGAATATTGTCGAACTCCATCTGATTTCTGAACATGTCCCGGAGACCCCATTTTCGGATTCCTCACTTTTAGAACTTACCACTCTCGCGTGCAACGTCTACTTCATAAGAGAAGGCCGTTATCAAAATCCTTACACTCATCAACTTCCAAATACAAATTTCCAACACACCTGTCACTCAAATCACAAAGTCAAATACTACTAAGTACACCTATGACCGAGTGATTTGACTTAAAGTTAACTAACTCTCCACTTAATCAGTTCCCCATGCACATTTGAACCCATAAACCACGAACCTTCCCTCACCTCTCTCTCAATTTTCTCTAAACTTTCTCTACTTTCTTTCCACACTCAACTCTCACCACCTTTCCTTCAAACCTCCTGCCTCACCAGCACCACCATGAACCACCACCGTCCTCCACTTCCTTCAAGTGTAAATCACTTCATTCTTGGTAAGAAAGCTTCTTTTATGATTCTAAGCGTTATTACACAACCTTTAGTTCATTTACACACAATAACATTTCGTAAAACCGTTGGATATTAACTTTATCCGAAGGTCCTTAAGTTCCGAGAATCCCAAACTTTCGTCCTTGCCGATGAACTTCCAAACCCACATTCGCTTCTCGACAGTGACACGCTTCAAGGGTGTGCTTCATACCCCTCCTTTCCATTTTTCAGCAACTTTTAGGGGGAGAATACAAGTCCTTACGTTATAAATTTGTTTTCTACACGTTTGAATGTGTTTACATACCTTTTAAACGACTTACACTAGTTACAACTATTATTTCTTGTGGAAGCCTCCTGGTTCGGACCACGTTCGGAAATCCGGTTGTCGTCCACATTATCAAACCTTACTGTTATATAATGGACGCTAACTATAGCCCTTTTTCGCAAGAACTATTAGTTCCGAAATGAACTATCACACCATATTCATAAGAATACGTTCTGTTACAACAAGAAGTGCTATAAATAAACTATTATAGGAATAGTTTATGAATACTTTGTTTTTCTATGACATATTGAAACAATACAAAGTCTTCATATAGAAGTATATAAATTTCTATACTTTACAACGTTATTTTTGATAAATAAGATAACGGCGGGGAAACAAAGGATTTTCTTAACAACTAAACGTACACGGATTGATATTACTTACATTTTTGTGAGACGGGTCTTTGCAGTACTTTTAAGTACTTACACTATAAGTTCTGACATTTATAACCAGAGTCTCGGTAAGAGAGCGTGACACTTGTGTATAGATCTATACGGGATTGACAACCCCGCACCTGCGCTGTTAGCTGCAGCTAGACTGGCAGGTCTGAGGTGACAAATGTCATAACAGTCCGACGCCTGAAGAACGTCGAACCAGTCCTACATGGTTACAGTATGGTTATAGGACGTCTCACAAAGAGAATAAAATAAACTTTATACATTTGCTTATGTGAAAATATACATTTACAATATCGCTACACTACAATCTACTTTACATATAAATTTTTGGGTTTTAAGACATGAAACATTTTGAAATTTAGAAAATATTGAACTTTCTTGAGCATTCAGAATACCACGTTTTACAAGGAAATGGATTTTCTCACACAAATTACTTATGAACTCACTAACTTTATTGTTGACACTTTCCAAACTACTCGTATTCTCAGAAAACCAGTAAGTAGTCTTCAAGCAATGATGGAGGGATGCTACTACGTCTTAACTATGTATTTTGATATCATGTGTAATTGTAATGGAAACAGCAACATTGAAACTTACGTAACTTTTACGATTACATCATGATGGTTGAGATTGCTTGGATTCATTATTACTTTTACATTGTTATGATATTGTTCATGAAGTCACCCACCCTCGAACGTTTCTGCCAGTACGGTTTGGGGGTGTGACATAATAGCCCGACTGGGTGGGTGGTGCCCTAATAGCTCTTTTAGGTAGCACCATGCTCTGATAGCTCGACTGGGTGGCAAATGAAATGTTGCTGTGAATAGGATTATGTGATGGATCGTGTGGTATCTTGGGAAACTCATTAAGCTTTGTGCTTACTCTTTCACCCTTACTGTTTTTCAGGTATTTGCTGGCTTAAGCTTGGAGCACGGCGCAAACGTACTGCATCTGAGGTTTTGATAATTAAGTTTTCCGTTGGATAATGTTTGTAAACGTTTTTTATAGATAGAAATTCTAATTTTTGAATAACAAGTTTTAATTTAGATGGTTTTTAATTAGTAACCCGTTGTATGTATTTGAACCGTTTTAAAAAAAATTTTACTACTGGATTTGGGACGTTACACACATACACACACATTCGTTTATGGCATGTTAAGAAACTTATTGAATTATGCAAGAAAAGATGAAATTTACCTTGTTTTCATCCAATCAGAGTTGAATAATCCCATTTGGATTACCCGACTCATCTCACGGATTCTCGAAAGCACTCTTTAATCCAAAATAGTATGGAGAATCAAGATGTTTGATTACATATTTGAGCCTCAAAGAAACTTGAGCATGACCCTTTGTACCGTGTAGGGACCATGTCGACATTATTGAATGAACTCTTGGTAGGCCACCAGGGGAGGAAAATCTTTGGCCGTTTACGCCTTCCTAGTGGACTCGATGACTCAAAGACAAGAGTTCAAGTATTGCTTGTCGAGCTGCGATTATTCCATGTCACTTGAGAAAGAATAGGTGGCGGCACCCACCGTGGATACGGCCGGTGAGGAGGGGAAGTCGGATGGACCATATTTGGAGAGAGAAACAGAGAGAGAGAGAGAGAGAGAGAGAGAGATGGGAGAGAATGAGGGATTATAGGAGTTGAAAATTTTAGAAAAATATTTGATTACTCTACTGCCCTTATGCAATATTTAATTTAATTTAAATGTATTTATAATTACAAAATACCCCTTAATAATAGTCGTTGATCTAAAATAATAGATGGTTGAGATTTGGTCTCAAGTTCTCAACCTTTTTTTGGTCCTCGGTTGATCCTTGTTCTAGAGGTTCAATTGAGGACACCAAAAATGTTGAGAACGTGAGGAGAGATCTGGATCAATCATTTTATAAGGGTATATTAGTAATTTTGTATTTAAGTTAAATTTAACATATTTTAATTAAATGATAATTTCCTAAAATCGAATATTAATGATTGCAGTTACCTAAAAATAAGGAATTAATTAATTTTTATTTCTTTTTGTTATTAACGGAATATAAAAATAATTGTTATAACTTTTTCTCTCACGATAATAAAAATCATTTTTTTTCTAATTTATCTATGGATCATAATACTTATAATCATAGATTAATAAAACATATGAATACAAATGTAATCATAAACGAATAAAAAATAATTTAGAGAGAAAAATTCAATACAATTATAAACATAAACAAATAAAACATATTGCATAAATAACTAGTATATTCATCTATTCATAAATGAATAACACAACAAAGGGAAAATATACAATGTCATAATTAGGTATTTTTATTATTATCATAAATGAATACAACGCAACATAGAGAAAAACTGAAATTCTACAAATAACTATTATTCCATAATAATAAATGTATAAGCCATGATCTTCTCCACTTTTGGTTGTACATTAGCATGCCAATACTTCATTCCAAAAGGATCGAGATATCTTGATATTCTTGATTTTCTCTGTACATTGTAAAATACAAAATACAAAATAAATATATCAATAACATTAACTAAATTAAAAATAATTTGAAAAGACTCAATGACAATAACTAGTACAAATCATGTAATCATCAATGAATAAGACATTGTAATCATCAATGAACAATGTTATTTATTACATTTAACTCATTTAATGTTAATGTTAATCTATCTTCATCAGTGAAAAAACATTGATATGGATGACCCCTGTAAAGATAAGGATTCAGTGAAAGAACATTTATATGTTAACATTGATATCGATCATCTTTATAGTTATATGGATATATTTACAGTCATATGGATCATTTATATGTTAACTGTTGTCGCCAAAATATTCTAAGTATGATGCGGAAAGAAACGATTTGCGAAAAGTAAAGTTTCGAAAGTGGAAGCTTTCGGAAGAGGACAAGTCCGAAGACTTGAAGTGGGTGCGGAATAATAAAGAGATATAGCACTTAGAATAGATCTTAATAGCTCAACAATACAAAGAGTGAATTAACAGTTAGATAATAAGAGTTGTAAAGACAGGAAGATTAGATTGCTAGAAATGTAAAGACATGAAGAAATGCAGATAAGAATAAGAGAATTGATAGAATGAGATATTATATTGATAATTGTAAAAGTGGTACACAAAGTCTCTTAAACTCATGAGAACTGAAGAAAGATATGGTCTTCCTTTTATAGACTAAGGAAGGACCTTCGGATAAAGACCGATGGACTGAAGAGCAGACAACACGTCTCTTTTCAGTCAGACAGCAAGGGTAAATCTAATATAATAATACAATGTCAGACTAGGGTGGCTTATCTAGAATAAGATAATACTATAAGTACAACTGACATGCTCCTAAAGGGACACGCTTGATCTAGTCTAATAATCTCCTATAAGTTGAAGTGCTTATCCTTTGTCTTATCTTCAAGTTAGACTTCAGGTCTTCAGTCTTCTATATTGAATGTTTAAGTAAGGAAGTTCCCATAAGTTGTTTATATTGATGATCCGAAATCCTGAATGGATTTTGGAGTCCTGGCATTTCAGAATCAGAGTAACTTCTGAACTTGTTCTTCATGGTCTTGAATGATCTTTTGAGTTAGTTCAGAACATGGTCTTCCGAACTGTGTCTTTTATGAAGTGTATGTTCTGATCTTGATAATATAGACTTGGTTGAAGTTCCGAAATCCAAGACTGGATTTCGGACAAATATAAAATGATCATTACACAAGTTATCCAGAACCATAAGTATATTCATTAAGCACATTCAGAACATACAATTAGAATATTTAAAACATAACAAATGTTCAATACTTAAAACATTCATGCGAAATACTTGTTCAATCATTCCATTAAAATAACTAACATCAAATACTACCAAAAGTAACAAACTCAAAGACTGAGTTGGTGAACGACTCATCTTTTGCACTAACACTT
The DNA here is from genome assembly GCA_023525715.1 of Cichorium intybus. Lineage (NCBI taxonomy): Eukaryota > Viridiplantae > Streptophyta > Magnoliopsida > Asterales > Asteraceae > Cichorium > Cichorium intybus. The sequence goes on along the minus strand of CM042017.1, from coordinate 63,755,921 downwards.
CCACCTTCGGTGACCAATCGAAGGGTTTGAGTCGAGATCTTCAGTGTGCTTCCAGAATACCTTGTTTCACCGCATATGACCAGAAATTTCTTACTGCTAGCATCTATTGCATCCTCAGTAGCATTTCCTTCTTGGCTGGCTTCGGGTTCCGAGTGTGAGGATTTCTTTATAGCTTTGATGTATTCTTTTATCATCACACTGGGAATTCTTATGATTTGCTCAACACGTAAGAAGAGAGAGGATCCTTTTCTAGCTGAGTCCTTATATACCAATCCACCAGTTCTTGGAATTGATCATCAGGGTGATTCCTCACATATGTAAACAGCTCACCAGCTGCTGCTCAGAATTCTTCCAAAAGACCATGAAGAAATCGCTTTGCTGCAATGTAGGCGTCTTTTGAGTCATGATTCCTTTCTGATTTGGATTGCAACTTCATAACGATTGAATAGATGTCAGCTGGGTTCATCATTATGAAATCAGCTTCGGTTATCAGAGAGCTAGTATTCTGATCGGATTTTCTGACAATTTCATATTCGAAAAAGTTAGCCTTTTGAAATGTTCTTCTTTTGACGCTGACAACCTTTATTATGGGTTCGATTGACCATGTTTTGAGTTGGGGTTGAATGAAATTGTTCAGAAACATTTGGTTTCTAACTCTGATGGCCAAGTCTTTGTTGATTTTTGATAATCCTAAGAAGTTGAGAGAGTAGACATATTTGTCTCTATTGGGAGTCAAAGGGATGTCCCAGTTTTGCTCAGAAGTTGGAGGAGGATTGTATGATCTTTGAGGTTTGAAATCTGAATCATTTAAAGCTCGGAACATGAAGAGTTTTGAGAAATCGGGTTTGGATCCACTTGTTTCGGCAATGAGTGGATTAGAGATTTCTTGGTCAGAATCTGTTTCAAAACCTTCAGCATGTAAATATGCCTTGGCAGTAAAGTATTCATCTTTCTTGACTTTGGTTTCTGGTGAGTCTGAATCTCGTATCGGAGAATACAGAATGTTTTCCTCTTCGGATTGGCTGGGGATTTCTATTGTTGGAGGAGGTTTTAGAGGAGAATTTGTTGTGTGCATTGTTTCTTTTGGGGTTTCCTCATAATTCTTTTGAGGAGACTTTCGAGGATTATCTTCAGTAGTCTTCTGAGGAATTTCAGTGGACTTTTGAGGGTTTTCTTCTATCGACATCTGGTGTTGATTCTCATTAGTTTCAGTGTTGGTTTCTTTATCAGATCCATCATGGGCTTTTTTGCCTTTAGGACCATCATTTCCTTCCTTTGTTCCACTTGGACCTGCAGATGTGTCGATTATCATATCACCAGTTTTAGTTTCTTTTGATTTATCTGCCTCTCCCCCTCCTGGGGCTCCTGCAGGAACTGAAGGGGGCACAGGTAGGCGACCTAAAATTGATTCAAGTTTAGTAGTGACATCGAAAAACAGGTTATTGAGATCCTCAGTAAGCGGTTTAGATGCCATTTCTTTGAAGTCTTCCATAACTTGAATGTTCAGACTGGTGCAGACTTTTATCTGCTGAATTGGACCGTCCATCGTTATAGTTATCGATTGCAGGGTATGTGTGATGATTTGTAAGAGGAGAAAGAGAGTTTTTCTGAGAGAAGTGTTCTCGGAAATAACTCCACTAAGATAACCGGACATATTATCAAGTAAAGAATTAAGTTTGACATCCACTATCTCCACAAGCTCAGGAATTTTCTTCCGACATTTTTCTACTTCGTCTAACATCTTTTGGGCAGTCTTCATCATATTGGTGGCATCTGTTTGCCGATGATTATCAATGTTCGTTAATCCGTCTGACAGAGCTCGTTCGACCTCATTGTCTAGGTGAAGAAAGACTTCTTTCTTCTCAAACTCTGCTACTCTGGCCTTAAGGTCCGAAATTTCTTTGAGCAGAGCTTCTTGATTCTAAGAAGATTTGGCTTTAAGTTCTGAGATTTCTTTAGATAAAGCTTCCTGATCCTGTGAAGCTTTGAGTTCTGAAATCAAGGTGGTTAAGGCGTCGACCTTTCGATGTAAATATTCATCGATGACTAGGGAGAGTTGGTTTGGGTAGGAACAATGTTTTGGGGAGGAACAGTGTTTTGGGGAGGAACAGAAGTGTCAGCTTTGTCTGTCGATAAGTTGGAGTCACTAAGGTTGATTGAATGAACGTTGGTGGAGGGTTTGTTAACTTCTTGATCAGTGGCGAATATTGAATTTCCGACAGGTATGGATTGGGTTTCGGAGAATATCTTTCGGGAGCTAGATTCAGCAGGTTGAGGATTGGTGGATTTGGTTAGTAAGTCTTGTTTCTTCTGAAGATCTTGAAGAATGAATTTGTCCCATGTCAGAGGAACAATTGAGGATTCATAACGATTGGTTAGTAAGTCTTGTTTCTTCATAACGATTGAACAGGAGTGTCTACTAACTTGTTAAGGGAGGCGCTCAGAAAAGAGTCAATCTCAAGAGTGAGTTTGTTGATTCTTTTTTGTTTCAGCTTTATTGATTCATCTTCATCTGTGGAAGGTGGACCAAGATCTCTAAGGATATCAAGCTCAATGTTCTTGATGTTAAATTATTGTTTGAGGCGGTTAATTAACAACGTCTGTTCATTGACAACAGACTGAAATCGCCAGGCGTCAAATGGGTTTGCATCCGCAGGGGGTTGAGTGCGATCTGGAATAAGAACATCTATATGTGCAATTTTGGGTTTATCAATAACGTTTTCTTTTTCTTTAAGTTTGGATGGTGAGTTCTATTTTTCCACCCGTGGAATTTCTTCCACAGTGTCTTCAGAGCCTGGAGAGTTTTGTCTTTCCTCGATTTTCTCAGACCCAGAATCCTTAAGTCCCCAGTCTACATTCTATAGGGATATAGAAGTTAGAAAAATAGAATGTGGAAACAGATTTCAAACTATATCAGAGAGTTCACAAACCTAATTCTCCACGAGGATAGATAAGTTTAGATCAAAGAGTGTTTTAGAATGCCAAAAGTGTTAAATGCAGTTATGCAAATTTTTTTGAACCAAAAGATATTTTCTGAGTAACAGTTGTGAAGGTCAGTAAGTTTAGATGGAGATAAAAGGGGATTAATTTAGAAGAGAGAAAGTAGAAACTCAGACGGAATGGGTGAACTAGAGAGAGATTTAGAAATGGTTTGGAGAGAGATAGGGGAAGGAATCAGAAAGAGATTCAGGGGGAAGCAGAAAGAGATTCAGGGGGAAGGGGGAATCAGAAAAAGATTCAGAAAGAGGGAAGGGGGAATCAGAAAAAGATTCAGAAAGAGGGAAGGGTAAATCAGAAAAAGATTCAGAAAGAGGGAAGGGGGAATCAGAAAAAGATTCAGAAAGAGGGAAGGGGGGAATCAGAAAAAGATTCAGGGGGATAGAAGTTAGCAGAAATTTTTAATACGAAAAGACTTAGTAAAGAAAAGAGTACATATGAGGATTTTTTTGTTTTTTATTTTTCGGTTGCTTTGTTGGGGGATGGTTCTGATCCTTTCTTCTTTGATTTCTTTGGGGCAATGCAGTCACAAAGTGGATGAGGAGTGTAAGGAGGTATGTCCTTGGTTTCAGCGAGATGTGAGAGCAGTGATGATTCTTTGGGGTCAGCCAAATTTAATAGGGAGTCTGGCAGCTTTCTGAGTTTACCAAAAACCGTATCAGGCTTTGGTGCGTAAGGCTTAGCTTCTGGTATTTCCAATTTGTCATCAGAGGGAGTTGGGGAGGGAATTGGAACTTTATAGTTTTGGTAGATATGCTCGATGCACATAGCCTAAAATCGTGCTGAGTGGATCTTTCCTTTGGATTTCTGAGAAGTGGGAATGTAAGAGAGAAAATCCTCAAAGAGTATGTCGGCATAGTCAATTTCATGGCCAGTGTATAGACTCCAAAGAAGTTCAAGAAAGCGTTTGTTCAACTGGTCTGTACCGCCTAGTTTACCAGTTAAGCATTTGATAAATATAGTGAATCAGACACTACCAGAGAGGCGAGATGTGTCCTTTAGATAGTTGATAAAGTTTTGATAACTTGTAAGCGTATCCCATCTTGTAGATCATGGATTCGAGTTGATGAGGGGGAGGGTGATCAAAAATGGCTTTATGGTATGGAAGATGTAGGGCAGCAGCAAATACTTCCTTATCTAACTTAACTTGACTATTATCAAGGAGGGTGAGAATGTAGGAATTTTGAACCTTTTTAGCGGTGGTGACGGTGTCGTGTAATAAGGAAACGGGAATTGCAGGTGCTGGATCAAAGAATGCCCTAGATAGTGTGTGTCTAAAAAGTATATGAATCAACACTCGTAAGTGATCCTTGTACAGTGTGAGATTTCTTGATATGGGAAGATTCGAGATGGCGACCATAACGGTATCGGTCTCGATTCCACCGCTTGCAGCCATTGAAGGAGTACTAAAGCCAACAATTGCAATATAAACTTGAAAGTTAGTGGAGAAAATTAAGAACAGAGCCTGAATCGTTGAAGAGTATTAGAGTATGGGTTTCGATTTAGAGTAGTTATGAGATATAGTTACCTGATTGGAGATATCGCAAGAAGATGAGAGGGTTAATAGTGACGTTACCTTGAGATGAAGACTTGAAATTAGTGTTTAGTTGTGAGGCGCGTCAGTCATCGAGATTTGTTTGAAAGATGCTTGAGAGTAGGAGGAACGAATGAAGTTATAGATAAAGAAGTTGAAGAAGTGAAGAAGAAGAAACGTTGGAGAAGATGAAGGAAAAAGGGGGGAGCGGTTAAAGTGTATTTTGAAAAACGTGAAGAACCGCCGGATAAGGAATTAAATGACATTGATTAGACTTCTCTGAAAAGGTTTTTCTTTAGAATTTAATGCTATGTGTTGATTAAACAATATGGTTTACTTAGGGAGAGACACGTTTGACACAATAGTTGGTTGATTTTTGCTAAATTAAATACTAATAATTGAAAATTCAATGTAACTTTATTTAATGTGAATTCCTTCATAAAGTTGGTCGTTTTTAGGTTTGGTAGGTGCATACATGTTAAGTTGGAGAGGATTGTGTACCTGGAAATTGGGAGAATGTGTTCTGATTTGATCAGAAGATGAGATAAGAATCAAAAACAAAAAAAAATTTGGGGTCAAGAGTGCTGACATTAGGATAGTCAGAAAGAGTGACTATCGGAATTAGAGATTGTCAGAAGTGTGGAATTCCGAAGGGAGGAATTCAGAAGGGATGAGTCGGAATATACATAGTTCTGAATAGATGTTCGGAGGTCTATGGATGTTCAGAATTGGGAGGGATATGTTTCCGAAGCATGGATTTTCTAAGATATAGAGATCAAGAGAGAAGAAAAAGGATAACTCTGCATGTCAACTCATGAAATGAAGGCAGTGAGTGGAGTGGTTCTGCAGAGGTTATTAATGACGCCGACTGGGGGTGAAAAATTGTCTAATCAAAGGTTTTGATAAGATTTAGCATTAATGAGTGTAATAATAGTATGAGGGACTCATAATTACAGCTAATGGCGCCAAAAGGGAAAGGTGATCGGTTGCTTGCCTGCCTATAAAAAGGGGTTACTTCCAAGCAAATGGAAATCACACAAATCATACAACTATGCCAGCTAGACGTCCTTTCAACCGTGATGAAAAAGTGGAAGTGAAGATGCAAGATGGAGAGTTTGCTGGAGCGGTGTATGGAGGGGTGATCAAAGGGGTGTGGAATCACCGGTATGAGGTGAAAATGACGACCCTAACAGATGCAGCTACCGGTGGTCCGTTAAATGTCCATGTGGAGTTTCCATTTCTGCAACCGGTTCCTCCAAAGATTCTGGTGGAGTTTAAACAGTTTGACTTTGTGGAGGTTTGGTCCCATTGTGGATGGTGGCCAGCGGCAATCGCAAGAAAAACTCCGTCTAATCAGTTCCATGTGATTCTGGTTGACGGAACGTGATTGTTTGTGGATGAATCGGAGCTGAGGATTCATCAGAGGTACCATCTTGGGGAGACTCCGATGTGGCAGTATTATAAGCTTTAAGGGCTGGTGAAAGTTGTTAAGCTTTTAAGGGGGAAACATGTATTTCTGGTGGAGTTAAAAGATGTTTAAGTTATGTTCTTAGTTATTGTGACATTGCTTTCATTTTGCTTTTGTAGTGTTTTTGGCTGTTGATTAATGAAGTCATGTTTTTCTATTGTGTTTATAATGTTGAGTGGTTTGTTACATTTTGAAAATATTTTCTTAGATTGTAATTTAATTGTCGGAAGGTAAGAGTAGAAAAGGATCCGAAATATGTTCAGATGCCTGTGAGTCGGAAGAGGGCTTTCTGAGATAAAGAGTTCAGAGATCGTGAATTTCGGAGAAGAGACTTAGGATTTGTTTATATTAGGGTAGAGAGAGAAAGAGAGAGAAGGTTACACGTGTTAACGTGTCAGGTCTAGAAGGATGGAAAATATGCGTTGGTTTGAGAGAAGTTAATGAGTACGCCGTCGCAGGCGAAGAACTGTCTAATCAACTGTCTTGGACACGATGTCGATGTGATGAGTGCTTTAACTGTCCACTAGGGTCATTATGACCTCTAAAGTATTGATTAGAATGGGTTAGAGAATACCAACAGGCCAACGATTGGCCTATAAAAGGAGAGACAGATTTATGTTACGGATTTGTATCAAGAACAAAACTTAAGCAAGATGGCTCGATATTTCTTTAAATTGCATGACGAAGTGGAAGTGATGTTCAAGACGGGAGATTTCGCAGGAGGCTTCTATGGAGGAGTGATTACGAATACATGGCCAAGACATTGTGAGGTCCAACCGGATAGTCTTCCAGATCCGGAAATAGGAGAGCCGATGATCGTGATTGTGAAGTATGGACTTCTTCGTCCAGTTCCACCAACATTGTTGGTGGAATACAAGGAGTTTGACTACGTCGACGTTTGGTACCACCATGGTTGGTGGAGGGGAGTGACTGGAGGGCTGATGGAGGGCACCGATTTGTATCATGTGATGTTAGAGGATGGAACACCAATGCGTGTTTACGAATCTAGCTTGCGAATCAGTCAAAAGTTCTCTCATGGAGATCCACCAAAATGGAAGTACAACAAACGTTAGGATGGTAGTGTTGTTATCTTTTGTTGTTTAACTAGTTTATAGATTAAGTCATAGCATTTTGTGGTTTTTGATGTAATTTCTATGACTTTTAATGAAGAGTAGTTATGTTGGTTTTTGATTTTTAGCAAACTTGTTTGAATGTCACAAACACATAACAAGTGGTTGTAGATTGAAAAATGAACTAAGGTATAACATAAGTAACAAAAATAAAATAATTACTAACTTGTATGTTATAAGTTCAGAAGGTAATATGGGAAGAATTGTTTCTGAAAGTTGATCGAAAAGGAGATTCCGAAAATGTTCAGAGAGGGGATTTCGAGAAGGGGGAGAGACGATTCTGATAGAGTATTCCAAAACGTGATTTCGGAGAGACCTTTCTGAATGTGTTTTGAGATTTTAAGGAAAAAAAAGGAATAGAGATTGAAGGACCGGTAGATGAGATTATTCTCTGAAGAAATCTGAGTCAGGGTTCAACATTCCCAGTTTTTCCAGAAAATTGTGGAATTTATTAGAATCCAATGCCTTGGTAAAGACATCAGCTACCTGTTCTTCAGTTGGAATGAAGTAAAGTTCGATGTTACCTTGTAGAATTTGGTCCTTAATAAAATGGTACCATAGATCGATGTGCTTGGTCATAGAATGCTGAATTGGATTGTGAGAAATGGCTATAACAATTTTGGAGTCACAGTAGATGGGGACTTGTAGGAATCTGTAGCCATAATCAAGTAGTTGAGTCTTTATCCAAAGTAACTATGAGTAGCAATTAGATGCAGCCACGTATTCTGCTTCTGCTGAGGATAAAGCAACACAGTTCTGCTTCTTTGAAGACCAGCTGACGAGTCTTCCACCCAGAAATTGACAGCCTCTGGATGTGCTTTTCTGATCCAATTTACATCCAACATGGTCTGAATCTGTGAACACTTGTAACTTAAAGTTATCTCTAATTGGATACCACATACCCATTGCCTTTAAGCCTTTAAGATATCGGAAGATTTGTTTCACTGCAGTCAGATGTGAGAGTTTCGGAGCTGCTTGATATATTGCACAAATACGTGTTGCAAACATGATGTCAGGTCTACTGGCAGTTAGATATAGGAATGATCCAATCATCCCTCTGTAGATCTTGTGATCTACTGGTTTTCCTTCTGGGTTTGCAAATATTTTATGGTTTGTGGATATTGGAACTTTTACAGTAGAACAGTTTTCAAGGGAGAATTTCTTTAGTAATTCATTTGTATATTTCTCCTGATGAATGAAAATTCCTCTGCTTGTTTGCTTGATCTGGCGACCTAAAAAGAAATTGATTTCCCTGTTCATACTCATATGGAATTTGTCAGTCATGATTTTAGCAAACTCATCAACCATTGTTTGATCAGTAGATCCGAAAATATATCGTCTACGTAAACCTGTACGATCATGATATGTTTTTGATGTGATCGAACAAAGAATGTAGGACCTATGACTCCTCTTCTGTATCCTGAAGTTACCAAAGAATTTGATAAAGTTTTGTACCAAGCTCTGGGTGATTGTTTTAATCCATATACCACCCTATTCAGGCGATAAACATGGTTTGGACGAGACAAGTCTTCGAAACCAGGAGGTTGCTATAGGTAGACCTCTTCTTGAAGCTCACCTTGTAGAAATGCACTTTTAAATCCATTTGATGCACAATGATGTTCTTGTGTGCAGCATAGGCAAGAAAGATCTGAATGGCTTCTAGCCTTGCTACCGGTGCATATGTTTCATCGTAGTCAAGTCCTTCGATTTGACTATAACCTTTTGCTACAAGTCTCGCTTTGTTTCGGACCACGGTACCCATGTCATCTAGTTTATTTCGGAAGACCCATCTTGTGCCAATAATTGTATGATTTGTGGGTCTTGGCACAAGATCCCATACCTTATTTCTTTTGAATTCTTCTAACTCTTCCTGCATGGCTTTTATCCAGTCATCATCATCCAATGCATCAAAGATGGTCTTTAGTTCAAATTTGCTGATGTAAGCAGCAAACTGACACTCATCTTGTATTGATTTCTTTGATCTGGTCTGGGTTCCTGATGAAGGATCTCCGATGATTTGATTCGGAGGGTGGTTCCAAGTCAATTTGTGGAGTCTCGGAATCATGGTTGGGTCAGACTCCGAAGGGGTGATTTCTTGTATGAAGTCTGGGTTTTCAGGAGGTATATCTTGAATGTGTGATTCTTCAGTGGAGGTGTCTTCATCAGCTCCGAATGTGAAGATTAGGGCATCATTAGATGCGTCTTCTGAGGAGTTAGTTCTAACTTCTTCCGGGTGTTGATGGTCCCCCTCGGACTGTGGGATACCATCAACATGAGTAGGGAGTGAGAGCTCCCCCTCGACTCGTGCTAGGAGCGTAGGCTCCCCCTGAACTTGTTGAACCTGTGAAGGGAGCGAAGGCTCCCCCTCAATTGTAGCATTATTGATTACATGTTGATCCTGGTTAGTCGGAATGGCGGATTCGGAAGCTGTAGAGGTCGACGGTCCGAAGTTTGAGATTATCTGCTGAATGGCTTCTGGAGAACGAATGACTTCGGAATGAGTGGCTGTTTCTTGAGGATCAAAGAGAAGATCATAATCTATCTCAATTGTATGGATAGGCTGATGTCCGACTGGAATTTCAGCTTCCATAACATATAAGATCCCTTGAGCTGGCTTCCTCCATAATTATTGATCATCAAATTCTATATCAAAGCTTTCTTCAACTACCCTTGTTCTTCTGTTTAGAGCACGATAAACAATAGACTTAGATGAATAACCTAGAAAGATTGCTTCATCACTTTTGGGAACAAATTTTCCCAAGTGATCTTTGTTATTTTTGATGAAGCAATGGCAACCAAAGACATGAAAAAATTTAACGTTGGGTTTTCTTCCATTCAGAATTTCGTAAGGAGTCATCTGATGTCTTTTATTGATGATTGAGCGATTCTAAATGAAACATGTTGTTGCAATGGCTTCTGCCCAAAAGGATAGTGGAAGATTTGCAAAATTGAGCATGGATCGAGCAGCTTCTACTAGAGTTCGGTTTCTTCGTTCTACCACACCATTTTGTTGTGGTGTATAGGGTGCTGAGAAGTTGTGCTCGATTCCTTTTGAGGCTAGAAATTCTTGGATTTGACGGTTGTTGATCTAAGTTCCGTTGTCACTTCTGATTCGCCTAACCGGAGATTTTACTTTGAGTTCAATGGACACTATGAAATTTCGGAGTTCTAGAAAAGTGTCTGATTTTAGCCTTAAGAAAAATACCCAAGTAAAGTGGTGAAATAATCCACAATGACTAGGATATATTTCTTGTGATTAAGACTTTGAAAAGCTGATGGTCCACATAGATCCATATGGAGAAGTTCTAAAGGATGGGTGATGTTTGAGTCAAAGATTGACTTGTGTGGTTTCTTCTTCTGTTTTCCTAATGCACAAGCGGCACACAAATTTTTGTTGTCGAATTTCAGAAATGGCATTCCTCTGACCATTTCTCCAGTTACTAGTTGGTTCATGTATCGGAAATTTAAATGAGCTAGCTTCGGATGCCATAACCAGCTAATTTCGGAGTGTGCCTCTGATAGTAGACATAGTCTGGGTTTTCCAGAAACATGGAGATATCTAATGGGAACATATTGATGTGTCTTGGAGACTTCACTAGGCATCTGTCTCGAGTGGCGGTCATGATGTATCTGAAATCTTTGTCAAATTCGACTCGAAGACCGGTTCTGACGAGTTGTCCTACGCTGACTAGATTATGCTTGAGTCCGAGGACATAGGCCACTTTCTGAATGGTGAAATTTCCGTTGGTTAGGACTCTGTAACCTTTGATGATTCCATTTGCATCGTTACCGGATGTAACATATCCACCATGATTGACTTCCCTGTAGTCTCTTAGAAACTCCAATCTTCTGGTCATGTGCATTGAGCAGGCACTGTCAATAAGCCATTCATCATCCTGCTCTTCCATACTAAATTCCTGAAAATCAAATAGTTAGTTTGGGCACCCAAACTTGTTTGGACCCATTTGCTTTTCTAGGAATAGAAGAGTTATTTTTGATTATTCTGTTCACAGAAGTCTCAGCTTCTGAGATATTGATGTCTGATTTAGGTTCAGTAATGGATGATTTTACGACCCACTTTTGAACAAATCTTTTTGGAGGTTTCTGAAAGACATTTTTTGTTTGATAATTGAAAGTTTTTGGTTTGGTAGTGGAAGATGTTCTTTAAATATGATTACAGCAATGACAACAAATATTACTTTGCTGTCGTTTGAAACCTTTTGGAATCGTTTGAAAATTTTCGGAGTTGTCCTCTTTTGGAAGCACTAAAATAGGTTTTTCTTTTTGAAAGTTGTGATTTTTGATTCCGAAGGAGTTATGATTTTGCTTGTTGCTTTTCATTATATTAGAAAAAGTGATTCTTGGTTTAAAAGATTCAATATTTGGTTTTAATGGAACAATTTTTGCTGTTTTTTGTACTATATGCAATTTTTGGAAATTCTGAGTTGTAATCTAAACCATTGATAGTTTGATGGTAATGAAGAGGTTTGATGTTTGGAGTCGGAAGTAATCCCTTGTGGATGTACTTTCGTAAGGTCGGAGGAGCGGGTTTTCGAGTACGATTTGGGGTGATGAAAGTTGAATTAGCTCTTGGTTTTCTCTGAGTGTATAAGCAATTTTTCTTTTCAAATCTTGCATGAGATCAGGGTGATCTGATCTGATGTCTTTTCAATCTAAGATTGATTTTACTCCATTTTTAGTTAGATTTTGTCATTTTCCTTTTTGAAAAATTTCTCTTGGGGAAGAGTCAGATAAAGAATCATTTAAAGAGTCTGACTCTTCATGATTAACTTCAAGTTTTTCGAGTGAAATTTTGTTCGGATATGAGTCGTTTGAAAGATTATGTTGTAATGCACCTACGTATGACTTAGTTCCTGAACAGGATGGTTCAGAAGTCATTTTAGATGTATTATCAGCATTGGGACTTTTAATTGTGATTTTGTTGAAGTCTTTTCTAATGATAATATTACTTGGACGTTTCTCCATTTTGATTTCTTCATCAACATTTTCTTCTTTTGAATTTTCCGAGTCGTTATGACATGGATTGAATTCTTCAGTAACACATTCACTTTGTAATTTTTTGAAGAATGTTTGTTGAGAGCTTGTCGATGGATTATTTGGGACCGGGTTAATGTGTCTAGGCATGAATGGGACCGAAGTTATGGACAATTTGCTGCTTTCAACAGAGTCCACTTCTGAAAAATATGAAAAAGGAATTCTAACTCCTTCCTTTGATTCAGAAATGTCATTTTCTGACTCATTTTCGGGAGTTTTGGAGAAGTTCTTGATTAAGTCCTTATCATGTTTTTCATCATATTCATTTGACGGATATTGAAAGAAAGGACTTTGTTTGTTGTATATGGGATAGTTTTTATTTGTTGCTTTTCTTGCCCAACCCCAGTTAAACATATTTTCAGAAGAGTTGGTATTAGCAGGTGATTTGAAAACTTCAATTGCATGATACAACTGATCCACTAATTTGTTGAGCCTTACATTATCGCTTCGGGCTATATCCCTTTGCGATGTCAAGAGCTGATTTGAATTTTCTAACAAAGTCCTAGAAGTTTGTTCGATTTTCAAATCAGCGGTAAGCTTATTAGAAAATAGTTTCTTATCCTCTAGCCTATTTTTCAACTTTATCACTTCGTCATATCCATTACCCCTTTCCTCCAGAACCCGCTGATATGCAGCTATGGCATCTGCACATGTGTTAGATATTTTTTCTAGGGCAGGTTCTAAATCATTAGAGTAAATATGATGAGATTGAAGCATGTTACGTACCTGTTCTATGATGCTTACTCCTTTGCCAGTTTTGTGGTTTACCATAAAGGCATAGTTCTTTGGCATGTAGGTGGATGTGGATTCAATCATATCATTAACTTGCTTGACGTTTGCTAATCCTGGAATTGGAGTTTCTGGGGTTGCCTGCACTATCATGCATTCACCAAATCCTTTTCCTCTTTTTCGCTTATTCTCAAAATGTTCGTCTTCATCACCAGAAGACCAGATTTCAACATTTCCAAATGCAATGAATGCTTTGACTTTTTCTTCTTCTTTCTCCTTTGGATAATTTCTCAGAGCTCTACAGTCTGCGACATAATGCCAGAGTCCTCCACAATTGTGACATTTGATTACTTCAATTTTATTCTTCTCTAGAGGTTGAACTTGATTGGTGCTGACAGCTGGAACCGTTTTTGGTTTCTCTTGATGTTGCTCTTCAGTTTTCTGATAATATCGATTCTGATTTTGACTAGATTGATGATGTCCACTCTAATAATTGTTGTTGTTTCTTGGTGGATAGCCTCCATTTTGGTTGGATCTGAAGTTCTTTTTAGGGCTTGTATACGATGGAATTCTGTTGAACTTCTGACTAATCAAGGCTATTTCATGTTGGTATGCAGCCTCCTCTGCTTCATCGAATTCGGAGTAACAAGACTCTGAAGGTTGAGCTGGTGCTGGGAGAGCGAGAGTTGGAGCTGCTGACTGAACTGTTGGTTATGGGGTTGGTGTACCCTGGTTTTGAATGGTCAGAGATTGATAGTAAGAAGAGTACGAGATCTGTGGTTGAGAAGGATGGTAAGAAGGGACGTGAGATGGTTGAGATGCTGGAGGGTTCTGATAGTTGGCAGGTAAGATGTAGTTGGGTTGCTGAGGTGCTTGTTGGTACTGTACGAGTTGTTGAGGAGTGTTGCCCATCATTAGGTAGTTGTGCTCTGCAACTAATGCCAAAGGTCCTCCTAGTTGTAGTTGTTGCTGATTTCCCTTTATGTCCTGTTCCTATCCTACAAGATTGTTGTACAATTGATACATGTCGTAGGTTTTTAGTTTCCTGTGTCCTGAAGAATCATTTTGACAAGCATCCAGTCCTTTCCGAGTCCATCAAGGAATCGAAGATTGATTTCCTGATTCGACCTTTCTGCTCCTGAGCTCAGGAGTCTAGTGACAATTATTGAAAATCTGGTGAATGCTTGTCGTAGTGTTTCTCCAGGAAAAGTTGTGAAATGATTGTATTCGGAAAGACTTGACACCAGTTTTTGATCCTTTGCTTCCTCCGTTCCTAAGAACATATTCTGCAAGATAACCCAAATTTGTTGGGCCATGGTGCAGTTCTGAATAAGAACAAATGGTTCTGGAGGAATGCCGCATTGAATCTCAGTAAATGCGATTTGGTCGTTGTCTAGTTTCTCAACGTCTAGAGGAGTCAATCTTGGCTGAGGAACACCTCCCAATGCTTCTTCAGCAGTGTCTGGTCTGGGAGTGTAATTTGGGACGTGAGGTCCCTTCTCAACAGAACGCTAGATATCCTTTCCCTTTGTCTTGAGATAATTACGCATTCTAGACGCCCAACCATTATACTCAGTAGGGATGAGTATAGGAGCTCGGTTAGAACTTCCGACACTATGAGCAACATTTAGAGAGTAATTCATCTGCATTTTGGAAAGAGTTTTGAACTGTTTGACACACTAAATGAGATTTTAAAGATTTTGAGCTACAATAGCATGCAAGGTCCACAGAGGATTCTAAGGTTGTTGCTGTAGCCAGGGTTTAGAGCAAACTGGGCACTTAGAATCTTATAGACAGCTATTCAGGCTCTGATACCAATTGTCGTCGCCAAAATATTCTGAGTATAATTGTGACATCCGCCTAAAATGGATTCGGGTCAACCCAACCTAATTGGAAATTGAATAAACCCTACTCGAGATTTCTTGACGTTAATAGGAGCAAAACCCTTACACTACGATATAAATTGACGTTAATAGCAATATAGCATAATATAACGTTATAACTATAATCAAATTAAAATATGATATCATATTAAAATCAAATCAAAGTATGATGCTCTAATTAAATTAAAAAAATCAAACTTGAATGCTATAATTAAACTTCTAATCAAAGTATATTGTTATAATCAAATAATAACCTATTTTTTATAAAACTCTATTTTTATAAACACTACATTAAATTTTATAAAACTCTTAAGATGCTTGTGTTAGTGGGGAATTATGAAGACCACCAAAAGTAAAAGTTTGTTCCCATTGTCTCCCACTCACACCTCCCATCATCTTTCCTTTCATTTTTCTCCCAACACATTATTCTCATCACCACTCAAACCATATCTATTCTTTCTCTCACTCTCAATCTCGAAATTCCTCCTAGAAATCTTCATATTTCAGCCAAGAACACTCCAATATACTCAAATCTTCATCCCTCTTGAAGCATTCATCAAGGTATGTTGTTAAAAGTCTCAAATTCATGAATGAAACAAATTAAATCCACCAAACTATCTAAAACTCATTTTATGCATAAACCTGATTAGGATCCCATCAATAAAATAAGAAGTTCTGGAAATGTTTAGAAAATAAATTATTTCTATTGAATTACTATAATTATTGCAATAAAATAGGGCAATAATTCACATAAAATACTTTTTGCAGTCAATAAATTCTGGTAAAATTGTGGAACAACCCATATATTGAGTAAAGTGGATTTATAATATTTCATGCATTTATATTACTGTTTGATGCTTATTTTGTATTTTATTTTGTTGTAGATAAATAAATTTCAAAATATAGTTATGTATGTTAAAAACTAGATTTTATATTTTTCGCACCTTATTAACATTTTAAAGACTCCATGACAAAATGTACAGATTTTTGTAAGAATGTTTGCTTATTGTTCCTGATTTAATGATTATTTTGTGGTTTAAATTGATAATAAATAGCTACACATGTCCAAAAATTATAACAACTTATCAGAATATCATATATAACCTGTTAATCATAAATAAAAAGTCTAATGAATTTCTCTTAATATTTTCCTATTATTTATGATTTTATTGATTAGTTAATAATGAAAAACATAATAAATACTTACCTTAGTCAAAAATATCCAAAACATTTACAGTAGGCTCAATATAATGTTAGAAAACTATGGCTAATTTTCCAAATTTTTTGGGAATCATTTAGTAGTTTTCCCGAATTTTGTTGTGGTTTAATTATTAAAATACTAAATAAATACTAAAGCAGTTAAGAAAAATATGAAAATTTTACAGTAATTACTATTTTATGAAATAACGATTTTCAGATAAATTCAGAATGTTTCATTACTGTTTTGTATTTAAAACCATTTTCCTAAATATCTAAGCATGTAAAAATGCATTTTTAATGATTATTTCATATAAATAATTGTTTATAATATATAAAATCTGTAAATACTTATAAATTGACAAGTTATTATTTTAATAAGAAATTATTAAAATCTTGCCTAAAGTGAAAATATAAATTAATTAAGCAAAGTAATTAATTCAATTTAAAATTCATCTAACCTATGAATACATTAATATTCAAAACAAAATTTGGATTATTGTTAATTCATCTAATATAAGAATATGTGTCTAATTATTTTTATTAATACTATATTCCAGTTTATCGATTCCTAAGCCAAAACTATTAATTATATTAGGTTCTACGACATTTTGACTCGAGCCGTCTATCGTACAACACGCGTATTCCGTTTGGACTAATGTGAGTAATCTACCCCATATTTTATAATTTACAATACTTTTGGGGTGTATCATGTGGTTCTAATATGTTCCAACTCGACTTTATTATTTTAACACAATTGAGACATTGTTGGGACATTTATACATGAATCATTATTTGTATAATTATTGTTTGTTTACACTACATGTACTTGTAGTGCATTACCATTTTTAGTCTAATCTCCATGACTATGCCCGTATTCTTGAGATACGTTATGGACAATAATAGCGCTATTGGGTTGACCACCCCGCCTTGAGACGCTAAGGTGATTGATTGCACGTGGTTGAGTGTGTATGATGATTAGATGCTCCATCCTATATATATACATATATATATATGTATATATAGGGTGAGGACTTATTATTGTTGTTATCATTTGTTAATCAATTTTTGATTTATAAGCCGTTATCTCAATAATACTTGCTTGTCGACTTCCAAAGAAAACAAGTTTCAAATTATAAATATTTCAAACTCACAATTTTCTTTAATAAAACTAGATTACTCACCAACCCTCGTAGTTGACCTGTTTTTACCCATGATGCAGATTTGAAGAATGAAGTTGATGAAAAGTAGGGTATACCTTAGAAACCCACAAGACTATTTAAATTTGATGTAATAAATGTTGTTTGTATTTGAATTTGTATTTGTATGTTGTGGATATTGTTTGCCTACTTACTTTAATTGAATCTAATCATATTATAACATAGTTGTCATGAGACCTTGAACAATATATCATGCCTTGATCGATTCCGCCAATAATTGGGGTGTGACAGATTGGTATCAGAGCCCTTGACTATAGGGAATTAGGTTAATTGCCTTGACCTAGTCTATAGCCTCTAGGGTCCTCTCGTATGCTAGTTTATAAAATGCACACACAACTGCATGCAATTCGCACTTAGAAAATCCTAAGAATACCTTTGTGTGCTAATTGCTCCCTTATGTGCTTATGTATTATTCCCGACACTTATATGTGTGCATACACTTGTGAATTTTCTCCTCTTTCTCTTAAAATCACACACCTACTTAAATGGTTTCAAAATAAAATTTTATATACATATATATTCCTTAGAGCTCATAGGAAATTAAAAGTCATCCACTCTAGTTGGGTAGGATCAAAGTAATGGACGCGTAGTAACTGGAAGGGGGAGGTGCCGGTAGCCTGAAAGTCCTGACTAGGTAAGCATTCGTATACATCCCAATCAACCGAGGGACCAGTTTGCTTACCTGGGGACCAAAGGCGAGAGTTCCCAAACCTATAGGCCAAAGCGCGTTATTCACATTACTTTTGAGACATCAAAATACCCGACCTTATCAAACGTATCCGAAAGGATACACTCCAAAATGACCAACTCATTGGACTATTAAGTTCCCTAATGGGCCTAGAAGTGGGAAAAACATGTGAAAACTTAGTATTGTGGGGGCCCACGCAATTGCTACTGGCTACATGCTTCACATTTAGTACCCATGGAAAGCCCAAAAGGTGCCCAACACTCCTAACCATGGCCCAACAAGTGTTTTACAATCATTTTACCCAACAATGTCTACAAACTTAATTTCCATAATTAATTTACAAATAACTCACAAGTCCATATGCGTGTTTCTCATAGATGGCATTACGACCCCCTCTGTAACCATTGTAACTATCACCATATGTCCACCAGCCCGTGTCGCCTTTGTACGACTTGTGGTCGCTATGGCCACTTGGCGGACACATGTCGTGCACCAAAAACTCAGCAACCATTCGCTCTACCCTCAAATCAGCAAACACAAACCCGGTATCCAACTGGAACATGCTTCAACTGTGGTGACCCCACCCATTTCAGAAACACGTGTCCTAGGCTTGTCAATATCATTAACACTCAAGCCCAGGCAAATCCAACAATGCAGGTTCCAGCTCCCAAAGGGCGAGCATTTGTCGTTACCGCAACCCAAGCACAGACCGATAACAAGGTCGTAAATTGTACGTTTCTCATAAATGACTGCTACGCGTCAGTACTTTTTGATTCAGGTGCCGATAAAAGTTTTGTGTCTTTGGAATTTGAACCCATACTTCACACATCTCGCACGATTCTTGATGAACATTTTACCAAAAATACATTTCACTCAATGCAGTCATCTAAGATTGCACTTTCGATTTTTGCGGTCATAAATTTTCCGTCAATTTAGTTCCTATGGAACTTGGTAGCTTCGACATCATCGTGGGAATGGATTGGCTATCCCAAAACCATGCTGAAATAGTATGTTACGAGAAGTTTATTCGTATTCCTCTTGCCGACGGTCAAAGTCTTCGTATTTATGGCGAGACTCGTTCAAAAAAGCTTAGTCTTATGTCATGTACTAAAGCTCGATCATATCTACATAAAGAATACACGGCTTTCTTAGCCCATGTGGTGGAAACAAAGGTCAAAGAAAAGAAGATCGAAGATATTCCGATTGTACGAGACTTTCCCGACATCTTTCCCGATAACGTATCTGGACTCCCTCCAGTACGTGAGCTAGAGTTCCGCATCGATCTCGTTCCTGAGGCTGCTCCCATTGCCAAGTCTCCATATCAGCTGGCTCCAACCGAGATGCAAGAATTGGCAAGTCAGCTCCAAGAATTAACCGATAAGGGATTTATCCGCCCTAGTACTTCACCTTGGGGAGCCCCGATTCTTTTCATCAAAAAGAAAGATGGTTCGTTTCGTATGTGTATCGATTATCGGGAGTTAAATAAATTGACCATCAAGAAGCGATATCTGTTACCTCGGATCGACAACCTTTTTGATCAGCTTCAAGGAGCTTCATGCTTCTCAAAAATCAACCTCCGCTTGGGTTATCACCAACTTCAAGTACGGGAAGAAGACATCCCCAAAACCGCTTTCCGAACCCACTATGGTCATTATGAGTTTACCGTTATGCCTTTTGGCCTAACGAATGCCCCTGCCGCATTCATGGACTTGATGAATCGGGTATTTAAACCTTATCTTGACCGTTTTGTTATCGTCTTTATTGATGACATCCTCATTTACTCCAAGACAAAGGCAGACCATTAAAGACACCTTCGTCTAACTCTCCAAACATTACAAGGAAATCAAGTATATGACAAATTTTCGAAATGCGAGTTTTGGTTAAATGAGGTACAATTCCTCGGTCATATTGGAAGTGACAAGGGTATTTTAGTCGATCCCGCAAAAGTTGAAGCAGTCAAGAATTGGAAAGCTCCACGTACCCCCAAGGAAATTCGGTCATTCCTCGGTTTAGCCGGCTATTACCGGCGTTTCATTTCAAATTTCTCAAACATCGCTTTACCGCTTACTTTTCTCACTTGCAAGGGTACGCCATTTGATTAGGGACCCAAGCAGGAAGACGCTTTCCAAACCCTTAAACAAAGATTGTGTGACGCTCCGATTCTTACACTCCCTGAAGGATCCGAAGATTTCGTGGTATACTTGACACGCGCAGAGGTCGTCGTGCGGTCAAAAATAAGAGAAAACCTAACACACTCACTAGTATAGCGGTAGTCAGGGTCGATCCACAGGAGCTTCGTGGTTAGACTAGATGAGAGATTACCAACTAATAGTGTCACAGCTATAGTCGGAGGATCTGGTTTCTATTTTCCTATCACTAGCAAATGAGACAATGATCCAACACTCAAGCCAAGCTAAGCTATGTCCAAATGACCTAGTCACTTTCTGAAATCAGAAGTACATCTCTGAATCAGAAGCAATCAAAGGCATCCAAACTAGCTAAACCAAGCAAAGCATAAACTACCACTAGTTAAAGTCCTATCGAACAGTTACTAGCCAAGGTTTAATGCTTACCAAATAACCTAATTAGCTACTGATTTCAGCTAAGAAAAACAGTCCTAACAAGGTCCAAAACAATATCCAAAACACAATCAATCAAACAAACCAAACACAAACGTCCAAAACACCGAAAAGCTAAGATTAAATGTAACCAAATGCTTTTCATTCACCGAACTGAATTCCAATCACAAAACAGTAACCAAATGTTTCTAAAACAGAAACCTAAGTGCTCAAAGTCAGTGGTTGTCACTCCCAAAGACTTTAGCTACAAAACTACTTACTACTAAAAGGAAATTAAATCCAAAAACATAAAATACCAATTATGAGCTTGCTGAAATGAAATCCTGGAGTCAAAGAGCTTCAAGGTCGATGTTACACCCGGTTCTTTGCTAGGGTTTTCGGCTGGAAATGCATCTATTTATACTTGCAAATTTCCCGCAACCGCGCCGCGCAAAAGTGAAATCCGCGACGCGCGTACTTATCTTTTCCCGTTTTCTTCAGCATTTGAATGTGTTCCACCGCCTTAAGCCCGCGTCGCGCAGATCGCAGATCCGCGGAGCGCATACGAGTTCTCCTGATTTTCTATTCTGTCCAAACTTCTTCCTTTTGCACGCTTTTAGTCCCTGTTTCTATCCTTTTTCTCCAAACAAGTCCTGGCATGAAAAGTGAGAATACCCAGACATATTTGATACTATTTTATCAAGAACAGGGCTCAACAACACCTAAAATACTTGATATCACTAGGCGTTGTCAAACACCCCACACTTGTGCCTTGCTTGTCCCCAAGCAAGAGAGTTTTTAACAAATTATAATAAAGAATCAAACAATTTCTGACTGTGTTCAGTTCCAAAGTTTATTGCTCTTTGAGTTAGAATGGAATAGTTTGCGAAAACATAATTGAATTGTTCTTTGGAATTCATGGCTTTCTAGAGAACCCTTGATTACAAACTTTCTGTCCACAATGAAGTGTACTTACTCATTCAGATATTAAAGGCCATTAAGGAATTGTCCATGACTTTCGATGTTGTCCGTGTAGCGAGCTTTCAGAAATATCATCCCAGACCAGACGATTTTAGGTGGTAAGGTGCATAAGGCCCACCCATTTTAGACCTACCGGCTCGAACAACAAAGGCCACAGATTGACTTTTCCTTCCTAAATTCCAATCCTAAAACAGCTCAATCTTCTAAACTCGTAAAACTCAACTTATTTGACTAACTAATAGCATGATCACAACTAAACAGTATTCCTTGAAAAATACTGATGCTATCACAATCATAAACTATTCATTTCAAAATTGCAATTCATTAAAAATTTTGAAAAATATTGCTAAAAATTGAAAAATCGATCATTTCTGCAAAAATTTCAAAAAAAATTCTCTTTCGACCGTCCACACCCCACACTTAAAATCGTACAACGTCCCCGTTGTACAAAAATTATTTCAAAACAAGGGAGAAAGAGTTACCCCTTTTTGGACGATAGACTGCTTGGTGCTCAATATCACAAGTATAATTGCGTACAAACGGATCCTTGATTTCGTATTCTGGAGTTGTAGCGCTACAGTGAACACGCTGGTGGTCGAGACAAGTGGAAGGGGCACGGTGACCCCACACTTGTCTGAGACAACTCCTTCTCAAATTGGTATATCATGCATCACTCAACAAACAAATTAAAAAGCACACATGACAGAAATAAAATATAAACACAAAAATATACAGATGGATGTGTCATAAGTTTATACATATATTTCAAAAAATAATAAAAAGAAGAAAGAAAGAAAAAGGTACATCAATCATTGCCCGGCGGCCTGGAGGGTCCGGCCTCATGATCGTGGGCCCGGGCTGGGAATGGCCGGGGGCGTCGGCCCTGCTGAGTGGCCAACTCCAAAAGTACCTCCCCGATCCACTCGAGCTGCTCCTCCATCCTCGCAACTCGGGCCTCCAATCGATGGATGGCGGCTGGATCCTCCTGTGGCTGTGTCGGGGCTGCGGGCTCTGGCACTGGCTGCGGCCTCCTGCGTCTCCTGCCAGGCTGGGCATATGCGGGCTGGGGTGCCTCAGGAGGCTCGATCGGGGCCCGGATGTACTGCCCCGGGCGCTGCAGCTCAATGAACCGCATCCTCTCCAGCGTGTGTGCTGTAGTGCGCGATGGAGGCAAAGCAGTCAAAGAAGCTGCCACGGGGGCAGTAAGGATGCCATAAGAACGGGCCAGGCGGGTAATAAAATACCCCCTGGCTAGTGGACTGCTGGTGGAGGCGCCGGTAGAGTGGGTGGAGAGAGCGGTCGCAAGGGCGAAAGGGAGGTGGAGAAACCGGGACGGGTCGAGGAGGACCCACAAAAAGGTCATGTCGTCGCCCGACACCTTCTCGCCTCCCTCCCGCTACATGATGGAGGTGGAGACGATCCGGTGCATGAGGCGGTGAAGTGGGTCCCGAAGATGACTCTCCCTGGAAGCTCCCGCCTCGTATCTGATGTTGGACAGCGATGCCCAAACCTCCATGTTGGGAGCCCTGTCCGGCTACCCCTGAATGCAAGACCCGAAGAACCGGGTGAAGTAGCGATGCTGGAGGTCCGCTGGGGTGCTTAACCCCACTCGCCTCCCGAACTCCCGGAGGTTGCACTCCCTGTGCTCACCTCCCAAGCGAAAACGTACGAGCCTGGAACGTGGGTCTTCCGCCCTGGGAGCGAAATGGACCTTAGACAGGAACTCCAGGAGAAGCTCCGTGTAGACCACATCCTCGTCAGTGGCCATGATCTGGTCCCAACCACGGCATGTGAAGGATGCCTCCTCGTGGGTCCAGGTGCGATGCAAGAACGGCTCGATCGCACCTCAGAGCCCTGCGTCTCTAAGAATATCTCTATCAATGACCGTCGCCTCTAACACCCGGCGACTCTTCAAAGCATCCCTCCGCGAGGTATACTCAACAGAACTGTCCAGCTCCGCAGGGAACTGGAGGAAAGCGTGCTCCATTCTGAACATCATCTGCAAAAAGAAAATATATCCACAAAACAAAATTTTTTTACAAAATCAGTCCTTGTCTTCCCAGCCGCACCGCAGCGCGGCCCAAGAGCAAGGGCGTGGCGCGGCGTACGGCTGTTTCCAAACCCCGATCCAAAATCTCAATTTAACCTGCTAGAATTCAATCCAATCACACCACAATGTAGCCTAAGTGCCGACTAGCTCATCTAGGGTCTCTATTTGGCAAAACAAACACCCTATGAGCTAGCATTAGCGATTCTAAGTTTTGAACTATTTTGGGCAAATCACTAAAATTAACTACCTAATCGCTAGTTTTAACGAGCAATAGATAGTTAGAATGGCATACCTTGGTAGTAGAAACACAATAAGCAAGAAAAATCGCAAGAAAATTTCAATAACCAGAGCTCCGAGTCGCGTGTGGGTTATGCGAGCCGCGGTTTACCTTATAAAGGGGAAAACCGACTGATCGTTTACCGCGTCGCGGGTTTGCTCTTTGCGCGTCGCGCGTGTCCAAATCAACCCCTGCGCATCGGGTTGGTTTACGATCCCGCGTCGCGTAATTCCAATACCCGCGGCGCGGACCTCAAAAAATTTCAAAATTTCTCAAATGACCCCACACTTATTTCAAACCACTAGTACCTGCAAAGAGATTGATGTATTTTGTATTTTATTCTAAGAAATATATATCCTATCTTATGACACGATGGGTTGCCTCCCAACAAGCGCTAAGTTTAACGTCTTCAGCCAGACGTGCTATTCCTACTACAGCTATGGTGGATCGTATGCCTTCTTCCTTTGCTGATTTTCAGTCACCACCACCCCTTTGTTGTCCACATACTCCTTCAGCTTTCCTGGATCGAATGGCTTGCCAGTCCTTCTGCTGCTGCCAGATTGCTGCTTTCTGATTAACTCCCGTGAATGCTTGGAGGTAACTTTGAACCTCCAAGCTCGGTCCTTCCTTCTGTATTTCTTCAAAGTCAAAGGCTTGACATGAAGCGCGCCTAGTGCCTCTTCCAGTAGTTGTTTCATACCTCGTTTGCTAGTGTCTCACATGCTATCTTCAAGTTGCAATTTTGGCTTGCAGTACCAATAAAGATTTTCCAATCGAATGGGATTGGAAGGCAACATATCAGGATGCTTCCATATGTCCTCATCGATGGTATTGATCACATCTAATTTTCCATTCATGAATGGATCATGAGTGGCGATAAAATCATGTTTTTTATTTTCAAATATCACTTCGTCAGCATCAACTTCTCGATCATCGTCCAACAGGTGGATCGGGACCAAGGGTGAGTGACTAGTTTGATCTGATGGTGGTACAAAGTCACCCATCATCGGATCCTTACTTTCAAATTTCTCAGAATTTTCAAAAATTACAGGGTCGGGGGTAATATTGTCATCTACACCCCCTTCCTCAAAAACATCAATAATTTCAACAAATTCGGGAGTTGTTGGGCTGGGATCTGTACTGTCACTTACAGTCCCCTCCACAACATCCTCATCAACCAAATTGTCTGATGATGGTACAGATTCACTCATCACCAGCTCAACATTATCAACATTCTCAAAACCCTCAAACACATCAAAAGTTGTTGAGTCAGAGGTAGCATTGTCACCTACAACCTCTTCCTCAACAACATTTTTGACCATCTCAGTGGTCTCTTGATTTTCCCAAGGTGTATGCCCTTCCATCACATATTCAGATGATGCAAGTTCACACACATTATCATTGGTATAAAAATCACTCACCTCCGGTTCTGGCAAAGGTGGTGAACAATTCCAACTTTCCTCTAACCTATCTAAAGAAGCTTGCACTTTTTCAAGAGCTTCAGCCTGGTCCTTCTGCTCGTGGTAGTTGTTATACATGAATACCCAAAGTTGGGCCCAAGTTGCAGAATTCTCAGGCTGAGATGACTCCTCGGTCCGCCATCCATTGTCATCGAATGATCCAGTATAACAATCATCCTCGTAATAGGTGTCGGCCGGATTTTCATAATACTCATACTGATCCGGGTACATGTAATCATCCATTATAAGGATGTACACATACCAAAAATCAGCGAACTAAAATTAAACATCAAAAATCATAAACTAAATTCTACAGATCACCTAATCTAAGCGCACAGCTCCCCGGCAACGGCGCCAAAATTTGACACGCGCAGAGGTCGTCGTGCGGTCAAAAATAAGAGAAAACCTAACACACTCACTAGTATAGCGGTAGTCAGGGTCGATCCACAGGAGCTGCGTGGTTAGACTAGATGAGAGATTACCAACTAATAGTGTCACAGCTATAGTCGGAGGAACTGGTTTCTATTTTCCTATCACTAGCAAATGAGACAATGATCCAACACTCAAGCCAAGCTAAGCTATGTCCAAATGACCTAGTCACTTTCTGAAATCAGAAGTACATCTCTGAATCAGAAGCAATCAAAGGCATCCAAACTAGCTAAACCAAGCAAAGCATAAACTACCACTAGTTAAAGTCATATCGAACAGTTACTAGCCAAGGTTTAATGCTTACCAAATAACCTAATTAGCTACTGATTTCCGCGGCGCGCGTACTTATCTTTTCCCGTTTTCTTTGGCATTTGAATGTGTTCCACCGCCTTAAGCCCGCGTCGCGCAGATCGCAGATCCGCGGCCCGCGTACGAGTTCTCCTGATTTTCTATTCTTTCCAAACTTCTTCCTTTTGCACGCTTTTAGTCCCTGTTTCTATCCTTTTTCTCCAAACAAGTCCTGGCACGAAAAGTGAGAATACCCAGACATATTTGATACAATTTTATCAAGAACAGGGCTCAACAACGCCAAAAATACTTGATATCACTAGGCGTTGTCAATACTGTGATGCCTCCAATATCGGTCTAGGTTGTGTTTTGATGCAAAGGGGAAAGGTTATAGCTTACGCATCGTGACAACTCAAAATCCATGAAAGAAATTATACGACTCATGATTTGGAGCTCGATGTCGTGGTTTTCGCTCTTAAAATTTGGAGGCATTGCCTTTATGGCACTAAATGCGTAATTTTCACCGACCACAAGAGCTTGCAATATATTCTTAATCAAAAGGAACTCAATATGAGACAAACACGATGGGTCAAACTCCTAAATGATTACGAGTGTGAAATACGCTATCATCCGGGCAAGGCAAACGTGGTAGCCGACGCGTTAAGCCGAAAAGAACATGCCAAAGCATTTCATCTAATATGTTCTCCTATCATGTCCAATCTCAGCGACCGAATTCGAGGAGCCCAACACTCGGCAATTACCGAAAATGACATGCCCACGGGAATTGATGGGGAGTTGGAAAGTAAATCTGATGGCATTTTCTATTATCAAGATCACATCTGGATCCCAGATCGCGACAATCTTCGTACCTTCCTGATGGAAGAAATCCATAAAACTCGATATTCCATTCATCCTGGTGCTGACAAGATGTATCATGGCCTGAGAACCAATTATTGGTGGTCGGGAATGAAAAAGGATATTGCTTTATTCGTGGCCAAATGTGTTCCAGGGTCAAAGCAGAACATCAACGACCCTCTGGACTATTGGTCCAACCGGTAATCCCCGAGTGAAAATGGGAAGCGATCGCCATGGATTTCGTAACCAAACTTCCCCGTACCACCAAGGGACACGAAACCATTTGGGTAATCATTGACCGTTTGACCAAATCCACTCATTTCCTTCCCATCCGTGAACATTTCAAGGTCGAACAACTTGCTCGAATTTACATCGACGAGATAGTTAGTCGGCATGGCATCCCTCTCAGCATCATTTCAGATCGTGATGGGAGATTTCTCTCTCGGTTTTGGCAATCACTTCAAGCAGCCATGGGAACCCGCCTCGATCTCAGTACTGCCTATCATCCTCAAACCGATGGTCAATATGAGAGGACAATTCAAACACTCGAAGATATGTTGAGGCCGTGTGTCTTAGATTTCGGAGGAAACTGGGACTCTCATTAACCGTTGGTGGAATTCTCCTATAATAACAGTTATCATTCTAGCATCAAGATGCCACCATTTGAGGCATTGTATGGTCGTAAATGTCGATCTCCTATTTGCTGGCATGAAATTGGCGAGTCCCACGTGATTCGCGCAACAGTGGATTCTCCAATCGTTGGTCCTGAGCTTATCCAGGAAACAACCGACAAAATCACTCAGATTCGCAATAACCTTCTCGCAGCTCGTAGCCGACAAAAGATTTACGCCGACAAGCGACGCAAACTGCTTGAATTTACCGTGGGTGACATGGTCATGTTAAAAGTGTCCCCATGGAAAGGTGTGGTTCGATTTTGGACGCAAGGGTAAATTGGCACCATGCTATGTAGGCCCGTTCAAAATCCTGAAAATGATCGGACCAGTAGCCTACGAGTTGGATCTACCAATAGAGCTTAATAAAGTTCACCCAGTATTTCATATAGCCAACCTCAAGAAGTGTTTAGCAGACGAGAACCTTCATGTTCCTCTCGAGGATATCCAAATCGATGAGACAATGCAATTTATCCAGAAACCTTTGGAAATTGTCGACCGAAAGGAAAAGCAACTCAAAAGAAGTTGCATTCCCCCGGTCAAGGTCAGGTGGCAGTCAGCACGTGGACCTGAGTATACATCGGAGCGTGAGGATCAAATGCGTACTAAATACCCGCAACTTTTCTCCTAAGGTACTATCTTCTTAAATTTCAGGACGAAATTTCCTAAAGTAGGGGAGACTGTGACATCCACCTAAAATGGATTCAGGTCAACCCAACCAAATTGGAAATTGAATAAACCCTACTCGAGATTTCTTGACGCTAATAGGATCAAAACCCTTACACTACGATATAAATTGACGTTAATAGCAATATAGCATAATATAACGTTATAACTATAATCAAATTAAAATATGATATCATATTAAAATCAAATCAAAGTATGATGCTCTAATTAAATTAAAAAAATCAAACTTGAATGCTATAATTAAACTTCTAATCAAAGTATATTGTTATAATCAAATAATAACCTATTTTTTATAAAACTCTATTTTTATAAACACTACATTAAATTTTATAAAACTCTTAAGATGCTTGTGTTAGTGGGGAATTATGAAGACCACCAAAAGTAAAAGTTTGTTCCCATTGTCTCCCACTCACACCTCCCATCATCTTTCCTTTCATTTTTCTCCCAACACATTATTCTCATCACCACTCAAACCATATCTATTCTTTCTCTCACTCTCAATCTCGAAATTCCTCCTAGAAATCTTCATATTTCAGCCAAGAACACTCCAATATACTCAAATCTTCATCCCTCTTGAAGCATTCATCAAGGTATGTTGTTAAAAGTCTCAAATTCATGAATGAAACAAATTAAATCCACCAAACTATCTAAAACTCATTTTATGCATAAACCTGATTTTTCTCATGATCCCATCAATAAAATAAGAAGTTCTGGAAATTTTTAGAAAATAAATTATTTCTATTGAATTACTATAATTATTGCAATAAAATAGGGCAATAATTCACATAAAATACTTTTTGCAGTCAATAAATTCTGTTAAAATTGTGAAACAACCCATATATTGAGTAAAAGTGGATTTATAATGTTTCATGCATTTATATTACTGTTTGATGCTTATTTTGTATTTTATTTTGTTGTAGATAAATAAATTTCAAAATATAGTTATCTATGTTAAAAACTAGATTTTATATTTTTCGCACCTTATTAACATTTTAAAGACTCCATGACAAAATGTACAGATTTTTGTAAGAATGTTTGCTTATTTTTCCTGATTTAATGATTATTTTGTGGTTTAAATTGATAATAAATAGCTACACATGTCCACAAATTATAAAAACTTATCAGAATATCATATATAACCTGTTAATCATAAATAAAAAGTGTAATGAATTTCTCTTAATATTTTCCTATTATTTATGATTTTATTGATTAGTTAATAATGAAAAACATAATAAATACTTCCCTTAGTCAAAAATATCCAAAACATTTACAGTAGGCTCAATATAATGTTAGAAAACTATGGCGAATTTTCCAAATTTTTTGGGAATCATTTAGTAGTTTTCCCGAATTTTGTTGTGGTTTATTTATTAAAATACTAAATAAATACTAAAGCAGTTAAGAAAAATATGAAAATTTTACAGTAATTACTATTTTATGAAATAATGATTTTCGGATAAATTCAGAATGTTTCATTACTGTTTTGTATTTAAAACCATTTTCCTAAATATCTAAGCATGTAAAAATGCATTTTTAATGATTATTTCATATAAATAATTGTTTATAATATATAAAATCTGTAAATACCTATAAATTGACAAGTTATTATTTTAATAAGAAATTATTAAAATCTTGCCTAAAGTGAAAATATAAATTAATTAAGCAAAGTAGTTAATTCAATTTAAAATTCATCTAACCTATGAATACATTAATATTCAAAACAAAATTTGGATTATTGTTAATTCATCTAATATAAGAATATGTGTCTAATTATTTTTATTAATACTATATTCCAGTTTATCGATTCCTAAGCCAAAACTATTAATTATATTAGGTTCTACGACATTTTGACTCGAGTCGTCTATCGTACAACACGCGTATTCCGTTTGGACTAATGTGAGTAATCTACCCCATATTTTATAATTTACAATACTTTTGGGGTGTATCATGTGGTTCTAATATGTTCCAACTCCACTTTATTATTTTAACACAATTGAGACATTGTTGGGACATTTATACATGAATCATTATTTGTATAATTATTGTTTGTTTACGCTATATGTACTTGTAGTGCATTACCATTTTTAGTCTAATATCCATGACTATGCCCGTATTCTTCAGGTACGTTATGGACAATAATAGCGCTATTGGGTTGACCACCCCGCCTTGGGACGCTAAGGTGATTGATTGTACGTGGCTGAGTGTGTATGATGATTAGATGCTCCATCCTATATATATATATATATATATATATATATATATATATATATATATATATATATGTATATATAGGGTGAGGACTTATTGTTGTTGTTATCATTTGTTAATCAATTTTTGATTTATAAACCGTTATCTCAATAATACTTGCTTGTCGACTTCCAAAGAAAACAAGTTTCAAATTATAAATATTTCAAACTCACAATTTTCTTTAATAAAACTAGATTACTCACCAACTCTCGTAGTTGACATGTTTTTACCCATGATGCATATTTGAAGAATGAAGTTGATGAAAAGTAGGGTATACCTTAGAAACCCACAAGACTATTTAAATTTGATGTAATAAATGTTGTTTGTATTTGTATATTGTGGATCTTGTTTTCCTACTTAGTACTTAATTGAATCTAATCATATTATAACATAGTTGTCATGAGACCTTGAACAATATATCATGCCTTGATCGGTTCCGCCAAGGATCAGGGTGTGACAATAATGCGGAAAGAAAAGATTTGCGGAAAGTAAAGTTCCAAAACTGAAAGGTTTTGGAAGAGGACAAGTCCGAAGACTTGAAGTGGGTACATAATAATAAAGAGATATAACACTTAGAACAGATCTTAATAGCTCAACAATACAAAGAGTGAATTAACAGTTAGATAATAAGTGTTGTAAATACAGGAAGATTAGATTGCTAGAAATGTAAAGACATGAAGAAATGCAGATAAGAATAAGGGAATTGATGGAATGAGAGATTATATTGATAATTATAAAAGTGGTACACAAAGTCTTTCAAACTCATGAGGACTGAAGAAAGATATGGTCTTCCTTTTATAGACTAAGGAAGGACCTTCGGATAAAGACCGATGGACTGAAGAGCAGACAACACGTCTCTCTTCAGTCAGACAGCAAGGGTAAATCTAATATAATAATACAATGTCAGACTAGGGTGGCTTATCTAGAATAAAATAAGACTATAAGTACAACCGACATGCTCCTAAAAGGACACGCTTGATCTAGTCTAATCATATCCTATAAGTTGAAGTGCTTATCCTTTGTCTTATCTTCAAGTTAAACTTCAGGTCTTCAGTCTTCTATATTGATGTTTAAGTAATGAAGTTCCCAAAAGTTGTTTATATTGATGATCCGAAATCCTGAATGGATTTCGGAGTCCCGACATTTCGGAATTAGAGTAACTTCTAAACTTTTTCTTCATGGTCTTGAATGATCTTTTGAGTTAGTTCAGAACATGGTCTTTCGAACTGTGTCTTTTATGAAGTGTATGTTCTGATCTTGATAATATAGACTTGGTTGAAGTTCCGAAATCCAAGACTGAATTTCGGACAAATACAAAATGATCATTACACAAGTTATCCAGAACCATAAGTATATTCATTAAGCACGTTCGGAACATACAATCATAATATTTAAAACATAACAAATGTTCAATACTTAAAACATTCATGTGAAATACTTGTTCAATCATTCCATCAAAATAACTAACATCAAATACTACCAAAAGTAACAAACTCAAACACTGAGTTGGTCAACGACTCATCTTTTGCACTAACATTAACATTACTATATCATGTTTACAGTTATATGGATCATTTATATGCCTGTAAAGATGAACATTGATATTTCTTACAGTTATCTCATATCCATGTTAATGTGAAAATATATTCATCAATGAATACTTCTATAAAGATGATCCATACGCATCTTTGATAAAAAATATTCATATATGAATGATGATCAAGTTGAATGTATTTGGTCCTATCATGCATGACATGACATAAAGCAAGTAAAGTTGGAGAAAACTTGACTGTAAGTTAATAACCTTATTACTAACAACACAATCACACATTTCCTAGAAAACTTGGTGAATAAAGAATAATCACTTAGACTTTGTAAAAACCAAACTTAACTAAAAGAATATTAATTGATGAATATATATTCATCAATGAATACGCCTGTAATGATGATCCATATGCATCTTTGATTCAAGTATTCATAAATGAATACGATTGTGAAGATGAATTCATCAATGATTAACTTTAGTACATAACAGTTAAATTAAATCACATGTTTCTCTTGAGCATTTCATATAGCACTTGGTATTTGCTATCGCAAAATACATTTAGATAACAAGAAAATTGTTCCAAGTTCAATTTATATTCAATTGTTAACCAATAAAGTTCCAAAACCATTAGAAAAAACAATAAAATTTTGACCAGTCTCCTCAAGCTCTCATGTTTTTGTGTTGAATCCTGTACATTCTTTTGATCTCGCTATATAAGGTCAGTCTCTTACGTTCGACCAAATGACACCACCTCCAATATTGAGAACTCTCAAGCAGTTATCTACCGTGAAACCCTAAAAGCTAGGAATGGCCGATGGAACCACCATGCATCGACACAAGTGTGCTGTCAAGAGGATGCAAGTTGATGCAAGGTTTGCGACCGAGTATTAATGATTGCTTCTAGTCCATGTGTGCAGTCGAGTGAGTTTTTTCCAAGTCTCACGTATGGCCGAGTGATGGTTCTTCTCTTAAGTGTGTGATCGAGTAAACTTACTCCATTTCAAGATATGTATGCGGCCGAGTAGAACATCCCCTAAGCTAGATGTGAGCTGGAAGTGGGAAATACATCTACACTAATATATGACCGAGTGTTAATCAAGCTTCAAGGAGGTTGTTGTGGAGGTCGACGATGGGTTACGGTTGGCTAATTTTATTAGGGTTTACGTTACATGTTGAAGTCGATATATAGTGAGAGAGATGAAGGAATTATGAGAGTAGAGAGATATTAGGAGCTAATACAGGAAATGATAAAAATAACATAGTAATTAAGACGATAATACCCTTCCAGTGTATTTAAAAGTTACAATTCTATCATCTATACTAACCTTACATCTTTCTCTCTCTCTCTCTCTATATATATATATATATATATATATATATATATATATATATATATATATATATATATATATATATATATATATAAGAAGGATCAAATAAGAAGTAAAATTATGGTAAGAAGGTAATAAGTTTTTTATTTACTTGGTTTTTTGACGAATCACCAAAATAAATCGCTAGATGAAAAGTACACACACATTTAATTTTACATATAAATGAAGTATTTTTAGAAGTAACTATGTATTTTCTTAATATAAATGTGTACTTTTTATTTAAACCGTGCATATATATATATATATATGTATATATATCTATACTATACTATAAACCATATATAAATTACAACCCTCTTATACACAATTGTCTTAAAGTCTTAAATTTGTACTAACACTTAATGCATGATCTCCAAAGATATAACAAAAGGCGTGACTAAATTCACAAATGAAGTCACAAAAACTATATAGCACACGGATCGGTAGAAGTGCCTTGGAGACCGTTGATAATGTTGTTGATCCAACAGCCTCCATCTGTCCGAGTGTATATACGAGGATCGTCAACACCCTATAAAATCAGAGGCCTTTCGTTTGTTTTAACCTGACCCTTCAATTCTTTCCCTTTCTATTTGAAGTCTCTCACATAATATGTTTCTCTCACATACGCTCATCCCAGTACTCTCTTTGTGCTCTCTACTTTCTATCTAAATGAAACCCTAAAATTCCCTCAGCATCATTCCGCCGTCACCAGCATTCTTTGACCATTCGACATCCACCACCAGTGACCCATCATGGTTTCACCGGCCTCTACCGTTCATTTGAATACGTGTTTTGATTTTCCGCTCTCGCACTGCCACCATCAAACGCCACTGGAGACGACAAATCAGTGAAAGAGTGAAGATTCATGGGAGAGTTCAATGTTATTCTTACACCTGCTTTCGTGTTTCTTAATCTGTAAATAACCAGATCTAGCTCTTTCTCTATCCTATCTCACCAACACCTACGAACACGCTAATGGTTTGATATTTTAGATATGTATCTGTATTGGTTGTAATATATGTGATTAATTTTTTGTGTTTATGTATAAATCTATGTGCAGGCGTTTATTTGGAATGATGTATTGTTTTTATGAAAGAATAGCAAGTTTTCTATTGTTAATGAAAAAACAGGGCTTTTAGGTGCTCTTTTCAGTTCGAGGAAGATATGACTGTTTTTTTTCATTTGTCAGGGGAATAGAGAGAGATGTGAGACACAGCACCTCCTTCTGATTGTGGTTACTCTTGGATTCGTTTCCCGAATATATGTTTTAAATATTTGCCGTAGGATTTGTTTCTTTAAATAAGTAAAGGGATTCTAGACTAAGTTTGTTTTATTATATACAATTGATTTTGCATTTAGTGTAAAAGTTGAAATTTTTGTATGGTGTATTCGTTGATTTTCTTAATTTCCAAACAAATTCGTTTCGTTAAATATGTAGTTGTTGTATACAACCCGAAGGGATTCTAGACTAAGTTTTTTTATTATATACAATTGATTTTGCGTTTATTGTAAAAGTTGACATTTTTGTTTGGTGTATTCATTGATTTTCTTAATTTCCAAACAAATGGCTGTAGGAGTTGAATGTTTAAGTTGTATTATTTCATGTTGATTAGACAATTTTCTTGCTACACCCTAAAAGTTAAAATTTATTTCATGTTGTTTCAAGTGCGGAAGAGCAGCAAAAACGGAATATAAGTATAAGGAGATGTTGTTTATGCATTTTTGTGTTTTTGTTTTTCTTATTGATTACATTAAAGAAAGATCTGCGATTCATTCTAATAATGTATAAAAATTTGCTTGGGTAGTAAACTATTTACTGTGACTTGTGACTGTCTGTTTAAGGTAAATTTAATTTTGGAGCTTCTTGTGGAGTTTTTCTTGAAAGATTGACATCTAAATCTATTTGATTTTTTTAGCTGCAGAGAATCAGGAATGAAATGTGGTTTATGGATCTTGGTTTGTGTGGTTTAAAGTTGTTTTGTGGTTTTTTGTTATTACAGTGTACTATGAAGAACACGAACTTAATTTTCCCAAAAGATCAAGAACTGCAATCCGTTGATCTAGATTAAGTTGTAAATTTCGATTTGCTTAGTTAATTTATAATTTATCATTTAGTGTTTTAAGTTGAATTTTTCGTTAACCTTAATTTTTTTAAAAGAAATCAAAGAATGAAATCAGTCAAATACACACAAGGGCATCTGAGTCCTTTGCTAATTTGAAAAAGGCACTTCTTTCTATGAATGAAATCAGTACACTGAGTGGGATTAAAATATTGTATTTTATTTAAGCATGGGATTAAAATATTGTATTTTATTTAACCATGCGCACAGATATCAAAGATAGAAATAGATGTTGTCGTGTTATGATTATTGTTACGTCGGTTTCTTAGGGGTATCCAATGCGAGAAGTTGAATCTGAACTTTTAAATTGTTTTTGATGTATTTGATTATGTATATATCACTTTATTATGTTACATAAAAAGCTATCAACTATGTAAAAAGTTTCAAAAGGGATTTTCTATCCATAGAAACTCCAAAAAAAATAACACCTAACTTTTAATCTAAAATTATTTATATAAAATTCGATGCAAAATGGATATTACGCTCTATATTTCATTATTTAATTTAGAAAAAAATTTTATAATGAAAATAGTTGCATTTCAATAGCATATTTACAAAGGATGTTTGCAAATATGAATATTAAGAACAAAATGTTAGAAATTGCGGGTAAAAGTGTTCTTGGATTCTCAAAAAGTCATGAAATCGCTATCATTTTAAGTATTTCGATGGTACAGGTCGAACATTCAATTGTATAAAATTCTGAGATTTTCAAAGAGAGAGTATGTCACATTATCTTTTTGAACGTACCACAAAATGAACCAAATACGGGAATATCATCCCTTGTTGGTATTAAACCTAAATAAAAATGTTATGGATTAGATAACACATATTTTCGATAATGTTAAATTTTCAATAGAATTATCTTTAACCTCGACGATGTTACATCGTAGTAGATTAGTCTCATTTTTATTATTAGTATGTATAAGATATATTGTTTAAATTTAATTTGGAATTTGTTGTCTTGTATGCTTATGTATAGTGGATATTTATAATTTTCTTTTTGACAAAACGGTAGCTTCCTAAAGGTATCATATACAATGAATTATTAAATGTTAATTTAAGTATTACTATATATCTAAAAAAGTTTAATCAACAAAAAAGTTAATAAATTATGTTATTAGTGATTACATTTCAAAACTGTAAAAATCAATAAATACTAAATGTTAGAATATAATTTTAACTAACTGTATCAAAAGTTTGAAAAATTTGCTATGTCAACCAAACAAATTTTATTTATATTTTTAATATAATTATTTATTTAAGAAAATAACTGTAAATTAAAAATGACAATTACATTATCAAAGACACTTCTAATTTCAATCCAAAACAACAGTATAATTTTGTTTTTAACCAATTACGTAACTATATAGTTTTTTACATTCCAAGTTGTTTGGTTGTCGA
The DNA here is from genome assembly GCA_023525715.1 of Cichorium intybus. Lineage (NCBI taxonomy): Eukaryota > Viridiplantae > Streptophyta > Magnoliopsida > Asterales > Asteraceae > Cichorium > Cichorium intybus. Next base: position 63,719,083 of record CM042017.1, on the reverse strand, counting down.
ACAAATTGCAATTAGATGCTAAGCTATTTACAATGTTGTCGTGAAACTTTATGTTATGGTTGAATGAAATAATGCATTTATGGGTAAATAAAAAAAACTATTATGTAACTATATAGTTTTTTTACATATTATTTTTAAATAAAAATATTTCGTAGAAAAGATGTGTTGGATATTTTGTAACGGTTGCAATTCGAAAAAGACATGTGCTGTCATCTTAATGCTTTACAAAGATATACTAAACAAATAAAATCAGTTTTGAACGCATGCTACAATGAAGTACACTCCAAAGTCAAACAAGAAAATGGTGTCAAATTGAAAACCAACAAACATTATGGTTCAACTAGCTTTATTCGTACAAATTGTAGTAGTCACGAGCTTGTCAAATTAAAATTGATAATTACCTTATCAAAGACACTTCTAATTTCAATCCAAAACAACAATATAATTTTGTTTTTAACCAATTACGTGACTATATAGTTTTTTACATTCCAAGTTGTTTGGTTGTCGAACAAAGTGCAATTAGATGCTAAGTTATTTACAATGTTGTCGTGAAACTTTATGTTATGCTAAGTTTTTTATGATCTCAGATTGAATTGGAGCTGGAAGAGTCTTCTGAGAAGTGGGCGTGAGTCTAATCAATTCAATGATCTGGTGAATGAGCTCGCTGGTTTCGAGTTTGGGAACGGGGTTGATTATTGGTGTTGGAATGGAGGAGGGGACGGTTTCTCTGTGAAGAAGGCTAGAGAGCTTCTTGGAATGGGTGATGGTGCGAGTAGCTCGAATTCTCTTTTCAAATGGGTTAATTGGCTGCCATTGAAAATTAACTGTCTTGCTTGGAAAGTTGCTCTTGATAGAATTCCGACCTTTGATAACTTGGTTAAAAGAAACATCACGCCCAGCTCTAATCTTTGTCCTCTGTGTCGCGATTCGCAAGAGACCACAGATCATTTATTTTTTTGTTGTAAAGAGGTGCTGGAGCTGTGGAAGCTGTTTGGTGATTGGGCTTCGGTGCTGCCTAGAAAACCTAATTCTTGTGCTGATCTTATTTCGATTCTTAATGATGGGTTGGGAGACAAGAAAGTTAAAAAGTTGAGGCTGTCGCTGGTTTACTCGCTGATCTGGAGCATTTGGATGTCGAGAAATGGTGTTGTCTTCAGAAATCAAAAGTTATCCTTTAAGCATTTGTTTGATGACTTGTGTGTTTGCTCTTTTAATTGGATTAAGTCTAGAGTTAAGCCTTTGTTAGATTAGTCCATTTGGAATATGTCTCCTATTTCTGCTTTGCACTCTTTGTAATTGAGTCTCTGGCTCACTTTGTTGTTTTTTCTAATGAATCGTTGCTGTTAAAAAAAAAAACATATTATTTTTAAATAAAAAATATTCCGTAGAAAAGATGTGTTTGATATTTTGTAACTGTTGCAATTTAAAAATGGTCATGTGCTGTCATCATAATGCTTTACAAAGATATACTAAACAAATAAAATCAGTTTTGAACGCATGCTACAATGAAGTACACTCCAAAGTCAAACAAGAAAATGGTGTCAAATTGAAAACCAACAAACTAGCTTTATTCGTACAAATTGTAGTAGTCACGAGCATGGCAAATCGTTGGTTATAAAATATTTTCTTTATAGGTAATTTTAAATCAGATTCATGAAATATGAAAGCATTGTGTTATCATAAGAATTCGTACATGAGAATTAATCCAAAAATTGGTAATTCATTGTGATTTTTGATATCATATAAATTGAAATATGCTTTTATAAATTATAACACGTTAAAAGCATAATTTGCGGAGCGAACAATTTGCCGCCGCCGCATTGCGCGGGTACGAAGCTAGTCATTATATAATACATACATAATTTACAACTATCTTAATGCACAAAAGTATTAATTTTTAAGATAGTACAAACGTCTAATGCATAGTCATAATGGAATGAAATTTGGGCGGCACTTTAGACTCTTTCAAAATTTTGAATACCAACAAACCGCGGATATCATAGATATTCTGGATATGCGTGTTCTATTGTCGCCGTCGATCCTTCAATACAATCGCACGGTTTGTAATAAATGTCACACGGATCACCTTCCCTCATTACCAGCTTTAAAAAGGTAACGCATCTTTGTATTTCATTCTAAGGCGCTCTCTCTCTGAAATCATTCTAAACTTTATCTCTGTAAACTCTGTTGTCCGATTCATGAATTTTTCGAAATCGCTTACACAACCATATAGCTCGCAACATCTCTTTAAGACCATTTCTCAACTGTACAGTCACTTCCCTTATCTACCCTGACCTTCACAATTGTTACCATAAATACATACCGGCACGTTAGATTTGTATGATACCAAATTCTTAGATTTGAGCATCTCATCATTAACTAAATGTTCCCTTCCAAGATCTCTTTTTTATTCTCTCTCAACCGAGCGTCGATGCCATCTCCAGCCTCTAGCCAAACGCAACCATTGTTGCTCCCAGTATTCGTTTTCTCTATCACATCAACCACCACTTCCCAAATCTATTTATTTATTTACGGGTTGTTTGTATTTCCTTTAAACCGAAAGAGTGATAGATGTAAGCTATTATTTGTAATATATTTTATCGTATGGAACCAGATGATGTTGTATCCCCTCTCCCTCTCCCTCTCCCTCTCCCTCTATGTATCTGTTCAAAATTCATAACTGCAGGAAATCTAAGATCACTTCTATGTTATGCACACCTTCTGTTTGTGGAATTGCCATAGATATTGCTCTATCACCACTAATGTTACTTCCGACTGGAAGACGCACCCCAAGTGTTCGATTAAATGTCTGAGGTAACGCTTGCGTCTCTATAGAGATGGAGGTATGTATTAGGCTCATGATTTCATACCGCAAAACCATTTCTATTGTCAGGGATCTATAAAAAATAATTATTGAGGTTTTTTTCTGGATTTCTTCCAGTTCTATCTTTTGTGAAGCTGATGATGTGGTTTTGATACTGCGTTTTTTGATTGATTTTTGATTTGGTATTTGTGATTAAGACAAAAAAGGCAGATGCATTTGGTATTACTTTTACTTTACATAGAGGGAAAACCAATAAGATCCGGTGAACGATTTGCACAAAAAGCCGATACATTTCCTATCATACAAGTAAACTAATCCTATATTTCAAATGTCATACATCTGTAGGTTTTTTTTTCATAATATCTACACAAAGCTAGGCGACCTATGTATTGTCCACAAGGAAAGGTTTTAGACAGAAGTTTCTAATGGATGAAAATACCCCCAACCGGACTTACCTGAAGAGTTTGGACGACTATAACTCTTAATGGTTGAAAGCAGTAAGGAAAAGCAACACAAATTAATCATATTAAGGATTGTGGGTGTAGTTGGATGGAAATACCCTTGGTATGGATATTGCTCATTAATACATGGAGGTAGCCAAATCTTTTTGGTGAAATCTCTTGGAATTTGCTTTTGGTCTAATGTCCCTGAAACACTAACATATATAAAAATTGAATCCTAATACATTTGGTTTTAATTGATTTTTAAAGTTCAATGCATTTTCCTGTTATTCCGCCCTACTCAATTTATAAAGTCAAATACTTGTTAATATAAAATGAGTTATTATATAAAACTCGTTTTTGAAATAAATTTCATTTTTGGTCCTCGAGTTTATTGGGTTTCTCTGCAGTCTGTGTGCTCTTATTGGTAAAGATTATAAGTTGGTTGCTGTAATTATGGTGGATTTTCAAAGTACATTGCTCTAATATGATGACTCCAATCATTTTTGCATTTATAAAAACTATATTTTTCCTTGCAAATTTCAGGTATAATTATGGTGCCAAACAAGATGATCAATAATTTTCAATGAAAATCTACTTTGTCCATGGGGCAAAACTGAAAAAAGCAATATATAATAAGCACTTTTTTCGAGGTAAAACCTGCAATAATCAGATGTGAAGGTGGGTTTGACTTTTGAGTGTTCCTCTGGAATCTATTGATTAATTCAACCATTTTGTTCAGTCCTTTGAAATTCTTTTCGGAATCGTTCCTTCTTTTCATTTCTTTTGGTTTATAGTTTGCATCAGATGAGATTTTCAGATAATCAGATGTGACGATGGGTTTTAATTGTGTGTTTTTGTGGTTCTAATTTGTGTGGACAGTATGTAAATATGTTGTCATAGTTTTAACCAAATACAAGAAATAGCAATGTACTTTGGTTTAAAACCAAATTAGAGTAGGAGTTCCTGGAAATATGTGGTAATGTGTTGAAATCTCCTTTCGACATTATTATGTTTCAAGTGTAAAGCTTTTGTTTATTTTACTTTTGTGCTCCTTTCATTTTAAAGCTTTTTGTTTTTGTTAAATGGTTAATATTTTATTACATCATGGTATTGTAGTTTGAGTAGATAATGTTTTTGTAATTTATGTTATTTAGCTTATAAATGACTTCTAATGGTTTGCGTGGTTTAAAGCATAATCCTGATAGTTGATTCAATCCACGGTATCAGTTTTAATTAATTGGATTTATAAATATTTTTTATATCAAATTTTAGCATCTGAATCCATATCGAAAAATGATGATTTATAGTTTTGGGTACACCTCTCGAACACCAAAATATATTTTCTACAATTTTAGATATTCAAAATTTCGGATATTGAATTTTGAATACCCTTAAACACCATAAAATGCCATATTTGGAGACATTTCAAAACCTGTGTGAGCTAAGACTACTCGGTAGTTATAAATAGCAAATCTATTACTTATAGTGACGACACGCAAATTTATCTATTACTTGTAGACATATTTCAGATGTGACCTATATTTAATGATGTAAGAACTTTTTTTTTTTATTCAAATTTATCTATTACTTGTAGTGACGAGACGCAAATAGTAAATCTACTCAACCGCATTATAACATGTTTTCGAAACAGTTAGCTGTCGAAAGAAAACTATTCACCTGCTACCGAACGGAAATAATTCACCGAAAAGATTATTTGTCGAAAGGTAAATATTCCATTTGTTTTTTGAGAGTGTGTCATAAGAGCTTAAAAACAATTTAATTAAAGATCAAAATAAAACCATTTGTTGTGGTCGCTTTGTCCTATTGCACACATAATAGATTTATTTTCCAGGTAACAACATTCGCCTATGCATTCTAAAAAAAACTTCTTGACGACTATTGAAACGAACTAATCTGCGAAAAAAATATTCGCAAAATAAAACTATTTTCCGATATTGCATTCGCCGACCGCTGCATTGCGCGGGTACGCACCTAGTGTATATATATATATATATATATATATATATATATATATATATATATATATATATATATATATATATATATATATATATATATATATATATATATATATATATATATATATATATATATATATATATATAAGGTTTAAATAAAAAGTACACATTTATATTAAGAAAATACATAGTTATTTCTAAAAGTACGTAAAATTAAGTTTATATGTATTTTTAAATATTAGTACATATATAATAAGTATAAGAGTAAATTACAATTTTGGTCCCTGTGGTTTGCATGGAATTTCAGTCTTGGTCATCGTTTGAGATTTCTACGCTGATGGTCCCTCAACTACACTTTTGCTTACACTATTGGTCCATTGGCCAGGTAAAATGCCCAATATACCCTTTTTATTTTCTTTTTCATTTTTCTTTTATGTATTATTTATTAAATGAATTATAAAAAGAAAAAAACATATCCCCTCTACTTCCGGTCATCTTCCCCGACCACCACCGATCGCTCCAAAAGAAAATCAGACAAGAAGCAAGGGAGAGCGATCGAGAGAAAGCAAATGAGAGAGAGAGAGAGAGAGAGAGAGAGAGAGAGAGAGAGAGAGAGAAACTACTCCCAATAAATAAACCACTGACCACCGGAGAAAGTCAGTGTGAGAGTTTGTTTGCTAGAGAGTTTTTGCTGCGCCGGAGATGATGGTGTTCGGCCACTCAGCAACCGGAGGTGGTTTCCTCCCCGCAAAACTACAAGTTTTTCCATTTAAGAAGAAGTCAGGCCCGAATGGGGGTTATCATCGCAGCCACTGGTGGCTGCCGGCGCCGCAGTTGCCGGTTGTCTTCTCCGGCGTGACCACTAGTCCGAGCAGGAGCAGCATCACCTGCGGGTTCGTCTCCACACCATCTCCAAGTCGAGATCTATCTGATTCCTCTGATCTCGCCATTGCTATCTACTTCTCACTCGGTTTGCATCAAATCCTGAACCACAAGAACCCTTGTCGCATTCCACTATAGCCGCCGCCACTAATCGCCGCCGGTTCAATGTCATTCCTCGCTCACAGTCGCCGACTGTTTTTCTCACACCAATCGCAACCAGCAGCAGCGAGCTGCTACCCTCTGTCATCTGCATCCTCTTTCTCTGACGACCTCTCTCTCTTTCGTTCCTGAAAATCGCGAACCACCGAGTCCAAATCGAGGTTGAGGTCCGGCAGGCAGCAGTCGCCGACTGCCGCCTCTGATTTGCTTTCTCTCGATCGCTCTCCCTTGCTTCTTGTCTGATTTTCTTTTGGAGCGATCGGTGGTGGTCAGGGAAGATGACCGGAAGTGGAGGGGATATGTTTTTTTCTTTTTTTAATTTATTTAAGAGTAAATTACACGAATGGTCCCTGTGGTATGGGGTTACTTACACGTCTGGTCCCTAACGTTTTTTTTAACTCGGACGGTCCCTATCTTTTAATTTTGTTACGCGCCAGGTCCCTCTCTGGTTTAAAAAAGTCTATTTTACCCTTAATAATTTCTTTTTTAATTTTCTTTCAATTAATTATTATTTTTAAATAAAAAAAAGAAAAAGAAAATCTAAACTACCCCCACCTTTCTCTCTCACGTTACTATCATTATCCGTAAATCAAAATACCCTCAAACCCTAACTATCCCATTCCATTTAAACGAGAAGATCGGAGAACTGATCGGGTCTTGGAAGAACAGGTGGAGATTGAACCGATGTGGATGGGGACCCGTTCTGCAGTGGTTCCCGGTGGAGGCCCTAATTTCAGTAACGACGACGGCATGGCGACGTCTCTCCCTCTAGGTCTCGATCACTCTTTCTATTTCTGTCCCTCGCTATCTCCTTTTCTGATACAAATCACGAACACATCCCACCCATCGATTCCACACCATTGCCATCTAGCACCTAACGTCATGCTTCAACCATGGAGTCTGCAAATTTGAATTGCTTTTTTGCCGACTGTCTTCCCGTCACTAGTGCCGGACACCATCTCCGGTAAATATCTCCAGCCATCATCTTTGGTTTCCATTCCATGATTCAAAATATCAAAACCAAACGAAACCAAAGCAATAAAAATGACACCTGAAATCACATCTGGGAAATCAAATCCAGAGAAACCTAATCAAATACATAGAAACCTAATCAAAATCCCAGAATCAAATCCATAGAAACATGATGTACAGGTTTCAAATCCAATCGAGTAAAAACCCAGAAATAAAAAAAAAACCTGGAAGGAAGGGATGCAGGATGGGGATGGGTTTTCTGGTGGCGGTGGGTTGAAGGGGGAGGAGAGGCGGCGGCGATGGAGATTGTTGAAGGTGCACATGAGCCGTCTGGAAGAAAACGTAGGGTGGAAACAATAAAGTTTAGGATATTTTATTTCATTTTTGATATTTAATTTATATAATAAATTATTATTATCATATCATTAAAAGGTTTAATTTTCTATAAGGGTAAAATAGACTTTTATATTTGGGAGGGACCAGGCGCGTAACAATATTAAAAGATAGGGACCGTCCGAGTTAAAAAAAAGTTAGGGATCAGACGTGTAAGTAACCACATACCACAAGGACCATTCGTGTAATTTACTCTTTATTTAATAAATAATAGAAAAATGAAAAAGAAAATAAAAAGGGTATATTGGTCATTTTATCTGGCCAATGGACCAATAGTGTAAGCAAAAGTGTAGTTGAGGGACCATCAGCGTGGAAATCCCAAACGATGACCAAGACTGAAATTCCATGCAAACCACAAGGACCAAAATTGTAATTTACTCTAAGTATAAATAAAAGGCAAAAGTGAGTTATATATGTATTTATACATATTAATGATGGGTTCTATGCAAACTATGAACTTAAACCTTAAGTTCACATGCGCCTTAATATGGATCTATGTTTTTCTCATTTGAACTTATAACTAAGGTATAATCAAAATTAGAAGAGAATAATTTCGATACCTTTGTTCTTTGGAAGCTAGCACCATAATTGTCGTGCCTTTAATGGCTTACACCAAGAAAGACTAGAGAGAGGGAGGAGCATCCCTTGTAGGAGGTGTGAATAATGGGGGTGCCAGGGGCCTCTATTTATAGTCTCCAGGTGAATACAATAAGGAATATGACTGCCTTATTTAAGATCCTTATATGATAAGACTTTTATCAGATAACAAAATCTGCTTATCACTGCCGTAAATAATGCCAATACCCATATATGAGTTTCGAAATCCACAAGGCTCCAAGCCTGTGATTTCGTCCAACCCATTAGGTCATCCAAACTGTCTATTGCTCAACTATTGAACAATTACAATTCAGCCATTGCACTTTTAATTAATCCAATTAATCCTAAAATTAATTCCAATTAATTTATGATTAATTATTAATTAATATTATGATTTCTAATTAATATATTATCCTCATAATAGATTAATAAATCATCTCTCTCTCTCTCTCTCTCTCTCTCTCTCTCTCTCTTTGTTAGTCATCTTGTCCTCTGTTAGTTATGAGGGCAACCCAAAAGGACTGTGCTGTTGTCAATTCAAGTATATTTCTAAATTATAGTTATGACTTAGATACCTTAATCCAACAGTCTCCCACTTGGATAAGTCTGTAACTATAATTCCATATAGCTTCTAAATTTGATAAGTGATCATATGAACCTTTACGTATCCTAAGATAAGTGATCATATGATCCTTTGTTCTACAAGATATCATTCGGACTTGTGACATGGATTAGAATCAATCTCAGTCTGATACTTTGTTTCCCGATTCCCGATTTGTGATGATATAGGACTTCTAATTGAATGCATCAATTTAGTCCTGGCCGGGCCCAGCACTATAAGTCATCACCAAATCACCGAGGGGCCCGCATATATCACTTTTCCTATTAGAGAAAAAGGAACGAATAAACTTTGACTCATATGTTTGTGTCTTTTACTCGTCAAATCATGCACAACAATACGTTTTATAACATCGAGTTACCGATGTGTTTACACATTATCAATGCATAATCGATTTGTAAATTTCAACTCATATGGTAGTAAACAATACTCATAAATAATGAACTATTGACAATTGGTAGTATACAATACTCATAAATAATTCTCAATTATTTAATCACCAAATTCAACTACATTTCTTTGTTACAAGTTTCAAAATATCTATATAATTACTAAAAATAATATCATATTTCAGCCCAATGCTCCCAACATGCTAATAGTGCTTAATCCTACTAAGAGCCTTTGTTAGAGGATCTGTAGGATTATCTTCAGATGATACCCTCTTCTCTAGGAGGTGACCTTCTTCTACTCTATGTCTGATGTAATGGTACTTTTTGTCGATATATCTGGACTTTCCATGATCTCGCGGTTCCTTGGTTAAGGCAACCGGTCCTTCATTATTGTAGAACAGTTCCATTTGCTCATGAATTGCCGGGACTACTTGTAAGTCCCAAAACTTCAAGATCAAGCAAGGTATCACTAAGATTAATTGAAAGTGCAGAATCCAATCAAGCAATAGTAACGAAACAATCAAGAATATGCGAATAAATCTTCAATGCACACGATTGTATTCAATAATCGTCTAGTACATAAGATTGATTATGATCGATGAACACACTAAATCTCTCAATATCTCATACGACTCCCAAATGATCAACTAGGCTAATGACGGCTACAAATGGCTATTTATACCTAAGGATGACCTAATCCTACTCGATACACAGCCCAACCGAGAACCCAAGCCCAGCCCAACCAAAATCAATAGATTTCGGTGCTACATTAACCGAGTACACAAGGGTTTTCCGTCCCTGGCCGAAAACTCCAAACAGCCAATTAATTCTCGAATTAAGCTCAATAATGCAAAGATTAAACCACTAAAATTATGTCCTGAAAATCTCCCCCTTGGTTTAATGCTTTCATTGATCTTTAGGCTATCTTTAGATATAGACTTTCAACTCTTTTCTCGATCATGACATGGCTTGCGAGATGCAGATAGACTATCTTCAGATTTGACTTTGAACGCACATCAGATGTATGGCTTCTTGCATAGGTCTTGAATCAACACATCCATCTTTGAGTTTGACATTGACTTGTACATGGAGTCTGATTCTTCTTATTCACTTGTTGATTATGTCAGGTACAAATGTAGCAATAGAAACTGTTTGAGGAGGAATTCAACGTAGCTTGTCGCATGGAATTATGCTTCACCTTTCTTCGGGGATAAGATGTTTGTGTTGAAACTCTTGAACTTCACTTCACGATCCATCACTCGAAAATCTTGAATTGTCTTTTACTGGCGCTTCATGAAACGAACGATGACCAAAAATCCCTGTGGGTCACAGAGTCATAACGACCGCCACAGTTGTTCAAGGACCCAGCTTTGGCTCAGAAGGAGACTACTCGCAGTATCTGTGTGAACCCGGAGGAACGCACTACGATTGTTTGAGTATCGGAGAACTACTCGTGGCCGTTTTGATTTTGGCCCCCCTGCATATCCTTGATCAATGATCTTAATGCAGTTAACTAGTTAACTTGGCTCTTGGCAAGACGTTCAATGGTATCCAAACTCTACGAAGTGTACCATCCTGTTGCCAATTAGGGTTCTGGTGAAGTGTTGGGGTCTCACAGCTATTGTGGTAGAAAACAACGATCACTGACCTAGAGTTTCGATATTTCATCAATGCATAGTAAAAACACATTGAATCACTAACATGTTTATTAGAAGAAAAGTGGGTTAAGAGTGGTATGAGCGTGTAGTATATATTGGTGCGAGATATACCCATCAGCTAGACTTGCGAATTGTCATCAATGTATGGTATATTACACTGAGTCATCCAACTCTTAATTAGGAGACTTGTAGGTAAGAATGGTTGTTGATGCCTCACATTTACTACTGGTGTTGTAGTAAAGATCAATGACATAGAGTTTCGAAATAACATATTCACTTGGTTTTAAATGATGAATCTTCTATTTATTGCAACAGAAATATAGAGTGGGTAAGAATGGATTGGTGCGTATGATAGATCAAGGTACACAATCTAACCATCGATACAAAATTTTTAACTCTCGACTATGAGTGGCTTAACTCAAAGTGTCTAGGAGTTGAGTTTTAGAATACTTGAGGTTCGGTTAAGAAAGATTGTTAGTGCTTCATACTCATTGTGGTGTACCAGTGAGAGTCATCAGCACTATTTGTTTTGTCTCAGCAGTGAGTGGTATAGCCCAGTGCGTCGTCGACGGGTAAGGAATGTCTTAGAGAATCACGGTGACAGTGAAACATGTTATTGACATGAGAAATTTGGATCTGTATTCCTAATTGGTATGAATCAGGAACATTGACGATCGTACAAATTGTGTAATAAAAAATATATATTTTTTTAATTTTGAAAAGAAAGACATAAAGGAAAAACGTATTTTTGGATTTTTGGATTTTATAATTTTTGTTGTTTTTTTAATTCTCCCCCTAAATTTGTGCATGGAAGAGAATATCGAAAGTAAAGCATGAACAAATTTAACAAAACAAAAATTTTACAGAATTTACAAGAACTGATTTTTCAGTCATCAAAACGAATCAAATCCAGTTTGGAACGAAGTTACATTTTCAATCTTCAACACGCCGTTAGATACGATTCCCACGTGATCTTTTCCTTTCTTCCCTCCCACAAAGGACACAAACTCTCCATTAAAATTTTTAATGACGTGCAATTGAGAGTTGTCTTCGGTCATGTGCCTGAAACAGCCACTATCAACAAACAAAGGTCTGATGATATTCCTCCATAACTGCTCCTGCACAGGTTGCGGGATTAATTGGTTTTGGGAACCCATTCCATTTTGAAACTGAGTTTACCGTTATCATTCACACACTTTCCCATGACATATCCTGTTTATCAGATAAGAATGAAGAATTAACAGGAAAATTTGATGAATTTGAATATTGGCATTTGGGTACCCATCTGTAATTTGGTTTAAGTCTCTTGTTGTTTGACCAGATAGGTGCTTCAACACTTGATTTTGAAACAGGATTCCCCTTGATTTGTGCTTATGTTTCCAGTGTGAGCTCGAGGATGATCCTTGAGATCAGTTTAACCATACTGACTTCGATTTGGTATAGTCATCTCTCGAATCGGTCCGTTTATCCTTGGGGCCTGATTCTTGGCCTTTGTAGCATTCCAATCGCCATTTCTTGAACGAGACCTCAATGATTTTCTTTTGCAAGATCTCCCCCTTGGCACGTTCTGCCAGCATTAAGCATAGAAGGGAACATATGGACAATGTGGACAATTTCTGGCAATGTGACCTGCAATGCCACAGTTAAAGCACGTTTGCCTCTTCAAAAAAATGAGATTGTGACTTAGTCCTTGTCCAAATGAGTTTTTCAAAGAATTACCACAAGCACAAGCACAATCACATTTATTGAGACCTGGTCTTGGTCCAAAAGAACTTTCACCTTCTTTCACAAACTTTTGTGGTTTCAATTTTCCAACAATTGGATTTTTTGAATTTAAAACATCACCACAACTTTTAGCAGAAACACACACAACATGTTTAGTGTTTTGGTTCACGCAATTATCAGACACGGCAGAAACTGAAGTATTAGTATTTGACGAATGTTTAACAGAACTAGGATCATTTTTATTTTCCTCGTTTGCATCTTCCCACTATTACTTCATCTACACAAGAAACATAAGCATTAGTAGCATTCACCTTAACACTTTAACACTATCACTGGAGCTGGATTGATTAGCCTGGATAGAAACAGTTTCAGTGGATAACTCTGTCTCTTCGGTTTCAACGGTTGGGGTATAGTTATCATTGAAAGGGGGTGGAACGCTTTTATACCCGAGACCCTCACCGTGCTTATTAGTCCACTTTGTTTGGTGTTCAATTATTGATCCGACTATCACGCTTGACACATCAAACGTTTCGAAATTAAACTCAGCATCTTGAAATTTGGCTTTCAATGCGTCATGCTCGGCAGTCAAATCGGCAATCTTTTTTTTTGGTGAATTTATGGTGACAACACTTGATACTGTATTCTTCTTGTAATTTTTTAAAGTCTGAAGTTTTAGCTTCCCTTTTCTTGAAGGGGTTTGAGTTTCTTTTTAATGTTGTAAACATCATTTTTAAGATCAAAAACTTCTCTTACTAAAAGGTCGTTTTGTTAACGGTATTTGTTTATTTTGTTTTCACAAACACGTGTGCATGAGGTTTTACTTATCTCCTTGGTACTAGAAGTGGTGGAGGTCAAATTTGATCAAACATAGAAGATCAGATTTGAAAATTTGATCAAAATATTGGAAATGTTGACCAAAAATCCAAAAAAAAAAAAAAAAAAAATCGAAAAAGGAGTTTTGTGTTAACTTGGTAATTAAAAAAACGACTTGATTTAAAAACAAGTGTATTCAAAATTTCAAACAAAACTTACCGAACATAAAAAATTGGACTTTGATACTAAAAATTGTTTTGACCAAAAAGAAGAATGTTGACTTGTAAATCAAAGAAGTTTGATTTAAAAAATCCACCGAAAACAAAGATTGACCGAAAAAGAAAATAAATAAATTGACCAAAAAAATTACCAAGATTGAAAAGAAAAAAATTGACCGAAAGGAATATATTGATTTTTTTTAAAAAAAAAATCTTCTGAAGTGGTGGATTAATGGTTTTAAGTTGGGTTTGGGCTAAAAAATGTCGGATTCACTGACGACGCCTACTAATATCAAGTATTTTAGTCGTCGTTAAGTCCTATTCTGAGTGAAATTATATCTCATAAACTGTGGTATTACTCACTTTTCGTGTCTAGTGCTTTTGTGTGAAAAAGAATAAACAGGGGTTAAAGGCATACAAAACGAAGAAGTTTGGGATGAAGACAATTTTAAGTCGAAAAGACATGCGTGCCGCGACCTTAAGAGCATGCGCGTCGCGGTAAGTCAAAGATTGATGACAAGTTGAAATTCAAACAGCGAAGATCGGAGATACAGATAAGGCTACGCCGCGGTTTTTATCCTTGCACGACACGATTAGCTCGATTTTTTAACTATAAATAGAGACATCTAGGTCGAGTTTCTGGAGCAATGAACTAACCCAAATGTTGAACCTAGGCTTCTTCGACTCGTGATTTCAGATTTTAGTAGCTAGAAGTTGGTATTTTCATGTTTTAGTTTATTTTTCGTATTTTTATAGTTTTGTTTATTGCTTGTTTCAGCGATTTTGGATTGTAGAATTTGTTTGGACAAGTTGAATCTGGATATTTTTAGAAGTCAGAACCATTCGGCTTCTGGGTTTTGGTTTTAGTTTATGCAATCATTCAGTTTTTGTTATATCGTGTTTTCGATTCCGTTTTCCGTTTAATTGTTTGTTTGGTGATTTGTTTGGATTGAATGCTTCTGATTTTCTGGAATATACTTCTGGAATCAGAAAGTTTGTTTGGTTTGGATTGAAGTTTGAATGCAAGTTAGTTTGGTTAATGTTAGTTTTAGTTTTTAGTATTTTCGTTTTGTCGGTTTTTCGGGAAGTGTAAGGAACACCACTAGCTATAGCGTGACACTATAGTTGGTTAATTCTGACACATAATTCAACCACTTGACTCCCACAGATCGACCCTTACTGCTACGATACTAGTGTGTGTGTCAGGTTAAATTTTCTATTTTTGTCCGCATAACAACGTTGGCGTGTCAAATTTTGGCGTCGTTGCCGGGGAGTTGTGCGCTTGAATTAGAGTGTCAGTGGTTTTTGTTTTTCTGAATTTATTTTAGCTTTTGGTAATTTAGTTGATTTGGTTTTCGTTTGGTTTTGACGGTCGTTTGGACTCGTGAATGCGTACGCGTCGGGGTGAGGAATCATCACCTATTTTGTTTGATTATGAGATTGAATGAACCGCGCGCAGAAATCGTGTGCCTAGGAGCTTGATCAATATGAGTCCAGATAATGTTACAGTCGAGGACATACCAATGAGCCTACGGGCAATGTAATGGGGGGATCGTCATTTATACCACCAGTTTCATCAGAGTTTAATATAGCTAGTACTAGTGCTAGTGGTGGTGCAGTTTCAGCCCCTGCACCCACACCATCATGCACTTAGCCTATGGTTCCACCTTTGAATCAACCGATCACCAACCCTGTGGGAAATCCTACATCTGCTGCGTTGAATTGGGGAGCACCGACCTGTGATGGCACCCAACGTTTGCGACAGCCGGTGCAAGCTTCTCAACCGCAACCACCACAACAACAACCACCCATTTATAAACCTCAACCACCTTTTCAACCCATACAACAACCACAACCATAATTGCAACTGCAATAGCCACAGCTGCAACAATACCAATATCAAGACGGAGATCCAGGCTATGATGAGGATGAAGGATGTATGCCGAACAATCCTGTTCAGCAAAACCAGCAATGGAACCAAGGTCAGGGACCTCCAAGATGATAGCAACAGCAATATCAACATCAGCAGCAAGGGCAACGATATTACAACAACGAGTTGTATAATGACGGTAATTTCGTTCCTCCCTTGTACTTTGCTCAACCAATCGGGCAGTCGGTTGGGTCGCACTTCCAACCGCGGGAGTACGACGACGCCTCGCCCATATACTTTCCAGATAATGCTGATAGTCAGGTAGAAATTAGGCCTCAATTATTAGGAGTATTACCTGAGTTTAGAGTATACAAGCAGGATGATCCATATAATCATTTGTATGAGTTCTTAGCGATAGCAAATGCTAATATTCCTAGGAACACCAATATAAACATCTTTAGGTTAAGGTTATTTCATTTTACTTCAAAAGATAAAGCCAAATATTGGTTTACGTCCCTGCAACCAAATAGTATCACAACATGGGAACAACTCAAGGCGAAATTTCTACAAGAGTTTTATCCTGCTAGCAAAACGATAGAGATCAGAAGAGCAATAGAGGATTTTCAGTAGAAACCAGGAGAGGCGTTTCACGATGCCTTTGAAAGATTGAAAGAACTAAAGCGATCTTGTCCACACCATGAGTTTCCACAGTGGCAACTGGTTAAATTCTTTTTTGACGGGGTGGATCTGACTAATCAAGCCATGATCAATTCTTCATCTAGCGGGACTATCATGATGCAAGATGCAGACGATGCCTGGAGATTTATGGAACAATCGAGTAATGGGTCCAAAACAAATTATTCTGCAAGAAAACCAGTCGGCATAGCAGCAGCAGTCGGGGTCGACAATGATTGGAAAAAGGAGGTTAAAAAGGAGATAGGATATATGAATAGGAAATTCGATCGATTAATGGCAACCCTTCAACAAGGACCGCAGCATCAGCAAAATAATCAACAAGGACAGAGAGCGTAGGAAGTCAACCAGGTTCACGGTCAAGGTCAATACAACAACAATAATAGACCACCATATCGGCCTTTCAATCAAGGGAATCAGAAATACAACAACAACAACCAAGCATACCGCCAGAATAACTATCAAGGACCACCTTCCAACCAACCACGACAGTTTCAGGCTGTTAACAACAATGGTCCTAGTAGTAGCAATAACAACAACAGGGGGCGGACCAATAGCAACAACAACCGTACCAATCCAGAAACCCAGGAAGAGATGATAGCAAAGATGTACGTAATTGTGAACACAAGTCAACAGCAAACGCAAGCTAATGCGAAGGCCATTGTAAATATGGAAAGGAAGATCGCACAAATGGCTGAAGATCAAAGACTAAGAGATAATGGCAAGCTTCCAAGCAACACGGAGGTGAATCCAAATCATACTCAAAGGGCTAGAAAGGAACATGTCAACGCAGTGGAAACATAATGGAGGAAGGTTACGATGGAAGACTTGGTAGGAAAGGAGAGTGAGAACAAAGACAAGGATGTCCAAAAAGAAGAACAGTCAACTGTAGCTAGCATTAAGCAGAAAAAGAAAGTCACAAAGGCAAAAAGGAAGAAAAGTATACCGAGTGGACCGTGAATTAATCAACCACTGTGGGATGAATTAAGGAATGCTCCGGAAGATACAAGGATTCTCAAGGAAATGTGTAGGGAAAACGAAAAGATTAAGATGCCGACACCAGAAACAGTGCGACCCACGGTCAAGGAAAGTGAGGATTTGTTGGGTACACTGCCTAAAAGGAGAAAGATCCTGGTTCACCATTAATTACTGTCACTGTAGGTGACGGGATTATCCGAAACACATTATTGGATTTGGGGGAAAGTGTAAATGTTTTGCCCGGGTATCTGTACGACAAATACAAGAATGAAGAATTGGTGCCCGCAAAAACAGTCTTACAATTGGTGGATCAATCCACAAAAATCTCACGAGGTAAATTGACAAATGTGATTGTCAAGGTTGGTGATTTCTTCTATCCGGTAGACTTTTTAGTCATGGAATACGAAATCCTAGAGGATGCACCAGCACTGATTTTGGGACGTCCGTTTTTTGCTACAGTCGGGGCGGTGATGGATTGCAAGATGGGAGACATGGACATCACTTTCCGTACATGAAAATGAAGATTGAATATGTTTGGGTGCCCGATGACACTGACACCGGGGTATGATAGTCAGTACTTGAACAATATACTGTTAATGGCACCAAGAGTGAATGCTAAGGGAAGAAATCGAACGCAAGAAGGCGAAAGTGAAAGTGAGGATGAGGAAATCCTATGGAAGGCGAAGGGACGTCCGTTAACGATTGTTGATAAGCAGCAAATCTTTGATATGATGGAATCAATGGAACGGAAGCACTAGGAGTATGCAAGAGATGCAATGAATATGGAATCTAAGGTGTTTCAGCTTCTAAATGCTGAGCAACAGTGGATTAACCAGGTAAGTGATAGGATGACACGGGTGACAACATTGATGGCCACAATCGTTCATGACATCGTGCCAGAAATGGGAAAGCTCGTACCAAAGAAGGAATGAAAAGGATCACCGTCTCGCTGAAGACGTTAAACTTAGCGCTTGTTGGGAGGCAACCCATCCGTAGATAGGTTAGGTTTTGTTTTTGAAGTAATTAGGAAAAATTAATCATCATCATTGCAGGAATTTATAGCACGAAGCAAGTATGGGGTCAATCGAGAGGAATTGCAACCATTGAAGATCGCGACGCGGCAACGGCAAAACCGTGCCGCGTGTACGAAAATTAACCATATACGTAGGGGTTCGTTTTTGGACACGTGCGACATGCATAACCTTTATCCACGGCGGGAATTCGATCGGTCAGAAAACCGCCATATAAGGTACATCTTTCCTCGTTGCACCACTCACACAAACGACGCGCCAAACAGAGCACTGATCAACTACTCATTTTTCTCGCGTTTTTCGTATTTTTTCGTGTTCACTACTGAGGTACGTCACTTAGAACTCGATATTTCATGATATTACATGCGTTGAAGTGAGAAAGTGGATCGAAATAGTCGGAAATACAAAAACATAGAAAATCGGCAATGCCGACTCGTAGGGTGAGTTGTTCGCAAAATTCTCACCCTAGGAGGGCTAGTTGGTAGTTAGGATTCCTTGTGATTGCTTGGGATTAGATTAAACAGGTGATTTTTGGAGAATTTTTGTAAAAGTCATACACCACGATGCAGTATATTCATATGCCGCACCGCGCGTGTTGAGGCGACGCGTTACAGCATCCGCGACGCGCGACTAGGACTAAATTTGCAAAATATTTTTCTGTTGTGATTTGTGTGCAGATGGCTGAGCAGGTTGACTACATGCCTGGGCACGAGTTTCTCCAGTTCCTAGACATTCTCTAGGAGACCCCTCGCTACTGAGCACGACTTCGGGAGATTAGCACACGCCCAGTCCTCCCGACGATTCATTTTGACTAAGCCATATTGACCCAGGAGGGGTTGTGGGATCAGCTCCTGCCCTACCTCCACCGCACATGGACCCACCCTGATGGAGCATTCACATTTACTTGCAAGGGCTGGGAGCGACTGATGGCCACGGGCGACGATATCAAGTACAAGAAGCTGGTGCTCGAGTTTTTATCTACCTGCCGGTACACCCCAGCCTTGCAGGATCCCAGGGCCCAGCTGATCCGATTCAGATTACGAGGGCAGAGCCGGGAGTGCACGCTACGGTAGTTCGCCAGGCGCACATGGATCTACACCGATGCAGAGATTGTTGGTATTCACTTTCCGTCTTTCTTTGCTGCGTGCTTCAGTGACCACCCCGGAGAGAGGTGGATGAGGTTCTTTGGGCAGAGATGTCCAACGAGGGTTTCGATGCTGGCGCGGCCAATGATAGCCAGCTCCGCGCCCCGCTTTACCAATTGATGCACCAGATCATATCCACCTCTATTATGCTGAGGAGGGGATGTGAGAAGGTGTCACGAGATGACGTGTACTACATGTGGTTCCTCTCAGACCCGAGCAGGTTCCTCAACCTGCTAGTTGCATTGGTAGTTTCTTTGATGTCTCGAGCGGTGGGCACGACTGCAAGGAGCCCCATGGCTGGCGGGCATTACATTACCCGCTTGTCTCGATCCTACGACATTCTCATTGCCAATGTTCTGGCCCACCTGGCCCCGACACCACCCAGTCGCATTGAGAGGCGATATTTTGAGAACATAGGGGTTCTCTATCAGCCGAGACGGGGTCTTTACCAGGTACGACCCACGATTGAGCCGATTCCACGCCAGGCTGGTCCACAGGCAGAGCAGGACGACTAGGATGATGATGAGGAGGAGCAGCTGGAGCGCCGACCCAGATAGAGGATGAGATTAGAGGCAGAGGCACCAGTCCAGCCACCACCACTGCAGTCACATCCAACACCCCAGCCTGTAGACGTGCAAGCTGCCTTGTAAGATCTTGATGCGAGGATGGCACTCCTGGAGGAGCAGCATATATGGATTGGAGAGGGACTGCTAGAGCTCCTCACTCTGGCTGGACGATACCCACGACCCTTCCCTACTTGAGCTCATGATGATGAGGCTGGTCCATCTGGGATGCAGCATGATGATTGATTGTATTTTTCTTTTGATCTTTTGAAAACCTTGTACATAACCTATTATTGTCTTTTATATTTTGTGTTTGCTTTTTGCGTTTAATTTGTTTGTTGAGTGTTTTTGTATGCAAGTACCAACGAATATCTATCGAGGGGTTGTTTCACACAAGTGTGGGTCATCGTACCCCTACACTTGTCATTTCACCGGCGTGTTCACCGTTGTGCCACAACTCCGGACAGTCAAATCATTGTTGAAAATATAAAATATGATCACCACAAATAAAGGTTTGCACCGTTTAATGTGTGACAGATATATAAATTAAAATGATAATATGCGGAATAAATAATAAAAGTTGCGGAATAAAAATATATAATCTAATCGCCACAAATAAAGGTTTGCACCATTTACTGTGTGAAAGATATATAAATAATATAAATTGCAGTAATTAAATGACTTAAAGCGATAAATAATATAAATGACTATAATTAAAAGACATAAAACGATAAATAATATAAATAAGTATAATTATATAAATATATATATATATATATATATATATATATATATATATATATATATATATATATATATATATCAAGTAGGTTCGTCAATAGATTGACTGAACTGGTTTACAACAGGACTAATGGAACGACCGGTCTATCAAGTAGGTTCGTCAAATATATTGACTGAACTGACTTAGGGTTGGACTGGATTTCTAATAGACTGTGTCTCTATTTGTTCTTGTTTGATGATCTTGGTGATCTTGGTTTTCTTGTTTGATGATCTTGGTGTTCTTGGTGTTTTTCTTGGTGTTGATCTTGGTGTTCTTGGTGTTTTTCTTGGTGTTGATCTTGGTGTTCTTGGTGTTTTTGGAGAGTGTTTGGAAGGTTGGAAATAAGATGGTGGAAGTTGGAGAGGTTTTTGAGAGAGTTTTGGTTTATAATTATGTGTGTTGTTATGAAAAAATGGTGTAAAAAATGGTTATAAAGGGTGTAAAATGGGTTTTGGGTGAGTTTTAATAGGTTTTCGGAAGTTTAAGGACCAAAACTGTAAATATTTCATCAGAAACACGCGGTTCGGTCGGCTGGGTCGGAGCCGGGTCGAAATGGGTCGGAAATGGGTCGATGCGCGGACCCTGTTGTGAGGTAAAATGGTTTCGGTTGCGGTGCGGTTTCGGATCCGGAGCGGTAGCCGGGTTCCGGACGGAAGGGAGCTGGGCCGGACGGAGCTTGGGCCTGATGGAAGTGGGCTGGAGCCAGATCTGGGCTTCGGCTGATGCTGGGCTTCGGCCTGTTTCATTTTAATTAAATAAATTGATTTTAAATGATTTAAAATCCGAAATAAATTCAAATAAATTAGGAAAAATCATTTTTAATTTATAAAATTAATTAAGTCTAATAAAATAAATTATTTAGAAAATATATTTCCAAAAATTCATTTTAAATAGATTTAATTTAATTTTCTTTTGAATTTTTCTTTGTTTTGGCTTTAAAAATCATTTTCTTTTATTTTCTCGTTTTTAATCTCGAATCCACGCAACCTGAAATAAACTGATAATATTTGTTAGATAATATAAAAACAGTTCGTCTTATTTCAATGATGGTCACATACAAAAACATTTTTCAACAATCATGATATACAAGTTTTATCCTGTGACAACTGGTTCCAACAAGCAGTTCTGTTTTTCTAAGGGGTAAGTCTTTCTCCCTTGTTTTGAAATATTTTTATGTACAACGGGGGACGTTGTACTGTTTTAAGTGTGGGGTGTGGGACGGTCGAAAGAGTATTTTTGAAATTTTTGCGAAAAACAAGTCATTTTCAAAATTTTTAGCAAAATTTTAAATTTTTAAGAAATTGTAACTTAAAAACGAATAGCTTTTGAGTGTTATAGCAATCTGATGTTTTTCAAGAAATACTATTTAGTTGTTATCATGCTACGCTTGAGTTAAAATAAGTTGAGTTTTTAGGGGTTAGAAAATTCTATATTTAGAACATCTTAGGATTGGGATTCAGGTGGGAATTATCAATCAGTGGCCTTTGTTGTTCGAGTCGGTGGGTCTGAAACGGGTGTCCTTGAAAGGGCATTTATGCACCTTACTACCTAAGATCGTCTGGTCTGGGATAGTATTTTCGAAAGCTCGTTACACGGGCAACATCAGAAGTCATGGATAATTCCTTAACGGCCTTTTAGAATCTGAATAAGTAAGTTTGCATTTAGCATACTGAAAATTTGTAATCAATGGTTCTTTAGAAAGTCGTGATTCCCAAAGGGTATTCTGGTTATTTTTCTCAAAATCATTTTCAATCTAATTTCTGGAAGCAATAAACTTTGAAACTGAAAACATTTAAAAATATTTGAGTCTTAGTTAAAATTTGTTAAAAACTCACTTTCTTGGGGACAAGCAAGCCACAAGTGTGGGGTGTTTGACGACGCCTAGCAATATCAAGTATTTTAGTCGTCGTTAGGCCCTATTCTGAATGAAATTATATCTCATAAACAGTGGTATTACTCACTTTTCGTGTCTAGTGCTTGTGTGTGAAAAAAGAATAAAACAGGGGTTAAAGGCATACAAAATGAAGAAGTTTGGGATGAAGACCATTTTCAGTCGGAAATACACGCGCGCCGCGACCTTAAGAGCACGCACGTCGTGGGAAGTCAAAGATCAGATGACGAGTTGAAATTCAAACAGCGAAGATCGGGGTTATAGATAAGGCCATGCCGAGGTTTTCACCCTTGCGCGGCGCGATTAACTCGATTTTTCAACTATAAATAGCGTCATCTAGGTCCAGTTTTGGGAGCGAAGAACTGACCCAAAGGTTGAACCTAGACTTCTTCGACTCGTGATTTCGGATTTCAGTAGCTAGAAGTTGGTATTTTCATGTTTTAGTTTATTTTTCTTATTTTTATAGTTTCGTTTATTGCTTGTTTCAACGATTCTGGATTGTAGAATCTGTTTGGACAAGTTGAATCTGGATATTTTCAGAGGTCAGAACCATTCAGCTTCTAGGTTTTGGTTTTAGTTTATGCAATCATTCGGTTTTCGTTATATCGTGTTTTCGATTTCCGTTTTCCATTTAATTGTTTGTTTGGTGATTTGTTTGGATTAAATACTTCTGATTTTCTGGAATATACTTCTGGAATCAGAAAGTTTGTTTGGTTTGGATTGAAGTTTGAATGCAAGTTAGTTTGGTTAATGTTAGTTTTAGTTTTCGGTATTTTCGTTTTGTCGGTTTTTCGGGAAGTGTAAGGAACACCACTAGCTATAGCGTGACGCTATAGTTGGTTAATTCTGACACATAATTCAACCACTTGACTTTCATAGATCGACCCTTACTGCTACTATACTAGTGTGTGTGTACGGTTAAATTTACTATTTTTGACCGCGTAACGACCTAGACGTATCATTCACATATTTGGGCTGTGAGCAATGGGTTTGAACAAAAATTGATGTACCGAGAACAAACGAAGTGCCTCCTCAAACTATGGATGCCCTAGCCGATTAGTACTACTGCCGCCGTGAAGAACTTGTGCCCTAACCGAAGACTAGTAGCAGGCCGCCGAAAACTCTAAGGAGCCGACCGAGTTCCCAAGCAATCTACCGAAAACAATCCACCAAAAACATCCAAGCCTAGCCGAAATAAGGTCTGCCGTCGAGATCAATAAATCAGTCGCTGGAATATTTAGAAACCCTAACCGAGATCAACTACCACCTCAGAGATCCTCAAGGAGCAGATCGAAAATGTGCTAACCCTAACCGAAATCACCTTTGGCCGCTGAAATCACCAAGTAACATTTCCGAAATCTCACCTGATCTAGCCGAAATCAAGAGAAACCCTAGCTGATATTCCTTGTGCCGCCGAAATCAACTTGTGCCCTAGCCGAGAAACTGAAGCTGCTGCCGAAATCTTCAAGGATCCTAATCGAGGCTTTCAAAAACAGATCTGATAACATTTTTATGCGATTTTTTTTGTTTTAAAGATCAAAACACCTGATTTTTTCAGAAAAAATGAAGAACACGAAGAACACTTTATATCCAAATCGTCCAAAATAGTAAAAACGTCCAAATACGCCAAAAATTAATCAATTGTTTCGAAATATGTTAATGCCAAACAGCCAAAAAATTGAATTTTAAGGCTCTGATATCACTTGTAAGTCCCAAACTTTGATCTAGCATTATATCATTCCAAAATGCTTAATTGGTGCGGAATCCCAATGAGTAATAATCAAGAAAAAAATGAGTAGAATAAGAAAATACGAATCGAATGATCTTTAAATGCACACTTTGTATTAACCAAAAGTCAAGTACATAAGATCCACATAAACACCAAAATCGCGTTCACCCTTGTTCCCACAATCACGTATTCAGCAACTCTCAAAAACACGCCTAGACTCATCTATTTATACAAGACCACATAATAAACCCATTACATCCTAAGCCCAACTATACGTTTAAGCCCAAAGCCCAACTATACATTTAAGCCCATAGCCCAAAATACCTAAAAGACTACTAGACAAAGCATAAACCACAAAATAAGGCCCAACACTACTCCAAGGTCACCGATGAAATTCTTCAGCCAAGGCTCTTCCTTAGAGGCTTCACTCGCAGCTATGTACTTTGATTCACAAGGTGAATCAGCCACTGTCTCCTGCTTGGAACTTTTCCATGTAACCGCTCCACCGTTTAACAGGAACACCCAGCCCGACTGAGACCGATAGTTGTCTCTATCTGTCTGGAAGCTGGCGTCACTATATCCACTTACTCTCAACGTATCTTTCTCACGAAGGACTAGGACCATGTCTTTCGTACTCTGCAAATACGTGAGTATATTTTTGACCGCAATCTAATGTGCCTTTCCTGAATTTCCCTGATAGCGACCGACCATTCTCAAGGAAAAGGCCACGTCAGGGCGGGTATATGTCATAGCGTACGTGATCGACCCCACAGCCGAAGCGTAGGTGTTAGTCCCCAACAATCCTAGATCTACTTGGTATCAATGAAATCACTCGATTGGTGCGGAATCCCAACGAGTAATCAATCTGAAACAGACAAGAATCAAGAATACGGAGTACTACAAACCTCAATGCACTCTATTAATGATTAACAGATGGGTACACAAGGTTCTTGAAGGTCGAATGAACTAATTCTCTCTGACACACTAAGCTCCCAATTCGACCAACACAGTATAATGAAGACTAAACAAGACTTTTTATAGTATATGCCTAATAGACCGAAAACCTAAGCCCATGGACCAGTCGGACCGAAAATGTCGGACCAAGCCCACCGAAAACCTCCTGGTTTTCGGTCATCACGAACGAAATCCAAGGGGATTTCGGTCCCTGGCCGAAATCCAGAAACAGCCCTTAAACATTGAATATTCTCTATTTTAGTCCCTATTAAATGCAAAGATTAAACCACTAAAATAATTCCTAACAATCTCCCCATTGGTTTAATGCTTTCATTTAATCTTCGGGCTTCTCTTGGACTTGACATCGGTTAAACACTGTAGTAACATTCTAACAATATCCCCCTTAACTGAATAACAGGTAAAGATGTTGATAGCATTTAGCACATTGCAGAGACAACTTCGTCTTCGGTATTTAATTATCTTTAGATTTGACTTTGAACGCACATTGGGCTTCAGCATCGGTCTTGAATCAGCATTTCCAGCAATTGATTTGACTTTGACTGGTACATGGAGTTTGAGTCTTCACATCGTGATCGTTTTAAAGGTGCAAATGTAGTAACAAACTGATTGAGGAGGAATTCAACGCAGCTTGTCACATGGAGTTACGGTTCTCCTTTCTCTAGGGTTGAAATGATTGTGTTGAAAACTTGAAACTTCACTTCCAAATCCATCACTTGAAAGACTTCACTGGATTGTCTTCGACTATAACCAGTGCGTAATGATGACCAAAAGTCCTATGTGTCATAGAGTCATAAAACTCTCACCACAGTTGTTCATGGACCCAGCCTTGGCTCAGAAGGAGACTTCTCGCAGTATCTCTTTAAACACTGAGGAACGCACTGTGATTATTTAAGTATTGGTGAACTACTCGTGGCCGTTTTGATTTTGGCCCCTGCATATCCTTGATCAAAGATCTCAATGTAGTTGACAAGTCAACAAGTTGACTTGGATCTTGGCGAGACGTTCAATGGTATCCAAACTCTGCAGAGTGTACCATCCTACTGCCAATTTTGAATCGGGTGAAGTTGTTGGAGTCTCACAGCTATTGTGGAAAACAACAACGATCACTGACCCAGAGTTTCGATGTTTCATCAATGCAAGGCAAAAACACATTGAGTCACGAACATCTTCATTAGAAGAAAATTAGGGTCAATAGCGGTGTGAGCATGTAATATATCTTGGTTCGAGATATACCCATCAGCTAGACTTTCGAATCGTCATCGGTGTATGGTTTATTACACTAAGTCATCCAACTCTTGAATTAGAAGCTTTGTAGGTAAGAATGGTTGTTGATGCCTCATATCTACTACTGGTGTTGTAGCAGAAATCACTGGCATAGAGTTTCGAAATATCATCACCACTTGGTTTAAAATGGTGATTCGTCTATTTCTAGCAACAGAAAGATATAGATGGTTGGGAATGGATTGGTGCGTGTGATAGACTACGGTACGCAATCTAACCATCGGCATAGAATTTTAACTCTCGACTCTGAGTGGCTTTACTCAAAGTGTCTAGAAGTTTGTGTTGCAGAAAAAAACTTTTAGATTTGGTTAAGAAAGTTGTCAGCGCTTCATACTTACTATGGTGTAACAGTAAGAATCACTAGTACTTAGTGTTACCTCAGCAGTGAGTGGTATTACTCGGTGCGTCGTCGGTAGGTTAGGAATGTCTTAGTGATTCACGGTGATAGTGAAACACATCTTTGACATGAGGATTTGGATATGTATTCCTGATTGGTATTTATCAGGATCATTTACGATCGTGCTAATTGTGTAAATGAGAATGTTTTTGGATTTTTAATTTTCTGAAAATTAAAGACGTGAAAGAAAAATATATTTTTTTTATATTTTGAAAATAAAATGAAATAAAGGAAAAACATATTTTTGTAGTTTTTGAAATTTTGAAATTTTTTGTTTGGTTTAATTCTCCCCC
Source organism: Cichorium intybus (assembly GCA_023525715.1). Classification (NCBI taxonomy): domain Eukaryota; kingdom Viridiplantae; phylum Streptophyta; class Magnoliopsida; order Asterales; family Asteraceae; genus Cichorium; species Cichorium intybus. The sequence continues at coordinate 63,691,785 of CM042017.1, read as the reverse complement.
TAAATTTGTGCATGGAGGAAAATTAGTGAAAATAATGAGATGAACAAATTTAACCAGAAAAAAAATGTACGAGATTTACAAAATTGAACTATTAGTCATGAAAATGAATCAAATCAGTTCGGGAACGAAGTTACCTTTTCAATTTTCAACACATTGTTTGTTACGAACCCTACGTGATCTTCCCTTTCACCTTTCCCGCAATGGACACATCCTCTCCATTAATGATTTGAATGTTGTGCAATTGAGAGATGTCTCCATTCATGTGCTTGGAACAACCACTATCAACAAACCAAGGTTTGATGATATTCCTCCATAGCTGCTCCTGTATAAGATGTGGGATTAGTTGGTCTTGGGAACCCAGTCCATCTTGAAACTGGGTCGACCATTGTCATCAACACACTTTACTCTCTCCCATGACATATAATGTTTATCAGATAAGAGTGAAGAATTAGAAGGATTATGTAATGAATTGGAAACGAGGCCTTTTGGTACCTATCGGTAGTTTGGTTTTTGTCGCTAGTTGTTTAACCGGATGAGTGTATCAGCACTTGAGCTTGAAGCAGAACTCCCCCTTGAATTGTGCTTCTGTTGCCAGCGTGGACTCAAGGACGATCCTTGAGATGAACTCGACCTTACCGATTTCGATTTGGCATAGTTATCTTTCGAATCGGTCTTCTTGTCCTTGGGGGCTTCCTTTTTGGCCTTTGCTGTGTTCCAATCACTATCGCGTGACCGTGACCTCAAGGGTTTTCTTTTGCAAGAACTCCCTCTTGGCACGTTTTTCCAGCATTGTGCGTAGAAGGGAATATGGGCGATGTGGACAATTCCTGGCGATGTGACCTGCAATCCCACAATTGAAACACATTTGTCTTTTCAAGTAAATGAGATTGTGACTTGGTCCTTGCCCTTTTGAATTTTTTAAAGATTTACCACAAGTACAAGCACAACCACATTTACTGGGACTAGGTCTTTGTCCACAGGGAATGTCACCCTCTTTCACAAACTTTTGTGGTTTGAATTTCTTAACATTTTGATTTTTAGAGTTCAAATCAACACCACAAGTTTTTGGAAGATCAACAGTTGAAGTGTCTTGGTCCACACGTTCATTAGAGTCTATAGATGAAATGTTAGAAGAGCTCTTTTCATAATTAGAATTGTTATCAAGCACACTGAACAGAGACATCAGTATTGTTTATCTAAACCTTCTCAGCCTCGCTTGATTTTTCAGGTACAAATATTTCGTTTAAATCGAAGGGTTGGGTAAAATTGTTATTGAAAGGAGGCGGGACACTTTTATACCCAAGACCCTGGTTATCATCCCATTTAAGCTGATGTTCGATAATCGATTCTACTATTGTGCTTGACCCCTCGAACTTCTTAAAAATAAAACTAGTGTCTTGAAATTTTGCATTCAAAAAGTCAAACTCGGCAGTCAATCTGACAACTTCCTCATTAGCAAATCTAAGATGACAACTCTTTACGCTGTATTCTTCTTGCAATTTATTAAAATCGTTCTTTTTAGCTTCTAATGCTTCTTGTAGAGGTTTTACTTTCTTTTTAGTGTTATAAACGAGATTTTTCATTTCAAACAGTTCTCTAACAAGTTTATCATTCAGCTCACGGTATTTGGCAATTATCTTTTCGCAATCTGGAGTGCATGGTTTTTCGTAAATGTCTTCTGTCGTGGTAGCCATTTTAAGAGTTTTAGGTGACCGATAAGCCTTCGGATGCCAAAATGTAGATCGAAAACCCCAAAAAAATTTGTCGAAAAACCAAAATTTGACCCAAAATTTTGACTGAAAACCACTAATACGGACCGAAAAGCAGCTTTGACCGAAATCCTGACTGAAAACACCCAGGCCGAAAACCATAATTTTTGCCGAAATCACAAGAGCTGACCAAAATCCTCCACAAACCCCAACTGCACCGAAATCTCTATTGGGCCGGACAGGAAACCTCCAAAACTGACTGAAATCTCCGAAAATCATGAAACCCTGGCCAAAAACGACTGTAGCCGCCATCGAATTCACCAGGCTGACCGAAAACCTTCAGATTTGGATCGAAAACACCCAGAAAACCTCAAAAAATGCTGTTTTTTTTTTGTAGAAAAACGAGTTTTGAGGATCAAAAACTCCGTTTTTGAGGATTTTTCGCTTGAAGATGCCAAGAACACGAAGAACACTTTGAATAAAAACACCCAAAAACGATCAAAACGGTCCAAAATCGTCAAAAACACCGAGATCCAAGCAGAAGTTTCGAATAATTGATACCAAAACACCCAAAAATTGGGATTTTAGGCTCTGATACCACTTTTTACTCCCTAACAATCTTAGATCTACTTGGTATCAATGAAATCACTCGATTGGTGCGGAATCCCAACGAGTAATCAATCTGAAACAGACAAGAATCAAGAATCCGAATTACTACAAACCATCAATGCACTTTATTAATGATTAACAGACGGGTACATAAGGTTCTTGAAGGTCGAATGAACTAATTCTCTCTGATACACTAAGATCCCAATTTGACCAACACAGTATAATGAAGACTAAACAAGACTTTTTATAGTCTACGCCTAACAGACCGAAAACCTAAGCCCATGGACCAGTCGGACCAAAAATGCCAGACCAAGCCCACCGAAAGCCTCCTGGTTTTCGGTCATCACGACCGAAATCCAGAAACATCCCTTAAACATTGAATATTCTCTATTTTAGTCCCTATTAAATGCAAAGATTAAACAAATAATATAATTCCCAATAGTAGGGTACCCGATTCATTTCAGCTATTTCCTCATCTATACTCGGACTTTGAGACTTGCTCAATTTGGCATTACTTTGGATCTGTAGCTCTCATTTCTTAGAATTTTCCATACTGAACATTTTCAATACTTTGTCCAAGTAAACACTTTGACTGAGTCCAATCAGTCTCTTCTTTCTATCTCTGAATATTCTTATCCCGAGAATATTGGCAGCTTCTCCAAGGTCTTTCATGGCGAAACACTTCCCGAGCCAAGATGTCACTTCTTGCAAGGTCGGAATGTCGTTTCCCATGAGCAATATGTATTCGACATATAGCACCAGAAAAGTGACTATACTCCCACTAGCCTTGGTATACATGCAAGACTCATCTTCGCTCCTAGAGAAACCAAACTCTTTGACCTTCTCAGGGAAGCAGAGATTCCAGCTGTGAGAAGCTTGTTCCAATCTGTAGATTGATTTCTCAAACTTACACACCATATTAGGAAACTTTGCATCTTCAAAACCTTCTGGCTGATTCATGTAAACATCCTCAACCAACTTTCCGTTAAGGAAAGCGGTTTTGACGTCCATCTGCCAAATTTCATAGTCATGAAATGCAGCAATGGAAAGCATTATCCTAATGGATTTTATCTTGGGCACTGGTGAGAAGGTTTCATCAAAGTCAACCCCAGGGGTTTGAGTGAAATCTTTTGCAACGAGTCGAGCCTTGAAGGTGTGTACCTTTCCATCATTGTCGGTCTTCTTCTTGAAGATCCATTTGCACCTAACTGTCTTTTGACCTGGTACATTGTCAACCAAGTTCCAAACTTGGTTGTCATACATAGACTTGATCTCGCTGTCCATTGCCTCCTTCCACTTAGCATCCTCAGGGCCTGCCATTGCTTCCCTGTAGTTAGCTGGCTCATCCATATTTATTAGGGTACCATCACTAATAAACGTGTCACCATCTAAAGTGATATGGAATCCATAAAACTCAGGTGGCATGCTAACTCTACCGAAACATCTAGGAGGTAACGAACTGTTTACCGGTTCAACAACAACCACTTCCTCAGGTTGAGTGCTAGTATCATCTAAGGTTACTTCATTGGTGGACTCCTGAATTTCTTCAAGGTCAATGGTACTCCTACTGTCCTCTTTGAATATGAGCTATTTCTCTCGAACGACTCCTCTTCATGCTACAAAGACCACGTCCTTGCTAGGTCTGTAGAAAAAATATCCAAAGGACTGCTTTGGGTAACCAATGAAGAAACATCTCTCAATTCTGGCTTCGAGTTTGTCATGAGTGTCTCATCTTACGAAGACTTCATTACCCCAAACCTTAATATGTGCCAACGAGGGAACATTCCCTGTCCACATTTCATGAGGTGTTTTGACAACCTTTTTAGTAGGGACAAGATTGAGGATGTGGGCGGCTGTCTTAAGGCATACCCTTAGAAGTGAATAAGAAGAGAAGCTCGACTCATCATGGAACGAACCATGTCCAACAAGGTTCGGCTACACGTCTCAGCCACACCATTCAATTGCGGTGTCCTAGGAGGAGTTAACTGTGGAACTATTCCATATTCCTTGAGATAGTCTAGGCACTCGATACTAAGATACTCACCACCTCTGTCGGATCTAAGCATCTTTATCTTCATGCCCAATTTTCTAGTCTTCATGTTTGAATTCTTTGAACTTTTCAAAGGTTTCTGACTTATGCTTGACTAAGTAGTTATAGCCATATCTACTATAATCATCAGTAAAAGTCACATAAAATCAATTTGCATCCATTGTGTTTGATCTGAAGGTTCTACACATATCGGTATGTACGAGATCCAACAGACCTTCACTTCTTTCACAATACCCTGTGAAAGGTGATTTTGTCATCTTTCCCAAAAGACAAGATTTGCATTCATCATCTAGCCTTAGGTCAAATGATTCCAATACTCCATCCTTTTGAAGTTGGGTGATGTGTTTCTTGTTAATGTGTCCAAGACGATAGTGCCACAAGCATGCCTTATCTATACCATTAGATGAATCAATTTGAAATACACTATTACCTAAGTTGTCTACACACATCACATTTTCATACAGACCATCACAAGGTAAGGCGTTAAATATAAAAACCCATTCTTATAAGCCGAAATAGATTGATTCACATTATCAAATGAATATCTATATCCTTGTCTAAATAATGCGTGAAAGGAAATAATGTTACGAGCCATTTCAGGTGAGTAGCAACAATCAATTAAATCTAATCTAACATCATCACTAAGCATAAGACCATAAACTCCAATCTTGGTGACAGGTGATGATCGCCTGTTTCCCATGATCAAGTTCATCCTTCCATGCTCCATCTCCTTACTTTCTTTTAGTCCCTGTAGATCAGAACAAATGTGAAAACCACATCATGTATCTAGGACCCAAGAATGAGAAGATGATGAGTTATTAGAGATTGTGTATATACCTGTAGAAGATGGTTTTATTTTGCCATCCTTGATGTCTTGTAGGTATTTAGGGCAGCTTCATTTCCAGTGTCCCTTCTCATTGCAGTAAAAGCAATCGGCTTCTTTGGGATTTGAGATGGGAGGAACATCAAAACCGGACTTTGACTTTGAGCCATTGCTAGATGATCCGACATGGGACTTTCCCTTCCAATTCTGTTTTGGAGGACCTTTCCTCTTCTTCCCCTTTCGCTGTCCAATAGCCAGAATGGGAGCGTTGCTAGAAGCGGAGGATACACCTTTACCCTTCATTCCAGCTTCAGCAGTCTACAACATATTGTGTAACTGTGCAAAAGTAGTCTCACTGTTGTTCAAATGATAAGCTAGGATAAACTGATCATAACAACCGGGCAACGAGTTCAGGACTATGTCAATAGCTAATTCCTCGTCAAAATACACATTGAGTTTCACAAGGTGTTCCACATATCTTTGCATTCTATGCACGTGGCCGCATACAGACTCTCCCTCCTTCATCTTTCAAGCCATGAGTGCCTTGACCACTTCATACTTTTCTGGACGAGCTTGCTTTTGGAACTTTTCCATAAGGTACTTGTTCATCTCGTACGGCCAGTAGTCCTCATAGAACCTTTGCAATTTGGGGACCATAGTGGCGACCATGATGCATGCCACTTTGGTAGCATCGTTCGTAGTGTTTCTTGAATGAGGCACATTCCTCAGGAGTAGCGGTTTCTTGATCAATCTCGATAAGCTCCTTTTTGAGAACATAGTCTTTGTCCTCGAACCTAAGTGCCATCTTGATGTTTTGCATCCAATCGTTATAGTTGGTGCCACCTAATGTCATATTGGAACAGAGCAAAAGGATTGATGTGAAGTTGGTGTTATGGTTGGAGTGGGGAGTGGATGGAGTAGCAGGAGTATCAGGAAGACATCTATAAACGAAGGTAGTTTTAATTAGATAGGGATAATCCTTAATATTTAACCCAATGATAAATATCAAGGCCAAGATCCAACTATGTAATTCACAACATAGAAGAGGGATGCCATAATCTAACTGTAAATCACATAAAGGTAGGTAAATAACGATTTACCAATTCCACCGCGGAAGATAATCGTATTAAGTGAAATTCTTGGATCTTTTGAGATTCATTGAAAGTGTTCAATGGCATGTTTAATCTCATATTATGCTCTTCCGTTTGTGAGTGGGATGCCGAGGATCACAAACAAGATGTGAATAACCATGCAAATTGCTTTGTAACCTCAATGTCGTTTATCATCTCGATTGATGTGCCGGTGAACCACATGCGCTCCATCAACAATGATAATTTACGAGATACCCATTACCACTCTTTATGAATCCCTATTAGTGTGCTGGTTAACCACACACGCTCCACTAACGATTCATAAAATGTAATGTGAAATTTCATGGATTAGCATACATTTCACATTTTCCTAAACTAACAATTCATAAAGTGTATTGTGCAATTTCGAAAAACACAGGGTGGAGGCTAGGGTTTCTAAAACCCTTGTCAAAATCGACAATCATGGTTGCAAGGGTTTAATTTTGATAAACCCTTAAATCCAATTTTCTATTATAGCAGTTCAACAAAAACTGCATGGCTCTAATACCACTGATGGGTTTTATGCAAACTATGAGCTTAAATCTTAAGTTCACATGTACCTTAATATGGATCTATGTTTTTCTCATTTGAACCTATAACTAAGGTATAATCAAAATTACAAGAGAATAAATTAGATACCTTTGTTCTTTGGAAGCTAGCACCATAATTGTCGTGCCTCTAATAGCTCACACCCAAAACTAAGCAAGGAAGAAAGACTAGAGAGAGGGAGGAGGATCCGTTGTAGGAGGCATGAATAATGGGGTGCCAGGGGCCTCTATATATAGTCTCCAGGTGATAAGCAATAAGGAATATAAATGCCTTATTTAAGATCCTGATATGATAAGGTTTTTATCAGATAATGCCAATACCCATATATGGGTTTCGAAATCCATAAGGCTTCAAGCCTGTGATTTCGTCCATCCCGTTAGGTCATCCAGACTGTCTATTGTTCAACTATTGAACAATTACAATTCATCCTCTGCACTTTTAGTTAATCCAATTAATCCCAAAATTAATTCCAATTAATTATTAATTAAATATTATGATTTCTAATTAATATATTATCCTCATAATATATTAATAAATCATCTCTCTCTCTCTCTTTGTTAGTCATCTTGTCCTCTGCTAGTTATGAGGGCAACCCAAAAGGACTGTGTTGCTGTCAATCCAAGTATATTTCTAAATTATAGTTATGGCGTAGACAGCTTAATCCAACAATTAATACATGAATAATAGCTATAAATAATAGAAATTTACTTAGTTTATACAATATACTAAACCCGAACAAAATTAATAATGAAATATGCTTTGGTTAAACTGGTAGTATCTTTGACTCTCTAGACATGATGTACTGAGTTCAATTCCATGGAATGCCGGGTTTGGAAATATACCTCTTTTATCAGGGTCTAAAAAATAGAAGGCTCCTTTGAAAAAATAAATCTCACTGCTGAGAGTCAAACCCGAGTACAGATGGTTGAAATGAGTCCTACTTATTATTGGGCTAAATATCTTTTGACGCATTTAATTTGGTAGGAAAACATATAAATCATTGATAAGTGACACGCCTAGGTCGTCGTGCGGTCAAAAATAGTAAAATAAACCTAACACACACTAGTATAGCGGTAGTCAGGGTCGATCCACAGGAGTTACGTGGTCAAGGTAGGCAACAGATTACCAACTGTAGCGTCACGCTACAGCCAGAGGATCTAGTTTTCGATTTTTACCAGAAAACAATCCCCAAAATCACAAATCCAACAATATCCAAAAACTAATTCCAGTCCAATTCAACTTTTAAACTAACATGAGTTACTGAAATCAGAAAGTAAAGTCTAAATTCAGAAACACAATAACCATCCAACACAATCAAACATCCAAAATTCATCCAAAAGCATAAAATACCGAAAAAGAGAGCAATTAACAATAACCGAATGATTAACTATTAAAAACTCAGATATAACTTGTTCCAAAACAGAAAACATAAAATTCAGAAACAAGAACTAATGCCAATGGTTGTCACACCCAATAACACTAGCCAAATCTATCAAAGCTACTAAACTAATTGGAAATTAAAAGAAAAAACATAAAATACCAATTATGGTTGCTGAAAACTGAAACTCGGAGTCAAAGAAGCCTTGGGAGTCGTTCCTATGCTAGGTCTTTGCTGCATTTTTCGACCTAGAACCCTCTATTTATAGTTGTGAAAAATAAAAGGCCGCGCCACGCGCACTTGGTTTTCGCGTCGCGCGTGCTGGTTTATCCTCGTTTTCTCGGAATTTGAATCTTCTCCACCGCCTCATTGCTGACTCAGCGTGTCGTGCCCTTTACATATCCGCGACGCGCGTGTGAATTCGACTGTTTTGTCTTTATCTTCAAACTTCTTCCATTTTGTACGCATTTAACACCTGTTTGCATCATTTCTTTCCAAACAAGCACTGACACAAAAGTGAGAATACCACAACATATATGATATAAATTCACCAAGAATAGGGCTCAACAATGACTAAAATACTTGATATTACTAGGCGTTGTCAAACACCCCATACTTGTGCCTTGCGTGTCCCCAAGCAAGAGAGTTTTTAACAAATTCTAATAGAGACTCAAACAATTTTTGAATACGTTTAATTTCAAAGCTTATTGCCTTAGGAGTTAGAATGAAATAGTTTGTGAAAACATAACCAGAATATTCTTTGGAATTCATGACTTTCTAAAGAACCCTTGATTACAACTTTTCCGTCCACAATGAAGTGTACGTACTCATTCCGATTCTAAAGGATTAAAGAACTGCCCATGACTTTCGATGTTGTCCGTGTAACGAGCTTTCAGAAATACCATCCCAAACCAAACGATCTTAGGTGGTAAGGTGCATAAGTGCCTCTTCGAGGCCACACTTTTCGGAAACACAAACAAAAGTCCTCGAAGAGGTACTTATGCACCTTACCAAAAAAAACACAAACAAAAGTCCTCGACTCACAATTCAGGACTTTTGTTTGTGTTTTTGGTACATGTGACGATCAACATCGACAACATCGAAGAGGCACTTATGCACCTTACCAAAAACACAAACAAAAGTCCTCGACTCAGAATTCAGGAGTTGTAGCGCAACAGTGAAAACACGCTGGTGGTCAACGCAAGTGGAGGGGGCACGGTGACCCCACACTTGCTTGAAACAACTCCTCCATTTGGTATTACATGCATAACTCACAAAAAACATTAAAACAATCTAACTTTGTGTGTTGTAAAAAAAGCTGCGGCGCGCGATGGAAGTGCATGCGTCGCGGTAATTACGAGAGTTGAAATTAACGTCAAATTGGAAATGACCACGTCGCGCCCTATAAGGGTGCCGCGACGCGGTAATTGCAGAAAACTGAACCAATTTCAAACGCTCATAAAAGGCGGTCAACACAATTTTTCCTAAAAAATTTTATTTTTATTAACAGCCATACGGCTTATTAGTAGACCTAAACAAGAATTCCTAAAGTTTATCAATCATTTATTCAAGAATTAACTCTAACCTAAAACGAGACCTCATGACCTAAAAATGCAAAAAAAAATCAATTACATCATCCTAATTATGCGCGGTATCATCCTCGGGGCCTTCTTCTAGTTCTTCATCCTCCTCTATCGGTTCCTCCTCCTCTTCTTCTTCGAGAGGCGGTTGAGGCCATAGGATTGGGTTCGGAGCACCATTCATGAAGTTAATCATGCATTTGGACAACCAAAGTAATTGCGTTTGCGTGTTCTTTGTCCGTCTATCCACTTCGTGCATTGCAAAAGCTTGAACCTGGTGCTCCATCTTATGAGAATGCATAGCTTTCTGAAGTGCCTTTACCTCGTCGGCTAGATACCTGGATTCCATTGAAGCTGGAGAGAGACCACGAGGTAAGCTAACACCCTTCGACCTTTTCTTCGAGGTAGACGGCTCGGCCCGGAGCACTAGGAAGGGCATGCGGTCAACGGATGTCATCCCGTCTTCCACATAAATAATCTCCCGCGAAGTAGACACAGGTGGGCTGAATGGAATTAGAGGTATAACCTCCAATCCACTGATAACGTGCTTAGACAATAACCCGTACGAGTGCGCCAAACGCGTCACGAAATGCCCGCCTCCCAACGCGATATACTTCAAAGGGGAATCTGTCAGTTGCTTGAAATAGTCGGCGATCAAGTATGAAATATTGCAGGTTTCGAGCATTCTAGTCAATGCCCACATCAAGTACAACTCGTGAGGTAACACCCTTTCCTCGTCCGCACGAGGCCACAATATCGTCGAAATGAGTCGGTAAGTGCATGTAACTCTCTCGGATAGTATTTTCATGGTACCGAGCAGAAGAAATCGTACTCCAAAAGTCAGCCGGTGAAAACGAATCGCTAGCGGTACAGCTAGCCCAACAATGGAAAGCCCTAAATGCCGGTGCTTGCGACTCCTCCTCCGTGTATAAGCCGATACGGTACCCGAATTACCTCATGCTACAGCTTCGGTTGTGATTCCCCAGGCGGAATCCCACCATGTCCATTGTATCCATCCCAGTGTGCATCTTATCGAAATGGTAACTTGAAATGAACTGCAAAACAACTTCGCGATACACGGGCTTGCTCATTTGGAATGCATTTTCAAGAGCTCGACACGTATAAGTTAAGGCACCTTCTTTGTAGCCCCCCTGGACTAGCTAGTCCTGTATGTGCTCCAAAATCCCTAACTCCCTGGTCAACTCCCAGTTGACTGTACGTGACGGAAGAACTCGTTTGTGTCGATAAATGCCCCGTCGATTGTAGAATTTATTATGAAGGACTCGCCCCATGTCTGTGGCCAGAGAATTCCAATCGAGTGATTCAGAACTGCCAGTAGAAGACATGATGCCTGCAAGGTGCATACAAAAAAATCGCAATTAGGGTACTGATTAGCGTTCAACGCGGCACGGGCCGCACAGGCCGCGACGCGCCATATGAACATTCATACACCATGACGCGGTCTGTAACAGCTCGCGGCGGGGCGTATTAGTTTAAACCAAAGTCGTCGATTACATCTAATGCAGACCAATTAACTCAATTCTAAACATTGGGTTTTGTAAAGTGCACTGTCCTAAACCTAATTGCAACATCAATTTTAACATATGGCTACTACATTGCAGATTACAGAAGACTTTCCACAGTTTCAAGACTTTTAAAGAAAAGAGGAGAGATTAGTGAACTTACTTGACTTTGCTGGAAGACAATACGAAGATGAATGAGATGCGCGAATGAGTGATCAGCAGTAAAAACAGGATGATTTATGCGAATTGAATTATATACAAGTGTGGGGTTTTGGAGTTGTTTTCAAACTCTGTTTTTGTGATTATATCTAATTTCAAATTAAGATAAGGCCGCGGCGCGGGAAGCTTCTATCCGCGTCGTGTATAAAAATCTGATTTCATTAATAATCGCGAAAACTAAACACGCTCTGCGTGGATCCTAAGACCACGCATCACGGTGTTTCAAAATTACCAAATTGACCCCACACTTGTTCTTTTCTTACCGTGACCAATCAAGTGTGATTAATTACTAAAAAAATGCAAATTATACAAATGATGATCGGGTTGCCTCCCGACAAGCGCTAAGTTTAATGTCTTCAGCGGGACATGCACTTACCTGACCTAAGGTGTATACAAAGGACTGTCTGTCATGAACTCGACCGTTTCCACCTCCAATTTCTGAAATGTGCCTGCGATGACATAGGTTTTGAGCCTATGCCCATTGACTTTGAATGGCCGTCCACCTTTGAAATCCCGGATTTCTACTGCACCATAATCTGTGACACTAACCACTTCATATAGGCCATTCCATTTACTTCTCAGTTTCCTGGGGAACATCTTCATTCGTGAGTTGTATAGCCCACCTTCTGCCCAACTTCAAAGGTTTTCAAACAGAGTTTGGCGTCATGGTATCGTTTCATTTTTGATTTGTATATGGCCGCATTTTCGTATGCTTCGTCTCGCAGCTCCTCCAACTCAGACAGTTGTAGCTTCTGTTCTTTTCCGGCTTCAGTGTAGTCTATGTTGACTTGTTTGATCGCCCATAAAGCATATGTAAGTGACAGCCTTTCCCATAAACTAACCGATACGGAGTAGTTCCAATCGGTGTCTTATAAGCGGTTCTGTATGCCCATAACGCATCATCCAACCTTTGCGACCAGTCTTTCCTGTCTGTTCTGACTGTCTTCTAAAGGATTTCTTTGATCTGTCGGTTGGACACTTCTACCTGGCCGCTTGTTTGTGGGTGATAAGGTGTTGCAATTCGATGATTCACCCCGTAATGCTTTAGAAGCCTCCCAAATTTGAAGTTCTTAAAGTGTGACCCCCATCACTTATGATAACCCGTGGGACTCCATGTCGAGTGAAAATATTTTTCTTGACAAATTTGCACACCATGTGATGATCATTCGTGCGGGTTGCCTCTGCCTCAATCCATTTAGAGACGTAATCCACTACTACAAGAATGTAGACATATCCATGCGAGGTGGGGAATGGTCTCATGAAATCGATCCCCCAAACATCGAAAATGTCTACCACCAATATCAGATTTAAGGGCATTTGATCCCTCTTCGATATGTTTCCTAATTGCTGGCAGTTCAGGCACTCCTTGGCAGTTCTGTGCGCATCCCGAAAAATGGTGGGCCAATATAGTCCAGATTCCTAATACTACACCCACAGCATAATCACTAGCATCACACATAATTTCGAAAGGTTGGGTCCAATCAGGAGGTTTTAGAATGGGAGCCTCGACCAATTTATTTTTTAGAATGTTGAATGCTTTTACACATTCTTCATCAAACATAAATGGTGCGTCTTTCAAAAGAAGGCCACAAAGAGGTTTAGAGATAGTACTAAAGTCCTTGATAAATCTACGATAGAAACCAGCATGGCCTAAGAAAGATCTAACCCCTTTCACTGATGTCGGGGGTGGAAATGTAGAAATGACTTTGACCTTAGCACGATCTACCTCGAATCCTTTCTCAGAGACCACATGACCTAAGACTATTCCTTCCCTGACCATAAAATGACTTTTTTCCCAAGAGAGCACCAGATTAGATTCGACACATCTTTGTAACACCTTTTCCAATTGACTTAAGCATGCCTTAAATGTTGATCCAAAAATCGAGAAGTCATCCATGAATATCTCCAACGCATCACCAATCATGTCGGAGAATATCACCATCATGCACCGTTGAAACATAGCAGGAGCATTGCACAGCCAAATGGCATTCTGCGAAATGCAAAAGTACCGTATGGACATGTGAATGTGGTCTTGCCTGATCCTCCGGGTGAATGGCAATCTGATTATACCCTAAATAACCGTCCAGGAAACAATAATACTTTTGTCCAGCTAACTTTTCTACAATTTGATCAATGAATGGTAACGGGAAATGGTCCTTAGATGTAGCGGCATTGAGTTTCAGGTGATCAATACATACTCTCCATCTTGTAAAGGGTATTGTGGATACCTTGTCACCATCATTAGTATCTACTACGGTTATTCAAGATTTCTTCGGCACAGTTTGCGTCGGACTGACCCACTCACTATCGGAGATTGGATATATGATCCCAGCATCTAACCATTTCAGAACTTCCTTCTTTACAACTTTTTTCAAATTTGGATTCAATCTTCTTTGCGTATCCCTATCAGGTTTGGCTCCTTCTTCTATGATGATCCGATGCATACACGTAGTTGGACTGATTCCTTTCAAGTCTGCAATCTTCCAACCAATGGATTCCTTATGTTTGGACAAAACCTTAAGCAAGTCCTTCTCTTGTTCCATTGTCAAATTCGCTGCTAAGATCACAGGCAGAGTTTCTTTTTCTCCTAAAAAGGCATACTTTAAATGAGCCGGTAACGGCTTCAACTCTAAAGTTGGCGGTATCTGTAGAGACGGTTTTAATGTCTTAGGGATCTCCGTCGGCAGCTTCTCGATGTGTGCGCATTCTTCATGCTTCATGCCTTTGTCCTTTCCTGTTGCTTCTTCTGTTGGAAATCATGGTTCATGTAATTAGTTTAAAAAACAAGAGTTTGCAACGGAAGCATAAAATCATGAACACAAATTCCATTTTCAAGAGGATCATGCTACATGCATATAGAGATAAGATGAAGAACAAACATAGATTAAGTTCAAGATCATAACCTTTGTTCTTGGGTTTGGTTTGGATGATTTTGATAGCTAGGAATCAAATTAGAATCCCTCTATAGTTGATCCACCACAAGCTTGAACACCCTTGAATGCTAGTTCCACAACTTGCAAGATAAGACTCCTTTTCTTATGAAACCAAAAACCAATTTTGCTAAGCACTTAAGGAGGGTTATTTGGCTGATTTTAAGCATGAAAGGATGGTGCTACACACCTCAAAATGGCCGGCCATATGGTCCTTAAAAACCAAGAGAAAAGTGGGTTGAATAAACAAATGAAGCATGCAAACTTTTCATGGTCAAGTCTTGGACAATGAGAGAATATCACATGCTTTACTCGACATCCCACATGCCTCTTATTCCTTCCACATGTGGCCAGCCATAAAGGCAAGAGAATAAATATATTTATTCCATCTTTATTATTTATAAACTTGTAACATAAAGTTTATAAATAATAACCTTTCATTCTTGTGTTTAAATGGAATAACACTTAACCATTTAATCACATACATAAACCAATTAATCATGCATTATAAATTATATAAATATATACATATATACATATATATATATATATATATATATATATATATATATATATATATATATATATATATATATATATATATAAATATATACACATATCTATAATGTACATGTTTCATTTAATTTATCAATTAAATTAAAAAGGTTTACATATAAATCAATTAAATCGTTTAACAATTTAAACAATTTAATTGTTACACTTAATTAATTCATCACATATGAATTACTAATCAACCTTTAATTTTGTAGTTATTTTTATTTACCTCAAATAATAATAACCTACAAGATTAAATTGCAGTTTTAGTATCATTTGATGTTAAATCAAATTTAACATTCTAAATGATTAATTGGTGTCAAACTTGTTGTTGGTGTGACCCTATAGGATCATGTATTATTAGTAATATCATTTTATGATCATCCTTGAGCATATAGAACTAACATCTTCTTGCTTCTCCTGCTCATCCTCTCCTTCTTCTTGAATATCCATCACCTCTTGTAGTAACACTTCAGGTGTATATTGCTGCACTAACTCATCTATGATGTCTACCTGGTAGCATTCTTCATCCTCCATGGTACTTCCTTTAGCACTAAAGATATTAATCTTATTTTGCTGATGCCCAAAGGAAATCCCCATCTCTCTTGTACGACAGTCAATGTTTGCATTAGCTGTAGCTAAGAAAGGTCGCCCTAAAATGATTGTCGGTTGCTCTCCATTGGCGGCTTGACGGGTATCTAAAACTAAGAAATCTGCTGGATAGTAGAAGTCTCCTACTTTGATGATGGCATTTGATAACATCCCCCTAGAAATCTTTGTGGACTTGTCAGCAAGCTGCAAAATGACATTTGTAGATCTCATGGTGCCAAATACATATTTGTCAAAAAGTTGTCCCGGCAGAATATTCATACTTGCTCCTAGATCTAACAGAGCTTTCTTAATATGCACATCACCTAAATCGATAGAGATGAGAGGGACACCTGGGTCCTTCATCTTAGGAGGTAATGTATCCATGATTAGAGAACTTACATTTTTGGCCAAACTAATCCTTTTGGGAAAATGTGACAAAATATGCTTCTTGTGGATACACATATCCTTAAGAAATTTTGCATAAGCAGGGACCTCCTTAATAAGCTTAACCAATGGGATGTTGACTTTGATCTGACTGAACAGATCCCACATATCTTCTGCTTGTGGTCCCTTTTTTCCGTATGGTTTTCTTTCCGGCTTTTCCCAAGCCGCAGAAAAAGGAGCTGTCCCACTTGTTTCTCTTTTTCCCATGCACTTGTTGGTTTCTTCTTTTGTGCTTGTTCCTATTTTTCTCTCTTCCTTTCCTTTTCCAGCTCTTCTTTTTCATCAAAATTATCTCCACATCACTACCTTCTTCTGCTGGTGGAGCTGTAAGTTTGTTGTCCACTTTCTTTCCGCTTCTAAGCGTAATAACTTCATTTACTTGCACCTTTGATGGTTGTGCTTTTTCGTGTTCTCTGCCCTTCTCCAACTTACTGAGCACTTCTCCTAACTTCAAAATTGCTTGCGAATTGGCATCTTCTACCTCCTTGAGCTTAACTAACATTCCAAAAGCCTCCTGCATGCCAATGTTCATATTTCCTACTGGAGGTGCTGATTGTATATGCTGCTGCCTTAATGGTGGTGGCTTTACTTCCCTCTATTGATTATTTCTGAATGGCCACGGCATGTTGTTGAATTGACCGTATCCATGTACTTGACTAATCTCCTCATGAGTCATCAAGCATTCACTGTGGTTATGTCCTATTTCACCACATGCATTACAGATAACTTGCCCATGTAATACATATGATCCTTTCTCATTCTGAAATCTCTTGAGCATTTGATTGAACTTTTTGGTAACAGTACTTAGTTCATTTTGGATCTCCTTTTTCAAATTATTTTCTGCTTCTATATTTGCCACATACACTGTATTGTCTTTCATGGATCCACTGACCTTAGATCCTAAACTTAACTGTTCCAAAAATCTCCACGCATCTTCTGGCTCTTGCCACATAAATGTCCCGCTTGAAGAAGCATTTATCATTGCTTGATGCGTCTCATTCATTCCTTCAAAGAATAATTTCACCAACTGCCACTTCGGAACTTCGTGATTTGGACAGGAACGCAGCAACTCCTTCAAACGATCGAAAGCCTCATGAAATGCTTCTCCAAGCTTTTGTTGAAAATCTTGGATTGCGCGTCTAACTTCAGTGGTCTTACTGGCTGGGTAAAATTCTTGTAAAAACTTTGCCTTAAGTTGATCCCAACTAGTGATACTATCAGGTGGAGGAGATGTAAACCAGTACTTGGCTTTATCCTTTAATGTGAAAGGAAACAATCTTAACCTAAAAATATCCCTATTGGTGTTCCTAGGAGTATTGGCGTTTGCGATGGCTAAGAATTCATACAAATGATTATATGGATCATCCGTCTTATATCCTCTAAACTGTGTCAATACTCCTATCAATTAAGGCTTAATTTCTACCTGAGTGTCTATATCATCTGGAATATAAATGGGCGATGAATCATCGTACTCCTGGGGTTGGAAGTGTGATGCAACCGACTGCCCTCTCGGTTGTGCAAAGTACAAAGGTCTAACTAAATTACCGTTATATTAATGATCATTGTTGTACCCTTGCTGACCTTGCGGTGGTTGTTGCTGTGGTGCTCTTCGTGGAGGTCCCCGACCTCGGTTCCATTGTTGCTGCGGTTGTTGCTGCTGTGGAACCCATCCTTCCTCCTCGTCCTCATAACTCTGCTCAACCTCCTGATACTGGTGGTGCTGCTGTTGAGGTTGTAGTTGATATGGTTGTTGTTGGGGTTGTTGTGGTATGGGTTGAAAGGTGGTTTATGGTTTAAAAATCAATGGTGGTTGTGATTGTGGTTGAGAAATGGTAGTGTGCTGCATAGTCACTGGGGTGCCATCACGGGACGGCGCTCTCCAAAACATAGCAGATGTAAAAGGGTTTGTAGATTGTGGTTGAAATAGCAGAATATATGGCGGAGTGCATGATGGTATTGGTGCAGGGGCTGAAACTGCACCACCAGTAGCACTCGTGCTCCCAAACTGAAATTCTGAAACAGGGGGAATAAACGACATCCCCGTTGCCTCACCCGAAAGTTCTTGGGCAACATTCTCTAAACTACTACTAACATGACTAAAACTAAATGTATCTAAACGCCTACGTGCACGGTTCTTGCGCGCGGTTCGTTCAATCTGTGAGTCAAAACGCAAGGGTGATAACTGCCCACCCCGACGGGTACGCATTCACTAGTGCAACACACCCGTCAAAACCAAAAGAAAAATTACTAACCAACTGAAATCTCAATATCAAAACCAAAAATCAGAAACTAAAAGTCCTACAGATCGCCTACTCTTAAGCTCACAACTCCCTGGCAACAACGCCAAAATTTCACACGCCTAGGTCGTCGTGCGGTCAGAAATAGTAAAATAAACCTAACATACATGCATGCATACATACATACATACATACATACATACATACATACATACATACATACATACATACATACATACATACATACATACATACATACAGGGTGAGGACGTATTGTTGTTGTTATCATTTGTTAATCAATTTTTGATTTATAAATCGTTATCTCAATAACACTTGCTTGTCGAATTCAAAATAAAACAAATTTTAAATTATAAAATTTTCAAACTCACAATTTTCTTTAATAAAACTAGATTACTCACCAACTCTCGTAGTTGATCTGGTTTTACCCATGATGCATATTTGAAGAATGAAGTTGATGAAAAGTAGGGTGTACCTTAGAAACCCACAAGACTATTTAAATTTAATGTAATAAATGTTATTCGTATTTGGATTTGTATTTGTATGTTGTGGATCTTATTTGCATACTTAGTACTTAATTGAATCTAATCATATTATAACATAGTTGTCGTGAGACTTTGAACAATATATCACGCCTTGATCAATTTCGCCAAGGATCCGGGAGTGACAGATTGGTATCAGAGCCCTTCACTATAGGGAATTAGGTTAATTTCCTTGACCTAGTATATAGCCTCTAGGGTCCTCTCGTATGCTAGTTTATAAAATGCTCACACCACTGCATGCATTTCGCACTTAGAAAATCCTAGGAATACGTTTGTGTGCTAATTGCTCCCTTATGTGCTTACGCATTACTCCTGACACTTATATGTGTGCATACACTTGTGAATTTTCTCCTCTTTCTCTGAAAATCACATACATACTCAAGTGGTTTCATAAATTTTTTTTTATATACATATATATTCCTTAGAGCTCATAGGAAATTTAAAGTCATCCACTCTAGGCCTGACGTCTCATGTGCCTTAAGCATGACTTGTAGATATCAACAGAACCCAGGAGAAGCCCACTGGACAGCTGTAAAGAACATCCTTAAGTACTTGAGAAGGACTAAAGATATGTTCTTAGTTTATGGTGGTTTGGAAGAAAGCTTAAAAGTAAAGGGTTACACTGACGCAAGCTTCCAAACAGATAGGGACGATTCGAGATCTCAATCTGGGTATGTCTTTATTTTAAATGGAGGAGCCGTGTCTTGGAAGAGTTCCAAGCAAGAAGTGATTGCACAATCCACTACAGAATCAGGATATGTTGCTGCTTCGGAAGCTGCTCAAGAAGCTGCCTGGATGAGAAAGTTCATTGAAGATCTAGGGGTTGTTCCTTCCATTCGGGACCCTATAGAACTCTTCTGTGACAATCTAGGTACTATAGCTCAAGCAAAGGAACCTAGATCACATCAAAAGACCAAACACATTCACCGAAGGTATAACTACATACGACATGAAGTTAAGAATGGTGAAATAAGTATTCACAAGGTTCATACAGATCAGAATTTGGCAGACCCGTTCACGAAGCCTTTACCCCAAGCTAAGCATGAAAGTCACGCTAAGGGTATAGGACTTCGTTTTTCTAATGAATGGATTTGATTTGTGTTTAGTGTTTTATGAATATGAACTTATGTAAACAACAAGAATTATGTAATATATGAAAGGTGATGTTTCATTCATAATTTTGTGTTTTAATATTAGCATGTTTAATCCTCGAATAATTTGATTATTCTAAATGTCCATAGTCGATCATAGTTGTGGGAGCAATTATGAAGTAAGACTAATATGAATTGGATTGGTTGACTTTTATGGGTAAAAGTAGCAAAAGGTTGTAACCAAATTCATAGGTACTTGTCAGTGAACAAGTATTGGACTTGACCCGTTTCAAGATCACTTCATGGATCATTATCGTAAGTGATTCTTGAACAAAGGTATTATCATTGTATCCTTAGACCTGAGATACATATTTGGGACTCAAGTGTAGAGAGTGCTATCCTTTGATATGGTTCACCGTTGTTCTTGAAACATAGACAACCATACAGACCATACTCAAGTATAGTACTGACTACATGAGGGCATATGTAGTCAAGACGGGATTTGTTCCTCTTATGTGTTGAGAGTTAGACATCTAAGGCGCCTGATTGAAAGTTGAACATAAAATGAGAATGATTAAGATCCATGTCTCATGTTCAACATGATGTCTGTGACAAAGGGATAATTGATAGATAACCTAGTACATCAATTATAGCCTCGTGCTTTTAAAGAATTAGATGTTGTTGAATGGCATTATGTCATGTATTATTAGGGGCAGTGAAATGTTGCTAGACGTTCATCACTGTCGGTATCATTCTGTGATGCAACCTTGTGCAAGTGGGAGATTGTTAGTTCTATATGCCCAAGGATGATCATAAAATGATATTACTAATAATACATGATCCTATAGGGTCACACCAACAACAAGTTTGACACCAAATTGATCATTTGGAATGTTAAATTTATCAAATGATACTAAACTTGCATTTTAATTTTGTAAGTTATTATTATTTAAGGTAAATAATAATAACTCCAAAATTAATGGTTGATTAATAATTCATATGTGATGAATTAACTAAGTATAACAATTAAATTGTTTAAGTTGTTAAATTATTTAATTGATTTATAAGTAAACCTTTTATTTAATTTAATTGATAAATTAAATGGAACATGTTCATTATATATATATATATATATATATATATATATATATATATATATATATATATATATATATATATATATATATATATAAAATCAATCATAAAACATGTTTAAAATGGTTTATTTATATCTATGATTATGGATTAAATGTTATCCCATTAAAGAAAATGAACATGTATTATTTATAAGCTTTTAATTGTCAAAGTTTATAAATAATAAAAATCAAACTAACTCTCCTTTTTGACTAAGATATTTTCGGCCATAATGGAGAGACAAAGCATGGCTTGAATTCTTAAAAGTGGTGTAAGATGCTTTATGTCTTCTAGGTTTGACCATAGAAAACACATGGGGTCTTTCTTTTAAGTATAAGCAATTGTTTTCTCTTCTTTTTTGTGGTGTGTGGCCGAACATAGCTAGAGAAAAAGTGACCATTTTCTTACTCCAAAAATCAGCCAAGAACTTTTCCATCTTGCATGCCAAAAATCGTTTGAAGCATCAAGGTTTAAAGGTGTTCTTATTGCAAGTTGTGGAACTAGCATTCAAGGGTGTTCAAGCTTGTGGTGGATCAACTATAGAGGGATTCTAACTTGATTCCTAGCTATCAAATTCGTCCATATCAATCCAAGAACAAAGGTTATAATCTTGAACTTAATCTATACTTGTTCTTCATCTTATCTTTACATGCATGTAGCATGATCCTCTTGGAATGAAATTCGTGTTCATGTTTTTTTTGCTTCCGTTGCAACTTCAAGTTTTTGAAACTAATTACATGAACATATGATTTCCAACAATTGGTATCAGAGCCATGGCTATATTGCATGTTTAGATAATAAGTTTATTTGGATAAACTTGGTTTTTTGGAAGCCATGAATGTTCATCTTCTTGAATGCAATGTTCATGCATGGCTTCTTTGGCAACATACATATATATAATCTATGATTTTATATAACCAACTAAAATTTATATTTGCATGCATTTGGTTACATAATTGTTGCCTTAGAAAAACAAAGTGTTGATTTTCTTATGATTTTATGTGATAAAATGGTGCATAAACAAGCCAAGGACCATGTGTTGCATGTTTTGTGTTTAAATTCGATATGGTTGTAATCTATTACTTTATTCAAATGGTTTGTAATGATAATTAGTTATTTTCTCAATTTTATTCATTTTGTAAGTATTAGAATAGTTGTATTTTATATTTTTTTACAAAATGTAACAAGAGAAGGAGATAAAAACAAGAGAAGATTGCATCCAACAACTTCACTTTTCCTGCTTTGCTGCTGCCCCATTTCGGACCTGTTTAGAGGGTCTAAATAAATTCATTTCTTGGTCCTTAGATGCTATACTTGTTGGTAACTTTAATATCTAGTATATACATTAAGTTTTGACAAGTATAAGCATCAATATGACCAAGAATGAAGTGAAGAAAGCCACAAAACACAACAAAAACCCTCCTGCTGCCACTGTTTTTGTCGAACTTGTTTGGAGGGTTTAAATAAATTCATAGCTCATGCCAAGGTGCCAAGAAAGGGTGGTTCAAGTGTCATTTGATGTCATAAGAAGATTGGCAAAATTGTAGCCAAACCGAAGATCATTTGGTTGAGTTTTTATCACCTTTTTGTCCCTAGGTTTGGACTTGATATTTCATGTATGGCTCACATGAAATATCAAACTAGTTGGCTTGTGTTTATGCACCCATGCATGCATGTGATGATTGAATGTTTTATGATTTTATGTTGTGGATGAAAATAAGATTTTGCATGCTAGACAACCTAGATAATTAAACATAATCATCAAGGAGTTTGTAATTTTCAAATTGACATATATAACATAAGATGTAATACAATTGGTTTTATTAAAATGGGTTTTGTTATAAAACCTATAAAGTCAAGTTTTGAGAATAAATGAAACAAATAAAATGGAGATTTTATGAATTCTTACAAACTCCAATCCTAAATAATAATGGTAATTATTTAGGATTAAAATTGGTTCTTAAGTATGTGATCAAACTCAAACTTAATATTGGATATTAAATGTAATCTTGACCACAAACAAAGAATTAATAAAATGGAGATTTTATGAATAAATGAACCAATTGACAAAATAAGATTTTAATGGTACCATGTTCATTGGATGCATGCAATGTACATGATACCAAATGTTTTTCAAAATTAGAATTGTAAAACATACAAATCGCTTGCGAAATACAAATCAATGCCGTCCCTCTTAAAGACACTCATATATCACTTGCATATCCTTGTGGGATAAAGGTTACCTAACCACTTGGAGTCTTCTTGTGATACAAGAGGTAGTTTTGCAATATTAATGGGATAAAGGACACCTAACCATTAATAGTTGTCAAAACTACACGTCCGTTTAAGTGGGATGATTTGTTTGGAAATCTTTTGTGATAAAGGTCACCTAAGCATTAGAAATCCAAGGCATAGATGGGATCAAACATGGAAAACTTATAAATGTTATAATTGGATCCCATACCTCTAGAAATTATATTTGGATATAATTGGTAAACCGTTACCTACCTTGTTGATTCGAATAGGCGGGATAAAGGATACCTAACCGCTTGTTTGTATTGCAACTTGAATTCTAGACCTTAATCAATTAAAGTTTATGAAACAAGAAAGGGTATTAATTATTAAGGACTTAATATCATAAATTACTAAATTCAACCTTGTTAAAATTTTGTAGATGGCACCAAACGCAACAAACCCGGCTCCAAACAAAACTTCACTACGGTCTCTCCTTGAGGGAGAAAAACTTAACCACACCAATTTTTTGGATTGGTACCGTAGTGTGAGAATAGTTCTCAAACAAGAAAAGAAAGAATATGTTCTCAATAAACCACTTCCTGAAGAGCCCCCTGCCATTCCTAAGCCCGCACACGATGTATGGCTTAAAAAGATGGATGACTCCATTGATGCATCATGTCTCATGTTGGCAACCATGATTCCTGACCTTCAGAAGGATCTAGAGAATCATTCAGCCTATGACATGATCAATCAATTGAAGGAAATGTTCCAACAACTTGCAAGAACGGAAAGGTTCGAAACTGTTCGGGCTTTCCATGCTTGCAAGATGGAGGATGGACAGACGGTAAGCTCTTATGTGCTCAAAATGAAGAGTCACATTGATCATTTGGCACGTCTTGGAGTTGTGATGCCCGGAGAGCTAGCAACGGATATGATCCTTAACTCCTTGACAAAGTCTTTTGATCTCTTCGTCATGAATTATAACAAGAATGGTTTGAACAAGACTATCCCGGAATTGCATGGGATGCTAATTACCGCGGAAAAGAATCTGCCTAAGAAAACCACTCAAGTTCTCATGATCAAGGAAGGTGGTACAAAGAGGACTAGACCCGAACACCCCACCAACTCCAAGGGCAAGGGGAAGGCAAAGGTTGTCAAAGGAAAGGGCAAGAAAGTTGTCCAACCATCCCGTCCGCCCAAGAAGAAGGCAAAGGTTGCCAAAGAAGACGTGTGCTTCGAATGTGGCAAAGTTGGGCATTGGAAGAGAAATTGCCCTACCTATCTTGCGGAGTTGAAGAAGAAGAAGGCCGGTGAGGGCACTTCATGTATCTATGTGATAGACCTAGAACTTTATAATTTATCTCCTAACACATGGGTATTTGATACTGGTTGTGGAACTCACATTTGTAATATGTTGCAGGGGTTCAAAAGGAGTAGGCGACTGAAAGCAAACGAGGTAGTACTCCGGGTTGGAAACAGTGCAAGGGTTGCGGTGGATTCAATTGGAAGTTTTGAGTTATTACTACCTAGTGGCTTGTATTTGACATTAACGAATGTTTATTATGTTCCTAGCTTGACTAGGAATATTATTTCGGTTGCTAAGTTGAGACAATGTGGTTTTAATCTTTGCTTTATAAATGATGACATTTGTGTTTCTAAAAACAATGTATTCTATTTCGAGGCTAGGCCTTTAAATGGAATTTATGAAGTAAACCTTGATGAAAAGACTAACCATGGCTCTTTATACCACACTTTCACCAAGAGACCCAAATTTGATTTGAGTCAAATTTATCTTTGGCATTGTCGACTTGGGCATATAAACAAGAAACGCATATCCCAACTTCAAAAGAGTGGACTTTTGAAGGCAAATGAGAATGACTCATTTGATATATGTGAATCTTGTTTACATGGCAAGATGACTAAAGCTCCTTTCTCGGGAACCAATGAGAGGGCAAAGGACTTGTTAGGAATCATACATACGGATGTATGTGGTCCTTTCAAGCCAATGACTAGATATGGTGAAAGATATTTCATCACCTTCACTGACGACTTTAGTCATTTTGGATATGTTTATTTGATTAAACATAAACATGAGGCGTTTGAAATGTTCAAAACGTTTCAAAGTGAAGTGGAAAATCAACTCAACAAAACAATTAAAGTTCTACGTTCTGATAGAGGAGGTGAGTACTTAACTACAAACTTTATGGATCATCTTAAGACTTGTGGAATTGTTTCATAACTTACTCCACCTGGAACACCACAACATAATGGTGTATCTGAGAGGCGAAACCGAACACTATTGGATATGGTTCGATCCATGATGAGTAGAAGTAATCTACCTTTATCATTTTGGGGTTATGCTTTACAAACA
The DNA here is from genome assembly GCA_023525715.1 of Cichorium intybus. Lineage (NCBI taxonomy): Eukaryota > Viridiplantae > Streptophyta > Magnoliopsida > Asterales > Asteraceae > Cichorium > Cichorium intybus. The sequence goes on along the minus strand of CM042017.1, from coordinate 63,666,067 downwards.
GCTGCTCGTCTCCTAAACATGGCACCTACCAAGAAGGCAGATAAAACACCTTATGAGATATGGCATGGAAAGGCTCCATCTTTATCCTATCTCAAGGTATGGGGTTGTGAAGCTTATGTTAGACAAGAAGCTTCAAACAAACTAGAACCCCGTTCAACTAAGTGTATATTTGTAGGGTATCCGAAAGATTGTCTTGTATACTACTTCTACAATCCTATAGAGAATAAGATATTTATTTCTCAGAAAGCTGAATTCCTAGAAAACAAGTTTCTGACGGAAGAGGCTAGTGGGAGGTTTGTGGAACTTGAGGAACTTCAAGAACCACTGCCTGATACACAAGAAATTGGATCTAGCATTCAACGAGAAATTGTTGAACCTGAACAGACAGTTGATCAGGAACAAATTGTAACATAAGATGTTCGCAGATCTGGTAGGGTTCGATTTGAACCTGAAAGGTATGGTTACCTAATGATGGAAGAGGAATGTTATACGATAGATTCTGATGAACCCGTCAACTACCAGAATGCAATGTTAGATCCTGAATCTGATAAATGGCTTGAAGCCATGAACACAGAGATGCAATCCATGCACGATAACCAAGTGTGGGACTTGGTTAATCTTCCCACCAATTGTAAAACCGTTGGGAGCAAATGGGTTTTCAAGAAGAAAACCGACGTGGATGGAAATGTTCACACTTTTAAGGCTAGACTTGTCGCTAAAGGATACTCACAAACTCATGGTATAGACTATGATGAGACCTTTTCACCAGTGGCAATGATCAAGTCAATTAGGATACTTTTTGCCATAGCCGCATACTATGATTATGAGATATGGCAAATGGATGTCAAGACCACTTTCCTTAATGGACACTTATTGGAAGATGTCTATATGGATCAACCTGAAGGTTTTGTCGATCCCAAGCATCCAAGCAAAGTGTGCAAGCTTAAGAGATCTATCTATGGATTGAAGCAAGCGTCTCGAACATGGAACATCCGATTTGATGAAAAGATTACAAATTTTGGATTCATCAAAAATGAGGATGACTCCTGTGTTTACAAGAAAGCTAGTGGGAGCATAGTCATATTCCTAGTATTGTATGTAGATGACATACTTCTATTTGGAAATGACATCCCAACCTTAAAAGGTGTCAAAACGTTCCTTGAGAACTGTTTCTCAATGAAGGACTTAGGAGAAGCTGCTTATGTATTAGGCATAAAGATCTATAGAGATAGATCTAAGAGACTTATTGGTCTAAGCCAAAGTGTATATATTGATAAAATATTGAAAAGGTTCAAGATGCAAGACTCCAAAAGAGGATTCTTGCCAATACCACATGGCACCATCCTAAGTAAGTCTCAGTGCCCAAGCACTAGGACTGAACTTGATAGGATGAAACATGTCCCATATGCTTCGGCAATTGGGTCCATCATGTATGCCATGTTATGCACTAGGCTTGACGTCTCATGTGCCTTAAGCATGACTTGTAGATAACAACAGAACCCAGGAGAAGCCCACTGGACAGCTGTAAAGAACATCCTTAAGTACTTGAGAAGGACTAAAGATATGTTCTTAGTTTATGGTGGTTTGGAAGAAAGCTTAAAAGTAAAGGGTTACACTGACGCAAGCTTCCAAACAGATAGGGACGATTCGAGATCTCAATCTGGGTATGTCTTTATTTTAAATGGAGGAGCCGTGTCTTGGAAGAGTTCCAAGCAAGAAGTGATTGCACAATCCACTACAGAATCAGGATATGTTGCTGCTTCGGAAGCTGCTCAAGAAGCTGTCTGGATGAGAAAGTTCATTGAAGATCTAGGGGTTGTTCCTTCCATTCGGGACCCTATAGAACTCTTCTGTGACAATCTAGGTGTTATAGCTCAAGCAAAGGAACCTAGATCACATCAAAAGACCAAACACATTCACCGAAGGTATAACTACATACGACATGAAGTTAAGAATGGTGAAATAAGTATTCACAAGGTTCATACAGATCAGAATTTGGCAGACCCATTCACGAAGCCTTTACCCCAAGCTAAGCATGAAAGTCACGCTAAGGGTATAGGACTTCGTTTTCCTAATGAATGGATTTGATTTGTGTTTAGTGTTTTATGAATATGAACTTATGTAAACAACAAGAATTATGTAATATATGAAAGGTGATGTTTCATTCATAATTTTGTGTTTTAATATTAGCATGTTTAATCCTCGAATAATTTGATTATTCTAAATGTCCATAGTCGATCATAGTTGTGGGAGAAATTATGAAGTAAGACTAATATGAATTGGATTGGTTGACTTTTATGGGTAAAAGTAGCAAAAGGTTGTAACCAAATTCATAGGTACTTGTCAGTGAACAAGTATTGGACTTGACTCGTTTCAAGATCACTTCATGGATCATTATCGTAAGTGATTCTTGAACAAAGGTATTATCATTGTATCCTTAGACCTGAGATACATATTTGGGATTCAAGTGTAGAGAGTGCTATCCTTTGATATGGTTCACCGTTGTTCTTGAAACATAGACAACCATACAGACCATGCTCAACTATAGTACTGACTACATGAGGGCATATGTAGTCAAGACGGGATTTGTTCCTCTTATGTGTTGAGAGTTAGACATCTAAGGCGCTTGATTGAAAGTTGAACATAAAATGAGAATGATTAAGATCCATGTCTCATGTTCAACATGATGTCTGTGACAAAGGGATAATTGATAGATAACCTAGTACATCAATTAGAGCCTCGTGCTTTTAAAGAATTAGATGTTGTTGAATGGCATTATGTCATGTATTATTGGGGGTAGTGAAATGTTGCTAGACATTCATCACTGTCGGTATCATTCTGTGATGCAACCTTGTGCAAGTGGGAGATTGTTAGTTCTATTTGCCCAAGGATGATCATAAAATGATATTACTAATAATACATGATCCTATAGGGTCACACCAACAACAAGTTTGACACCAAATTGATCATTTGGAATGTTAAATTTGATTTAACATCAAATGATACTAAACTTGCATTTTAATTTTGTAAGTTATTATTATTTAAGGTAAATAATAACAACTCCAAAATTAATGGTTGATTAATAATTCATATGTGATGAATTAACTAAGTATAACAATTAAATTGTTTAAGTTGTTAAATTATTTAATTGATTTATAAGTAAACCTTTTATTTAATTTAGTTGATAAATTAAATGGAACATGTTCATTATATATATATATATATATATATATATATATATATATATATATATATATATATATATATATATATATATATATATATATATATATATATATATATATATATATATATATATATATATATATATATATATATACTAGCGGCGTACCCGCGCGATGCGGCGGGCGGTAATATTCTTTGAATGTCTTCCCTCGGTCTCGGTCCGGCTCGGGTTTGGTCTTGGTCGGGTTGGTTCCAGGACCACGCTCACCCCTAGAAATAAATAAGAACGTATCTGCGCGATACATCAGTGACATAATTACATAATATTTGTTTGGATTAATCTAAAACAAAGAAATCCTTTTTTCCATAACCAATAAATCCCGTTGGAAAAATTTGTTAGTAATTTAGATTTGAGCCATTATTTTTATTTAGCACATGTTTATGATCAAATCTTTAATTTTATATTATATGGTTTTTATTGTTTATTAATTATTTTTTGTCACATTAACAATTAAGATATACATGGATCTGTTCAGTAATTACTAATGGAAATTGGACGTTCTAGATTCTTTTATTTTGGTTTATTCTAATTTGAGTTTAATAATTAAATTCATTGTTATTAAATGTGAATTTTGTTTATGTTAAGACATGTGTTTTTTTTTTCTCAAGTTAATTATTGGTGGTGGGTCGTGGAAGATGACTGTGAATGGTAATATTGGAAATACATTTGATTAAAAAGTACAATCAAAGAAGCATTAACCAAGAATGCAAGAATTATGGCCAATACGCATGATGCGTAAAAGGGGAAAAAGAGTCATTAATGTGCTGTATTCCTTTATGCATGTCGCGTTTCTCTGACCCACCGACTCTTTCTCTTCGTTCAAGTCTCTATTGTCCACGCTCCTCTCCAATTACAACTCAAACCCAAAAACTCTTATTGCTGACCCACATTGGGAATTCTGGAACAAATTTAAGGTTTCCCTTTCAATTATATCTAACTACGTGCGCGTTCATATTCATTCATGATACGAATTTGGGGTTCTCGGCAACTTTTGGTCCAAGAACATGGAAAGGTTCACGCACCTGGCACCACTCTATAACGAATGCGTGTCTTCCACCTGGTAATCAACCGCTTGCTTCCTTCCACCAGGCGATATGTCTCCTAATTATCTTCTGCACACATTTATTTTTGTTCCCATGTCATCTTCTTGTTCTTGAAGATAACACGTTGCAAAGAAGGGACCAAAATCATCATACGAATCTCTTCTTTCTCTGTTTGGAAACTGAGAAACCCTATCATCATCATAGGTCTGGGTCCGACTTGGTAGTTAAAAGTTAAAAGGTACGTACCTCTTCCGTATCAATTTCAATCGGTAATTTATGTTGAAAAGGGTGGAAACGACCGGTAAGATCTTTGTTCTGCTTTCAACGACAGTGACCAGAAATATTGTGGATCGATGGGGCTCTTGGGTAATGTTCCTTTTTACTTTGATATGAATTTGTTTTTTACAGGGCCTATCCTGGCAAGGAAAATCTTGAATTTCCATCTTATTTGCGGTTGGTGTGTGTCAGTGATGGTCGAGATCTACCAACAATCGAACACTAACCCGAAGATCTAGATCGAGATCTACCAACAGAGGAGCAAAGAAAAGCTAGATCTGCAATTATTCCCCAAAGTTCCGCCATATGCTATTTGAACAAACGCTTAACAGAAGAAACTCAATAATCGAAAATAAAATTTCAACCTAGAAAACAATTTGATGATCCGCCGGTTTGTGTGCGTTAGTGATGGTGCGATGACCTGATGGTGGTGTGGTGTCGCTTTGTTTCTGTAAAAGAAACACAAATACACACAAATAGATAGAAATACTTCAGTAATACACACATACATACAGTATTCAAAAAATAAGGAAAAACATACCTAGATTGTGTGTTTGTGTGTGTAAATCCAGGTCACTGTTTGTGTGGTTAGTCACCTTCGAGGGTTGCCAGTGTTGAGTCGGTTCGTTACATAGCGAAAGAGAGCTTCTTCAGAAGCAGGGGTAGAGAAGGTGGTGATTGGTGGTTCATTTATAGGTTTTAGGCGTATGTGTGTGGGTAGAGAGGGAATGATAATTCAAAATTTGAGATAATGGCAAATGTGACATCCGATTAACATCAAAAGTTGGACCGTGTGGGTGTCCATTTGGCTTTTTTTCAAGAATTCAAAATTTGAACCAAATACAAATGCCCGCTTAATTTTTAGCCAGCTTTCAAATATCATTCATCTTAGCTTCAAACGTTGTACCTCTTAAAGTTTTAAGACATTGTGCATATAAATGTTGTATATATTATATATGTATTATAGTATAGATATATATATATATATATAAGCAATCATAAAACATGTTTAAAATGGTTTATTTTATATATGATTATGGATTAAATGTTATCCCATTAAAGAAAATGAACATGTATTATTTATAAGCTTTTAATTGTCAAAGTTTATAAATAATAAAAATCAAACTAACTCTCCTTTTTGACTAAGATATTTTCGGCCATAATGGAGAGACAAAGCATGGCTTGAATTCTTAGAAGTGGTGTAAGATGCTTTATGTCTTCTAGGTTTGACCATAGAAAACACATGGGGTCTTTCTTTTAAGTATAAGCAATTGTTTTCTCTTCTTTTTTGTGGTGTGTGGCTGAACATAGCTAGAGAAAAAGAGACCATTTTCTTACTCCAAAAATCAGCCAAGAACTTCTCCATCTTGCATGCCAAAAATCGTTTGAAGCATCAAGGTTTAAAGGTGTTCTTATTGCAAGTTGTGGAACTAGCATTCAAGGGTGTTCAAGCTTGTGGTGGATCAACTATAGAGGGGTTCTAACTTGATTCCTAGCTATCAAATTCGTCCATATCAACCCAAGAACAAAGGTTATAATCTTGAACTTAATCTATGCTTGTTCTTCATCTTATCTTTACATGCATGTAGCATGATCCTCTTGGAATGAAATTCGTGTTCATGTTTTTTTTGCTTCCGTTGCAACTTCAAGTTTTTGAAACTAATTACATGAACATATGATTTCCAACATTAAGTTCCCTAATGAGCCTAGAAGTGGGAAAAACATGTGAAAACTTAGTATTGTGGGGCCCACGCAAGAGCTACATGCTTCACATTTAGTACCCATGGAAAGCCCAAAAGGTGCCCAACACTCCTAACCATGGCCCAACAAGTGTTTTACAATCATTTTACCCAACAATGTCTACAAACTTAATTTCCATAATCAATTTACAAATAACTCACAAGTCCATATGAGTGTTTCTCGTAGATGGAATTACGACCCCCATACGCTGCTCGAAACAACCGAAGGCTAGCCGCCCTTATCGCCAAGGAGGTAGCAAACGTCATCCCAACAATTACAACCCAGCTTCATGCTCTTCAACCGTAAGCTCCAGCAACCACTGCTTGTTGCTCGTTTAAGCACTTTCGAAACTGCAATCTGCCTTACTTCAAAGGCATCGATGGTGCCACCGCACTCCTCACATGGATCGAAGAAATGGAGAGTACTTCATCCACAGCGAGTGCCCTAAGGAGCTGATGGTCCGTCACGCTACAGGATGCCTCCAAGGTCATGCTCTCATGTGGTAGAACCTGGAAAAACGGGCAAAGGGAGAGGCTGTTGCCTTGGGAATGACCTGATCAAAACTAAAGGAACGCATGATGGAGAAGTTCTGCCCTGACAGCGAATTGCAAACTCTCGAGGATGAATTCTAGAATCTGAAACAGGTGGGAGGCGACAACGCGGCCTACACCAATAGATTCCATGATCTCTTGAGACTCCTACCTCACATGGTTCAACCTATGAAAACTGTAATACTCTGCTACACCAAAGGGTTACCGTGCCAGATCCGTGATTCGGTGACTAACAACAAGCCATCTACCCTGGAATCTGCTATTGAAATAGCAGTTCAACCTAACGAGGACAATATGAACAATGGTGTCCTCCCATGCAAGGGTTCAAAGATGACAACTGAAAAGCCGACCCCTGAGACTCCCCTAATTGTCAAGTCCGAGTCCTCACACCGACGCGACAAAAAGAAGCGGAAAAGCCATCACCACAACCATGCTGTTATTACCCTGCTACTCCTATCACCTAAGTCACCCACAAGCCCAACCAAACAAAAAGTCGTATACCGGACCTCACCCCCTCTGTAACCACTGTAACTATCACCATATGACCACCAGCCCGTGTCGCCTTTGTACGACTTGTGGTCGGTATGCCCACTTGGTGGACACATGTCGTGCACCAAAAACTCAGCGACCACTCGCTCTACCCTTAAATCAGCAAACACATACCCGGTATCCAGTTGGAACATGCTTCAACTGTGGTGACCCCACCTATTTCAGAAAGACGTGTCCTAGGCTAGTCAATATCATCAACACTCAAGCCCAGGAAAATCCAACAATGCAGGTTCCAGCTCCCAAAGGCCGAGCCTTTGTCATTACCGCAACCCAAGCACAGACCGGTAACAAGGTCGTACATGGTATGTTTCTCATAAATGACTGTTACGCGTCAAAACTGTTTGATTCAGGTGCCGATAAAAGTTTATGTCTTTGGAATTTGAGCCCATACTACACACACCTCGCACGATTCTTGATGAGTAGTTTACCGTAGAAGTTGCCAATGGAAAATACGTTTCACTCAATGCAGTCATCCAAGGTTGCACTTTCGATTTTTGCAGAATTTTATAGTCAATTTAGTTCCTATGGAACTTGATAGCTTCGACATCATCGTGGGAATGAATTGGCTATCCCAAAACCATGCTGAAATAGTATGTTACGAGAAGTTCATTCGTATTCCTCTCGCCGTCTGTCAAAGTCTTCATATTTATGGCGAGACTCGTTCGAAAAAGCTTAGTCTTATGTCATGTACTCAAGCTCGATCATATCTACGTAAAGAATACATGGCTTTCTTAGCCCATGTGGTGGAAACAAAGGTCACAAAAAAGAAGATCGAAGATATGCCGATTGTACGAGACTTTCCCGACATCTTTCCTGATGACGTATCTAGACTCCCTCCAGTACGTGATCTAGAGCTCTGCATCGATCTCGTTCCTGAGGCTACTCCCATAGCCAAGTCTCCATATCGATTGGCTCTAGCCGAGATGCAAGAATTGTCAAGTTAGCTCCACGAATTAACCGATAAGGGATTTATCCGCCCTAGTACTTCACCCTGGGGAGCCCCGGTTCCCTTCATCAAAAAGAAAGATGGTTCGTTTCGTATATGTATCGATTATCGGGAGTTAAATAAATTGACCCTGAAGAACCGATATCCGTTACCTCGGATCAACGACCTTCTTGATTAGCTTCAAGGAGCTTCATGCTTTTCAAAAATGACCTCCGCCCGGGTTATCACCAACTTCGAGTACGGGAAGAAGACATCCCCAAAACCGCTTTCCGAACCCGCTATGGATATTACTAGTTCACCGTTATGCCTTACGGCCTAACAAAAGCCCCTGCCGCATTTAAGGACATGATGAATCGGGTATTTAAACTTTATCTCGACCTTTTTGTTATCGTCTTTATTGATGACATCCTCATTTACTCCAACACAAAGGCAGAGCATGAAAGACACCTTTGCCTAACTCTCAAAACGTTGCAAGGAAATCGACTCTAGACCAAATTTTCGAAATGCGAGTTTTGGTTAAATGAGTTACAATTCCTTGGTCATATTGTAAGCGACAAGGGTATTTTAGTCGATCCTGCAAAAGTTGAAGCACTCAAGAATTGGAAAGCCCCACGTACCCCCACGGAAATTCGGTCCTTCCATGGTTTAGCCGGCTATTACCGGCGTTTCATTCAAAATTTTTCAAAGATCGCTTTACTGCTTACTTCTCTCACTTGCAAGGGTATGCTATTTGATTGGGGACCCAAGCAGGAAGACACTTTCCAAACCCTTATACAAGGATTGTGTGACGCTCCGATTCTTACACTCCCTGAAGGATCCGAAGATTTCGTGGTATACTGCGATGCCTCCAACCTCGGTCTAGGTTGTGCTTTGGTACAAAGGGGAAAGGTTATAGCTTACGCATCGCGACAACTCAAAATCCATGAAAGGAATTATACGACTCATGATTTGGAGCTCGGTGCCGTGGTTTTCGTTCTTAAAATTTGGAGGCATTACCTTTACGACACTAAATTCGTAATTTTCACCAACCACAAGAGCTAGCAACATATTCTTAATTAAAAGGAACTCAATATGAGGCAAAGACGATGGGTCGAACTCCTAAATGATTACGAGTGTGAAATACGCTATCATCCGGGAAAGGAAAACGTCGTAGCCGACGCGTTAAGCCGAAAAGAACATGCCAAAGCATTTCATCTATAATGTTCTCCTATCTTTTCCAATCTCAATGACCGAATTCGAGGAGCCCAACACTCGGCAATTACCGAAAAAGACATGCCCACGGGAATTGATGGGGAGTTGGAAACTAAATCTGATGGTATTTTCTATTATCAAGATCACATCTGGATCCCAGACCGCGACAATCTTCGCCTGATGGAAGAAATCCATAAAACTTGATATTCCATTCATCCTGGCACTGACAAGATGTACCATGGCTTGAGAACCAATTATTGGTGGTCGGGAATGAAAAAGAAGATTGCTTTATTCGTGGCCAAATGTCTTACATGTTTCAGGGTTAAAGCAGAACATCAACGACCCTCTAGACTATTGGTCCAACCAGAAATCCCCAGGTGGAAATGGGAAGCGATCGCCATGGATTTCGTGACCAAACTTCCCCGTACCACAAAGGGACACGACAGCATTTGGGTAATCATTGACCGTTTGACCAAATCCGCTCATTTCATTCCCATCCGTGAACATTTCAAAGTAGAAAAACTTGCTCGGATTTACATCAACGAGATAGTTAGTTGGCATGGCATCCCTCTCAGCATCATTTCAGATCGTGATGGGAGATTTCTCTCTCAGTTTTGGTAATCACTTCAAGCAGCCATGGGAACCCGCCTCGATCTTAGTATCGCCTATCATCCTCAAACCGATGGTCAATCTGAGAGGACAATTCAAACACTCGAAGATATGTTGAGGGCGTGTGTCTTAGATTTCAGAGGAAACTAGGACTCTCATTTACCGTTTGTGGAATTCTCCTATAATAACAGTTATCATTCTAGCATCGGGATGCCACCATTTGAGGCATTGTATAGCCGTAAATGCCGATATCCTATTTGCTGGCATGAAATTGGCGAGTCCCACGTGATTCGCACAACAGTGGATTCTCCAATCGTTGGTCCTGAACATATCTAGGAAACAACCGACAAAATCACTCAGATTCGCAATAACCTTCCGCAACTCGTAGCCGACAAAAGAGTTACGCCGACAAGCGACGCAAACCGCTTGAATTTACCGTGGGTGAAATGGTCATGTTAAAAGTGTCCCAATGGAAAGATGTGGTTCAATTTGGACGCAAGGGTAAATTGGCACCATGCTACGTAGGCCAGTTTAAGATCCTGAAAAGGATCGGACCAGTAGCCTACGAGTTGGTTTTACCAACAGAGCTTAAGAAAGTTCACCCAGTATTTCACATAGCCAACCTCAAGAAGTGTTTAGCAGACGAGAACCTTCATGTTTCTCTCGAGGATATCCAAATCGACGAGACAATGCAATTTCTCGAGAAACCCTTGGAAATTGTCGACCGAAAGGAAAAGCAACTCAAAAGTAGTCACATTCCCTTGGTTAAGGTCAGGTGGCAGTCAGCACGTGGACCCGAGTATACATGGGAGCGTGAGGATCATATGCGTACCAAATACCCACAACTTTTCCTTAAGGAACTCTCTTCTTAAATTTCGAGACAAAATTTCCTAAAGTAGGGGAGACTGTGACATCCGCCTAAAATGGATTCGGGTCTACCCAACCAAATTTGAAATTTAATAAACCCTACTCAATATCACTTGACGCTAATAGGATCAAAACCCATACACTCCGATATAAATGGACGTTAATAGGAATATAGAATAGTATAACGTTATAACTATAATCAAATTAAATTATGATACCATATTAAAATCAAATCAAAGTATGATGCTCTAATTAAATTAAAAGAATCAAACTTGAATGCTATAATTAAACTTCAAATCAAAGTAGATTGTTATAATCAAATAATGGATAACATATCTTTTATAAAACTCTATTTTTATAAACTCTGTAAATTTTATAAAACTCTTATATTAATTAGTGTGTGATATAAAAGATGCTTGTGTTAGTGGGAAATTGTGAAGACCACCAAAAGCAAAGACAAAACATACACCTCTCACCTGATTATTCCCATGGTCTCCCACCCACACGTCCCATTATCTTTCTTTTCCTTTTATTTCTCCTAACACATTATTATCATCACCACTCAAACCCTCTCTATTCTTTCTCTCATTCTTAATTTCGAAATTCATCCAAGAAATATCCATATTCCAGCCAAGAACAATCCATTATACTCAAATATTCATCCCTCTTGAAGCATTCATCAAGGTATGTTGTTAAAATTATCAAATTCATAAATGAAAAAAATTAAATCCACCAAACTATCTAAAACTCATTTTATGTATGAACCTTGATGAAAATAAAATGACTGATCACCACAAATAAAGGCTTTGAAACCGTTTACGGTGTGACAGATATATAAATTAACTATAATATGCGGAATAAATAATAAAAGTTTCGGAATAAAAATAAACTCGAAAGCTATAAACGACTGAAAGCTATCAATAATATAAATAACTGTATTTAAATGACTTAAAGCTATAAAGAATGTAAATAAATGTAATTAAATGACATAAAGCGATAAATAAAATAAATGACTATAATTAAAAAACATAAAACGATAAATAATATAAATAACTATAATTATATAAATATATATATATCAAGTAGGTTCGTCAAATGAATTGACTGAACTGGTTTGTAACTGGACTGATGAAACAACTGGTCTATCAAGTAGGTTCGTCAAATAAATTGACTGAACTGGCTTAGGGTTGGACTGGATTTCTAATAGATTGTGTTCTAAGTGTTATTGGTGTTCTTGGTGATCTTGGTGTTCTTCGTGTTCTTGGTGTTCTTGGTGTTCTTGGTGTTGATCTTGGTGTTCTTGGAGAGTGTTTGGAAGTTGGAAATAAGATGGTGGAAGTTGGAGAGGTTTTTGGGAGGGTTTTTGGTTTATTTTTAAGTATTGTTATGAAAAAATGGTGTAAAAAATGGTTATAAATGGTGTAAAATGGGTTTTGGGTGGTTTTTGGATGAATTTCGGAAGTTTAGGGGCTGAAATGTAACATTTTCATCAGAATTCGCGGGTTCGGGGTCGGATTGGAAAATGGGTGGCACAATGGGTCGGTTCGCGGATCTGTATGTGTGACGAAATGGTTCGGCTGGATCGGGTAGTGGGTCGGATCTTGGGCGGGTAAAGTCCGCGTGTCACATGTGAGTGCGCCGGATCTCGGAGGCGGGGCGGAGCCGGGTTCCGGAGCAAGCGGTGGATCATGCAGTCCGGGTCGCAGGCGGATGGGCTAGGAGCTTGGGCTTGGCGAGTTGGGCTGGACTGGCGGAATCAGACGCTGGGCGGTTGTTTGTTTTTTCCTTTTCTTTTATTTTAATTCATTTTAAAACCGAAGTTAATTAAAATAAATTAGGAAAAATTATTTTTAATTTATAAAATTAATTAACTCTAATAAAATAAATTATTTAGAAATTATATTTCCAAAAATTCATTTAATATAGATTTAATTTAATTTTCTTTTATATTTTTCTTTGTTTTGGCTTTAAAATTCTTTTTCAATTAAATTGCATCTTTTATCAAAACCAATTATTTAGAAAATAATTAAAATAACTATTCCTCAATAATAAAGTTTAATAAATGATAAATTTAACTCCAAACTTTTTTTTAAATAATTTTCTTATTTTGTCGTTTAATCGTTCAATCTCGAATCCACGCAACCTGAAATAAACTGATAATATTTGTTAGATAATATAAAAACAGTCCGTCTTATTTCAATGATGGTCACATACAAAAACATTTTTCAACAATTTCCCCCTATGTGATCATTGATGAAATAAGGACAAATATAATCACATTAACAATTTTAACATTGAAGATAATGGATAAAAGTTTTGTCAATGATAAGATATTTATAAAACCATTGTAATCATTTTGAAAGTTTGCGACTTGGTTTTACATATCTTATGTTTTGAAAAAGTTTTTGAAGAATGTTTGTTTCCGAATCAAAGTCTCGGGTTCGGTTATCAAAGGGTAGCCATATATGTATCTAAATAAATTTCTTAAGATTTTATAGCATTATTTATGACGACAAGTGGTCTAACAGGTCGATTCAGATGAACACTCATAGATATAGCTCACATTTCACTTGGGTGTTTAGTTGTTCTGGCAGCAGAACAAGTTAATGATCACTAAAAATGAGTGATATCTCTCTTTGACGACTCACACTCATATTGGAGGTGTTCATCTATGCTTTTACTGTAAAGTCACTTAGTCTCACTATTAGATAATTAATCACATAAGACTGGCTTCGGCATTACTCAGTGGGTTTCTTCATTCATGCCATTAACGCTCACTCTCTCTTCGTCGGGAAATACATGTAGAGGGGTTTAGCAATTTTCATAGTGCAGTTTGCAACTAAGAATCTTCAGTGATGAAGGCTACAGTATCCCAAAAAATCCATTGTTGTTGCAGCTTCTTCTTGATGGTATCCTGTTTGTTGATCAATATCGATTTATTGTAAAAAGATATTTTGTTTTAGCATTGAGAATTAGCTACAATTGAGAATTTTTTGTGTTTTGTTTTTATTTGAAAGAGTATTTGTCTTGAGTGATTGAGATGTTTGCTTTTCTGAAAAATGGTTAAAAACAAATTACGAGATTTGATGATGTTTGTTTTGAAATAACCATTTGGTTGAAAGTTTGTTTAACTTGGTATTTCTTCGGTGAATGATTTGACTTTCTTGTTGATTCTTTTTTGAGGATTGGATGTTGATAGATTTTTGTTTCTCCTTTGGTTTTCTTGTAGGGATGTGTCATTGTTTGGAGTCTTTCCAATTTGAGGCTGTCTTCATTTTTGGTTGGCTTTTATCTAGATAGGGATAGGTGGCATAAAAGACAATTTGTCTGGTATGTAAGAAATGAAAGTATCGTCCCTGGTCATTTTGATATCTAAGCAAAAATGAGACTGTGACAATGTATAATCGAGTATACCTTAAAAGTAATAGAGACACACCTAACCTCACAAGAAATGAATTCCACAGTGATTTAGATCGACGAGGCACAAATTCTCACATGGGTTTTTGTTTTCATCTGAACCTCCTAACCTTATGTCCCTTGATTGTTTAAAATCGTCAATAATGAAATAAAATCGAAGGAAATAAAGTTATATACATTATGAAAAGTAGGAGATTTGAACCTTCACTCCAATTGAGAATCAATATGACTTAAAATCTTCATCGAGCATAAGCATCTGAAAAATTAAGTCAAGAGACGATTAATCACAAGGTTCTATAAAAGCTTATTATGGCAAGTCTTTTATTGTATTTTTGAAGATTTGTTTTTCTGAATGTTTTTGGAAATTTTGGTTATTTGAATGTTTTGGTAATTTTTTTTTGTATGGTGAGAATGCGGTAATGAAAGTTCCCCCATAAATGATGCACTGGGATCATTTTGGACAGGTGGATTGGGAGTGTTCAAAGAGGGATTTAGTGTTGGTGGTTCAAAGAGGGATCATTTTGGACAGGTGGATTGGGAGTGTTCAAAGAGGGATTTAGTGTTGGTGGTTCCCCCTCGATTTGATCTGCATTTTCTTGGTTTGATTGTGAAGTTTCTGCGTCGGAGGTACCGTGGGTTGATGTCTCGTTTAAAGCTCTGGTTTTCTGTAATATGCTTGGAGCAGCCACTATCAATATATCATGTATCATCATTAGGTTCTCCAGCATTAAGTACCTGCAATTAGACAGAAAGTTGAGGTACCCAAATCTGAATGGGTCCTGGTTTGTCAGTTGTTGTTATTTTGGGTGTTTTGCTTAATGAATTTCTTGTAGCATTTAATTTCACGTTGTTGTATGAGTTTGGTTTATGAGGATGGAATGGTTGAGGTTTGATTTGATTTATCAAGTTTTCCCAAAATGTGATTTGTTTTTGATAACCTATGGGTTGATAAGATTTGTGATTTAGTGAAATATATCCTAGATGTGAAAATTTGTTTGAAATTTTTTCTTCATATTTGGGGTATGATGAGCGATTTTGAAAAGGTTTTTGCTAAGGTTTTGGTTTTTGTTTGGAAACCTGTTTATGAGGTATAACGTAGGGTTTAACTGGTTTCTTTGGTTTTTCTTGGGCTTCTTTGAAAACTTTGGGCTTGCTTTGTTCCTTTTCAAAAGATTCTCTTCCAATTCCTGGTCTGTAATTCATATCAATTTTGCAAGTTCCTAAGGTGTTTGCCTTTGTGAAAATATCATCACTCAATTTTCTAGCAATATTGATAGAATCCAGTTTTCCTTGAAATATTTGATTCTCAGATTCAAGAAGTATGATTTGTTTCGAAGAATCATCTAGTTTTAGAATCAAACTAGTGTTTCTGTCAGTTAAATCTTGAATTTTTATTTTTAATTGAAGGACTTCTATTTCTAAGGTATCTTTTATTTCAGAAGGAAAAACAGATTGATTTTGTATTTCTAAGTCTTTTTTTTTTTGTTTTAGAGCTTCATTTAATTGTTCTAAGACGTGATTATAATCTTCCGATTTTCTTTCAACGTCTCTTTCCAATTTGGTTTTTGTTCTTGTTGATTCTCCAAATTTGAGTTGCATGGTTTGTAACTCAGATTTGCAAATATCAGAATTGACCATTGTGTCATGGTATGTTTTGAGATCAGCTTCCAGACTTTTCTCAATTTTGGTTATGTGGGACTCAAAAATTGATTTAGAAAATCCAAGTTCAGAGATCATAGACCATACCTGTTCTATGACGTTGGGAGCTCTTAAGTTGTTTGCGGAAGGCATTTTGTTTTAATTTTTTTAAAGATTTTTTAATAATTTTTTTTAAAAAGTATTTTTAACAAGTGATATTAAAATGAAATATTTAAACGACTATAAAAATAAATAACATAAAAATAAACTCAAAAGCTATAAACGACTGAAAGCTATAAATAATATAAATAACTGTATTTAAATGACTTAAAGCTATAAAGAATGTAAATAACTGTAATTAAATGACATAAAGCGATAAATAAAATAAATGACTATAATTAAAAAACATAAAACGATAAATAATATAAATAACTATAATTATATAAATATATATATCAAGTAGGTTCGTCAAATGAATTGACTGAACTGGTTTATAACTGGACTGATGAAACGACTGGTCTATCAAGTAGGTTCGTCAAATAAATTGACTGAACTAGCTTAGGGTTGGACTGGATTTCTAATAGACTGTGTTCTAAGTGTTATTGGTGTTCTTGATGATCTTGGTGTTCTTGGTGTTCTTCGTGTTCTTGGTGTTCTTGGTGTTCTTAGTGTTCTTGGTGTTGATCTTGGTGTTCTTGGAGTGTTTGGAAGTTGGAAATAAGATAGTGGAAGTTGGAGAGGTTTTTGGGAGGGTTTTTGGTTTATTTTTAAGTGTTGTTATGAAAAAATGGTGTAAAAAATGGTTATAAAGGGTGTAAAATGGGGTTTGGGTGGTTTTTGGATGAATTTCAGAAGTTTAGGGGGCTAAAATGTAACATTTTCATCAGAATTCGCGGGTTCTGGGTCGGATCGGAAAATGGGTGGCGCAATGGGTCGGTTCGCGGATCTGTATGTGTGACGAAATGGTTCGGCCGGATCGGGTAGTGGGTCGGATCTTGGGCGGGTAAAGTCTGCGTGTCACATGTGAGTGCGCCAAATCTTGGAGGCGGGGCGGAGCCGGGTTCCGGAGCAAGCGGTGGATCATGCAGTCCGGGTCGTAGGCAGATGGGCTAGGAGCTTGGGCTTGGCGAGTTGGGCTGGACTGGCGGAATCAGACGCTGGGCCGGTTGTTTCTTTTTTCCTTTTCGTTTATTTTAAAACCGAAATTAATTAAAATAAATTAGGAAAAATTATTTTTAATTTATAAAATTAATTAACTCTAATAAAATAAATTATTTAGAAATTATATTTCCAAAAATTCATTTTATATAGATTTAATTTAATTTTCTTTTATATTTTTCTTTGTTTTGGCTTTAAAATTCTTTTTCAATTAAATTGCATCTTTTATCAAAACAAATTATTTAGAAAATAATTAAAATAACTATTCCTCAATAATAAAGTTTAATAAATGATAAATTTAACTCCAATCTTTTTTTTAAATAATTTTCTTATTTTGTCGTTTAATCGTTCAATCTCGAATCCACGCAACCTGAAATAAACTGATAATATTTGTTAGATAATATAAAAACAGTCCGTCTTATTTCAATGATGGTCAAATACAAAAACATTTTTCAACAAACCTGATTTTTCTTAGAATCTCATCAATAAAATAAGAAGTTCTGGAAATATTCAGAAAGTAACTTATTTTTATCGAATTACTATAATTATTGCAATAAAATAGGGCAATAATTCACATAAAATACTTTTTGCAGTCAATAAATTTAGGGAAAATTTTGTGATGACCCATAAATTGAGTAAAAACTAGGTTTGACCCGTGCTCCGCACAGGTTTTGTTGGGTCTGATTTTGTTTTTTTGACTTTGCTTGACTTTTTGTCTTCCGGTTATTTGATAGATTGGATGTTTTTTTCTTTGACTTCGTACTAAATTGTGATCCTCATTCTGGTTTGTTGGTGAATTAGTTACACATTGATGACAATCTATTGTTATCTAGAACATATATATGTTGATTGGGTATATACATATATATTACATTTTTTATGGAGACATAGCATTAAAATTGCTTTGTATTTGTATCATATTTGTTATAATTAGGAACTTTATTATAAATATACAGCTTAAATAAGATGAAACGAAAGCAAGGTGTCATGATATGTAAACCAATTAAAGTACAATGCTATTTCTTTCATTTAACCCTACCAAATTATATATAAAATATGTGAACTAATTTTGAAGAAGTGGTTCTTTTAAGATTTTAAAAACCTACTGGTTTTGACAAATGGGAGATGATAATTGTGAGGTTTTTCAATCACGTTCATTACGTGCATATCGAAGAAAGAAACCAAACAAATTATATCTACTTTATCAACAAATGGTAAAAAGGTAACTTTATTCTTACTTTTGAAAGCAACTCTTGGCTGTCAGGGGTTTGTTTTTCAAACTCTTACATTAGACACTTTGATCATTCGGCTCTTAACGCACCTCTGTCTCTTGATTTGAAGATTTGATTACTCTGCAAAAATAAGTGCTTAATGAGATACATTAAGTGTAGGTAAATAATAAATAAAATATTGCCACAACCATAGCATAACTAAGATTATCAATGAGTTCTTGATGCTTGAATCTCATATTTAGCATAAACGTAGACAACCAACCAAACATGAAACTGATAGAGAGATCGATGAAAAATATTCGAGCTTTGAAGCAATAAAAGAACTCAATATCACAATCAACCAAACTAAGTTTCTCATAAATAGATTCTGATGGATTTATTTAAACATACAGAGTTTTTGATATGCAGATCAAATCTTAGAAGTAACATTTTCATTTAGAGTGATAAGAGATTTTTTAACAGTTCACAAATGTAAATCAAGAAACAAAAACGCATCCATTACCTGATGAATAACATTCATGCATCTTTCAAAGTACAATGGCTATAAGATAAAGAAATAATAGTGACATGCCATAACCTGGTTCAAGTTATATGGATTTTCGCATATCATGACGTGAACCTCCTTGGAAAATTGCTAAACATCTTCTGAGATATAAATAAAAATATGTTAGAAAGCTCGGAGACAATAGCAATTAAAATTGAGATAAAACGGATGAAATTCTATGAATTTTCTGTGAAAAAAGCATATTTTCAAGTATTCTAGTTAAAGAAATTCTGATTTTCTTGTTGTAGTATCTAATATGACTAAAAAATAGTAGAATCTATAAATCCAAATGCAGCTACTTTGTATCATAACACATAAGTGAGACACAAAACATATTCTTGCATTTAACCGTCTTTAGATAGTGATGCTTTCATACCTTAAGCCATGTAAAAAAGTGGTGCTCAAGTTTCTCTACCGACCAAGGAGAAATGGTGTTGGGATTTGAGACACCAGGCGGTTTGATCCGATAGACGAAAAATAGAGTTTATAATTTCGAATAAAAAAATACAATTGAAGGCCCAGCCAATAGGGACAGCACACCCCACTTCAAGCGCACCTTTGCATCAATCGATTTTATAATATGTTGTTATTGCATAATCTTATGGTTTCATGGAGGACTTGAATTCGAATTGAATGAGAACAAATATCAAAACATGTATGGCGGAAATTTGAAAAGGAAACTATAAATGCTTCAAATTCTAACAGTCATTTATGATTTAAAAACTAAAAAAATATTTATAAGTTAGCAAAAAGTAACATAACGAATATCTTACTCAAGGCCTGAGAGGCGGTCATTCTTTTCCTGTGATCTTTATTGAGAAGTCTTTTCACAAAATCTTTGGCTTCTGGTGTTACAGAAGGCCAAGGTGAGTCGTTAAGATTAGGATCTGCCCTTAAAATAGAACGGAAGATTCCGGATTCTGTTCTAGCAAAAAAGGGTCGGTTTCCACATAATAATATATATGTTATAACACCAATACTCCAAATATCAGCTTCCACATTGTATGATCTATGGAGTACTTCAGATGCAACATAATACGCGCTACCAACAATATCATTCAGTCGTAGATCTGTAGATTCACAAGAATTTATCTTTTTTTAATAATAATCGAAATAAACACCATGTTTGTAATTTGTATGTGTGTAAAATTAGAAACTTGCCTGGTCTTGCATAATCAGATAAACCGAAATCTATCACCTTTAATGGAGAATCTTCCTCTTTTGTGCTAAATAGAAAGTTCTGTGTAAAAATTTAGGGCGATTCATTAATCAGAAGAAATGGATTCAAATATCAATTAATTTAAAAAAATAAAAAATGATATAGACCTCTGGCTTTAAATCACGGTGCACAACACCTTGAAGATGACAAAAGGAAGCTACACTCAAGATTTGCACAACAATTGATTTAGCATCGTTTTTTGTATATCTTCCACCTCTGTGACATGAAAATGGTGATGACTATGTTACAGTATAAGAAAACATATGGTTGATAAAAACTTGGTGTTTGGTTATTACCTGGATAAAATACGGTCCAGAAGCTCTCTCCCTTCACACAGCCTGTAACTACTTTTTTCCTCTCTATTTTGCTGTTTTCTCGTTGAAATTTTCATATCCTTTATGAGTGGAATCACTGTATTTTCATCTAATAGAAACAATATTGCTTCAGTAGTTTTTCTAGACTCTAATGATTGATCACTTTACCTTGAGGTTGAGGCTGGGCCAGGTGCTACAGGCCATAGATCGACGGCCGGTTCTTCCAATTGCTGGAGTTTTAGTGTTGGTAAGTATCTGAATTGGGAGGAATTAGTTGAAATTAGAATTGAATTTAGACATAAGTTAGCAGTAACATACCAAGTGATTGATCGATGATGCAGTAGCAAAGCCCTAGTGAGCTTACGAGTGTCACTGAAGTCGTTCCAATGAATTTTAGTAAATACCCTTTCAACCTTGAAACCCCCACCGTCAAAGCGTCCCTAAGCACCAAGAAAACCGGAGGCAAGACTCCGTGCGACACCAGTGCATCTCAATGATCGATAGGTTCAGACCGTGGGGTTGATACGGCCGGAGCGGAGCACGTAAGGGTGGAGTAAAGAAAGCGTCTTTGTCTCTAAACCATCTCTGTGGGTTTCCTTCACGGTATGCAGTGGCTGGAAGTTTTTTGGAGGTAAGAAGAAGAAGTAGAAGAAAGAGAAAGGATAGAAACCTGTGTAATAGTAGCCTCGAGGTCTAGGTAGTAACTGAATTCGTGTCACTCATTCCGCTTAAAACCTCCAAACCCCCAACCCCACCCCAAACCCCGCTTAAAACCTCCAAACCCCCAACCCCACCCCAAACCTTCTAGGATCCTGCTCACATTTAATTTATATATAAATAATTTATGAAGTTTCATGTATTTATATTACTGTTTTTTGTTTATTTTGTATTTTATTTTATTAAAGATAAATAAATAGCAAAATATGGTTATGTACATCAAAAACTAGATTTTATATTTTTCTCGCCTTATTAACATTATAAAGACTCCATGAACAAATTTACAGATATTTTTAAGAATGGTTGCTTATTTTTCCCGATTTAATGATTGTTTAGTGGTTTAAATTGATAATAAATAGCTACACATGTCCGAAAATTATAAAACGTTATTAGAATATCATATATTACATATTAATCATAAATAAAAAGTTTAATGAATTTCCCTTAATCGTTTATTATTATTTATGATTTTATTGATTAATTAATAATGAAACATATAAGAAATACTTCCCATAGTCACAAATATCCAAAACCCTTACAATAGGCTCTATATCATGTTAGAAAACTATGGTTAATGTTCTAGAATTTTTGGGGATCATTTATTATTTTTCCCAGATTTTGTTGTTGTTTAATCATTAAAATATTAAATAAATACTAAAACAGTTCAGACAAATATGAAAATTTTACAATCATTACTATTGTATGAAATAATGATTTTCAAATAAGTTCCGAATTTTTCAATATTGTTTACTATTGAAAACCATTTTCCTAAGTATTTAAGCATGTAAAAATGCATTTTTAATTATTATTTCATATAAATAATTGTTTATAATATATAAAATCTTTTAATACTTATAATTGGGCAAGTTATTATTTTAATAAGAAATTATTAAAATCTTGCCTAAATTGAAAATATAAATTAATTATGCAAAGTAATTAATTGAATTTAAAATTCATTTAACAAATGAATACCTTAATATTCAAATCAAAATGGATTATTGTTAATTCATCTAATATAAGAATATGTATCTAATTTTTTTTATTAATACTCCATTCCCATTTAGCGGTTCCTAAGCCAAAACTATTAATTATATTAGGTTATACGTCATTTTGACCCGAGCCGTCTATCATACGACACGCGCATTCCGTTTTGGACTAATGTGAGTAATCTACCCCATATTTTATAATTTTCAATACTTTTGGGATGTATCATGTGGTTCTAAATATGTTCCAACTTCACTTTATTATTTTATCTCAATTGAGACATTGTGGGGACATTTATACGTGAATCATTATTTGTAGAATTATTGTTTGTTTACGATACATGTACTTGTAGTGTATTACAATTTTTAGTCTAATCTCCATGACTATGCCCGTATTCTTGAGGTACGTTATGGACAATAATAGCGCTATTGGATTGGCCACCCCGCCTTGGGACGCTAAGGTGGTTGATCGCACGTGGTTGAGTGTGTATTATGATTAGATGCTCCATCATATATATATATATATATATATATATATATATATATATATATATATATATATATATATATATATATATATATATATATGGTGAGGACTTATTGTTGTTATTATCATTTGTTAATCAATTTTTGATTTATAAACCGTTATCGCAATAACACTTGCTTGCCGACTTCAAAAGAAAACAAATTTCAAATTATAAAATTTTCAAACTCACAATTTTCTTTAATAAAACTAGATTACTCACAAACTCTTGTAGTTGACCTGTTTTTACCCATGATGCAGATTTGAAGAACGAAGTTGATGAAAAGTAGAGTGTACCTTAGAAACCCACAAGACTATTTAAATTTAATGTAATAAATGTTATTCGTATTTGGATTTGTATTTGTATGTTGTGGATCTTGTTTGCATACTTAGTACTTAATTGAATCTAATCATATTATAACATAGTTGTCATGAGACTTTGAACAATATATCACGCCTTGATCGATTCCGCCAAGGATCGGGATGTGACAGAAGTGCCCACCTCCAGATTAATGAGCACCTCCGACTACTAAGGGAGACCAACTTTTGCATTCAATTTAACACATTTCTGTTATAAACAATTATCAATGTATTACTGTTCACATGTTAATAATATAAGTTTATAAGTAATATCTGAAAGATAATGTATCTAGTTGGTCATTTAAAATGCCATGTTGAGTGCGTGTCCTCAAATCTACAGGTTCATCCAATCACTAGTTACGTTGTGAACTAACAAAAAGATAATAATAAAGTTAAGTAAATAATAAATGATGCTGCCAACACTTGAAAGTTATGCTATCGATGGCACAATATTAAGTATCAAGTATTTCATGGCCTAATGTTAGGTATTTCATTGTAAATAATTTAGGGTTCATAGCATATATTAGTAATCACATATGCCATATCTACATATTTTTTTTTTAACTTACTATTCTCAATGTTGTCGTATCATTCAATACAATACACGTTTTAATCTCATTAAATAAAATTATCCTTTTGTACAATGTAACAACTTTGTGAGAAAACCATAAAGCTATCTTTTCATCCAATGTTGATGCATTCTTATATAGTTTAAATTACAGCAAGTGTCTAGAAGCTTTTGAGAGAGGGTGGGGGGGGGGGGTTGGGGTTTTTAAGTGGCGTGGGTTTTTTTGACCATTCGGTTTCCGCCACCTGCATCCCTTCCTATGCGACACGAACTCAGTGACTATCGAGACCTCGACTCTACTATTACACAGGTTTCAATCCCTTTCTCTTTCTTCTACTTCTTCTTGGCCACTGCGTGTTTGTGTGTGAGACAAAAATCCGGAAACCCAACCGTGAAGATTCGGGTTCACTTGATGTTGATTGCAGGTAAGTTCTGATCGAATTGGTTAAGTTCAATCGACTTCGTTCTATGCGATTGAAGTCGATTACTTCATGTTGAGCTCCATTGCAGGAAATAAAAATCATCAATATACAAAAATCGTCAAAGTGGAATAATTTCCTCGTGCCGGTGGAAAGGTCTTCGATCTTGGAGACAACAAGGCCGATCGATTTCTCAATCAAGGTCTTTCTTAGGGCTTTTAATTTTGAAGTTCGATGTTCTGTGTATAATTTGTGTGTTGTGGATCATGATCGCATAATCTTATTGATAAGTTCGATGATCTCATCTTAAAGCATTGAATTTTCACTTAACTCAATCTATTACTTCGATTTCGTGGTTTTGAATTCAGTCAGAAGGATTGGAAAGATGTGGTTGAGCCTGTTAACGCCAATCGTGACGAATTAAAGCCTCCATCGGTAAGCCTAAACCTTTTTCTGAGTTCTGGTTTCTTAAGTTGTTGATCGGTTTTTGGGTTGAGGTTCATGGGTTTTGAGCCCTAGCTCGATTTCTTCAAAATTGGTTTCCCTCTTTGTTTTCCTCTTCTACAAATTCGGATTCAGTTCGTTCAAATGAATTGGGGATGATAGACGATTTCAGTACAATAGCATTTCAATGCATAGAATCAGATCTGTGGAAGTTCTGAATTTAAGTTATGTTGCTATTTTAGTTCGGATGATGATGATGCCTTGATGAAGGTAAGTTTTTATTAATTGCATCAATTTGTAGCTCTCATTTGACCAAAATATTTTCATCGTATGGTCAACCCTATGGATGGAGGCCATTGCTCTTTCTTTACAAGATTCACCAGGTTTTTTGGATGTAAAGAGCAAAACACCTCAAAATTCTGATCCAAATGCATCAAGTGTTGAAAAGACTGAAAGAAATGATTCTAGAAATCGGAAGAGGAAAAAGTTGGTATGTTTGAGTTTTATGTAAGTCAACATGTGCGTTTTATGTAATTTAAGTTAGAGGTTTAACTTTTTTTTACATATCTAAAAAGGTTGAGTGTACAATATTTCATATTTTTCCAAATTATGCAACCACGCTTCATGACGTTAAACGGTAAAATGCTGCATCTTTTTTGTCTTAAAATGAATTGTTTTCATATTTCGTGTAAAAAACCACTTTGTTGCATAGATTGTGAAATATGTAAAATGTCGCTGCATAAATGCGTATTTTTTACCCTATTTGAAATACCCTTTACTAAAGATTAATAGAGGAATCCCATTGATTTATAATTAATGATGATCATAGGCATATAAATAACTTTAATCTAAAATCTTTTTGTGGAAGAATGTTGACATTTATTTTGTTTAGTGATTAATAACTTACTCCTACTCCGCTTTTTGTTGGATTTCTTGATGTTGATTATGGAAAGCAGTTTGCAAGTCGAGTTGAAATGACAGAGGATGAGTTGATACTACACTTCTTCCAGTTTGATGGTAATTTCACAAACTAATTCTTTTATGGTATCAATTAATTTGAAAGAAATTGTAGGAATTGAAATTACGTATTTGGTTGCAGAAAATGGAATGAAATTCAATACCATGGCTTTGTATACCTCTGTTTTGGTAATCTAAACAACAACATATTACCAAAATGCCCTTTAATATATAATTTTTTAATTATTATTTGTTCTGTATGCTTCCCATTCTTTAAACGAGAGTCAACTAGCTAAAAAAATTTGTTGTTTCGGAAGGGTATTTCAGTCATTTTTACAAATGAGTGAGGATTGGAATTGAATTCCATGACTTCATGGAAGGAATGCCAAATTCCATCATTGGTGGGATCTACTGAATTCAAAGGAATTCCATTCCGTACTCATTTGCAACCAAACTGCAGAACGGAATGGAATTGTATTCCGGTTTTGAAAAAGGAATCACCAAACTGATCCTTATTTTAGCAGAAGTGGGCAAATGGGGAATAAATCTAAAGGA
Organism: Cichorium intybus; assembly: GCA_023525715.1. NCBI lineage: Eukaryota > Viridiplantae > Streptophyta > Magnoliopsida > Asterales > Asteraceae > Cichorium > Cichorium intybus. The sequence continues at coordinate 63,640,000 of CM042017.1, read as the reverse complement.
TCAGTATAGAATAGCAGCTTCACATGATTTTACATGGACATATGAAGAAATGGGGCAAATGATTAAGGTTTTTTATAGCAATGGAGATGGGAAGGTTAGCACGTTGCTTTAATTTCTTTTTTGTCCACCACACATTTTTCATTAAATTCTTGAAAAATTATAAACATCCGTTTGTTTGCCAGTTAAGCCTTGAGGATTTCACTAAGATTGTTCAGCGATACAACATGAGACAAGGGTTTGAAAATGCACAATTCAATTAGTAAAGTACCATCTGTACGGTCGTTCTTGCAAGGTCACTCCTTTCCCTTCTTATTTATGCATATTATAGACATACGTGGCCAATATGTTTATTTATGATATTCCAGGATATTGGATCAGTTCAATTGAATACGTCTAACATCCATTTTCTACAACTGAATTTGTCATGTAAAGTCAATCCAATAATTTTAAAGGTAGAGTTATTCATTATCTTGAAGTAGAATGGTTGTTTTGTGGTTATAAATATGCTCATCCGTTGATGTGCAATGTCTTTTCACAGATTGAAGATGATGTGTACTCGCCAACAACAAATGCATTACATTGATTGTTTAAATTTGAAGCAAAGGTTGAGCTCTGTTCGATCTAATATGTAAAAGTTTAAAAGAGTATGATCGTAAAGGCCATGCGGGTTCAACAAGTGAAAGAGTGCTACAATTAAACCCAAAAATACTTATTTAGATAAAACATTAGTCTTCTATGCATAAGTGGGAAAGTTCATCTTTTGGTACTGAAAATGGTTTACAAGTTTTGAGTTAAAGAAACACCAGCTAGGCATTCAGCAAGGGCTTTTACAAAATCATCAGGTATCTTTCTGAAAACCTATTTCGTTTATGCATAACCAATAAGTAAGGATCTTTCTTGGTATACATTTCCCTCCAATATATCAAATAACCGGAAGACCAAAAGTTCTCCAAATCAAAGAAAAACAAAATCAGATCCAAACAATACCCGTGCGGAGCACGGGTCGAACCTAGTTAATATAAAAAACACAATTGTACATCAAAATCTCAGTAGTATTGAATTATAACTAAAACAATATTCTTCATGATTAATCACTCTTCATCACTGTCACATTGTTGGCACAAAAGTAGTACATCACTTGTAGTTTTTTCTTTATCTTCTTCTATCTTTTTTTCCTTTTCTGATGCCTTTTTCACAACAGAAAACTTCACTGTTGATGACTTTAAAACAATACTCCCTGAAGCCTTTTCATTTTCTATAGTAACAATAAATTTAAATCAAATTAATCTGTCACTCGAAAAAAAAAGAAGAAACTCTACTAACCATTTTTAGTGCTTGTTTTTGTAAGTAATCAGTTGGGGTATCAGAAACTTCTTGAGAAACCTTCTGCTTCTGCATAAAATTAAATAAGGTTTCTGTTATATTTTATATTTAGAAGTGTAAAAATGTTAATGCAATATAAAAAAGATCATATAGTCATTATTATACCTTGGAACCAACTTGTGAAGTCTCACGGCTGATGTCATCGTCATCGTCCAGCTCAGCATCGTCGATTCTACGAACATATTCATTTGATCCCTGAGTATAATTTAACATGTCTTATAATTTATTATAAAAAGGTAAAAACATAATAAAAAGGCAAATTGCAGAAAATGGAAACATATTTTACTCTTTTTACCCAATATAGGTGTAGGTCCCAAACAATCTCAAAACGGATCTAAACGGTATCAATCACACAATATAAACACGGATTACCACAATCTTCAATGCACTCTATTAAACTTCAATAGACGGGTACATAAGATCGCTAAGGTTGCTTGAACATAGAAGGATTTGCTATATTAGCCTAGAGCTCCAAAACAACCAACTTACAAAAAGAAAGCACACGACACATATATATACCTAAGCTACCCAGACTGAGATCCAAAGCCCATGGGCTGAAATCCTCTACAGGCCTCGATCATCATGACCGAAATCCAAGGGGTTTCGGTCCAAGGCTGAAATCATCAAGCAGCCCCTTTAACTTGGATATTTTATAGTTTGAACCCTGTAATGTAAATATTAAACCACAAAATGACTCCCAATAATCTCCCCTAGGTTTAATGCTTTCATTTAACTTCGAGCACTGTCTTGAACTTGATTCGGTTGAACACTGCAGAATATTTCAACAATCTCCCCTTAACATAACAATCTCCCCCTAAGCAGATGACGGGTATAGATGTTGGTGATATTTAGCATATTTGCAGTGACAACTTCATCTTCGGATTTGATGGTCTTCAGATATGACTTTGTAATTCATTGGGCAATTCGGTCTTCAGCATAGGCAAAGAATCAACACATCCAGCTTTTAAATTTGACTTTGACTTTGACTGGAGTCTGACTCTTCATCTCTTCTTGATCACACACAGGTGTAGAAGTAGCAACTAACTGACTGAGGAGGAATTCAAGCAGCTAGTTACATGGAATTGAGATTTCACCTTCTTCAGAAACAGGAAATTCATGCCAAAATTCTTGAACTTCAACTTGAGCTGGCGCTTCTCGATACGATCTTTGACTGCAAATCCTGTGGGTCATGGAGTTACAAACTCTCACCACAGTTGTTCAAGGATTCATCCTTAGCTCAGAATGAGACTTCTCACATTATCTGTGTGAACCCGGGGGAACGCATTGCGATTATTTAAGTATCGGTGAACTACTCTTGACCGTTTTGAATTTGGCCCCTGCATACCCTTGATCAAAGATCTCAATGTAGTTGACAAGTCAACAAGTTGGCTTGGCTCTTGGTGAGACGTTCAATGGTATCCAAACTCTACGGAGTGTACCATCCTAGTGCCAATTTGAATCCGATAAAGTTGTTGGGGTCTCACAGCTATTGTGGTAAACAACAACGATCACTGACCCAGAGTTCCGATGTTTCATCAATGCAAGGTAATATCACATTGAGTCACGAGCATCTTGTTTAGAAGAAGGATTGGGTCAAGAGTGGTATGAGCGTGTAATATGTCTTGGTTACTAGACATACCCATCGGCTAGACTTTCGAATTGTTATCGGTGTATGGTTTATTACACTGAGTCATCCAACTCTTGAATTAGTAGCTTTGTAGGTAAGAATCGATGTTGATGCCTCACATCTACTACTGGTGTTGTAGCAGAGATCACTAACATACAGTGTCGAAATATCATCATCACTTGGTTCAAAGTGATGAGTTGTCTATTCCTTGTAGTAGAAATATAAAGGTGGATAAGAGTGGATTGGTGCGTGTGATAGATTACGGTATGCAATCTAACCATCGGCATAGACCTTTAACTCTCGACTCTGACTGGCTTAACTCAAAGTGTCTAGAAGTTCGTGTTACAGAGGAAACTTATAGATTTGGTTAAGAAAGGTTGTCAGTGCTTCATACTTACTATGGTGTAACAACAAGAATCACTAGCACTTAAGTGTTACCTCAGCAGTGAGTGGTATTACTCGGTGCGTCGTCGGTAGATAATGTTTTTAGATTTTTAAATTTTTAAATTTTTAATTATCTTAAAGGAAGGACATAAAATGGAAGACATATTTTTGAGTTTAAGTTTTATGAAAAGTAAAACATAAGTAAAGCATATTTTTGTATTTTTGAAATTTTGAAATTTTTTGTTTGATTTTTGTTTAGATAAACTCTGCTCCAAAATGTGTGCATGGGAAACAATTTTGAAAAAAGTAAGAACCGTGAACAAATTTAACGAAACAAAAATAATGTGCAATATTTACAGAACTGATTTAATCAGTCATCAAAACGTATTTTAAGCAAAGCCACAAGCACATCAAACCAAGCTTTTGCAAAAGGTTTTGTGAATAAGTCTGCCACATTGTTATCTGTGTGAACTGATTCCAAATGAATCAATTTTTGCTCATAATAGTCTCGAATAAAATGAAATTTAATGTCGATGTGCTTGGTCTTAGAATGTTGGACAGGGTTTTTCACGATTTGGATAGTCGCCTCATTGTCACAAAATATGGGAGTGTCAAGAAAGTTCATACCATAGTCGAGGAGTTGATGCTACATCCAGATGACCTGAGAACAACAGGCCGATGCAGCAACATACTCAGCCTTAGCTGTAGAAGTTGACACGGTCTGCTGCTTCTTGCATTGCCAGGAACTTAGTCGGTCTCCTAAGAATTGATATCCAGCACTGGTGGACTTTCTGTCAATGTCGCAACCTCCAGAATTTCTATCTAAAAATACATAAAGATCAAATTCACGGTTCTTTGCATACCATAGTCCTAATTTAGATCTGCCTTTAAGGTATCGAAAGATCCGTTTGACAGCAGTTAAGTGAGAGTTTTTAGGATTTGCCTGATGTCGAGCATACTGGCGTTTGGTTATTACCTGGATAAAATACGGTCCAGAAGCTCTCTCCCTTCACACAGCCTGTAACTACTTTTTTCCTCTCTATTTTGCTGTTTTCTCGTTGAAATTTTCATATCCTTTATGAGTGGAATCACTGTATTTTCATCTAATATAAACAATATTGCTTCAGTAGTTTTTCCAGACTCTAATGATTTATCACTTTACCTTGAGGTTGAGGTTGGCCAGGTGCTACAGGCCATAAATCGACAGCCAGTTCTTCCAATTGCTGGAGTTTTAGTGTTGGTAAGTATCTGAATTGGGAGGAATTAGTTGAAATTTGAATTGAATTTAGACATAACTTAGCAGTAACATACCAAGTGATTGATCGATGATGCAGTAGCAAAACCCTAGTGAGCTTACGAGTGTCACTGAAGTCGTTCCAATGAATTTCAGTAAATACCCTTTCAACCTTGAAACCCCCACCGTCAAAGCGTCCCTAAGCACCAAGAAAACCGGCGGCAAGACTCAGTGCGACACCAGTGCATCTCAATGATCGATAGGTTCAGACCGTGGGGTTGATACGGCCGGAGCGGAGCACGTAAGGGTGGAGTAAAGAAAGCGTCTTTGTCTCTAAACCATCTCTGTGGGTTTCCTTCACGGTACGCAGTGGCTGGAAGTTTTTTGGAGGTAAGAAGAAGAAGTAGAAGAAAGAGAAAGGATAGAAACATGTGTAATAGTAGCCTCGAGGTCTAGGTAGTCACTGAATTCGTGTCGCAGAAGGGATGCAGGTGGCGGAAACTGGATGGCCAAAAAAACTCATTCCGCTTAAAACCTCCAAACCCCCAACCCCACCCCAAACCCCGCTTAAAACCTCCAAACCCCCAACCCCACCCCAAACCTTCTAGGATCCTGCTCACATTTAATTTATATATAAATAATTTATGAAGTTTCATGTATTTATATTACTGTTTTTTGTTTATTTTGTATTTTATTTTATTAAAGATAAATAAATAGCAAAATATGGTTATGTACATCAAAAACTAGATTTTATATTTTTCTCGCCTTATTAACATTATAAAGACTCCATGAACAAATTTACAGATATTTTTAAGAATGGTTGCTTATTTTTCCCGATTTAATAATTGTTTAGTGGTTTAAATTGATAATAAATAGCTACACATGTCCGAAAATTATAAAACCTTATTAGAATATCATATATTACATATTAATCATAAATAAAAAGTTTAATGAATTTCCCTTAATCGTTTATTATTATTTATGATTTTATTGATTAATTAATAATGAAACATATAAGAAATACTTCCCATAGTCACAAATATCCAAAACCCTTACAATAGGCTCTATATCATGTTAGAAAACTATGGTTAATGTTCTAGAATTTTTGGGGATCATTTATTATTTTTCCCAGATTTTGTTGTTGTTTAATCATTAAAATATTAAATAAATACTAAAACAGTTCAGACAAATATGAAAATTTTACAATAATTACTATTGTATGAAATAATGATTTTTCTAATAATTTTCGAATTTTTCAATACTGTTTACTATTGAAAACCATTTTCGTAAGTATTTAAGCATGTAAAAATGCATTTTTAATTATTATTTCATATAAATAATTGTTTATAATATATAAAATCTGTTAATACTTATAATTGAGCAAGTTATTATTTTAATAAGAAATTATTAAAATCTTGCCTAAATTGAAAATATAAATTAATTATGCAAAGTAATTAATTGAATTTAAAATTCATTTAACAAATGAATACCTTAATATTCAAATCAAAATGGATTATTGTTAATTCATCTAATATAAGAATATGTATCTAATTTTTTTTATTAATACTCCATTCCCATTTAGCGGTTCCTAAGCCAAAACTATTAATTATATTAGGTTATACGTCATTTTGACCCGAGCCGTTTATCATACGACACGCGCATTCCGTTTTGGACTAATGTGAGTAATCTACCCCATATTTTATAATTTTCAATACTTTTGGGATGTATCATGTGGTTCTAAATATGTTCCAACTTCACTTTATTATTTTATCCCAATTGAGACATTGTGGGGACATTTATACGTGAATCATTATTTGTAGAATTATTGTTTGTTTACGATACATGTACTTGTAGTGTATTACAATTTTTAGTCTAATCTCCATGACTATGCCCGTATTCTTGAGGTTCGTTATGGACAATAATAGCGCTATTGGATTGGCCACCCCGCCTTGGGACGCTATGGTGATTGATCGCACGTGGTTGAGTGTGTATTATGATTAGATGGTCCATTATATATATATATATATATATATATATATATATATATATATATATATATATATATATATATATATATATATATATATATATATATATATATATATATATATATATATATATATATATATATATGGTGAGGACTTATTGTTGTTGTTATCATTTGTTAATCAATTTTTGATTTATAAACCGTTATCTCAATAACACTTGCTTGCCGACTTCAAAAGAAAACAAATTTCAAATTATAAAATTTTCAAACTCACAATTTTCTTTAATAAAACTAGATTACTCACAAACTCTTGTAGTTGACCTGTTTTTACCCATGATGCAGATTTGAAGAATGAAGTTGATGAAAAGTAGAGTGTACCTTAGAAACCCACAAGACTATTTAAATTTAATGTAATAAATGTTATTCGTATTTGGATTTGTATTTGTATGTTGTGGATCTTGTTTGCATACTTAGTACTTAATTGAATCTAATCATATTATAACATAGTTGTCATGAGACTTTGAACAATATATCACGCCTTGATCGATTCCGCCAAGGATCGGGGTGTGACAGAAGTGCCCACCTCCAGATTAATGAGCACCTCCGACTACTAAGGGAGACCAACTTTTGCATTCAATTTAACACATTTCTGTTATAAACAATTATCAATGTATTACTGTTCACATGTTAATAATATAAGTTTATAAGTAATATCTGAAAGATAATGTATCTAGTTGGTCATTTAAAATGCCATGTTGAGTGCGTGTCCTCAAATCTACAGGTTCATCCAATCACTAGTTACGTTGTGAACTAACAAAAAGATAATAATAAAGTTAAGTAAATAATAAATGATGCTGCCAACACTTGAAAGTTATGCTATCGATGGCACAATATTAAGTATCAAGTATTTCATGGCCTAATGTTAGGTATTTCATTGTAAATAATTTAGGGTTCATAGCATATATTAGTAATCACATATGCCATATCTACATTTTTTTTTAACTTACTATTCTCAATGTTGTCGTATCATTCAATACAATACACGTTTTAATCTCATTAAATAACATTATCCTTTTGTACAATGTAACAACTTTGTGAGAAAACCATAAAGCTATCTTTTCATCCAATGTTGATGCATTCTTATATAGTTTAAATTACAGCAAGTGTCTAGAAGCTTTTGAGAGAGGGTGGGGGGGGGGGGTGTTGGGGTTTTTAAGTGGCGTGGGTTTTTTTGACCATTCGGTTTCCGCCACCTGCATCCCTTCCTATGCGACACGAACTCAGTGACTATCGAGACCTCGACTCTACTATTACACAGGTTTCAATCCCTTTCTCTTTCTTCTACTTCTTCTTGGCCACTGCGTGTTTGTGTGTGAGACAAAAATCCGGAAACCCAACCGTGAAGATTCAGGTTCACTTGATGTTGATTGCAGGTAAGTTCTGATCGAATTGGTTAAGTTCAATCGACTTCGTTCTATGCGATTGAAGTCGATTACTTCATGTTGAACTCCATTGCAGGAAATAAAAATCATCAATATACAAAAATCGTCAAAGTGGAATAATTTCCTCGTGCCGGTGGAAAGGTCTTCGATCTTGGAGACAACAAGGCCGATCGATTTCTCAATCAAGGTCTTTCTTAGGGCTTTTAATTTTGAAGTTCGATGTTCTGTGTATAATTTGTGTGTTGTGGATCATGATCGCATAATCTTATTGATAAGTTCGATGATCTCATCTTAAAGCATTGAATTTTCACTTAACTCAATCTATTACTTCGATTTCGTGGTTTTGAATTCAGTCAGAAGGATTGGAAAGATGTGGTTGAGCCTGTTAACGCCAATCGTGACGAATTGAAGCCTCCATCGGTAAGCCTAAACTTTTTTCTGAGTTCTGGTTTCTTAAGTTGTTGATCGGTTTTTGGGTTGAGGTTCATGGGTTTTCAGCCCTAGCTCGATTTCTTCAAAATTGGTTTCCCTCTTCGTTTTCCTCTTCTACAAATTCGGATTCAGTTCGTTCAAATGAATTGGGGATGATAGACGATTTCAGTACAATAGCATTTCAATGCATAGAATCAGATCCGTGGAAGTTCTGAATTTAAGTTATGTTGCTATTTTAGTTCGGATGATGATGATGCCTTGATGAAGGTAAGTTTTTATTAATTGCATCAATTTGTAGCTCTCATTTGACCAAAATATTTTCATCGTATGGTCAACCCTATGGATGGAGGCCATTGCTCTTTCTTTACAAGATTCACCAGGTTTTTTGGATGTAAAGAGCAAAACACCTCAAAATTCTGATCCAAATGCATCAAGTGTTGAAAAGACTGAAAGAAATGATTCTAGAAATCGGAAGAGGAAAAAGTTGGTATGTTTGAGTTTTATGTAAGTCAACATGTGCGTTTTATGTAATTTAAGTTAGAGGTTTAACTTTTTTTTACATATCTAAAAAGGTTGAGTGTACAATGTTTCATATTTTTCCAAATTATGCAACCACGCTTCATGACGTTAAACGGTAAAATGCTGCATCTTTTTTGTCTTAAAATGAATTGTTTTCATATTTCGTGTAAAAAACCACTTTGTTGCATAGATTGTGAAATATGTAAAATGTCGCTGCATAAATGCGTATTTTTTACCCTATTTGAAATACCCTTTACTAAAGATTAATAGAGGAATCCCATTGATTTATAATTAATGATGATCATAGGCATATAAATAACTTTAATCTAAAATCTTTTTGTGGAAGAATGTTGACATTTATTTTGTTTAGTGATTAATAACTTACTCCTACTCCGCTTTTTGTTGGATTTCTTGATGTTGATTATGGAAAGCAGTTTGCAAGTCGAGTTGAAATGACAGAGGATGAGTTGATACTACACTTCTTCCAGTTTGATGGTAATTTCACAAACTAATTCTTTTATGGTATCAATTAATTTGAAAGAAATTGTAGGAATTGAAATTACGTATTTGGTTGCAGAAAATGGAATGAAATTCAATACCATGGCTTTGTATACCTCTGTTTTGGTAATCTAAACAACAACATATTACCAAAATGCCCTTTAATATATATTTTTTTAATTATTATTTGTTCTGTATGCTTCCCATTCTTTAAACGAGAGTCAACTAGCTAAAAAAATTTGTTGTTTCGGAAGGGTATTTCAGTCATTTTTACAAATGAGAGAGGATTGGAATTGAATTCCATGACTTCATGGAAGGAAAGCCAAATTCCATCATTGGTGGGATCTACTGAATTCAAAGGAATTCCATTCCGTACTCATTTGCAACCAAACTGCAGAACGGAATGGAATTGTATTCCGGTTTTGAAAAAGGAATCACCAAACTGATCCTTATTTTAGCAGAAGTGGGCAAATGGGGAATAAATCTAAAGGATCAGTATAGAATAGCAGCTTCACATGATTTTACATGGACATATGAAGAAATGGGGCAAATGATTAAGGTTTTTTATAGCAATGGAGATGGGAAGGTTAGCACGTTGCTTTAATTTCTTTTTTGTCCACCACACATTTTTCATTAAATTCTTGAAAAATTATAAACATCCGTTTGTTTGCCAGTTAAGCCTTGAGGATTTCACTAAGATTGTTCAGCGATGCAACATGAGACAAGGGTCTGAAAATGCACAATTCAATTAGTAAAGTACCATCTGTACGGTCGTTCTTGCAAGGTCACTCTTTTCCCTTCTTATTTATGCATATTATAGACATACGTGGCCAATATGTTTATTTATGATATTCCAGGATATTGGATCAGTTCAATTGAATACGTCTAACATCCATTTTCTACAACTGAATTTGTCATGTAAAGTCAATCCAATAATTTTAAAGGTAGAGTTATTCATTATCTTGAAGTAGAATGGTTGTTTTGTGGTTATAAATATGCTCATCCGTTGATGTGCAATGTCTTTTCACAGATTGAAGATGATGTGTACTCGCCAACAACAAATGCATTACATTGATTGTTTAAATTTGAAGCAAAGGTTGAGCTCTGTTCGATCTAATATGTAAAAGTTTAAAAGAGTATGATCGTAAAGGCCATGCGGGTTCAACAAGTGAAAGAGTGCTACAATTAAACCCAAAAATACTTATTTAGATAAAACATTAGTCTTCTATGCATAACTGGGAAAGTTCATCTTTTGGTACTGAAAATGGTTCACAAGTTTTGAGTTAAAGAAACACCAGCTAGGCATTCAGCAAGGGCTTTTACAAAATCATCAGGTATCTTTCTGAAAACCTATTTCGTTTATGCATAACCAATAAGTAAGGATCTTTCTTGGTATACATTTGCCTCCAATATATCAAATAACCGGAACACCAAAAGTTCTCCAAATCAAAGAAAAACAAAATCAGATCCAAACAATACCCGTGCGGAGCACGGGTCGAACCTAGTTAATATAAAAAACACAATTGTACATCAATATCTCAGTAGTATTGAATTATAACTAAAACAATATTCTTCATGATTAATCACTCTTCATCACTGTCACATTGTTGGCACAAAAGTAATACATCACTTGTAGTTTTTTCTTTATCTTCTTCTTTCTTTTTTTTCCTTTTCTGATGCCTTTTTCACAACAGAAAACTTCACTGTTGATGACTTTAAAACAATACTCCCTGAAGCCTTTTCATTTTCTATAGTAACAATAAATTTAAATAAAATTAATCATTACTGTCACTCGAAAAAAAAAAGAAGAAACTCTACTAACCATTTTTAGTGCTTGTTTTTGTTAAGTAATCAGTTGGGGTATCAGAAACTTCTTGAGAAACCTTCTGCTTCTGCATAAAATTTAATAAGGTTTCTGTTATATTTTATATTTAGAAGTGTAAAAATGTTAATGCAATATAAAAAAGATCATATAGTCATTATTATACCTTGGAACCAACTTGTGAAGTCTCACGGCTGATGTCATCGTCATTGTCCAGCTCAGCATCGTCGATTCTACGAACATATTCATTTGATCCCTAAGTATAATTTAACATGTCTTATAATTTATTATAAAAAGGTAAAAACATAATAAAAAGGCAAATTGCAGAAAATGGAAACATATTTTACTCTTTTTACCCAATATAGGTGTAGGTCCCAAACAATCTCAAAACGGATCTAAACGGTATCAATCACACAATATAAACACGGATTACCACAATCTTCAATGCACTCTATTAAACTTCAATAGACGGGTACATAAGATCGCTAAGGTTGCTTGAACATACAAGGATTTGCTATATTAGCCTAGAGCTCCAAAACAACCAACTTACAAAAAGAAAGCACACGACACATATATATACCTAAGCTACCCAGACTGAGATCCAAAGCCCATGGGCTGAAATCCTCTACAGGCCTCGATCATCATGACCGAAATCCAAGGGGTTTCGGTCCAAGGCTGAAATCATCAAGCAGCCCCTTTAACTTGGATATTTTATAGTTTGAACCCTGTAATGTAAATATTAAACCACAAAATGACTCCCAATAATCTCCCCTAGGTTTAATGCTTTCATTTAACTTCGAGCACTGTCTTGAACTTGATTCGGTTGAACACTGCAGAATATTTCAACAATCTCCCCTTAACATAACAATCTCCCCCTAAGCAGATGACGGGTATAGATGTTGGTGATATTTAGCATATTTGTAGTGACAACTTCATCTTCGGATTTGATGGTCTTCAGATATGACTTTGTAATTCATTGGGCAATTCGGTCTTCAGCATAGGCAAAGAATCAACACATCCAGCTTTTAAATTTGACTTTGACTTTGACTGGAGTCTGACTCTTCATCTCTTCTTGATCACACACAGGTGTAGAAGTAGCAACTAACTGACTGAGGAGGAATTCAAGCAGCTAGTTACATGGAATTGAGATTTCACCTTCTTCAGAAACAGGAAATTCATGCCAAAATTCTTGAACTTCAACTTGAGCTGGCGCTTCTCGATACGATCTTTGACTACAAATCCTGTGGGTCATGGAGTTACAAACTCTCACCACAGTTGTTCAAGGATTCATCCTTAGCTCAGAATGAGACTTCTCACATTATCTGTGTGAACCCGGGGGAACGCATTGCGATTATTTAAGTATCGGTGAACTACTCTTGACCGTTTTGAATTTGGCCCCTGCATATCCTTGATCAAAGATCTCAATGTAGTTGACAAGTCAACAAGTTGGCTTGGCTCTTGGTGAGACGTTCAATGGTATCCAAACTCTACGGAGTGTACCATCCTAGTGCCAATTTGAATCCGATAAAGTTGTTGGGGTCTCACAGCTATTGTGGTAAACAACAACGATCACTGACCCAGAGTTCCGATGTTTCATCAATGCAAGGTAATATCACATTGAGTCACGAGCATCTTGTTTAGAAGAAGGATTGGGTCAAGAGTGGTATGAGCGTGTAATATGTCTTGGTTACTAGACATACCCATCGGCTAGACATTCGAATTGTTATCGGTGTATGGTTTATTACACTGAGTCATCCAACTCTTGAAATAGTAGCTTTGTAGGTAAGAATCGATGTTGATGCCTCACATCTACTACTGGTGTTGTAGCAGAGATCACTAACATAGAGTGTCGAAATATCATCATCACTTGGTTCAAAGTGATGAGTTGTCTATTCCTTGTAGTAGAAATATAAAGGTGGTTAAGAGTGGATTGGTGCGTGTGATAGATTACGGTATGCAATCTAACCATCGGCATAGACCTTTAACTCTCGACTCTGACTGGCTTTACTCAAAGTGTCTAGAAGTTCGTGTTACAGAGGAAACTTATAGATTTGGTTAAGAAAGGTTGTCAGTGCTTCATACTTACTATGGTGTAACAACAAGAATCACTAGCACTTAAGTGTTACCTCAGCAGTGAGTGGTATTACTCGGTGCGTCGTCGGTAGATAATGTTTTTAGATTTTTAAATTTTTAAATTTTTAATTTTCTTAAAGGAAGGACATAAAATGGAAGACATATTTTTGAGTTTAAGTTTTATGAAAAGTAAAACATAAGTAAAGCATATTTTTGTATTTTTGAAATTTTGAAATTTTTTGTTTGATTTTTGTTTAGATAAATTCTGCTCCAAAATGTGTGCATGGGAAACAATTTTGAAAAAATTAAGAACCGTGAACAAATTTAACGAAACAAAAATAATGTGCAATATTTACAGAACTGATTTAATCAGTCATCAAAACGTGTTTTAAGCAAAGCCACAAGCACATCAAACCAAGATTTTGCAAAAGGTTTTGTGAATAAGTCCGCCACATTGTTATCTGTGTGAACTGATTCCAAATGAATCAATTTTTGCTCATAACAGTCTCGAATAAAATGAATTTTAATGTCGATGTGCTTGGTCTTAGAATGTTGGACAGGGTTTTTCACGATTTGGATAGCCGCCTCATTGTCACAAAATATGGGAGTGTCAAGAAAGTTCATACCATAGTCGAGGAGTTGATGCTACATCCAGATGACCTGAGAACAACAGGCCGATGCAGCAACATACTCAGCCTTAGCTGTAGAAGTTGACACGGTCTGCTGCTTCTTGCATTGCCAGGAACTTAGTCGGTCTCCTAAGAATTGACATCCAGCACTGGTGGACTTTCTGTCAATGTCGCCACCTCCAGAATTTCTATCTAAAAATACATAAATATCAAATTCACAGTTCTTTGCATACCATAGTCCTAATTTAGATCTGCCTTTAAGGTATCAAAAGATCCGTTTGACAGCAGTTAAGTGAGAGTTTTTAGGATTAGCCTGATGTCGAGCGTACTGGCAGACTGCAAAAACGATATCCGGTCTGCTTGTCGTCAAATACATTAGGGAACCAATCAGAGAACGATAGTGCGTTTGATCAACAGGTTCACCATCTGGATATGAGGATAGCAGAGGTCGCTCAGACATCGGGGTATTGGCAGCTTTTGTGTCCTTGAATTCAAACTTCCCGAGAATATCCTCCACATATTTGCCTTGATGAAGTAGAATACCCTTTGAGCTTTGATTAACTTGTAACCCAAGAAACATTTTCATCTCACCCAACAAACTCATCTCGAACCATTTCTTCATCACATGCTCAAACTCATGACATAAAGCTTCACTTGTAGAACCAAATATAATGTCATACACATAGATCTGGACAACAATTTGGTCATTGTCTTGGCGCTTGATGAATAGAGTCTGATCAATGGTGCCTCTTGTGTAACCATGCTGTAACAGATGATCTGTCAATGTTGCGCTTGTGTAACCAGGCACGGGGAGGTTGATGAAGACCATAGAGAGCCTTGTCAAGCTTGTAGACGTGATTCGAAAACTTAGAGTTGACGAAACCCGGAGGTTGATCAACATAAATATCTTCTTTCACTTCACCATACAAGAAAGCAGTCTTGACATCCATCAGGTAGACAGTAAAGTTCATATATGATGCATAGGCGAGGAAAATCCGAATCACTTCAAGTCGAGCCACCGAAGCATAGACTTCAGTATAATCAAGGCCTTTAATCTGATGAAAACCACGAATCACCAGGCGCGCCTTGTTGCGCACAATGACTCCTGAGTCATCTTGCTTATTGCGAAATACTCATCTCGTGTCGAGAGATTTCTTGCCCTCGGGTAGTTCCACCAATTGCCAAACATTCAATTTCTTGAACTGATTAAGCTCTTCATGCATGGCATCAACCCAACTTGGTTCATTAAGTGCCATCTGAACATTCTTCGGCTCTATTTGAGAAATGAAGCATGAATAGAGGCACTCGTTGACAGGACCACTTTGGCTTCTGGTTTGAACACCTTCATCCAAAGGACCAATCACGTTGTTAAGTGGGTGATCACGTTGTATTCTAGAAGGTACAACATGTTCAAGCGTAGCAGTAGAAACCGGAAGATTTGTGATGTTCTCAACACTGCCTAGGCCTGAAGCACCTCTGTCAGAATCTCTGAAGTCGTGAGAAGTACTTGCAACATACTGATCAGGAATTCTCTCGGGAAAGAGGGAATCCATGAGAGTGGAGTCGAAATGATCAGTAGGATCATACTTGAGAGCATCTTTGTGAGAAGCAGTTTGATTGACAATTGGAGTTTCGCCAACAACATGGGATGAGTCAGAAAGAGCATTTTCAGTTACAATAGTGGAGGCAAGAGACACACCGTCATTTGGAAGGGGTTCTTCAATAATTACTAACGGGTTGATGAGATCAGAAATGATTTCTGCATCATCATCTCTGTTTACTCCACTTGGACTTGGATGTGTACCTGAAACATCACCTGAAAACACATAAAATGGTTTAAACAAATCAGCATATTTGAACAACTAGTCACGTCCAACACGGGCATCCGTTACGTTCTCTTCTAGCCATCTCATGTCGTACGATTCCACGATCTGCTTGGTCACCTTGTTGTACACCCGATATGCAGTCTTACTTGCATATCCAACGAAACAGCAATCATCCGCTTTGGAGTTGAACTTCAGAGTAGCTTCAAGATGAAGAAGAGTGCAAGGACAACCGAAGGTACGGAAATGCGAGATGTTTGGTTTGCGGCCATAGAGAATCTCATACGGAGTTTTCATTTGAGATTTATTGATGATGACCCGATTGTGAACATAACAGGCTGTATTTATCGCTTTGGCCCAAAAGATCACTGTTAGTTTAGAATCGCACAACATAGTATGTGCAACATCAATCAAAGTTCTGTTTCGACGCTCAGCAACACTGTTTTGTTGAGGTGTTCGAGCGGCACTATACTGACGTAGTACTCCCTTATCTGTACAAAACTTATTCAGAACCACGTTCTTGAATTCAGTTCTATTGTCGCATCGGATGGCCTTTGTCCTTACATTCGTTTGATTCTAGATAAGATTGATGAACTTTATGACCAGCTCTGCAGTTTCACTTTTGTTATTTAAGAAGAAAACCCAAGTAAAACGTGAGTAATCATCAATAACAACTAAATAGTAAGAACTACGATTAATACTGAGAACATTGACAGGGCCAAAAAGATCCATATAAAGCAACTAAAGAAGCGAATCAATGGAATTGATCATTTTGGGCTTGTGCGGCTTTCGGTGATGTTTGCAAGACGATTCAGATTTTTCGCATTTGCATGACCTAGACATCAACACCATAAAATGGCATTCTATTCTGAAGCCTTCGAGAATAAGTAAGTGACGTTTTCTGGAGTGTTTTGATTCATGTCAATGATGTAGGTGTTGTTTTGACGTTCTGATCGAACAAGAATCCACTATTCGGGAATGACTACGATATATCCTGTGAATACTTGGAGGTAGCTTTGAACCTCCAAGCTCGATCCTTCTTACTGCATCTCTTCAAAATTACCGGTTTGATGTGGAGCGTCCCCAATGCTGCTCCCAGTAGTTGTTTTGTGTCTCGTTTGTTGCTCACATATTGCATGTTATCTTCAGTTTGCAATTTTGGCTTGTAGTACCAACAAAAATTTTCCAACTGAATGGGATCGGAAGGCAACATATCGGGATGCTTCCATATGTCCTCATCGATGGTATTAATCACATCTAATTTTCCATTCATGAATGGATCATGAGTGGCAATAAAATCATGTTTATTATTTTCAAAAACAACTCGTCGGCATCATCTTCTTGATCATCATCCAACAGGTGGATCAGAACGAAAAATGAGCGACTAGTTTCATCTGGTGGTGGTATAAAGTCACCCATCACCAGATCCTTATTTTCAAAATGCTCAAAATTTTCAAAAATTACAGGTTCGGGGGTAGTATTATCATCTACACCCCCTTCCCTAATAGTATCAACAACTTCAGCAATTTCGGGAGTTGTTGGGCTAGGGTCTATACTGTCACTTACAGCCCCCTCCACAACATCCTCATCAACCAAATTGTCTGGTGATGGTATGGATTCACTCATAACCAGATCAACATTTTCAAAAACATCAAAAACATTAAGAGCTGTTGAGTCAGGGCTAGTATTGTCACCTACAACCTCTTCCTCAACATCATTTTCGACTCTCTCAATGGTCTGTTGACTTTCCCAAGGTGTATGCCATTCCATCACATATTCAAGTGATGCAAGTTCACACACATTATCATTGGTATAAAAATCACTCACCTCAGGTTCTGGCGGGTATTTCTAGCTTTTCTCTAACCTATCTAAAGAAGCTTGCACTTTTGCAAGAACATCCGCCTGATCCTTCTGAACTTGGTGGGTGTCAGCCATGAGCTCCAATACTTGGGCCCAAGTTATAGAATTTTCAGGTTGAGATGACTCCTCGGTCCGCCATCCATTGTCATCGAATGATCCATCGTAGCAATCATCCTCAAAATAATTGTCGGCCGGATTTTCATAATACTCATAATATTGATCCGGGTACATGTAATCACCCATTATAAGGATGTACACATACCAAGAATCAGCGAACTAAAATCAAACATCAAAAATCAGAAACTAAGTCCTACAGATCGCCTACTCTCAAGCTCACAACTCCCCAGCAACGGCGCCAAATTTTGACATGCCTAGGTCGTCGTGCGGTCAAAAATAGTAAAATAAACCTAACACACACTAGTATAGCAGTAGTCAGGGTCGATCCACAGGAGTTACGTGGTCAAGGTAGGCAACAGATTACCAACTGTAGTGTCACTCTACAGCCAGAGGATCTAGTTTCTGAATTTTACCAAAAACAATTTCAAAATCATAAACATCGAACAATTCTAACTCAAGCATCAACTAAACTAAAACCAAAACCAATAACTAACCTTAATCACTTACTGAAATCAGAAGTATAATTCAGAAGTAATCAAGATCAAATCAACACAATCAAACATTCAAACATCCAAATGCATCCAAGAGCATAAAAACCATAAAAAGAACATCTAACACTAACCGAATTATTAATTATTAAAAACTCAGATCCAACTTGTTCCAAAACAGAAAACATAAACATCAGAAACTAAAAACAATGCCCATGGTTGTCACACCCAATAACACTAGGCAAAGCTACCAAAACTACTAAACTACGTGGAAATTAAAAGAGAAAAACATAAATACCAATTATGGTCGACTGAAAACTGAAACTCGGAGTCAAAGAAGCCTTGGGGGTCGTTCCTATGCCAGGTCTTTGCTGCATTTTTTGACCTAGAACCCTCTATTTATAGTTTTGAAAAATAAAAGACCGCACCGTGCACACTTAGATTCTGCGGCGCGCGTGCTAGTTTATCCCCGTTTCTTCGGCATTTGAATCTTTTCCACCGCCTCATTGCTGAGTCAGGGCGTCGCGCCCTTGTACATACCCACGACGCGCATACGAATTCGATTGTTTTGTCTTTATCTTCAAACTTCTTCCATTTTGTACGCTTTTAGTCCCTGTTTACATCATTTCTTTCCAAACAAGCACTGACACAAAAAGTGAGAATACCACAACATATATGATATAATTTCACCAGGAATAGGGCTCAACAACGACTAAAATACTTGATATTACTAGGCGTTGTCACCCATCACAACCCTCCATACTTGAGCATCACCCATCACAACCCTTTCCAATATACTATAACATCAAACCAATTTTCAATTGACCATAACCCATCACAAACCTTCATCCTTTACCATAACCCATCACAACCATTTCCAATTAACCATAACCCATATTAACCCTTTCCAATTGACCATAACCCATCAAAACCCTTTCTAATTGACCATAACCCATAACAACCCTTTCAATTGAACATAACCCATCACATCTATTTCCAATTGACCATAACCCATCACATCCCGTTCTAGTTGATCATAACCCATTACAACACTTCATACTTGACCATAACCCATTACAACCATTTCCAATTGACTATAACCTATCTGAACCCTTTCCAATAGAACATAACCCATCGGAACCCTTTCCAACTGACCAAAACCCATTACAACCTTTTCAATTGATAATAACCCATCACAACCCTTTCCAGTTGACCATAACATGTCATAACCCTTTCCAATTGACCATAACCATCACAACCCTTTGCAATTGACCATAACCCATCACAACCCTTCATACTTGATCATAACCCATAACAACCCTTTCCAATTGACCATAACCCATCACAACCCTTTCCAATTGACCATAACCCATCAAAACCCTTTCCCGTTTACCATAACCAATAACAACACTTTCCAATTGACCATAACCCATCACACATTTCACCCTTGAGCATAACCCATCATAACCCTTTCCAAATTACTATAACCATCACAACTGTTTCCAATTGACCATAACCCATCACAAACCTTCATACTTCACCATAACCCATCACAACCTGTTCCAAGTGACCATACCCCATCGCAACCCTTTCGAATTGACCATAACCCATCACAAGCCTTCCCAATTAACCATAACACATCACAACCCTTTCCAAATGACCATAACCATCACAACCTTTTGCAATTGCCATAACCCATCACAACCATTCATACTTCATCATAACCCATCATACCCCTTTCCAATTGACCATAACCCATCACAACCCTTTCCAATTAACCATAACCCATCAAAACCCTTTTCAGTTGACCATAACCCATCACAACCATTTCCAATTGACCATAAACCATCACAACCCTTCATACTTGAGCATAACCAATCATAACCCTTTCCAATTTATTATAACCATCACAACATTTTCCAATTGCCATAACCCATCACAAACCTTCATAGTTGACCATAACCCATCACAACTTGTTCCAATGACCATACCCTATCGCAACCCTTTCCAACTGACCATAACCCATCACAATCCTTTCTAGTTGACTATAACCCATCACAACCCTTTCCAGTAGACCATAGCCCATCACAAACCTTCATACTTGAGCATAACCGTCACAACCCTTTCTAATTTACTATAAGCATCACAACACTTTCCATTAGACCATAACCCATCACAAACCTTCATACTTAACCATAACCCACCACAACCTGTTCCAAGTGGCCATACCGCATCACAACACTTCATACTTGACCATAAACCATCACAACCATTTCCAATTGACTATAACTTATCTGAACCCTTTCCAGTAGAACATAACCCATCGGAACCCTATCCAACTGTCCATAACCCATTACAACCCTTTCAATTGACAATAACCCATCACAACCCTTTCTAGTTGACCATACCACATCATAATCCTTTATAATTGACCATAACCATCACAACCCTTTGCAATTGACCATAACCCATCACAACCCTTCATACTTAATCATAACCCATCACAACCCTTTCCAATTGACCATAACCCATCACAACCCTTTCCAATTGACCATAACCCATCAAAAGCATTTCCAGTTGACCATAACCCATCACAACCCTTTCCAATTGAACATAACCCATCACAACCTTTGAGACTTGAGCATAACCCATCACAACCCTTTCCAATTTACTATAACCATCACAACTGTTTCCAATTGACCATAACCCATCACAAACCTTCATACCTGACCATAACCCATCACAAACCTTCATACCTGACCATAACCCATCACAACCTCTTCCAATGACCATACCCCATCGCAACCCTTTCCAATTGACTATAACCCATCATAACCCTTTCCAATTGACCATAAACCATCACAACCCTTCGCAATTAACCATAACACATCACAACTCTTTCCAATTGACCATAACCATCACAACCCTTTGCAATTTTCCATAACCCATCACAACCCTTCATACTTGATGATAACCCATCACACCCCTTTCCAATTGACCATAACCCATCACAACTGTAACGCCCCAAAAACCAACATCGATTATATACAAGATTTTAGCAAATCACTACTAATTATTGGTAAAAAATAAAATACTCAATGTCTTGGAAGTGACAAGCGGATATCTTCGGATCGTTTCAAGATCCAGCCGGGTGTTACTATACCTAATACCTATCAAAACACCACAACAAACAATGTAAGAATAATGGCTTAGTGAATAACTATACTGCAACGAGTTAAACTTTACCGCAAAATTTATAAAAATAAACCCCGTGTTAGAATGTCACTAAAGAATTTATCACCTGAAAATCCAATACAAATTGGATAAAATCATAACACCTTAAGTCACAATTATTAAAAACACAATGTATTTATGATTAACACCAATATTAAAAATAATCACCAAAGAATTTTGGGCTTTGCACCAACCCGAAGATTTGTCACCAACATTCGACTACACCAAGTTATCACCCATCAGAAGTTACACCGTATGGTTGTAATCCATAGTCATACAACAATGTTAAAACAATGTAAAACACCAACAAATTTCCACAACTACAACTTCACTAATCATATATAAAAACAACTACTATGTGAGGTTCACCTGTTTTTCACATAGAGTTATTGTACTATTGTTCACCGAGATAGTTAAGTTTAACACCTTCTTATGATGATATAAATCTATTCACATAAAATTACAAACAACATCATAACACCAATTAAGTTGAGTAAAGTTACTCACCTTGAGGTTTCCAGTGTGAAATGAGTTCCAAGTAACTAGTTTCCTTAGTCCTCTTTCCCGTCCCCGAATCTGTCCACACACAACAACATTTACCCATTTTATATTTTCTGTACAACCCCCTGTTCAAACGTATTTTTACCCCCTTTTTACCTACAATCACCTTTTGATTTACAAAAGAAAAACAATCTAGACATTCATAAGCTTTTAATGGCTCTGACGTCATCTTTTTTTGATTTTTCTATGATTTACTTTGAATTTTTAAATACAGCAACAATGTGCTGTCATAATTCAGCTTGACAACAACATATAAATTGTGATTTTCACCCATCTTTAACATAGAATTCGTTTACAATGTACTAACACTAAATACACTAGACATTCATACCATTCTAAGGCCACATGAGTCAGACCCAAACGATTTTTCTACTAATTTATATGATTTTTCTAAAACAATGTAAAAGCATAGCTTAATGGTAAACATTACCTACAGTTCAGCAAATTAAAACCACTGCATAATTCTGTAGACAACACCAATGAAGATCTCCACAGTTAAGATTGAAGAATCACATGTTAGGAAGCTACCATCCAAATTTCATGACGTTCCAACGGTTAAGAAGGTGTAATGCATTTTTTTCCATAACTGCACACATTATGACGAAAATTAAGTTCTTATTTCCTTGATTCCATTCCACCCTCCTAATTCCCACATAACCAATTGGAATCATTAGGAAACAACTATATGTGGTTTCTTTCATCCAAAACACCAATTATAACCCATCAATTACATTGAATTCATAGATTGAACAAAAACCCCAAATTCTAGGGTTCATGTAATCAAACTTCAAATAATCATGTTTCCATACCATCAATAGGTTGGAAATGAACTCTATGACACATAAACACACAAATTATTAGCTTTGGATCATAGGTAAGGACCTCCCCAACTTCAGAAATTCGGATTCCAACCCACCACCAACCCAAAAACGAGTTTGCAAGCAAGAATTAGAGAAGTTCTTACCTTATTTTGCTAGAAATCCTTCTTTGCTTAACAAATTCTTCAAAATCAAACTTGCATCTTCATAATACTCATAAAATCGCCATCTTGTTGCCATCTCCTGCTCAAAACCGTGATATGGAGCTCAAATGAGGAGAAATTCGGCTTTAACATATCATCTTTCAACAATTTGCAAGATTGGTCCCTCCACTTTCCCTTATTCCACAAAAGACCTCCATCTTACCCATTTAATGGAAATTCTTTTGTTTTTAGGTTTCACCCCACATATAAAACTTATTATCCATCTAAGTCCTTGTTTAAATCAACCTTAGCCCATAGTTTTGCTATTTTGGCAAAAATGGCCCTTTTATAAAAATTCTTACAATTTAGTCATTTTTTTACCAAAACCTCTACAACATCGCCTTAATATAATAAGTACATATTTATATGTACATATCAAGTCAATTGTGGCATTACAATTTGGCAAAATTTTCCCTTTTTACCAAAATTCTTACTATTTGGTCCTTTCCTACAATAATCACCACACTAACACCATCAACATGTTATAATAATCACCACACACATACCCCAAGAATGGGATGCTACAACAACCCTTTCCAATTGACCATAACCCATCAAAACCCTTTCCACTTGACCATAATCCATCACAACACTTTCCAATTGACCATAATCCATCACAACCCTTCATACTTGAGCATAGCCCCTCACAACCCTTTCCAATTTAATATAACCATCACAACAGTTTCCAATTGACAATAACCCATCACAAACCTTCATACTTGATCATAACCCACCACAACCTGTTCCAAGTGACCATACCCTATCGCAACCCTTTTCGACTGACCATAATCTATCACAACCCTTTCTAATTGACCATAACCCATCACAACACTTTCTAGTTGATCATAACCCATTACAACACTTTATACTTGAACATAACCCATCACCACCATTTGCAATTGAATATAACCTATCCGAACCCTTTCCAATAGAACATAACCCATCGAAACCCTTTCTAACTGACCATAACCCGTTACAACCCTTTCAATTGACAATAATCCATCAAAACCCTTTCCAGTGGACCATAACCCATCACAACCCTTTGCAATTGACCATAACCCATCACAACCATTTCGAATAAACCAAAACACATATCAACCCATCACAACCCTTTCCAATTCACCATAACCCATAAAAACCCTTTCTAGTTGACCATAACCCATCACAACCCTTTCCAATTGACCATAACCCATAGCAACACTTCATACTTAAGCTTAACCCCGTCA
This sequence comes from Cichorium intybus, assembly GCA_023525715.1. Classification (NCBI taxonomy): domain Eukaryota; kingdom Viridiplantae; phylum Streptophyta; class Magnoliopsida; order Asterales; family Asteraceae; genus Cichorium; species Cichorium intybus. The sequence goes on along the minus strand of CM042017.1, from coordinate 63,615,640 downwards.
CAACCCTTTTCCAATCTACTGTAACCATCACAACAGTTTCCAATTGACCATAACCCATCACAAACCTTCATACTTGACCATAACCCATCACAATCTGTTCCAAGGGACCATACTTCATTGCAACGCTTTCTAATTGACCATAACCCATCATAACTCTTTCCAATTAACCATAGCCCATCACAACCCTTACCAATTAACCATAACGCATCACAACCCTTTCCAATTAACCATAACTGTCACAACCATTTCCAATTGACCATAACCCATCACAACCCTTCATACTTGATCATAACCCATCACACCCCTTTCCAATTGACCATAACCCATCAGAACCCTTTCCAATTTACCATAACCATCAAAACTCTTCACAAAATATCAATCACTTCTTTAAGAACACAAGGAGATTAATTCCTCAATGCACTCGATCTTATTAAAATCGACTAGTACATAAGAACAAGTTGCTTGAGCTTTGACAATGTATTGCTATGATCTCTAGAGCTCCAAAACAACCAACCCTCAACAAGAGGGAACTCGACACCTAGTTATACACACGCCCCCAGACCGAACAACAAAGCCCCATGGGCCGAAGAACAAAGGGCCAGACCGAACAATCCAAAGGTTTTTCGGTCCCAACTGAAAAACCTAAAACAGCCCATATCTTTGATTTTTAACATATTTAGTCCCTATAAAATGCAAAGATTAAACCAACTAAATTTATCATAACAATCTCCCCTCAGTTTAATGCTTTAATTTGAATTTCAGGCTTCTCTTAGGCTTCAGTTAGACATTGTAGAAAATTTTCAACAATCTCCCCTCAATATGACAATTTCCCCCTTAGCAGGAAAATCTTCCCCTTAGCAGGTGACTGGAGTAGATGTTGATAGAATTCAGCACATTTGTAGCGACAACTTTGTCTTCAGTACTAGTTGTCTTCAGATTTGGCTTGGTAAGTTCCTTAGGCTTCAGTAAGTGTCTTGAATCAGCACATCCAGCTTTTGATTTTACTTTGACTTTGACTGGAGTCTGACTCTTCATCTCTTCAATTGATCACTTCAGGTGTTGATGTAGTAACAAGTTGAATGAGGAGGAATTAAAAAAACTTCTCACATAGATTTCAGCTTCACCTTCTTCGGGAACAAACTTCGTGTCGAAACTTTTGAACATTGTTTTTGACTGGCGCTTCTCGATACGTTCAGTGACCGTAAATTCTGTGGGTCATGGAGTTATAAACTCTCACCACAGTTGTTCAAGGATTCATCCTTGGCTCAGAATGAGTCTTCTCGTAGTATCTGTGTGAACCCAGAGGAACACACTTCGATTGTTTGAGTATTGGTGAACTACTCGTGGCCGTTTTGATTTAGGCCCCTGCATATCCTTGCTCAAAGATCTCAATGCAGTTGACAAGTCAACAAGTTGACTTGGCTCTAGGCGAGACGTTCAATGGTATCCAAACTCTACGGAGTGTACCATTCTGGTGCCAATTTTGAATCGAGTGAAGTTGTTGGGGTCTCACAACTATTGTGGTCAACAAAAACGATCACTGGCCCAGAATTTCATTGTTTCATCAATTGAAGTAGTATCACATTGAGTCACGAACATCTTGTTTAGAAGAAGATAAGGTCAATAGTGGTATGAGCATGTAATATGTCTTGGTTACTAGACATACCCATCGGCTAGACTTTCAAATTGTCATCAGTGTATGGTTTATTACACTAAGTCATCCAACTCTTGAATTAGAAACTTTATTAGGTAAGAACGGTTGTCGATGCCTCACATCTACTACATGTGTTGTAGCAGAGATCACTGTCATGGAATGTCGAAATATCATCATTACTTGGTTTAAAGTAATGAATCGTCTATTTATTGCATCAGAAATATAAAGGTGGTTAAGAATGGATTGGTGCATGTGATAGATTACGGTACGCAATCTAACCATCGGCACAGACTTTGTAACTCTCGACTTTGAGTGGTTTCTCTTAAAGTATATAGAAGTTGGTGTCAGACAAGAAAACCTTTTAGATTTGGTTAAGAAGTGGTTGTCAGTGCTTCAAACTTACTATGGTGTAACAGTAAGTATCATTAGCACTTAATTGTTACCTCAGCAGTGATTGGTATTACTCGGTGCGTCGTCCGTAGGTAAAAATGCTTTTGGATTTTTCTTTAAATTTTATTTTTTTAAAAAGGAAAGATATGAAAATTATAAAAAAATTTGTTTTGTTTTTCTTGATACCACTTGTTAGTTATATAATTTTCTGAAAGGAAAGATATGAAAATTATAAAAAAATTATTCTCGTATTTTTGAAGTTTTGTAATTTTTGTTTTGTTTTTCTTCTCTCCCTAAATTTGTGCATGGGAAAGAATTGCGGAAGTAAAAAAACATGAACAAATTTAACTAAACAAAAATAAAGTAAAATATTTACAGGACTTATTTTATCATTTTGAGCATTTTGACCAGCACATTGAATCGAGCTTTTGCAACCGGTTTTGTGAACAAGTCCGCCACATTATTATCTGTGTGAACTTTATCCAAATGAATTAATTTTCGCTCGAAGCAATCTCTGATAAAATGAATTTTAATATCAATGTTCTTAGTCTTAGAATGCTGGACCAGGTTTTTCACAATTTGGATAGCACCCTCATTGTCACAGAAGATAGGAGTTGATGCTGCATCTAAATGACCTGAGAACAAAAAGCCGGGGCAGCAACATACTCAGCTTCAGCTGTAGAAGTTGACACGGTCTGTTCCTTTCTGCATTGCCAAGAAATCAATCTATCTCCTAGAAACTAACATCCAGCACTAGTTGACTTTCTGTCAATCTCGCACCCTCCATAGTTGCTATCTAAAAAAGCATAAAGATCAAATTCACGGTTCTTTGGATACCAGAGACCAAATTTGGGTCTCCCTTTAAGGTATCGAAAGACCCGTTTGACAGCATCAAGATGAGAAGCTTTAGGATTAGCCTGATATCGAGCACATTGGCAAACTGCAAAAACAATATCCGGTCTGCTAGCAGTCAGGTACATCAACGAACCGATCATGAACGATAATACGTTTGATCGACAGATTGGTCATCTGAGCCTGAAGATAACAAAGGTCGCTCAGCCATTGGAGTGTTAGCCTCTTTCGCATCCTTGAAACCGAACTTTGCAAGAATATCCTCCACATACTTTGCTTGATGAAGCAAGATACCCGTTGAATGTTTTTAACTTGTAACCCAAGGAACATCGTCATCTCTCCCAACGAACTCATCTCAAACCGTTTCTTCATCACCAGCTCAAATTATTTGCACAGAACATCACTTGTTGAATCAAAGTTGATGTCATCTACATAAATTTGGACAACAATTTGATCATAATCTTGGTGCTTGATAAACAGTGTCTGATCAATTCTGCCGCGAGTGTAACCGTGTTGTAACAAATGTTCCGTCAAAGTAGCATACCAAGCACGAGGAGCTTGATGAAGACCATAGAGAGCTTTATCGAGCTTGTAGACATGATTTGGAAACTTTGAGTTGAAAAAACCAGGAGGTTGATCAACATAAATTTCCTCTTTCACCTCACCGTATAGGAAAGTCGTCTTGACGTCCATTTGGTAAACAGTAAAGTTCATATATTAAGTGTATGCAAGGAAGATCTGAATCGCTGTGCCACCGGAGCATAAACTTCTGTAAAATCAAGTCCTTCTATCTGACAAAAACCTCAAACCACCAAGCGTGCCTTGTTGCACACAATTACTCTAGAATCATCTTGTTTGTTGCGAAACACCCATCTTGTGTCTAGAGCCTTTTTACCTTCGGGTAGCTCCACCAGTTGCCAAACATTCAACTTCTCAAACTGATTTAGCTCTTCATGCATGACATCCACCCAACTTGGTTCATTGAGTGCCATCTGTACATTCTTCGTGTCAATTTGAGGGATGAAGCACGAATAGAGACACTCGTTGACTTGACCAGTTTGGCTTCTGGTAAGAACACCATCATCCAGAGGGCTAATAACATTATCAATTGGACGGTCCCGTTAAATTCTTGAAGGAACAACATATTGGAGCGATGCAGTAGAGACTGGAAGATTGGTTATGTTTTCAACTCTGTCTGAGCCTGAAGCACCTATATCAAAATCTCTGAAGTCATGTGAGGTACTTGCAATGTACTCATCAAGAATTCTTTTAGGAAAGAGAGAATCCATGATAGTGGAGTCAAATAGATCAATAGATTCACGTTGAATAAAGTCTTCTTAAGTAACTGATAATTGTAGTTTCGTCAGCAACTTGGGATGAGACAGTAGGAGCATCTTCAGTTATAGTAGCAGAATCAGGAGAACCACCATCAGTAGGAATATGATTTTCAAGAATGACTGACTGAGTGATAATACTAGGATTGACATCATCAGCATCTTATCTATTGATTCCACAAGAACCTGGTTGTGTGCCTCAAACAACATCAGAAAACACATAAAATGGTTTAAACAGTTCAGCGTAATTAAACAACCAATCGGGTCCAACATGGGCATTAGTTGGATTCTCTCTAGCCAGCGCACATCATATGATTCCACAATCTGCTTTGTTGCCTTTTTATACACCCGATATGCAGTTTTACTTGCATATACAACGAAGTAGCAATCGTCCGCTTTGGATTTGAACTTCAGAGTAGCTTCAAGATGAAGAAGAGTGCAAGGACAGCCAAAGGTACGGAAATGCGAAACATTAGGCTTGCGACCATAGAGAATCTCGTAAGGTGTCTTCATTTGAGGTTTATTGATGATGACCCGATTCTGGACATAACAAGCTGTGTTGATGGGTTCAACCCGAAATATCACCGGTAGTTTAGATGCACATAACATGGTACGTGCATCATCAATAAGAGTTCCGTTCCGGCGTTCAGCAACACCATTCTGCTGCGGGCATGAGTAGCACTATACTGACGCAGGATAACTTTATCTGCACAAAACTTGTTCAATACCTCATTCTTGAATTCTATTCCATTGTCGCATCTAAGAGCTTTTAGCTTCTGATTCGCTTGATTTTCAATAAGCTTGATGAATCTAATGACCAGTTCTGCAGTTTCACTTTTGTTCTTTAAGAAGAAAACCCAAGTAAAACGTGAGTAATCATCAATTATAACTAAACAATAAGAACTTCGGTTAAGACTGAGAACATTAACCGGGCCAAAAAGATCCATGTGAATCAGCTGAAGTAACGAATCAATGGAATTGATAAGTTTGGGCTTGTATGGTTTCCGATGATGTTTGCCTTGAGCACAGGCAACACATTTCTCAAAAGTGATGAAGTACTTGATTGGAAGTCCTTGAACCATGTTGTTCTTTGCAAGACAATTCAGATTCTTTGCATTGGCATGACCGAGACGTTTATGCCACAACATTGCGCTTTGTTCAGATGCCTTTGAAAATAAGAAGGTGACGTTTTCGGGAGTATTGTGATTCATGTCGATGATGCATGAATTGCTTTTTCGCTCTGATCGAACAAGAATCCAATCCTTTGGAATGACTACACCAGGCTTGAGAATCAAACATTCCTTCTTTGTGAAATGGGTTGAAAAACCCTTGTCGCAGATTTGATAAACGCTCAGCAAACTGTGCTTAAGCTCAGGTACAAAATTAACATTCTCAAATTTCAACACACCATTTGACACCGTCCCTATCTACGTGATCATCCCTTTTTCACCTCCCGCAAAGCAAACACATCCCCCATTAAAATTTTCAATGTCGTGAAGTTGGGACATGTCACCTGTCATGTGCCTAGAACAGCCACTATCAACATACCAAGTCTGCTGATATTCCTCCGTAACTGTTCCTGCACAAGTTGCGGGATCAATTAGATTTAGGCACCCAGTCCATACGGAAACTGGGTTGACCTTCACTATCAATACATTTAATTGATTCAAAACTCATGTCACGTTGATCAAGTAGTGGTGAAACATTAGAAGATGTTTTAACACAGCCTTTAGGAACCCATTTAACGTTTGACTTAAAATGTTCATCTTTTGACCAAATGGGAACGTTAACATTTGAAGTAGAATCAGAACTACTAGAAGTTGATTCTTGAAGTGACTTTGATCTTACAAAAGTTGGTAAGACATAGTTACTTCCAGAAATAGTTCTATTCTACGCAATTGTGTTATTGTGATTTTTCTTTCTTGAACGTGATCTAGAGGGTTTTCTTTTGTAAGATTTCCCTTTTGGCACGTTCTGCCAAAACTGTTCATTTTGAGAAGCATACAAATGTCGGCGACAATTTCTGGCTATGTGACCAGCAATTTCACAATTAAAACAAGTCTGTCTTTTCAAAGGTACATTGGAATTCTGTCCTTGTCCAGATACATGCAAATTATTTCCACACACACACAAGCATGCAATAGATTTATCAGTCAAAACATTTGTCTTTAAAGTTTTCAAAACAACATCACAAGATTTTTTAAAGTCAACTGTTGAAATACAAGAGTTGGATCGAGATTCAGAAATGCGGAATAATGTAAACAAACAAGATCAAGAACAGGCAATATGAAGAACTGATGTCTAATGATTAAAATGCAACTCAAGAACAATTCAATGAGAACTATTCTGTATGAGTGCCGTAAACTGATTTACAAAAGTTAACCCTAATGAGGGTATGAACAAGCTATTTAAAATAAAACTAAGTATGGAAGGATAGACCCATTCCATAACCGATAGCAAAATTATAGGCGTTAAATCTGGCTACAAATCCGATCAGCATATTTGACTCAATCTACATTTATGACTCAACAATCTCCCCCTTTGAGTCAAAAATGCGACTATGCTTCATTCTTCATGTTTCACTTCATCAGCTTGTCTGTCAAACACCTTCGGAATGATTGCCAGGATCCTCTTTCGGAATTCAATGTACCATGTTAACATGTCATTGATGCAAGTTTTATCATCAGAGGAGTTGGATTGAAGTTTGTTGGTGATGTGAAGAATGTGTTCCAACACCGGAGTTCTGTGAAGATGTTTGTCCGAAAGATAGAATATCCTTTTAATATTCTCAAGTCCTTCCTTTGAATTGTATGCCACACTCCAATTTGAGTTGACAATTTTTCCGATTTTACGCTTATTCAGATTTTTGGGAGGAGGACGTCTTACGGTCAGTGGAATTTTGTCCAGAACACCAGCAACTTCACATCCAACTTCGCAACTTCAAGAATATAGAATCCAATCATTCTTTTGACATGATTAAAAAGAGGATAATACTTTTGTTCTCTTGACAAGATGTTGAACAGAGATATCCAGTCGAATGGATTCATGAAAGGTAGATCAGCAAGTGAGAATTCCATCTTTTCTTTATCATCGCCTCTGAAAGACAAAAATCTTGAGTTTACGAAAGGAAGAGTGACCTCAGGAAGACGAGGAGTCAGTTGAACAATCTTTTTCAAACTCCAGGTTAAATGTTGAGGACGCGCGTTCTTCAAATAGAAGGTGAATAACTGATCATTCACTTCCGAACTAGGAAGACGTGTGTCTTTGAGTTCCTCAAACCCACGGAACACAAGAGCTTTTGCCGTTATCGGAAAGTCAAGCTGAGAGTTTACATCATTGCTTGTGTTGTACGAGGTCACTGGTTGAAGCCAGTTCTCCACAGGCTCAGTGATTGCTTCCAATGTCATCCTTTTATAGTGCCAGGGAGGAAATAACAACATCTGAGTTTTCAAGAGTAACTCAGCCTCTCTTTTGGCAGCTTCCTCAGCATCAAGTTTCCGAGTAAGGTTGAGAATTTCATCAATTTCGTTCTCCCTGGCCGATTTGGTAGCGTGCTTATCAGATTCTTGTTCTTCCACTATCTTTTTGCCTTTGTCTTTTGATGGATCAGCGCCTCCTTCAGCATTTTCATTGCCTTTTGATGGACCAGCGCCTCCTTCAGCATTTTCATTTGATTTAATCAGAGTTTCTTTCTTTGGAGTCTCCTGATTAAATGTACTTTCTTCATTTGTTTCGTCTCCCCCTTGTTTCGGAGAGGCAACACCTTCCGAAACACCCTTCAAAGCAGCGAGAAGATTGAATATGGGATGAAGCTTAAGGGTCAGGTGTCTGCGCACCTGAGGATTAAGAATAGGATCATTGTCTTCAACAATCTGATGAAGAAAGGATTCAAGCTCCGATATACCACTGCGAACAGCTTTGTTCTGAGACAAAGCAGAGGTGAGAATGGCAGACTTGTTACGAAGATCGGACTTGAGGAGCTGGATTTTAGTTTATTTGACGGCTAATTTATCCATCAGATAATTCTCCGATGCCAAATCTGTTCTCAGTTGATCAACCTTTGTATCCATAGAGGATGTCCATTCGGAATATTGCTGCTTCAATTCCGAACATAAGGAAGAAAGTGCCTCTTTTTCGTTCTTCAGAGAGGTACTGAAGTTGGAAATGACCTATTGCATATTTTCATTGTTCCGAACATGAGCATCTCGGAAATCTTGAGTAAATTTGAGAACATCTTTTTCCAGTCTGCCAATAGAAGTTGTCGAATCTCGCATTTGGACTTCCGATTTCTCGATGAGGAAGGTGATTTTACCCATGAGATTGACGTTTTCGGTGATCAAGGTATCCACCGAGTCTTTGTGAGCATTCAACTGGGATTGCCAATCGGAGGCAGAGGGATGCGCCTGTGATTGGAGAAGTAAATCCAGTTTGGCAGAGATTTCCGAGAGCTGATCAGACGACATCGGAACAGAGGAACTGGGAGTCTTTAGTTTAACATTGGATGGAGATTCAAGAAAATCGGAAAGATCATCATTAACCAGGATATCTTCCTCTTCATCAATGTCGGTAGGAGGGTTGTTAAGAGGGGAATGAGGAATAGAAGTTTGTTTTGGTGATAAGGATGGAGACTTTTGAGTGTTTGAGGTTCGGATGGGCGAACGTTCAGGTGTGGATTTTGGACTAGAATGAGGAGTTGTTTTTGGTGTGGGGTCACGAGGTGGTGATTGGGGAGGAGGAGAAGGCTTGGGAGGTGGGACATCGACAAGGGTGTCGGTAACCGGAACATCTCGCGGAGGAGTCGGAATTTGATGAGTATCGGAGAGTTCGTTTTCGGAATCATAAGTCTGGACAAGATTTCGGAGTCTCCTTGGACGTTTGGTCTGTTTTTCGGTGTCAGATGCTGCAGTTCTACCTTTTCGTTTGATGGTTTTCTTCGGATTCTCAATTCTATCAAAAGCAACTTGATGAGCTTGATCAACAAGACGAATTCCTGATGGAGGTAGTTGATGATACGCAGCGATGCATGGGACGTCCTTCGGAACACGGTCCAACATTGTAATCGGAATGGACCCAATGAAATCAAAATCTTCCGATTTGGTGGTTGTAAACGGTGTGGTTGACAGCGTCGGAATGACCGCTAAGACGGAATCAGTCATGATATGAAGATGATGTTGCTCAATCGCCCTTTTTACCACAATGGACCAAAATCGAGCACAAGAGATTTCGGAGTGTCGATTTTTGTAGTTCACGCTTTCGACAAATTGGCTCCATAGAATTGACCCGTAATCAAGATTGATATCATGATAGATGCCATAAAATAGAGAGTAAAAAAGCTTACTTGCACTGTCTGTGCCTGTTGTGCGTTCGGAGAAACTCTTGAACAAGATTGTAAAAAGAAAGTTCCACAGAGGCGGTAGGCTCTTCTTTGTGAACTTGGAAAGTTGTGTTATATCTCCCATGTAGCCTAGTTGGTAGAAAACCCGTGGAAGAGTAGAAGGCGAAAGAGAATCAGGATCAACAATATCAGCTTGATCTGTAAACCCTAGCAATTTACCAAATCGAGACTTGGAAATGCGAGTTTTGATGGAACCAACTTCAAAGGTAACGACATCATCAGCCTTATTGTAAAATGCAGAGGAGTATGCAGATGACAGATACACGATTGGAACCTCCTCTGAAGCAGTTAGGGCTTTGCAGATGCTGGAGAATTTGAGACATTCAATTATCGATTGAAGAGCTTCATTATACTTCGAAGAGTGAAGATCAATAATCATGTTCTGATTTTGTTTGATCTTCAACATTAGAGAAGAGGAAGTATTTTCGTTCGCTGAGGATGAACCAGCCATTGGAGAGTTCTTGAATATTCGTGAGAGAAAGAGGGCTTTGAAGACGAAGATTTCTGCGTGAGAGATGAAGAGCGGAGAAAAGAAATAATAATCCAGAATTCCTTTATATATCCCTTGAAGAGTGATTTGGAAAAGGAAATTCCGCTTCAGCCGATTACGTTTCCCAAGAATCACGCCGTATCATTATGAGTAGCCCCCAAAGGTCGCAGTACAGGCGCGTGAAAAGCGAGAAAATAGCTGGTGTTTGAAATGACGTTGTAACTGCCACGTTGTGATGACCTCATCCAAAAATTCAAAAAAAATACTAGGTCATCAACCTTTAATCCTTATCATAAAAACATCTAGAGTTAGATAAATCAATAATGATTTTCGTGCAAAAGGGGTGTCAAAGATAAAGAAGAAAATCAAATTAATTTGGTAAAGTGTGATGTCGGAATGACATAAAACTGATTGACCCCGGGCATTGATCTCTTCCTTCGGAATCAAGAGAGATTCGGAAGTGTTTGTGTGGTATCCCGTTGAATTACGATCATTTGATATATGAGAATCATTGAAAGGTTTCTTTTAAGATTTAGGCTTTATTGGTTGGGTTGAACTATCTTTCGGATTCCGAAAACGTGAGAAATGCTCGGAATCGGAAGACAGTACTTGTCTGACCAGAGTAGTCATGAAAACAAGTAAGGGTTAGGGGAATTTTGTCAAACTTGTGAAATGTTTGGAAATCTCAAAAGAAATTAAAACTGGATCTTTTTGGATAGAAATTACTTGGGTAGAGTAGATTTCATAAAGAACACGCAAAAGTGAAAGATTGAGATTCCCTTTAAAGTTTTCGTCAATTCCTTGGTGGGATCGGATTTTTGGGTTTCATTCGGAATGATGGTAAAAACAATTCCGAAATCATGAACACAGAATTTGTGTAACCATCAGTTTTTAGTGGTAATGCTGAAGACCTTCATAAGGGTTACAGTTATATGGAAGTGTAGTGAATATGGAGAAATAATAGAAGGGTCAAGGAAGGATGGTGAGTCTCACAGCGCCCCATGGTGAAAATGAGTTGCGATCTTTGACTAGAATTGCCGAAATCATATATTGAAATTGGTTGAGATTTCAATAATCATGGATATTCGTTTTTGGTACTTAGAAAATAAGAAAAGAGAAAGAGAAAAAAAAACATCAATTCAAAATAGTTAAAAATATTGTATTTTTGCTGAAGAATGCTGATAAGGATTTGGCTATCATGAGAAAACATTTAATGCTCCGGCGAAAAGAAAGGAAAACGTCCAATCGGTTGCTAATCAGCCGTCTTCGCCTTTATGACACATAATAATGACAGCAGGCTGCATCATCACTTCATAAAGTAATTAAATATCCACAACTGGAAGCTCAACCGGTGTCACTTCTGCCTATAAAAAGGAAGCAGTGTTAGTAGAAAACACCCACACCCCAAAAAGATAAATTACCACCAAAGGAGATATCACATGGCGCTTCGTCCCTACAACCGTTTAGACAAAGTGGAGGTCAAAATGCAAGAAGGCGACTACGCCGGAGGCATCTATGGCGGAGTTATAACAAGAGTGTTGAATCACCAATATGAGGTGAGAATGACCACTCTTAACAACGGCGAGGGTGGTGGGCCACTGATCGTCCCAACAAGCTATCCCTTTCTGCAGCCTGTCCCACCAAAAATGTTGGTGGTGTTCAAACAATTTGACCTAGTTGAGATCTGGCACAGAAGGGGTTGGTGGCCGGCGGTGATCATTCAGACCACTCCTCACAACCAGTTCCACGTGGGACTAGCTGATGGAAGTCGCCTGTTTGTTGATGAGAGTGAGCTGCGCCTCTACCAAGCTTTCCATCCCGGTGATCCCCCTATGTGGCATTATTACAAGCTATAGGTTAAAGTTGTTTTTGTTTTGGCTTTTGATGTAACAACCTTTGTTCCCGTAGCTTGAATAAAATGTAGTTTTCTGTTGTTTTCTGATTTCTGATTGAATTCTTTATCTGCATTCGCATGGATATGGGCAAGAGGAACAATACAAAAAAAATTGAAAAATAGAAAATACACAACACAAACAAAAAAAAAATAAGTCAAACAAATAGCGGAAATAAGTAAAGCAGTAAAAAAAATAAAACAATAAAACAGAAAAACAAAGAAAGTTTTAGAAAGGATACACGCGTTCAGAATCATCCATGTCTAAATTCTGATTCCGAGGCATTCCGAAATTCGGAACCAATCGGAATCTCAGTTAGAAGTCGGAACAGATTCAGCTTCCATCATTCCGAGACCTTGAAGAATTCTGTTGAATGCTAGTTCAGAAAGTGCCTTTGTGAAGATGTCTGCGAGTTGATCATTTGAGCGGACGAAATGAATTTCGATGTTGCCGTCTTCAACATGATCTTTGATAAAATGATATCTGAGTGCAATGTGTTTGGTCTTTGAATGTTGCACTGGATTGTGACAGATCCGAATCGCACTTTCGGAATCACAGTAAAGTGGAATACGTTTCATACTCACTCCATAGTCTCTCAGTTGGTTTTGAATCCATATTATCTGAGAGGTGCATGAAGCAGCAACAATGTACTCAGCTTCAGTTGTTGAGAGTGACACGCAAGTCTGTTTTCTTGATTGCCAGCTTACGAGTTTTCCATCAAGTAGTTGACATCCACCTGAAGTGCTTTTGCGATCCAATCCACAACCACCAAGATCAGCATCGGAAAATGCTTGAACAAAGAAGCCAGATCCTGATGGATACCATAATCCAAGAGAGGTGGTTCTTTTGAGATATAGGAATATATTCTTTACAGCATTGTGATGTGGCTCTCTAGGATTTGCCTGAAATCTTGCACAGTAACAAACAGCAAACATAATGTCGGGTCTGCTCGAAGTGAGATAGAGAAGTGAGCCTATCATTTGACGATAAAGAGTGATGTCTGCTGCAGGTTTGTTTAGTGAAGGAGTGAGTTTTGTTCCGAAAGCCATCGGAACTTTGACTTTAGAATCTCCCTTCATTCCAAATTTCTCTAAGAGAGACTTGGTATAGGCTTCTTGATTGATGAATATGCCTTCTGAGCTTTGTCGGATGTTTAGGCCTAGAAAGAAATTGATTTTACCCATCGAGCTCATTTCAAATTTTGTCTCCATCAGTTTTCGGAATTCAGCAGTTAGGCTAGGGTGAGTAGATCCGAAAATGATGTCATCGACATAGATTTGAACTATCATCAGGTGACTTCCATCCTTTTTACGAAAGAAAGTTGGGTCGACAGATCCTTGCTTGAACTTGGATTGCTTGAGAAACCGAGTTAAAGTTTCATACCAAGCTCTTGGAGCTTGTTTTAGGCCGTAAACAGCTTTGTCTAACACATAGCAATGATCAGGATGTTTACTGCTTACAAAGCCTGGTGGCTGTTCGACATAGAATGTTTATTCTAATTCTCCATTCAGAAATGCACACTTGACATCCATCTGATAGACATCGAAACCTTTGTGTGCTGCATAAGCAAGAAAAATCCGAACGGACTCTAGTCTGGCTACTGGTGCAAATGTTTCTTCATAATCAATTCCTTCTTCTTGACAGTAACCTTTAACAACCAGTCTTGCTTTGTTCCGAATGACATTCCCTTCTTTGTCTAACTTGTTTCGAAAAACCCATTTCATTCCGAGAACAGATGATTTTTCCGGAGTTGGAACCAATCGCCACACCCTGTTGCATTCAAATTCATTTAGCTCATCTTGCATTGCTTGGACCCAGTCAGCATGATCAAGTGCTACTTTAACTGTTTTAGGTTCTATCTTGGAGATGAACGAATGAAACATGCAAAATTCCACTTTTGAAAATAAAGCGGCTTGCTTTTCTTTGGCTTGAGCTCGAGTGAGAACACCAGCAGAAGTCGTTCCGATGATTTGAGATTTTGGATGATCTTTTGTCCATTTTAGCATTGGAGGATAATTTGGATCATATTCAAGATTAATTTCTGAAATGATTTCTTCTGCTTCCGATTGTACCTCTGACTGTGTGTCTAGGTTATTATTTTCACTATTTTCAACTTCATTCTCCCCCTGGAGGTTTGCATCGTTTCTATCATCAGAGTGATCTTGTTCAACCGGTAGAGTGGTTGACTCGGATTCAGGAGTCATGCTCTCCCCTTGAATAGGTGTTGAACCCTCCCCCTGGATAGGAGCATCAGTAACGGAAGTAGGAGCATTGTTCGGAATCGGAACAGCAGTGGAATTTTCTTGTGAAGATGCATTTTCACTGACTGTGCTTTCTATAAGTTTTAATAACTCATCTTCTTGGTTATCTCGTGCTTTTGCTTCTGATGTTTTTGCGGTTTCTTGGTTATCGAACAAATTCAAGAATTCCTCATATAGATTCAGAAGAGGAATTGCATATTTATGTGATTCGGGAAGATATCTTCAGTCTTTGTACTAACGTTCTTTGCTCTGGAATTGTATCTATCATCAAAGGTGATGTAGTATGTTTCTTCAATCTTCCGAGATCTTTTGTTCAGAACACGATAGGCCTTTGAAGTAAGAGAGTAGCCCAGAAAAATTCCCTCATCAGCTTTTTCATCCCATTTAACTCGTTTTTCTTTGGAGTTAAAAACGAAACACTTGGATCCGAAAACGTGAAAGAATTTTACGTTCGGTTTGCGCTTGTTGATGATCTCATAGGGAGTAAGATTGAAGATTTTTGTGATGTTTGAGCGATTCTGAGTGTAGCAAGCAGTTGCGATGGCGTCGGCCCAGAAGTATAAAGGAAGTTTTGCAAAGGAAAGCATTGTGCGAGCTGCTTCACAAAGAGAACGATTGCGTCTTTCTACAACCCCATTTTGTTGAGGAGTGTAAGGGGCAGAGAAGTTATGCGAGATTCCTTTATTGAGGAGAAATTCATCGAGAACTTTATTTTTGAATTCTGTGCCGTTATCACTTCTTATCATCCGAACTTGTTTTCGGAGAAGGATTTCTATCTGCTTGATGAAGTTAATCATATTGATCGCCGCTTCAGATTTTTGCTTGAGGAAGAACACCCATGTGAAACGAGAGAAATCATCTACTACAACCAGAATGTATTTATTGTGAGCAACACTTTCGATGGCGGATGGACCACAAAGATCAATGTGCAGAAGTTCCAATGGTTCGATGATCTTTGTGTTGATGATTGTAGAGTGGCTCTTCCGACTTTGTTTTCCTAGCTCACATGCATCACAGAGACGGTCTTTATCGTACTTGAGCAGCGGTTATCCACGCACAAGATCACCAAGTACCAGTTTATTAATGTCACGAAAGTTCATGTGAGACAACCGTCTGTGCCATAGCCAACTGTCATCGTTCGTTGCTTTAGTGAGTAGGCAGACGGCAGGTTTTCCCTGGATAGGTCTCATGTCCAAAGGAAACATCTCTCCTTTTCTTTTTGACTTCAAGATTATCTTTTTAGATTCCTTCTCAACCAGTTCGGAGCCATCTTCATCAAATGAGACTTTAAGACCAGTTCCGACGACTAATTGTGAAACACTGATCAAGTTGTGCTGAAGTCCTTCAACATATGCCACTTTTCGTATTGAAATTTCACCATTTGTGATCATGCCATAGCCTTTGATATTTCCTGTTGCATTGTTTCCATAGCTAACCTTTCCTCCATTCTTTAGTGAGCGATATTCTCGTAATTCCTCCTTCCTCCATGTCATGTGACGTGAACAGCTGCTGTCAATGTACCATTCCGGATCATACTGTTCGTCACGTAGAACCTGCACAAGTTAGAGAGATTTAGGAACCCAAACCAATGTGCGCCCATGTGAGAATTTACGTGAGATAGGAAAAATGCATGATTTTTCAACCCAAAAGTATTTTGTCACAGATGATTGATTTTTCTTATTTTCAATTCGGAACACCTTCATTTTTGTGGATTGCCATTGTTCTTTAGCAAAACGAGATTTCTTAGGAGTGAATGTGTTCGAAACTTGATAATAATGAGTTTTCTGATTGTGGGAGAGATAAGTGGGATTTTGATTTTTGACTGATTGAGAAGAGAGTTTTGTTTTGATAGTAACTGTTGGGTGAATTTTGTTGGTTTTAGGATCCTGAGTGGTTTCAGGATAGAGTTTTGCTTTCCCTTTTGAATCCATTGATCCGAGAACATGAGTGGGATTCTTGGTTGTTGTTGTTGAAACAGAGGGTTTAGATGTTGGTTTTGGTTTTGGTGCAAGCTCAACTTTCCGAAAGGGAATAGGGTTGACTTTCTGAGTTAGAAGTGAGTCGTGTTTGTTTCTCCAGAACTGTTTTCTCTCTTTCAGATTCTTTTTGTACCTTGCATTCATTTTTTTCCTTTTGGCAATGAGCTCTTCAGGAGATTTATGAATATAAGATGTCGAGCAGTGATTAGAGTCAGATTTGAAAGTACTCGTCTTAGGGTTTGAGGAATTAGATTTCAAATTCTCTGTACCCCATGAACCATTTTGAGACACAGACTTTTTACAGTTCAATGAACCAGAAATGTAGTTACCACGAGACTTCCATGAGGTCATTTCGGAAAGACCTTTAGTCTCTTCTGAGTTGTCAATTGGTTCTGACCAGAAGAAGGAATCACATACCTCGGAGTTATCGTTATCGACTAGGACTTTAAGTTCAGTTACATCTTTTGTATTTAGGCCTGTTTTAACGAAAACTTGATTTGGTACCGTGTGAATCTTTGGAAAAACAGTAGCCTGTTCGTTTAAAATGTGTGATCCTTCATTTTTAACAATTCTCGCAAAAGCAACTGAATTTTCAGAAATGAGATTTTTCTTAGTTTCAGTAAAATTTGATACGAATTCCGAACAGTCAATTTCATCCTCAACAGATATTTCACTCATATTACTTTCATCAAAATCAGAAATATTCTCGTCAATGGGAATATTTTCAGAATTTAGTTTAGAGCATAATGAATGAAAATTCTTTAGAGTTGCTGTTTTAATTTCCTCATGATCATTTTCTGAAAAATATTCTTTGACCATACTTTTATGTTCTTTGGACTGTATATAGCTTTCAATTTTATCAAGTCCGATTCGATAAGCTTCCGAAACCTCATCAGATGAAACAATGGTTTCACACTTATGACACTCTGCATCGATTTCATCCTCTTTCAACCCAAGAAAGGGCAAAATCATTTTGTGTAAACCCCTGCCTATGTCACAATCAAGATGCAATTGAGTAATATTATTATAAAGACGCTTGGCAATTAAACAAAAAATGTTTCTTTGTTTGACAAGAACTAAATTATCTCTTTTGATATAAATAATATCATCTCGTGCTCTAAATAACTCACTATCCAACGCCTCGATTCTCATTCGTCTCTCCTCATTCTTATTCGATATCCTGCTCAATTGATCATTTAGGTTAGAATTGCTTAGACGTGTCCTTTTTAAGCTATCACTCAAACTAGAGACAGTAAATCTAAGATCATCTAATTCAGTATCATAAGTAGAAGAGAAAATATTTAAATATTTAAGGATAGAACGTACCTTTTTGACCACAGCTTCACACTCCTCAACTTGTTCATAAACAGGCTTCGCAGCAAAACAACTTGCTGAGGCTTGACACCCATCAATGGAGTAACCTCTGCTATCGGAATGATCAGCTTTCACCATCAGACATCGTCCATGCGTTGGATTCATCACCTCCTCATCTTCCGAATCTGTTGACCAGACCTCAATGGCACCAAACTCGTTGTCCTCCTTCACCACAAAGGCTGCCATGGTAGATGAAACATCATTCTTTTTCAGTTCCGCAATCTTCTTTGCATAATAAGCTTCATCTTTCACTTGCTCCTTCTTCTCAGCTTGTTTTCGAAGCAAATAGTCTTTCAAAAAATGGTTTTTGCCTTTACAATAATGGCAATCGTATCCTGAGTCGCCAACGAGTTTCTTCTCCTCATCACTTTTCTTTTTCTGACTGTCTTCCACAGTCTTTTCAGCATTGAAACCTCCTTGTCGATTTCGGTTTTTGAATCTAGAAAAGTTTTTCTTGAAGAACTTCTTGGGACTTGATACCATCAAAGCTTTGTCTTCTCTGGTCAAATCATCGTCAGAAAAGTCAGATTCGGAATCTATTTCAGCCGATTTCTTTCCGGCAGCGACCAGTGCGAGTGAACCAAGACCGACAGTCGCTTTGGCTTCCGAAATGATTTCTTTTTCATGGGATTTGAGTATTCCCACAACTTTAGCCAAAGTGTAGGTTTTGAACTGTTCATGTGCTTTTATTGTTGAAACAATAGTCTTCCATTCGGAACGAAGACCATCAAGAAAGGTAACTTTTTGCTCAATAACAGTCCGAGCCAGATTGTATTTTAATAATATACTGAGAAGATGATTGTATCGATTGAAAGTCTGAGTTAGAGTTTCTTCCGGGTCTTGTACAAAAGATCCGAAATCAGAAAGAAGAGTGGTCTGAATGGAGTGCTCAAGGTCAGCTTCTCCAGAATACAATTCTTTAAGTCTATCCCAGATCTCTTTAGCTGTTTCGCAAGAGCTAACCAGACGGAGAGTATCAGCTTGAAGAGCGAACCTGATAATTCTAAAGGCTTTAATGTTGCACATTAGTTTATCTTTTTCGTCTTGAGGAATGTCAATGTGAGTGACAAGCAAGTTATTGTATTCTTTTAGGGTTTTGATAACCCTTCTTGTGCCTGAGTGGACATGAGTTTCTTCAGTAATAGCTTGCCATATCGTTGCTCCATGTTCTTCAATGCCGAGAACATAATCTTCAAAATGTAACGCCCAGACCTCATACTCTTGTGTAAATAGAATCGGAGTCCTGGTAGTGGATCCAATGCTGCTTGAAAGATTGAAAGACTCAAGAGCCATTGATACTTGTTTACTCGTATGAATCAGAAGTGTAAGTTCAAATCAAAAGAAGAATCGAACGTAAAAGATCAAAGTTTGATAATAAAAATCGATTGAAATGATGAAGATAATCAAAACAGATCAGTGAATAACACAAACTCCTGCTCTGATACCAATTGTTGAAATACAAGAGTTGGATCGAGATTCAGAAATGCGGAATAATGTAAACAAACAAGATCAAGAACAGGCAATATGAAGAACTGTTGTCTAATGATTAAAATGCAACTCAAGAACAATTCAATGAGAACTATTCTGTATGAGTGTCATAAACTGATTTACAAAAGTTAACCCTAATGAGGGTATGAACAAGCTATTTAAAATAAAACTAAGTATGGAAGGACAGACCCATTCCATAACCGATAGCAAAATTATAGGCGTTAAATCTGGCTACAAATCCGATCAGCATATTTGACTCAATCTACATTTATGACTCAACATCAACAGAGATTTTAGTGTCAAGTTTCACATCATCACACAAATTAAAAGTATTAGTCTTCACACAAGTTTTATCAAAATTAAAAACAGGAGAATCTTCCACGTCCTCAATCTTCGATTTTAATTTATCTGCACATGAGATAGAAACATCAGTAGATTTCATTTAAGTACTCTCAGTGGTGCCAGATGTATTCTTTTGAATATAATTTGACAAATAACATTCTTCTGATTCTTCAGTAGCCAAAGATGGAGTAAAATTATTATTATATGGAGAAGGAACAACACTGTATCCAAGACCTTCACCGTGTATGTTTGACCATTTAGTTTGTTTTTCAAGTATAGATTCAACTACTTCACCCGATACATCAACTTTCTTAAAAGTTGTTTTAGCATTTTGAAAATTTGATTTTAATGTATCTAGTTCGGCAGTTAATCTAGCAATGTCTTCTTTGGCAAATTTAAGATGGCAATTTTGTATAGTAAGTTCATCTTGAATTTTAAGATAATCTGAAGTTTTAGCATCTAAAGATTCCTAAAGGGGTTTTAATTTCTTTTTTTGTTTATGGAAAAGGTTTTCTAAGTCAAAATTTTCTCTAACTAGGTTCTCATTCAACTCACGATATTTAGCAATTGTATTAATGCAAGATTGAGAAGAGCAAGAAACTTCACTAACCTCATCACCAGCAGGAGTAGTAGACACCATGAAGGCAAACTGCAAATCCATCATTTCTCTTTTAGCTGCATCCACATCTATTTCTCCTTCAATCTGAGCCAAGTGAGCTATACCGTCTCCGTTCAGATTCAGCACCTGCAATTGATCCTCCCATGTGAATTGCTAAGCCACCATTGCCCTTTCTGTATTTTGAGGATGAGCAACTTCACGATTGTTTGTTCCAACTGGTACCAATGATCTATCTGGATTCTCCATTTTGGGCTTGTTACAGTCACTAGCAAAGTGACCAGGCTCATTACAATTGAAACATCTGAGATTAGCTTTGTTGAAGCTCACCTTCCTATATCCACTATTGTTTGCCCAACTGTTTATTCCAGTCCTCTGAGTGAATTTCTTGGCCCTATGAACCGCCATAGCAATGTGCGAAGAAATGTCCATCTCTTCCAGGTCGTCAGGATTGATTTGATCAAGATCTCCTACAGTCAAAGGCTGAAACAGTTCACCAGCAACAACCGCATTGTAACAGTTTAGGAGACCAGCCATCATACCAAGATTCTCTTCAGCTCCTTTTGGAAAAGATTGAGCAGGAGTTGGGGTCTTAACAGAAGAAGCAGCAGTAGATGGAGCTTGAGGTACCATTGGAGATGAAACAGACTGAAATTTAGCTTGAACTTGAGTAGAGGCTTGACAAGTAGCTTGAGCAGAGAAAGCATTGTTTGTTGAGGTTCCAATGTTAGCAAACTGGTACGAGCTAACATGATTCATCTCTCTCTGTTTGTCATCCATGTCACAAGATTTGATAATAGCCATAATCTCAGAAAGTGAGAGTCTAGCTAAGTCTTTGTTTTCTTTATGATTGCCACGTTCATATCTCAGCTTCTAGGAAGAGAGTTAAGAAGCTTCTTGTTGACATCAATCCTAGGAAAATTGATTCCAGCAGTGGTCAACTCAGTATGTAAAGTGATGAAGCGTTGCAATTGAGCTTCAAGAGATTCTTCAAGAATATGATTAAACAGATTGAATCTTTGACGAAGCATATCCTGCATACTTTGCTTCATGTCTTCATTTCCATCATATACATCAATTAGAGCATCCCACAGAGATTTAGCAGTCTTGTACTCACGAAAATCCTGAGCAATTTCAGGTGAAAGTGCCATTAAGAGAGTAGCAAGAGCTTTCTGATCAAGTTCAACCTTCTTAAAGTCCAAATCAGAATATTCTTCAAACGGCTTGTCAACCACAACATCATCTCTAGTTATGGTAATTCTGACAGGTGGACATAAATAACTTCTCCATAGCTTGACATCTTTCATCTTGATGCACTGTTCGAATATGTATTTCCACTCGGTAAAACCTTCAACTTTGATTAATCGGGAAATATGGGTAACGGTACCCATAACGAAATCAAGATCATTGTTAACATTCGAGATAGCGGGATCCATTAGAAATGAGTCTTGAAAAACACAAAAAAAAAAAAATTTTAATCACACAAAGTTGCGACAGGATCGAAAAACCCTTCAATCACACCGAACAACACTATAACCGAACAACTTTGGCGAGAAACACTTCAAGCGAGAAACTGAGCCGAAAACCCTTCACACCGAATAACCTGACCAAACAATTGAGCCGAACAACAAACGGACCGAACAACAAAGCGAACAATTAATACCGAACAACTACTAACACCGAATAATAAGAAACCCTAACAGACTCCGAACAATCCTCAATTGGGCTAACCGAACAACCCAGATAAGGGCCGAACAACCTCTAGCCCTAACCAAACAATCTAGAAAACCCTAATTAAACAGCGCCGCCACCGAATAACCAAGGGAGTGTGACCGAACAACAAACTCAGATCTGGATCTCGCTGAAACAACATCGTAATCAGCGTTTTTGGATCAAAAACGTGATTTTGATGACTTTTTGCTTGAAGATTGCCAAGAACACGAAGAACACAAGCACAAAAACACCAAATAATCGATCAAACAGTCCAAAATCCTTCAAATCTTCAAGATCCAAGCAAAGGAAAGAAAAGATTAATACCAAAAACACAAAAAACACAAGGTTTTCAAGCTGATAGCAATTGTAGGTTGCATATTCACTAGATCTTCACAAAATATCAATCAATTATTTAAGAACACAAGGAGATTAATTCCTCAATGCACTCGATCTTATTAAAATCGACTAGTACATAAGAAAAAGTTGCTTGAGCTTTGACAATGTATTGCTATGATCTCTAGAGCTCCAAACAACCAACCCTCAACAAGAGGGTACTCGACACCTACTTATACCCACGACCCCATACCGAACAACAAAGCCCCATGGGCTGAAGAACAAAGGGCCAGACCGAACAATCCAAAGGTTTTTCGGTCCCAACTGAAATACCTAAAACAACCCATATCTTTGATTTTTAACATATTTAGTCCCTATAAAATGAAAAGATTAAACCAACAAAGTTTATCCTAACAATAACCCATCACAACCCTTTCCAATTGACCATAACCCATCACAACCCTTCATACTTGAGCATAACCCATCACAACCCTTTCCAATTTACTATAACTATCACAACAGTTTCCAATTGACCATAACCCATCACAAACCTTTATACTTTACCATAACCCATCACAACCTGTTCCAAGTAACCATACCCATCGCAACGCTTTCTAATTGACCATAACCCATCGCAATCCTTTCTAGCTGACTATAACCCATCACAACCCTTTCCAATTGACCAAACCCATCACAACCCTTCATACTTGAGCATAACCCATCACAACCTCTTCCAAGTGACCATACCCCATCACAACCCTTTCCAATTGACCATAACCCATCACAACCCTTTCTAATTAACCATAACCCATCAAAACCCTTTGCAATTAACCAGAATATATCACAACCCTTTCCAGTTGACCATACCACATCACAACCCTTTCCAATTGACCATAACCCATCAGAATCCTATCCAATAGACCATAACCAATCGTAACCCTGTCCAATTTACCATAATAAATCACAAACCTTTTGAATTGACCATGACCAATCACAAACCTTTACAATTAACCATAACCCATCACAACCCTATGGAATTGAACATAACCCATCACAACCCTTTATACTTGATCATAACCCATCACAACCCTTTCCAATGGACCATAACCCATCACAACCCTTTCCAATTGACCTTAACCCATCACAATCCTTTCCAATTACCATAAATGATTACAACCCTTCATACATAACCATAACCCATCACAACCCTTTCCAATTGACCATAACCAATCACAACCCTTTATAATTAACCATAACCCATGACAACCCTTTCAATTGACGATAACCCATCACAACCCTTTCCAATTACAACAACCCATCACAACCCTTTCCAGTTGATCATAACCCATTACAACACTTCATACTTGACCATAACCCATCACAACCATTTCAAATTGACTATAACCTATCACAACCCTTTCCAATTTGATATATCCCATTGCAACCCTTTTTAACTGACCATAACCCATTACAACCCTTTCCAATTGACCATAAACAATCATAACCCTTTCTAATTGACAATACTCTAATGCCCCGTTTCTCAGTACGTATTTTTATGTATTTTTCTTATTGGTGATAATAATAATAATAATAATAATTACAATAATAATAATAACAATAATAATAATAATAAATATAATGCTAATAACTTAATTGTAATTGTTTAGGGGTGGATTATGCAATACTTGGAAACTTGAAATGTTGAATTAGATTAAGTCACCAAATAAAAATCATATCCCATAATTAAGGGACCAAACTTGCCATTCCTAGAAGTGTTACATGGGCTTTTTCTTTTTCTCTCTTGCTGTGTTTTATTGCTGTCCGATGGAAGGGAGGTCTTCGGCTCTCATAATCCAACCCAAGCTCTACTTACATGATCGAGCCCCATATTCCAGCCCTAGATCGTGATTGCTAGCTTGCCGTGAACCTCCTTCTTGCGTGTTGCTGCTGCTGTGAACACCCACTCGCACTCGGTTTCTCTTTTCTTTTTGTTGCTCCTGCCGTAGAGTTGGGAGGGAGATGTGGTTTGTGCTTGGTCCTTGTAGCCGTGGCCAAGGGATTTCTAGTTGAGAGTGATCTATTGGGTTAGGTAAGGTCTCAATCTCTTCTTCTCTTTTGGTTCTTTCCAACTAACCGAGGATCTCATCACCACCACCACAACCTATGTGGGTTTTTGTGTGTGTGTGTGTGTTTGAGATTGAAGTGCATGGTCATTCTTAGGGTTCTCATTCAGATTTGTGACCCTAGTTCAATGTTCTTAGTCCTTGTATGGAATGGTGTACGGGCTTGCTTGTTCTAGTCTACTATCACACCTCTCATGCCATCATGTAGGTTTGTGTGTGTTGTGTTATATGTCATTCATACTTTTGTATTATGCCTCAAGTTTTCTGATTTTGTGATGTCATTGGACTTAATTCAGACCCTAGAGGATCTTATTGGCTTGTCTTAATGGGTTACGTGGGTGCAACCCCTAACCATAGTATCATTTTATGTGGTTTTAGAACTTTTCTTTTTTTGGTTCAACTTGTAAAAATTGTATAAAATCGTGTGAGTCTCCATTTGACGTGTTCTCTATATATCTAGAATGGTAGCGGAATCTAGTCTTTATATCCAGCAGGCCATGGTCTGATTCGTGTTTTATGTTAGGTGAAAGTGGCAATGTTCACTGATTGGTCTAGGCTCTGTCAGATTTGGTACCCTGTCTTGTGTAATTCTCTATAAATTGTACAAACATTCTTTAAGGTCAAGACCAGCGGGAAACGTCTTTTCTATTTGTCTAGTTTATTCTTACCAAAAATAAGAATGGGTGGAGTGATCTAATCAGTCATCTTTGGGGGGTCAGGCCCTGTGACCTTGTCCTTGGGTTTAGTTTACCCATGATTTTTAGTGGATTTTATAATATTGCAAATTTTACAAATGGGTCGGAAATCAGCTTTGCTGTTGGATTCCCTTTTTGTGGTAATTGTTTTGGTTAAAGGTCTTGGGTTTTAAAGTGAGTGTCCGGGCTTACCTAAACCTAACTAAAATTATTATAAGTATCTATTTATATTATGATTAGTTAGTATACATTGTGGTAACTTAAAATACCTCATATGTGTATAAGGTGCTCGTGTGGAGCTCAGTGGAATCTTTAGAGTCGCTGTGAGGAGTTCTTCTTTTGCTTCTTCAAGGTGAGTTCATCACTACATTGTATGGAAGTTGTACATCCTTTACTGTAGCTCGTGTGTGCTGTTAGGATGTAGGCGGGTAGTATCAGGCCATAGGAAGTTCTAGTAGGTGTTTAGGTGTGGGAGTGACATCACTGAGCTGGGTCCAATCATGGTGCTGGGGGCCATGATTGAGCTGGGTGCAATGACATGTGGTGTATTATGGGTGTGCTAGGTGCAATCATTGAGCTGGGTTCCATCATGGAGTGGGGTACCATGATTGACCTGGGTGCATGAATGATTGTGCTGCGGAGTATGATCTAGATGGGTGCCAAGATCATGTTGCGTGCTGCGGTTGTATTTATGCCTTTTAGTTATGCTGTGTGCCTTGTTCCTTGTTGTGATGTGTGCCTTATTGTGTTGTGACACGCCTAGGTCGTCGTGCGGTCAAAAATAGTAAAATACCCAACACGCACTAGTATAGCGGTAGTCAGGGTCGATCCACAAGAGTTACGTGGTCAAGGTAGGCAACATATTACCAACTGCAGTGTCACTCTACAGCCAGAAGATCTAGTTTCCGACTTTTACCTAACAATCCCAAAAAAATCAACTCAAAGAAATCCAAATCAAAAATCCACTAAACTAATATCCAAACCATCAACTAATCCTAATTGCCTACTGAAATCAGAAATGAACTTCAGAAACAATCAAGAAACAATCAAACATTTAACACAATCAAACATCTAATTTCCATTCAAAAGCATAAAATACCGAAAAGAGAGCAATTACTAATAATCTAATGATTAATTAATAAAACTCAGATCCCAATGTTTCAAAACAGTAAACTAACATCCAAAACAGAAACTAAAACTCAGTATCAATGGTTGTCACACCCAAAGACACTAGCCAAATGCTACTAACTATGAAACTAACTGAAAATTAAAGAGAAAAACATAAAATACCAATTTATGGTTGCTGAAAACTGAAACTCGGAGTCATAGAAGCCTTGGGGGTCGTTCCTATGCCAGGTCTTTGCTGCATTTTTCGACCTAGAATCCTCTATTTATAGTTGCAATAATTAAGAGGCCGTGTCGCGCACAAGTGAGATCCGCAGCGCGCGTGCTGGTTTAACCCTGTTTTTTCGACATTTGAATCTTCTCCACCGCCTCATCGCTGAGTCACCGCATCGTGCCTTTGTACATTCTGCGGCACGCGTGCGAATTCGCCTGATTTGCCTTTATCTTCAAACTTCTTCCAATTTGTACGCTTTTAGTCCATGTTTACATCATTTCTTTCCAAACAAGTGCTGACACAAAAAATGAGAATACCACAATATATATTATATAAATTCACTAAGAATAGGGCTCAACAACGACTAAAATATTTGATATTACTAGGCGTTGTCAAACACCCCACACTTGTGTCTTGCTTGTCCCCAAGCAAGAGAGTTTTTAACAGATTTTAACTAAGACACAAAACAAATTTTGAATGTGTTTAATTTCAAAGCTTATTGCCTTAAGAGTTAGAGTAAAATAGTTTGTGAAAACATAATCGAAATATTCTTTGGAATTCGTGACTTTCTAGAGAACCCTTGATTACAAATTTTTGTCCACAATGAAGTGTACTTACTCATTCAGATTCTAAAGGCCATTAAAGAATTGTCCATGACTTTCGATGTTGTCCGTGTAACGAGCTTTCAGAATTACCATCCCAAACTAGACGATCTTAGGTGGTAAGGTGCATAAATGCCTCTTCGAGGCCACCCTCTTCAGACCTACCGGCTCGAACAATAAAGGCTACAGATTGACAATTCATTCCTAAATTCCAAACTTAAAACACTCCAATCTTCTAGCTCATAAAACTCAACTTATTTGACTAAACTAATAGCATGATAACAACTAAATGGTATCTCTTGAAAAATACCAATGCTATAAACAATCAGAAACTATTCGTTTCAAAATTACAATCTGTTAAAAATTTTGAAAAGGTTGCTAAAAATTTTGAAAACTACTCATTTCCAGCAAAAATTTCAAAAAACACTACTCTTTCGACAGTCCACACCCCACACTTAAAACCGTACAACGTCCTCGTTGTACAAAAATAATTTTTTCAAAACAAGGAAGAAAGAGTTAACCCTTTAGACGGTAGATCCGTTGATAGTACTTTGTTGTCACAGGTACAAAAACACGAACAAAAGTCCTCGACTCAGGATTCAGGAGTTGTAGCGCAACAGTGAAACACGCCGGTGGTCAAAGCAAGTGGAGGGGACACGGTGACCCCACACTTGCTTGAAACAACTCCTCCATTTGGTATTACATGCATTACTCACAAAAAACATTAAATGCACACAAAACAAAACAAAATATAAATAGACAAAAGATAAAGATAGTGTCATAAGTACAGTACATATATCCCAAAGAAAAATAAGAAAAGTACATCACTCGTCATCATGGCGGGTCCCAGATGGACCTGCCCCATCATCGCCTCCGGAAGGGTGAGGTGGAATGTCATCGATCTGCATCCGGAGCATGATCATCCTCTGTATCCCCTCCATCCATCGATCATGTGCCTCCCGAGCGGACTTCATTTGGCTCAAGTCCTGGATAGCCGCCAACACATCGGATAGATGTGGCTGTGGCACTGGCTCTGGTGCTGCCGGTCTCCGGCATCTCCTGCCCGGCTGGGCGTAGGCTGGCTGCGGATCCTGGGGTGCCTCGGTCGCCACCCTCACATACTGGCCTGGACGCTGCTGCTCGATCAGCCCCATGTTCTCCAGGGCTCGCACTAATGTGCGAACTGGAGGTAAAGCGATCAAGGAGGCTACGGTGGGAGCAGTGAGTATCCGATAAGAGCGGGCCAAGCTGGTGATGTACTGCCCGCCGGTCAAGGGACTGCTGGATGATGCACCCGTCGCACGAGGTGGATAGAGAGACTGCTAAGGCATACGGGAGGTGGAGGAACGTTGAGGGGTTGACGAGCATCTATAGATATGTCATGTCATCACCAGACACCTTCTCACCCGCTCCCTCTGCTGTAGAGAAGTGGTGACGATACGGTGCATGAGTCGGTGAAGCGGATTGCGGAGCTGGCTCTCTCTGGCCGACCCCGCCTCAAAGAGAACATTGGACAACGTGGCCCAAATAGTAACATTGGCATCCCTTGCGGGCTGCCGCTGAATGCACACGCGAAAGAACTGCGCGAAGTGCTGGTGCTGGAGGTCCGCCTTTGTGTAAATGCCCGTACACCTCCTGAACTCTCGAAGACTACACTCTCTGAAGACTACCCCTAATCGAAATTGAACAAATTTGGACCGGGCCTCTGATGAACCCGGTAAATAACAGACCGTGGACAGGAACTCCAGAAGAAGCTCGGTATACACGGTGTCGTCCTGGGTAGCCATAAGCATGTGCCATCCACGACATGTGAATGTGGCCTCCCCATCAACCCACGTACAGTGCAGAAATGGCTCAATCTCGGCCCTGAGCCCAGCATCTCTCAAAATATCTAGATCAATAATCGTCGCCTCGAGAACCCGACTACCTGTAAGCGCATCTCTCCTCCCAGCATACTCTACAGAACTCTCCGGTCCCTCGAGGAACTTGAGAAATGGGTGATCAAGCCTGAAAGACATCTACAAAAAATTGCAATTTTAGTCCTTTCCTTCCTCACCGCATCGCGACGCGGACCAGAACGATGGCGCGGCGCTGCGAGCGTCTGGTTGGAGTTCCAAACCCCAAATCGCGATTCAACCTGTTAAAACTCAATCCAAATGCACTACAAGGTAGCCTAAGCATCGACTAACTCATCTAGGGTCATTATTTGGCAAAATAAACACCCTACTAGTCAGCATTGTCGATTTCTAAGTTTTTGAGTTTTTGGAGAAATCAACCAATTTTTCTGCCTAATCGCTAGTTCTAGCAAGTAGAAACGAGTTAGATTGACATACCTCGATAGCGGGAATGAAATGAGCAAGAAAAAGTGTAATAAAAACTTTTGATGATCAGAGCTCTCTGAGGCGCGGTGTGGGTTGTGTGTGAATAGTGACGTAACATACCTTTTTAACGAAGGAAACCGACAAATCGATTCCCGCGACGTGGCTATGAGCAAACCGCGGCGCGCGTGTTCTCAAATCAACCCCTGCGCATCGGGTTGGTTTACGATCCCGCGGTGAGGTCTTTAAAGAATTTGATTTTCCTTCATAAGAACCCTACACTTGCCTTGGACCAATAACACCTGCAATGACGATCATATAATCTTCCTAATTACTAAGAAATATAGTACCTACTTATGAAAGATGGGTTGCCTCCCAACGAGCGCTAAGTTTAACGTCTTCAGCCAGACGTATTGTCCCTTATTCTTCACACTCTTCACTGGACATCACCTCCTTCGTTTCTGGTGCGATTTTCTGGATTACTGTTGCAATCAATGATGTGAATTCTGTCATTCTATCGCTGACCTGACTGATCCATTGCTGCTGAGCATCTAAAAGTTGGAAAACCTTGGCTTCCCTGCATCTTGCATCCATTTCGTACCATTGATGCTTGATCTCCATTAACTCCATCATATCCAGCAGCTGCACCTTATCAATTGTTGATAATGGGTGTTGTCTAGCTTCACCTAAGATCTCTTCCTTTGCACCTTCACCTGCCAGTGTCCACTGTTTAACCTTGTCCTTAGTTCCAGGTAGCATAAGAGGATTGTCATTCAAGTACTTATCATTTTTCTAGATGGCACTGATATTGGGCATCCAAACATGTTGAGTCTGCGCCTCCTCGTTCCAAAGGAGATATCCAAATCTCCCGTCTTGCAATCCATCACAGCCCCAGCTGTGGTTAGAAATGGTCGACCCAGAATCAATGCCGGTGCGTCTTCTAAGCTTTCATACTCCATTACCAAAAAGTCGACAGGATAGAAAAAGTCCCCTACCTTCACTATCACATTTGTCAATTTACCCAGGGATACTTTAGTTGATTGATCAGCCAGCTGCAACACTGTCTTGGCAGGCTCTAATTCTTCGTTCTTATACTTGTCCTACAAGTATCATGGTAATACATTAACGCTTGCTGTAAGATCCAGCAAGGTGTTCCTAATGGTCACATCCCCCACCGTGACAGTAATCAGCGATGAACCGGAGTCCCTCTCCTTTTTGGGCAATGTCCCCAATAATGCCTCACTTGCCTTCACAGTTAACCTCACCGTCTCGGCTGTAGGTGTTTTACTCTCCTTATTACTCCTGCACATCTCCTGAAGAATCCTAGTGTCTTCAGGAGCGTCATTTAATTCGTCCCACAGAGGTTAGTTGATTGAGGGTCCGTCGACTTGACGGACACTTCCTTCTTTTTACTATCTTTCTTGTCCTTCTTCCTCTATTTGATTCCAGCCACCATTGGCTGATCCTCCTTTTGGACTTCCTTGTCCTCTTGTAGTTGAGGTTCCTTCTCAATTTGTTCTTCTTCCTCTTCCTTATTCTCTTCTTCAGGTTTTACTTCTTCTTTAACCTCCTCTTCCTTCTTACTTTCACCTTCCGTTTTGATTTCCTCCTTTTCACTCTCGGCTTCACTTCCAGATTCTAGCAAATCTTCCAAGGTCACTTTCCTCCACTCAGCCTCGACGGCGTTGACATGTTCTTTCCCAGTCCATTGAGCATGGGTCGGATTGACTTCCGTGGTACTGGGCAGCTTCCCATTATCTCTCTTCCGTTGATCTTCAGCCATCTGGGCGATCTGCCTCTCCATATTAGCAATGGCTTTTGCATTGGCTTGAGATTGCTGCTGTGTCATGTTGAACATCTCATACATCTTCGCGGCTAAATCCTTCTGAGTCCCTGGGGCATTGTTGATGGAATTGTTGGGCCCCTTATTGTTGCTGTTACTATTCCCACTGGCATTGCCATTGTTATTCACCGGTTGATATTGCCTGGGTTGGTTGGATGATTGCCCTTGGTTGTTATTCTGCCTCTGGTTGTTGAAATTTTGCTGACCTTGATTGTATGGTCTATAGGGTCGTCCATTATTATATTGACCTTGACCCTGACCATAGACTTGATTCGCTTCCTGTGTCCTTGGTCCTCCTTGATTCCCACTGCTGTAGTTGTGCCTACCGTCTTCCTTGTAGAGAAATTCGCCTTAAATCCATTACTTAGCTGTTCCAAAAACTGCCAAGCCTCCTCCAGGTCTTGCATCATAATAGTGCCACTAGATGATGCGTTGATCATGGCTTGTTTGTCTCACTTGCTCCCTCAAAGAATACCTTAACCAATTGCCATTTTGGAATATCGTGATGAGGGCACGGCCTCATCAACTCCTTTAGACGATCCCAAGCTTCATGAAAAGCTTCTCCAGGCTTCAGCTGGAAATCCTGAATGGCTCTCCTGATCTTCGTCGTCTTGCTCGCCGGATAGAACTCTTGTAAGAACTTAGCTTTGAGTTGGTCCCATGTAGTTATGCTATTTGATGGAAGAGACGTGAACAAATACTTGGCTTTGTCTTTCAGAGTAAACGGGAACAATCATAATCTAAAAATGTTCTTATTCGTATTCCTAGGGGTGTTGGCGTTTGCTATCGCTATAAACTCATACAAATGATTGTATGGATCATCTTGTTTATATCCCCTAAATTCCGGTAATATTCCTAGCAACTGAGGCCTAATTTCTACTTGGGATTCTATATTTTCTAAAATTAAAATGGGCAACGAGTCATCGTACTCCCGTGGTTGGAAGTGCGATGCAACCCATTGCCCCCTCGGTTGTGCAAAATACAAAGGTTGAGCAAGATTATCGTAAAAATGATGATCATTCAATCCCTGCTGACCTTGCGATGGTTGTTGTTGCGGTGCTCTTCGCGGAGGCCCCCGACTTCGGTTACATGATTCCTGTGGTGCTGGTGGAACCCATCCTTCATCTTCATTGGCATACCTCTGCTCAGCCTCTTGATATTGGTACTGCTGCTGAGGAGGTTGCTGTTGGTATTGCTGCTGCGGTATAGTTTGGAAGGTGGCTTGCGGTTTAAAAAGTAATGGCGATGGTTATGATTGTGATAAAGGTTGTGATGAGGGTTGAGAAATGGTTATCTGCTGTCTAGATACTGGGGTGCCATCACGGGTCGGTGCTCCCCAAGACATGGCAGATGTGAAAGGGTTTGTGGATTGTGGTTGGGATAAAGGTCGAAATGGCGGAATCGATGGCGGAGTGCATGATGGTATAGGAGCAAGGGGTGAAACTGCACCACCAGTAGCACTCGTGCTCCCAATGTGAAATTCTGAAACCGGGGGAATAAATGACATCCCCGTTGCCTCACCCGAGGGTTCCTGGGCAACATTCTCTAAGCTTCTACTAACATTAATAAAACTCATTGTATTTAAACGCCTACGTGCACGGATCTTGCGCGCAGTTCGCTCAATCTCTGAGTCAAAACGCAAAGGGGATAATTGCTCACCCCGACGGGTACGTATGCACTAGTGCAACACACCCAAAAAATCAAAAGCAAAAATGCTAACCAATTGAAAATCTTAATACTAAAAAAAAAAAAGCTGAAACTAAAAGTCCTACAGACCACCTACTCTCAAGCTCACAACTCCCCGGCAGCGGCGCCCAAATTTGACACGCCTAGGTCGTCTTGCGGTCAAAAATAGTAAAATACCTAACACACACTACTATAGCAGTAGCCAGGGTCGATCCACAGGAGTTACGTGGTCAATGTAGGAAACATATTACCAACTATAGTGTCACTCTACAGCCAGAGGATCTAGTTTCCGACTTTTACCAAACAATCCCAAAAAATATCAACTCAAAGAAATCCAAATCAAACATCCACTAAACTAATATCCAAACCAACAACTAATCCTAATTGCCTACTGAAATCAGAAATGAACTTCAGAAACAATCAAGAAACAATCAAACATTCAACACAATCAAACATCCAATTTCCATTCAAAAGCATAAAATACCGAAAAGAGAGCAATTACTAATAATCAAATGATTAATTAATAAAACTCAGATCCCACTGTTTCAAAATAGTTAACTAAATCCAAAACAGAAACTAAAACTCAGTATCAATGGTTGTCACACCCAAAGACACTAGCCAAATGCTACTAACTATGAAACTAATTGAAAATTAAAGAGAAAAACATAAAATACCAATTTATGGTTGCTGAAAACTGAAACTCAGAGTCAAAGAAGCCTTGGGGGTCGTTCCTATGCCAGGTATTTGATGCATTTTTCGACCTAGAACCCTCTATTTATAGTTGCAAAAATTAAGAGGCCGCGTCGCGTACAAGTGAGATCCGCGGCATGCGTGCTGGTTTATCCCCGTTTTTTCGGCATTTGAATCTTCTCCACCGCCTCATCGCTGAGTCACAGCGTCATGCCTTTATACATTCCACGGAACGCGTGCGAATTCGCCTGATTTGCCTTTATCTTCAAACTTCTTCCAATTTGTACGCTTTTAGTCCCTGTTTACATCATTTCTTTCTAAACAAGTGCTGACACAAAAAGTGAGAATACCACAATATATATGATACAAATTCACTAAGAATAGGGATCAACAACGATGAAAATATTTGATAATACTAGGCGTTGTCATGTTTTGTGCCTATGATAGGGGTAGAGAATGTGTGATGGATATGCAGTGTATGTGTTGGATTCACTAAGCTGTGTGTTTACCCTTTTCCCTATGAAATCACTGTTTCAGGTTCTTCAGGTGTAGGTGATGGCTAGGCGTGATGCATACACACTGATGCTACTTCATTTGGATATTTATGTTTGTTGATTTGATGTCAGTTGGTTTCCACTGTTAATGATTTTGTTTCACAAAGAAATGTTTCAAAAAGAATTGAAGGATGCTTATAACTGAAATATTTATAATTAATGACAAGTTTGATTTAAATAATGTGTGTAATTAAAGTATTTATAATTATATGATGGTTTGTTTTACAAAAAATGTTTTCTTAAGATTTTTAAATTTATCATAAAAATCGGGATAATTACACATACCCCATCACAACCCTTTTCCAATTGACCAAAACCCATCACAACCCTTTTCAATTGACCATAACACAGTCCAATTGACCATAAAGCATCACAACCCTTTTGAATTGACAATAACCAATCACAAACCTTTTTAATT
Source organism: Cichorium intybus (assembly GCA_023525715.1). NCBI lineage: Eukaryota > Viridiplantae > Streptophyta > Magnoliopsida > Asterales > Asteraceae > Cichorium > Cichorium intybus. The sequence goes on along the minus strand of CM042017.1, from coordinate 63,581,259 downwards.
AACCATAACCCATCACAACCCTTTGCAATTGACCACAACCCATCAAAACCCTTCATACTTGATCATAACCCATCACAACTCTTTCCAATTGACCATAACCCATCAAAACTCTTTCCAATTGACCATAACCCATCAAAATCATTTCCAGTTGACCATAACCCATTATAACCCTTTCCACTTTACCAAAACCGATTACATCCCTTCATACATGACCCTAACCTATCACAACCCTTTCCAATTGAGCATAACCGATCACAACCATTTCCAATTAACCATAACCCATCACAACCCTTTCCAATTGACCATAACCGATCATAACCCTTTCTAATTGACCATAACCCATAACAACCCTTTCAATTGACCATAACCCATCACAACCCTTTCAATTGACCATAACCCATCACAACCCTTTCCAATTGACCATAACCATCACAACCCTCTCTAGTTGATCATAACCCATTGCAACACTGCATACTTGACCATAACCCATCACAACCATTTCCAATTGACCATAACCCATCACAACCCTTTCGAATTGACCATAACCCATCAAAACCATTTCCAGTTAACCATAACCCATCGTAACCCTTTCCAATTGACCATAACCCATCACAACCCTTCATACTTAAGCATAACCCATCAGAATCCTTTCCAATTTACTATAACAATCACAACAGTTTCCAACTGACTATAAGCCATCTCAAACCTTCATACTTGACCATAGCCCATCACAACCTATTCCAAGTGACATACCCCATCGCAACCTTTTTCAATTGACCATAATCCATCATAACCCTTTTCAATTTTACCATAACCCATTACAACCCTTTCCAATTGACCATAACCAATGACAAACCTTTACAATTTACCATAACCCGTCATAACAATATGGAATTGACCATAACCCATCACAACCCTTTAATACTTGATCATAACCCATCACAACTCTTTACAATTGACCATAACCCATCCCAACCCTTTACAATTGACCATAACCCATCACAACCCTTTCCGATTGACCATAACCAATTTCTCGGTATGCCTGTTTCTGTCGAATTAATTATTTAGCTAATAATAATAATAATAATAATAATAATCCTAAAGAAATCAAATTATAAGTTGGAGGGGGCCTAGTGTCATTTTAACAAACTTTAGATGTGAAAATAAAATGTGTTGGGTTAAATAAAAATAGGAAGCCAAAGTTAATTGACTTATCTTGCCAAAGGTTAAAAGTTGCATGTGGGTTTTTATCTCCTAAAGGTGCGACCGTTATTGATGGTTTCGGTTTAAGGCTCCTGATTTTTGCTTGGGCTAGGGAGGTCTGATCGTTCATAGCTGCATGGTATAGGAACGTACATGGATAGGTGTGGAAGGTAGTAGTAGAGCTCTTACTATCGAAAGCACAGGATCTGCGTTCGAGTCTGGAATTGGTCACGAAGAATCCAAGGAGCTGAGTGTGTGAGTGTCTTGCATAGTTAACTTAAATGATATTGTGTTGTGGTAAACCTTTATCCATTCGATTGCTGAATGGTGATTATGAGGTTTAATGACAGCGATTAGGATGCTGGTCTGGGTGCCCAGGAGTTTCGGGATCTGATGGCGACAAAGGTGTCGCGTGGGATTAGGAAGGAATCTCGGGTATCTCTATTGGGACTAGGGAGGAGCTAAGGAACGTGTTAGAATAACGTATTACTAAAATTTCAGTCGTCGGGGGAGGCAGAACCCATTGTTAGCATGTGTTGGAAATCTGATGTCGAGAGTGTATTTCGCACTAGCGTTACTTGGATGGCTAGGGCGGCGAAGGAATAGTGGGGACTTGAGTCCACATTATGTCTGCAGAGTAGGTCGAGGCATAGACCTAGGAGGATTTCGTGACATGGTTGGGAAGGAATTACGTGTCACGAATAGAGATGGAGTGGATTTCCGGCGACCTTTTGGCTTTGAAGTAGACGAGTGAGATCGTGTCTGAGATGATACAAAAATACATAGATGGCGCAAGTGAGGGAGCGGTCATGTGCTAGAAGAATGGTTCTGACATGGACTAAGAGGGCGTTTGGTTGAGCTTTAAGGCTCACGGTCGAGGAGGTACCGGTGACGGGTAAAGTGGCTAGCGGATGACAATCAACATACTATGGTTGTTGTAAATTTCTTTACATCGTCAAAACACGCATAATGAATTGGTGGTTGGATTCGATGCGAGCTGGTGGGTTGTTACCTTACATTCCCTAAAGAAGTTGAAGGAGTGGGTGGTGATAGTAAAGTGAATTTACTTAGGAGTTGTCGAGGCTTCGAGGCAAGTGTTATGTTTAATCTAAGTGGGGGAGCCAGTCAAGTCGACAAGTGTGACTATGAGAAGAGGAATTTAGCTTTTGGCACATTAGAATTGCTAGAATAGAGACACACGATGTGATTGAAAGTAAAAGAGCGTTGAGCATTGTTGCAGGAGTAGGTGGCATGTTGTTGAAGTGAGCAATAGTGGGCTCGAGATTGAACCTAAGTGGGGGAGAACTGATCATTTATGTTGAAAGAAGGTGCTTAAACGACAAGAGTGGGGTTAGACGTGTATTGTCATGTGGTGAGCAGGAGTGAGATCGCAGGGGTGTTGGAGCTATATCTTTCTTTGGTGTATTCTTCTTTGGTCACAGGAAAACATGAGCCTCAATACACCACCCCCTTCGACCATCAGGAGAGAATAAGTGCAAAATTCTATCAGTAGAGGTTGAGCGTGTGGTTTATGTTAGTGTTATGGGCGATGTTATGTAAACCAGTTGGTTGTAGCAAGGTATATGGATGCCAGACTATTGTAGGGCAATAACATTCGTATGGATATTATACCTTACTACTTGCTATTTGGGAATTAGATATCGTGCTCCTGCAGCATAGTGAAGTAATAACATACGTATCGAGTGTTTAGCAGTTGTGGTTGATGGTCAGATCGAAAAAGAAGAAAGTTGGAATAGCTAAGGTGCTACTGTGATGTACAAGATCTGATAGAATATTACCGTTGGTCAAGAATGAAGTTGGAGTAGCAAGTTCCATAAAGTAGAGTTTTGGACTTTGGGGGAAGGGGTAGCTGGGATGTTTACCTCCCATCGGCTAAGTTCGCCTTCCCTGGTTGTTGCCAACTATAGCACCGACAGGCCGATTCACGAGTAGTTGGGTGCGAGAAGAAGTGGGAACTCTATTTGTTGGGGTAAGAAGGAACTGTTTCAAATCTGAGTATCGTATGACGGTTGTGGCATATTGACCTAGGGGTGTTAGAGTGGAATTTCGGGGACAAAATTCTTATAAGTGGGGGAGAGTTGTAACACCCTGTTTCTTGGTACGCCCGTTTCTGTCGAATTAATTATTTAGCTAATAATAATAATAATAATAATCCTAAAGAAATCAAATTATAAGTTGGAGGGGGCCTAGTGTCATTTTAACAAACTTTAAAAGTGAGAATAAAATGTGTTGGTTTAAATAAAAATAGGAAGCCAAAGTTAAGGGACCTATCTTGCCAAAGGTTAAAAGTAGCATGTGGGTTTGGATGGTTTCGGTTCAAGGCCCCCGATTTTTTCTTGGGCTAGGGAGGTCTGATCGTTCATAGCTGCATGGTATAGGAACGAAACCCATTCTCAACCTTAGCAAGCCATACCCTCATTCCTTCCTCGTTTCTTTTCTGCTGCTCGTGTTCTCCTCGTGTTGTTGCTGCCACAAGTTGAGAGTGAGACCGAGAAGGTTTGCCGGGGCTGTGAAGTATGATCGAGATGAGAGAGATGAGAAGGAGGTAGGGCTGTTGTAGCTCCATAATTGCAGCAAGTAAGTGGTTGTTTTCTTTCTTTTTGCTTTAGGCATGAACACCACCACAACCACAACCCCAACGTGGGTTTGTGTGTGGGTGTTGGGTTTGCATGAAGTGCATATCATCCCCATGGCTCTCTTTCTAATCTTGAGGTCATTTTTGGATGTTCCTAAGCTTCGGGTGGGGGTTGCACTTTTCTATCCGATCACACACACATACCCATCATAGTATGTGCTTTGTTTTTGTATGTGTGGGTGTGTACGAATGGACCTTTATAAATGACTGTTGGGTGAGTTGTTGTAATAGAGGTTTATAATTTTTTGTGTATCTCTTGAAGTCCTTTCAGACCTTTTATGGTCTTAATATGGGTCTTAATGGGTTAGGGTTGAAAACCTTAACCCTAATGTGATTCTATGTGAAGTTGGAAAAATTCACTGTTTTGTTCCGTTTTGTTAAATTCATAATAAGTCGTTGGATTGTCCATTTGGATCATGCTATTTGTCCCTGGTTTTGGATTTGAGTCTAGTTTGTCCCCTTAAAAGGGTCTGAGCTTTTTCAGACCCTAAGTTGTGTGGAACTGCTTTAAAATGCTGTCAGATTTTGTCTCCTGACTTTAAAATTTCGCCATAAATTGTATAAAACTCATTTAGACATTATACGAGTGGCTCTAGTTCGGTGAATGTCTAAATATATCCTTGATTTGTGGAGGTTAAGATGGGCTTAAGTGGTCATAAACATACTTTCTGTTTTGGGGTTAAAAGTTGAATATGAATTTAATAAGTATTTTAGTTCTACAAGTATATAATTAAGATAGAGCTTAGTTATTATGCCAAATAATAACTTAATATACCTTATAGGAGTATAAGGTGTTCGGTGTGTGGGTTTGAGCTTTGTTGGATTCGCGGAGTTGCTGTACAGATTTCTGCATTGCTGATTCCAGGTGAGTTTCTCACTACATTGTGTGGATGTTATATGTGGTTTATTATAGCTTTTGTGTGCTTATATAATGTGTGTGGGTAGTACCAGGGCATTTGGATGTCTAGTGTGTGTTGATGTGTTGGTGTGTCGTTAGTATTAGATTCTAGTTAGTACTAGACGGGTCTAGGTCTAGTATGTAGATGTTATGGGTTCAACGCACTGAGCAATATAGGATGGCTCGACGAACTGAGCAACATAGGGTGGCTTGACGCACTGAGCAATATACGGTGGCTCGACGTACTAAGCAATATAGGATGGCTCGATGCACTTAGCAACATAGGGTGGCTCGACGCACTGAGCAATATAGGATGGCTCGATACACTGAGCAAGATAGGATGTCTCGACGCATTGAGCAACATAGGGTGGCTCAACGCACTGAGCAATATAGGATGGCTCGACGCACTGATTAACATAGGGTGTCTCGATGCACTGAGCAATATAGGGTGGCTCAACATACTGAGCAATATAGGATGACTCGACGTACTGAGCAATATAGGGCGGCTCGACGCACTGAGCAATATAGGGTGGCTCGACGCACTGAGCAATATAAGGATGCCCGGCAAGATGCAATGAGTGGATATGCATAGCTTGACGAACAGATGATGCACGACTCGGAGTGCTGAGCTGTGGAGTATAACTCATTGTACGGGGTAGAGTAGACTATGTGTTTATTCTACCGTGTTGTGTGGTTGTGTGCTTCCTGATAGGGGTAGGGTATGTGTAACTGATATGCCATGTATGTGTTGGAACTTACTAAGCTTTGTGCTTACCCTTTCCCTATTAAATCACAGTTTCAAGTTCTTCAGGTGTGGGTGATGGCAAGGCGTGACGTATACACACTGATGCAACTTCTTTTTAGGATTATGTTTTGAATTGATTTTATGTGGTTTTTTCTTCCGCTGCTGGTGAATTGCTTTGATATTAGAGGGTTTTGGATGATTGAAAGATCTTAGTTTTCAATATTTTAAATGATTAAATAATGTTTACATTTTGTGGTTTTATAAATGAAAAATGTATTGATTATTTAATGAAAATGTTATTTAAAATTTTTAAATTTGCTATAAAAACTAGGATGTTGCACACAAACTTTCCAATTGACCATAACCCATGACAACCCTTTCAATTGACCATAACCCATCACAACCCTTTCCAATTGACAATAACCCATCAAAACCCTTTCTAGTTGGATATATCGCATCGCAACCCTTTCTAACTGACCATAACCTGTCACAACCCTTTCCAATTGACCATAACCAATCACAACCCTTTCCAATTGACCAAAACCCATCATAACCCAGTCCAACTAACCACAAAGCTTCACAACCCTTTCGAATTGACCATGACCAATCACAAACCTTTACAGTTAACCATAACCCATCACAACCATTTACAATTGACCATAACCCATCAAAACCCTTCATACTTGATCATAACCCATCACAACTCTTTCCAATTAACCATAACCCATCACAACCCTTTCCAATTGACCATAACCCATCAAAACTCTTTCCAGTTGACCATAAGCCTTCACAATCCTTTCAACTTAACCATAACGGATTACACCCATTTCCAATTAACAATAACCCATCACAACCCTTTCCAATTAACCATAACCCATCAAAATCCTTTCCAGTTTACCATAACCCATCACAACCCTTTCCACTTGACCATAACCTTTTACAACCCTTCATACATGACCATAACCCATCACAACCCTTTCCAATTGACCATAACCGATCACAACCATTTCCAATTAACCATAACCCATCACAACCCTTTCCAATTGACCATAACCCATCATAACACTTTCCAATTGGCCATAACCCATAACAACCCTTTCAATTGACCATAACCCATCACAACCCTTACCAATTGACCATAACCCATCACAACCCTTTCCAGTTGATCATAACCCATTACATGACTTCATTCTTGACCATAACCCATAACAACCATTTCTAATTGACTATAACCTATCCCAACCCTTTCCGATTGAACATAACCCATCAGAACCCTTTACAACTGACCATAACCCATTACATCCCTTTCCAATTGACCATAACTCATCACAAACCTTTCCAGTTGACCATAACCCATCAAAACTCTTTCCATTTGACCATAAACCATGAAAAACCTTTCCAGTTGACCATAACCCATCACAACCCTTTCCACTTGACCAAAACTGATTACAACCCTTCATACATGACCATAACCCATCACAACCCTATCCATTTGACCATAACATATCACAACCCTTTCCAATTGACCATAACCTATCACAACCCTTTCCAACAAACAATAACCCATCAAAACTCTTCCCAATTAACAGTAAACCATCAAAACCCTATCCAATTGACCATAACCGATCACAACCCTTCATACTTGATCATAATCCATCACAACCCTTTCCAATTTACTACAACCGTCACAACTCTTTACAATTGACCATTACCCATCACAACCCCTCATACTTGTCCATAACCTATCACAACTTGTTCCAAGTAAACATACCCCATCACAACCCTTTCCAATTGACCATAACCCATCGAAATCCTTTCCAGTTGACTATAACCCACCACAACCCTTTCCAAGTGACCATAACCCATCACAACCCTTCATACTTGAGCATAATCCATCACAACCCTTTCCAATTTACGATAACCATCACAACACTTTCCAATAGACCATAAACCATCAGAAACCTTCATACTTGACCATAACCCATCACAACCTGTTCCAATTGACCATACCCCATTGCAACCCTTTCCAATTGATGATAACCCATCACAACCCTTTCTAATTGACCATAACCCATCACAACCCGTTGCAATTAACCATAACACATCACAACCCTTTCCAGTTGACCATACCCGATCAAAACCCTTTCCAATTGGCTATAACCCATCACAACCCTTTCCAATTGACCATAACCCATCGTAATGCTGTCTAATTGACCGTAATGAATCATAACCCTTTCGAATAGACCATGACCCATCACAACCCTATGGAATTGACCATAACCCATCACAACCCATTATACTTGATCATAACCCATCACAACTCTTTCCAATTGACCATAACGAATCACAACCCTTTCCAATTGACCATAACCAATCAAAATCATTTCCAGTTGACCATAACCCATCACAATCCCTTCCACTTGACTGTAACCGATTACAACCCTTCATACATAACCATAACCCATCACAACCCTTTCCAATTAACCATAACCAATCATAACCCTTTCTAATTGACCATAACACATGATAACCCTTTCAATTGACCATAACCCATCACAACCTTTTCCAATTGAGAATAACCCATGACAACCCTTTCCAGTTGATCATAACCCATTACAGCACTTTATACTTGACCATAACCCATCACAACCATTTCAATTTGACTATAACCTATCACAAACCTTTCCAAATGGATATATCCCATCGAAACCCTTTCTAATTGACCATAACCCATCACGACCCTTTCCAGTTGACCATAACCCATCACATTTGTTTCATTTTGACCATACCCCATTACAACCCTTCATACTTGAGCATAACCCATCATAACCCGTTCCAGTTAACCGTACCCCAACGCAACCCTTTCGAATTCACCATAACCCATCAAAACATTTTCCAATTGACCATAACCCATCGTAACTCTTCCCAGTTGAACATAGCTCATCACAACCCTTTCTAATTGACCATAACCCATCATAACCATTCATACTTGAGCATAACCCATCACAACCCTTTCCAATTTACAACAACCATCACAACCCTTTCCAATTGACCATAACCCATCACAACCCTTCATACTTGACGATAACCCATCACAACCTCTTCCAAGTGACCATACCCTATCACAACCCTTTCCAATTGATCATAACCCATCACAATCCTTTCCAGTTGACCATAACCCACAACAACCCTTTCCAGTTGACCATAACCCATCATAATCATTTCCACTTGACCATAACCGATTACAACTCTTCATACATAACCATAACTCATCACAACCCTTTCTAATTGACAATAACCTATCACAACCATTTCCAATTAACCATAATCCATTACAACCCTTTCCAAATGACCATAACCAATAACAACCATTTCTAATTGACCATAACCGATGTCAACCCTTTCAATTGACCATAACCCATCACAACCCTTTTCGATTGACAAAAACCCATCACGACCCTTTCCAGTTGATCATAACCCATTACAACACTTCATACTTCACCGTAACCCGTCACAACCATTTCAAATTGACTATAACCTATCACAACCCTTTCCAATTGGATCTATCCTATTGCAACCCTTTCTAACTGACCATAACCCATCGCAACCCATTCCGATTGACCATAACCCATCACAATCGTTTCTAGTTGACCATAACCCATTACAACACTTCATACTTGGCCATAACACATCACAACCATTTCTAATTGATCATAACCCATCACAGCCCTTTCATTTTGACCTTACCCCATTACAACCCTTCATAACCCGTTCCAGTTGACCATAACCCATCACAACTCTTCCCAATTGACCATAACCCATCATAACCCTTTTCAATTGACCATAAGCCATCATAACCCTTTATAGTTGAGCATAACCTATCAAAACCCTTTCCAATTGACAACATCCATTTTCAATTGACCATAACCCATCACACCCCTTCATACTTGACCATAACCATCACAACCCTTCATACTTGACCATAACCCATCACAACCTGTTCCAAGTGACCATCCCCCATCACTGTTGGATTAGGTGTCTAAGCCATGACTATAATTGGTATATATTTGATTGATAGTAGCAAAGTCCTTTTGGGTTGCCCTCATAGCTGGCAATTTGGCAGAATAACTTTTAGAGAGAGAAATTGATTTATTATGTGATTAATAAATCAATATAAATAATTTGTTAATATATTATGAGGATAATCTATTAATTAGAAATAGTAGTATTTAATTAATAATTAATCACAAATTAATTGGAATTAATTTCGTGATTAATTTGATTAATTAAAAGTGCAGGGGCTGAAATGTTATTGTTTAATAGTTGAGGAATAAAAAATTATAGTGTGTATATATATATATATATATATATATATATATATATATATATATATATATATATATATATATATGTATATATATATAGATAAATAAGGGTTTGAATTTAAAGATAAAATGTTTATCCGTTTTGAATTCGAATAAGGCTTATATGCTAAACCCTTGAGGCTATAAATAGGGAGCCCCAATACCCCCTAAAAGCCACGGAATTTTTAAGGGTTTCTCTCCCTCTCTCTGGTTTTTCTTGTTGCTAGCTTTGTGTGTGAACCGTTAGAGGCACGACGCTTGTGGTTGAGGTTTGGATTTTAAGTTTTTTATTTACCTATTTCCCATCAGTGGTAACAGAGCTATTTGGCTTGTTTTCTTTTTGAAATTGCTATAATTGTTAAAACTTTTTGATTTGAGGTTTATAGAAATTAAACCCTAATGGCCTTAATTTCGATTTTTAGGCTAGGGTTTCAGAAACCCTAGCCTCTCCCCTTCATTTTCGATTTTCACTAGGCTTCTTAGGGTTTTTCTGTTTTTGGTAATTATGATTAATTAATAAATGGAAAACCCTAGACCCTTTTGTGTTTTTTGAAATTAGTGGTTAAAGGATAGGATTAAATTAATTTGATTAATTTGTTGACCTTTATCTGATTTAATTTATTTAATAAATTGTTAACTAAAAGATAAACATTACATCAATTCAGGTTTAAACGTAAATTTAAATTAAAATGTTTAATTCGAAAATTTAAATAGATAAACCAAAACATTTTAAAAGGTTTAAAATACATATTATATATTATTATTAAAAGTTAATATTTATATGTATAAGAACTGGTCAGTCAAATCGCTAGTATGCCTCATTCACGAAGCTGATCTATACGGGGGTTATAAGTAAAATGCATATAAAATGACGGTTAAATGGGTGTCCACTCTCACCCATCGCTCCCTTGATTAGTGGAAGGTCGTTAGCAGAACGGATCTGATAGGACAACTTAATCTCATTAAAAGTATAATGCTATTAAAGATAGCACTAGAACCATTTTATAAAATTCCCAAATCTAGTTACTTTAGGAAAAATATGAAAGATATGCTAATCCATGAAATTGCACATTACACTTTATGAGACATTAGTGGAGCATGTGTGGTTTACCGGCACACTAATAGGGGCTCATAAAGAGTGGTAATGGATATCTCATAAATTATCATTGTTGATAGAGCGTGTGTGGTTAATCGGCACATCAATTTGAGATGATAAACGATATTGAGGTTACCAAGCACATTTGCATGGTTGTTCACATCTTCTTTGTGATCCTCGACATCACAATCAAAAATGGAAGAGCATAATCTGAGATTAAATATGCCATTGAATAGTTTCAATGAATCTCATAGATTTAGGAGTTTCAAAGAAACTGAAATTGATAAGAGTACATCTACCTTAATGACCATTCTGTTGTGATTATTGGGTAAGCATTTAAAAGGATTCAAATTAAACTAATAAATTATGATTTTATAGATGTCTAAAACCAGTGTAAACTCTCCTACTCCTCCTCCAACACCCATTTTTGAGAGCTTCAGAAAGTATCTGTTAAATATGGAAAGGCTGAATGGCCTTAACTATGTGGAATGGCTTCGCAAATGGAGAATGGTTCTTGGTTTTGTTGGCAAGCGATATCTCATTGAGTATCCACTCCCCATTCCACCGATGCATGGCATCACACAGCAGCTTGTGATGAACATGACTTCTTGATGAATTCGAAGAAGTTCGTAGCCTCATGCTAATTGACCATTGACCCCGAGTTCCGCAGGGATTTCCAATTCCTGGGGCCAAATGAGTTAGCTTGACCGGTTGAGGAAAGGTTCTGAGAACCGGTTGAAAAAGAACGAACTAGGATCTTCAAGAAGCTTGAAGTGGCAAGCTAGTAGAAGAAGTAGCGTCAGTCCGCATGTTCTTATGATTGAGGGAAACATAGGCGAACTGTATAAACTTGGTCACCCTATCAATCAGGAGTTGAGCATTAACTCGAATCGCTGACTAACCAGTACGATCTATGCATCTAGATGTACAGGAAAGGGAACCATGACAAGACTATCATGGACATGCATTCGATGTTGACTCTGTACGAGTCATTCATAGAGAAACATAGTTCCACTGATTCTACTACTTCGGGATTGAGTCCAGAAATGAGACACATCTAGAAACGATCCAGATCGTCTGAACCGGTTCTGAGATATCTCAAACTGGGAATCCATAGGGTAGGATACAGTCACAGAAAGATTGGAAGATGCTCCAACACCGAATCATTTGGCAACTCAGATATATCTAAAACTCAAAACTTCTGATCCTTAATTCCCTGATATAGGATGTGATTGTCATATTTGCTTTGTATGCATGGACTCGGTAGGATGTAGGGAATTGACGCATAGGAGCACATTTATATTGGATCACAAGCTCGTGGAGTTTTGATGTTTAGTAAGATATTTTGATATTGTTGTTAGCTTATTATATGCGTATGACACTATTATCATATAGTACATTGTTTGAGGATAAATTTGATTTAATAAAATCTTGATTTTGCTTTTCAAAACACAATTGTCTAAATTATCCTTAAAATATTGTATGAGTGTGTTAATTGCATGGATGGTAATAACTTTAATGTTGGGGCATCCAAAATGTATTGGATTTATATATTGTGTTCTTTATGATTGTTAAAGTAAGCTTTCATAAGAATCACTTCAACTAAAGGACCAAATGGACAGGACTTTGGAATCATTTGACTTCAAGTCACATGATGAAGTGAATTCTTAATAAAATTAATTGTTGCAAAAAATGTATCACGCAAAGATCAAATGAACATGATTTTGGAATCAGTTGACTTAAAGCCAAATGTTGAATACATATCTTGAACAAATTAACAAAGTCATAAATATACATGGAGATGTAAAGGACGTTAAGATTATGAGCAATGGACACATTAGTGAATTGCTCAAATCTACAAATAAAACACAATTAGTTATACTTCATAAAATTTGCCAATCAGTATGACAAATATGACTTCGCTTATTAGAATAAGCGTTTGATTGAAACCTTGAACTGTTCAAGGACTTTAAAGGAAGTATAAAGATCAACATAGTCTAAGTGAAATGCATAAACTGAGAAAATGTTTCACAGTTCATCCTCTTCCAAGAACATTAACGGTGATAATGTGTCTCAGGGAAGAATATTGAGCATTGGTCGAAACAGTTCGATCCTCGATGTATTAGATACACTTCCAATTAGTTTCGATAAATCAGATTTTAAACCAATCAGTCCGTAAAAGCATATTCTGACCACATGTTAGACTAAGTAGGTTGCACAGACACCAACTGAAGTGTAAAGTAGGGTTCATCCTTACTTGTACACTTAGAGGGTCCATGGTCATGCTGCGTTCATCCGAACCTCATAACTAGCCTGAACCTGATCAACAGTGTCGTTTCATTGGTCATCCCACCTTCTAAGGAAACAGTGGGAGTAAGATTGATCCTGAAGGAGTTCAGGGATTAGCCAAGTCAAAGAACCTCTGGTCGTCACTACGAGTTGACCAGGAATCAAATTCCTATTAAACCAGACATATTTTTCTCTTTTGGAAACCAGTAGTATTGATTACCGTCATAAGGACTTATGATCTGAGTGATATACCAATTAGTGGTAAAACACTAAAGTTGGTACGAATGTGCAATCCTACTACTTGGAAGCATTGGTCAGCCCGATTGCTACCAAATAAGAGAACCTAAAGGGCGAGACCCCTCATATGTGATTATTTGACTGATTTTACACCTGGCTAAGAGCTAGTGTGAGTAATTGAATCATCAATGTTGAGTCATAAATATAGATTGAGTCAAATATGCTGATCGGATTTGTTGCCAGATTTTATGCCTTTAATTTTGCTATCGGTTATGGAATGGGTCTGTCGTTCCATACTTAGTTTTTGTATAAATAGCATGTTCGTACCCTTATTAGGGTTAACTTTTGTAATCTTTTCTACAGCACTCATACAGAATAGTTCACATCGAATTGTTCTTGAGTTGCATATTAATCATTTGACATCAGTTCTTCATATTGTATGTTCTTGATCTTGTTTATTTATATTATTCCGCATTATTTGAATCTCGATCCAACTCTTGTGTTTCTACAAATGGTATTAGAGCAGGAGTTTGTGTCATTCACAGATCTGTTTTGATTATCTTTGTCGTTTCGATCGATTTTGGATATCAGACTTTGATCTTTACGTTCGATTCTTCTTTTGATTTGAACTTACACTTCTAATTCATACAAGTAAACAAGTTTCAATGGGTTTTGACGACTCACATACTCAGTCTTTCAATCTTTCAAGCAGCATTGGATCCACTACCAGGACTCCAATTATATTTACTCAAGAGTATGAGGTCTGGGCGTTGCATTTTGAATATTATGTTCTTTGCATTGAAGAACATGGCGCAACGATCTGGCAAGCTATTACTGAAGAAACTCATGTCCACACAGACACAAGGAGGGTTATCAAAACTCTAAAAGAATACAACAATCTGCTTGTCACTCACACAAACATTCCTCAAGACGAAAAAGATAAACTAATGTGCAACATTAAAGCATTTAGAATTATCAGGTTCGTTCTCCAAGCAGATACTCTTCGTCTGGTTAGTTCGTGCAAGACGGCTAAAGAGATTTGGGATAGACTTAAAGAATTGTATTCCGGAGATTCTGACCTTGAGCACTCAATTCAGACCACTCTTCTTTCCGATTTCGGATCATTTGCACAAGGTTCGGAAGAAACTCTAACCCAGACTTTCAATCGATACAATCATCTTCTCAGTCGATTATTAAAATACAATCTGGCTCGGACTGTTATTAAGCAAAAGCTTACCTTTCTTGATGGTCTTCGTTCCGAATGGAAGGCTATCGTATCAACCATAAAAGCGCATGAACAGTTCAAAACTTACACTTTGGCTAAAGTTGTGGGAATCCTCAAGTCCCATGAAAAGGAAGTCATTTCGGAAGCCAAAGCGACTATTGGTCTTGGTTCACTTGCACCGGTTGCTGCCGGAAAGAAATCGGCTGAAATCGATTCTGACTCAGACTTTTCCGACGATGATTTGACTAGAGAAGACAAAGCTTTGATGGTATCAAATCCCAAGAAGTTCTTCAAGAAAAACTTTTCCAAATTCAAAAACCGAAGTCGACAAGGAGGTTTCAATTCTGAAAAGACTTTGGAAGAAAGCCAGAAAAAGAAAAGTGATGAGGAGAAGAAACTCGTTGGCGACTCAGGATATGATTGCCATTATTGTAAAGGCAAGAACCACTTTGTGAAAGACTGTTTGCTCCGAAAGCAAGCTGAGAAGAAGGAGCAGGTGAAAGATGAAGCTTATTACGCAAAGAAGATTGCGGAACTGAAAAAGTATGATGTTTCATCTACCAAGGCAGCCTTCGTGGTGAAAGAGGATAGCGAGTTTGGTGCCATTGAGGTCTGGTCAACGGACTCGGAAGATGAGGATGTGAGAAATCCGATGCATGGCCGATGTCTGATGGTGAAGGCTGATCATTCCGACAGCAGAGGGTACTCTACCGACGGGTGCCAAGCCTCAGCAAGTTGTTTTGCTGCGAAACTTGTCTATGAACAAGTTGAGGAATGTGAGGCTGTGGTCAACAAGGTAAGCTCTATCCTTCAATCTTTAAATATTTGTTCTTCTAGTTATGATACTGAATTAGATGATCTTAGATTCACTGTCTCTAGTTTGAGTGATAGCTTAAAAAGAACACGTCTAAGCAATTCTAACCTAAATGATCAATTGAGCAGGGTATCGAATAAGAATGGGGAGAGACGAATGAGAATCGAGGCGTTAGATAGTGAGTTAGTTAAAGCACGAGATGATATCATTTATGTCAAAAGGGATAATCTAGTTCTTGTCAAACAGAGAAATATTTTTTGTTTAATTGCTAAGCGTCTTTCCAATAATATTACTCAATTGCATCTTGACTGTGACATAGGCAGGGGTTTACACAAAATGATTTTGCCCTTTCTTGAGTTGAAAGAGGATGAAATCGATGCAGAATGTCACAAATGTGAAACCATTGTTTCATCCGATGAGGTTTCGGAAGCTTATCGAATCGGACTTGATAAAATTGAAAGCTATATACAGTCCAAAGAACATAAAAATATGGTCAAAGAATATTTTTCAGAAAATGATCATGAGGAAATTAAAACAGCGACCTTAAAGAATTTTCACTCACTATGCTCTAAACTAAATTATGATAATACTCCCATTAATGAGAATATTTCTGATTTTGATGAAAGTGATATGAGTGAAATATCTGTTGAGGATGAAATTGACTGTTCGGAATTTGTATCCAATTCTACTGAAACTAAGAAAAACCTCATTTCTGAAAATTTAGTTGCTTTTGTGAGAATTGTTGAAAATGAAGGATCACACACTTTAAACGAACAGGCCACTGTTTTTCCAAAGATACAGACTGTACCAAATCAAGTTTTCGTTAAACCAGGCCTAAATACAAAAGATGTAACTGAACTTAAAGTCCTAGTAGATAACGATAATTCCGATGTATGTGATTCTTTCTTTTGGTCGGAACCAATTGACAACTCAGATGAGACTAAAGGTCTTTCCGAAATGACCTCGTGTAAGTCTCGTGGTAACTACATTTCTGGATCGTTGAACTGTAAAACTTCTGTCTCTCAAAATGGTTCATGGGTTACAAAGAATTTGAAATCTAATTCTTCAAACTCTAAGACGAGTACTTTCAAATCTGACTCTAATCATTGCTCAACATCTTGTATTCATAAGTCTTATGAAGAGCTGATAGCCAAAAGGAAACAAATGAATGCAAGGTACAAAAAGAATTTGAAAGAAAGAAAGCAGTTTTGGAGAAACAAAAACGACTTAAACACAACCCAGAGAGTCAATCCAATTCCAATTCCGAAATTTGAACATACTCCAAGACCAGCACCCAAAGCCTCAGTTTCAACAACAACAACAAATAATCCCACTCGTGTTCTCGGTTCAAAGGATTCAAAAGGGAAGGCAAAGCTCTATCCTGAAACCACTCAGGATCTTAAAACCAACAAGATTCACCCAACAGTTATTGTCAAACCAAAACTCTCATCTCAGTCAGTTAAAATTCCAAATCCCACTTATCTCTCTCACAATCAGAAAACCCATTATTATCAAGTTTCAACACGTTCAATCCAAAGAAATCTCGTTTTGCTAAAGAACAATGGCAATCCACAAAAATGAAAGTGTTTCGAATTGAAAATAAGAAAAATCAACCATCTGTGAGAAAATCCTTTTGGGTTGAGAGATCATGCATTTTTCCTATCTCAAGTATATTCTCACATGAGCCCACATTGGTTTGGGTTCCTAAATCTCTATAACTTGTGCAGGTTCTACGTGACGAACAGTATGATCCGGAATGGTACATTGATAGCGGCTGTTCACGTCACATGACAGGAAGGAAGGAGGAATTACGAGAATATCGTTCACTAAAGAATGGAGGAAAAGTTAGCTATGGAAACAATGCAACTGGAAACATCAAAGGCTATGGCATGATCACAAATGGTGAAATTTCGATTCGGAAAGTAGCATATGTTGAAGGACTTCAGCACAACTTGATCAGTGTTTCGCAACTAGTTGTCGGTACAGGTCTTAAAGTTTCATTTGATGAAGTTGGCTGTGAACTGGTTGAAAAGGAATCCAAGAAGATCATTTTGAAGTCAAAAAGAAAAGGAGAGATGTTTCCTTTGGACATGCGACCCATCCAAGGAAAACCTGCCATCTGCTTACTCACTAAAGCTACGAACGATGATAGTTGGCTATGGCACAGAAGGTTGTCTCACATGAACTTTCGTGATATTAATAAACTGGTACTTGGTGATCTTGTGCGAGGATTACAGCTACTCAAGTACGACAAAGACCGACTCTGTGATGCATGTGAGCTAGGAAAACAAAGTCGGAAGAGACATTCTACAATCATCAACACAAAGATCATCGAACCATTAGAACTTCTGCACATTGATCTTTGTGGTCCATCTGCCATCGAAAGCGTTGCTCACAACAAATACATTCTGGTTGTGGTAGATGATTTCTCTCGTTTCACATGGGTGTTCTTTCTCAAGCAAAAATCTGAAGCAGCGATCAACATGATTAACTTCATCAAGCAGATAGAAATTCTTCTCCGAAAGCAAGTTCGGATGATAAGAAATGATAACGGGACAAAATTCAAAAATAAAGTTCTAGATGATTTTCTTGTCAATAAGGGAATCACGCATAACTTATCTGCCCCTTACACTCCTCAACAAAATGGAGTTGTAGAACGACGAAATCGTTCTCTTTGTGAAGCCGCTCGCACAATGCTCTCTTTTGCAAAACTTCCTCTTTACTTCTGGGCCGACGCCATCGCAACTGCTTGTTACACTCAGAACCGATCAAACATCACCAAACGATTCAATCTCACTCCCTATGAAATCATCAACAAGAGAAAACCGAACGTGAAATTCTTTCATGTTTTCGGATCTAAGTGTTTCATTTTTAACTCCAAAGAAAAACAAGTTAAATGGGATGAAAAAGCTTATGAAGGTATTTTTCTGGGATACTCTCTAACCTCAAAGGCCTATCACGTTCTGAACAAAAGATCTCGGAAGATTGAAGAAACATACTACATCACCTTTGATGATAGGTACAATTCAAGAGCAAAGCACGTTAGTACAAAGACTGAAGAAATCTTTCCTGAATCCAATAAATCTACAATTCCTCTTCTGGATCTATATGAGGAATTCATGAATTTGTTCGATGAACAAGAAAACGCAAAAACAGCAGAAGCAAACGCACGAGATAACCAAGGAGATGAGTTGTTAAAGCTTATAGAAAGTACAGTCAGTGAAAAGGAAACTTCACAAGAAAATTCCACTGATGTTCCGATTCCGAACAATGATCCAACTCCCATTACTGATGCACCTATCCAGGGGGAGAACCCAACACCTATCCAGGGGGAGCGTTCAGCACCTATTCAAGGGGAGGGTATGGCTCCTGAATCCGAGTCAACCACTCTACCGGTTGAACAAGATCACTCTGATGATAGAAACGATGCAAACTTCCAGGGGGAGAATGAAGTTGAATACAATGACCTTGATACACAATCAGAGGTACAATCGGAAGCAGAAGAAATTATTCCAGAAATTAATCCTGAATATGATCCAAATTATCCTCCAATGATAAAATGAACGAGAGATCATCCAAAATCTCAAATCATCGGAGCGACTTTTGCTAGCGTTCTCACTCGAGCTCAAGCTAAAGAAAAGCAAGCCGCATTATTTTCAAAAGTGGAATTTTGCAAGGTTTATTCGTTCATCTCCAAGATTGAACCTAAAACAGTTGAAGTAGCACTTGATCATGCTGACTGGGTCCAAGCAATGCAAGATGAACTAAATGAATTTGAACGCAACAGGGTGTGGAGATTGGTTCCAACTCCGGAAAAAGCCTCTGTTCTCGGGATGAAATAGGTATTTCGAAACAAGTTAGACAAAGAAGGGAATGTCATTCGGAACAAAGCAAGACTGGTTGTTAAAGGTTACTGTCAAGAAGAAGGAATTGATTATGAAGAAACATTTGCACCAGTGGCCAGACTAGAGTCCGTTCGGATTTTTCTTGCTTATGCAGCACACAAGGGTTTCGATGTCTATCAGATGGATGTCAAGTGTGCATTTCTGAATGGAAAATTAGAAGAAACAGTCTACGTCGAACAGCCACCAGGCTTTGTGAGCAGTAAACATCCTGATCATTGCTATGTGTTAGACAAAGCTGTTTACGGCTTCAAACAAGCTCCAAGAGCTTGGTATGAAACTTTAACTCGGTTTCTCAAGCAATCCAAGTTCAAGCAAGGATCTATCGACCCAACTTTCTTTCGCAAAAAGGAAGGAAGTCACCTGATGATTGTTCAAATCTATGTTGATGACATCATTTTCGGATCTATTCACCCTAGCCTAACGGATGAATTCCAAAAACTAATGGAGACAAAATTTGAAATGAGCTCGAATGGTAAAATTAATTTCTTTCTAGGCCTTAACATCAGACAAAGCTCAGAAGGCATATTCATCAATCAGGAAGCTTATACCAAGTCTCTCTTAGAGAAATTCGGAATGAAGGGAGATTCTAAAGTCAAAGTTCCGATGGCTTTCGGAACAAAACTCACTCCTTCACTAGACAAACCTGCAGCAGATATCACTCTTTATCGTCAAATGATAGGTTCACTTCTCTATCTCACTTCAAGCAGACCCGACATTATGTTTTCTGTTTGTTACTGCACAAGATTTCAGGCGAATCCTAGAGAGCCCCATCACAATGCAGTGAAGAATATATTCCGATATCTCAAAAGAACAACCTCTCTTGGACTATGGTATCCATCTGGATCTGGCTTCCTTGTTCAAGCATTTTCTGATGCTGATCTTGGTGGTTGTGGATTGGATCGCAAAAGCACTTTAGGAGGATGTCAACTTCTCAATGGAAAAATCGTAAGCTGGCAATCAAGGAAACAGACTTGTGTGTCACTCTCAACAGCTGAAGCTGAGTACATTGCTGCTGCTTCATGTACCTCTCAGATAATATGTATTCAAAACCAACTGAGAGACTATGGAGTCAGTATGAAACGTATTCCTCTTTACTGTGATTCCGAAAGTGCGATTCGGATTTGTCACAATCCAGTGCAACACTCAAAGACTAAACATATTGCACTCAAATATCATTTTATCAAAGATCATGTTGAGGACGGCAACATTGAGATTCATTTTTTTCGCTCAAATGATCAACTAGCAGACATCTTCACAAAGGCCCTTCCTGAGCTGGCATTTAACAGAATTCTTCAAGGTCTCAGAATGATGGAAGCTAAATCCGTTCCGATATCTAACTGAGATTCCGATGGATTCCGAAATTCGGAATGCCTCGGAATAGGAATTTAGACAAGAATGATTCGGAATGCATGTATCCTTTCTGAAACTCTGTTCATGTATATTCTTTTATTATTTTTTTTAATTTTTTTTTTATTTCAGCTATTTTTTTAATCATCAAAAAAATTTTCCTTCAAAAAAATTTTTTGTGCTTCCTTTTTTTATTGGTTCTTTAAAATTTTGATTTATATTCATATGCTGAGTGTTTTATTTTCTTTTTCTTTTTTGATTTGTTCTTGTTGCCGATATCCTTGAGAATGCAGAGGCAGAATTCAAACAGAAATCCATAAACAAAAAGAAAACCACGATTTATTCAAGCTGGAGGAACACAATTCATTACATCAAAAAGGAAAAACAAAAACTACTTCAACCTACAGCTTGTAGTAGTGCCACATGGGAGGATCACCAAGATGGAAAGCCTGGTAGATGCGCAGCTCACTTTCATCAACGAAGAGGCGAGTCCCATCCGCTAGTCCCACATGGAACTGGTTGTAGGGAGTTGTACGGGTGATCACTGCCGGCCACCACCCCCTCCTGTGCCAGACCTCAACGAGGTCAAACTGTTTGTACTCCACCAAGATTCTTGGTGGGACAGGCTGCAGAAAGGGGTAGCTAGTTTGAACAGTCAATGGTCCACCACCCTCACCATCATTGAGTGTGGTCATCCTCACCTCATATTGGTGATTCCAAACTCTCATGACAACCCCGCCATAGATGCCACCTGAGTAGTCGCCTTCTTGCATCTTGACCTCGACCTTTTCAAAGCGGTTGTAGGGACGACGAGCCATTTGATATCTCTTCTGATGGTAATTCTTTTTGGGGTGTGGGTTGTTGTTACTAACAATGGTTCCTTTTTATAGGCAGAAATGACACCGGTTAAGCTTCCAATTGTGGATATTTAATTACTTTTTGAAGTAATGATGCAGCCTGCTGTCATTATTATGTATCATTAAGGCAGAGACGGATGATTAGCAACTGATTGGACGTTTTCCTTTCTTTTCGCCTGAGCATTAAATGATTTCTCATGATAGCCAATTCCTCGTCAGCACTCTTCAGCAAGAATATATTTTGTTTTTTTTTGTAACTATTTTGAATTGATGGATTTCTTCTTACCACGTTTTCTAAGTACCTAAATCGAATATCCATGATTATTGAAATATAAACCAATTTCAATATATGATTTCGGAAATTCTAGTCAAAGATCGCAACTCATATTCACCATGAGCCGCTGTGAGACTCATCACCCTCTCTTGACCTTTCTATTATTTCTCCATATTCAATACATTTCCATATACCTGTAACCCTTATGAAGGTCTTCAGCAATACCACTGAAAACTGATGGTTACAAAAATTCTGTGTTCATGATTTCGGAATTGTTCTTACCACCATTCCGAATGAAACCCAAAAATCCGAACCCACTAAGGAATTGACAAAAAACAGCCCAAACGTCCAAGGAGACTTCAGAAGCTTGTCCAGTCTTATGATTTCGAAAACGAACTCTCCGATACTCAACCCATTCCGAATTCCCCACACGACGTTCCGATTACCGAAAATCTTGAAGATGTTCCACCTACCAAGCCTTCTCCTCCTCCACTATCACCGCCTCATGACCCCACACCAAAAACCACTCCTCATTCTAGTCCACAGTCCACTCTTGAACGCTCACCACTCCGAACAACCAACACTCAAAAGTCTCCATCATTATCACCTAAACAACTTCCATTCCCGATTCCCCTCATAACAACCCCCCTACCGACGATGATGAAGAGGAAGATATACTGGTTAATGATGACCAGGATGATCTTTCAGATTTCCTTGAATCTCCATCCACTGTTAAACTCAAGACCCACAGTTCTTCTGTTCCGATGTCATCTGATCAGCTCAAGGAAATCTCTGAGAAACTGGATTTACTTCTTCAATCCAAGGTGAATCCCTTTGTCTCCGACTGGCAATCCCAGTTGGATGCTCACAAGGACTCGGTGGACACTTTAATCACTGAAAATGTCAAACTCATGCGTCAATTCACCTCCCTCATAGAGAAATCTGAAGCCCAAATGCGAGATTCTGCCACCTCTATTGGTAGACTGGAAAAAGATGTTCTCAAATTTACTCAGGATTTTCGTGACGCTCATGTCCGAAACAATGAAAATATGCAACAAGTCATCTCCAACTTTAGCAACACCATGAAGAACGAAAGAGAGGCGCTTTCTATATTACGTTCGGAATTTAAGAAAGAATATTCCGAATGGGTATCCTCTATGGATACAAGGGTTGATCAACTAAGGACAGATTTGGCCACGGAAAATTACTTGATGGATAAATTTGCCGCCAAAGAAACTAAAATCCAGCTTCTCAAATCCGATCTCCGACACAAGTCTGCCATTCTCACCTCGGCTGTTTCTCAAAACAAAGCTGTTCGAAATGGTGTATCAGAAATTGACTCTTTCCTTCATAGGATTGTTGAAGACACTGATCCAATTCTCAATCCTCAGGTGCGCAGACATCTGACCCTTAAGCTTCATCCTGTATTCAATCTTCTTGCCGCATTAAAGGGTGTTTCGGAAGGTGTTGCCTCTCCGAAACAAGGGGGAGACGAAACCAATGAAGAAAGTACGTTCAATCAAGACACTCCGAAGAAAGACAACCCGATCAAAACCTCCTTTTCTACTATCGGAAAAACCAATGAAAAAGGGGCTACACATGCCTCTCAGAACCCTGATTCCGATTGGTTCAAAAGGATGAATGCTGAAGGAGGTGTTGGTCCATCCTCTACAGATCCATCAAAAGGCAAAGGCAAGGAGATATCGGAAGAACAAGTCTCTGATCAGGACGCTGCCAAATCAACCAGGGAGAAGGAAACTGATGAAATTCTCAACCTCACTCGCAAACTTGATGCTGAGGAAGCCGCCAAAAGAGAGGCTGAGTTACTCTTGAAAACTCAAATGTCTTTATTTCCTCCCTGGCACTATAAAAGAATGACACTGGAAGCAATTACTGAGCCTGTGGAGAACTGGCTTCAACCAGTAACCTCGTATAACACAAGCAATGATGTAAACTCTCAGTTTGACTTTCCGATGACGGCGAAAGCTCTTCTGTTTCCAGGGTTTGAGGAACTCAAAGACACCCGTCTTTCTAATTCGGAAGTGAATGATTTGTTGTTCACCTTCTATTTGAAGAACGCGCGTCCTCAACATTTAACTTGGAGTTTGAAGAAGATTGTGCAACTGACTCCCCGTCTTCCTGAGGTTAATGTTCCATTCACAAACGCAAGGTTCTTGGCATTAAGAGGAGATGATAAAGAGAAGATGGAATTTTCTCTTGCTGATCTACCATTTTTGAATCCATTCGACTGGATATCTCTGTTCAATATCTTGTCGAGAGAACAAAAGTATCAACCTCTTTTTGATCATATCAAAAGAATGATTGGATACTACATTCTTGAAGTTGTGAAGTTGGATGTTGAAGTTGCTGGTGTTCTGGACAAAGTTCCTTTGACTGTGAGACGCCCTCCTCCCAAAAATCTGAGTAAGCGTAAAATCGGAAAAATTGTCAACTCAAATTGGAGTGTGGCATACAATTCAAAGGAAGGGCTTGAGAACATTAAAAGGATATTCTTTCTTTTAGACAAACATCTTCACAGAACTCCAGTGCTGGAACACATTCTTCACATCATCAACAAACTCCCATCCAACACCACTGATGATAAAACTTGCATCAACGACATGTTAAGATGGTACATTGAATTTCGAAAGAGGATCCTGGCCATCATTCTGAAGGTGTTTGATAGAAAAACAAATGTAGTAAAACCTGAAGAATGAAGACAAGTCGCATTTTTGACTCAAAGGGGGAGATTGTTGAGTCATAAATATAGATTGAGTCAAATATGCTGATCGGATTTGTTGCCAGATTTTATGCCTTTAATTTTGCTATCGATTATGGAATGGGCCTGTCCTTCCATACTTAGTCTTTGTATAAATAGCATGTTCGTACCCTTATTAGGGTTAACTTTTGTAATCTTTTCTACGGCACTCATACAGAATAGTTCACATCGAATTGTTCTTGAGTTGCATATTAATCATTTGACATCAGTTCTTCATATTGCCTGTTCTTGATCTTGTTTATTTATATTATTCCGCATTATTTGAATCTCGATCCAACTCATGTGTTTCTACAATCAATACAAGGCAACCTAGATATAAATGTACCTACATTATAAGCAAGAATCGTTGAGTGATGCAATACTCAAAGTCATGTGATTGATTTTTGAGAATGCTCTCAACAGAACCAAAACAGATCTGAAAAGATAAGTTTAGCTATAACTACACTCCGTGAGTCATAGCAGGATTGGATGATCTGAACCGCTTTCCTTAAATGGAAAACACAAGGGTTGTGTGTGAGACACAACCAAAGGGGTTTAGAACATGACAGTTCATATCCAAGCAGAAAGGTACATGGCTCCGAGATTCATCTTACGGGCACCTCGCAAGCAAGCATATTTGGATACTCAAAATATGCCAAAAAGTTTGGATTTTGTGAATAGCCTGAAGAGTCCTATGATTACGTCAGAAGGTTTAGACTTTCGATTCTTAGAATTTGGCAAGAGGTTTGGATTTTGTGAATAGTCTGAAAGACTTTCAAAACTATGTCAAAGCTAGTAGGAGTATCGTTGTCAATGTATGTCAGTTACATACTATTTCTAGGAAACGTCTCTTATCATTACAAAGTGTAATGACTTGGCATTAAGAGATGATTCGCTATGGAAGACTTAAAAGAGATACAATGTACTCATGTGGTTGCAAACATCTATTAGATAGATGAAGATTCTGCCAATATGATCTTGATAAGATTCAAGATACATAACTTCAAGAAAGAAGTTTTCTTATCATCACAAAGAGTGATAACTTGGCATGAAATATTTGAAGAAGATGCATCGC
The DNA here is from genome assembly GCA_023525715.1 of Cichorium intybus. Lineage (NCBI taxonomy): Eukaryota > Viridiplantae > Streptophyta > Magnoliopsida > Asterales > Asteraceae > Cichorium > Cichorium intybus. Next base: position 63,555,516 of record CM042017.1, on the reverse strand, counting down.
ACTCACGTAGTTAGAAGCATCTATCGGATAGATGAAATCATCAGTATAGATCCAGCCAGTATATGTTTGATCTTGATAAGATTCAAGATGCATGACTACAGAAAAGGGTTTTTCTAAAAGTCATGACACAAGGATAATGAGTAATCCTTAGATTCTTAAAAAGGTTCAGAATGGAATGAATCGGATCCCATGAGCTTCCGCAAATTGGATCGAACATTGGTGTCATGGACTTATCCTGATGACTTAATGCATAGAACATAGGAAGTTGGATTTCAGGATACCACCTGGCTTTGGATACTGGACAGATTATTTGAAAACATGTGAAAAACCATTGGGGGTGAATGTAATAATAATTGAAAGGAGTTTCAAATATGTAATTATTGACATCAATACGTGGTGCTAAGGGACTTCATGGTTAAAGAGTTTTGTTGGTATTATGATGGAGCGTGTGCGGTTTACCGGCACATCGTAACATCTCGAAATACTCTTAGGGTCCAGTAATCAGGACTAAAGACCCCGAGAACCATGATAAGTCACAGTACACATCACCATTTCAGGAATGGAGTTGGGAGATAGAAAGATAGAATGACATATTGAGATATCATCGAAAGAGTATCCGATTGGATTATCTGCAATGAAGTGTATCAATGTAAGACATTTTGGATACATAGAAAGAGTGAAAGGTCATAGACAGATATAAAACTTGAATTGAAAGTTTAAAAGAAACCAAGAAACACATAACAGTATTACGACAGATCCGACTTGGTGATTCCCTCGTGGAGACTTGGTAATAAGTAGGAGTAGCTGGCAGTCAGATTTTTATGTTTCACTTTTGCATGTTTTACTTCCTGAATAATTTGATTATTCAAAAGTCCACAGTCGCTCATACTTTTGGAAGTAATTTGTGAATTAAGACTGTCATGAATTGAATTTGTTAGTCCCGTAATACCAGATCTACTTGGTATCAATCAATCACTTGATTGTGTGGAATCCAATCAAGCAATAACAACGAAACACAAACAAGAAAGGATTACTACAAACCTTCAGTGCACTCTATTTATGATTAACAGACGGGTACATAAGGTTCTTGAAGGTCGAATGAAAAAAATTCTCTCTAACACTCTAAGCTCCTAATTCGACCAACCCTTGACAATGACGGCTATAATGACTATTAATAGCTAAGACTAAAACCTAAGCCCATTACAGCAAAGCCTACCTAAATCAGCTAAGGCCCAACCGAGAACCCATGGTGATTTAGGTCATCAACACCGAAAACCCAAGGGTTTTCCATCCAAAGCGAAAACGCCAATCAGGCCACTATTTTATATTTAAAGCCCAATTAAATGTAAAGCTTAAACCAACTAAATTATGACCAAACAATATCCTCTTGGCTTAATTCTTTCATTTATCTTCAAGCTCCATCTTGACATTGGCTTTGATTGTACACTATAGAAAATTCTAACAATCTCCCCCTACACGAGTGACGGGTGTAGATGTTAATAGCTTTCTGAACTTTGCAGAGACAACTTAATCTTTGGTATTGAACTATCTTCAGATTTATCTTTGAACGCTCATTTGGGTATAGGCTTCTTGCTTAGGTCTTAAATCAGCACATCCAGCTTTTGATTTGACTTTGATGAGCATGGAGTCTGACTCTTCACATCTTCACTTCTTGATCACATAAAGGTACAAAGTAGTAACAGAACTGTTTGAGGAGGAATTCAACGCAGCTTGTCACATGGAATTATGCTTCGCCTTTTTCTGGGGTTTAAATTATTGTGTCAAAAACTTCAAACTTCACTTCTGACTCCATCACCTGAAAGACTTCACTGGATTGTCTTTGACTTTAACCAATGCGCAATGATGACCAAAAATCATGTAGGTCACGGAGTCATAAACTCTCACGACAGTTGTTCAAGGACTCAGCCTTGGCTCAAAATGAGACTTCTCGCAGTATCTCTGTGAACCCGGAGGAACGCACTGCGATTATTTGAGTATCAGAGAACTACTCATGGCCGTTTTGATTTTGGCCCCTGCATATCATTGATCAAAGATATCAATGCAGTTGGCTCTTGGCGAGACATTCAATGGTATCCAAACTCTGCGGAGTGTACCATCCTAGTGCCAATTTTGAATCCAGTGAATTTGTTGGGGTCTCACAGCTATTGTGGCAATCAACAGCGATCATTGACCCATAGTTTCGATGTTCCATCAATGCAAGGCAAAATCACATTGAGTCACGAACATCTTCATTAGAAGAAAATTAGGGTGAATAGTGATATGAGCGTGTAATATGTCTTGGTTACTAGACATACCCATCGGCTAGACTTTCGAATTGTCACCGGTGTATGGTTTATTACACTGAGTCATCCAACTCTCGAATTAGAATACTTGTAGGTAAGAATGGTTGTTGATGCCTCACATCTACTACAGGTGTTGTAGCCGAGATCACTGGCATAGAGTTTCGAAATATCATCACCACTTGGTTTTAAATGGTAAGTCGTTTATTTCTTGCAACAAAAAGATAGAGGTGGTTGAGAATGGATTGGTGCGTGTGATAGACTACGATATGCAATCTAACCATCGGCACAGAATTTGTAACTCTCGACTTTGAGTGGTTTTACTCAAAGTGTCTAGAAGTTCATGTTGGAGAAAGACTTTGAGGTTGGTTTGAGAGAATTAGAATTTTGTAATTTTATTTTTTTTTGTTTTTTAATTCTCCCCCTAAATTTGTGCATGGAAGAGAATTAGCGGAAATAAAAACATGAACAAATTTAACTAGAAAAAATTTACAAGATATACAAAAATATGAACCTTTTCAATCATCAAAACGAATCAAATCCAGTTTGGAATGAAGTTACCTTTTCAATCTTCAACACATCGTTAGATACGAACCCCACGTTATTATTCCTTACTCCCCTCCTGCAAAGGACACATCCTCTCCATTAATGATTTGAATGTTGTGCAGTTGAGAGATGTCTCCATTCATGTGCCTGGAACAACTATTATCAACAAACCAGGGTCTGCTGATATTCCTCCATAGCTGCTCTTACACAAGATGTGGGATTAATTGGTTTTGGAACCCAATCCATCTTGAAACTGGGTTTACTGTTATCATCTACACACTCTATTCTTTCCCGTAACATGTCCTGCTTATGAAATAAGAATGAAGAATTAGCAGGATTCTGGGATGAATTAGAAACGAGGCCTTTTGGTACCCATCGTTAATTTGGTTTTTGTCTCTTGTTGTTTAACCGGATGGGTGTATCAGCACTTGAATTTGAAGCTGAACTCCCACTTGATTTGTGGTTATGTTGCCAGTGTGGACTCGAGGACGATCCTTGAGATAAGCTCGACCTTACCGATTTCTATTTGGCAGAGTCATCTCTCGAATCGGTCTTGTTGTCCTTGGGGGCCTGCTTCTTGGCGTTTGTTACATTCCAGTGACCATCTCTTGAACGTGATCTTGAGAGCTTTCTTTTGGAAGACCTTTCCTTTGGCACATTCTTCCAGCTTTGTTCGTAGTAGGGAATGTATGGACGATATAGACAATTCCTAGCGATGTGACCGGTAATCCCACATTTATGGAGACTCGGTCTTTGTCCAGCAAGAAGTTCACCTTCTTTCACAAACTTTGGTGGTTTGTATTTTCCAACATTTGAAATTTTTGATTTCAAACCATCACCACAATGTTTAGAAGGGGTACATGTGGTAGCAGTCTTGTTCTCCTTGTTTTCATCCTCCTTGTTCACTATATCTTCACATGAGGTAGAAGCATCAGTAGAATTCATTTTAATACTCTCAGTGGTGCCAGATTTATCCTTTTGAATAAAATTCGAAAGATAACATTCTTTTGATTCTTTAGTTTCCGGAGATAGAACAAAATTATTATTAAAGGGATGGGGAACAGAACTATATCCAAGTCCTTCATCGTGTTTATTAGACCACTTGGTTTGATGTTCAAATATAGATTCAACTACTTCACTTGATACATAAATTTTCTTAAAGTTGAATTCAGCATCTTGAAATTTTGATTTCAATGCATCAAGTTCAGCAGTTAATCTAGCAATGTCCTCATTCGCAAACCTAAGATGGCAACTTTTTACACTAAGTTCTTCTTGTATTTTGTGGTAATCTGATGTTCTAGCATCTAACATTTCTTGTAGAGGTTTCAGTTTCTTTTTATGTGTATAAACAAGATTTTTGAGTTCAAATATTTCTCTAACAAGATTATCATTCAATTAACGGTATTTAGCAATTTTGATTTCACAGTTCGAACAGCAAGAGTTTTCGCACGGGTCTTTTGTTTTGGAGGCCATTTAAAAGTTTGAAGTTGACCGATAAGCCTTCAAACTCCAAACTATTGATCACAAACCCCAAAAAAATTTCCACCAAAAACCTAAAATTTGACCCCCCTTTTTGACCGAAAACATAAACACCGAAATCCAAGGCTGACCAAAAACCTGAGCCGAAAACAAGCAATTTTTGCCAAAAACAGCCACCCACTACCGAAAACCAGGAAACCCTAGAAATTGACCGAAATCTTGAATTGGGTTGACCGAAATCGTAAGTAGGCTGACCGAAATTGCCAAACCCTAACCGAAAACCACTGTAGCCGCCTCTGAAATCGCTGAAGCAACCGAGAACCTTCAGATCTGGACCGAAAATGTTGAAACAGATCTGAAAACGACATTTCAAATCAAAAACGCCGTTTTTGATGGTTTTTCATTTGAAGATGCCAAGAACAACGAAGAACACCAAGAACACAGCGTCTAAAATAGCAAGAAATCTTCCAAAAATCGCCAAAAACACCGAGATCCAAGCAAAAGTTTCGAATAATTGATACCAAAACACCAAAAAATTAGATTTTTAAGGCTCTGATACCACTTGTTAGTCCCGTAATACTAGATCTACTTGGTATCAATCAATCACTTGATTGTGCAGAATCCAATCAGGCAATAAGAACGAAACACAAACAAGAACGGATTACTACAAACCATCAATGCACTCTATTAATGATTAACAAACGGGTAAATAAGGTTCTTGAAGGTCGAATGAACAAATTCGCTCTAACACTCTAATGATTAACAGGCGGGTACCCTAAGCCCATTACAGGAAAGCCTACCGAAATCAGTCGAGGCCCAACCGAGAACCCATGGTGATTTCGGTCATCACCACCGAAAACCCAAGGGTTTTCGGTCCAGACCGAAAAGGCCAATCAGGCCACTATTTTCTATTTAAAGCCCAATTAAATGTAAAGCTTAAACCAACTAAATTATGACCCAACAATCTCCCCCTTGGTTTAATGCTTTCATTTATCTTCAAACTCCATCTTGAGATTGGCTTCTGTTGTACACTGCATAAAATTCTAACAATCTCCCCCTACACGAGTGACGGGTGCAGATGTTAATAGCTTTCTGAAATTTGCAGAGACAACTTCATCTTTGGTGTTGACTTACAATGCTGGCCAGTCGAGACGAATTGATGTGTTCAATTAGAAGTCCTATGTCATCACAAATCGGAAATCGGGAAACATAGTATCAGACTGAGATTGATTATAGTCCATGTCTCAAGTCCGAATTATATATTGTAGAATTGAGGACCATATGATCACTTATCTTTGGACAGAACTGACTGGGTCAGAGTTCTGTAGCGGCTTTTGGAAGCTACAATTTGCTGGTCAATTTGAAAGTTATACTGGAAGTTATAGTCATAGACTTATCCAAGTGGGAGACATTAAAAATGGGTATACTTGTACTCCAACCACGGAAACAAGATGAATTAACAAAATAATTACACAAAAGGACCTTATAAATCCGACCAGGCATTACAAATAAAATCTAACGCGACTAAAGGACAGGCTCTAAACTTGTCCGTCTTTCTTTATCACATGCCTTCCCCTATCACATCTACAGATACCTGCAAAACAACATAACACTCAAGTGTAAGCTTATAAAGCTTAGTGAGTAAACTCCAATATAATCCCCATATGTCTCTAAATGGACATTCTCATTCTTCTCTCTTGATATTCTCATTAGCAAGTAAGCATCTTCTCATTTTAACTCAAACCTGCAATCACATTTTCTTACAACGCCAGCTAGTTATTAGTATAGATCAACTCATCAATAAGTACCACAACTAGTACTTCTCGTAAACTCAATCAGATTATCAACAGTACTCATTTTCAGAATTAGCAATACATAATATGCAATTCTGTTGGGTGTGAAATTCAATCAAAGATTAGAAATGACAAGTATTTTTAAGAATAGAATCGAGCTAAGTAATCAACATACATATGATCAATATCTCAAAGACACCACATCTCAGGTGCAAAATCTGCCAAGGAGATCAGGGATCAACTAGCAGTTAGATTTGCAGGTGACAACACTCTTCAATCAAGCGTTTTTCAAGAAGTGTTAGCAGACTTCAGAAACTTTAAACAATAAGAGAATGAAAGTTTGGAACAGGCTTATGAATGTTATAGCAAAATGGTTTATGATCTACAAAAGTACAGTGAGACTCGAAGCCAACAAGAAATCAACATTAAATTTCTCTACAATTTGAGGTCTGAATGGAGACCTATCATGTTGATGATCAAATCCTATGAAAACATCAACATTTATTCTCTAACATCTCTGTATAATCTTATCAAATCTCATGAACTTGAAATTTGTGGAAGAAGAAGTGAAAAGGATGGAACATTAGCCCTAGTGTCTAATATTGAAGAATAAGAGGATAAGGATGAGCCTGATGGTTATATGGAGGATGATAATGGTGAAACTATTTTCTTGTATGCTGCAAACAATCGTAGGTTCAGGAAACCATTTGTGAACAAATCAAACTCATGAAAAGCTTTTGTGAAATCTTTCAGCAAAAACTCTTATACTCCGAAACCCAAACTAGAGATCTACACACCAAAAGAAGAAAACACCAATTCTTCAACTCTAAAGCCTGCTGAAACAAAGACTTCGGAAGCCCTCAAGGAAAGATCTGAAGAAAAGAATATTGCTGGTGACTCTGGGTATCACTTCAATTATTGTCATGGTAAAAATCATTTCGCGAAGGATTGCATGCTTCGCAAAAGAAATGAAAAGCAGCCCCAAGTTAAAGATGAGGCCTACTATGCGAGAAAACTGGAGGAGGCAATGGAGAAAACAAAGGATCTTGCCCTGATGGCTACAAAATACAACATGGGTACATACCAAGTGTGGTCCTCTGACTCTGAAGACGAGGAAGTAAGAAAGCCAACTCACAGTGCTTTCATTTCCTATGATGCTGGTAACAGCTTCCTGAAGGGTACCTCTGAGGAGCATGAAGATGATGAAGATTTGGGTTATGAAGACTTCGGAGGTCTGGGATATGAAGACTCAAAGCTGAAGGATGTGACAGATGTAGGGGTTCCGAAGGTTTTGTCTGATGATTCTTCGGATGATGAAGAGGAAGTTTGTCTGATGGCAAAGGATTCTCGCATGACCATTCCCGAACAGGTAACAAAACTTCTTTTGTCTTTTAAAATTCCTGCATCAAAATTTTTTGCTGATATAAATGAAATAACTCGTGATCGCTCTGTGATGAACAAATTGCTAATTGATGCTAGAAATAGGGCAAAAGTCAGTGACCAGGATATTCTACATTTGAGGGGGAGAGTAGAAAGTCTGAAGCTGTACCTAGAGAAAGTCAACTTAAGAATCTCATTGTTAGAAGAGAATAGAGAGAAATATTTGAATAACAACGATGTAATTTTGAAACAATGAAACCTTTTGTGAAACTGCCAAACGTCTGTTTTCTCATGTTACTTGTATCTATCATTCAGCTGACATATGCAATTTCAACATAGACAACTACTACCTTTTCTAGAATTTAAGTTGAAAAATGTTGATAGCATCTCTTATAAATGTGAGTCGATTGTATTTGGTTCCGAAGTCACAAATCCTTCGTACATGCATGGCCTAATCTTTGTGGAAAAATTTTTGACTGCTGATAGTTTGTTAAAAACACTGCCAAAAGAAATTCCAATCTTGCAGAAAAACGTTCCTCAAATTGAGAATAAATCATAAGTTATTGTTGAGAATGAATCTGAGAATGATTCAAAAGTTTGACACGCCTAGGTCATCGTGCGGTCAAAAATAGAAAAATAAACCTAACACACACTAGTATAGCGGTAGTCAGTGTCGATCCACAGGAGTTACATGGTCAAGATAGAACGACAGTATACCAACTGTAGTGTCACTCTACAGTCAGCGGTATTGCTTCTACTTTCCCAAAAACCAACACAAAACGAATACCGAAACGAATACTAAAAAAACCAAAACAATCATTCACTAAACTAAACTACTCCAAACTATGAACTAAGATTACTTACTGATTCCAGAAGTAAATTCCAGAAAAATCAGAAGCAATGACAATCCCAAAACATCCAAACAAGCATTCAACAGTAACAATACCGAAAAAGTGCAATATAACTTGAACCGAATGATTAACTTTTAAAAACTCAGATCCAACTTGTTCCAAAACAGAAAACATAAAATTCAGAAACTAAGAACTAATGCCAATGGTTGTCACACCCAATAACACTAGCCAAACCTACCAAAGCTACTAAACTAATTGGAAATTAAATGAGAAAACATAAAATACCAATTATGGTTGCTGAAAACTGAAACTCGGAGTCAAAGAAGCCTTGGGAGTCGTTCATATGCCAGGTCTGTTGGATCAAGATTCAAACTATGCGGAATATTGAAAATAAACAAGATCAAGAAAAAGCAATATGAAGAAGTGATGTCGAATGATTTATTTGCAACTCAAGAACAATTCGATGTGAACTATTCTGTATGAGTGCCGTAGAAAAGATTACAAAAGTTAACCCTAATTAGGAAACATGCATGCTATTTATACAAAAACTAAGTATGGAAGGACAGGCCCATTCCATAACCGATAGCTAAACTAATGGCACTAAATCTGGCAAAAAATCCGATCAGCATGTTTGACTCAATCTTCATTTATGACTCAACAATCTCCCCCTTTGAGTCAAAAATGCGATAAGTCTTCATTCTTCAGCTTCTGGTTTCACAACTTTCAGCTCTTTATCAAACACTTTCGGAATCAAGAGTAGAATCATTTTCCGAAAGGCGATGTACCAGGTCAGCATACCATTGAAGCATCTTTTGTTATTCTCGGTATTTAGTTTTGTCTTGTTGACGAGATCGAGAATTTTCTTTAATGTAGGTGTTCGATAGAGATGTTTGTCTCGCAGATAGAATATCTTTTTCACCGAATCCTTTCCCTCCTTGGATGGATAAGCCACGTTCCAATCGTCCTTTTTGATCTTTCCGAAACGACGTTTGCTCAGACCAGTAGGAGGTTTTTCAGGAGAGACTTTTGGAACAGAGTCCAGGACTGCAGCCACTTCAATGTCAAGCTTCGAGATTTCAAGGATATAACCCGTGAGTAATTTCTTGATATGCTCATGAAGAATCTCATGATCTTCCCTTCTTGGAAGGATGTTAAACAGAGACACCCAATAAAAAGGATTCATGAATGGAAGATCAGCGAGGGTGAATTCATCCTTCTCATCTCTTGATCCTCTGCGAGCAAGGAAAATGGCATTTCCGAAGGGAGAAGTCACACGCGGCATTCTTGGAGTGAGCTTCACAATCTTCTTCAGGCTCCAAGACATGTATTGTGGTTTGGAATGCTTTAGGTAGAAGTTGAACAGCTTATCATTTACCACAGCCCGAGGTTCAATGTACGTTTTTAATTCATCGAAGCAACAGATTAGGAATACTCTTGCTGTCATCGGAAAATCAAATTGTGAGTCTACTTGATTTCCAACATCATAAGAGCAATTTGGCTGCAACCAGTTCTGAATGGGTTGTGTGATAGCTTCCGACTTCATGGTTTCGTAATCCCAATTCGGAAAGAGGGTTCTCCGAGCTTCCAATTCAATTGTCGCTTGTTCTTTAGCTGCATCTTCGACATCAAGCTGTTTAGAGATATGAAGAAGTTCGTCAAGTTCTTTTTCCCTTGCTGCTCTGGCCAATTGAGCAGCCTCCGACATGTCAAGATCTTCATCTACATCATCTTCACCGATCTTCTTGGTCTTGCGATTCGAAGGACTGGTAGATGTATCACCAACATTTATTGATTTAAACCAATCAGCTTTTGGTTTTAGAATGTCATCAGCAGACTCTTGAGTCCCTGGTTTCTTCACATTGGTGACTTTAGTAAGCATTGGTTTCTGGACAGGGCTTTCAGTAGCCTCCTTCTTTTCATCACCCTTGCCAGCATTATCTTCTTTATTCTCCTTCGCTTTCTCCTTGTGATCAGGCTTTTTAGACCTGTCAACTCCATCATCGGATTCATCCATTTTGGCCGTGTCTCCCCCTTGTTTCGAAACGGCAACGTCTTCCGAAACACCCTGAATCTTACTTAGCAGGAGGAAGACAGGATGGAGCTTATTCGTGATATAACCACGAAGGTAAGGAGTGAGAACAGGATCCTCTTCTTCTATTATCCTACGAATGTAGGAATCAATCTTGGCGACATAATTCCGAACTGCCTGTGATTAGGAGACAGCAGATGACAGAATCGCTGAAGTGTGCTTAAGGTCTGTTTTTACAAGTTGGATCTTTGTAGTTATGGAGGCCAAAAGATCCATTAACTCCTTTTCCGATGCCAGATCTTCCTGCAGTTTATCTACTTTGGCTTGTAGGGAAGACACTAATTCGGAATTCTCCTTTTGGAGATCGGAACGGAGTGTGGCGAGAGCCGCTTTTTCAGTCTTAAGGGTGTCAGCAAACCCTTGAATGACTTTAGTCATCATATCATTGTTAGACTGATGTCTGTCCCGAAACTCCTGTATGAATTTTAGAACATCCGTTTCCAACCTGCCGAGCTTTATGGCAGCATTATCCATATGCGTTTCCGATTTCTCCATGACCGATGAAAATTCTTTCATAATCTTGACATTCTCAGTGATTAATGTCTCGATATGATCATTATGAGTCTGTAATTGGGATTGCCAGTCGGAAGATGAAGGACCCTGGCCTGTTTGAAGAAGCTTGTCCAGTTTGGCGGACAGTTCCTGGAATTGCTCCTGAGTCATGGGAGCAGAAGGTCCAGGAGTAGTGTAATGGACATTGAAAGGGGATTCAATGTAATCAGCCAGGTCATATTGATCATCATAAAGAAAAACGTCTTCATCTTCTTGTTCGGAAGTGGTTTCTGGGATTTTTGGTGAGTGGGGATTAGAGTCGTCTTGTTGAGGGGATTTTTGTGGAGGTGATTTTGGTGGTGGAGAAGGCGGTGATGGTGATTGATGTGGTGGAGATGTATTAGGTGGAGAATGTGGTGGAGTTTTATGAGGTGGAGAATGTGGTGGAGTGGGATTGGGTGTTGGTTCAGGGGTTGGAGGTCGGTGAGTAGTTTCCTCATTATCATCCATATCATCATCAAGAGGATTGGTGATATGATGATCGTCGGAATGTTCATCTTCCGAGGGAGGGTGCATGACCATCTTCCGAAGCCTTCGGGATTTCTTTGACGGTTTTTCTGTGTCAGAAGCGACAACTTTGCCTTTTCTCTTAGTGACCTTCTTTGGATTTTCAAGCTTGTCAAAAGCTAGTTGATGCTTTTCGTCCAGATTTCGTACAGTGAAGGTTGTCGTTTTACAATAATCGACAATACATGGAACATCTTTTGGAACTCTGTCTAGCATGGCCATCGGAATGGCACCAATGAAATCAAATCCTCCGCCTTGCTAGTGGCAAAGGTCAGTATGGGAAAAGTTGAAATAACAGACATCGCAGAATCCTTCATGACATGAATATCATGCTTCTCAATTGTTCGATGAACAATGAGGGACCAAAATCGAGCACATGAGATTTCCTGATGACGGAGTTTGTAATTCATTCTTTCGACAAATTGACTCCACAGGATTGACCCATAGTCTAGATTGACAGCATTGTAAAGACCATAGAAAAAGGAGTAAAAGAGCTTACTCGCACTGTCAGTTCCCGTAGTACGTTCTGAGAAGCTTTTGAAGAGAATGGTGAAAAGAGCATTCCATTGTGGCGGTAAACCTTTCTTGGAAAACTTGGACAACTGTGTAATATCGCCTTTGTAACCCATTTGATGAAATAGACGTTGAAGGGTTACAGGTTGAAGCGTTTCAGGGTCAACTAGGTCATTCGTTTCTGTAAACCCTAGAAGTTGACTGAATCTTGATTTGGAAATTTTTGTTTTGACCGAACCCACTTCAAAAGAAACATACTCCTCCGCTTGGTTGTAGAAGGCGGTTGAGTAGGCGGCGGAGAGTAGAGAGATAGGTACCGTAGCAGATGCAGTCAGGGAGGTTGCAGTCAGGGAGGTTGCAATCGGCCGAATAGATTCACTGTAGTGAGAGGAGTTGAGATCGATAATCAAGTTTTGATTGGCTTTGATCTTCAACATCAGAGTGGAAGAAGTGTTGTCGTTTGCAGAAGACGAACCAGCAATGGGGGAGTGCGTGAGAATTTTGGAGAAGAAGAGTACTTTGAGGGTTTAGTGTTCTTGCGTGAGAGATAAAATGCGGAGAAGAGAGAGAGAAACCCAAGAAACCCTTTAAATATCTTTAGGAATACAATTGAAAAGAGGAAATCCCGCTTCGGTCGTTTCCGTTTCCCAAGAATCACGCTTTATCATCATGAATGGCCCCCAAGAGTCGCATTTCAGGCGCGTGAAAAGCGAGAAAGTAGCTACTGTTGAGATGACGTTGTAACTGCCACGTTTTGATGACCTCATTCAAAATTTCAAAATTTTGATGAGTAGAAAACGCGAGGTCATCAATCTGAATTCTTATCATAAAATCAACCAGAGTGAGAAAAATCAATAATGATTTTCATGCAAGAGTGTGCCAAAGATAAGGAAGAAAATCAAAGTTTATCTGGAAATGTGTGATGTCAGATCGACATAAAACTATATGAACCCGGGCAATGATCTCTTCCTTCGGAATCAATAGAGATTCGGAAGTGTTTTTGTGGTTTCCCATTGAATTACGATCAATTAATTGATAAGAATCATTGAAAGGTATCTTTTTAGATTTTAGCTTTATGGGGTGGGTTGAACTTTCTTTCGAATTCCGAAACGTGAGAATGTCCGAAATCGGAAGAAAGTACTTGTTTGACCAGAGTAGTCATGAGAACAAGTAAGGTAAAGGTGGTTTTATCTGACTTAGGAAAAATTTTGAAATCTCAAAAAAAAAATAAAAACTGGATCTCTTGGGTTAGAAATTACTTGGAGGAAGTAGATTTCACAAAGATCACACAGACAAAATATTGAGATTTCCTTTGAAGCTTTCGTCAATTCCTCAGGGTAATTGGATTGTTGGGTTTCATTCGAAACTGTGGTAGAAACAGTTCCGAAATCATGAACACAGATCTTGTGTAACCATCGGTTTTCAGTGGTAATGCTGAAAGCCTTCATAAGGGTTACAGTTATATGGAAATGTATTAAGTGTGGAGAAGTAATAGGAGGGTCGAGAGAGGTTGTTTGAGTCTCACAGCTTCTCGTGGTGAAAATGAGTTGCGATATTTGACTAGACTTTCCGAAATCATATATTGAAATTGGTTGTTATTTCAATAATCATAGATATTCATTAGATAGTTAGACAGGTGGAAAGAGAGAAGAATTTACTGAGAAATGCCGCTGACGAATGCTGTCATCATGAGAACTCATTAAATGCTCAGGCGAAAGGAGTGAGAAACGTCCAATCAGATGCTAATCAGCCGTCTCTACTTTGATGACACGTAATAATTACAGCAAACTTGCATCATTACTCCCAAAAAGTAATTTAATATCCACTATTGAGAAGTCTAATCGGTGTCCTGTTTGTCTATAAAAGGAAAATGTTGTTAGCAGAAACAACACACACTCAAAAGAGATTACCTTCAGACGATTCTTCAAATGGCACAACGTCCCTACAACCGTGGTGACAAGGTCGAGGTGAAGATGCAAGATGGTGAGTACGCCAGTGGTACTTATGGTGGGGTTATCATGGTGACTTGGAACCACTGGTATGAGGTGAAGATGACCACCCTCAAGGATAGCGATGGAGGTGGCCCACTGACGATCCAGACCAGCTATCCCTACCTGCAGCCTGTCCCACCAAGAGTCTTGGTGGAGTACAAACAGTTTGACCTCGTCGAGGTTTGGCACACGCAGGGATGGTGGCCGGCGGTGATCATCCGTACAACTCCACACAACCAGTTCTTGGTGGGACTGGTTGATGAGAGTCGCCTCTTCGTGGATGAGTGTGAGATGTGGATCCATCAAGCCTTCCACCTTGGGGATCCTCCCATGTGGCACTACTATAAACTCTAGGAAGAAGTAGATTTTGTTTTGTCTTTTGATGTATCAATCTGTCTTCCTATGGAATATATAAAAAAAAATTGTGCCTTTCGTTTGTTTATCAGATCTCCTGTGTCTCTGCAATCTTAAAAAATTATATAAAATAAAGTAAGGTAAAAAAATATAGAAAATATTTTTGATATTTTTGTAAAGAAAAAAAATTATATTTTTGATGTTTTGTTAAAAAAAATTAAAAGTGAAGTAAGGTAAACAGATAAAAACAAAAAAAAATTTACAAAGGGTACATGCGTTTCGAATCTTGCTTGTGTAAAGTCCAATTCCGAGGCATTCTGAATTTCGGAATCAGTCGGAAGGTTGGTTGGATTTTGGAACGAGTTCAACTTCCATCATTCCAAGGCCTTGAAGAATTATGTTAAATGATATCTCTGGAAGTGCCTTAGTAAAAATGTCTGCCAGTTGATCATTTGAACGAACAAAATGAATCTCGATGTTGCCATCTTCAACATCATCTTTGATAAAGTGGTATCTGAGTGCAATATGTTTTGTCTTTGAGTGTTGAACTGGATTGTGACAGATTCGAATTGCACTTTCGGAATCGCAGTAAAGTGGAATACGTTTCATACTGACTCCGTAGTCTCTCAGTTGGTTTTGAATCCATATTATCTGAGAGGTGCATGAAGCAGCAGCAATGTACTCAGCTTCAGCTGTTGAGAGTGACATACAAGTTTGTTTCCTTGATTGCCAGCTGACGAGTTTTCCATCAAGTAGTTGACATCCTCCTGAAGTGCTTTTGCGATCCAATCCGCAACCACCAAGATCTGCATCGGAAAATGCTTGAACAAAGAACCTAGATCCTGACGGATACCACAAACCAAGTGAAGTTGTTCTTTTGAGATATCGGAATATGTTCTTCACAACACTGTGATGTGGCTCTCTAGGATTAGCCTGAAATCTAGCACAGTAACATACAGCAAACATAATGTCAGGTCTACTTGAAGTAAGGTAGAGAAGTGAACCTATCATTTGACGGTAGAGAGTGATATCTGCTGCAGGTTTGTCGAGTGATGGAGTGAGTTTAGTTCTGAATGCCATCGGAACTTTGACTTTGGAATCTCCTTTCATTCCGAACTTCTCCAAGAGAGACTTGGTGTAAGCCTCTTGATTGATGAAAATGCCTTCTGAACTTTGTCTGATATTAAGGCCAAGGAAGAAGTTGATTTTACCCATGGAGCTCATTTCAAATTTTGTCTCCATCAGTTTTCGGAATTCAGCTGTTAGGCTTGGATGCGTGGATCCGAAAATGATATCATCGACATAGATTTGAACAATCATCAGATGACTTCCTTCCTTTTTGCGAAAGAAGGTTGGATCAACAGAGCCTTGCTTGAACTTAGATTGCTTGAGAAAACGAGTCAGAGTTTCATACCATGCTCTTGGAGCTTGCTTCAGACCATAAACAGCCTTATCTAACACATAGCAATGATCGGGATGTGCGGTGCTCACAAATCCTGGTGGCTGTTCAACGTAGACTGTTTCTTCTAATTCTCCATTTAGAAATGCACACTTGACATCCATTTGATAGACATCAAAACCCTTATGTGCTACATATGCAAGAAATATCCGAACTGACTCTAGTCTAGCAACTGGAGCAAACGTTTCTTCATAATCAATTCCTTCTTCTTGGCAATAGCCTTTGACAACCAGTCGAGCCTTATTCCGAATAACATTGCCTTCCTTATCTACTTTGTTTTGGAATACCCACTTCATTCCGAGAATAGATCCCTTTTTCGGAGTCGGAACTAATATCCAAACTTTGTTGCGTTCAAATTCATTTAGCTCATCTTGCATTGCTTCTACCCAGTCTGCATGATCGAGTGCAACTTTGACTGTTTTAGGTTCGATCTTGGAGATGAACGAGTGAAACATGCAAAATTCCACCTTTGAGAATAATGCAGCTTGTTTTTCTTTGAATTGAGCTCGAGTGAGAACGCCAACAGATGTTTCTCCGATGATTTGAGATTTAGGATGATCTTTCGTCCATTTTAGCATTGGAGGATAATTCGGATCATATTCAGGATTGATCTCTCGAATAATTTCTTCTGTTTCCGATTGTACCTCTGACTGAGTGTCAAGGTCATTGTTTTCAATCTCATTCTCCCCCTGGAAGTTTGCATCGTTTCCTGTATGAACAAGATCAGAGTTGCTTTCTTCAATGGAAGGTATGCTTGTCTTTGAGTTAGAAGAAGCATCCTTCTCCTGAAAAGATGCCGAATTCTCCCCCTGGATAGGTGCAGAACTCTCCCCCTGGACAGGTGCATCGGAAATCGGAGTTGGAGTGGGAGCATCAAAATTGGGAGCACAATTCGGGATCGGAACATCTATCGAGTCGTCAGGTAAAGAGTCATTTTCACCGATGGCACTGTCTATTATTTTTAACAGTTCATCCCCTTGGTTGTCTCTTGCTTTAGCTTCTGCTGACTTTGCGTTTTCCGGTTCATCAAACAAATTCATGAATTCCTCATATAGATCCATAAGAGGAAGGGTCGTTCGATTTGAGTCTGTAAAGATTTCTTGATTCTTCATTGTAGGTTGTTTTGCTCTTGAAAGGTAGCTGTCATCGAAGGTGATGTAGTACGATTCTTCAATTTTCCGAGAACGTTTGTTCAAAACACGATAGGCCTTTGAAGTAAGAGAGTACCCAAGAAAAACACCCTCATCAGCCTTTTCATCCCATTTAACTCGTTTTTCTTTTGAGTTGAAAATGAAACACTTAGATCCAAAAACATGAAAGAATTTCACGTTCGGTTTTCTTTTGTTGATTATTTCATAGAGAGTGAGGTGAAATCGTTTGTTGATGTTGGAACGGTTCTGGGTGAAACATGCAGTTGCGATGGCATCGGCCCAAAAGTATAGAGGAAGTTTCGCAAAGGAAAGCATGGTACGAGCTCCCTCGTAAAGAGAACGATTGCGTCTTTCTACCACTCCATTTTGTTGAGGAGTATAAGGGGCAGAGAAATTATGCGAAATTCCTTCATTGACTAGAAAGTCATCCAGAACTTTATTTTTGAATTCGGTACCATTATCACTTCTTATCATTCGAACTTGCTTTCGGAGAAGAACTTCTATTTGTTTGATGAAGTTGATCATGTTTAAGGCTGCTTCAGACCTTTGCTTGAGAAAGAATACCCATGTAAAACGAGAGAAATCATCTACCACAACCAGAATGTACTTGTTGTGAGCAACGCTTTCGATGACAGACGGACCACAGAGATCAATATGCAGAAGTTCCAAAGGTTCGATGATCTTGGTGTTGACGATTGTAGAATGACTCTTACGACTTTGTTTTCCTAGCTCACACGCATCACACAAACGGTCTTTATCATACTTAAGGAGCGGTAATCCTCGCACAAGATCACCAAGTACCAGTTTGTTAATATCACGAAAGTTCATGTGTGATAAGCGCCTATGCCATAGCCAACTATCATCGGTCGCAGCTTTTGTGAGTAAGCAAATGGCCGGTTTTCCTTGAATGGGTTTCATGTCCAAAGGAAACATTTCTCCTTTACGTTTCGATTTTAGAACAACCCTTTTGGATTCCTTTTCAACCAGTTCGGAACCATCTTCATCAAAGGAGACTTTAAGACCAGTTCCAACAACCAGTTGCGAAACACTGATTAGGTTGTGCTAAAGTCCTTCAACATATGCCACTTTTCGGATGGAAATTTCACTATTTGTGATCATGCCATAGCCTTTGATTTTCCCAGTCGCATTGTTTCCATAGCTTACCTTTCCTCCATTCGTTAGAGATCGATATTCTCGTAATTCTTCCTTCCTTCCTGTCATGTGACGTGAACAGCCGCTATCGATATACCATTCTGGATCATACTGTTCATCACGAAGTACCTGCACAGTTTAGAGAGATTTAGGAACCCAAACCAATGTGGGCCCATGTGAGAATTTACGAGAGATAGGAAAAATGGATGATCTTTCAACCCAAAAAGATTTTCTCACAGAAGGTTGATTTTTCTTATTCTCAATTCGGAACACTTTCATTTTTGTGGATTGCCATTGTTCGTTAGCAAAACGATATTTCGTGTGAGTGAATGTGTTGGATACTTGATAATAATGGGTTTTCTGACTGCGAGAGTAATAAGTGGGATTTGGAAATTTTATTGACTGAGATGTGGAGATTGGTTTCGAAATAACTGTTGGGTGACTCTTGTTGGTTTTGTGATTCTAGCTGATTTCTGGTTCAGGATAAAGCTTGGCTTTCCCATTTGGATCATTTGGGTTGAGAACATGAGTGGGATTCTTTGTTTTTGTTGAAGCTGAGGCTTTAGGTGTTGGTTTTAGAGTATGCTCAAATTTCGGAATAGGAATTGGATTGACTTTTTGGGTTAGGGTGAAGTCGTTTTTGTTTCTCCAAAATTGTTTTCTTTCTTTTAAATTCTTTTTATACCTGGCGTTCATTTGTTTCCTTTTGGCTATTAGCTCTTCGGGAGACTTATGAATACAATATGTGGTGCAGTGGTTAGAGTCAGATTTGAAGGTACTTGTCTTAGAGTTTGAAGAATCGAATTTCAAACTCTTTGTACCCCATGAACCATTTTGCGAAACAGAATTTTTACAATTCAATGATCCAGAAATGTAGTTGCCGCGAGACATCCACGAGGTCATTTCGGAAAGACCTTTGGTCTCATCCGACTTGTCAATCGGTTCCGACCAAAAGAAGGAATCACAGACATCGGAATTATCATTATCGACTAGGACTTTAAGTTCAGTTACATCCTTTGAATTCAGGCTTGGTTTAATAAAAACTTGATTTGGTACTGTCTGAATTTTTGGAAAAACAGTGGCCTGTTCGTTTAAAGTGTGTGATCCTTTATTTTCAACAATTCTCGCAAAGGCAACTGAATTTTCAGAAATGAGATTTTTCTTAGTATCAATGGAATTGTTTATGAATTCCGAACAGTCAATTTCATCCTCAACCGATATCTCACTCATTTCACTTTCATTAAAATCAGAAATATTCTCATTAATGGGAGTTTTATCAGAATTTAATTTAGAGCATAGTGAGTGAAAATTTTTCAAGGTTGCTCTTTTAATTTCCTCATGATCATTTTCTGAAAAATATTCTTTAACCATATTTTTATGTTCTTTGGACTGAATATAACTTTCAATTTTATCAAGTCCGATTCGATAAGCTTCCGAAACCTCATCAGATGAAACAATGGTTTCACACCTGTAGCATTCAGCATCGATTTCATCATCTTTCAATTCAAGAAAGGGCAAAATCATTTTGCGTAAACCCTTGCCTATATCACAGTCAATATGCAATTGAGTAATATTATTGTAAAGTAGCTTTGCAATTAAACAAAAAATATTTCTCTGTTTGACAAGAACTAAATTATCCCTTTTGACATAAATGATATCATCTCGTGCTCTAACTAACTCACTATCCAACACCTCGATTCTCATTCGCCTCTCCTCATTCTTATTCGATACCCTGCTCAATTGATCATTTAGGTTAGAATTGCTTAGACGAGTTCTTTTTAAGCTATCACTCAAACTAGAGACAGTGAATCTAAGATCATCTAATTCAGTATCATAACTGGAAGAGTAGATATTTAAAGATTTAAGGATAGAGCATACCTTGTTGACCACAGCCTCACATTCCTCTACCTGTTCCGAAACAGGTTTCGCAGTAAAACAACTTGCTGAGGTTTGGCACCCATCGGTAGAGTACCCCCTGCTGTCGAAATGATCAGCCTTCACCATCAAACATCGGCCATGTGTTGGATTTCTCACCTCCTCATCTTCTGAGTCCGTTGACCAGACCTCGACTGCACCAAACTCGCTATCCTCCTTTACCACAAAGGATGCTTTGGCAGTTGAAGCATCATTCTTTTTCAGTTCCGCGATATTCTTTGCATAATAAGCTTCATCCTTTACCTGCTCCTTCTTCTCAGTTTGCTTTCGGAGCAAGCATTCTTTCACAAAATGGTTCTTACCTTTGCAATAATGACAATCGTAACCTGAGTCACCAACGAGTTTCTTCTCATCATCACATTTCTTTTTCTGGCTTTCCTCTAATGACTTTTCAGAATTGAAACCCCCTTGTCGACTTCTGTTTTTGTATTTGGAGAAGTTTTTCTTAAAGAACTTCTTGGGATTTGATACCATTAAGACTTTGTCTTCTCTGGTCAGATCATCGTCGGAGAAATCTGAATCAGAATCGATTTTAGCTGATTTCTTCCCAGCAGCAACCAATGCAAGTGAACCAAGACCGCTAGTCGCTTTGGCTTCCGATATTACTTCCTTTTCATGGGACTTGAGAATTCCCACAACTTTAGCCAGAGAGTAGGTTTTCAACTGTTCATGAGCTTTTATGGTTGATACTATAGCCTTCCATTCGGAACGAAGACCGTCAAGAAAAGTGACCTTTTGCTCAATTACAGTCCGAGCCAGGTTGTATTTTAACAATCTACTGAGAATATGATTGTATCGATTGAACGTTTGGGTGAGAGTTTCTTCCGGACCTTGTACAAACAATCCGAAATCCGAAAGAAGAGTAGTTTGAATTGAATGTTCAAGGTCAGCATCTCCTGAGTACAATTCTTTGAGCCTATCCCAATTTTCTTTTGCCGTCTCACAGGAACTAACCAGACGAAGAGTGTCTGCTTGGAGAGCGAATCTAATAATTCTGAATGCTTTAATGTTGCACATCAGTTTATCCTTCTCGTCTTGAGGAATGTCTTGGTGAGCAACAAGTAGATTGTTGTATTCTTTTAGGGGTTTGATAACCCTTCTTGTGGCCGTATGAGCAAAAGTTTCTTCTGTAATGGCTTGCCAGATGGTTGCTCCATGTTCTTCAATGCCAAGAACATAATCTTCAAAGTGCAGTGCCCAAACCTCATATTCTTGTGTAAAGAGGATTGGGGTTCTAGTGGTGGATCCAATGCTGCTAGACAGATTGAATGACTGAGTATGAGAGTCGTCAAAAGCCATTGAAACTTGTTTATCGTTTGAATCGAAAGTGTAAAGATGAATCAAGAGAAAAATCTCACGTAAACAAGATCAAAGTCTGATATCCAGAAATCGATTAAAACAATGAGGATATTCAAGAACAGATTAGTGAATAACACTAACTCATGCTCTGATACCAATTGTTGGATCAAGATTCAAACTATACGGAATATTGAAAATAAACAAGATCAAGAACAAGCAATATGAAGAAGTGATGTCGAATGATTTATTTGCAACTCAAGAACAATTCGATGTGAACTATTCTGTATGAGTGCCGTAGAAAAGATTACAAAAGTTAACCCTAATTAGGGTACGTGCATGTTATTTATACAAAAACTAAGTATGGAAGGACAGGCCTATTCCATAACCGACAGCTAAACTAATGGCACTAAATCTGGCAAAAAATCTGATCAGCATCTTTGACTCAATCTTCATTTATGACTCAACAAGATCTTTGCTGCATTTTTTGACCTAGAACCCTCTATTTATAGTTGTGAAAAATAAAGGGCCGCGTCACGCGCACTTGGTTTCCGCGTCGCGCGTGCTGGTTTATCCCCATTTTCTCGGAATTTGAATCTTCTCGACTACCTCATTGCTGACTCAGCGCATCACGCCCTTCACATATCCACGGCGCGTGTGCAAATTCGACAGTTTGTCTTTATCTTCAAACTTCTTCCATTTTGTACGCATTTAGTCCCTGTTTACATCATTTCTTTCCAAACAAGCACTGACACAAAAAGTGAGAATACCACAACATATGTGATATAAATTCACCAAGAATATGGCTCAACAACGACTAACATACTTGATATTATTAGGCGTTGTCAAACACCCCGCACTTGTGCCTTGCTTGTCCCCAAGCAAGAGAGTTTTTAACAAATTATATTAAAGACTCAAACAATTTTTGAATGTGTTTAATTTCAAAGCTTATTGTCCATGAGTTAGAATGAAATAGTTTGTGAAAACATACTCAGAATACTCTTTGGAATTCATGACTTTCTAAAGAACCCTTGAATAACAATTTTCTGTCCACAATGAAGTGTACATACTCATTCAGATTCTAAAGGTCATTAAAGAACTGTCCATGACTTTCGATGTTGTCCGTGTAACGAGCTTTCAGAAATACCATCCCAAACCAGACGATCTTAGGTGGCAAGGTGCATAAGCCCCACCCATTTTAGACCTACCGGCTCGAACAATAAAGGCCACTGATTGACAGTACATTCCTAAATTCCAATCCTAAAATATTCCAATCTTCTAACTCTTAAAACTCAACTTATTTGACTAAACTTATAGCATGATAACAACTACATAGTATTACTTGGAAAATACCAATGCTATAAACATTCAGAAAGTATTCGTTTCAAAATTATAACCTATTAAGAAAATTTTGAAGAATTGCTAAAATTTTTTGAAACTGACTCATTTCCCGCAAAAATTTCAAAAATACTCTTTCGACCGTCCACACCCCACACTTAAAACCGTACAACGTCCCCGCTGTACATAAAAACTATTTCTAAAATAGAGAGAAAGAGTTACCCTTTTTGGAACAGTGAATTGCTCGATTGTCGGGACCATTTGTAGCAGAGTTGATTGTTCACGTCATTCACGATGAAATCTACGAGTCGGGGCGCAGCAGTAAACACGCCGGCATAACACGAGTGTAGGGGTATGGTGACCCCACACTTGCGTTATGAAACTCCATCAGTTGGTGCGGCAATCATGATTTGGCAAGATGCTAACAAACATATTAAAAATAAAAGTTCCAAAACACAAAAGAAGATTATATATTGCGAGTTGCTGTCCTTGCTGATTCCCCGTCTACGCGACGCGAGAGTGTCAAGGTCGCGACGTGTAGACGCGATGAAAGCCGGTGTCTGTCGATCAAGGTTGAAGATCCGCGGCGACATATGAAGATGTCCGCGTTGCGAGTATGCATGAAAAATCCCCAGTGCATCGTATCACTCCTCGGTCCGCGTCGCGGTTTGATAGTGTTGGCGACGCGACTTTCGAATTTTTCTTTCTTTTCTATTCTACTTATTCATCCCCACCCCTCACTTAGGACATACAATATCATACTTAACAATAATCATCCTCAATGATATTTTGACCAAAAAATAAAAAAATAAAAGAAAATACTTATCGAAAATCGGGTTGCCTCCCGAAAACGCTTCTTTGTTCGGTCTTTTAGCTGGACCGTCTTTCTATGGCTACGGTGGGTCGTATGCCATTTGACTCCACTGATTTCTAGTCACCACCGTCCCTTCGTTGATTTCATACTCCAATTTCCCCGGGTCAAATGGTTTACCGGTTCTGCTGTTGCTGCCCCGTTGCCGTTTTCTGATTATGTCGCACGAATGCTTAGAAGTGGCTTTAAACCTCCAAGCTCGGTCCTTCCTTCGGTGTCTTTTCAATATCACCGGCTTGACTTTGAGCGCGACCAATGCCGCTCCCAGTAATTGTTTTGCGCCTCGTTTGCTGCTTGCGTATTGCGTGTCGTCTGCACGTTGAGATTTTTGCCTGCAGTGCCAATAAAAATTTTCCAATCGAATGGGATCGGAGGGCATAATATTGATATGCCCCCGTATATCCTCATCGATGGTATTGATCACATCTAATTTTCCATTCATCAATGGGTCATGAGTGGCGCCAAAATTGTGTTTATTATTTTCGAAGACCACATCATTGTCATCATCTTCTTGGTCATCGTCCAACAGGTGGATCAGCACCAAGAGTGAGCGACTGGTTTTATCTGGTGATGGTATAGATTATACCATCACCAGATCATTACTTTCAAAATGTTTAAAATTTTCAAAAATTGTTGGGTCAAGGGTGGTATTGTCATCTACGCCCGCTTCCTCGACAACCGTTTCGATCACGTTGTCTGGTGATGGTATGGATTGACTCATCACCAGATCTTGAATTTCAAAAGCGTCAACAATTTCAATAATTTCAGGAGTTGTTGGGTGGGGGTTTGTATTGTCACTTACAGCCCCCTCCTCAACTTCCTTTTCAACCAAATGATATGGGGATGGTATGGATTCACTCATTACTAGAGCAAGATTATCAATATTATCATTAAAAACCTCAACAGTTGTTGAGTCAGGGGTAGTATTGTAACCTACAACTTCTTCCTCAACAACCTTTTCGACCATCTCGATGGTCTCTTGAATTTCCCAAGGTGTATGACCTTCCATCACATGTTCGGGTGATGCAGGTTCACACACAACATTATTGGTACAAAAATTACTCGCCTCAGTTTCTAGCGAGTATGGCGGAAATCCCAAATTTTGGTCGTTCATAAAACACGACTCAGCACAATTACCTTGATGGTTGCTATTGTATTGATGGTTGTAGTTACCATTGTAATTCTTCCCTCCTTGATTATTAGGCATATATGGCCGTCCGTTGTTGTTGTGGTATTGCACTTGACTATACGATTGACTAACCTCTTGTGGTCTTTGATTTTATTGACCGTGCTGCTGTTGATTTGGTGGTCCTTGCTGCACGGTGGCCAATACTGTATCAAGCTTCTTGCTAAGGGCACCGATCTCATTCTTCACCTCCTTCTTCCAGTTGTTATCGACATCTACTTCTACTGCCGATGAGGTGTTGTTTGTCTTCCTTGCTGAATGATTGAACTTGGATCCATTGCTGAGTTGCTCTAAGAACCTCCATGCCGTCTCGCTATCTTGCAGCATAATTGCCCCTCCAAATGATGCATCAATCATGGCCTGGCTCATACCGTCGAAGTCGTAGAATATCGTGACCAACTGCCATCGTGGAAACTCGTGGTGTGGACATGAGTGCAACAGCTCATTCAATCTCTCGAAAGCATCATGGAATGCTTCCTCGGGTTTTAGCTGAAATTCCTGTATATCTCTTCTTACTTCTGTTGTCTTGTTTAGGGGATAAAACTCCTGCAAGAACATTGTCCTCAACTGCTCCCATGTGGTGATACTGTTGGCCGGCAGCGACATGAACCAATACTGATCCTTGTCCTTGAGTGTGAATGGAAACAACTTAAGCCTAAAGATATTCCTATCAGCATTTCTTGGTATGTTCACATTGGCTATATCTAAGAACTCGTGAAGATGATTATAAAGATTATCCTGCGTATGACCCCTAAATTTAGGCAACACACCTAACAACTCTGGCCCTATCTCTACCTGACAATCTACATTTTCAGGAAAATATATAGACGATGCCTCATCATACTCCCGTGGTAGGAAGTGCGATGCAACCGACTGGCTACTCGGTTGTGCAAAATAAAGCGAAGGAACAAAATTACCGTTATTGTAGAGCTCATTATTGTACCGCTGTACTCGCCACTGATTGTTGTGTTGTTGTTGTAGTGGAGGTCCTCGAACTTGGTTCCACCGGTTATTATTGTAATAAATCGGGCCACCATGACATGTGTATTGACCTAGGTACATGTAATCGCCCATTGTGAGGACGTCCACATACAGAAAATTAAAACTAAAAATCGAACATCAAAAGAAAGAAAAAAAATACCACTGGTCGTCTATCCTAAGCGCACAACTCTCCGGTAACGGCGCCAAAATTTGACAAGCCTAGGTCGTCGTGCGGTCAAAAAAAGAAAAATAAACCTGACACACACTAGTACAGCGGTAGTCAGGGTCGATCCATAGGAGTTACGTTGTCAAGATAGAACGACAGTATACCAACTGTAGTGTCACGCTACAGTCAGCGGTATTGCTTCTACTTTCCCAAAAACCAACACCAAACGAATACCGAAACGAATACTAAAAAAAAAACCAAAACAATCATTCACTAAACTAAACTACTCCAAACTATGAACTAAGATTACTTACTCATTCGAGAAGTAAATTCCAGAAAAATCAGAATCAATGACAATCCCAAAACATCCAAACAAGCATTCAACAGTAACAATACCGAAAAAGTGTAATATAACTTGAACCGAATGATTAACTTTTAAAAACTCAGATCCAACTTGTTCCAAAACAGAAAACATAAAATTCGGAAACTAAGAACTAATGCCAATGGTTGTCACACCCAATAACACAATTAAAGAGAAAACATAAAATACCAATTATGGTTGCTGAAAACTAAAACTCGGAGTCAAAGAAGCCTTGGGAGTCATTCCTATGCCAGGTCTTTGCTGCATTTTTCGACCTAGAACCCTCTATTTATAGTTGTGAAAAATAAAGGGCCGCGCCGCGCACACTTGGTTTACGCGTCGCGCGTGTTGGTTTATACCCGTTTTCTTGAAATTTGAATCTTCTCCACCGCCTCATTGCTGACTTAGCGCGTCGCGCCCTTCACATATCTGCGGCACGCGTGCGAATTCGACTGTTTTGTCTTTATCTTCACACTTCTTCCATTTTGTACGCATTTAGTCCCTGTTTACATCATTTCTTTCCAAACAAGCACTGACATAAAAAGTGAGAATACCACAACATATATGATATGAATTCACCAAGAATATGGCTCAACAACGACTAAAATACTTGATATTACTAGGCGTTGTCATATACTAACAGAAATTTCGAACAAATTCAAGTTATGGATAAAGCTGTAACTCCGAAGATGGATGTTGACGAAAATAAAATTACTGATCACCACAAATAAAGGTTCGCACCGTTTACTGTGTAACAGAAATATATATTAAAGATAATATGCGGAATAAATAATAAGAGTTGCAGAATATAAATAAACTTGAAAGCTATAAATAATATAAATAACTGTATTTAAATGACATAAAGTGATAAATAATATAAATTACAGTAATTAAATGACTTAAAGCGATAAATAAAATAAATGACTATAATTAAAAGACATAAACAATAAATAATATAAATAACAATAATTATATAAATATATATATCAAGTAGGTTCGTCAAATGAATTGACTGAACTGGTTTGTAACTGGACTGATAGAACGACTGGTCTATCAAGTAGGTTCGTCAAATGAATTGACTGAACTGGCTTAGGGTTGGACTGGATCTTAATAGACTGTGTTCTAGGTGTTCTTGGTGTTCTTGGTGTTAATCTTGGTGTTCTTGGTGTTCTTGGTGTTCTTCGTGTTCTTCGTGTTCTTCATGTTCTTCGTGTTCTTGGTGTTCTTCGTGTTCTTGGTGAACGTTTAAGGTTTGGAAAATAAGATGGTGGAAGTTGGAGAGGATTTGGTGGATTTTTGGTGTTATAAATGTGTTGTTATGAAAAAATGGTGTAAAAATGGTTAAAAATGGTGTAAAATAGGTTTTAGGTGGGTTTTGGATGATTTTCGGAAGTTTAGGGACCAAAACTGTAAATATTTGGGCTGAAATTCGCTGTTTTGTCGGTTGGGACGGAGTCGGGTCGAATCCGGATCGAACACGCGAGTTATATGTGAGTAGAAATGGATGTGAGGAGAGCGGGTTATATGGGGCGGGTATGGAGCGGATTCGGTTTGCTGGTTCGCGAATGGATGTGAGGAGAGCGGGTTGCTGGATCGGATCTGTGAGTCGCGTTTCCAGGTCGACGCGTGGATCCTCATGTGAGATGAAATGGTTCCGGATCGGGGGCGGGTCGGATCGGAGCTTGGAGCTGGGTCTCGAACGTGGGTCTTGGGCTGCTAGCATTTGGGCTGGATCAGGAGATTGGCCTGGTGGAATAGTTGCTGGCCTGTTTCCCTTTTTAATTTAAATTCATTTTAAAATCCGAAATAAATTCAAATAAATTAGAAAAATTTATCTCTAATTTATAAAATTAATTAAGTCTAATAAAATAAATTATTTAGAAAATATATTTTCCAAAAATTCATTTTAAATAGATTTAATTTAATTTTCTTTTATATTTTTCTTTGTTTTGGCTTTAAAACTCTTTTTCTTATTTTTCTCGTTTTTAATCTCGAATCCACGCAACCTGAAATGAACTGATAATATTTGTTAGATAATATAAAAACAGTTCATCTTATTTCAATGATGGTCATATACAAAAAACATTTTTCAACAATTTCCCCCTATGTGATCATTGATGAAATAAGGACAGATATAATCACATTAACAATTTTAACATTGAAGATTTGGGATAAAAGTTTTGTCAATGATAAGATATTTATAAAACCATTGTAATCATTTTGAAAGTTTGCGACTTGGTTTTACATATCTTATGTTTTGAAAAAGATTTTGAAGAATGTTTGTTTCCGAATCAAAGTCTCGGGTTCGGTTATCAAAGGGTAGCCATACATGTATCTAAATAAATTTCTTAAGATTTTATAGCATTATTTATGACGACAAGTGGTCTAACAGGTCGATTCAGATGAACGCTCATAGATATAGCTCACATTTCACTTGGGTGTTTGGTTGTTCTTGCAGCAGAACAAGTTAATGATCACTAAAAATGAGTGATATCTCTCTCTGACGACTCACACTCATATTGGAGGTGTTCATCTATGCTTTTCCTGTAAAGTCACTTAGTCTCATCATTAGATAATCAATCACATAAGACTGGTTTCGGCATTACTCAGCGGGTTTCTTCATTCATGCCATTAACGTTCACTCTCTCTCCGTCGGGAAATACATGTAGAAGGGTTTAGCAATTTTCATAGTGCAGTTTGCGACTAAGAATCTTCAGTGATGAAGGCTACTGTATCCCGGGAAATCCATTATTGTTGCAGCTTCTTCTTTGATGGTATCTTGTTTGTTGATCAATATCGATTTATTGTAAAAAGATATTTTGTTTTATCATTGAGAAGTTGCTACAATTGAGAACAATTTTTTAGTTTTTATTTTTGTTTTTTTATAAGAGAATCTGTCTTGAGTGATTGAGATATCTGCTTTTCTGAAAAACTGTTAAAATTTTGTTTTGTTTGGAATTTCTTCGGTAAATGATTTGGCTTTCTTGTTGATTCGTCTTTGAGGATTGGATGTTGATAGATCTTTGTTTCTCTTTTGGTTTTCTTGTAAGTGTATGTCGTTGTTTGAAATCTTTCCAATTTTGCGGTTGTCTTCATTTTTGGTTGGCTTTTAACTAGGTAGGGATAGGTGGCATAAAAGACACTTTGTATAGTATGTAATAAATAAAAGTATCGTCCCTGGTCATTTTGATATCTAAGCAAAAATGAGACCGTGACAAGGTATAATCGGGTATACCTTATTAGCAATAGTGACACACCTAAGCTCACAAGAATTGAATTCCACAATGATTTAGATTGACGAGGCACAAATTCTCACATGGGTTTTTGTTTTCATCTGAACCTCCTAACCATATGTCCCTTGATTGTTTAAAATCGTCAATAATGAAATAAAATCGAAGGAAATAAAGTTATATACAATATGAAAAGTAGGAGATTTGAACCTTCACTCCAATTGAGAATCAATATGACTTAAAATCTTCATCGAGCATAAGCATCTGAAAGTTAAGTCAAGAGACGATTAATCACAAGGTTCTATAAAAGCTTATTATGGCAAGTCTTTTATTGTATTTTTGAAGATTTGTTTTTCTGAATGTTTTTGGAAATTTTGGTTATTTGAATATTTTTGTATAATTTTTTTTGATTGTATGGTGAGAATGAGGTAATGAAAGTTCCCTCATAGATGATGCACTGGGATCATTTTGGACAAGTGGATTGGGAGTGTTCAAAGAGGGATTTAGTGTTGGTGGTTCCCCCTCGAATTGATATGCATTTTCTTGGTTTGATTGTGAAGCTTCTACATTGAAGGTACTGTGGGTTTGAAGTCTCGTAAAAAGCTCTGGTTTCTTGTCATATGCTTGGAGCAGCCACTATCAATATACAATGTATCATCATTGGGTTCTCCAGTATTAAGTACCTGCAATTAGACAAAAATTTTAGGTACCCAAATCTGAATGGGTCCTGGTTTGTTAGTTGTTGTTATTTTGGGTGTTTTGCTTAATGAATTTCTTGTAGCATTTAATTTCATGTTGTTGTATGAGTTTGGTTTATGAGGATGGAATGGTTGAGGTTTGATTTGATTTATCAAGTTTTCCCAAAATGTGATTTGTTTTTGATAACCTGTGGGTTGATAAGATCTGTGATTTGGTGAAAGATATCCTAGATGTGAATATTTGTTTGAAAAATTTTCTTCATATCTGGGGTATGATGAGCGGTTTTGAAAATGTTTTTGAAACGGTTTTGGTTTTTGTTTGGAAACATGTTTATGAGGTATAACGTAGGGTTTAAGTGGTTTATTTGGTTGGTTTTCAAAAACATTTGGCTTGACAAGTGGGGTTTTGGTTACTTGAATAGATTTTTTGCTTGTTTCAATTTTGAAGGATTCTCTTCCAATTCAAGGTCTATAATTCATATCAAATTTGCCAGTTCCTAAGGTGTTTGCCTTGGTGAAAATAGCATCATTTAGTTTTCTGGCAACTTTGATAGAATCCATATTCCATATTAGTCTTTTATTCTCGATTTCAAGAGAATTGATTTGTTTTAAAGAATCAGTCAGTTTTTTATTTAAAAAATTGTATTTTTCAATTGATTCTTGAAAGTCTTGTTTCAACTAAAGGATTTCCATTTCTAAAACATCTTTTATTTCAGAAGAAATGACTGACTGATTTTTTTGTTCCAAATCCCTTTTTTGAATTAGGGTCTGATTTAATTGTTCCAAGACGTGATTATATTCAACGTCTCTTTCCAATTTGTTTTTGGTTCTTGTTGATTCTCCAAATTTGAGTTGCAAGGTTTGTAACTCAGATTTGCAAATATCAGAATTAACCATTGTGTCATGGTATGTTTTGAGATTAGCTTCCAGGCTTTTCTCAATTTTGGTTATGTGGGACTCAAAAATTGTTTTTGAAAAACCAAGTTCAGTGACCATAGACCATACCTGTTCTATGACGTTGGGAGCTCTTGAGTTATTTGCGGAAGGCATTTTGTTTTTTTTTAATTTTTAATAATATTTTTAAAGGATTTGAACAAGTGATATTAAAATAAAATATTCAAAGAAAAACTTATGGAAGGTTTATATAAACGCTAACCTAAAGTTTTCAACGAAAATTTCAAAGTAAATCACACAAGCTCTGATACCAATTGATGAAAATAAAATTGATGAAAATAAAATTACTGATCACCACAAATAAAGGTTCGCACCGTTTACTGTGTGACAGAAATATATATTAAAGATAATATGCGGAATAAATAATAAGAGTTGCAGAATACAAATAAACTTGAAAGCTATAAATAATATAAATAACTGTATTTAAATGACATAAAGTGATAAATAATATAAATTACAGTAATTAAATGACTTAAAGAGATAAATAAAATAAATTACTATAATTAAATGACATAAACGATAAATAATATAAATAACAATAATTATATAAATATATATATCAAGTAGGTTCGTCAAATGAATTGACTGAACTGGTTTGTAACTGGACTGATGGAACGACTGGTCTATCAAGTAGGTTCGTCAAATGAATTGACTGAACTGGCTTAGGGTTAGACTGGATCTTAATAGACTGTGTTCTAGGTGTTCTAGGTGTTCTAGGTGTTCTTGGTGTTCTTGGTATTCTTGGTGTTGATCTTGGTGTTCTTCGTGTTCTTCGTGTTCTTCATGTTCTTCGTGAAGGTTTAAGGTTTGGAAAATAAGATGGTGGAAGTTGGAGAGGATTTGGTGGATTTTTGGTGTTATAAATGTGTTGTTATGAAAAAATGGTGTAAAAATGGTTATAAAGGGTTTTAAATAGGTTTTGGGTGGTTTTTGTAAGATTTTCGGAAGTTTAGGGACCAAAACTGTAAATATTTGGGCTGAAATTCGCGGTTTTGTCGGTTGGGTCGGAGTCGGGTCGAAGCCGGGTCGAACACGCGGGTTATATGTGAGTAGAAATGGATCGGAAATGGGTCGGTTATGGGGCGGATTCGGTTTGCTGGTTCGCGAATGGATGTGAGGAGAGCGGGTTGCTGGATCGGAGCTGTGAGTCGCGTTTCCGGGTCGACGCGCGGATCCTCATGTGAGATGAAATGGTTCCGGATTGGGGGCGGGTCAGATCGGAGCTTGGAGCTGGGTCTCGAATGTGGGTCTTGGGCTGCTAGCATTTGGGCTGGATCAGGAGATTGGGCTGGTGGAATAGTTGCTGGCCTGTTTCCCTTTTTAATTTAAATTCATTTTAAAATCCGAAATAAATTCACATAAATTAGAAAAATTTATCTCTAATTTATAAAATTAATTAAGTCTAATAAAGTAAATTATTTGGAAAATATATTTCCAAAAATTCATTTTAAATAGATTTAATTTAATTTTCTTGTATATTTTTCTTTGTTTTGGCTTTAAAACTCTTTTTCTTATTTTTCTCGTTTTTAATCTCAAATCCACGCAACCTGAAATGAACTGATAATATTTGTTAGATAATATAAAAATAGTTCGTCTTATTTCAATGATGGTCACATACAAAAAACATTTTTCAACAGATGTTTTTCAGTTAATGGAGTCAAATGAAAGCGTACCTTTTGCACAATCTTTTGAAAATGAAGTTGCGAAACCTAAGAATACAATTTCCAAACCTGCCGTACAAAATCCCAAAATTCTAAAAAATCCAAAATTTCAAAACTTAGCATAAACTTCCAAAACAAAACCAGCTATTGTAATTTCTAAACCAACTCAAAAACCAACAGTTGTGAATTTGAAATCAAAACAAACACCAAATCTTGTAAAAAGAAAGACTCCTTCCGTAACAACAAAATCAGGTGATACGAAGGCTTCCACCTCTAGAATAAAACCCATTGATATGAAGGGTTTAAATGCTAAACCAAATCAATTTCAAAACCTTCCTTCGTACTCTCTAAACCAAATTTTCCAAATCCCAAATATCAAAGACCCACAAAGAAAACTTTTTCAAAAGGGAATAATTTGATAAACACTTTTCACGATTGGCTAAACAAAAATTTGAATCTGTTTAAAGATAAGAATCGATCATTAAATGATTTCAAACTCGCATATGAAGAGTACCTGTGTACTTCTATGTTATGCAATTCTTTATCAAGAAAATCAACACTTGACAAATCAAAATCAAATTGGAACAGAAATGACTTGAAAGAAAATTTAACTCAAAAATCAAATTCTTCAAGTTCATTAAGCTCTTCAAAAACATACAAAACCAAGAAAACATCAAAAACAAAATCGTCCAAACAAATTTGGGTTTCAAAGGTTTCCAACATTTCTACTTCTTTGGACTCATCAGTTCTTACAAAGAGCTCTTTGGATTCATTTTCTGGTTTATCTTGCTCTTCACATGAAACTTCTGAGAACATGATTAACCTCAACGCTAATGACATAACTGAAGAGGCTGTTGAACAATGGATTCAAGAATCCTTCGCTTACCTTGAGAACCCAAGATTGATTGGGTACCAACTTCTTCTTGATTGATTGCATGTTATGTTAAACGATCAGTATGACACTAAATGGTATATGGATAGTGGCTGCTCAAGACATATGATTGGGAAGAGGGAGTATCTTAGGGATTATAGAACATTGGATGATGCAGGAAATGTTCGTTTCCATAACAATGATACTTGTCCTATTCTTGGCTATGGTAAGATTACGAATGGGCAATTCACAATAAACAGAGTGGCATTTGTTGAAGGCTTAAAGCATAATCTTGTGAGCATTTCTCAATTGGTTGTTGGAACTGGAAATGCTGTAACATTCAACAATCAATAGAGTATAATCACAAAAGAAGCAACAAAGGAAGTACTACTGACGTCCAAAAGAAAGGGATCAATGTTTCCCTTAAATATAAAGCCAGTGACGGGTAGGCAATCTCTATGTCTTCTGTCCAAAGCAAACTCAGATGTTAGTTGGTTATGGCATCGAAGGCTTGTACACCTGAACATCAAAGATATAAATAAGTTAGTGGCTATGGATTTGGTTTGTGGTATGCCAGCTCTCGAGTTTGATAATGACTCATTTTGTTCTGCTTGTGAACATGTTAAGCAAACAAAACAAAGGCATCCAACTGTGATTAATCCAAAAATCACCGAAACTCTGTCACTTATTTATATGGATCTATGTGGTCCATCCACAGTGGAGTCAATTGGAAAGAAGAAGTATATTATGGTAATAGTTGATTATTACTCAAGGTTCACATGGGTCTTATTTTTAAGAAACAAGTCAGATGCAGCTGAAGAAATCGTCAATTTCATCAAGCACATGGAAGTAATGCTAAAAAAACAGTACGAACTGTGCACAGTGATAATGGTTCGGAATTCAAGAATCAAATTCTTGATGGGTTTCCGAAGAAAAAAGGGATTAGTCACAATTTTTCAGCACCATATACTCCTCAACAAAATGGTGTTGTTGAAATACGTAATCGCTCCTTATGTGAAGCAGCTAGAACTATGCTCAACTTTGCAAATTTTCCCATGTACTTCTGGGCCGAAGCCATTTCTACTGCATGCTTCACTCAGAACAGATCATATATCCACAAGAGATTTCATATCAAACCTTACGAAGTACTCAATCGAAGAAAACGAAATGTCAAGTTTCTTCACATCTTCGGCTGTAGGTGTTTTATAATGAACATGAAAGATCACTTGACAATATTCAATGACAAATCAGATGATTGGATATTTCTTGGATATTCACAATATTCAAAAGCTTACATGGTCATGAATAAAAGGACTTGCAAGATTGAAGAAACTTTCAATCTTTCATTTGATGACTTCTATATCAAGAAATCTCAACATCCCTTTCCAATGTCATCAATCTTTCCAAAACCAGCTTTTAACGCACTACCCATAATGACCTTTGATGCAGATTTCAAACTTCTTTTTGATTCTCCTATGAGAGCTGTGGATTCCGAAGTTAGAGCAACAGATAATAATGTGTCCGAACTTTCCAAGCTCACAGATGGCCCCAAAGACTCACCAACGAATAGTGTTTAAAGACCCTCTTCGGTTGAGGGGGAGCCTTCCAATAGATTCACAAGTCGATCTGGCTTCGAGGGGGAGCACAGCAATTCAAGTCTCAATAACCCTTCACATGAAATTTCACATACCATGTCCCTGTATCCTTCTGTCCAGGGGGAGCCAGAAGCCTTAACTCCAAACTCTTTGGATCATGGAAGAACAACCTCTTCACCCACGACTGTCCGGGGGAGCAAGAAGCCTTAACTCCAAATCCTTCGGATCATGAAGGGACAAAGTCTCCAATAGCTGTTGTCGAGGGGAGAATGTTCTCAACTCTTCCTTAAATATAAACACACCTCAAACGAATGTCACAAACTCAAATAATCACCTAATAACTGATGATTTTCCATCCACTTCAGGATATCCTTCGGACACTGAAGAAATCAATGCCGAAGGACCACCTAAATTTAATCCAAACTTTCCACCATTGGAAAAATAGATGAAAAATCATCCTCCCTCACTTGTCATGGATAAAGTTCATGATAAAGTCTTGACAAGTGCACAACTTCATCAAAAACAACAAGAATTGAACAAAACTTCGGAGTTGTGCATGTTTAATGTCTTTATCTCTAAAATTAAACCAAAGAACGTTAAAGATGCATTTGATCACCCAGACTGGATTGAATCGATGCAATTGGAATTAGAAGAATTTGAAAGAAATAAAGTTTGGAGACTAATTCCAAAACCTGCAAATTCTTCAATCGTTGGTCTCAAATGGGTATATAGAAACAAACTTGACACTGAAGGCAATGTGGTTAGAAACAAAGCAAGGCTGGTTGTCAAAGGAGGGGATTGGCTACGAAGAGAGCTTAGCCCAAATTTATGTACATGACATAATCTTCGGATCCTCTAACCCAAACCTCACAAAAGATTTTGAAAAGTTAATGAAAAGCAAATTCCAAATGAGTATGATTGGGAAGATTAACTTCTTTCTTGGATTACAAATCAAACAATCAAATGAAGGGATTTTCATTAATCAACAAAAATACAAAAAACGTTTACTCGAATCCTTCGAAATGACTAATTGTTCCAATGTGAAGGTTCCATTACCCGGAGGTACCCAGTGGAATCCTTCGTTGGATAAACCGAAGACAGATCTTCAAACCTACCGAAGCATGATAGGATCGCTTCTTTATCTCACAGCCAGTTGTCTAGACATTATGTTCGCAGTATGCAATTGTGCATGATATTAAGCTGATCCACGCGAACAACACATGGCTACGGTGAAACAATCTTTCGTTATCTTCACAATACACCTGCGTATGGTCTTTGGTATCCAGCAAACTCAGGGTTCTACATACAAGCTTATTCTGATTCAGACTTCGGTGGATGCTCAATTGATTGCAAAAGCACTTTGGGTGGTTGCCAATTTTGTGATGGAAAGCTCATCAGTTGGCAGTCAAAGAAACAAACCTGTGTATCAATATCCACAACCGAAGCAGTGTTTGTGGCAACTGCTGCTTGCACTTCACAGATCATATGGATTTAAAGCCAATTAAAGATTATGCCATCAACATGAGGAAGATCCCCTTGTTTTGTGACTCACAAAGTGATGTTCGGATTTGTCATAATCCTGTTCAACATTCCAAGACGAAGCATATAGCTCTTTGCTATCACTTCATCAAAAGTCATGTTGAGGAGGGGAATATAGAAGTGCACTTTGTTCACACAACAGAATAGCTGGTAGATATCTCTACAAAAGCTTTGAATGAAGAATCATTCACACGAATTGTTCGAGGACTTGGCATGATTGATGGATCCACTCTGACATAAACCTCATATTCGCTTTTTCTTACCTTACTCTTTTCATTACAAAAAATAAGAAATAATAATGTCCCGAAGCATTCTGAACCTTCGGAGTCCATCGGAACAATAATTTCAGTCAATAAAATCTCATAAGTGTCAAAACTCAAAGAAACAACAATTGTCTTCGTACCACAAAAAGACAAACATTTACTCAAAAACTTTACCTTGTTAAAAAGATGAATACAAAACATATAAAGATCATTTGCAAAAGTTTCAAAAGTTCAAATTTCAATTTTAATGCATAAATGAAAAAATTTGACCTTCTTTCATCAATAAACTGATTAAAGGACAAAACTTTGATTTTAAATTCCGACAATCATACCTCATTGCACTAAGAGGTATTTGGGAACCGAATTGAAACAATGGTAAGAAAACTGACTTCGGAGTGAGCTTAAGGCTATTTTACAATACGAAGCCTTGTGTAATTTAAATATCCTTAACATCGTGTTTATCTCTAAGCTCCCTGTTGAACTCAACTCGCTTCAATGTCTCATTAATCAAGTAGTTCAAATACTACTCTGGATAAATTACATGTTCCGAAGTTTTCTTCATAAGTGATACCGGCATTTACTGATAGGCAAATTTGAAACTTTCTTTACTTTTGTTTCAAAATTGGACTATACAATGCTTTTTAAAAAGGATTGTACAAGTTTTCAAAAGCACCATCAAAAGGCATTATGTGGTGATATTTTCATTGCTTCGGATATGAAACTCCAAAATTGAAAATTGTGTTTCATTGATAAAAATAAAAAAATTCAAAAGAAAATAGCAAAATCAAGATGTCAAAATAAACAAAGACAACTAAACAAGAAAAAAGATAATACGAAGGAGTGCTAAAATAAAGATAAATTTGCACTCAAAGGAATGATTCTCACTCTTGAATGATAATACAAGGAACTCCTATAACATACTCGAGTACCATGTAGAGAATATGAACATCTTAAGTAATCTGTCTTAAATGACTTTGTTAAGGTGGTGTATGAATCTCAAAGGCTTGTCATCAGAGAAACATATCCAAACACCTTAACTGATGAAATGGGATAGATTTTTTCAAACCATCCTAGAGTTCAATCCCAAATTTCATTTCATCTTCTGATGCTCAATTCAAAAGTAAAAATGTTTTAAATTTCAATGTTGTTAATGCCAACATCATGTTGCATGAAAAATTTGAATCACAAAAGAAACATCAAATATCTTTGCA
This sequence comes from Cichorium intybus, assembly GCA_023525715.1. Lineage (NCBI taxonomy): Eukaryota > Viridiplantae > Streptophyta > Magnoliopsida > Asterales > Asteraceae > Cichorium > Cichorium intybus. The sequence goes on along the minus strand of CM042017.1, from coordinate 63,517,243 downwards.
ACATGCGAAATTGAGCTTAACTTAGGGTGATTAGACTTAGTCATTTCTTGACTGATGTTAGATCACACAGACTTTGGAGTGAAAAAATGGATTTCCAACATGATCTGAATGATTCTGAATGCTAAAATGCTAAATCTTGATTTCATAATGTTCAAGGAAGAAATGGTCAAAAATAAAAATGCATCTTCAAAGGAAAAACCTATTCTTGATTAGGGCAAAGATCTTCAAAATGTTTGTGATATTCTTCACAAATACTATTTATCTGAAGGATTTTCAAAATTCTTCGAAGTGATTATCTTGTTTATTCGGTCTTTATCATCCGAAGGATCAAAACAACTTTCATACTCATCTTTGATGATCCGAAGTCAATTTAATGTTCAATGATTTGGGCATTTATGAGAATTACAAAGACAAACATTCCTTGGTATAAATGAACACTGAGAATTAAACGTCTATGTCTCAACATATATCGCACAATCATAACAAAAACATATGACGGTTGCATTCTCACTTTTTCAAATTCATGATTACTGACACTTAGGCAGTTCCGTTTTTGCAGTGTTAGTGGAACGTTGGGAAGTTGACGTGGCAAACTCTCATTAGACCATTCACACATGCGCATTAAATGGCATTGGGACCACAATCAATATAAATATTTCCCTCGCCGTCTATTCAAGAAATCGTTGTGCCCACTACTGAGCAATTGGTTGACATGTTCAACGAGATGGGATATGAAGCACAACTCAGTGGAATTGGAAGCTTCAAGAAAATGTATCTCCTTGATATGTGGAAATTCTTTTTTGGAATCTGTTTGCGATGTTTGTCCGAAAGAACATCTGGATAGGATTCTGCAAGTCAAACCTTTCTAGGAATCTCATATAGACTCTATCATGATGTCAAAGTTGATTTCGTTTCGATTTTATGGGCTGATTTCTGTTCTCACATCAACCACTCTGCTAAAGGAACCGAAATTTCCAACGCTAGGTTCTGGTAAATGATAGTCCATGATCACTACCAAAGAGCGGGATTTGTTTATGATCCCTCTCTTCCAGAAATGAGGTATTCCTATATCATTTTTCCTGTTGTGGATGAAAACTCTTCGGAGTTCTGTGCTCAAATTCCTCATGATATGTTGAAGAAAGTTTCTCTGGACAATGATGTGATCAATATGTATTGTTCCACCTTGATCATGCCATATCCCACTCGCCCAACAAAACAAACAGTTATCACTAAATCTCCCTCAAATTCTAAAGGGAAGAAGAAAGTTACCGGAGGACCAAGTGGTCTAATGGTTGTCAAGAAACAAAAGGCTTCGGAACAAACCCCTGTAAAAAGAACCCAACCGAAGCGAACCAAGAAACAAGTGATAGTATATGAGCCTTCGGACTCTGAGAATACTTTGTCTGAAGAGATGCATGGTGAAGAAGAAGGAAAACACCAGTCCTCACCAGTTCACGATACCAGACCACCTTCTCCTCTACTAACAACTGCTCCTCCAACCTCTACCATCACCACAGAACAAATCACCACTACCATTCCTCTTACCACCACTATCCATACTACATCTTCGGATGCTCCACCCATTTCCTCCATAACAGAAACACCCATATCCACCTCTACAGAAACACCCCCAACCTCAACCACACAAACCTCCGAACCCATTATCACCTCTTCTGATCCTATGCTAAATATATGTACTTCTGGTTTTGACACCTCACTACCAGATTTCACTATACCCGACTCACCACAAAAATCACCCCTACCACAGCAGCCTTGTTTGAAGCATTCCATATGGCACCTCAATCTGTGGAAGAGACAGAAGATGATTTGAATGATGGAGATCTTATCCAAATTAAGCAGTAAGACTCTAAATGCTAAGCTAGACATCCTTGTTTAGTCCCAAACCGGATTTGATCCCACAAAATCAACAGATGGTGATATCTTAGAGAAAATAGAAAACATGAAGACAACCCTTTCTGAGAAAACAAATAACTCCATCGACCTATCGGAAAAGAGGATTATGGAGCAGCAGGTAAATATCCAAACTCTTCTCGAACAGAAAATCCTAGCTGCAATCACCGAAGTGGACTCCAAGCACAAGCTTCTCATGGAGGAAAATGACAAGAAAATAAAGGATTTTATGGATAAAGTTGAGTCCTCAAACTCTAATGTGATGAAGGCTCTATAGGAGCTTCATAATGAGGCTCAAACTTGGAACAATCAGCAAAGTACCAAGTTTGAAAAACAACTTGATCAGGCTAAAGCAAGAATTGTTGAGCTGATAGTCGCCCAATATGTTTCGGTAGTTGAGAAGTTTGCTGATGAACTTCAAAGAACTAACTCTAGTCACCATACTTAGAACAGCTCTAAAGCCTCTCATCAACTTCTTAGATCGCTTGGCACGAAATCAATCTTCCCAATCTAGACAACCTTTAATAGCTCAGCATGAGGTTCATCCTTCGCAAGGGGGAGAAACCAGGTCTTGTGCTCCTATGCCTACGATCATAGCTTCCGAAGCAACAACAAAAACAACAGAAACAAAAACAACAACATCAATAACCACCACAACAACCACCTACGTTGCTACCTCTCTCAGGGCTCGTTTATCATTTCTGACTTTCTTCAAGTCAGATGCAGTAAGGACTTAGGCATCTTCTCTGTTGTCGCCAAAATATTCTAAGTATGATGCTGAAAGAAAAGATTTGCAGAAAGTAAAGTTCCGAAACTAGAAGGTTTCGGAAAAGGACAAGTCTGAAGACTTGAAGTGGGTGCGGAATAATAAAGAGATATAGTACTTAGAACAGATCTTAATAGCTCAACAATACAAAGAGTGAATTAACAGTTAGATAATAAGATTTGTAAAGACAGGAAGATTAGATTGCTAGAAATGTAAAGACATGAAGAAATGCCGATAAGAATAAGAAAACTGATGGAATGAGAGATTATATTGATAATTATAAAAGTGTTACACAAAGTCTCTCAAACTCATGAGGACTGAAGATGGACATGGTCTCCCTTTTATAGGATACGGGAAGACCTTTGGATAAAGACTTATGGATTGAAGAGCAGAAAAGACGTCTCTCTTCAGTCAGACAAGAAGGATAAATCTAATATAATAATTCAATGTCAGACTAGGGTGGCTTATCTAGAATAAAATAATACTATAAGTACAACTGACATGCTCCTAAAAGGACACGCCTGATCTAGTCTAATCATCTCCTATAAGTTGAAGTGCTTATCCTTTTGTTTTATCCTCAAGTTAGTCTTCAGATCTTCAGTCTTCTATATTGAATGATTAAGTAAGGAAGTTCCCAGAAGTTGTTTACATTGATGATCCGAAATCCTGAGTGGATTTCGGAGTCCTGGGATTTCGGAATCAGAGTAACTTCTGAACTTGTTCTTCAGGTCTTGAATGATCTTTTGAGTTAGTTCAGAACATGGTCTTCCGAACTGTGTCTTTTATGAAGTGTATGTTCTGATCTTGATAATATAGAATTGGTTGAAGTTCCAAAATCCAAGACTGGATTTCGGACAAATACAAAATGATCATTACACAAGTTATCCAGAACCATAAGTATATTCATTAAGCACATTCAGAACATACAATCATAATATACAAACCATAACAATTGTTCAATACTTAAAACATTCATGTGAAATACTTGTTCAATCATTCCATCAAAATAACTAACATTGAATACTACCAAAAGTAACAAATTCAAACACTAAGTTGGTCAACGACTCATCTTTTGCACTAACAATTCCCCCTTCGGTGACCAATCGAAGGGTTTGAGTCGAGATCTTCAGTGTGCTTCCAGAATACCTTGTTTCACCGCATAGGACCACAAATTTCTTACTGCCAGCATCCATTCCATCCTCAGTAGCATTTCCTTCTTGGCTTCGAGTTCCGAGTGTGTGGATTTCTTTATAGCTTTGATGTATTCTTTTATCATCACACTGGGAATTCTTCTGATATGCTCAGCACGTAAGAAGAGAGAGGCTCCTTTTCTAGCTGAGTCCTTATATACCAATCCAAGTATCAGGTCATTGGTGACACGTTTCTTCCAATTGCTTCTGTTATCGGGCATTGAAAGATCCACCAGTTCTTGGAATTGATCGTCAGGGTGATTCCTCACATATGTAAACAGCTCACCATCTGCTGCGTATAATTCTTCCAAAAGACCATGAAGAAATCTTTGCTGCAATGTAGGCGTCTTTTGAGTCACGATTCCTTTCTGATTTGGATTGCAGCTTCATAACGATTGAATAGATGTCAGTTGGGTTCATCATTCTGAAATCAGCTTCGGTTATCAGAGAGCTAGTGTTCTGATCGGATTTTCTGACAATTTCATATTCGAAAAAGTTAGCCTTTTCAAATGTTCATCTTTTGATGCTGACAACCTTTATTATGGGTTCGATTGACCATGTTTTGAGTTGGGGTTGAGTGAAATTGTTCAGGAACTTTTGATTTCTAAATCTGATGGCCAAGTCTTTGTTGATTTTTGGTAATCCTGAGAAGTTGAGTGAGTAGACATATTTGTCTCTATTAAGAGTCAAAGGGATGTCCCAGTTTTTCTCAGGAGTTGGAGGGGGATTGTATGAACTTTGAGGTTTGAAATCTTAATCATTTAATGGTCGGAACATAAAGAGTTTTGAGAAATCGGGTTTGGATCCACTTGTTCCGGCAATGATTGGATTAAAGATTTCTTGGTCAGCGTCTATTTCAAAACCTTCAACATGTAAATATGCCTTGGCAGTAAAATATTCATCTTTCTTGACTTTGGTTTCTGGTGAGTCTGAATCTCGTATCGGAGAATACATAATGTTTTCCTCTTCGGATTGGCTGGGGATTTCTATTGTTGGATGAGAATTTGTTGTGTGCATTGTTTCTTTTGGGGTTTCCTCAGAATTCTTTTCAGGAGACTTCCGAGGATTATCTTCAGTAGTCTTCTGAGGATTTTTAGTGGACTTCTGAGGGTTTTCTTCTGTCGACATCTGATGTTGATCCTCATTAGTTTCAGTGTTGGTCTCTTTCTCTAATCCGTTATGGGCTTTTTCGCCTTCAGAATCATCATTTCCTTCCTTTTGTCCACTTGGACCGGCAGATGTGTCAATTATCATATCATCACTTTGAGTTTCTTTTGATTTATCCGCATTTCCCCCTCTTGGGGCTCCTTCAGGAACTGAAGGGGGCATAGGTAGGCGGCCTAAAATTGATTCAAGTTTAGCAGTGACATCGGAAAATAGGTTGCTGAGATCCTCAGTAAGCGGTTTAGATGTCATTTCTTTGAAGTCTTCCATAACTTGAATGTTCAGACTGGTGCAGACTTTTATCTGCTGAATTGGACCATCCATCGTTCCAGTTATCGATTGCAGGGTATGTGTGATGATTTGTAAGAGGAGAAAGTGAGTTTTTCTGAGAGAAATGTTCTTGGAAATAACTCCACTAAAATAACCGGACATATTCTCAAGTAAAGAATTGATTTTGACATCCACTATCTCCAAAAGCTCAAGAATTTTCTTTTGACATTTTTCTACTTCTTCTAACATCTTTTGGGAAGTCTTCATCATATTGGTGGCATCTGTTTGCCGATGATTATCAATGTTCATTAATCCGTCTGAAAGAGCTCGTTCGACCTCATTGTCTAGGTGAAGAAAGACTTCCTTCTTCTCAAACTCTGCTACTCTGGCCTTAAGGTCCGAAATTTCTTTCAGCAGAGCTTCTTGATTCTGAGAAGCTTTAGCTTTAAGTTCCGATATTTCTTTAGATAAAGCTTCCTGATTCTGTGAAGATTTGTGTTCAGAAATCAAGGTGGTTAAGGCGTCGACCTTTCGATGTAAACATTCATCGATGACTGGGGGAGAGTTGGTTTGGGTAGGAACAGTGTTTCGGGGAGGAACAGTGTTTTGGGGAGGAATAGAAGTGTCAGCTTTGTCTATCGATGAGTTGGAGTCACTGAGGTTGATTGAATGAACGTTGGTGGAGGGTTTGTTTACTTCTTGATTAGTGGCGAATATTGAATTTCCGACAGGTATGGATTGGGTTTTGAAGAATATCTGCCGGGAGCCAGATTCAGCAGGTTGAGGATTGGTAGATTTGGTTAGTAAGTCTTGTTTCTTCTGAAGATCTTGAAGAATGAATTTGTTCCATGTCAGAGGAACAATTGAGGATTCAATCTTGGACCAATCCCTTTCGGTGGTGTCGAAGAGGTAGACGGGAGTGTCTACTAACTTGTTGAGGGAGGCACTCAGAAAAGAGTCAATCTCGAGAGTGAGTTTGTTGATTCTTTTTCGTTCCAGCTTTATTGATTCGTCTTCATCTGTGGAAGGTGGACCAAGATCTCTGAGGATATCAAGCTCAACGTTCTTGATGTTAAATTGTTGTTTGAGGCGGTTAATTAACAACGTTTGTTCATTGACAGCAGACTGAAATCGCCAGGCGTCAAATGGGTTTGCATCCGCAGGGGGTTGAGTGCGATCTAGAATAAGAACATCTATATGTGCAATTGTGGGTTTATCAACAACGTTTTCTTTTTCTTTAAGTTTGGATGGTGAGTTCTGTTTTTTCACCTGTAGAATTTCTTCCACAGTGTCTTCTGAGCCTGAAGAGTTCTGTCTTTCCTCTATTTTCTCGGACTCAGAATCCTTAAGTCCCCAGTCTACATTCTATAGGGGTATAGAAGTTAGAAAAATAGAATGTAGAAACAGATTTCAAACTATATCAGAGAGTTCACAAACCTAATTCTCCACGATGATAGATAAGTTTAGATCAAAGAGTGGTTTAGGATGCCAAAAGTGTTAAATGCAGTTATGCAAATTGTTTTGAACCAGAAGTTGGAACAATTAGACCTAATAATATTGAATATGTACTAGGATTTCCCGAATGCCAATAACGATAAACAATATTTTGCTAACAGGGCATTCAGTTGTGACTTATATGAAATAAGTAAAAGGTATTTTCTGAATACTAGGTGTTAAAGTCAGTAGGTTTAGATTGGTATCCAGAAAAATATTATTCAGAAGAGAGAAAGGAGAAACTCAGAAAGAGGGAGTGAATCAGAAAGGGATTCAAAAAGAGATAAAGGGAGAATCAGAAAGAGATTCAGAAAGAGATAAAGGGGGAATCAGAAAGAGATTCAGAAAGAGATAAAGGGGGAATCAGAATGGGATTCAGAAAGAGATAAAAGGGGAATCATAAAGAGATTCAGAACGAGATAAAGGGGGAATCAAAAAGAGATTCAGAAATAGATAAATGGGGAATCAGAAAGAGATAAAGATGTAATCAGAATGAGATTCAGAAAGAGATAAAAGGGGAATCAAAAAGAGATTCAGAACGAGATAAAGAGGGAATCAGAAAGAGATTCAGAAAGAGATAAAGGGGGAATCAGAAAGAGATTCAGAAAGAAATAAGAGGGAATTAGAAAGATATTCAGAAAGAGATAAAGGGGGAATCAGAAAGAGATAATTGGGGAATCAGAAAGAGATTCAGAAAGAGAGAGATTTTAGCAAAAAAATTTTAAAACTAAAAGACTTAGTAAAGAAAAGCGTACCTCTGAGGATTTCTTCTATTTTTTCTTTTTCGGTTGCTTTGTTGGAGATGGTTCTGATCCTTTCTTCTTTGATTTCTTTGGGGCAATGCAGTCACGAAGTGGATGAGGAATTTAAGGAGGTATGTCCTTGGTTTCAGCAAGATGTGAGAGCAATGATGATTCTTCGGGGTCAGCCAAATTTAATAGGGAGTCTGGCAGCTTTCTGAGTTTACCAAAAACCGTATCCGTCTTTGGTGCGTAAGGCTTAGCTTCTGGTATTTCCAATTTGTCATCAGAGGGAGTTGGGGAGGGAATTGGAACTTTATAGGTTTTGCAGATATGCTCGATGCACATAGCCCAAAATCATGCTGAGTGGATCTTTCCTTTGGATTTCTGAGAAGTAGGGATGTAAGAGAGAATATCCTCAAAGAGTATGTCTGCATAGTCGATTTCATGGCCAGTGTATAGACTCCAAAGAAGTTCAAGAAGTTGTTTGTTCAACTTGTCTGTACCACCTACTTTACCAGTTAAGCATTTGATAATATATTGAATCAGACACTGCGAGAGAGGCGAGATGTGTCCTTTAGACAGTTGATAAAGTTTTGATAACTTGTAAGTGTATCCCATCTTGTAGATCATGGATATGAGTTGATGAGGGGAGGGTGATCAAAAGTGGCTTTATGGTATGGAAGATGTAGGGCAGCAGCAAATACTTCCTTTATCTAACTTAACTTGACCATTATCAAGGAGGGTGAGAATGTAGGAATTTTGAACCTTCTTAGTGGTGGTGACGGTGTCGTGTAATAAGGAAACGGGAATTGAAGGTGCTAGATCAAAGAATGCCCTAGACAGTGTATGTCTAGAAAGTATGTGAATCAACACTCGTAGGTGTTCCTTGTACAGTGTGAGGTTCCTTGATATGGGAAGATTCGAGATGGCGACCAGAACGGTATCGGTCTCGATTCCGCCGCTTGCAGCTATTGAAGGAGTACTAAAGCCAAAAATTGCAATATAAACTCGAAAGTTAATGGAGCAAATTAAGAACAGAGTCTGAATCGTTGAAGAGTATTAGAGTATGGATTTCGATTTAGAGCAGTTATGAGATATAGTTACCTGATTGGAGATATCGAAAGAAGATGAGAAGGTTAATAGTGACGTTACCTTGAGATGAAGACTTGAAATTAGGGTTTAGTTGTGAGGCGCGTCAATCGTAGAGAATTGTGTGGAAGATGCTTGAGAGCAGGAGGAACGGGTGAAGTTATAGAGAAAGAAGTTGAAGAAGTGAAGAAGAAGAAACGTTGGAGAAGATGAAGAAAAAGGGGGGAGAGGTTAAAGTGTATGTAAAAAAAATGTGAAGAACCGCCGGATAAGGAATGAAATGACATTGATTAGACTTCTCTGAAAAGGTTTTTGTTTAAAATTTAATGTTATGTGACGATTAAACAGTATGGTTCACTTAGGGAGAGAAACGTCTGACACAATAGTTGGTTGATTTTTGCTAAATTAAATACTAATAATTGAAAATTCAATGTAACATTATTTAATGTAAATTCCTTCATTAATTTGGTCGTTTTTAGATTTGGTTGGTACATACATATTAAGTTGGTGAGGAATGTATACCTGGAAATTGGGAGAATGTGTTCTGATTTGATCAGAAGATGAGATAAGAATCAGAAACAAAAGTTTGTGGGGGTCAAGAGTGCTAACTTTAGGATAGTCAGAAAGAGTGACTATTAGAATTAGAGATTGTCAGAAGTGTGGAATTCCAAAGGAAGGAATTCAGAAGGGATGAGTCGGAATATGCATAGTTCTGAATAGATGTTCAGAGGTCTATGGATGTTCAGAATTAGGAGGGATATGTTTCTGAAGCACGGATTTTCTGAGAGAGAGAGAGAGAGAGAGAGAGAGACAGAGAGAGAGATGAAGAGAGAAGAAAAAGGATAACTCTATGTGTCAACTCATGAAATGAAGGCAGTGAGTGGAGTGGTTCTGCATAGGTTATTAATGACGCCGACTGGGTGTGAAAAACTGTCTAATCAAAGGTTTTGATAAGATTTAGCATTAAGGAGTGTAAGAATAGTCTGAGGGACTCATAATTACAGCTAATGGCGCCAAAAGGGAAGGTTGATCGGCTACTTTCCTGCCTATAAAAAGGGGTTACTTCCAAGCAAACGGAAATCACACAAATCATACAACTATGGCAGCTAGACATCCTTTCAACCGTGACGAAAAAGTAGAAGTGAAGATGCAAGAAGGTGAGTTTGCTGGAGCGGTGTGTGGAGGGGTGATCAAAGGGGTGTGGAATCACCGTTATGAGGTGAAAATGACGACCCTAACAGATGGAGCTACTGGTGGTCCGTTAAATGTCCATGTGGAGTTTCCATTTCTGCAACCGGTTCCTCCAAAGGTTCTGGTGGAGTTCAAACAGTTTGACTTTGTGGAGGTTTAGTACCGTCGTGGATGGTGGCCAGCGGCAATCGCAAGAAAAACTCCGTTTAATCAGTTCCATGTGATTCTGGTTGACGGAACGCGATTGTTTGTGGATGAATCGGAGCTGAGGATTCATCAGAGGTACCATCTTGGGGAGACTCCGATGTGGCAGTATTATAAGCTTTAAGGACCGGTGAAAGTTGTTAAGCTTTTAGTGGGGAAACATGTATTTCTGGTGGAGTTAAAAGATGTTTATGTTATGTTCTTAGTTATTGTGATATTGCTTTCGTTTTGCTTTTGTAGTGTTTTTGGGTGTTGATTAATGAAAGCATGTTTTACTGTTGTGTTTATAATGCTGAATGGTTTATTACATTTTGAAAATATTTTCTTAGATTGTAATTTAATTTTCGGAAGGTAAGAGTAGAAAAGGATCCAAAATACGTTCAGATGCCTGTGAGTCGAAGAGGGCTTTCTGAGATATAGAGTTCAGAGATCGTGAATTTCGGAGAAGAGACTTATGATAGTTGATATTAGGGTGGAGAGAGAAAGAAAGAGAAGGTTACATGTGTTAACGTGTTAGGTCTATAAGGATGGAAAATCTACGTTGGTTTGAGAGAAGTTATTGAGTATGTCGTCGGAGGTGAAAAAATGTCTAATCAACTGCCTTGGACACGATGTCGATGTGATGAATGCATTAACTGTCCACTAGGATCATGATGACCTGTAAAGAATTGATTAGAACGGGTTACAGAATTCCAACAGGCCAACGATTGGCCTATAAAAGGAGAGACGGATTTATGTTACAGATTTGTAACAAGAACAAAACTTAAGCAAGATGGCTCGATATTTCTTCAAATTGCATGACAAAGTGGAAGTGGTGTTCAAGACGGGATATTTCGCAGGAGGCTTCTATGGGGGAGTGATAACAAAGATGATGAAAATATATAATATGATCACCACAAATAAAGGTTTGCACCGTTTAATGTGTAACAGATATATAAATTAAAATGATAATATGCGGAATAAATAATAAAAGTTGCGGAATAAAAATATATAATCTAATCACCACAAATAAAGGTTTGCACCATTTACTGTGTGAAAGATATATAAATAATATAAATTGCAGTAATTAAATGACTTAAAGCGATAAATATTATAAATGACTATAATTAAAAGACATAAAACGATAAATAATATAAATGACTATAATTAAAAGACATAAACGATAAATAATATAAATAAGTATGTCGAAAATAAGATAACTGATCTCCACGAATAAGGTTTTTAAGCCTATTACTGTGTGACAAATATGTATTTTATCTATAATATTCGGAATAAATAAGAGTTGCGGAATAAAATAAAACGGTAAATCTAAACTAGACAGTATTTAAATAGACAGAAAGCGGTAAATAAAGTAAATGTTAGAAGTTAAAGGTTAGATGTAATAAACGCCATTATCAACGATAACGTGTTTTTACAATAAATAAAAAGGTTAGAAGTTAGAAGCTAGAAATTAGATGTTAGATGTAATAAACGCCATTATCAACGATAACGTGTTTTTACAATAAATAAAAAGGTTAGAAGTTAGAAGTTATAAAAGTTAGATGTCTCGGTTAAATACAGTCCACATGTGTTTTCGTTGTCAAGGTTCAATTCGGATGTATTGGATATTTGGTACAATTGATTTATAAAACTTTAAATAAATCAATAACGACACAGATAATTTTAAAAGAACTTATCGATAGCTGCGGAAGATAGCGTTTTTCTTGATGTGTCGATTTCTTGTTCTTCACGGTAGGATGAGGTTTTGGTGATTTTTGGTGTCGGGTAGAGGTTGTTTAGAGGTTTGGAGTTTGGTGTCGGGTAGAGGTTGTTTAGAGGTTTGAAGTTTGGTGTTGGGTGGATGTTTTGTTTCTTGCGGTTTTGCGGTTTGATCCTCGTTGCCAAATGCAGAGATTTCAGAGTTTTAAGGTTTCTGGTCGTGGGTATGCTTGAGGTTAATGTATGTAGGTTGTGTAGTGTGTTTTTTGGAATGGCAAGAGGTGAGCTTCAATTTATACTGCTGAATTACAGGCATCGCGTCGCGACCAGGCATGGCATCGCGTCGCGAAGGTGCGGCTGTCGAGTGCTTTTGGTCAGCCACTGGTTAGTGCGTTGGGTTGGTAGTCTCGCGATTAGAAAGTTGGTGGTGTTGCGTTGGAGTCTTCGCGTCGCGACCATGTTCTTCCGTCGCGTCGCGATGGCTGAAGCAATTTGGATTTCCGTGTTTTGTTTTTCTTCACGTTCAATCTTGAATTCATGCAACCTGAAATACTGATAATATTTGTTAAAAAGACATTTCGACTTATTTCAGTGATGGTCACATAAAAACATAAAAACATTATTCAACAATTTTCCCCTATGTGATCATTAATGAAATGAGGAGAAAAATGTTTGATTGAAATTCTTGAAATTTGGATAAGACATTTATAAAACCATATCACTTGTTTTGAAAGAGTGTGACTAGATTTTACTTATGTTTTGAAAAATGTTTGTCAAGAATATTTGTTTCTGAATCAAAGTCTCGAGTTCGATTATCAAAAGGTTTTTGTATATGTATTTTCATAATATTCCTTAAGATTTTATAGCATTTATAAAGACGACAAATGATCTTAATAGGTCGATTCAGATGAACTCTCATAGGTATAGCTCACACTTGACTGAGGTGTTTGTTTGTTCTGGGTGCAGAACTGGTGTATAATCACTAAAGATGAGTGATATCTCTCAGTTTTGAAGGTGTTGACTTATGCTTAATGTAGATTTATACCTATATACTTTAGTCACTTGGTCTTCATATTAGATAATCAATCACATAAGACTGGTTTCGGCATTACTCAGAGGGTTTCTTCATTCATGCCATTGATGTTCACTCTCTCTCCGTAGGGAAATACATGTAGAGGGGTTTAGAAATTTTCATAGTGCAGTTTGCAACTGAGAATATTCAATTATGAAGGCTACAGTATCCCGGTAAATCTTCGGTTTTAAACAGCTATATTTGATAAAGCTTTTGAGAATTCGTTGTTTTGAGAGGTGTCTGTCTTGATGGATTGTTGTTGTAAATCTTCTTTTTCTTTGGTGATGTGTTCACCTTTGTCTTTATCTTTTCTTGATTTGTGCGAATACACCTTGTGTAAAAGATATCTGATGTGGTTACCAATTGTGATTTGTTGACAGCATTTGTTGGATATGACTTTGTCGTTTCTTTATTTGTCAGATTCGTTATGCCAGATGATGAAGGTTTTCTTTGAAGTGGTTTGATTGAGGATAGGGATAGGTGATATAATAGACAGTTTGTCTAATATATAAGGAAATGATTGTATCGTCCCTGGTCATTTTGATATCTAAGCAAAAATGAGACTAGCATCACGGTATAAGAGTATAAATCCTATAAGTCATAATGAAAACACCTTTGCTCACAGAAATGAATTCCACTTAGCATTTAAAGACGAGGCACAATTTCTCACATGGGTTTGGTTTTCATCTGAATCTCCTGATCTTATGTCCCTTAATAGATAAAATCGTTTATAATTGAAATAAATTCAAAGGGAATAGGAGAATGTACATAACAAAAATGTTTGAAATTTGAACCTTCTCTTCAATTAAGAATCAATATTACTGAGAACATTCATCGAGCATAAGTATCTGAAAATTTTGTCACAAAGATGTTAATCACATGGTTTTGTAAAAAGATAAAACTATATCCTAATTTTTTTGTGATTTTTTTTTTTAATTACGTGGATGTTTTTGAAAATTTTGGTTATTTGAATGTTTTTGGTTTGGTTTTTCTTTTTGAATGAAAGTAAACACTCTTTTGTACAAACAAAAAGTAAGAGATTAGGGATGGGTGTTATCTGGATTCAACATTCCTAGACGGCCTAGGAAGTATTGAAACTTGGTTTCGTCTAGAGCCTTAGTAAAGACATCGGCAATTTGATCTTCGGTGTTTATGAAGTGCAATTCGATATGACCTTTTTGTATGTTGTCTTTGAGCAAATGATATCGAATGTCGATGTGTTTTGTCATGGAATGGTGCTCGGGATTGTGAGAAATGGCGATTGCACTGGTTGAGTCACAAAATATGGGAATTTGTGATACTTTGTAGCCATAGTCACGTAATTGAGTTTGCATCCACATGACTTGTGAACAGCAGCTTGCGGCAGCTACATATTCAGCTTCTGCGGTTGAAGTGGACACGCATGATTGTTTCTTTGAAGTCCAGCTTACCAATCTGCCTCCAAGAAATTGGCAAGAACCAGATGTGCTTTTTCTGTCTAGTCTGCATCCTCCATAGTCAGAGTCGGTGAAGGCATTAAGCTGAAAATCAGAGTTAGCTGGATACCAAAGGCCAAGAGATGGAGTTCCTTTAAGATATTTGAAAATTCTTTTTACAGCTATAGCATGAGATTCCATAGGATTGGCTTGGTATCTGGCACAGACACATGTAGAGAACATGATGTCGGGTCTGCTGGCTGTGAGGTATAGGAGTGATCCTATCATTCCTCGATATTTCATTTGATCAACAGGCTTGCCATTTAAGTCTGCATCTAATTTGTAACCAAGGGCCATTGGGGTTTTTGTTGTATTTGATTTGTCAAGAAAAAAACGAGTTAGAAGATTTTTGACATAATTTTCTTGATTGATGAAAATTCCATCTGATGATTGTTTGACTTGAAGTCCAAGAAAAGTAGTCATTTCTCCTATCATGCTCATCTCAAATTTGCTCTTCATCAAATCTGCAAACTTGATACTCAAGGATTCATCAGTAGAACCAAAAATAATGTCATCGACATATATTTGAACGATTAACAGATGTTTATTAAAAATTTTACGAAAGAGAGTTTGATCAATTGAACCTCTTTTGAATCCTGATTCTTCTAAAAATGTTGACAATGTTGAATACCAGGCACGAGGTGCTTGTTTTAAGCCATAAACTGCTTTTTGTAACTTAAAACTGTGATTTGGGAACTGTGGATCTTCAAAACCTGGAGGTTGTTGAATATACACATCACGATCAATCTCTCCATGTAAAAATGCACATTTTACATCCATTTGGTAAACTTGGAAGTTCTTGTGTGCTGCATATGCTAGAAAGATACGAATGGCTTCGAGTCTTGCAACTGGAGCATAAGTTTCATCGTAATCGATTCCTTCTTGTTGAGAATAGCCCTTGACGACAAGTCTTGCTTTGTTTCGACAAACTATGCCTTGATCATCAGTTTTGTTTCTGAAAACCCATCTTGAACCTACTACAGTAACATCGGGAGGAGTAGGAACAAGATCCCATACTTGGTTTCTTTCGAATTCAGCTAGTTCTTCTTGCATGGCTTTGACCCAGTCTGGATCTTTGAGAGCTGAATGGATGGTTTTGGGTTCAGTCATGGATAAGAATGCTCCGTATAAACATTCATTTGAGGTAGCGGCTCTTGTTTGAATACCAGAATTGGGATCTCCTATAATTTGTTCTGCGGGATGATTTCTGGTCCATTTGTTTAGGCGAGTTTTTTCAGGTATTTCGATTTGTGTTTCTATGTCCCATTGTTCTTCTTGGTCAGGTGATTCTGTTGGGAATAGATTTTGGTTGTTGTCAGATATGTCTTTTTGGATTATAGGGTTAGAATGAGGTAAAGAAGGTTCCCCCATAGATGATGCACTGGGATCATTTTGGACAGGTGGATTGGGAGTGTTCAAAGAGGGATTTAGTATTGGTAATTCCCCCTCGACTTGATCTGTATTATCTTGGTTTGATTGTGAAGTTTCTGCATCGAAGTTTCCTGTAGGAATAGTAGTAGATGTTAGAAATTCAGAACTATAAGCGGTTTTGGGTTGTTCAAAAAGTAAATCAAGATCAATTTCTATGTCAGTAGAAGGCATTTGTTGAATTGGATTTTGAAAAATATTATCGATCATTTTAGAACCAAAATGTTTACGATCCAATTTTCTGACATAAAATTCATCGAAATGAATATCGGTACTTTCTTCAATTACTCTAGTACGTTTGTTCAGTACTCGATAAGCAGCTGAGGTAAAAGAGTAACCAAGGAAAATTCCTTCGTCTGATCTTGATTCAAATTTTGAAAGGTGATCTTTGTTATTCTTTATGAAGCATCGACAACCAAAAATATGAAAGAATTTGATGTTTGGTTTTCGGTTGTTAATGACTTCATATGGTGTTTTATGAAGTTGTTTATGGATTAAAGAACGATTTTGAGTGTAGCAAGCTGTGGCTATTGCTTCTGCCCAGAAGAATTGTGGCAGATCAGCAAAGATAAGCATTGATCTTGCAGCTTCGCACAGAGTTCGGTTCTTTCTTTCAACAACGCCGTTTTGTTGAGGAGTGTAAGGGGCTGAGAAGTTGTGTTCGATGCCTTTGTTTTTGAGAAATGAGTCTAGAGTTATGTTTTTGAACTCTAAACCATTATCACTTCGGATTCTTCGAACTGGTCGTTTGAGCTTTAATTCAATCTGTTTGATGAAGTTGATCATTTCTTCAGGTGCTTCTGACTTTAGCCTTAAAAAGAAAACCCAAGTAAAGCGTGAGTAATCATCAATAATAACAACGATGTATTTCTTCCCTTTTATGCTTTGGGTTTTTGCAGGGCCGCAAAGATCAATGTGCAGTAATTCTAGTGGTTCGGATACACTAGATTCAGGAATGCTTTTATGAGAGGATTTGGACAGTTTTCCTCCTTCACAAGCTGCACAAAGAGTTTCATTATCAAGTTTCAGAAGTGGCAGTCTGCGAACAAGATCATTTGCAATTAACTTGTTGATGTAGCTGAAGTTGAGATGGGAAAGACGACGATGCCACAACCAGCTAATATCAGCAAAAGCTTTGGACAAGAGACAGATGTCTGGTTTTCCATAGATAAGGTCCATATCTAGTGGATACATGTTGCCTAGACGATCAGAATTGACTAGAATGGCTTTGGTCTTGGCATCTGTGATTATGCTTCGTTTTTTGGTGAAAAGAACTTCATGATTGTTGTCACAAAGTTGTGATACGCTGATTAGGTTGTGTTTTAGTCCGTCAACGTAGGCTACTTTCTTGATGGTGAAGTGACCATTTGTGATGTTTCCATAACCTTTGATTCTTGCAGTCATGTTATTTCCAAAAGTCACATCTTGTTTGGATTTTGTGGGTTTGAAGTCTCGTAGAAAGCTTTGGTTTCCTGTCATATGCTTGGAGCAGCCACTATCGATATACCATGTGCCATCCTTGGACTCTCCAGCACAAAGTGCCTGCAATCAGACAGAGATTTTAGGTACCCAAACCATGGTGGGTCCTGATTTGTTAATGGTTTTTGATAATTTGGAATCATTGTAGTATTTGTTGATTGGATGGTATGGTTGCGGTTTAAGTTGATTTATTAGATTTTCCCAAAGTGAGATCTGTTTTTGAAAACCTGTCATTTGAAATGATTTCTGATTTTGTGAAAAGTATCCTATATGTGAAGTTCTGTTTGATAACCTTTCTTTGTATCTTGGATCTGAATGGTTTTGGAAAACACTTTGATGATGGAATGGAATTTGGTGAAATGATGGTTTCTGAAAGTTCCCTGAGAGATTGAAGTTTATCTTTTGAAAGTGACTTTGAATCGGTTTTTGAAAATGTTTTTGTTTTGGATTAAAGGTTTGTTTTTGTGGCACAGCGCTTGGTTTCAAAGGTTTTTCTTTGAAAACATTGGGCTTGCTTTGTTCTTTTGGTTTAAAGACAACTTGAATGGGTTGTTTATTTGTCTGTTGTTTCTTTGAATACTTTTGTCCCAGATTATTCTTTCCAATAAAGGTTGAGTTTAAAGAGGGAAAGACAGTTGGAACAGAAGTACTACCATTTTGATGATCAGAATTTTCTCCATTTAAGAAATTTTCAAGTTTGATTGTGCCATCATTCATTGTTAGTTTAGTAGATCTCAATTGATGAGTTACTGAACTAGCAGAGTCTGATTCAGATTTTACAACTCTTTTGAATGACTTGTTGAAAAAAGTATCATCTGGACTGTAGTTGATAACTGTTTCATCATCTGAATCGTCCTCATTAGCAGATAAGAAGAAATCTGGTAGAGGCGATTTAGAGTTTTCACAAATTTTCCCATTTTTCTTTTCAGTCTCTTTATTTTCAAAAGATTCTCTTCCAATTCCCGGTTTATAATTCGTATCAATTTTGCCAGTTCCTAAGTTATTTGCTTTAGTGAAAACATCATCACTCAATTTTCTGGCAATATTGATAGACTCCAGTTTTCCTTGAAATCTTTGATTTTCGGATTCAAGAAATTTGATTTGCTTTGAAGAATCATCTAGTTTTAGAATTAAACTAGTGTTTTTGTCAATTAAGTCTTGAACTTTTTGTTTTAACTGAAGGACTTCCTTTTCTAAGGTATCTTTTATTTCAGATGAAATAACAGATTGATTTTTTATTTCTAAGTCCCTTTTTTGTTTTAAAGCTTCATTTAATTGATCTAGGATTTGATTATTTTCTTCAGATTTTCGTTCAATGTCTCTTTCAAGTTTGTCTCTAGTCCTTGTAGATTCTCCAAATCTGAGTTGCAAGGTTTGTAATTCAAATTTGTAGATATCAGATTTGACTATTGTGTCATGATACAGTCTGAGATCAGCTTTTAGACTGTTCTCAATCTTAGTCATGTGGGACTCAAATGGTGTTCTTGAAAGACCGAGATCTGAGATCATAGACCATACCTGATCGATGACATATGGAGCTCTTGTGGTTGGTTCATTGTCAGCCATGAAGCAGAAGTTTGACTGAGCTGGTTCAGTATCTGTTTCATCATCAGAAGTTGGCCAGTATTCCACGCTAGGTTCGTGGAATGCCATCAAAGCTTTTTTGCTTTGCTTTCTGTTCTTGTTTCTTTAGCTCTTCGGCTTTTTGAGCATAGTAGGCTGAGTCTTTGACTTTGACTTTGGCTCGACAATCTCAGGCATAATGATTTAGTCCTTTGCATTTGTGACAAATGATTACGTCATCATCATCGTCGTTATTGTCAGCCTTTTGGCTCTTAACGGGTGGTCTTTCAGATGTTTGAGTTTGTTTCTGTTGAGATGGTTTAGAATGATTTTGCTGAAATCCAGAACTTTGGTTATTATAAGAGTTGTAATTATTTTGAAAACCGCGATTCTGAAAGTTTTGTCCAAAAGTGGATCTTTGTTGAAAATTTGGTCTGAAGTTTGATTGATTATGATGTGGCAAAAATCTTTCGAGATTAGTGTTTGCTACCAAAGCGCACAATTGTTGGTAATCAGCTTCATTATTTGGATCAGACAAGTCACAAGAATTACTTGAAAAAAGCTTGGTTTTGATTTAAATCAATTTGACTTTGATCATGAAAATGTGTTTGGTTTTGAGAGGATGTTGACAACAAAGAAAGTGGTCCTCCAAAAGAAGTAGACATTGGTGGGTCAATCGAGGATTCATACGATTGTAATTCTCCGTACAGATTGTACAAAGATTCAGTATGAATTGCCGGATTTCCCTGAATGATGAGTTTGACCATTTTCCAGCTTTCATAAAGGTTGTTTAAAAATTTGAGGTTTATTTCATGCTGTGACTTTTTAATGCCCAAATTATTCATTTTGATGGTAATGAGATTGAACCTGTCATGAGCATCATGGATGGTCTCATGTGAAAACATTTTGAAGTTGTCAAATTTGTTTAAAACATATGTTTTCTTGTTTCCAATGATTCTCTCATTTCCTTCAAAACGATTTTTCAAAGTTTGCCAAATTTGGTTTGCAGTTAAAAGGATTATATCATTCATTTGGCTTAGAATACTGTGGGGTATCCCAGACACAAGCTCTTTTTTGGCTTGAAGTTCAAGTTTCTTCCTTTCATTTAGTATATCCAAGTTACTCGTAAGAGAGGTCATGTTATCTGGTAGAGATCCGTCTACACATTTCCACACGTCTTCACTTATAGAGTTGAGATGAAGATTCATACGACCTACCCATGATTTATATTCTTCGGGAATAAGAATGGGTGCTCGAGTACCTGAACCTATACTGTTAGCAATAGATACAGAATTTATGTTTGAGTAGTTTGCGGAAGACATTTTTTTTTTGTTAACGAAAATGTGATGTTAAAATGAAATTTTTAAGGAAAACTTATTGGTGGTTTATAAAAACGCTACACAAAAATTTTCGACAAAAATTTTCAAAATAAATCACACAAGTAATTTTTAAATGTTTTTTTTTTTTAATATTTTTAATAGTTTTTTTGTTGAACAAGTGATATTAAGATGAAATTTTTAAAGGAAACTTATTGGTGGTTTATAAAAACGCTACACAAAAGTTCTCGACAAAAATTTCAGATTAAATCACACAAGCTCTAATACCAATTGTCGAAAATAAGATAACTGATCTCCACGAATAAGGTTTTTAAGCCTATTACTGTGTGACAAATATGTATTTTATCTATAATATGCGGAATAAATAAGAGTTGCGGAAAAAAATAAAACGGTAAATCTAAACTAGACAGTATTTAAATAGACAGAAAGCGGTAAATAAAGTAAATGTTAGAAGTTAAAGGTTAGATGTAATAAACGCCATTATCAACGATAACGTGTTTTTACAATAAATAAAAAGGTTAGAAGTTAGAAGCTAGAAATTAGATGTTAGATGTAATAAACGTCATTATCAACGATAACGTGTTTTTACAATAAATAAAAAGGTTAGAAGTTAGAAGTTAGATGTCTCGGTTAAATACAGTCCACATGTGTTTTCGTTGTCAAGGTTCAATTCGGATGTATTGGATATTTGGTACAATTGATTTATAAAAGTTTAAATAAATCAATAACGACACAGATAATTTTAAAAGAACTTATCGATAGCTGCGGAAGATAGCGTTTTTCTTGATGTGTCGATTTCTTGTTCTTCACGGTAGGATGAGGTTTTGGTGATTTTTGGTGTCGGGTAGAGGTTGTTTAGAGGTTTGGAGTTTGGTGTCGGGTAGAGGTTGTTTAGAGGTTTGAAGTTTGGTGTTGGGTGGATGTTTTGTTTCTTGCGGTTTTGCGGTTTGATCCTCGTTGCCAAATGCAGAGATTTCAGAGTTTTAAGGTTTCTGGTCGTGGGTATGCTTGAGGTTAATGTATGTAGGTTGTGTAGTGTGTTTTTTGGAATGGCAAGAGGTGAGCTTCAATTTATACTGCTGAATTACAGGCATCGCGTCGCGACCAGGCATGGCGTCGCGTCGCGAAGGTGCGGCTGTCGAGTGCTTTTGGTCGGCCACTGGTTAGTGCGTTGGGTTGGTAGTCTCGCGATTAGAAAGTTGGTGGTGTTGCGTTGGAGTCTTCGCGTCGCGACCATGTTCTTCCGTCGCGTCGCGATGGCTGAAGCAATTTGGATTTCCGTGTTTTGTTTTTCTTCACGTTCAATCTTGAATTCATGCAACCTGAAATACTAATAATATTTGTTAAAAAGACATTTCGACTTATTTCAGTGATGGTCACGTAAAAACATAAAAACATTATTCAACAAAGTATAATTATATATATATATATATATATATATATATATATATATATATATATATATATATATATATATCAAGTAGGTTCGTCAATAGATTGACTGAACTGGTTTACAACAGGACTAATGGAACGACTGGTCTATCAAGTAGGTTCGTCAAATATATTGACTGAACTGGCTTAGGGTTGGACTGGATTTCTAATAGTCTGTGTCTCTATTTGTTCTTGTTTGATGATCTTGGTAATCTTGACTTGTTTGGTGATCTTGGTAATCTTGGTGATCTTGATGTTTTTGTTTGGTGTTCTTGGTGTTTTTGGTTGATGATCTTGGTGTTCTTGGTGTTCTTGGTGTTTTTGGTTGGTGTTCTTGGTATTTTTGGTTGGTGTTCTTGGTGTTTTTCTTGGTGTTCTTGGTGTTTTTCTTGGTGTTCTTGGTGTTTTTGTATGTGACCATCATTGAAATAAGACGAATTGTTTTTATATTATCTGACAAATATTATAAGTCTATTTCAGGTTGCGTGGATTCGAGATTGAACGAGAAAACGAGAAAATAAAAGAGAATGAGTTTTAAAGCCAAAACAATGAAAAATATAAATGAAAATTAAATTAAATCTATTTAAAATGAATTTTTGGAAATATAATTTCTAAATAATTTATTTTATTATATTTAATTAACTTTATAAATTAAAAATGAATTTTTGTAATTTATTTTAATTTATTTCATTTTTTAAAACCATTTAAAATCTATTTAAATTAAAAAAAGAAACAACTGAAGCCCAGCAGCAGCCCAAGCCTGCTCCGGCCAGCTCCATCCAGCCCAAGTCCTGATCCGGCCTGATCCAATACGCCTGCGACCCGGATACCCAGCGCCTGCTCCGACCTGCCCCATCGGCCGCTCCGTTTCGTCTCACATGAAGATTCGCGT
Source organism: Cichorium intybus (assembly GCA_023525715.1). Classification (NCBI taxonomy): domain Eukaryota; kingdom Viridiplantae; phylum Streptophyta; class Magnoliopsida; order Asterales; family Asteraceae; genus Cichorium; species Cichorium intybus. The sequence goes on along the minus strand of CM042017.1, from coordinate 63,494,846 downwards.
GTCGACCCAGTACGCGACCCGTTCCGAACCGATCCGCAACCCGGTCACCTCACAATCCTTGGCGGACTTTCCCGACCCATTACCGATCCGAACCGCAACCGAGCCGATTCGTTTATACTCACATTAAACCCGCGCTTCGACCCGGATTCCTACCCATTCCGACCCGACTCCGTTCCGGCGACAAAACCGCGAGTTTTGGTCCAAATATTTACAGTTTTGGTCCCTAAACTTCCGAAATTCATCCAAAAACCGCCCAAAACCCATTTTACACCCTTTATAACCACTTTTTACACCATTTTTTCATAACAACACACATAATTATAAACCAAAACTCTCTCAAAAACCTCTCCAACTTCCACCATCTTATTTCCAACCTTCCAAACACTCTCCAAAAACACCAAGAACACCAAGAAAAACACCAAGAACACCAACCAAAAACACCAAGAACACCAACCAAAATCACCAAGAACACCAAAAACACCAAGATCATCAACCAAAAACACCAAGAACACCAAACAAAAACATCAAGATCACCAAGATTACCAAGATCACCAAACAAGTCAAGATTACCAAGATCATCAAACAAGAACAAATAGAGACACAGACTATTAGAAATCCAGTCCAACCCTAAGCCAGTTCAGTCAATATATTTGACGAACCTACTTGATAGACCAGTCGTTCCATTAGTCCTGTTGTAAACCGGTTCAGTCAATCTATTGACGAACCTACTTGATATATATATATATATATATATATATATATATATATATATATATATATATATATATATATATATATATATATATATATATATATATATATATATATATATATATATATATATATATATATATATATATATATTTATTTATATAATTATACTTATTTATATTATTTATCGTTTATGTCTTTTAATTATAGTCATTTATATTATTTATCGTTTTATGTCTTTTAATTATAGTCATTTATATTATTTATCGCTTTAAATCATTTAATTACTGCAATTTATATTATTTATATATCTTTCACACAGTAAATGGTGCAAACCTTTATTTGTGGCGATTAGATTATATATTTTTATTCCGCAACTTTTATTATTTATTCCGCATATTATCATTTTAATTTATATATCTGTCACACATTAAACGGTGCAAACCTTTATTTGTGGTGATCATATTATATATTTTCATCAATTGGTATCAGAGCTCGTGTGATTTACTTTGAAATTTTCATCAAATACTTTTGGTTAACGTTTATATAAACCTTCCATAAGCGTTTATTTGAATATTTCATTTTAATATCACTTGTTAAAAAATCCTTGTTTTTAAATTAAAATTAAAAATCTTAAAAACATGTCTTCTGTTAATTACTCCAAAATGAATTCAGTTTCTATTGCTAACAGTTTAGGATCTGGTTCACGGGCACCCATACTTATTCCCGAAGAGTATAATTCGTGGGTTGGCCGTATGAATCTTCATCTTAACTCCATAAGTGAAAATGTTTGGAAATGTGTAGAAGGAACATATATTGCTTCAGAAGATTTGTCTACCCTTGCTACAACTCAAGGAACTCGTGTTGAAACCGAGAAAAGGTTGAATCTCCAAGCCAAAAAGGAGCTTGTGTCCGGAATTCCCCACAGTATTTTAAGTCAAATGGATGACATAATACTGTTGACTGCGAATCAAATTTGGGAAAACTTAAACAACCGTTTTTGTGGAAATCAAAGAATTATTGGAAATAAAAGAACATCTGTTTTAAATGAATTCGATAATTTCAGGAGGCTTTCATCAGAAACCATCCATGATGCACATGATAGGTTCAATTTTATCATGGTAAAATTGAATAACTTGGGCATCAAATAGACACAGCACGAGATCAATCTCAAATTTCTAAACAATCTTTACGAAAGCTGGAAGATGGTTAAACTCATCATTCAGGGAAATCCTGCCATTCATACGGAAACTCTATACAATTTGTACGGAGAACTTCAATCGTATAAATCCTCGATTGACCCACCAACCTCTACAGCTTTTGGAGGACCACTTGCTCTCGTTTCCACATCAAACCAAAACCCATTTTACACCCTTTATAACCATTTTTTACACCATTTTTTCATAACAACACACATAATTATAAACCAAAACTCTCTCAAAAACCTCTCCAACTTCCACCATCTTATTTCCAACCTTCCAAACACTCTCCAAAAACACCAAGAACACCAAGAAAAACACCAAGAACACCAAGAAAAACACCAAGAACACCAACCAAAAACACCAAGAACACCAAAAACACCAAGATCATCAACCAAAAAAACCAAGAACACCAAACAAAAACATCAAGATCACCAAGATTACCAAGATCACCAAACAAGTCAAGATTACCAAGATCATCAAACAAGAACAAATAGAGACACATACTATTAGAAATCCAGTCCAACCCTAAGCCAGTTCAGTCAATATATTTGACGAACCTACTTGATAGACCAGTCGTTCCATTAGTCCTGTTGTAAACCGGTTCAGTCAATCTATTGACGAACCTACTTGATATATATATATATATATATATATATATATATATATATATATATATATATATATATATATATATATATATATATATAATTATACTTATTTATATTATTTATCGTTTATGTCTTTTAATTATAGTCATTTATATTATTTATCGTTTTATGTCTTTTAATTATAGTCATTTATATTATTTATCGCTTTAAGTCATTTAATTACTGCAATTTATATTATTTATATATCTTTCACACAGTAAATGGTGCAAACCTTTATTTGTGGCGATTAGATTATATATTTTTATTCCGCAACTTTTATTATTTATTCCGCATATTATCATTTTAATTTATATATCTGTAACACATTAAACGGTGCAAACCTTTATTTGTGGTGATCATATTATATATTTTCATCAAAAGACATGGACGAGACGTTGTGAGGTTCCACTGGACAGACTTCTTCGTCCAATTCCACTGGACATGGACGAGACGTTGTGAGGTTCCACTGGACAGACTTCCAGATCCGGCAACAGGAGAGCCGATGATCATGATTGTGAAGTATGGACTTCTTCGTCCAGTTCCACCAACATTGTTGGTGGAATACAAGGAGTTTGACTACGTCGACGTTTGGTACCGCCATGGTTGGTGGAAGGGGGTGACTGTGGGGCTGATGGAAGGCATCGATTTGTATCATGTGATGTAAGAAGATGGAACACCAATGCGTGTTTATGATTTAAGTCTGCGAATCAGCCAAACGTTCTCTCATGGAGATCCACCGAAATGGAAGTACAACAAACGTTAGGATGGTAGTTTTGTTGTCTTTTGTTGTTTAACTGGTTTATAGATTAAGTCATAGCATTTTGTGGTTTTTGATGTAATTTCAATGATTTTAATGAAAAGTAGTTATGTTGGTTTTTGATTTTTAGCAAACTTGTTTGAATGTCACAAACACATAACAAGTGGTTATAGATTGAAAAATGAACTAAGGTATAGCATAAGTAACAAAAAGAAAATAATTAATAACATGTATGTTATAAGTTCGGAAGGTAATAAATTGTTTCTGAAAGTTGATCAAGGAGATTCCGAAAATGTTCAGACAGGGGATTTCGAGAAGGGGCAGAGATGATTCTGAGAGAGTATTCTGAAACATGATTTCGAAGAGACCTTTCTGAATGTGTTTTGAGATTTTAAGAAATAAAAAAAATTAAAAATGAGAATAGAGATTGAAGGACAGGTAGATGAGATTATTCCCTGAAGAAATCTGAGTCAGGGTTCAACATTCCCATTTTTTCCAGAAAATTGTGGAATTTATTGGAATCCAATGCCTTGGTAAAGACATCAGCTACCTGTTCTTCAGTTGGAATGAAGTAAAGTTCGATGTAACCTTGTAGAATTTGGTCCTTAATAAAATGGTACAGTAGATCGATATGCTTGGTCATAGAGTGCTGAATTGAATAGTGAGAAATGGCTATAGCACTTTTGGAGTCACAGTAGATGGGGACTTGTAGGAATCTGTAGCCATAATCAAGTAGTTGAGTCTTCATCCAAAGTACCTATGAGCAGCAAGTAGATGCAGCCACGTATTCTGCTTCTGCTGAGGATAAAGCAACACAGTTATGCTTCTTTGAAGACCAGCTGACGAGTCTTCCACACAGAAATTGACAGCCTCCGGATGTGCTTTACCGATCCAATTTACATCCCGCATGGTCCGAATCTGTGAACGCTTGTAACTTGAAGTTATCTCCGATTGGATACCACATATCCATTGCCTTTGAGCCTTTAAGATATCGGAAGATTTGCTTCACTGCAGTCAGATGTGAGAGTTTCGGAGCTGCTTGATATCTTGCACAAATGCATGTTGCAAACATGATGTCAGGTCTGCTGGCAGTTAGATATAGCAGTGATCCAATCATCCCTCTGTAGATCTTGTGATCTACTGGTTCGCCTTCTGGGTCTGCAAATATTTTTATGGTTTGTGGATATCGGAACTTTTGTAGTAGAACAGTTTTCAAGGGAGAATTTTTTTAGTAATTCATTTGTATATTTCTCCTGATGAATGAAAATTCCTCTGCTTGTTTGCTTGATCTGAAGACCTAAAAAGAAATTGATTTCCCTGTTCATACTCATATGGAATTTGTTAGTCATGATTTTAGCAAACTCATCCACCATTGTTTGATCAGTTGATCCGAAAATGATATCGTCTATGTAAACCTGTACGATCATGATATGTTTTTGATGTGATCGAACAAAGAATGTAGGATCTATGACTCCTCTTCTATATCCTGATGTTACCAGAAAGTTTGATAAAGTTTCGTACCAAGCTTTGGGTGATTGTTTTAATCCATATACCGCCCTATTGAGGCGATAAACATGGTTTGGACGAGACAAGTCTTCGAAACCAGGAGGTTGCTGTAGGTAGACCTCTTCTTGAAGCTCACCTTGTAGAAATGCACTTTTTACATCCATTTGATGCACAATGATGTTCTTGTGTGTAGCATAGGCATGAAAGATCCGAATGGCTTCTAGCCTTGCTACCGGTGCATATGTTTCGTCGTATTCAAGTCCTTCGATTTGACTATAACCTTTTGCTACAAGTCTGGCTTTGTTTCGGACCACGTTACCCATGTCATCTAGTTTATTTCGGCAGACCCATCTTGTGCCAATAATTGTATGATTTGTGGGTCTTGGCACAAGATCCCATACCTTATTTCTTTTGAATTCTTCTAACTCTTTTTGCATGGCTTTTATCCAGTCATCATCATCCAGTGCATCAAAGATGGTCTTTGGTTCAAATTTGCTGATGTAAGCAGCAAACTGACACTCATCTTGTATTGATTTCTTTGATCTGGTCTGGGTTCCTGATGAAGGATCTCCGATGATTTGATTCGGAGGGTGGTTCCGAGTCCATTTGTGGAGTCTCGGAATCATGGTTGGGTTAGACTCCGAAGGGGTGATTTCTTGTATGAAGTCTGGGTTCTCAGGAGGTATATATTGAATGTGATTCTTCAGCGGAGGTGTCTTCATCAGCTCTGAATGTGAAGATTGGGGCATCATTAGATGCGTCTTCTGAGGAGTTAATTCTAACTTCTTCTTGGTGTTGATGGTCCCCCTCGGACTGTGGGATACCATCAACATGAGTAGGGAGCAAGAGCTCCCCCTCGACTCGTGCTAGGAGCGTAGGCTCCCCTGAACTTGTTGAACCTGTGAAGGGAGCAAAGGCTCCCCCTCAATTGTAGCATTATTGATTACAGGTTGATCCTGGTTAGTCGGAATGGCGGATTCGGAAGCTGTAGAGGTCGACGGTCCGGAGTTAGAGATTATCTGCTGAATGGCTTCTGGAGAACGAATGACTTCGGAATAAGTGGCTATTTCTTGAGGATCAAAGAGAATATCATAATCTATCTCAATTGTATGGATAGGCTGATGTCCGACTAGAATGTCAGCTTCCATAACATATAAGAGCCCTTGAGCTGGCTTCCTCCATAAGTATTGATCATCGAATTCTATATCAAAGCTTTCTTCAACTAGGCATCTGTCTCGAGTGGCGATCATAATGTAGCTGAAATCTTTGTCTAATGGGAACATATTGATGTGTCTTGGAGACTCCGTAACCTTTGATGATTCCATTTTCATCATTACCGAATGTAACATATCCACCATTATTGACTTCCCGGTAGTCAATAATGATATGTTTGATGATTCCATTTTCATCTATTTTTAGTTAGATTTCGTCCTTTTCCTTTTTGAAAAATTTCTTTTGGGGAAGAGTTGGATAAATAATCATTTAAAGAGTCCGACTCTTCATGATTAGCTTTAAGTTTTTCGAGTGAAATTTTGTTCGGATTTGAGTCGTTTGAAAGATTATGTTGTAATGCATCTACGTATGACTTAGTTCCTGAACAGGATGGTTCAGAAGTCATTTTAGATGTATTATCAGCATTGGGACTTTTAATTGTGATTTTGTTGAAGTATTTTCTAATGATGATATTACTTGGACGTTTCTCCATTGTGATTTCTTCATCAACATTTTCTTCTTTTGAATTTTCCGAGTCGTTATGACATGGATTGAATTCTTCAGTAACACATTCACTTTGTAATTTTTCGAAGAATGTTTGTTGAGAGCTTGTCGATGGATTATTTGGGACCAGGGTCATGTGTCTAGGCATGAATGGGACCGAAGTTATGGACAATTTGCTGCTTTCAGCAGAGTCCACTTCCGAGAAATATGAAAAAGGAATTCTATTTATCAACTTTATCACTTCGTCATATCCATCATCATATCCATTCGTCATATCCATCATCCCTTTCCTCCAAAACCCACTGATATACTGCTAAGGCATCTGCACATGTGTTAGATATTTTTCTAGGGCAAGTTCTAAATCATTAGAGTAAATATAATGAGAATGAAGCATGTTACGTACCTGTTCTATGATGCTTACTCCTTTTCCAGTTTTGTGGTTTACCATAAAGGCATAGTTCTTTGGCATATAGGAGGATGTGGATTCAGCCATATCATTAACTTGCTTAACGTTTGCTAATCCTGGAATTGGAGTTTCTGGGGTTGCCTGCATTATCATGCATTCACCAAAGCCTTTTCCTCTTTTTCGCTTATTCTTAAAATGTTCGTCTTCATCACTAGAAGACCAGATTTCAACATTTCCAGATGCAACGAATGCTTTGACTTTTTCTTCTTCTTTCTCCTTTGGATAATTTCTCGGAGCTCTACAGTCTGCTGCATAATGCCAGAGTCCTCCACAATTGTTACATTTGATTACTTCAGTTTCATTCTTCTCTGGAGGTTGAACTTGATTGGTGCTGACAGCTGGAACCGTTTTTGGTTTCTCTTGATGTTGCTCTTCAGTTTTCTGATAATATCGATTCTGATTTTGATCAGATTGATGATGTCCTCTCTGATAATTGTTGTTGTTTCTTGGTGGATAGCCTCCGTTTTGGTTGGATCTGAAGTTCTAATCAACTGCCTTGGACACGATGTCGATGTGATGAATGCATTAACTGTCCACTAGGGTCATGATGACCTCTAAAGAATTGATTAGAACGGGTTAGAGAATTCCAACAGGACAACGATTGGCCTATAAAAGGAGAGACGGATTTATGTTACAGATTTGCAACAAGAACAAAACTTAAGCAAGATGGCTCGATATTTCTTCAAATTGCATGACGAAGTGGAAGTGATGTTCAAGACAGAAGATTTCGCAGGAGGCTTCTATGGGGGAGTGATAACAAATACATGGACGAGACGTTGTGAGGTTCAACTGGACAGTCTTCCAGATCCGGCAACAGGAGAGCCGATGATCGTGATTGTGAAGTATGGACTGGGGGGCTGATGGAAGGCACTGATTTGTATCATGTGATGTTAGAAGATGGAACACCAATGCGTGTTTATGATTCAATTCTGCGAATCATCCAAACGTTCTCTCATGGAGATCCACCGAAATGGAAGTACAACAAACGTTAGGATGGTAGTTTTGTTGTCTTTTGTTGTTTAACTGGTTTATAGATTGAGTCATAGCATTTTGTGGTTTTTGATGTAATATCTATGACTTTTAATGAAAAGTAGTTATGTGGTTTTTGATTTTTAGCAAACTTGTTTGAATGTCACAAACACATAACAAGTGGTTATAGATTGAAAAATGAACTAAGGTATAACATAAGTAACAAAAAGAAAATAATTAATAACTTGTATGTTATAAGTTCAGAAGGTAATAAATTGTTTCTGAAAGTTGATCGAAAAGGAGATTCCGAGAATGTTCAGATAGGGGATTTCGAGAAGGGGCAGAGACGATTCTGAGAGAGTATTCTGAAACATGATTTCGGAGAGACCTTTCTGAATGTGTTTTGAGATTTTAAGAAATAAAAAAAATTAAAAATGAGAATAGAGATTGAAGGACAGGTAGATGAGATTATTCTCTGAAGAAATCTGAGTCAGGGTTCAACATTCCCATTTTTTCCAGAAAATTGTGGAATTTATTGGAATCCAATGCCTTGGTAAAGACATCAGCTACCTGGTCTTCAGTTGGAATGAAGTAAAGTTCGATGTAACCTTGTATAATTTGGTCGTTAATAAAATGGTACCGTAGATCGATGTGCTTGGTCATAGAGTGCTGAATTGGATAGTGAGAAATGGCTATAGCACTTTTAGAGTCACAGTAGATGGGGACTTGTAGGAATCTGTAGCCATAATCAAGTAGTTGAGTCTTCATCCAAAGTATCTGTGAGCAGCAAGTAGATGCAGCCACGTATTCTGCTTCTGCTGAGGATAAAGCAACACAGTTATGCTTCTTTGAAGACCAGCTGACGAGTCTTCCACCCAGAAATTGACAGCCTCCGGATGTGCTTTACCGATCCAATTTACATCCAGCATGGTCCGAATCTGTGAACGCTTGTAACTTGACGTTATCTCCGATTGGATACCACAGATCCATTGCCTTTGAGCCTTTAAGATATCGGAAGATTTGCTTCACTGCAGTCAGATGTGAGAGTTTCGGAGCTGCTTGATATCTTGCACAAATGCATGTTGCAAACATGATGTCAGGTCTGCTGGCAGTTAGATATAGCAGTGATCCAATCATCCCTCTGTAGATCTTGTGATCTACTGGTTCGCCTTCTGGGTCTTCAAATATTTTTATGGTTTATGGATATCAGAACTTTTGTAGTAGAACGGTTTTCAAGGGAGAATTTTTTTTAGTAATTCATTTGTATATTTCTCCTGATGAATGAAAATTCCTCTGCTTGTTTGCTTGATCTGAAGACCTAAAAAGAAATTGATTTCCCTGTTCATACTCATATGGAATTTATCGGTCATGATTTTAGCAAACTCATCCACCATTGTTTGATTAGTAGATCCGAAAATGATATCGTCTATGTAAACCTATACGATCATGATATGTTTTTGATGTGATCGAACAAAGAATGTAGGATCTATGACTCCTCTTCTGTATCCTGATGTTACCAGAAAGTTTGATAAAGTTTCGTACCAAGCTTTGGGTGATTGTTTTAATCCATATACCGCCCTATTCAGGCGATAAACATGGTTTGGACGAGACAAGTCTTCGACACCAGGAGGTTGCTGTAGGTAGACCTCTTCTTGAAGCTCACCTTGTAGAAATGCACTTTTTACATCCATTTGATGCACAATGATGTTCTTGTGTACAACATATGTGTTGAAAAATGTTTTTTGTATGTGACCATCACTGAAATAAGATGAACTGTTTTAATTTGATCTGACAAATATTATCAGTTTATTTAAGGTTTCGTGGAATCGAGATCAAAAACGATAAAAATAAGAAAAACAGTTTTTAAAGCCAAAAAATTAGAAAAAATATAAAAGAAATTTAAATTAAATCTATTTAAAATGAATTTTTGGAAATATAGTTTCTAAATAATTTATTTTCTTAGATTTAATTAATTTAATAAATTAAAAATGAATTTTCCTAATTTATTTAAATTAATTTCGGATTTTAAATAAATTAAATAAACAAAAAAAAGGAAACAGGCCAAGATTCAGCAACAGCCCAAGATCAGCAACCGGCCCAACCGCTCCAGCCCAATCCGCCAGCCTGATCCACCCACATCCGGCCTGATCCACACTCCAGCTCCGGATCCAAACCCGCCCGCACCCGGCTCCACTTCGTCTCGCAAAAGCTCAGCGCTTAAACCCAATCCGACTCCGCTCCATTTACTCTCACAAGAAACCCGCGCCTCGACCCGGAATTCCGACCCACGACCTGCCCCGGCGACCCGCGTGTTTCTGAATAAATATTGCATTTTAATCCCCTGAACTTTGAAGAATCGTTAAAAATCACCCAAAAACACTTTTCAGCCAACAAACCCACGAAAATATTCCAACTTTTCCAATTTTTAACCCATTTCTTCAACCTTTTCCAACCAATTCTTCCAACAATTAATTCTTTTGATTTCTTTTCATTTAGATCTTAGATCTAATCTAAAAAGATAAATATTCCTTACTTTACATCACATGTTTTGGTATTTAATTCATCTATTTTTCACTATAAATACCAACCCAAACTTCCCATTTTAAACACACCAAAAAACACTCCATTCTACATCATTTTCTACATCTTTCTACACCAAAACCATCTTACACCAAAAACCCACCAAAACATACATCAAACACACCATTTATACCATCACACCAAAACCTACACCATTCTACATCAATACCAACCAAAATCTACATCCAAATACACCATTCTACATCAATACACACCAAAACCTACACCAAAAACCCACCAAAACATACACCAAAACCTATACCAAAAACACATCAAAACCTACAAACATCCAACACCAAAACCTACAAACACCCAACACCAAAAAACCTACAATCAACAACCAAAAACCCAATACCTCATCTTGCCGCAAAGAACAAGAATCGACGCTTCAAGAAAAACATCATCTTCTTCCGTTGTCGATAAGTTCTTTTGAAATTTTCATTTCAATTTCTTTTTAAATATTTCAAATGTTTAAATATAAAATGAATGATTAATTTCTTGTGCTATTTATTTAACGATCACATTTTCGCTATTATTTCGACTAAATTTAATTGTGCCGAAATTCCAAGACATCCAAATTGAACCGTGACGAAGAAAACAAATGTGGACTATATTTAACCAAGACATTACTAATTTCTAACTTTTTATTTATTGTAAAAACCCTTTATCGTTGATAATGGTGTTTATTACATTTAACGTCTAACTTTTTATTTATTGTAAAAACCCTTTATCGTTGATAATGGCGTTTATTACATCTAACTTCTAACTTCTAACATTTATTTTATTTACTGCTTTCTGTCTATTTAAATATTGTCTAGTGTAAATTTACCGCTTTATTTTATTTATTTATAGCTTTCGGTAATTTAATTTTTGTCTAGTTTAATTATTTTTGTGCTTTATTTTTTTCCTTTTTAAATCCCTTTCACATCTCCCCAAATATAATTGACATAATTAAAACGTTAATCCAAGGACCGTCAAGTTTTTCAACAATTGGTATCAGAGCTCGTGTGATTTAGTCTGAAATTTTTGTCGAAAACTTTTGTGTAGCGTTTTTATAAACCACCAATAAGTTTTATTTAAAAATTTCATCTTAATATCACTTGTTCAAAAAAAACATTTAAAAATTACTCGTGTGATTTATTTTGAAAAATTTTGTCGAAAACTTTTGTGTAGCGTTTTTATAAACCACCAATAAGTTTTCTTTAAAAATTTCATTTTAACATCACATTTTCGTTAAAAAAAAGAAAAATTTTAAAAAAAATAAAAAAATAAAAAATGTCTTCCGCAAACTACTCAAACATAAATTCTGTATCTATTGCTAACAGTATAGGTTCAGGTACTCGAGCACCCATTCTTATTCCTGAAGAATATAACTCATGGGTAGGTCGTATGAATCTTCATCTTAACTCTATAAGTGAAGATGTGTGGAAATGTGTAGACGGATCTCTACCAGAAAACATGACCTCTCTTACGAGTAACTTAGATATACTGAATGAAAGGAAGAAACTTGAACTTCAAGCCAAAAAGGAACTTGTGTCTGGAATACCCCATAGTATTTTAAGCCAAATGAATGATATAATCCTTTTAACTTCAAACCAAATTTGGCAAACTTTGAAAAATCGTTTTGAAGGAAATGAGAGAATCATTGGAAACAAGAAAACATCTGTTTTAAACGAATTTGACAACTTCAAAATGTTTTCACATGAGACCATCCATGATGCTCATGACAGGTTCAATCTCATTACCATCAAAATGAATAATTTGGGCATCAAAAAGTCACAGCATGAGATAAACCTCAAGTTTTTAAACAACCTTTTTGAAAGCTGGAAAATGGTCAAACTCGTCATTCAGGGAAATCCAGCAATTCATATTGAATCTTTGTACAATCTGTACGGAGAATTACAATCGTATGAATCCTCGATTGACCCACCAACATCTACTTCTTTTGGAGGACCACTTGCTCTTTTGTCAACATCTTCTCAAAACCAAACACATTTTCTTGATCAAAGTCAAAATGATTGAAATCAAATCTCTCATCAAAATCAAAACCAAGCCTTTTTGAGTAATTCTTGTGATTTGTCTGATCCAAATAATGAAGCTGATTACCAACAATTGTGTGCTTTGGTAGCAAACACTAATCTCGAAAGATTTTTGCCACATCTTGGTCAATCAAATTTTAGACCAAATTTTCAAAACAGACAATTTTTTGGACAAAATAATTTAGGTTTTCAACCAAGACCATCTTTTGGACAAAACAACAACTTTCAGAATCAAAACAAAGGTTTTCAAAATCAAGGTTACAATAACCAAAACAACAATTTTCAAAATAACCAAAATTCTGGATTCAAACAAACCATTCTCAAACTTCCCAACAAACCCAAACTCATGCACCCGAAAGACTTCCCATAAAGAGTCAAAAGGATGACAGTGATGAAGAAGTGATCATCTGTCATAACTGCAAAGGAACGAATCACTATGCCAGAGATTGTCGAGCCAAAAACAAAACCAAGGTCAAAGACTCAGCTTACTATGCTCAAAAAGTCGAAGAGCTGAAGAAACAAGAAAAGAAAGCAAAACAAAAAGCTTTGATGGCAATCCACGAACCAAGCGTGGAACATTGGCCAACTTCTGATGATGAAGCAGATAATGAACCAGCTCAATCAAACTTCTGCTTCATGGCTGATAATGAACCAACCACAAGAGCTCCATATGTCATCGATCAGGTATGGTCTATGATCTCAGAACTCAGTCTTTCAAAAACACCATTTGAGTCCCACATGACTAAGATTGAGAACAGTCTAAAAGCTGATCTCAGACTGTTTCATGACACAATAGTCAAATCTGACATCTACAAATCTGAATTACAAACCTTGCAACTCAGATTTGGAGAATCAACAAGGACTAGAGACAAACTTGAAAGAGACATTGAACGAAAATCAGAAGAAAATAATCACATCTTAGAACAATTAAATGAAGCTCTAAAACAAAAAAGAGACTTAGAAATAAAAAACCAATCTGTTATTTCATCTGAAATAAAAGATACCTTAGAAACAGAAGTCCTTCAGTTAAAACAAAAAATTCAAGATTTAACTGACAAAAACACTAGTTTGATTCTAAAACTAGATGATTCTTCAAAACAAATCAAACTTCTTGAATCCGAGAATCAAAGATTTCAAGGAAAACTGGATTCTATCAATCTTGCTAGAAAATTGAGTGATGATATTTTCACTAAAGCAAACAACTTAGGAACTGGCAAAATTAATACGAATTATAAACCAGGAATTGGAAGAGAATCCTTTGAAAATGAAAAGACTGAAAAGAAAAATGGGACAATTTGTGAAAACTCTAAATCGCCTCTACCAGATCTTTTCATATCTGCCAATAAGGACGATTCAGATGATGAAACAGTTATCAACTGCAGCCCAGATGATACTTTTTTCAACAAGTCATTCAAAAGAGTTGTAAAATCTGAATCAGACTCTGCTAGTTCAATAACTCATCAATTGAGATCTACTAAACTAACAAGGAATGATGGCACAATCAAACTTGAAAATTTCTTAAATGTAGAAAATTTTGTTCATCAGAATGGTAGTACTTCTGCTCCAACTGTCTTTCCCTCTTTAAACTCAACCTTTATTGGAAAGAACAGACTGGGACAAAAGTATTCAAAGAAACAGCAGACAAATAAACAACCCATTCAAGCTGTCTTTAAACCAAAAGAACAAAGCAAGCCCAATGTTTTCAAAGAAACCCAAGAGAAACCTTTGAAACCAGCCTCTGTGCCACAAAAACAAACTTTTAATCCAAAACAAAAACCTTTTCAAAAACCGATTCAAAGTCGCTTTCAAGAGATAAACTTCAATCTCTCAAGGAACTTTCAGAAACCATCATTTCACCAAATTCCATTCCATCATCATAATGTTTTTCAAAACCATCCAAATCCCAGATACAAAGAAAGGTTATCAAACAGAACTTCACATGTAGGATACCTTTCACAAAATCAGAAATCATTTCAAATTACAGGTTTTCAAAAACAAATCTTACTTTGGGAAAATCTGATAAGTCAACTTAAACCTCAACCATTCCGTCCAATCAACAAATACCACAATGATTCCAATTTATCGAAAACCATTAACAAATCAGGACCCACCATGGTTTGGGTACCTAAACTTTCTGTCTAATTACAGGCACTTTTGCTGGAGAGCCCAATGATGGCACATGGTATATCGATAGTGGCTGCTCTAAGCATATGACAGGAAACCAGAGCTTTCTATGAGACTTCAAACCCACAGAATCCAAACAATATGTTACTTTTGGAAATAACATGACTGCAAGAATCAAAGGTTATGGAAACATAACAAATGGTCACTTCACCATCAAGAAAGTAGCCTACGTTGACGGCCTGAAACACAACCTGATCAGCGTATCACAACTTTGTGACAACAATCATGAAGTTCTTTTCACCAAACAACGAAGCATAATCATGGATGCCAAGACCAAAGCCATTCTAGTTAATTCTGATCGTCTAGGCAACATGTATCCACTAGATATGGACCTTATCTATGGAAAACCAGATATTTGTCTCTTATCCAAAGCTTCATCTGATATTAGTTGGTTGTGGCATCGTCGTCTTTCCAATCTCAATTTCGGCTACATCAACAAGTTGATTGCAAATGATCTTGTTCGCGGACTGCCACTTCTGAAACTTGATAATGAAACTCTTTGTGCAGCTTGTGAAGGAGGAAAACTGTCTAAATCCTCTCATAAAAGCATTCCTAAATCTAGTATATCCGAACCACTAGAATTACTGCACATTGATCTTTGTGGCCCTGCAAAAACCCAAAGCATAAAAGGGAAGAAATACATCCTTGTTATTATTGATGGATATTCACGCTTTACTTGGGTTTTCTTTTTAAGGCTAAAGTCAGAAGCACCTGAAGAAATGATCAACTTCATCAAACAGATTGAATTAAAGCTCAAACGACCTGTTCGTAGAATCCGAAGTGATAATGGATCTGAGTTTAAAAACATAACTCTAGATTCGTTTCTCAGAAACAAGGGAATTGAACACGACCTGTCAGCTCCATACACTCCACAACAGAACGGAGTTGTTGAAAGAAGGAACAGAACTCTGTGTGAAGCTGCAAGATCAATGCTTATCTTTGCTGATCTACCACAATACTTCTAGGCAGAAGCAATAGCCACAACTTGCTACACTCAAAATCGTTCTTTAATCCATAAACATCTTCATAAAACACCATATGAAGTCATTAACAACCGAAAACCAAACATCAAATTCTTTCATATTTTTGGTTGTCGATGCTTCATAAAGAATAACAAAGATCACCTTTCAAAATTTGAATCAAGATCAGACGAAGGAATTTTCCTTGGTTACTCTTTTACCTCAGCTGCTTATCGAGTACTGAACAAACGTACTAGAGTAATTGAAGAAAGTACCGATGTTTATTTCGATGAATTTTATGTCAGGAAATTGGATCGTGAACATTTTGGTTCTAAAATGATTGATAATATTTTTCAAAATCCAATTCAACAAATGCTTTCTACGGACATAGAAATCGATCTTGATTTACTTTTTGAACAACCCAAAACCGCTTATAATTCTGAGTTTCTAACATGTTCTACTATTCCTACAGGTAACTCCGATGCAAAAACTTCATAATCAAACCAAGAAAATGCAGATCAAGTTGAGGGGGAACTACCAACAGTAAATCCCTCTTTAAATCCACCTGTCCAAAATGATCCCAATGCATCATCTATGGGGGAACTTTCATTACCCCATTCTCACCCTATAATCCAAAAAGACATATCTGACAACACCCAAAATCTATTCCCAACAGAATCACCTGACCAAGAAGAACAATGGGACATAGAAACACCAATCGAAATAGCTGAAAAAACTCGCCTAATCAAATGGACCAGGAATCATCCTACAGAACAAATCATAGGAGATCCCAATTCTGGTATTCAAACAAGAGCCGCTACCTCAAATGAATGTTTATACGGAGCATTCTTATCAATGACTGAACCCAAAACCATCCATTCAGCTCTCAAAGATCCAGACTGGGTCAAAGCCATGCAAGAAGAACTAGCTGAATTCGAAAGAAACCAAGTATGGGATCTTGTTACTACTCCTCCCGATGTTACTGTAGTAGGTTCAAGATGGGTTTTCAGAAACAAAACTGATGATCAAGGAATAGTTTGTCGAAACAAAGCAAGACTTGTCGTCAAGGGCTATTCACAACAAGAAGGAATCGACTACGATGAAACTTATGCTCCAGTTGCAAGACTCGAAGCCATTCGTATCTTTCTAGCATATGCAGCACACAAGAACTTCAAAGTATTCCAAATGGATGTAAAATGTGCATTTTTACATGGAGAGATTGATCGCGATGTGTATATTCAACAACCTCCAGGTTTTGAAGATCCACAGTTCCCAAATCACAGTTTTAAGTTACAAAAAGCAGTTTATGGCTTAAAACAAGCACCTCGAGCCTGGTATTCAACTTTGTCAACATTTCTAGAAGAATCAGGATTCAAAAGAGGTTCAATTGATCAAAATATCTTTCGTAAAATCTTTAATAAACATCTGTTAATCGTTCAAATATATGTCAATGACATTATTTTCGGTTCTACTGATGAATCTTTGAGTATCAAGTTTGCAGATTTAATGAAGAGCAAATTTGAGATGAGCATGATAGGAGAAATGACAACTTTTCTTGGACTTCAAGTCAAACAATCATCAGATGGAATTTTCATCAATCAAGAAAATTATGTCAAAAATCTTCTAACTCGTTTTTCTCTTGACAAATCCAATACAGCAAAAACCCCAATGGCCTTTGGTTACAAATTAGATGCAGACTTAGATGGCAAGCCTGTTGATGAAAAGAAATATCGAGGAATGATAGGATCACTCCTATACCTCACAGCCAGCAGACCCGACATCATGTTTTCTACATGTGTCTGTGTCAGATACCAAGCCAATCCTATGGAATCTCATGTTGTAGCTGTAAAAAGAATTTTCAAATATCTTAAAGGAACTCCATCTCTTGGCCTTTGGTATCCAGCTAACTCTGATTTTCAGCTTAATGCCTTCACCGACTCCGACTATGGAGGATGCAGACTAGACAGGAAAAGTACATCTGGTTCTTGCCAATTTCTAGGAGGCAGACTGGTAAGTTGGACTTCAAAGAAACAATCATGCGTGTCCACTTCAACCGCAGAAGCTGAATATGTAGCCGCCGCAAGCAGTTGTTCACAAGTCATGTGGATGCAAACTTAATTACGTGACTATGGCTACAAAGTCTCACAAATTCCCATATTTTGTGACTCAACCAGCGCTATTGCCATTTCTCACAATCCCGTTCACCATTCCATGACAAAGCACATCGACATTTGATATCATTTCATCAAAGACAACATTCAAAAGGGTCATATCGAATTGCACTTCATCAACACCGAAGATCAAATTGCCGATGTCTTCACTAAGGCTCTCGAAGAAACCAAGTTTCAATACTTCCTAGGCCGTCTAGGAATGTTAAATCCAGATAACATCCATCCTTAATCTTTTACTTTTTGTTTGTACAAAAGAGTGTTTACTTTCATTCAAAAAGAAATTTCAAAAACAATTGAAAATTGTTTTTTTTTAAATTTACCAAAAACATTCAAATAACCAAAAATTTACCAAAAACATTCAAAACCAAAATTTTCAAAAAAACATTCAAATAACCAAAATTTTCCAAAAACATTCAAATAACCAAAATTTTCCAAAAACATCTACATAATCAAAAATCACAAAAATTAGGATAAAGTTTTATCTTTTTAAAGTCTTTATAAAACCATGTGATTAACATCTTCTTGACTAAATTTTCAGATACTTATGCTCGATGAATGTTCTCAGTCATATTGATTCTTAATTAAAGTGAAGGTTCAAATTTCAAAATTTTTCGTTATGTACATTCTCCTATTCCCTTTGAATTTATTTCAATTATAACAATTTTATCTATTAAGGGACATAAGAGTAGGAGATTCAGATGAAAACCAAACCCATGTGAGAATTTGTGCCTCGTCTTCAACTGCTAAGTGGAATTCATTTCTGTGAGCAAATGTGTTTTCATTATGACTTATAGGATTTATACTCTTATACCGTGATGCTAGTCTTATTTTTGCTTAGATATCAAAATGACCAGGGACGATACAATCATTTTCTTATATATTAGACAAAATTGTCTTTTATATCACCTATCCCTATCCTCAATCAAGCCACATCAAGAAAAGATTTATCATCTTGCATCGCAAATCTGACAATTGAAGAAACGAAAAGTCATATCCAAGAAATCCAGAAGAAAACATGGAAATCAAATCTCAAAGTGCAAAATCATCCCCAACAAATGCTGTCAACAAATCACAATTAACACCTTCAAACTGAGAGATATCACTCATCTTTAGTGATTATACACCAGTTCTGCACCCAGAACAAACAAATACCTCAGTCAAGTGTAAGCTATACCTATGAGCGTTCATCTGAATCGACCTATTAAGATCACTTGTCGTCTTTATAAATTCTATAAAATCTTAAGCAATATTATGAAAATGCATATACAAAAACCTTTTGATAATCGAACACGAGACTTTGATTTAGAAACAAATATTCTTGACAAATATTTTTCAAAACACAAGTAAAATCTAGTCACACTTTTTCAAAACAAGTGATATGGTTTTATAAAAGTCTTATCCAAATTTCAAGAATTTTCAATCTTACATTTTAATATGTCCTTATTTGAGTAATGATCACATAGGGGGAAATTGTTGAAAAATGTTTTTTGTAAGTGACCATCACTGAAATAAGATGAACTGTTTTAATTTTATCTGACAAATATTATCAGTTTATTTCAGGTTGCGTGGAATCGAGATCAAAAACGAGAAAAATAAGAAAAACAGTTTAAGCCAAAAACATTAAAAAAATATAAAAGAAATTTAAATTAAATCTATTTAAAATGAATTTTTGGAAATATAGTTTCTAAATAATTTATTTTATTAGATTTAATTAATTTAATAAATTAAAAATGAATTTTCCTAATTTATTTAAATTAATTTTGGATTTTAAATAAATTAAATAAACAGAAAAAAAGGAAACAGGCCAAGATTCAGCAACAGCCCAAGATCAGCAACCGGCCCAACCGCTCCAGCCCAATCCGCCAGCCTGATCCACCCACATCCGGCCTGATCCACACTCCAGCTCCGGATCTGAACCCGCCCGCACCCGGCTCCACTTCGTCTCACAAAAGCTCAACGCTTAAACCCGATCCGACTCCGCTCCATTTACTCTCACAAGAAACCCGCGCCTCGACCCGGAATTCCGACCCACGACCCGCCCCGGCGACCCGCGTGTTTCTGAATGAAATATTGCATTTTAAGCCCCTGAACATTGAAGAATAGTTAAAAATCACCCAAAAACACTTTTCAGCCAACAAACCCACGAAAATATTCCAACTTTTCCAATTTTTAACCCATTTCTTCAACCTTTTCCAACCATTTCTTCCAACAATTAATTCTTTTGATTTCTTTTCATTTAGATCTTAGATCTAATCTAAAAAGATCAATATTCCTTACTTTACATCACATGTTTTGGTATTTAATTCATCAATTTTTCACTATAAATACCAACCCAAACTTCCCATTTTAAACACACCAAAAAACACTCCATTCTACATCATTTTCTACATCTTTCTACACCAAAAACATCTTACACCAAAAACCCACCAAAACATACATCAAACACATCATTTATACCATCACACCAAAACCTACACCATTCTACATCTATACCAACCAAAACCTACAACCAAATACACCATTCTACATCAATACACACCAAAACCTACACCAAAAACCCACCAAAACCTATACCAAAAACACACCAAAACCTACAAACATCCAACACCAAAACCTACAAACACCCAACACCAAAAAAACCTACAATCAACAACCAAAAACCCAATACCTCATCTTGCCGCAAAGAACAAGAATCGACGCTTCAATAAAAACACCATCTTCTTCCGTTGTCGATAAGTTCTTTTGAAATTTTCATTTCAATTTCATTTTAAATATTTCAAATGTTTAAATATAACATGAATGATTAATTTCTTGTGCTATTTATTTAACGATCACATTTTCTCTATTATTTCGACTAAATTTAATTGTGCCGAAATTCCAAGACATCCAAATTGAACCGTGACGAAGAAAACAAATGTGGACTATATTTAACCAAAACATTACTAATTTCTAACTTTTTATTTATTGTAAAAACCATTTATCGTTGATAATGGTGTTTATTACATCTAACGTCTAACTTTTTATTTATTGTAAAAACCATTTATCGTTGATAATGGCGTTTATTACATCTAACTTCTAACTTCTAAAATTTATTTTATTTACTGCTTTCTGTCTATTTAAATATTGTCTAGTGTAAATTTACCGCTTTATTTTATTTATTTATAGCTTTCGGTAATTTAATTTTTGTCTAGTTTAATTATTTTTGTGCTTTATTTTTTCCTTTTTAAATCCCTTTCCCATCTCCCCAAATATAATTGACATAATTAAAACGTTAATCCAAGGACCGTCAAGTTTTTCAACAATAGGCATGAAAGATCCGAATGGATTCTAGCCTTGCTACCGGTGCATATGTTTCGTCGTATTCAAGTCCTTCGATTTGACTATAACCTTTTGCTACAAGTCTGACTTTGTTTCGGACCACGGTACCCATGTCATCTAGTTTATTTCGGCAGACCCATCTTGTGCCAATAATTGTATGATTTGCGGGTCTTGGCACAAGATCCCATACCTTATTTCTTTTGAATTCTTCTAACTCTTCTTGCATGGCTTTTATCCACTCATCATCATCCAGTGCATCAAAGATGGTCTTTGGTTCAAATTTGCTGATGTAAGCAGCAAACTGACACTCATCTTGTATTGATTTCTTTGATCTGGTCTGGGTTCCTGATGAAGGATCACCGATGATTTGATTCGGAGGGTGGTTCCGAGTCTATTTGTGGAGTCTCGGAATCATGGTTGGGTTAGACTCTGAAGGGGTGATTTCTTGTATGAAGTCTGGGTTCTCAGGAGGTATATATTGAATGTGATTCTTCAGCGGAGGTGTCTTCATCAGCTCTGAATGTGAAGATTGGGGCATCATTAGATGCATCTTCTGAGGAGTTAATTCTAACTTCTTCCGGGTGTTGATGGTCCCCTCGGACTGTAGGATACCATCAACATGAGTAGGGAGCAAGAGCTCCCCCTTGACTCGTGCTGGGAGCATAGGCTCCCCCTAAACTTGTTGAACATGTGAAGGGAGCGAAGGCTCCCCTTCAATTGTAGCATTATTGATTACCGGTTGATCCTGGTTAGTCGGAATGCCGGATTCGGAAGCTGTAGAGGTCGACGGTCCGGAGTTTGAGATTATCTGCTGATTGGCTTCTGGAGAACGAATGACTTCGGAATAAGTGGCTATTTCTTGAGGATCAAAGAGAATATCATAATCTATCTCAATTGTATGGATAGGCTGATGTCCGACTAGAATGTCAGCTTTCATAACATATAAGAGCCCTTGAGCTGGCTTCCTCCATAAGTATTGATCATCGAATTCTATATCAAAGCTTTCTTCAACTACCCTTGTTCTTCTGTTTAGAGCAGGATAAGCAACTGACTTAGATGAATAACCTAGAAAGATTACTTCATCACTTTTGGGAACAAATTTTCCCAAGTGATCTTTATTATTTTTGATGAAGCAACGGCAACCAAAGACATGAAAAAATGTAACATTGGGTTTTATTCCGTTCAGAATTTCGTAAGGAGTCATCTGATGTCTTTTATTGATGATTGAGCGATTCTGAACGAAACATGCTGTTGCAATGGCTTCTGCCCAAAAGAATAGTGGAATATTTGAAAAATTGAGCATGGATCGAGCAGCTTCTACTAGAGTTCGGTTTCTTCGTTCTACCACACCATTTTGTTGTGGTGTATAGGGTGCTGAGAAGTTGTGCTCGATTCCTTTTGAGGCTATAAATTCTTTGATTTGACGGTTGTTGAACTCAGTTTTGTTGTCACTTCTGATTTGCCTAACCGGAGATTTTACTTTGAGTTCAATGGACACTATGAAATTTCAGAGTTCTAGAAAAGTGTCTGATTTTAGCCTTAAGAAAAATACCCAAGTAAAGCGGGTGAAATCATCCACAATCACTAGGATATATTTCTTGTGATTAAGACTTTGAACAGTTAATGGTCCACATAGATCCATATGGAGAAGTTCTAATGGATGGGTGATGTTTGAGTCAGAGATTGACTTGTGTGGTTTCTTCTTCTGTTTGCCTAATGCACAAGCGGAACACTAATTTTCGTTGTCGAATTTCAGAAGTGGCATTCCTCTGACCATTTCTCTTGTTACTAGTTGGTTCATGTATCGGAAATTTAAATGAGCTAGCTTCCGATGCCATAACCAGCTAATTTCGGAGTGTGCCTTTGATAGTAGACATAGTCTGGGTTTTCCCAGAAACATGGAGATGTCTAATTGGAACATATTGATGTGTCTTGGAGACTTCACTAGGCATCTGTCTCGAGTGGCGATCATAATGTAGCAGAAATCTTTGTCTAATGGGAACATATTGATGTGTCTTGGAGACTCCGTAACCTTTGATGATTCCATTTTCATCATTACCGAATGTAACATATCCACTGTTATTGACTTCCTGGTAGTCTCTTAGAAACTCCAATCTTGCGGTCATGTGCATTGAGCAGGCACTATCAATAAGCCATTCATCATCCTGCTCTTCCACACTAAATTCCTGAAAATCAGATAGTTAGTTTGGGCACCCAAACTTGTTTGGACCCATTTGCTTTTCCAGAAATAGAAGACTTATTTTTTATTATTCTATTCACAGAAGTCTCAGCTTCTGAGATATTGATGACTAATGATTTTACGACCCACTTTTGAACAATTCTTTTTGGAGGTTTCTGAAAGACATTTTTTGTTTGATAATTGAAAGTTTTTGGTTTGGTAGTGGAAGATGTTCTTGAAATATGATTACAGCAATGACAGCAGATATTACTTTGCTGTCGTTTCAAAATATTTGGAATCGTTTTAAAATTTCCGGAGTTGTCCTCTTTTGGAAGCACTAAAATAGGTTTTTATTTTTGAAAGTTGTGATTTTCGATTCCGAAGGAGTTATGATTTTGCTTGTTGCTTTTCATGACATTAGAAAAAGTGATTCTTGGTTTAAAAGATTCGGTATTTGGTTTTACTGGAACAGTTTTTGCTGTTATCGTACTATATACAAATTTTGGAAATTCTGAGTTGTAATCTAAACCATTGATAGTTTGATGGTAATGAAGAGGTTTGATGTTTGGAGTCGGAAGTAATCTTGTGGATGTACTTTCGTGAGGTCGGAGGAGCGGGTTTCCGAGTACGACTTGGAGTGATGAAAGTTGAATTAGCTCTTGGTTTTCTCTGAGTGTAGAAGCAATTTTTCTATTCAAATCTTGCATGAGATCTGGGTGATCTGATGTCCTTTCGATTTAAGATTTGTTTTACTCTATTTTTAGTTAGATTTCGTCCTTTTCCTTTTTGAAAAATTTCTTTTGGGGAAGAGTCGGATAAAGAATCATTTAAAGAGTCCGACTCTTCATGATTAGCTTTAAGTTTTTCGAGTGAAATTTTGTTCGGATTTGAGTCGTTTGAAAGATTATGTTGTAATGCATCTACGTATGACTTAGTTCCTGAACAGGATGGTTCAGAAGTCATTTTAGATGTATTATCAGCATTGGGACTTTTAATTGTGATTTTGTTGAAGTATTTTCTAATAATGATATTACTTGGACGTTTCTCCATTGTGATTTCTTCATCAACATTTTCTTCTTTTGAATTTTCCGAGTCGTTATGACATGGATTGAATTCTTCAGTAACACATTCACTTTGTAATTTTTCGAAGAATGTTTGTTGAGAGCTTGTCGATGGATTATTTGGGACCAGGGTCATGTGTCTAGGCATGAATGGGACCGAAGTTATGGACAATTTGCTGCTTTCAGCAGAGTCCACTTCCGAGAAATATGAAAAAGGAATTCTATTTATCAACTTTATCACTTCGTCATATCCATCATCATATCCATTCGTCATATCCATCATCCCTTTCCTCCAGAACCCATTGATATGCAGCTAAGGCATTTGTACATGTGTTAGATATTTTCTAGGGCAGGTTCTAAATCATTAGAGTAAATATAATGAGAGTGAATCATGTTACGTACCTGTTCTATGATGCTTACTCCTTTTCCAGTTTTGTGGTTTACCATAAAGGCATAGTTCTTTGGCATATATGAGGATGTGGATTCAGCCATATCATTAACTTGCTTGACGTTTGCTAATCCTGGAATTGGAGTTTCTGGGGTTGCCTGCACTATCATGCATTCACCAAAGCCTTTTCCTCTTTTTCGCTTATTCTCAAAATGTTCGTCTTCATCACTAGAAGACCAGATTTCAACATTTCCAGATGCAACGAATGCTTTGACTTTTTCTTCTTCTTTCTCCTTTAGATAGTTTCTTGGAGCTCTACAGTCTGCTGCATAATGCCAGAGTCCTCCACAATTGTGACATTTGATTACTTCAGTTTCATTCTTCTCTGGAGGTTGAACTTGATTGGTGCTGATAGCTGGAACCGTTTTTGGTTTCTCTTGATGTTGCTCTTCAGTTTTATGATAATATCGATTCTGATTTTGATCAGATTGATGATGTCCTCTCTGATAATTGTTGTTGTTTCTTGGTGGATAGCCTCCATTTTGGTTGGATCTGAAGTTCTTTTTAGGGCTTGTATACGATGGAATTCTGTTGAACTTCTGAATAATCAAGGCTATTTCATGTTGATATGCAGCCTCCTCTGCTTTATCGAATTTGGAGTAACAAGACTCCGAAGGTTGAGCTGGTGCTGGGAGAGCGAGAGTTGGAGCTGCTGACTGAACTGTTGGTTGTGGGGTTGGTGTACCCTGGTTTTGAACGGTCGGAGATTGATAGTAAGAAGGGTACGAGATCTGTGGTTGAGAAGGATGGTAAGAAGGGACAGGAGATGGTTAAGATGCTGGAGGGTTCTGATAGTTGGCAGGTAAGATGTAGTTGGGTTTCTGAGGTGCTTGTTGGTAATGTACGAGTTGTTGAGGAGTGTTGCCCATCATTGGGTAGTTGTGCTCTACAACTAACATGAAAGGTCCTCCAGGCTGTAGTTGTTGCTGATTGCCCTTTTATGTCGTGTTCCTGTCCTACAAGATTGTTGTACAGTCGATACATGTTGTAGGTTTTTAGTTTCCCTGAGTCCTGAAGAATCATTTTGACAAGCATCCAGTCCTATCCGAGTCCATCAAGAAATCGAAGATTGATTTCCTGATTCAACCTTTCTGCTTCTGAGCTCAGGAGTCTAGTGACAATTATTGAAAATCGGGTGAATGCTTGTCGTAGTGTTTCTCCAGGAAAGGTTGTGAAATGATTGTATTCGGAAAGACATGACACCAGTTTTTGATCCTTTGCTTCCTCCGTTCCAAAGAACATATTCTGCAAGAAAACCCAGATTTGTTGGGCCGTAGTGCAGTTCTGAATAAGATCAAATAGTTCCGGAGAAATGCCGCATTGAATCTCAGTAAATGCGATTTGGTCGTTGTCTAGTTTCTCAACGTCTAGGGGAGTCAATCTTGGCTGAGGAACACCTCCCAATGCTTCTTCAGCAGTGTCTGGTCTGGGAGTGTAATTTGGGACGTGAGGTCCCTCCTCAACAGAACGCCAGATATCCTTTCCCTTTGTCTTCAGATAATTACGCATTCTAGACGCCCAGCCATTATACTCAGTAGGGATGAGTATAGGAGCTCGGTTAGAACTTCCGACACTATTAGGAACATTTAGAGAGTAATTCATCTGCATTTTGGAAAGCGTTTTGAACTGTTTGACACACTAGAGGAGATTTTAAAGATTTTGAGCTACAATAGCATGCAAGGTCCACAGAGGATTCTAAGCTTGTTACTGTAGTCGGGGCTTAGAGCAAACTGGGCACTTAGAATATTATAGACAGCTATTCAGGCTCTGATACCAATTGTTGTCGCCAAAATATTCTAAGTATGATGCGGAAAGAAAAGATTTGCGTTAACTAAAGTTCCGAAACGGGAAGGTTTCGGAAGAGGACAAGTCTGAAGACTTGAAGTGGGTGCAGAATAATAAAGAGATATAGTACTTAGAACATATAATAGCTCAACAATACAAAGAGTGAATTAACAGTTATATAATAAGAGTTGTAAAGACAGGAAGATTAGATTGATAGAAATGTAAAGACATGAAGAAATGCAGATAAGAATAAGAGAATTGATGGAATGAGAGATTATATTGATAATTGTAAAAGTGTTACACAAAGTCTTTCAAACTCATGAGGACTGAAGATGGACATGGTCTCCCTTTTATAGGATACGGGAAGACCTTCGGATAAAGACTTATGGACTGAAGAGCAGACAACACGTCTCTCTTCAGTCAGACAAGAAGGATAAATCTAATATAATAATACAATGTCAGACTAGGGTGGCTTATCTAGAATAAAATAATGCTATAAGTACAACCGATATGCTCCTAAAAGGACACGCCTGATCTAGTCTAATCATCTCCTATAAGTTGAAGTGCTTATCCTTTTGTTTTATCTTCAAGTTAGTCTTCAGATATTCAGTCTTCTATATTGAATGTTTAAGTAAGGAAGTTCCCAGAAGTTGTTTACATTGATGATCCGAAATCCTGAGTGGATTTCGGAGTCCTGGCATTTCGGAATCAGAGTAACTTCTGAACTTGTTCTTCATGGTCTTGAATGATCTTTTGAGTTAGTTCAGAACATGGTCTTCCGAACTGTCTCTTTTATGAAGTGTATTTTCTGATCTTGATAATATAGACTTGGTTGAAGTTCCGAAATCTAAGACTGGATTTTGGACAAATACAAAATGATCATTACACAAGCTATCCAGAACCATAAGTATATTCATTAAGCACATTCAGAACATACAATCAGAATATACAAAACATAACAATTGTTCAATACTTAAAACATTCTTGCGAAATACTTGTTCAATCATTCCATCAAAATAACTAACATTGAATACTACCAAAAGTAACAAATTCAAACACTGAGTTGGTCAACGACTCATCTTTTGCACTAACATTCTCCATTAACTACAACAAATCTTCCTTCAATATCTGTATGAGGGCCATCTCTGACAGATCTCCAAATATCCTTTTCTTCATCTAGACCCTCTAGATAATTTCTCATACGATCAGCCCAGTAGTCATAGTAAATAGGAACAAGAACAAGAGCCTTAGTTGATGAGCTAATTAGATTGGCATAGTTTAGCATATTTGCATACGTAGCTGTAGAATCAGTCATTTTGATTCATTTTCAACGGGATCTTTTCAAAAAAACTAGCAATAGAGATTGATAACAGTTGCGGAAACCTAGATCTAAGAATCAATCTAGATCTAGAACTGTAACAATGAAAACGATACTCTATAAAAACTGGTTTTCGAGCTGTCCTGCTCTAATACCACATGTTAGGTGTGAAATTCAATCAAAGATTAGAAATGAACAAGTATTTTGAAGAATACAATCGAGCTAAGTAATCAACACACATAAAAATAGAGATGAACAGTAAAGAACATGAGGATTGAATAACTGGTGCCGAATGCTTGTATTCATTTTACGAATCGGGTTTTACAATGAAGGTGAGTATCAAGCACACTCGACAGGGATAAGTATCACTGATATTTATATCTCATGAGTGACACACATAGTACAAAAGAGCTTACAGTATATTCCTACAGAGTACTACCCAATAGGAATTCAGTATCGTGCAGCACGTAGACTTGTGAACACGCGTACTCTCAAAAGGTTGTTACAAGGAAATCCTGCGGATCCTCTGGACTAAATCCTTCAGAGTCTTCAGGCTTCGGGGTCTTGGCTTTGCAGTCTTCGGATGGTTCAGCACTTCATCACAAATTTTCTCAACAAATTCTCATAACTATAACAATTTGACTCAAAGATTCTTTAAATCAACCACTACATCATATACTCTACTTTTATACTCAATATGAAATTCAACTCATCTCTTATTATCCACCGATAACAGAACCACTCCGACTCTAATTTATTTCACTATCAATATAACACACACACACACACACACACACATATATATATATATATATATATATATATATACATATATATATATATACATATATATATATACATATATATATATATATATATATATATATATATATATATATATATATATATATATATATATATATATATATATATATATATATATATATATATATATATATATATATATATATAGAGTTAGGATCAAATGTGGATTGCATCTATTGTGTGAGTGTATGACCAATTTCTAGCCATTAGATTTTTAAGATCAAGGGTCTTGGATTCAGGGACTTCAACGTAAATATATAATACTTAAATAATCAGTCTTTACAATTAAACCCCTGAAAAGGGTATTTTAGTCTATTAATCAAGAATTAAAAAAGGAAATTCATTTATTATCCCCTAATTTGGTGGGATTTTATTAAATAATTATTGATGTTATTAATTATTATTTTAAATTTAAATATGTATTACCTGATTAGTAATTACAACAATTATATTAAAAAAACTCATATTACGATTGATATATGTCGTCATTCAATCTATCTTAAAACTACGATTTCATTCTTAAAGAATATTAAAACTTTTTGTAGCATAAAACAATCATTGTTATAATATAAACAAGAACATATACAATATTCTTAAAGAATATACACAATATTCAATACTAAAATAATAATATATACAGTATTCTTAAAGAATATACAAAAATTATATATCATGTATAAAAACATAAATGACAATGTACACATTCTATGAGAATAATGCATAAACCATCGAATAGAAATACACTTAATTGTTGAAGGAATACACTTCATTCTTGAAGTAATACACTATCGTTCTCAAATAATATAAGCATTCTTGAAGAATTTAAGCATTCTGAAAAGATGGCTTGAAGAGGACAATTAATTCTTGAAGAATTACTGAATGAACATAAATGTCTTAAGTGCGCATTCTTGAAGAATCTAAGCATTCTGAAAAGTAAGAACTCATATAAGATAAGTTATTTTAATAAAGGCCAAAACTTTAACCAATTTTGCAAAAAAAGAAAAAAAAAAAACTCAATACGAACAAAAAAAAACTACTGAGATGTGTTTCATGAACCAAATAAAATTTGACATTGGTTTGAAGGTTTCTTTCTCAAGGTCAATTTATACTACATCATCGTATAAATGAGCTCCAGGTCTCTTTCTCACAATAAAAAAAACTTTTTTATGAAGCCTAAATATGGGTCTTGTGAAAATAAAAGCATATATACAAATCAGTTAATTTGAAGGCTTATTTAATCAAAAAGTTCTCCAATACTCTTACAAATGTTGAGTTTCTCATCGTACGTATTTAAAATAACTAAATTACTTCTTGTAAAAAGTTAGAACCATATAACCATTAATAATAACATAAGAAATTAAAACTTGATCCGCTTATGATCGCTTTGCATACCAGCATTGCTACCCCCTTAATAATTAAAAAATAAATATAATTTAATCAAAAATCAAACTTTTAAAAGATATCAATTGAAAATTTGCCCTTTGAACATAAGAATCGGATAGAAGTGTAAGTCAAAAACCATAAAGAATGACAATGAGGCAGTACGTCGAACACATTAGGTGCGCTTACAAACCACAAAAAGTTTATAAATAAGAAATAGAGAGAAAGGAAAGGAAGCGCCATATCAGATCATATTTGGCGATGAATTCAAAAACACTAACGAAGGTCAATTGAAAATCTTGAAAGCCTCAAAAATGGATAGACAATTAGATTGAAAAAGATATGAACATAATTATCAATTAATTGACGGGGAAGACTTGTACCTTCTTAACAAGGTTTGCAAACAAGGAGAGGTCAAAGAGGTTTATCAAAAGAATACCTGACCAAATCGTGATCTCCATTAGCAATTGTCACTTCCTTTCTCGTCAAAATTGTCGAAGAAAGAAGAAGGTGCAAAACGGTGCGGATGATGATTCTTCTGATGCGACTTCCAAATCGAATTTGATGCTGCAAAACGGTGTGTGTTCTTATTTCATCTCCGCTGAACCACAATACGTATTAATAGGGATTCTAGGTTTCATTCCATAATTATAGGCTTTTAATTTGGGTAATTCAATTAATTAGTTAATATAAATTATAATTATATTATGTAAATGACTAATTTACCTCTAGAGGTTGATTGGTCCATAATTAATCATACAATCACACAATATTTGTTGTTCACATATGAACCTACATCTATATATATATATATATATATATATATATATATATATATATATATATATATATATATATATATATATATATATATATATATATACACACACACACTAGGTGCGTACCCGCGCAATGCGGCGGCGGCTTATAATTCGTTTTGATAAATAGTTTGCATGTGGCGATTAATTTTATTTCGACAAATCTTTTAATTTTCTTTTAATGAATAGTTTGCGATGAGCGTCAAACAGTAGTTGGTTTTGGATGAATAGTTTTTTCGATGATTATTTGTCTTTCAAAAACCTATAATATTTCCTACGACATTTATATTGAAATAGAGGTTACAATAGAATATTAAAAAATTTACTTTCGAACAAAGTTGTGTTGCTTACGTTTTCTATTATGACGCTAATCTTGGTTGTATTCGCGATACTTTTACGCTCAGATGTCCAATGGCGGATTTAATTGGTGACCCGGGGTGGCCCGGGCACCAGCTAAATTTCGGAAACGCATTGCAATTTTTTTCTTAATAGGGTGCAACCCCACGGGAAAAAAAAATGCAACTACTTATATGAGCTCGAGAAAAAAACAATTCCAGTGCACATGGACGAAGGCACATATGCTCAAGGTAGCTCCTAGGACCTACCTTTTATTTCAATTTTTATATAGTATATTATATATAAAAAAATATTTAAGGGGATAAGCACACAAATACCAAACTTAAGTAGCTTCCGATGGAGTTGAGTTGTGTTTCTTTACATCAAACTTTTAATGGTTAACTAAAAAATAGAAGAGTTTTCTAATTTATGTAGGGGTGGCAAAATGCGACACGACACAACAAAAATACACGACACGAAACGAAATTGGGACGAAATCGAAATTGGAATTCGTGTTCGTGTCATGGAAAAAAAACCCGAATTCGTGTCTTGTCGTGTTCGTGTTCAAAATCAAACACGATAATAACATGATAATGAAACGATAATGACACGATAATAACACGATATTAATTCGAAATTATATACATTATTAAATGATAAATAATAAATATTTATTTTAAAAATATTAAATTAAATAAATAATATTGAAAACACTTTTAAAGCCTTTGAAAACTCAAACGTTTTACTCGGTTCTCTAATTCTCTCTTTCCCAAGTTCCACCATTACTCGACTGATCGACTCTCGAGTTTCAGTCTCTCACGTATCAATGTCGACATGAGCATTATTAATAGGAGGCGTCTAACAATGGATGATCGATTCTCACTTCTCAGTCGTTTGGAGTCTTGATCGGAACCCTAATCCACAAAGACAAAGCATCGATGTTACAGTAATTCATCCAGGATAGGCAATCGATCGCAACACAGAACAGTAATCCACATATACTAGTAAGTTCTTCAGAAATTGCTTCTCTTTCCGATATTGAATTTGTAATCCACTGTCCAGTTCTGATAACTTGGACCTGTATTGAATATGTATGCTCTTTTGGTTCTCTTTCTTTTCCTATGATATTGCTGTAGAAATTGCATCTGTAATCACAGTTCCGATAACATTGTATTGGTTCTCTTTCGGTTAGGATAATCTCATTTGCATCTTTTGTTCTCTTTTGTTCCTTATTTTGTTCCTTATTGCATCTTAGTTGCATCTGATCAGTTCTCTTCGGTTCTCTTTTGTTCCTTATATGAATCATTAATTGCATCTGATTTGCATCTTTTGTTCCTTATATTGAATCTGTAATGTCTAACACGTTTTGGTTTCTGATTGAAACAGTAATTGCATCTGATTTGCATCTTTTGTTCCTTGTTACTCTTGTTACTTGTCTTAAAAAATCGATAATCATAAATTGTACTCAGTTCCTCTTGTATTGAAGCAGATTATTCTTGTATTTTTATGTAATCGCTTACTTCTCTTAAAAAGCTGATAATCGTAAATTGTACTCAGTTCCTCTGTAATCTGTATTTTTGGTTCTCTTTTGTTCTTTGAATTGAATCTGTAATCAGTACCACTTGGATTGAATCTGTTAATGTTACAGATTTATGAGTTTTCTGATTGAATCTGTTAATGTTACAGTTTTCTGATTGAATCTGTTAATGTTACAGATTTCTGAGTTTTCAATCATCTAATATGAAGAGAGCAAGGCTTGATAACATTGATGTTGTGGAAGTAGATGTTGCTCCTCAGGTAGTCCATTATTTTACCAATTTTTTTGCTTCAATCTTTCTGATTTTTTGGCTTCCATTTGTATTTTAGGATGTTGAACTTGAAGAAGATTTTGATGACATTGATGTTGTGGAAGTAGATATAAAAGTAGAAGGTGGTGAAGCTAATGTAAAAAGTGAAAGAGAACGATGGTCTCAGGTATGGAGCTTTTTTGAAAGACTTCCAATTGGTTCCGATGGAAGGGAAAGAGCACAATGTAAAAGGTGCTCAAAGAAATATATATGTGAAACTAAAAATGGGACAGGTAATTTGAGAAATCACATAAGAAAGTGTCCTAGAAAGGATACAACTGATGTTGCACAATTGCTTCTTTCAAAATCGGGTGGTTCCATGTCATTAAATTCCATGGTTTTTAAACCCGAAAGATTTCGTGAACTTGTTAGTGAAGTTGTTAGTGAAGCTATTATCAAACATGACTTGCCTTTTAAGTTTGTGGAGTATGAGGGAATTAGGGAAATATTTCGATACTTAAATGAAAATGTAATTACCATTTCTAGAAACACAGCCAAATCGGATGTTGTGAACTTATATAAAAGAGAAAAAGCGAGACTTAAAAGTTTGTTAGAGGTTATTCCTGGTAGAGTTTCTTTAACTTCAGATTTGTGGACCTCAACTAACACAGATGGGTTCTTATGTGTTACTTGCCACTTCATTGACGAGGAGTGGAAATTGCAAAAAAGAATTTTAAATTTTCAACATATGCCACCTCCACATAATGGCGTATGTTTAACCGAAAAAATATCTTCCTGTCCAAGTGGGGGATTGAAAAAAATTGTCTACTATCACATTAGATAATGCTTCAAGTAATGATACATTTGTCAACTTACTAAAAGGTCAACTATGCAATGATGGTGCACTTCTTAGCAATGGAGATTATTTTCATATTTGATGTTGTGCTCATGTGTTAAATTTAATTGTGCAAGATGGGTTGAAGGTATCGACGAAGGGATAGCTAAAGTGCGAGAATCTGTCAAGTATGTGAAGGGTTCTCAAGTAAGGAAACAAAGTAATAGCGAACTGCTATATTCAGGATCAAAAGGAATACCCAAAACGTGCGTGAAATAAAACAGGATAAAACCAAACCTATAAATTCTCGATACAGTCACCACCACGAGAAAACAAGCTCAGCCGGCCAAGTTCACCTTCCAATTCCCTGTTCACGAATTAGAATAGCAAGGCTGCGATTTCTCTATGAATTACAGAGAGAACAAAAATTTCGGAGAATCTCAAAACTGCCATTCTTTCCTCCTTTTCTCAGTACATATACATGAAATAAAATTGCTTCTAACTGCTATCACCCACGTTCCTACACTTGTGGAAACTGAAAACTAAACTACTTTGACAAATTACTTCTACTGAAATGAAAATAACATGCTGTGAGTTAAAACGTGGGTCAATCGATTTGCTGAATTACTCGTCCAAATGGGCCAGTGTGACCCATTTTTGTTCCTGATCGGTGTAGTTCACTGGGCTTGGGCTGACAGTGAATAATTGCCTATCATTCTCTCCAGCTGCGAAAAAGTTTGACCTCAAACTTGGAATGGGTTCATCCGGATCAGAGTATGGTTGTAGGTCAGCGACATTAAATGTTGCAGAAACACCATAGTTGCCTGGCAGTTCGACTTTATACGCGTTATCATTGACTTTGGCGAGTATCTTGAATGGCCCTTCCGATCGTGGACTGAGCTTAGAACGACGCTTGTTGGGGAATCTTTCCTTGCGAAAATGTAACCACACAAGGTCACCCGGCTGGAACAGAACGTGTTTTCGCCCTTTATCGCGTTTGTATTTAAGAAGCTCATTGGATTTGGTGATCTTGTCATGGACCTGTTGATGGATTGACTTGATATTGGCTGCAATTTCACTTGCCTCTGGACTGAATTTGGTAGACGTGTCAATCACAGCGAGATCGAGGGGGTGGTTGGATTGATGCCATAAACGGCCATGAAAGGGCTAATTCCCGTGGTCTTGCTTGGGGCCCGATTATAGGCGAATTCCGCGCGAGGTAGCAAATCTTCCCATTGTTTCAGATTAGAGGAGATGAGTGCGCGGAGAAGAGAGCCAAGGGTACGATTGGTGACTTCTGTCTGACCATCAGTTTGCGGGTGACTGGAGGTGCTGAATTTAAGTTTAGTGCCCAGTTTGCGCCACAAAGTCAACCAGAAATGACTGAGGAACTTCACATCGCGATCACTGACCATCGTTTTTGGCACTCCATGCAAACGAACAACTTCTTTGAAATAAAGATTAGCAATTTGGACAACGTCATACGTGGTGTGACAAGCAATGAAATGGGCCATCTTTGAAAAACGATCCACTACCACCATGATGGAGTCCTTTTGTCGCTGTGTACGAGGCAGCCCGGTAATGAAATCAAGGCTAACATCTTCCCATGGTGCAGTCGGTACCGGGAGGGGCATATATAACCCGTGTGGGGACGATTTTCCCTTTGCACGATGACAAGGGAGGCAGCGTTTAATAAAGTGGTCGACATCTCGACTAAGTTTAGGCCAGAAAAACTGATGTCGCAAAATGTGAACTGTCTTGTCTGAGCCCAAGTGACCTGCTAAACCCCCTTCGTGGGCCTCTTGTATAATTACTAAACGAATACTATGGCGCGGTACACATAGTTGCTGCCTCTTGAACAGAAAACCGTTAAGTATGTGAAACTCACCCGTAGCGTGAGACTGACAATTCGTGTATAGTGTCCCAAAATCCGGATCTGTCGGGTATTCGTCCCGAAAGAAATCGAACCCCAAAATCTTTGATTTTAAAG
This sequence comes from Cichorium intybus, assembly GCA_023525715.1. Classification (NCBI taxonomy): domain Eukaryota; kingdom Viridiplantae; phylum Streptophyta; class Magnoliopsida; order Asterales; family Asteraceae; genus Cichorium; species Cichorium intybus. The sequence continues at coordinate 63,458,859 of CM042017.1, read as the reverse complement.
TTGTGATCAACGCGTGGCGGCGGGACAGGGCATCTGCGCCTTTGTTTAGTCTCCCGGATTTGTGTTTAATTGTGAAAGTGAACGCTTGAATGAATTCCACCCATTTCGCGTGTCGCGGTTGTAATTTATGTTGCCCTTGGATGTACTTTAAGGCCTCGTGATCTGAGTGCAATATAAATTCTTTGGAAATGAGATAGTGTTGCCAATGATCCAATGCCCTCACAATCGCGTAAAATTCCTTATCGTATGTTGAATATCGCCTCTTTGCATCATTTAATTTTTCACTAAAATAAGCAATAGGTCGACCCATTTGTAACAACACGGCTCCAATACCCACTCCGGAGGCGTCACACTCAACTTCAAACACCTCGTCAAAACAGGGTAGGGCCAACACCGGTGTCGAGGATAGTTGTTTCTTAAGCTCCTCAAACGCGAGTTGAGCTTGCGGGTTCCACATGAACTGTTTGCACTTGGTGAGTTCAGTCATTGGTGCGACAATGGTACTAAAATTTTTAATGAACCGACGATAGAATGAGGCTAAACCATGAAAACTCCGGATTTGTTGGATTGATTGTGGTACTGGCCAATTACGAATAGCTTCAATTTTCTTTTCATCAACTTGTATACCCCTGTTTGAGACAAGATAACCCAAAAAAGTGACTTGGTTTGAACAAAATTCGCACTTCTCCAGGTTTCCATAGAGCTTCTCTTGATTAAGTAACTGAAACAATCGTGTAAGATGGTGTCTGTGCTCTGTTTCACTTTTGCTGTACACAAGTATGTCGTCAAAATAGACGACAATGAAATCTCCCAAAAACGGTTTTAGGATGTGGTTCATTAATCGCATAAACGTGCTTGGTGCATTCGATAACCCAAATGGCATCACAAGCCATTCATACAACCCTTCTTTGGTTTTAAAAGCCGTCTTCCATTCATCCCCTTCGAAAATTCGTATTTGGTGGTACCCGCTCCGCAAGTCTACCTTCGAGAATATGGTAGCACCATGAAGTTCATCTAGAAGATCGTTCAAACGGGGTATAGGGAAGCGATAGTTGACTGTAATTTTGTTGATCGCACGACTATCCATACACATCCGCCACTCTCCATTTTTCTTTGGGACTAATAACGTTGGGACAGCACACGGGCTAAGAGATTCGCGGATTAACCCTTTTGCTAACAGTGCGTCAACTTGTTTTCGTATCTCAATCGTCTGTTGCGGGTTAGACCGATAGGCCGGTTTGTTTGGTAACACAGAGCCTGGTATGAGGTCGATTTTATGTTGTATGGATCGGGCTGGGGGCAGACCATGGGGTATTTCTGGTGGGAAAACTTGCGCAAAATTCTTCAACATGGCCTGAACTAGCGGGTGTGGTGTGATTTTGGTATTCTCTTCGTCATCTTCGAGACCCAATAAAACCAATTCTTTGGACAGCTGGTACTCATGTTGTTCTGATTTGAGTATAGTACTCAATGTTGGTGTAGCTTTAGGCGCGGACGCAGCGGGAACAATAGGAGTTAAAGTTATCTTCCGGTTATTGTGGAAAAACGAATAGGTGTTTCGATACCCATCGTGTATTGCACGCCGATCAAACTGCCATGGTCGCCCAAATAAGACATGGCACGCGTCCATCGGAACAACATCACACAACACTTCGTCGGTATAGGTCCTACCGATGCGGATTGATAATAATACGCGCTGAGATACGCGTATGCCGGTTCCCTGATTTAGCCATTGTATAACATATGGAGTGGGGTGGGGTTGAGTAGTAAGATTCAATTTTGTTACCAGAGTTTGTGAGGCAACATTCGTGCAGCTGCCCCCATCGATGATCAAGGTACAGACTTTCTGAGCAATTGTACAACGAGTGTGGAAGATTGATTTCCGCTGAAGATTTTCTTGAGCTGCTGAAGTGCTTAGTGTTCTCCTGACGACCAAACATGGTCCTTCATCAGGTCCAACCAATTCTTCTTCTTCATCTTCGTCTAAATGTTCGATGTCGTTGTTTAATTCGGGGCTAAATTCATAGCCGCTGGCTAATTCAAAATCTGCCAAGGTAACGAGATTTCTGTTAGGGCACTCTGACGCGATGTGTCCCAATCCTTGACAACGGAAACAACGACGAGGAGCTTTAGGGATTTCGCTGCTGGGTTTTTGAGTCATTGTGGGCTTGACAGGGTTAACAGTATTGGGTTTAGTGAATGGATTGGATTTTGAATAAGTGGTGGGCCTTAGATTGGTCCGAGTTATTGCATCTTTGCTTTTGGTTCGTTGCTGGATATCCACCTTGTGGGCCAATAGGGTAAGTTCTGCTAGGGTTTGATAGGAGTGAAGTTCAACGATGTTGGCAATTCGTTGTTCAAGACCTCCTAAATAGCGAACAAGTGTTTGTGGGTCGTCTTCCGGGATATCACACTTCATCAATAAATATTCAAATTCACGAGAGAATTCTTCCACCGTACCTGCGCCTTGTTTCAGGGCGTGTAGTTTAGCAAAGCTATTTTGGATATAATATGTGGGAAGGAACTTCTGTTTCATCTTGTTTTTCATCTGAAGCCATGTGTTGATCTTCTCCTTCCCAACTCGTTCTCGTTTCAAGCAAGTGTTTGACCACCAAGTGGAAGCATATTTACGAAGTTTAAGTGCCACGATCTTAACTTTATGTTCTTCAGATGTCTGTTTGTAATCGAAGACCCGTTCTACCGTACGAAGCCATTCAATAAATTCATCGGGATCAAGTTTTCCGTCATATTCAGGAACATCGACTTTGATGTCATTCGTGGCTCGACTCCCTTGGTTACCTCTGTTAACCGATCCGCTGGAAGAGGAGTCGGCATCATGAGTTCGTGTTACAAGTAATTCCTGAATCTGATTTTGCATTGTTTCCATCTTCTGTGCCAATTCCTTCTTGTCATTCTCCATGATTTCTAAAATCCTTTTCAAGTCTGTCGTACTCCGGGTATCCATACCCATGGCTCTGATACCAGATAATAGCGAACTGTTATATTCAGGATCAAAAGGAATACCCAAAACGTGCGTGAAATAAAACAGGATAAAACCAAACCTATAAATTCTCGATACAATCACCACCACGAGAAAACAAGCTCAGCCGGCCAAGTTCACCTTCCAATTCCCTGTTCACGAATTAGAATAGCAAGGCTGCGATTTCTCTATGAATTACAGAGAGAACAAAAATTTCGGAGAATCTCAAAACTGCCATTCTTTCCTCCTTTTCTCAGTACATATACATGAAATAAAATTGCTTCTAACTGCTATCACCCACGTTCCTACACTTGTGGAAACTGAAAACTAAACTACTTTGACAAATTACTTCTACTGAAATGAAAATAACATGCTGTGAGTTAAAACGTGGGTCAATCGATTTGCTGAATTACTCGTCCAAATGGGCCAGTGTGACCCATTTTTGTTCCTGATCGGTGTAGTTCACTGGGCTTGGGCTGACAGTGAATAATTGCCTATCACAAAGGTTTATCGATTGTGTAAAATTTGTTAATTTGAATCCCAAAAAAGGCTTAAGGCAAGATGTTCCTACGAGATGGAATGCGACAAATCTTATGATTGAAAGTGCTATATTTTATCGTCGTGCTTTCTTTCGTTTAGCACTAGGTGATTCTAATTATTTGGATTGTCCAAGTAATGATGAATGGAATAAGATAGAAAAGATTTTTGGATTTTTGGAAGTATTTTATGAAGTTACATGCATATTTTCGGGGAACAAATATCCCACAGCAAACTTGTATTTTTCCCTCGGTTTCTATGGTTGAAAAAACTTTAAGAGAAGAAATGGAAAGTTCAGATAAGTTTATGAAGGGTATGGCTTGCAAGATGTATGAGAAGTTTTCAAAATATTGGTCCGAGTATAGTACGGTTTTGGCCATGGCAGCAGTTTTGGACCCACGTTATAAGCTGCAATATGTTGAGTTTACTTATAAAAAACTCTATGGAAGCAGTTTTTTTGTTCACAGTGATCGTATCCGGGAGAGGCTACATGATCTTTTCAGTGAGTACATTACCGAAACACCTATGTCTTCTAGAACATCAAAAGATGATTCAAATAAAGATGAGCTTGAAAAGAAGAATGACACGGTGCTAAGTAAAGGCACGAGAGACATGTTTCAAGTAAGAACTTTTTTATTAAAAAGTATATTATCCTTATTATTTAATATTATTAACTTTGTCTAATTTTTTTTATAGGAGTTCAAGACTTATGAAAGTAAAGAGTTTGCCCTATCTCTAAAATCACAAGTGGAGATATACTTAGAGGAACCAAGAAGTGACATAGGTGATGACTTAGATGTTCTTTCTTTTTGGAAAGGTCATCAATATCGTCATCTGGAACTTGCTTCAATGGCTCGAGATATTTTAAGCATCTCGGTTTCTACCGTAGCATCGGAATCCGCCTTTAGCAATGGTGGTCGTGTTCTTGATCAATATCGAAGTTCATTGAACCACGAAGTTGTTGAGGCTCTGATTTGTTCAAAAAATTGGCTTTTTGGAATTAAAGGTAATTGAGTTTGCTACTTACTGAAAAATTGTATTTAGTGTTTAACTACTTTTAATATTTTTGTTTATTGTCTTGTAGGTGATGAGGAGTTGTGTTTACAAGATCTTACTGATGATATTATGGAAGTGGATAGCAAGACTAAAAATGAATCGACGGAGGCATAAACTTTAGAGAATTTTTTGATGTTATTATTTTGAAGCTTATCGTGTTGTCGTGTTTATGATCGTGTTTTCGTGTTTTTCATTTTGTCGTGTATTAATTTATGGATGATATTATGCAAATGACTATTTTATGTTTTTTTTGTCGTGTTTTCGGTTTTTTTCGTGTTTTAATTTAGTCGTGTTCGTGTTAGCAAAAAAAAAACACGAGGTCGTGTCGTGTCGTGTTCGGGTTAAAAAAAACAAATTCGTGTCGTGTCGTGTTAAGCAAATACACGAAACGACTGCCCGATTTACGTTTTTTATTTGGATATCATTATTATAATTAGGTGCATCTTTAAAGTATAATTATGTAATAGGGGCAAATTAAAGTAAGCTGCCATCTAGAAGTACAATAATTAATAGGAAGAAATTAACTCCGTAAACTTTTAAAATAAAATGCTCGAATCTGTATTATGTAAAAACATTATTTGCAATTTAAGAGTGTTAATCAATAGTTAAAAATTCATTTGAGAATACTGAATAATATTTTGGATAATTATTAGTATAGAATGTTACATTGATAAAATGGAAATTTGTTTGAAAATTAGATGCTTTTAATAGAAAATTAGAAAATAAAAAGTTTAACGTGAAAATATCAAAATAAAATGCTTTTTTATATATTGGCAAATCAACTGGGTCCACAAGTCTACTCATAAGTCATAAAATGCAATTCTACTCATAAAATGCAATTCTCATTTTTCCAACATTCCGTTCTTGTGAGCATAAAAAGCAGTCAAAACTATCTGTAGCTCTGAATTCAAAAAGTACACTGCTATAGTTAAGTAGATTTTCCAAAAGTACAATTCCTTTATAAGATAAAAATTAAAAGGCACATTGTTGTAACATATAGATCGTAAAATGCTATAATAAACAAACTAATTGTAAGTGTACGTCTTGGTCATCCATGATGAGCCAGATCATCCTGCAAAAATCAGAAAATTCATCATCAAAATGTCTTATAACATGCCTAGGTACCAATTTTTCTAAAGCTTTAGCAAAAAGCCACTACATAAGCCACAGATCTGCAATAAAAACAGAAACATTGAATGGGGTTTAAATGTTGCCATTTCTTTAAACAGAATGAAAATCAATAATTATACACACACACACAGCAAACAAACACATGCGGTTATAACCTCATATTTTCTTCATACTTCATGTCTTCCATCTTTTTTATATTATAGAAACATATGCCTTTTTTTACAATTGAAGCATTGTACCTTAAAAAAGCAACAAAGTATCGCATCGTACTCTCATGTTTCTATTATAAAAACATATTTCAAAGTTCCTTTGTATTTAAAGCTTTGCATTGTAAAAAGGCCAACCAATTATAGAATTGTATTCCTAATTTTTTTATTAAACTTTGTTTGGCCCACGGCCCACTACTCACGCACACAACAAACGCACATTTCTCACAAACAAAACCAATTTGTAGTTTGAACATTGAAAGTTCCAAAATTTGAAATTAATCAAACCTGCAAGGTCGGCAAAATTTCGCCAAAGAGCTTAATTAGTTTCCTTATGTTGGGTTGTTATTGCATTCACCTCTTTTACTGCCTTAAGTTACCAGGAACTCCTTGCTAGGGGTAATACCGTCTTTGGCCATCCATATCTTCGCTATTTCTCCATTCTGTTTTTTCCACTGACGGTCCACACAAAGCCTTAGTCCCACCTTCATATTTGTATCATCAAATGAAACGTTAGATTATATATTTTAAAACCGATTAAAAAGGTACGATTCCAAACAACTGGGTCCAACCAAACACCTGGTTGCACATAAATATTTATAACTGTGGACAAAGAGAAAAGCTATAGAGAGCCAAAAAGTCAGAAAACCATGTATGCTTAAGTCCTAACAATATTACCTAAGCAGAAACGATTGGGTTAGATCCATCTTTGTTTGAGACATTTCGTCAAACACTTGGTGTGGATGCTCTGTAATCCCTAAAACGACTCTAAACCTCTTTTTGATTGTAACCAAAGAAGAAAATAAAAGATATAAGGTGTTCAAATCCAGAAAATAGGTATAAAATCACAAGTCAACGGACATACCTAATTTCATAGCTAAATTACTAGTCAAAGTGGTTTCAGAGCTAGATTTAGACCTGGTGCTTTCTTACTGTCGACAGAAAAAGTGGTGGTGCAAGCCACCACCAGATAATAGTGATATCAGGGAAGGTGGAAAGCAGAGCTAGAAGACTCCATCTGCAAATGTCTGCAAGAACATAAGGTTCGCAAAACTTACTTTTTCAATAAATCAGACCGAGAACATGTATTGGCCGAAAGCAGTTTCTTTGGAGTTGTGTGCACCACCATATCGGTTTCCTGTTGCTCGATCGTAAGAAAGATGGTGAGTGGTTGAACGCAGAAACAGGTCGCTAATTCACAGACCCAAACACTCAAAAAAGAGGGAAACATGGGAAGAGGCTGGTGACTGGAGGCAGGGAAACGACTTTCGCTTTAGGGTTTGTGTGGAGATGGCGAGGCTAGGCTTAGAGCACCACGAGAGTTCGTAGAAAGAGAGACCATTTTCATGCTTGAAATTGAAATATGGATCGTGATGGTAGCTAATAATGCGTGTTATAGTGAGAGATATGGGGAAAGGTGGGTGGATGACAGCGTAATGATGGGACGACGGACAATTGAAAATCAATTTGAATTTCAAACTCACCCGTTACTATATATATTAAAACACAACTTGTTTCTAGAAGGATTAGGGGTGAGGGGGGTTGAGAATTTTTAGCGGGTGCCTCTTTTCTTCCGATCTCCTATCGTCATCTGTTACACAGGTGTCTTCTTCCCCTTCTTTCTTCTCCTGCTTCGTTGTTCCTTCTTATCCTGCTTCGTTCAACTTATTTCTAGAAGGATTGATGGGGTGGGGGTTTTTGGAACTTTTAAGCGGGGTGCCTTCTTTTTTCAAATGGCGTTCCGACACCACTGCTTCCATCGTTCCCTCTCTTCACAACATGTCCCCTTCTTCCTCAATGGCGTTCCGACACCACTGCTTCCACTGTTCCCTCTCTTCACAACACGTCCCCTTCTTCCTCAATATTTCCATCTCTCAGAACCCTTCACAACCCATCGATGCAATCTGAGCTTCCTCATTCTAACATGTATCGGCTGAGTAAGCAACTCTAAGAACCCCTTTTATTTTTGTTTCTCGAAGATGTAAAGGGGATTAAGGATTTTATTTTTATTTGAATTTGCTCTAGGTTTTTCTGTTGCCGGCATCCACCTCACCCCCTTCGTCAACCCGTGTAAGTCTCATCACGCACACAAGGGTGCGATTCTGATCAGAGGAAATCGAGAGACAAGATTGGGAGAAAAAAAATCGGAAACTGTTTCTGGTGATCAGACGTATCGCAACACCGTCCTTCAATAAACAATGGATTCGCCGGAGCTTATAGAAGAGGAATCAACCAACAACAACGAAGAGGAGGGAAAGAGGGTTTCTGTTACTTATCTATTGGTCCGAGCCTGTATTGCACTCTTATTTTCTATATTTTTCTCACATCATTCGGTTCGTTTGTATGAATCTGTCTCAAAATTGGAGTTTGCAAGGAAGACGATTCCGGAAGAGAACCGGGGAATTATTCTCTCTCTCTCTCTCTCTCACTCCTTATATCACGTAAGTTTCACTTTCTCACAAATCGCTGAATCAGTTTGCCCTACTCATTATCCAAGGCGCTGACAACCCTCAAGATCGTAACTTGAATTGCACTGGTGGAGCTAATTTGCAGGTAATCGATTTTTCTGATGTTATTGGCTCGATTAATCGATTTTTCGATTAAGTGTTGTTATTATATTATATACCACATGATGTTAATTTATTACGCATTTGTGAAGTTCGATGTTTGATTGTGGTTTGTAATGCATCGTATTTAGGGGAAGTTGTGAAGCCACGAAGAAGACGAAAGAAGAACAAAGTAGATGGCATCTTACAATATGTTGACCGAAGACTAGGCCACAAAGCTATCAACACAAGATGGTTCAATCTTGAAAAGCACATTATAGTCGATGGTAAAAAGAAAAAAGAAATCAAATTCGCTAGCAGGCTTCATATGAGGATTTGTCTAGAAGGCGCTTACCATGTTCTTGATGAATCTACACATTACAGTAGTGATCTTATGTGACACCCCTAGCCAAGGATTATTTATTAAATCATTTATTAGTCATGAAAATACTATAAGTTTAAAAGAAGTCTCATCTTTGCGGAAAATAGGTCCCAAACGGTTATAAGTGGTTCAAAATATATAGCGAGGTGGTATCATAATTCAAGTACAAAACACGGTTCAAATGGCCACACAATCCGTGGTCTTCTAAAAGTCCTCACCTCGCCACAAGCTTCTACCCTTAACCTGAGTACACATCAAAACAGTTAGGCAATTGAAATTCCTAGTGAGTTACCCGAGATTTTCTTACTATGAGTGAAAGGAAAATCCTTAGCACTCGAGATAATCTCCAAAAATACTGGTTTTATTCATATTTAAACTTATTAAAACATTTTTGAAAGTTTACTCAAATGGATAGTTATGATATGCAGCATGATGCATGAATGCAACTATCCCACCCCATGTCAATCTCTTAGCAGTCCAACTCACCACAGTGGCACCTACCTAAGTTCACGAATAACACGCACGGAGCATGTCATCCGATCCCCGTATAGGCTAAACTAGAACTAGTGGCCACCACACTAGTCCCATGAGGGTTAGCAAATCCCTCATGCGGTTTCCTATTGTCGGAAACGGTTTCCCAAAATCCGGGACGACAACTCATTTGGGTATTAACCCGTGATTTCCCTAAATCCGGGACAATCATTTCATCTTTGTCAAAAGGTTCACACGGTCCACCCCTCCTATATGCAATGCATGGAGGAATGATTCAAAACATCTTTCAAAACTATAGTATTATTTTCCTTGTAAAAACATCTTTGAAATAACTCTTTGAATGCCATGAACACATAGATTTATGCAACAATTAGCACATAAAGGTATGCATGGAATGAAACAAAACATACAAGAGTTAAAAGAGGGATGTGTACTCCCGGTAACTCACCTTCCTTAAGTTCCAAAAGAATGTTATCTTCTTGCTTCCACTTCAATTAATCTCCTCCTATAAGAAAAATAATTATCCATATTACAAATGGTTCTAGGACTAATTAAGCTTCACTAACTAAGGTAATATCTTAGTTATACATTGTCTAATAGTGGGTTTGAACCTTAGAACCCAAGGCCCAAACCATAAAGCTTAAGGTCTAAAAACTGAAAAACTCTCCAGACAGAGCTACACGGGGCGTGTAGCCCTACACGGGTCGTGTAGCAATGCAGGAAACCCAACCCGTGGCCTCCAGACCCCCTACACGGGTCGTGTGGCCCTGCACGGGTCGTGTAGACCTGCTGCAACCCCGATTTTTGGTCATTTTCACTCCTTTTCACCCAAATCAAGGTCCAACACTTCTCCAAACTCATAACCATTGAAATAACATGATTCTAATTCGAAATAATACATCATTACACTCTATTTAACCTTCCAATATCATCTCCATTGAATCAAATCCATGTTATCATTCCAATTTACTTCATAAGCTTAGATCAAAGGAATATTCAATTACATTCAACAATTTGGTCCATAATTAAAGGGATTCCTTCTTCCACTAATTGGAATCACTAGGAACTCACTTAAGCTCTTCATAGAATTCATTTAAGATGTAAGTTGATCCAAATTATCAAGGTTCCACTCATAGGTGGGTTTTTCCCCAAAAATTAGGGTTCATGAGTATCAACCAACATTCAAATGATTCTCCAAGCATGAAACCATTGAATTGAAAAGAGATAATCATTAGAATTCATATGCTACACCTTTGGGATCATAGAGTTCATCTCCCCCAACTATGAAACCCGAATTTGAACTCAATCTTCCCAAAATAGTGGGTTTTCAACATGGAGATTGGATTTCTTACCTTAGATCTTCAAGAGATTGATGCAATTCACTAAGATCTTGCTGGAAATGAACTTCTCCCTTTGAATCCCACTTGAAATCGTCCCTAGTTGTAACGACCGTTTTTAAAAAAAAGTGTGAATAGTAACTACGGCGTGAATAGTAACTTCGACATGAATAGTAACTCCGGCGTGAATAGTACCCCGAGAAATGAAGTAAGCGCTTACCTCGTGATGACGTCGACGATGATGTCGTGATGACGTCGAAGATGATGTCGTGATGATGTCGTGATGACGTCGTGAATAGTGTTTTCAAGCTCTATAAATAGAGGCCCAACTTTTTCATTTCAACCCACAACAAACACCAAACAATCTTACGATATCGATGAGTGTTCTGGTGAGGAAAATAGTTCGGGAGGAGTTAGGAGCGAGCGGTAGGTGGTAACGAGGTGCTCGGGAAGTGTTGGAAGAGCGGAACGGGAAACGTGCCAAGGCTTTGCGAAAACGCCAATCTTAAGTGAGTAATCACTATCGTATTTCTCTAGTAGTTTATAAGTGTTAAACTATAATATGTAGAGATTATACTATTTGTAATTCCAGAAATTATACCAAATGATTTACTTACGAGGGCGGTGCCTAGGTCGATTACATGGGATCTGGTTGTTGGATTTTCCGAAAGGCTAAAATGCTGAAAGGATCCTGCCACCCCATCTAATCTTCTACCTGGTCGTTCTTTACTTGATAAATCACGAGGTATCATGTTGGAATTATGGAAGGGTCTAGTGAAGCAATTATGGTATAGTTAAGGAGTAAAAAGTGATAAATGTCTTACGGTGTTAAAAGTTAAAGAGGGAATATGAAGCAGAGATAAACGCTGTAGTCGACTATAATCAGGTGAGTTTCTCACTACATTGTGTGGACATTATATGTCCTTTACTGTATTTTGTGTGCTTATAAGATGTTTATAAGATGTTGGTAAATGGTACCAAGTTGTGTGTATATTATTGATATATATCTTTCTGTTATAATTGTATGGGTTGGGTTATGGTGTGTGTGGGCTCGACGTATTGAGTAATATAGAGATACGTGCAAAATATACTGAGCAGATACGCATGACTCGACGTACAGGGTATGCACGACTTTAAGTGCTGAGTAGGGGAATTAGATTTACTGAGCAGATATGTATAGGAGGTTATAATCCAATATACTGGGTAGAGCAGATTATGTGACGTGTGTTTGTATTTTTCCTGCTAGGGGTAAAGTATGTGTAACTGATATGTTGTGTAGTTGTTGGAGCTCACTAAGCCATGTGCTTATCCTTCCCTATTAAATTACCATTTCAGGTTGTACAGGTGGAAATGACGGCCAGGCATGACGAGTACACACTGATGCTGCTTAATTGGGGATTCATGCGGTGAATTGATGTTTAAAATGATTTTTAAATATCTTCAAAATGTTAATTATTGAATAAATTGATATTTATTTAAATGAAGATGTTTTATTAAAGACCGGGTGTTACAAGTTGGTATCAGAGCCAAGGCTTGAGTGAATCAGACTCACTTGATGGGTTTTGATCTCAAGCTTGAGACTTAAAAGTTTTCTTTGGAAATATTTTTACTAGAAATTATAAGTTGTTTTTCGAGTAAGGGGTTAAATGAATGTTGTTGCAAAGACGCAGTGTGTACCGTCAGCCGACGTCAGTGGGAAAAAGGTTAAATGATTAGTCTTTGTTGCTATTTCTGTAATATATGTGTGCTTAAATGCCATTAAAGTGTAGGCAGTAGGAACTAAATAGTCCTAGAATTTTTGAGTTGGCCAAGTTGCATGTTCCTTGATAAGTGATATCCATAAGGTAAATCCTTTTATGTGAAAAATTTTCTACGACTATGTTCGTAAAACAACCTGGGGTATAGGTGGTAAAATTATCGTGAGAAGTGAATTGGGGACTTCTGGACAAGTTCTGAAACGAACGAGGGTAGGTGTGGAAGATAGTAGTAGAGCTCCTACTATTGAAAGCACAGGATCCGCGTTCGAATCGGGAGTTGGTCGTAAGGAATCCAATACACTAAGGGTATAACTAATTGGTGTATATGTTGATAAACTGTATTTGTCCATTCTATTGGTCGGCAATCATAGAGTTTATTGGGATCAATTAGGACGCTGGAGATTGAGAATCTAGTGACGTTTCATTTCTTAATAATTAAGTAATGAACAGTTGATGTGACTATAGTAGATGAGCTGTGCAAAAGTGACATGTTAAGTCTCTTCGTTACTAAGAAAAGCACAGATAGTGGATGATAAAAAGAAGATGTTGATTGCTAGAATAGTCGATTTTGATTGACTATAAATAAACGGAATGTTATTTAGAGAAGAGCATAAGTCGCAAATTTCATTTCCAGATATGGAGATATATGTGAGGCTTCCAGGTCATCTACAGTTGTTGGTTAACAAGTTTTATATACGAAGTGTGTCAGACGACTGTAGTACGATAATGATGAAGGCTGAGGATGTATGTGAGCGTATCAGCAGAAATTGGGATCCAGTAATGGATGGCATAATTTGGAAGAAGACATACGTGAACTAAAGTAGTATATAGATGTGAAAAGTATACGTACAGATATACGTGTACATGCTAGAAACATAATGTTTTATACGTGGTGTCGTATGTTTGCAGAATTAGAGTTTTATGCATTCCCGTACAAGAGATGTATGTGTATACGGGATGGGCATATAATAACAACTCGTGAGAGTGCAGATGACATAGTGGTGTGGCGTAAGGGTATTCATGTAGGTAGTGAATACTATGAACGAATGTATCATAATAGGCTAGATGTGGCCTATCAGTGTATCATGTACTTAAAATCTGTTAGTATATGAAAATAATGAGTTGAGAAAATATTGCTAACTGACCAAGATAACTATCTTGTTAGCATATGTGTGTTGGGTAAATGACTAAGTGAATACCTCTTAAGTAGGTAACCCGTAGGCAAGTAACCGTGGATAAACTGTGTCGGTAGCTGGTTGAATATCTAGTTGATATTAGCTGTGCGGACGAATACGTGAGTATTAAGTGGTGATAACCATGGATATGGTATCATATTGTGGGTGGAGATTTTGTAGTTGTATGTGGAGACTGAGCTGATATGAGGATTCTTGGTGTCATGTGGTTGGTTGCAGAGCTGTGCAGTTGTATGTGTGTTAACCGTTAAGCCTTTAGAGCAAAAAGCTGTTTATTCTGTGGGGCCACTTATACTTGTAGTTGGGACCACTTATTAGGTGGGGCTACTAGTATTGTGGTTGGGACCACTTATGATATGGGGCTACTTGTACTTGTGGTTGAGACCACTTATTCCGTGGGGCCACTGGTAACTTGTAGTTGTGACCATTTATTTTGGGGGTTAATAGTACTTGTGGTTGTGACCACTTATTTAGTGGGGCCACATTTGGTAAGACCACACATGTGTTGTGGATCTTATGAGCAGTAATTTTGGCGGGACCACATACAAGTGTTGTGATGGATTTATTGGCTGGCAGTTCTAACACACATACAGTCGGGTGTCTGGTGAATAGCTGAGCTGTTGAGGTTGTGAATAGCAGGGGTTGTGATATGATGTGGAGAACATGTGATTATGATTATACGATGCATAACAAGTACCTTGCATCCATGATGTCAGTATTGTGAGTATATGAGATTACATAACGAGTACTTATTAGTCTCAATAGGTTGGCCTAGTTGATTAGAAGTGGTTAATGTGCCAGTATTGTAATACCCTTTGGGTTTACTAATACAACCATATTGTGTTGAAATAGAGAATGATTGAGTGGAAGAATAAGTGTATGTGAACGTTGGAGATTCCGAGGACGGAATCTTATAAAGGGGGGAGAACTTGTAACGACCGTTTTTCAAAAAAAAAGTGTAAATAGTAACTCCGGTGTGAATAGTAACTCCGACATAAATAGTAACTCCGGCGTGAATAGTACCCGAGAAATGAAGTAAGCGCTTACCTCGTGATGACGTCGACGATGATGTCGTGATGACGTCGACGATGATGTCGTGATGATGTCGTGATGACGTCGTGAATAGTGTTTTCAAGCCCTATAAATAGAGGCCCAACTTCTTCATTTCAACCCACAACAAACACCAAACAACCTTACGATATCGAGGAGTGTTCTGGTGAGGAAAATAGGTCGGGAGGAGTTAGGAGCGAGCGGTAGGTGTTAACGAGGTGCTCGGGAAGTGTTGGAAGAGCGGAACGGGAAACGTGCCAAGGCTTTGCGAAAACGCCAATCTTAAGTGAGTAATCACTATCGTATTTCTCTAGTAGTTTATAAGTATTAAACTATAATATGTAGAGGTTATACTATTCGTAATTCCAGAAATTATACCAAATGATTTACTTACGAGGGCGGTGCCTAGGTCGATTACATGGGATCTGGTTGTTGGATTTTCCGAAAGGCTAAAATGCTGAAAGGATCCTGCCACCCCATCTAATCTTCTACCTGGCCGTTCTTTTCTTGATAAATCACGAGGTATCATGTTGGAATTATGGAAGGGTCTAGTGAAGCAACTATGGTATAGTTAAGGAGTAAAAAGTGATAAATGTCTTACGGTGTTAACAGTTAAAGAGGGAATACGAAGCAGAGATAAACGCTGTAGTCGACTATAATCAGGTGAGTTTCTCACTACATTGTGTGGACGTTATATGTCCTTTACTATATTTTGTGTGCTTATAAGATGTTTATAAGATGTTGGTAAATGGTACCAAGTTGTGTGTATATTATTGATATATATCTTTCTGTTATAATTGTATGGGTTGGGTTATGGTGTGTGTGGGCTCGACGTATTGAGTAATATAGAGATACGTGCAAAATATACTGAGCAGATACGCATGACTCGACGTACAGGGTATGCACGACTTTAAGTGTTGAGCAGGGGAATTAGATTTACTGAGCAGATACGTATAGGAGGTTATAATCCAATATACTGGGTAGAGCAGATTATGTGACGTGTGGTTGTATTTTTTCTGTTAGGGGTAAAGTATGTGTAACTGATATGTTGTGTAGTTGTTGGAGCTCACTAAACCGTGTGCTTATCCTTCCCTATTAAATTACCATTTCAGGTTGTACAGGTGGAAATGACGGCCAGGCATGACGAGTACACACTGATGCTGCTTAATTGGGGATTCATGCGGTGAATTGATGTTTAAAATGATTTCTAAATATTTTCAAAATGTTAATTATTGAATAAATTGATATTTATTTAAATGAAGATGTTTTATTAAAGACCGGGTGTTACACTAGCCCTCTCTCTTCTCTCAAAATCGTGAAATGAGAAGAGAGTGTGGGGTTTTCCTAACTTAAACCTCAAGATTTTCCCTTATTTGCAATCAAGTCCCTCCAGCACCACTAACTCTTTCATATTTGCTATAAAGCCCCTCCCCACCACTACTTTAAGTTCTAGCTTTGCATAAGAGTCCCCTTCTAGAACCTCATATGGTAATTCCATATTTACCCTTAATTAGTTACTCTAAACTAATTATTTCTTCAAGATGAGTCAATTAATTAAATTGTTATGTTTTAAATATTATGATTATTAGATTTATTATTATTACTATTATTCAATAAATTATTTACCCTAGATTAAGGATGTTACAATTACCTTCCCCTTAAGAAGATTCCGTCCTCGGAATCTCGGCTTCTCCAAAAAGATGTGGATATCTCTTTCGCATTTCTTCTTCCGTTTCCCACGTGAGATTTGCTCCTAACAAATGTTTCCATTTGACAAGAACCAGCTCGATCATCTTTTTCCTTAGCTTTTTAACTTTTCTATCCAAAATCTCCTCCGGTTCTTCTATGAGTCTTTTGTTTTCATCCACCCGAATTTCCTATAAAGGTAGGAAGTCGAGCTTATTGTAACGCCAAAACATGTTTATTATGTAATTATAATAAAAAGGGCAAATTGGTCATTTTACCTTAGAAGGGTAATTTGGTCTTTTGGACAGAAAAGGACTTGTTTTGTAATAATATTTTGAGTCTTGGACTTAAAATGTTATAAAATCTGATTTTTGTCATAAACTTTGTTAGTTGTGGCAAAAGTTTAAGAAATGCAACTTCAAGGACCAAAATGCAATTTCTGGAAGTATAAAAGGTTGGAAGCTTCTCCCATTTGTGTGCAGATTTTGAGAGGTTACGGGAGAGGGTTTTTGTGATTGATTTTCAGAAAATTTGAAGAGTTCTTGAAGAATTGAAGCTTACAATTTGATTTTTGGCTTCAAAGGGTAGAATTGGAAGTTTTGGAGGTAAGTTTTCCAAGTTCTAGTTTGTGTGTTCTTGATGAGTTTTTGTAGAACTCAAAACTGCATTTACAGTTATGATTGTGTGATTAAAATGATGTAATACTTCCATTAAGTCATGCTAATAAGGGCTTAATTCAAGATAATGGAAGTAGATTGCTATTTATGATGAATTTGAAGTTTTGGGGTTTTTGGAACTAAGAACTCTAATTCTTCATATGATTGATTTAGTAGGTTTTGAGGGTTAAAAACCTTGTATTAATAGAAGGTTTTAGCCTAGGAATAAACCCTAAACGATTAAGTCGAGCAATAAGTGCTTAAAAATGGAAAAATGGAAATTTCTAGCACAAAATCGGAGTTTCTGCACTTCTGTTCAGCACTCACGACCCGACCAGAGGGTTGGTCGCGGCCCGAAGAAGGGTCTTCGTGACCCGACCATAGGGTCGGTCGCGACTCGACCCTTGGGCAGAAACCATTTCAGCCTCTGTTAAAATTTTGTGAATTTTCCAAGTTTGATTTTTATGTTAGGCTTATCCGATTGACCTGAAATTTTAAACATAGGTCTAATATGTTGTAAAACTTCATGGAAAATTATCGGAATACGAATACGACCTCCCGAAAGTACTGTAGTAGAATACGCGTATTTTGGGAAGTGTATTAAATTTTTATACCAATGGTTAATGCTTGGAATTGGTCTTATATTAGACTCTTGTGCATTAGAACCAACTGAAATGGTATATTAACCTATAATCATTGTAAAATAATGGAATTATAGGTACGGGACAAAATCTTGCGGATTTCATTTCAAGGCAAGAAACGACAAAAGCTAGTAGTAGCAAGCCTTCAGGTGAGTAATCTCACTGATATCATATATGATATGTGTTTATTGAACTGTTGCAGATTGAAACAGATTCGGGAGACGAAACTCGATAGTTTACAGATGCATTAAAAGACAATACCAGATAAGCCGTGAGTCTGCGATAGACAAGAACGGAGCTGTGAGTCAATGATATGACAATACCAGATAAGCCGTGAGTCTACAATAGACAAGAACGGAGCTGTGAGTCAAACCTTGAAAAGGCAATACCGGATAAGCCGTGAGTCAATGAAATGACAAGAACGGAGCCGTGAGCCATAAATGATTATAAAATGAAATGAAATTAACTGATGCGGCCTATATGGCTATGATATTTGGTGCGGCCTATATGGCTATGATATTTGGTGCGGCCTATAAGGCTATGATATTGGATTCTATATCCAACTGGTGCGGCCTATATGGCTATGATATTGGATGCTATATCCAACTGGTGCGGCCTATACGGCTATGATATTGTTACAGGAACATGGTGCGACCTTATGGCTATGATATCAGGTTATTGAAACCAATTGGTGCAGCCTGAGGGCTATGATTTATATATTGAAATTGTTTTGATGCAGCTTATATAGCTATGACACAGGGTGCGGCTTAAATAGCCATGAAATACGATGCGATCAAATTGCGACCAAGAAATATGGGACAGAAATGTATGCAAATAACAACCTGTAAGATTATGCGATAGGATGTGCAATCCTATGACATATACGGTTAGCCAGAACGGCTAGGAGTTTGGAACCGATATCCAGACAGAGATATACGGTTAATAGATTTATCATATATAGGAAATTATATATGAATGTATTCTTATACGTGTTATTTGCAGATACGATTACTCACTGAGCTTTGTAGCTCATACCGTTTGTTAAATGTCCCTGCAGGTTAGCATAACCCTGATAAGGGAAAGGATAAAGTCCGTGACTCAAGAAGTGGACTTGTAGATGCTGTCAGTAGCAGCCCGGCTTATAAGGAGGTTATTATATCTGTACACTCCTTGATACACTTGTACCCGTTTTTTATTAAAAATATACTCCTTTGTTTATGGTTTTAAGTACTGAAACCTATGTTTTAAATGAAAAATTTTCAGGGGTGTTTTATTTTAAAATCCGGGTGTTACAAGTTGGTATCAGAGCCGTGGTTTAAGTGAACTAGGTGTCTATAGAGTAGATTCCTGGACTTAAACCTTGAGAAATAGTAAACATGATGTATAGTTAGGTGTATATAGTTGTTATTATACATATATAACCTAACCGATGCTAACTTCTAATGTATAAGAAGTATGAGCAGCGAATCTTACTAGGAGGGATTTAGGGCGTGGAGCTTTAAGAAGTGAACCAGCCCTTTCTCAAGGCTCCATCGAACGGGGGCAAAGAGACAAGTAGCAGAAAATCCACATGACAAGCAATAATAGCTGCTGTGGTCAGAAAAAGAAATTGGGTGCTCACCCTGATTGATATTCAAGGTGAAAGAAAAGTAGCTGAGACTACGTGAAAAGCAGAAAAAGATTAGTGGACGCTTCAGGAAAAGTTATCACGAACTGGGTCCAACCTTAAAGGGAAGGGACCAAAACAGAGCAACTATGTATTGTGAGAAGTGCAGGAAAAACACTCAGAAAATTTTAGAGTAGAGACTCTACCATTGAAATGCTGGAATTGCAGAAAATAGGAGCATATTGCTCGAGCTTGTTGGATGGCACGGAAGTGTGTCTAGCGCGGAGCTATAGAACACTTTCCTTTGAAATACTCACATGCTAAATGTGGAGTAATGGGTAATAAACCCAGGAAAGAACGGGGAGGAAAGAAAGAAGAAATGAAAGGTCGAAAAGGACCAGTGATACCATGAGCATTCCAGCAGACTGTGGAAAAAGCTTGTGAGTAGACTAATATGGTCTCAGATATCATTGTTTTGAATATAATCCCTGTATATGTTATATTTGATCCATGAAGCTGTGCTTGGGATCAGTAACTTTGATATCTTATCTGAATATTTCATCAACGATTTTGGATGAAATTTTGGAACTAGCTATAGCAAATAACAAATGTGTTCAAGATACTGAACACCTGGAAGGTAGTCTGCCTAGGATTTACGGGACCGTTTTTCCCTATAAATCTGAAGCCGATGCCTACCAATGATCTGAAGAAGTTGTGCATATGAATTGGTTAGCAATGAATTATGCTAACATGAATATTATAAATAAGAACATTATGGTTATAAAATCAGAAATGAAATGGATGAAAATCCATGGTAAATGACCGTTGTTGAGAATACCGGTTATTTTCTTTGCTTAAACTCGGAAAAGAGTTAGTAAAAGAATGATGTTGTAGTTGGCATACGTGGTATTGGCCAAGTTAAATAAACCAGTGATAGTAGTGTACTACTTTAAATAAATTCTCGGATGTTTCTTTTGAAAAGAACATCCAAGATTTCTGCCAGATTGGCGAGAAAAGTTTATGATTAAATTGATTTTGGGGAGCCGTTTTTGGTATACGGGCTCTATACTAATTTGCATCTGTAGAGATGATAGAGTTGGAAAACAACTAGAAGAAAATTTGGTATTGGGGTCTCTTATGGCTGAATGTGTCATTGTATGAGCCCTATCTTGTTTGAAAAGAAGAAAGATAAATTGATGTGTATGTACATTGACTACCGAGAATCTGATATTCTCAAAACCGGAACGAATATGATGTACAGTTGTGCTAAATATTGGAGTTACTTCGTGGAGAAAAGTGATATGCGAAGTTTTCCAAGTATGAAATTTAGCTAAAAGAAGTTTCAATTCTTTGGGCATATTAATAGTGCCAAAGATGATAAAGTAAATCCAGTGGAATTGATGCTATGATAAAACTGGAACCACCTGAGGAATCTGACTAGAATTGTAGTTCCTTGGTTCGGCAAGTTATCATAGGAGAGTTGTAGAAAACTGCTCCTTGATTGCTGGTTAGCTGACTAAAGTTGACCAAGAAAAGTGAAAAAGTTCGAGTGGTAGAAAGACCACATGTATTTTTTTTAAAGGTTGAGACAAACCTTATGTGAAGCTCCGGTGTTAGCATTATCGCTAAGCGGAGAAGATAAATTGTTTTATAGAAATGCATCCAGAGTTGATTTTGGATACATGATATTGCAGTAGCAATTATGATTTGACATTGAAGCTTTGGAGACACTACTTATATGGTGTAAAGCTTACTGTTTATATGGATCATAAAAGTTGAAGTACTTAATTGATCAAAAAGAAGCTGAATATGAGATAGCAAAGATAGATGGGTTACTTAAAGATTTCGGTTATGAAATCTTGTACCATCTCGAAAAGGCAGATGTGGCTATAGATGCCTTGAATTGAAAAGAATATTCTTTGAAAGATATAACCACATGTATGAGTGTGGCGAATTGATTACCTGAGTTAATTCTGGTAGCACAAAAAGAAGTGTGCAAGTCTGAGAACATGAAAAATGAATGAATGATTAGCTATTGAAAGAAGTTAGCTAGAAACTCACGACGATTGAAAACCCTTGGTGGTTGTGTATGTGAGTTCCAAAGCAAAGCGAGATATGAAATTTACCCTTAAAAGATGTATATTGGGGTAGATATGCAAAATGCCCGAGGCAGTACCCAACTGTGTAGGATGATGTAACCTACGCATTGGTGGTCGGGACTAAAGAAAAATATTGAAAGACATATAAAAAGTGTTTGACTTGTGTGTAACTACAGTCAAATCATTAGAAACATACGGAAAAATTTAACCGTTGTGGGTCCCAAAGAAGAAATGGGACAAAAATATCATAGACTTTGTAATAAAGTCTTTGCAAGTACCGCATGGGTATGACACCATATGGGTAATTGCAGGTTAATTGATGAAAACAGTGTAGATTTATACTGACTAAGGAAGTAATTAAGATCGAAAAGTAGTGAAAAAAAAAACTACATAGAAAGATAAATTTGTCGACATGCGCTGCAGGTGTCGACTGTATCGGGTCGAGATACTAGAATTATTTGCTGAATTTAGCATTAATTCCTAGAATTATTAGTTCAAAAGTACTAGCAAGTACTGTATATCATTTGCAGATTGCTAGACGAGGAGAGATAATGATGCAGACTCCAGAAGATATGACTGAAATCTGCATAACAGACCTTAGCGGAAAACAAGAAGACCGTCTATCCTTGGTAGGAGTTGTAGATAATTATAGATATTATACTAGTGTTTTACTGACTAGTAAGAAGTATTGTATGAACTACCGTGTTATCCTTCGATTTACTGGATTGAAGATGTGGGAAACCCGTTAGCTAGATATTAGATTGTTGCTTAAACAGAAGAAAAGATTAGGCAAATTCAAGAAAGCTTGGAAATAGACAAAAATCGGCAAAAGTAGTATGCGGATTGCCGAGTAAAACCGTTGAAATTCCAAATAGGGAAAGATGACAGTGTTCAAAATATCCCTTTGCATGGAATGAAATAAAACATACAAGAGGTAAAAGAGGGATGTGTACTCCCGGGTGTTACACTAGCCCTCTCTCTTCTCTCAAAATCGTGAAATGAGAGGAGAGTGTGGGGTTTTCCCAACTTAAACCTCAAGATTTTCCCTTATTTGCAATCAAGTCCCTCCAGCACCACTAACTCTTTCATATTTGCTATAAAGCCCCTCCCCACCACTACTTTAAGTTCTAGCTTTGCATAATAGTCCCCTTCTAGAACCTCATATGGTAATTCCATATTTACCCTTAATTAGTTACTTTAAACTAATTATTTCTTCAAGATGAGTCAATTAATTAAATTGTTATGTTTTAAATATTTTGATTATTAGATTTATTATTATTACTATTATTCAATAAATTATTTACCCTAGATTAAGGATGTTACATTTTAGACCAACATCGAAACAATTATGGAAAAGCAGCATCAGGGTTCTTGAAGTTGGAGTCTTGAGTGCACACGGTTTATCACCAATAAAAACAAAAGACAGGCACGCAACAACCGACGCGTATTGTGTAGCCAAATACGGTACAAAATGGGTACGCACACGTACAATAATTGACAGTTTTACCCCTAAATGGAATGAGCAATACACATGGGAAGTTTTCGATCCGTGTACCGTGATAACAATTGGTGTATTCGACAACTGTTATCTCCAAGGTGGTGATAAGGGTAACAACGGGGCGAGAGATTCAAGAATCGGTAAAGTCAGAATCCGTATTTCCACTCCCGAAACAGACCGTGTTTATACCCATTCATACCCTCTCCTGGTTTTATATCCTTCTGGAGTTTAAAAAATGGGGGAAATTCATTTGGCTGTGAGATTTACATGTTCAACTTTGCTAAACATGATTTGAAAATGAGAGCTTTAATGAAGGTGGTTTTCACTTTTACTTTTATTAGTTATTAACTTATTATACTGTTTTACTTTACTTTGGTTTTGTTTTACTTCTAAGGGCTAAATGCAAGAAATAGCAATGTACTTTTTATTCTTTCCTTTTATACATCGTCCTTCGTTTTTTCTTATTACAACACTGTAATTTCAAATGTGCAGGCCCCACTTCTTGTAGGTTGTGATGTCAGAAACATGACTACAGAAACATTTGAAATCTTAAGTAATAAAGAGGTCATTCATGTAAACCAAGGTAATTGGACTATTATATTTTATTCATCTTCAATGGTATTTTATTTAATTTAATTTAATTTTATAAATTGCAGATCCACTTGGAATTCAGGTAAGAAAAGTAAAAGTTTCAGAAACAGATGCTTGTCTTCAGGTCTGGGCTGGTCCTTTATCTGGGACCCGTTTTGCTGTTGTTCTTTGGAACTGATGCTCAGAAGCCGGAACCATTAATGTTTCATGGGATTCACTTGGACTTCAATCCTTCGTTAGTGTTTCCGTAAGAGATTTGTGGAAGGTAAGGGCATTTTCGTCTTTTTACACAAATAACAACATCCACATCACATCCCTGTCCCATGTTGTTTCCCTTTATGGGTAAAACAAAAAACAACAGTTTTTGAGTCTGATAAGGTATATGTCCCTTAATGTTTCCTTTTTGGACTTAATAGAGACAAGATTCAGTTTTTTTTAATAATAGCATCCTTCTTTCATTTCTCCTATTGAACTTGTAGTTGCTGCTACTGTTATGTGACGTGTAGATTCAAGATGGGAAAATCATCGACGATGTTGTGGATGCTTTAAAGGTTCATGATAACACCAAAGATTCGGCCATGAAAGTACCTCCACTGGGTGCTAATGCTGAGAACCAGAACAATAAAAAGTCGTCAAATTGGGCTAGCAGGGATGTCACTAAGTGATTATTCAATATGGTACAGTTTGAAATATTTATTGTTAATTTAGAGGCTAAGTTACAGTTGTCGGTTTTATGATTAATATGTTCTAATTTGATTAGGATTCTGAAGTTCCTTCATTTGAGAATGTTCCTACAATATTACCAAAAGATGAGGACCCTAGCTTGGTTAATAGGAATAAAAGAATGTTTGGGTAACTTCTTGGAACTTTGTGTCACCTATGTCTTCTATTTGATCCATTGGTACATTTCGTAGGGTTTGGTGAAACAGAAACGTGAATTTCGTTTAATTTCTAAAAAAATGAGTTGTATTTTAGGTCAGAAGGTTTTCGAATGTGATCAAGCTCTAGATGAGGTGAATATGTACATCACCTTGCGTAAAGGAGTTTCCACCAAGCTCATTTACTGTAAAATTCAGTCCAAACATGTTAAAGTTGGAATCAAAGGCAATCTGCCATATATGAATGTATGTAGCCCACTAGCCCATGTACCCGTTTGCTCTTAAATTGTTATCCAAATTAATGTAAACAATTTTTGATGGAATATAATGCTTATTGGGTGTAATTATTGTGTGGGTTATACAACATGATTTTTCTTCCCCTGTAAATGCTTCATTGTAATCCCAATGTTTGGTATATGACAGAGGATGATATATTTCACATTACTCTTCAAAAAAGGGATAAAGGTCAAACATGGTCATCTCCAATAGAAGGTCAAGGTCAGCTTGACCCTTATGCAGCAGATTTTGAACAGAAACGTCTCATGCTTCAAAGGTTTCAAGAGGAGGTAAGTTCACATTCACATACATATTAACTTCACCAAATTTCTTATATAAATAGTAAATATATCTTTTTTTTTGTTTAAATTTCCACAGAACCCAGGATTAGACTTTTCTCAGGCTCAATTCTCAGGGAACTGTCCCGATCCAAGAACATTCATGGGTGGCATCAGATCCGATTAGTAATCGTCCATTTATCAAATGTACATTATTAGATCGGTTAGTACTTTATTACTTTTATAAAATATATTTTCATTTTAGCTTGGATTTGTAAACAAGTTTCAACTAAATTTCAAGTTTATTGTAAAAGGGTATTATAGGGAAAAAAATTTAAACCTGGGTAATTTAGGAAAGGGGACCAAAATTGAAAAAAAAAATCAAATTTGAAGGAAGGACCAAAATTGGAAGACAATCCAATTTTATAAAAACACGAAAATTGAAAAAAAATCAATTTTGAACTAAACCCTTATACGTAAAATAAAAAATTACTTTTTAGAGGTCCTAAGCCGCACGTGCGTAGCACGAAGCTTCATCTAGTTTCATTCAAATTTCAATTTGAAATTTCAGATTCAAATTTTGAACTATCCGTCTAAAATTTTTAGCATTAATAGGTTGTACTAAGTTTAAGATATTAAGGTGTTGTTTGTTTTTTTGAAAAAGCTTTTCTTAACCTCTTTTCTCTGCGCCACACAGACGGCGCGCAGACGTTTTACTTTGCAGACAATTTGTTTTTTAGAAAACTACAGACCAAAAAATGTCTGCGCGCCCTCTTCTTAGCGTAGACTTGAAACTACATCTTCTGGGGTCTTCGAACCTCTTCTAACCCCAAAATATTACATTTTAACCCTAAAAAATAATAGTTTTTTTTCAATTACATCATGCGACTTCTACAACAACCGTATTTTCTAATTCTAAAAAATAAAGTTTTTTTTTTGTACTTGTACTTCTTTAATTTTATTAATTTGTTTTTAAAAACACTTTGATTTTTTTGAACTAATAGTTGCGATTTTTTATCAACATTAGTTTTTCGAATTAAAAATATGTACAATTGTTGGGTTTATGTTTATCATTTTATAAATGTTATATGTTATATTTTATTTGTATTGTTGTTCTAAATAAATAAAACCTTATAAAATATGTAATCTTATGTCTTTAAACATCTTCTAACAAAAAATGTCACACTTTAAGGTCTTCATTTGTTATATTTTATGTTTGGTTTAGTTACTTTTTTTTATGTAAATAATATTTATTTTTCTATGTTTTTAAACAAAATGAAGATAAATTTGTAAAACTTTTAAAAAATGTCATAAAATTAATAAAAGAAATGTTTGCTTTGTTTTTTAAATTCGTCAATATCATATAATAGACGCTTTTTTATTGTGAATCATACTTATAAACTATTTGAAACATATAAATATATTTGAACATTAAAACTTTGGTTCACAATCTTCGCAAAATTTTAGCTTTACAAACTATTTGTAAATCCAACTTTGGTTATGCAATTTTTTTCTTTATTATTTAAAAAGTAAATGTTTGCTTTGATTATTAAATTCGTTAATGTCATAAATTGAACGTACTCTTGTGTTTTACTTAAAAAAACAAATTATTTTCACAACCCGCAGACTTTAAAAAACAAACAGTCTTCTTCTTGCAATCTGCAGACATTTAGTCCACCTCTTATCTGCAGATGTGATCCGCAGACTGCAAACATTTTACCCCTTCAAAAACAAATAGCACCTAAGACTTTTATGTATAAAATGACTTGTAAGTTATGTATGCTTTATATATATATATATATATATATATATATATATATATATATATATATATATATATATATATATATATATATATATATATATATATATATATATATATATATATATATATATATATATATACATGCAACATACACATTACCTACAAACAATATATAACTCTTATTTCTCATACGAACATAATCTCAATCGTGTATTAAATCATACTCAAAATCTCATTCTCGTATGTTAAATCACATGTTTCTCAATTACAAATTTGGTTATCTCAACCAATTTAAAATCAATAGTAACATGTAAATTCACAATTTAATCATAAGAATGAATTATAGTTACTGACCTGATATCGATTTATGACCTGATATCGATTTAGTATATGGAACCTCAATTTACAAGTATCGGGCTCCTATTCACTAGACTTAGTTATATCGCCATAGTCTAAATCAATTCTACAACATCCACAATCATCTCAATAACATCAATCTCAAAGATGTATAAATCAAAAGAGGAAAAAGGAGTATAAACGGTAAATATCAACTCTATATTTACCGAAACCCCCAAAATCCGCAGTTCTACTAATTCAACCGTAGAAACATGACAATAACCACACCAATTACTCTAAAGGCATCCACTAACAACCTACTAACAACATATATAACAATATAAAGAAAAATCAAGAAATAAGAAGTTAGGGTTTCAAAACCCCAAAAATGAAGAAATCACTCACCTTGACAAATTAGTAGTAAAGAACGCATTTACGGTGTTTGATCCGCATCACTCTACGTTTCCATAAGAATTCCCAAGCTCAATTTGGTCCAAAATCACCTTATTTTGCTTTGAAATCGCGCTTTGGGGTTTTTTCCTTCGAAATGAAGTTTGCTGCGTATTTATATGGTCTGTAAGCGTAACCCGACCCGGGTTAAATAACACGGCATGGGTTCCTTTTACGGCAAGAATTCTGTTTGTTCAGTAGATACAGCACGGTCCGTGTTTTATTACATGACCGGGTTGGTTCCTTTTGGCATTTTTCAAACTCAAAATTCTCCCAAAAGGTCCTCTAACCACACTAACACATATAACAACTTAACTAATATTAATTAAACCAAGATTAGTACATAAGAGGGATTCCAACCTCTTCTCACTCATCAACAACTCCAAACTCAAAGGCAACCACAAGGATCGCCACACCTTTACGCTAAGCAAACACAGAGCTAGAATCACACCTACTATAAGGTAATAACTCTACTTATCATAATAATCATCTCAAAATGAAAACGAGTCTTACAAAACTCCTTTTGGGGTGCCCTCAAATATGGCAATTTAACAGAATAACTTTTAGAGAGAGAGAGAGATTGATTTTTTATGTGATTAATAAATCAATATAAATAATTTGTTAATATATTATGATGATAATATATTAATAAGAAATAGTATTATCTAATTAATAGTTAATCAGAAATTATTTGGAATTAGTTTTCGGATTAATTGGATTAATTAAAAGTGCAGAGGCTGAATTGTAATTGTTTAATAGTTGACCATAACCCATCACAATCCTTTCCACTTGACCATAACCGAATACAACCCTTCATACATAAACATAACCCATCACAACCCTTTCTAATTAAGCATAACCTATCACAACCATTACCAATTAAACATAACCCATCACAACCCTTCCCAATTGACCATAACCAATCACAACCCTTTCCAATTGAGCATAACCCATGACAACCCTTTCAATTAACAATAACCCATCACAACCCTTTCCAATTGACAATAACCCATCACAACCCTTTCCAGTTGATCATAACCCATTACAACACTTCATACTTGACCATAACCCATCACAACCATTTCTAATTGACGATAACCTATCACAACCCTCTCTAATTGGACATAACCCATCGCAACCCTTTCTAACTAACCATAACCCATCACAACCCTTTCCAATTGACCATAACCCATCACAACCCTTTCTAGTTGACTATAACCCATTACAACCCTTCATACTTGACCATAACCCATCACAACCATAACCAATTGGCTATAACCCATCACAGCCCTTTCATTTTTACCATACCCCATTACAACCCTTTATACTTGACCATAACCTATCGTAATCTGTACCAGTTAACCATACCCCATCGCAACCCTTTCCAATAGGCCATAACCCATCACAACCCTTTCCAGTTGACCATGAACCATCACAACCTTTTCCAATTGACCATAACCCATCACAACTCTTCATACTTGTGCATATCCGATCACAACCCTTTCCAATTGACCATAACCTATCACAACTCTTCCCAATTGACCATAACCCATCACAACCCTTTCTAATTGACCATAACCCATCACAACCCTTCATACTTGATCATAACCCATCACAACCCTTTCCAATTTACAACAACCATCATAGCCCTTTCTAATTGATCACAACCTATCACAATCCTTCATACTTGACCATAACCCATCACAACATGTTCCAAGTGACCATACCCCATCATAACCCTTTCCAATTGACCATAACCCATCATAATTCTTTCCAGTTGACATTAACCCATCACAACCCCTTCTAGTTGACCATAACCCATCACAATCCTTTCTACTTGACCATAATTGATTACAACCCTTAATACCTAAACATAACCCATTACAACCCTTTCCAATTGACCATCACCCATCATAACCCTTTCTAGTTGACCATAACCTATTACAACACTTCATACTTGACCATAACCATCACAACCATTTCCAATTGACCATAACCCATCACAGCCCTTTAATTTTGACCATGCACTATTACAACCCTTCATACATGACCATAACCCATCATAACTCGTTCCAGTTGACCATATCCCATCATAACTCATTCCAGTTGACCATATCCCATCGCAACCCTTTCCATTTGACGATAACCCATCACAACCCTTTCCAGTTGTGTCACACCCCCAAACCACGATGGCGGAAACGTCTGAGGGTGGATGACTTCATGAACAGTATCACAACAACGTTTGTACAATAGTGATCAAAGCAAACACATCCATCATATACATAATTGTAAATGTTACAATAGTTCAAAAGATTGTATGTTTTGAATACAATTACAATATGATATCAAAATACATAGTATGACGCCATAGCGACCCACCGTCAAAGGTTGTAGTCACCCTATCAATTTCCTGAGAATACAAGTAGTTTGAAAGAGTGTCAACATTACGTTGGTGAGTTCATAAGATTTTTGTATGAGGAAATCCATAATCCTTTTTCCTTGTAGAAAGATAGTGTTTGAAACCAGAAAATCCAATATTTTCTTATAAATGAGTAGTAGTCTTAAAACCCAAAGACAAAAAATGTATAGGTATTTCTATACTTGAAAATAGTATTACGTAGTTTTATTCTTGTATAAAACCGTGTAAATAGGTGTTTACTGGTAGTCGAATCGTAGATTTAATTCCACAAAAGTCGTATGTATAAGTAAACCGTACTTATATTTATATCTTTGATAAAACATAGTTTTAATTCCCATAGAATCAGTGTGTATAAGTAAAACCATACTTATATTTGTAACTTGTTAAAATGTAGTTTTAATACCATAAAACTTGTATGAGGAATCTCTTTCCATGTAAAATGTAGTATTGTAATCCAAGAAAATCCAATATTTTCTTATGAATGTATCCAAGTCCTTAAAACCCAAGGACTAAAATGTATAGCATAGTTTGTAGTATAAAGCCATTGAAAATGTATATTTCCACGTAAACAATTTAATAAGTTGATTTCCCATGCGAGACGCCCTATAACCATACTGTGACCATGAAGGCCTGCTTCGACGTTCTTCAGGCGTCGGACTGTTATGACATTTGTCACCTCAGACCCGTCGGTCTAGCTGTAGCTAGCAGCTCAGGTGCGGGGTTGTCAATCCCGTATAGATCTATACACAAATATCACGTTCTCTTACCGAGACTCTGGTTATAATTTTCAGGACTTATAGTATGTACTTAAATAAGCACTGTGAAGACCCGTCTCACAAAAATGTATGTATCAATCAACTTGTTTACGTAAAGTTTGTATATGAAAAACCCTTGTATTTGCCCATTATCATTTTTTCTCATGATAATATAGTAATGTATAATTATATATTTTTATATAATTATTTTGTCTTGTTCAAAATGTCATAGTAACCTTGTGTCCATAAACTATTCCTATAATAGTCTATTTTTAGTATTCCGTCGTAAAAAGCGTATATTTACAAATATATGTGAAATAACTTATTTAGATGGTTATAAAAACTTCTTTTAAGATATATTATCCACAATAGTGGTGTAATAAATTGGTTATACCCATTATTAATTCCAATATAATATTTCATGACTATCCAATAAAGAACGGCAAGGTAGAAGATCAAATGGGGAGGCAGGACCCTTTCAGCGTATAAGCCTTTCGGAAATCCAACAACCTAGCCCAAATGATCGGCCTAGACACCGCCCTCGTAAGTAGATCATTCGATATTATTTTTGGAACTATAATTGAATTGTTGTCATAATGATGTTTACAAAATTTACATTTTGTTTACTACTGTTACAAATGAGTATAAATAGCTATTTTTATAGTATAACTTGTATTCTCCCCCTTAAAAACTTGAATAAATATAAAAAGAAGGGGTATGAACTCACCTCAATGTCGACTAGGATCTTATCGCCAATTGTTGTTAGATCGCCCGACTCTTCGTACTTCTAACTCGAACTCACTATATTTATAACTGAAATATCTAGTTCTAACGCTCATTCTTCGTATATCTCTCTATACGTATCGAAGAACTTGTTTGTGTGATTTGAATGGCTAGAATGATGCTATATTTATAGTAGATTTATTTTCTTATTGCGGCCCTCAAGATACAGATATATGACTTTTATGGATTTTAGAATTTGTTTATGACAAAACATACCCTTAAAATACTCTTTAAATAGATTTAATAGTTTTTATATAAAATAAATGATTTTTGTTTATAAAAATATAATCTACGAAAATCGTAGTTTAATAATATCAACTTTTTAACTAAAAGTCTTTAACGAATTAACGAAAGGGTATTAATTGTAAGTTTAATAAAAATATAGTGTTTAAATGTAAATACAATTTCCTTTTAAAGAAAAAGAAAATATTAAATATAAAACTAATATCAATAATATTAAATTTTGATGTCAGATTGTTCGTATCGACGATACCGTTTTGACGGTAAATTTTCCGTTTTATAAAACGTTATAATATTATCGATAAACTTAAAAATACGTATTGATTACGTAGTGTTCGAAATAAAAATACGAATTCTTTAAGGGTAAAATGTGTAAAATTGATTAAATAATAAAGTAGGGCCCACTTTAATATATATATACATATATATATATATATATATATATATATATATATATATATATATATATATATATATATATATATATATATATATATATATATATATATATATATATATATATATAACACACTTCTCGGTTGGTCCGAGCGGCTACGGCTCATGCCTCGCTTAGGTGAGGTTGTGAGTTCGAACCCCGTTCGGCGCAAGTAAAGCAAAGATATTACGCTGACGCTTGCGGCCTCCGTGCTAGGCCGAGAAGAGTGTACCCGGGGCTGGTTTCACCCCAGCCGTTGCTTGCAGGGCGTCTTTCCGGGGTGGGCGTGTGCTATGCACCAAGGTTTGCCGGTTGCGGGAGTGGGACTAGTCTCTGTGCAGTCTCCTCGGCGAAGGGTTGGCCACGAAGAACTGTAGTTAGCCTGATGTACCTAGCGTAGCTGTAGTATATTACGACTCATGTAATCGGATTCATCCTTAACTTGCAAAAATATATATATATATATATATATATATATATATATATATATATATATATATATATATATATATATATATATATATATATATATATATATATATATATATATATATATATATATTAATCAAAGTAAATGTTCCAATTTCAAACTTTGAAAAATGATCGTGTAATTTTCAACATCTATTTTTGACAAAAGCTGTTTATATATATATATATATATATATATATATATATATATATATATATATATATATATATATATATATATATATATATATATATATATATATATATATATATATATATATATATATATTTGAGATCGTCATAATTTTATCTACGTTTCGATATAAAATTTGTAATATTCCGAATAGTTTTACATTTTTACCGTTTTTCTATCATAACTTTTTATATATAACGTTTGGTAAAAATATAAATACATATTCGGATCCGTCATATTTTTATCTACGTTTCGATATAAAATTTATAACATTCCGAAGAGTTTTGACTTTTACCGTTTACTATTCACTTCGGATACTATTCATGCCGGATCACTATTCACGATGTAATTTTTTTTAAACATCGAGCTCAGCAGGGTTTGCTCGTATAATTAATTTGAATTAGCGTACGTAGTATCATAATATCCAATAATATATCGTATAGATTATGAAATTTACATTTCACATATTAACTTTAACGTACGCTTTGGTTGACTTAAGTTGACTTTCGTTGACTAATTTGACAGTTGTCACAAGTTGTCCGTGAACTATGAAAACCCTTTCCAATTAACCATAAACCATCACAACTCTTCATACTTATGCATATCCCATCACAACCCTTTCCAATTAACCATAACCCATCATAACCCTTTCCAATTGACCATAACCCATTACAACTCTTCCTAATTGACCATAACCCATCACAACCCTTTCCAATTGACCATAACCCATAACAACCCTTTATACTTGAGCATAACCCATCACAACCCTTTTCAATTTACAATAGCCATCACAACCCTTTCCAATTGACCATAACCCATCACAATGCTTTCTAGTTGACCATAACCCATTACAACACTTCATACTTGACCATAAGCCATCACAACCATATCCAATTGGCCATAACCCATCACAACCCTTTCATTTTGACGATACCCTATTACAACCCTATATACTTGACCATAACTATAATAATACGTTCCCTTACGATATACTGAGCAATGTTGGATGGCTCGACGCACCGAGCGACGTGGTACAAACTGGGGATACTCGGCAAGACGCACTGAACGGATACGATGGCTTGACATATAGGGTATGCACTGCTCGGAGTGCTGAGAGGGGGAGCACAACTCAATGTACATATTGGTGTAGACTATTGATTACTGTGATGTGCAAAGATCCGAGAAAAATGTACTGCTGGTCAGATATGAAGCTGGAGTAACAAGTTTCAAAAAGTAGAGTTTGGAATTTAGGGGAGGGGTAGTTGGGATGCTTACCTCCCATTAGTGGTGTTCTCATTCAATGGCAGCCGTTAGCTACTGCATCGGTACGCTAGTTCAAGAGATGTCGTAAGGGACCCCTATCGATTAGGGTAGGGTAGAACCTTTATAGACCATGGAGTTGTGTGAGGGTTTTGTGGTGGGTTGACATACGGGTGTTAGAGTGGAATTTCAGGGACGAAAATTTTATAAGTGGTGGAGAGTTGTAACACCCCATTTTCTGGAACGTTCGTGTGTTTGGTCTTTTGGGGTGAATATTATCTTTTTAAAATGGTCGAAGTGTCTAGTTTCTTGGTCCAGAAGCCCTTGGACTAACTCGGATCCCAAGTCATGTGAAAATTGCAATCTCCACTGAATGGTCCAGGGGTGCACTATACAGTGACTTCTGTCTTGTAAAATTCATAAGTGATTGTGGAGGAATCATTTAGGTGCAACGTCAGTGGGAAACGTCTAGTATATGTGTCTAGTTTATTCAAACAAAATTTCAGAACCTAAGTCCTTCTGATTCTCATTCTTGGTTAATATCTTTGGGGGTTGGTCATGCAACTGTTTTTGTAAATTGTGGTGACTTGGTGGATTTTTCATTTGCAAATGGAAAATGCAAATGACTTGAGGTCAGGACCTATGGTCTTGAACTTGGGGGTCTATTTTCAACATGATTTGCAAATGGAAAATGTAATCCCTGAGTTTTCATTGGTCATCTGTTGCAAATCTTGTTATGGGTCAAAAGTCAGCATTGATGTGAAACCTTTCTTTTTGTGGTTTTGAACCTTGGTGGTGGGTTGGGAATAGTAATAAGTGTCCGAGTTTACCCAAACTTGACTAAAACATCTAATAAGTATCTACTTATAATGATACTAGTTATTATACTATGTAGTAACTTAAAGTACCTTATAGGTGTATAAGGTGCTCGTGTGGAGCTCGGTGGAATCTTCAGAGTCGCTGTGTGAAGTTATTCTTTTGCTGCTTCAAGGTGAGTTCATCAATACATTGTATGGAAGTTGTACATACTTTACTGTAGCTCGTGTGTGCTGTTACGATGTAGGCGGGTAGTAACAGACCATATGAAGTTCTAATAGGTGTTTAGGTGTGGGAGTGACATCACTGAGCTGGGTGCAATACATGGTGCTGGGGTCATGATTGAGCTGGGTGCAATGATGTGTGGTGTATTGTGAGTGTGTTAGGTGCAATCACTGAGCTGGGTGTCATTCATGGTGCTGGGGGCTATGATTGAGCTAGATGCATGAATGATTGTGCTGCGGAGTATGATCTAGCTGGGTGCCATGATCATGTTGCGTGTTGTGGTTGTATTATGCCTTGTAGTTATGCTGTGTGCGTTATTGTGTTGTATGCCTATGATAGGGGGTAGAGAACGTGTGATGGATATGCAGTGTACGTGTTGGATTCACTAAGCTGTGTGCTTACTCTTTACCTATGAAATCACTGTTTCAGGTTCTTCAGATGTGGGTGATGGTGAGGCGTGACGTGTACATACTCGTGCAACTTCCTTTGGGGATTATGTTTTGAATCGACTTTATCTTCTTTTGACATCTGCTGTTGGGGAAATTGTTAGATATTAAATGGTTTTGATGAATGAAAGATGTTTAGTTTTGAATATTCTAAATAATTTAAATTATGTTACCTTTTGAGGTTTTATAAATGAAAAATGGGTTGAATTTAACGAAATGTTTTCTTAATTTTTTTTAAATTTACTGTAAACTTGGGACGTTACAGGATGCATCTGGGGTTTGCATGGCGATGTTTCACAGGTCTATGGATGTGAATTGCGATAGAGCTTATTCCTTTCCAATGGACTAAATCGGCATGGTATGAGGATTGGATTGGTTGAAAAGGTTCGAGGGGCTGATCGATCACGATTAGCACTAGGTATTGGTACAGACTCCAAGTGGGGGAGAGTTGCTGCTCTAAGACAAGAAAT
Organism: Cichorium intybus; assembly: GCA_023525715.1. Classification (NCBI taxonomy): domain Eukaryota; kingdom Viridiplantae; phylum Streptophyta; class Magnoliopsida; order Asterales; family Asteraceae; genus Cichorium; species Cichorium intybus. The sequence goes on along the minus strand of CM042017.1, from coordinate 63,422,921 downwards.
GAAGCTAAATGCAAGTATAGCTCAGCTACTGGAGCATGGAAGTACCTGTATTACGAATTATCAAGCATTTGACATGGGTTAGCTTGGGATATGATAATAGACGGAGAAGGAATTGGCAGCAGATTAGAAATCGTGGCTTGAGAAATCTGTAGATATGTTCCAGAGGATTACCGGGTCTTCCTTTTGGGAGAAGGACGAGGATCCGGATTGACTTAAGGGATGACCTATTAGAAAAGGCATTATGTCTCCTTGTGTCACTCAAAGAGTGGGAAGGGTCCATCTAGCTGTTGGACTATGGAGTTCCTACTACCCAGCTTGAAATAGAGTAATTAGAGACTGCATGGCGGAGAGATGAAGACCCACATAAGATGGATTCTTGGACAGATTACAACAAGTAGAGGGGTTGAAGTAGAAAGGGAAGTAAGGTTCCCAATGTGACATAATCAGCCATTGAGGATGGAAGTCTCATGGCGATGAAGGAGACGGCGTGGGGATGGATACCCGCGTCCTGGCGAGGCAGGGAGCTCGCTCGGTAGGAGCGAATTCCTTAAAAGAGGGAAAGTTGTAGCTTTGAGGAGGAAGATGGGAGTGACACCTTGTACTGGAGCTTGCAGGTGGTTATTGGTGCATCGAGTAGCTTTTCACCTTAGGATAAAAGGTGTTTTGAACAGCTTTGAATGAAGGAAATTATGCGACTTCAAGGATGTGGTTGGTAGTTTGTATACATTACGAAGAGGCAAGGATCTTGGCCACCCTAGGGAATCATGGTCACCTCTTTAGAAGTTCTGACTATTCCCGTTAAGGCATGGAGAACGTCGGACGATTGTCTTTCTGTTTCGATTCATGACCTTGACAGCACTAGGAGCGAGAGATTCGAGTTTTGGTATAAATAGGGAAAAACTGGGAAGATGAGACGCTAGACTGAGGAGACGACGGGACCGGTTGGTTCAACCGCAATAATGCGAAAGATACGGTGACTCGAAATACAAGGTTCTGCTTGCAATGACGGATACTCAGAAGGATTAACATGGAAGAATTATTCAGAGACCGGGAATATACTGCAGGCTTCAACAAGAGTGATCGATGTGGGTTAGGAGTCTTCAAAATAAGGAATCTAAAATATGACAACACGTCTCAGGGGCGCTAGTCCATAGTTTAAAGGAAGGAAAGGATCGCGAGGCGAGAAGCCTTCCAAGGCAGCAAAGGATGGGCGGAAGTTAGGAAGGGGTCGAAACAAGGTTTTAAGGAAATGTTTTGGTGAGATTATGTATCAATCGGGAAGGATCTGCAGGGAAGCAACATCTTAAACATCGACAAGATCAAGACATGACGAAGGTTATGTTAGTTGGAAATATAAGGGATCGTAGAGTCGAGGAAAAGCGTTAGTTTGGAATGAATAAGACTTAGTGGTATAGTGACCGAGGGAGGTTTCTACGACTTGAAGGATTGGTACCCTACATGGGTGCCGCGGTAAAGTGTCATGTTCGCGGTTGTGCCGCATTGTGCCTCGGCGTGAGATAAGGGTGTTGGCCGGATAGAGTGTAATATCATGCTCTGTTGAGGTGGTACTATGTTGTGTTCTGGTGAGTACTTCGTGCTGGTCGGGAGTGTCAGGTCCTTTATTGTAGCGATACTGTGCCGTGTTATCACGAGTACGAGATATGGTTACAGCGGGCTGATTGGTCAGACTAGTTTTTGGGTCGGATAGTTTCCGTACTGGAGGAGGTAATGGGTATTCGAGTGCTGAGGATTAGTACCCGTAGATTGTTCAGTGGGACGGGAGATGATTGTGGACTTCTCCACAATCATATGTGCCAGATTGATTTGGGGAAAATACTAACTTAGTTTTGCGGATGGCTGTTTAGGAATGAAAACCAAGGGCGGATTAGGGCGACCTGAAGTCCGGGCGTATCGGATTCAAGATAAGGATTTAGATCGGAAACTGTGAAAGGGAACGCGTTAAGGTGAGATAGTTCGGGTAAATAAAGGTATAGGGTGGGGTTAGCGGAGGTGGGCTAACTCATTATGGTCACCTTGGATATCAAATATGGACGGGGCTCTTTGAGCGGTAATGAGCAAAGCATTTGTGTTAATGTTTTCCATTCGCTCGGGGTGTCATGGATGTGTATGATATTTGAGAGGATTATTGGTGATCTGGCCAGTAAGGAAGTGTGGATGGTTATGTGGAGAGATGTTTTGTAAGACTCGTATCCTGATTATAACATATATTAAAAATAAGAGTGTTAGGAATTATATGATTTTTGGTAGTTATAAAGCTAAGAAAAACTTTAGTTACAATTTCATATAAAAATCAGCATTTTGTGTCGTTTTTAGAAAAAACATAATTAATTCTAGAAACATTGTTTGGACCTCAAACCAGTGCACAAAGTTTACAAATTGAGTCTAGTACAATTACCAAAAATAATAGTAACCTTGAAAATGATATTATCTATGGTAAAAAATGCAATCTTTACTGATTAGTTCGGAATTGACATATTAGATAGTCTGTTTTCAAAAATTCATAATAAATCATAGAAAAATCGTATAAATACGTAAAATACATCCCTGGAAAGGTATTGAGATAAATTTCTGGAATATCAAATAAAAACGTGAATTTCATGGGTTTAAAGTCGGCTAAACCAGCCTTGAACAGACTGATTCTAGAAGGTATTAATTTCAACAAAGTTATATTATTAAAATCTTTTGTCAAAAGTGTCATGCCATTTTTTATTCAAGAATTCAAGTATAAATACCCCTCAAAACATCTCATAAACAACACAACTAAATCTCAATCCAATATATATAGGTTTCTAAGCACTAGAGTGTAAGCAAGTGAGCGGAAGGAAGCTCAAAAGCCTAACGAAGGAGTTATAGATCTCGACGATTGGTCATAAGGTAACTACAAACCTTTCTATAGCTTAATTAGGTATTGTAAAATAGTTTTTGTTATGAAGTAGAATATTTAATAAGTATAACATATGTTATATTATACTAATTTCTAACAATAGTAAACAAAAACCTTAAAATGTCGTTATTATAACAATTCGTAATTTCCGAAAATAATACCGATTGATTTACTTACGAGGACAGTGACTAGGCCGATTACTTGGGATCTGGTTGTTGGATTTTCCGAAAGGCTAAAATGCTGAAAGGATCCTGCCACCCCATCTAATCTTCTACCTGGCCGTTCTTTACTTGATAAATCATGGAGTATCATGTTGGAATTATTGAAGGGTTTTATGATGCGACTATAATATAGTTAAGGATTAAGAAATGATAGATTTCTTATTATGTTAACAGTTAAAGTTGAAGGAAATACAAAGTCGAGAAAGATAAACGATATAGTCAACTATAATCAGGTGAGTCTTCTCACTATACTATAGGTGATATTGCATGCGTAGGAAGGAAGATATGTTAGACTAAGGTGATCTTACCTGTTATGATAATTGTATGAATTATTGCTATGATAATGATTGTTTGTGGACGGAACGGGATAGCCCGCGAGCCAATAGGCGGAACGGGAATAGCCTGCGAGTCATTAGACGGAACGGGAAAAGCCTGCGAGCGATAAGACAGAACGGGAACTGCCCGTGAGTCTTCAGGCGGAACAGGGATAGCCCGCGAGTCTCACAAACATATAAATGGTTATTGTGTGTTGTATGTTATGTGATGGATCGTATGGTATTTTGAGGAACTCACTAAGCTCCGTGCTTACCCTTTCCCTATATAAACTACTGTTTTAGGTACATCAGGTACCATGGATGGCAAGGCGTGATGTGTATACACTGTGCTGCTTCATTGGAGGACTGTTTTTGAATGGAAGTTCCGCTATGTTGTGATTTCATTAACTTTTGTTAATCCTGGGATGTTTTCATTAAACTTATAAGTTAATGATTTTTTTTCAAAATTAATTAAGTGGCTTTTCTTATATTGAAGTGTTCGTTTAAATTTTTTTAAAATTTTACCCTAAAATTTTGGGATGTTACAAGTTGGTATCAGAGCACAGCTTGAGAGAATCAGGCTCACTTAGTGAGTTCTGGACTCAAGTTGAGGCTTAAGAGTTTCCTTAAAACATTTTTACGAAAGAAATAAGTTTTATGAAGGGTGAACTGAAGACACAGTGTGTACCGCCACCCGATGCCAGTATGAGAAATGGGTTAAGTATTAAATATTGTGGATGTTAAAAAAAACATATGGTATATGTTTGCTGAAATGCCTGGTAGAGATCACACATTGTTGTATTATTATCTGCTATTTGCTAATAGAACTTTATGCTAGTGCCGATACGTTGCTTATAGATTTCCACTAAGTTGTATACAATATGGACTGAATAGTCATAGAATATGTGAGTTGACCTTATTGCATGTTCCTTGTTTGGTTGTTGCCTTAGGGAAGATTCTCTTATTTGAAAGACTGTTTAGTTCGATATTGTATACAACTATGTTCGCGAAACAATCTGTCATCACTAGAGGAAGTTCTGTCTTAGTTAGAATAGCAGGGTGGGGGTGGGATTCCAAGTATTCCTAGAAGGGTTGACATATGCCTTGTAAGGGCATATGTGTTAAAATTATCGGTGATAAGCGAATTGGATATTTCGAGACGGGTCTTGGAACGAACATGGATAGGTGTGGAAGGTAGTAGTAGAGCTCCTACTATCGAAAGCACAGGATCCGCGTTCGAGTCGGGAGTTCGTCATGAAGGATCCAAGGAGCTGAGTATGTGAGTGTCTAGCATAGTTGACTTAAATACTAGTATAATGTGGTAAACCTTTATCCATTCGATTGTTGAATAATGATTGTGAGGTTCAGTAGGAACAATTAAGATGTGATCATACCAGTTTGGTTGGACCGATCATGCTTAAGTTGATTACTGAGCTTAAAGACTGTTGAAAGGGAGAATGTCAAAATGCTATTGTGCTAGCTATTTTTCATGCAACTAATGGGCGCACAAGTCAGACAGGGACTAAAGGATGCAAGGGTGAGTTTTCCAACTCACGGTCAAAAAGGTGCAGGCAGCGCCTGAGATGATAGCGGGTATTTTTGAGTCGACTCTGTACATGCTGGTGCTGTGTAATAGTGGGGCTACCTACCCTTGTGTTGATCTTGCTTGAGTGATTGATCAAGTCGTGTGGGTTGAGAGTCTGGATCACTCGCTCGTGATTGAGGTAACTGACGATAGAGGTGTTGACTAGGGTCGCAAGCGGATGAGTAACATATGGTGGTTGATGTAAACGTCTCTACATTATCGAAACATGTTTATTGAGATGGTGTTTGCCCCTGATGCAAGTTGTTGGCTGAGCAGAATGGGCTTGGTTTTCGTTTGAGAGTAAGGGCTCGTAAAAAAATAATTATAACTCGAAGAAACAGACTTGGACTTTATTCCAAGTGGGGAAGGAATACAAAATTAAGGGAACAACATGAAGATTGTATAGAATCGATGAAATCATTAAAATTATAGTAACACATTGATATATTTAATTCATTACTATAACTTTATATTAATACATTAAGAAAAGTTTACAGAACTACTAACCTAAACTGGAGAATCAGAGAAAAGATCTTCTACACTCCACTCTTTGTCATCATTACGTTGACTTGTACCTTCTTGAGGATTTGGAAGGGGTATGCTTCCGGTTATTGGAGGAGGAGCTCCAAGGTATGGGGTCTCAATAGGGTTGGAACCCGTAATCCCATGATTATGGGGTAAAAATCGACTCGTTTGGGGAGTGTGTAAGTAGGGAAGTGATGAGGAAGGGTTCCAATTCGGAACCAGTTGGGGATAGCTATAAGAAGGAGTAAACCAGGCTCGGTCACCTACAAAGCCTCCAAAATTATCCTCACTCGCAGGCTCGAGTAAACCAGGATTAATACTACTCATACCAGAGTTAGATGGCAGAGATTGCTGCTGTGTATGAGTTCTTGATGAAGTTCCCCCCTTTTCCAGAAGTTTTCTTTTCTTATATTCAACCTTATGAGCAGCTTGTATCAGTTTCTTTGTGCCGTCTGTTAGACCCGATTGTGACCCTTCAATTATTGCTTCTTTCTCCCTTTTTAGGTTGGGTATTAAATCTTTCGATAATCCTGCTGCTCCATTAAACTCGTTACCAAATTCCTGTGACATAAATAACTTTATTAATTACAACTTTATGATATAAAACAAAAAAAATGTAATTCCTTACCTCAACACGATCAATAAGAGTTTGCAGACTCTTAAGTTGTCGTTGGGGCCAATGTTCGATACCTAAATCTCTACAGCGTTTTTTTAACTGTGTCGATCCAATGTTGAGTTCCTTCGCAGCATTCTCAATTGGTTTGTTAAAGTGTTCAGCTATTATTTCCCTACTTAACGAATGTCTGAAACCTCTTCTACTGCCAGCTACTGTGGTTATAGGAATCGAAGGATTGAGTTCAAATGTACTATTATTATTAGGGATCATTTGAACATGATCCTGATTTTCTGAACCAAAGATGGACATTGATTCATTAAAATCAGTAGCTTCTATCGGTGGTAATTGTAGGTTTTCAATCATGGACCCAGGATTCTGAAATCCTTCTAGATTCCTTTGAATCAACTGAAGGTGATTTTGATATTGAAAACTAACCCCAAGCTCAGGATTCATTTCAATATTGATGTTATGAGTTGTTTGTAATTGGCTTTCATTCTGAATGTCAGTCATAAATCCTTGATTCATGGGGATGATCTCACTACTCGTTGAGGGTACATCGTTGAATGAATTGTAATCGGGTAGACCATCCACAAATGGGTCTACAAATATCAATTGTCAGATGATAAAATAAAATTGAATACTCAAAGAAGCAATCATTTAAAAGAATTTAACCTGGTAGAAGGTATGGAGTCTGATCAAGTACAAAGTCTAAAGATGCATGCACCGGATCTTCTGAGTTAATGTTCAGCTCGGGAAAAATTTATGGCTCACCGTGGAGTTGCTCTATTGGTAGTATATCTGGAAGACTGTAACATAATTCAGAATCAAACAAAACATTAGAAATATAAACAAAATATGGATGTTAGATGTCTAGAATGTTAAGTCACCGAACTCTATTAAGAATTCCTGGTTTGAAGTACCCTCTCCTTGCGGAAAACCAGGTCCAGGGTTCGACAGATCGCCCATTGAAGATCTGTTTTCCATGACTCAGCTTTAAATATGAGTTCGTTTACGAACAAACTAGTGATAAGAGAGGATGAGATTGAAAATGAATGTGGAAATGAATGATACTACATACCTGTATATATAGTATCTTGCAGCTGGAACCGAAAAGACACACGGAACTGAAAGGACACCTCACGTTTTAATTACCGAAATTCAAACTAACTACAGTAGATGAGACTTTTCACTACCCCAAGTGACATTTTTTTCAAAATTCCCTGCTTGACTTTGGTGAGAACAAGATAATAAAGAGACTTTTGAAATAAAACAAATTTTTATGTCTCCATATAATGGAAATAGTTTAAAGAGTGTTCAGTACTTCAAAAAAAAAACTTAGGAAATATGATATAAATTTTATATTTTTCTGTGAAAAAAAAATTTGGAGATTTTACAAAATAGATTTATTTAGCCAAAAAGTATTTAAAAGAAATGTTGAATTGAGGCAAATGTTTTTTGAAATATGACGAATTCATATAAATACGAAATAGTGTTAAAAATTAGGTGTTGCAAGTTAACTAGGTTAACTATGTATACATATAGATTAGAAAATACTAAATGTGTACTATAGATAGTAGCCGGTCAAGTCGATGTGTGGGAATGTGAGAAACTGTTAAAAAAAAATTTGTACATCTAGAGTAATCAGAAGAAAAGAAGTATGGAGTGAATGAGAATAATATGAACTTAAGCATTATTACAGAGGTATGTGAATGTTGAAAGGGAAAGATAATTAAATCTTGTAAAGTTTCGGCAATAAGACGAGGAGGATTTTTGAAGGACACAAGGACTCGATGGGAAATACTTAGAGGCGTTCGAGAATGCGGATTTCGGGACGAAATCCAAATAAGTGGGGGAGACTTGTAAGACTCGTATCCTGATTATAACATATATTAAAAATAAGAGTGTTAGGAATTATATGATTTTTGGTAGTTATAAAGCTAAGAAAAACTTTAGTTACAATTTCATATAAAAATCAGCATTTTGTGTCGTTTTTAGAAAAATCATAATTAATTCTAGAAAAATTGTTTGGACCTCAAACCAGTGCACAAAGTTTACAAATTGAGTCTAGTACAATTACCAAAAATAATAGTAACCTTGAAAATGATATTATCTATGGTAAAAAATGCAATCTTTACTGATTAGTTCGGAATTGACATATTAGATAGTCTGTTTTCAAAAATTCATAATAAATCATAGAAAAATCGTATAAATACGTAAAATACATCCCTGGAAAGGTATTGAGATAAATTTCTGGAATATCAAATAAAAACGTGAATTTCATGGGTTTAAAGTCGGCTAAACCAGCCTTGAACAGACTGATTCTAGAAGGTATTAATTTCAACAAAGTTATATTATTAAAATCTTTTGTCAAAAGTGTCATGCCATTTTTTATTCAAGAATTCAAGTATAAATACCCCTCAAAACATCTCATAAACAACACAACTAAATCTCAATCCAATATATATAGGTTTCTAAGCACTAGAGTGTAAGCAAGTGAGCGGAAGGAAGCTCAAAAGCCTAACGAAGGAGTTATAGATCTCGACGATTGGTCATAAGGTAACTACAAACCTTTCTATAGCTTAATTAGGTATTGTAAAATAGTTTTTGTTATGAAGTAGAATATTTAATAAGTATAACATATGTTATATTATACTAATTTCTAACAATAGTAAACAAAAACCTTAAAATGTCGTTATTATAACAATTCGTAATTTCCGAAAATAATACCGATTGATTTATTTACGAGGACGGTGACTAGGCCGATTACTTGGGATCTGGTTGTTGGATTTTCCGAAAGGCTAAAATGCTGAAAGGATCCTGCCACCCCATCTAATCTTCTACCTGGCCGTTCTTTACTTGATAAATCATGGAGTATCATGTTGGAATTATTGAAGGGTTTTATGATGCGACTATAATATAGTTAAGGATTAAGAAATGATAGATTTCTTATTATGTTAACAGTTAAAGTTGAAGGAAATACAAAGTCGAGAAAGATAAACGATATAGTCAACTATAATCAGGTGAGTCTTCTCACTATACTATAGGTGATATTGCATGCGTAGGAAGGAAGATATGTTAGACTAAGGTGATCTTACCTGTTATGATAATTGTATGAATTATTGCTATGATAATGATTGTTTGTGGACGGAACGGGATAGCCCGCGAGCCAATAGGCGGAACGGGAATAGCCTGCGAGTCATTAGACGGAACGGGAAAAGCCTGCGAGCGATAAGACAGAACGGGAACTGCCCGTGAGTCTTCAGGCGGAACAGGGATAGCCCGCGAGTCTCACAAACATATAAATGGTTATTGTGTGTTGTATGTTATGTGATGGATCGTATGGTATTTTGAGGAACTCACTAAGCTCCGTGCTTACCCTTTCCCTATATAAACTACTGTTTTAGGTACATCAGGTACCATGGATGGCAAGGCGTGATGTGTATACACTGTGCTGCTTCATTGGAGGACTGTTTTTGAATGGAAGTTCCGCTATGTTGTGATTTCATTAACTTTTGTTAATCCTGGGATGTTTTCATTAAACTTATAAGTTAATGATTTTTTTTCAAAATTAATTAAGTGGCTTTTCTTATATTGAAGTGTTCGTTTAAATTTTTTTAAAATTTTACCCTAAAATTTTGGGATGTTACATGTTTGATCAGTGGGAAGGTCAAGGCCAATCACCAAAAGGCTTGTAGCAAATTTGGTCACCGAAGATTTTCAGGTGGAATTGGGAAGCATGTATATGTGGATTTATCGGTAAGTACTAGGGAAACTCTCAGTATTTTGTTAGCATCTGGGATGTTGTAGACTGTTGGAGCATGAGTGCTCACTTTATGTCTATTATAAAGACCTTATCTGTCAAGAATGGATGATGTTAAGGCTTGGGAGGAGGTAACCCGATATCGTACTCCGGATCGTGATTTTAGGTAAGGAGGTGCAGCTCACCTAGGAGTTTAGGAGAAGGTTTGTAAAGTTTTCAACACTTAACTTTGTTTTGGTGTTGTGTATCGCCATCAGATGGATGGCTGAATTGAGAGATCAATGTAGACGCTTGAAGGAGTTTTCTTTGGGATTACGTTCTTAGCTTGGTGGAAACTGCGGTTTCCTATGCAACGTTAGTAGAGTTCTTTTATGATAATCGTTAGCACACGAGCGATGGTGTCTTGTGCAAGAAGCCGTGCGGGAGCAAGTGTGAGGGCTTTTGTTCGGTTCAGGAAGAGATAGCAAACTGTTTTGAGACGGAAAAAGAATCATGAAGTTAGGCAGTGCTAGGCAACTTTTAGATTTCTTAGTTGAGGCTGTGCAACACGACACGTTCTGCTGTGTGCAATTAGGAGAGATATTGCGAGGCGAACGTCGGTGATATTACGAGCAAGCATTGGTGATGCTAGATGTCAAGAACTAATATTTTGTGGAATAAGGAGATTGGCATAGAAGAGGGTCTTCGGTGTGACGGTAGAGTTTCTGGAACGGATGTGAAAATTGGAAGATGAAATGCGGAGACCTTATCATGATCAGTTTGTCGACGCGGATTTCGTAGACGAAATCCAGAAAAGTGGGGAGAATTGTAAGACCCGTTTCCAGATGGAAAGAAGAAAGTGAGCAAGGAGTCCTTTCTAGGTCTGATTTAGAGCCTCATCCAACCCTAACACATTTAACTTTTGGGCAAAAGGATGAAAAATGACAAAAGTTGGAAAAGGGGGCTAAAAGACAAGATGCTGAAAAAGTCAAGTTAGCGGCGCTAACTATATACATTAGCGTCGCTAATGTACTGTTGCACAAAATACGGGTTGTTGCGAGTTTCGAGGATTGACTAGGCCGAGTCAGGACCAAAAGTTAGCGGCGCTAACTGCCTCTAGGGGCTATAAATAGCGGCTCATTTCTGCATTAAAGGGGTTCAGAAACCCTAATCATTTCCCACGACCTAGAGTGTGTTCAACGCATTTTTCTGAAGGTTTTGAGGATCGAGGCATGTCTTTCTAGACCTGGGTTGCATACCTCTAGTCGTGTTCGAAGTATCGATTGTAGCAGTTTCCGATCTGTTTGTTAGACATGTGAGTATCCTCACCTTATTGTATGATGTTGCATGTTAGGAAACTTGTCTGTTATTTACAGTTATATGATTTTTTCTATAATTATGATTATCTGTTGTTGGGCACACTGATACGTGTTCACTCATCTGTGTTGTATCACGAGTTGGACTATCGCCTTGTCCCATCGGTGTTGTATCATGGGCAGGGCTAAAACCAGGAACCCATAGTTGTTGTATGACGGTAGAACCGCCTCATGTCTTATAGCTGTTGTATGATGGGCGCCCGTAGCTATTGTATGACGGGTAGGGTCGGGTCATTCTCGAGGACGGGTTGTTGAATGTGTGGGCATGTATGGTAATTTGTGCAACTCACTAAGCTTTGTGCTTACCCATTGATTTTAAAACATTTCCTGGTACTACAGATGATAAAGGGGTGAGCTCGGCGTGACGGCGGTGCATCGCATAATTATGTTTTGCAGTTATTTGGTTAATAGAGATTTTTATAATTATGGGACGTATATACACTGATAATAGTTTTGATGAACACCGTCTAAACATTCTAATTAGATTATCTATGTTTTAAATTATATTTTTAAAGAGAATTTTTGATTGGAAATTGGGGTGTTACATGATTACAACCCTTCATACATAACCATAACCCATCACAACCCTTTCCAATTGACCATAACCTATCACAACCATTTCCAATTAACCATAACCCATCACAACCCTTTCCAATTGACCATAACAAATCACAACCCTTTCCAATTGACCATAACAAATTACAACCCTTTCCAATTGACAATAACCCATCACAACCCATTCTAGTTAATCATAACCAATTACAACACTTCAGACTTGACCATAACCCATCACAACCATTTCCAATTGACTATAACCTGTCACAACCCTTTCCAAGTGGACATAACCCATCGCAACCCTTTCTAACTGACCATAACGCATCACAACCCTTTCTAGTTGACCATAACCCATTACAACACTTCATACTTGACCATAACCCATCACAACCATTTCCAATTGACCATAACCAATCACAACCCTTTCATTTTGACCATACCCCATTACAACCCTTCATACTTGACCATAACCCATCATAACCAGTTTTAGTTGACCATACCCCATTGCAACCCTTTCCAATTTACCATAACCTATCACAACCCTTTCCAGTTGACCATGAACCATCATAACCCTTTCCAGTTGACCATAACCCATCACAACTCTTCATACTTGTGTATATCCCATCACAATACTTTCCAATTGACCATAACCCATCAAAACCCTTTCAATTGACCATAACCCATCACAACTCTTCCCAATTGACCATAACTCATAACAACCCTTTCCAATTGACCATAACCCATTACAACCCTTTCTACTTGACCATAACCCATTACAACACTTCATACTTGATCATAACCCATCACAACCACTTCCAATTGACCATAACCCATCATAGCGCTTTCGTTTTGACCATACACCATTACAACCCTTCTTACTCAACCATAACCCATCATAACCCATTCCAGTTGACCATACCCCATCGTAACCCTTTCCAATTGACCATAACCCATCACAATCCTTTCCAGTTGTCCATGAACCATCACAACCCTTTCCAATTGACCATAACCCATCACAACTCTTCATACTTGTGCATATCCCATCACAACACTTCCCAATTAACCATAACCCATCAGAACCCATTCCAATTGACCATAACCCATCACAACTCTTCCCAATTGACCTTAACCCATCACAACCCTTCATACTTGAGCATAACACATCACAACCCTTTCCAATTTACAACAACCATCACAACCCTTTCCAGTTGACCATAACCCATCATAACCCTTCATACTTTACTATAACCCATCGTAACCTGTTCTACGTGACCATACCCCATCAGAACCCTTTCCAACTGACCATAACCCATCACAATCCTTTCCAGTTGACCATAACCCATCACAACCCTTTCCAGTTGACCATAACCCATCACAATCCTTTCCACCTGACTATAACCGATTTCAACCCTTCATACATAACCATAACCATCACAACCCTTTCCAATTGACCATAACTTATGACAACCATTTCCAATTAACCATAAACCATCACAACCCTTTCTAATTGACCATAACCAATCACAACCTTTCCAATTGACCATAACCCATGACAACCCTTCCAATTAACCATAAACCTGAAGGGTTTATATGCAATCAAGAACACAAAAATTCCTATGGTTCACATGCAACCCTAATAAGATCTATGTTTTCTTCTATGAAGATAATAAACTAAAACCTAAAGGAACAATTTATTTCTAAAGATCAAAACTGAGAAAACCAACCTTTTGATCTTATGATCCTTGAAGCTAGCAGCAAAAGAATCCTGCCTCAAATGGAAGTCACACCTAAAGCAATGGAGAAGACAGTCCAGCAGAGTAATCACAGTGAGAAATGGCACAGGAAATAAGGGTGCCAGGTGCATCCTTTTATAGCCTCGTAGGGTTACACCTGAAACCCTAGAAAGCCTCCAAATGGAAAAGGCTTTTGACCACTTGGACCAGGCTCCCCAAAACCCTAATTAGGGTTTCGCCAAACCCTGGAGGAGCCTCCAGGGTGGCGCCATTTTGGTCCCTGGTTTTACCTGCCCAGTTATTCAACTATTGAATAAATGCCAACCAGTCCCTGCACCTTTTATTAATTAATTTAATCTCTGAATTAAATCCAATTAATTCCAGATTAAATCTTAATTAATTATTACAATTTCTAATTAATATATTAACACTTAAATATATTAATAAACAATTTAATTGATTATGTTGATTTATTAAACAATTAATAAATCAACCTTTTGCTCTACTGAACTCTCACCTAACCTTTTGATTTATTAAACAATTAATAACTCTCACCTAACCTCCAGCTATGAGGGCAACCTATATGGACTTTGCTTCAATTAACAAGATAAGTACAATTATAAGTCATGGCTTAGATACCTAATCCAACAGTCTCCTACTTGGATAAGTCTATGACTTTAATTTTCTGTTTACCTTCTGATTAATATCAGTTTCCCAGAAACTGTCCTGAACTCTGACCTAGTCAGTTCTGTCCAAAGATAAGTGATCATATGATCCTTCGTCCAACAAGATATTTCCAGACACGAGACATGGATTGAGATCAATCTATGTCCGATACTCTGTTTCCCGATCTCCGATTCTGCTTATGACTTTAAGACTTCTAATTGAACACATCAATTTAGCCTCGGCTGGCCAGCACTTTAGTCAACTTCAAAATCATCGAGAGGCCTACAGATATCTATTTCCCTATCAGGGTCAAGGAACGAATAAGCTTCGACTCATATGCTTGTAGCTTTTACTTGTCAAAATTATACACAACAACGTATTTTATAACATCGAGTTACCGATGCATTTACCCATTATCAATGCACAACCGACTCGCAAATTTCAACTCATATGTCTTCGCTTTAAGAACATAGGATATTATCGTCTCAATCATTGCTCGTGATGTAATCCATGAAGCAATCTATTGAGCGCGGCTTTATCCAATACTCAAATCTCTATTTCTAAGTACTCGTGAATGTTGCAGCATTCTTACTGCAATGTCTAACTCCTTAGACAATCTACAAACCAATTCACGACAGTCTTCGTTCATACTTACTCCCGAAAGGTATGAGCGACTGTGGACTTTTGAATAATCAAATTATTCGGGAAGTGAAACATGCAAAAACGAAACATAAAATCTGATTGGTGGCTACTCTTGCCTAATTACCAAGTCTCCACGAGGTAATCACCAAGTCAGATTCTTCATAAACTATTATCAGTTTCTAGATTCCTATTTAAACTTTTAATTCATGTTATGTATCTATGTCTACCTGACCTTTCACTCTTTCTATGTATCTAAATGTCATACATTTATACACCTTATCCAATCGGACATCCTTCCGATGATATTTCAATTTTAGTCATACTGTCATTCTCATTAGCAACTCCATTCTATGAGCCGTGACTTTCCATGATTCTCGGGATCTTTAGTCCACATGACTACACCCTAAGACTATTTCGAGGTGTTACGATGTGCCGGTGACCCACACACGCTCCATCGGAATACCAACGAAACTCTTTAACTATTAAGTCCTTTTACTTATTTGAAACTCCTTTCAAATTAGTATTAACATTCACCCCATTGATTTCTCATGTAAGTACAGAATCCATTAAGTATTCCCAGCCAGGTCATGTCCTGAAACTGACTTATTATGCTGTACGCATTAAGTCTTCAGAACATCTTCATGACACTTCTGATCGATCCAAGAACCTTGTGGGATTTGCTCTAGTCCTATTCCAAACTCTTTTGAAATCTTAGGATTATTTGTAATCCCTGTGTCACGACTTTCAGTAACTATTTCCTTTCGGAGACTTTTCTCATGCATCTTGATTCTTATCAAGATTATGCTTAATATGGCTAGGTCTATACTGACTGCAACATCTATCTGATAGATGTTTATGGATCATGTGAGTATGTTGCACCTTCTTTATATTTCTCATGCCAAATCATCGCACTTTACAATGATGGGAAACTCGTTTCCTGGTGATATGAATCTTGAATCTCATCAAGATCATCTTGGCAGAATTTCGATCTATCTTATAGACGTTTACAACCACCTAAGTATGTTGTATCTACATAGTGATCCGTCTCTTAACACCAAGTCATTACACTTTGTAATGAAAGGAGACGTTTCCTATAACCAGTATGTAACTCACATATGGAGATAGTAGATAATAGCGATAATCCCACTGGCTTTGTCACGGTTATGGACTATTCACAAAATCCAGAACTTTTGGCACATTTTGTGAATCCAAACCCTTTCTGACATCTTAATGGAAATCTTTCAGCACATTTTCAAAACCCAATCCATTGGCATATTTCGAGAATCTGAATATCCTTTCTTGCGAGATGCCCGTGGGGTAATCCCGGGCCTACGTACCTTTATACTGGCATATTCTTTGTGAGTCCCTATTAGAGTGCCTGTGATCCACACGCGCTCCACTAATGACTTACAATATGCAGTATCCTTTCGGATTTCATCTTCTATTGAGAGTGCTTCTCTCGGAGCCAATTGCTTGACTCTGAGTATCGTCTCACTCAACCAGATGTTCTGAAGGTACATTTCTGTCCATGATGCTTTCTTTTGATGATTCAATTACTCGCACTGGTTTTTAGACCAGGTGTAAAATCAATCAAAATGTCATACAGACTGTATCTCGTCCTAAGGTTCTCTTAATTGGCAGCAACCAGGCTCACCAATGCTTCTAAGTAGTCGGATTGTAAGTCCGTACCAACTATAGTGTTTTACCACAAATTGGTATGTCACCCCGATCATAACTACTTATGATGGTGATCATTACTACTGGTCAAGAGAAGATTATGTCAGTTTTGAAACAGAAATATGATTTCTGCTCTAAGCCTAGTGATGACTAAAGGTTCTAACACATGGATAATCCTGAACTCATTCAAGACTGTCCCAACTCCCACTGTTTCCTAATAACATGAGTTCTTTCAAAAGGAACTCTTCTTTTACAGGTACAGCGGGATAGCCAGTGAAATGACATTGATGATCAAGCTCAGGCTAGTCATGAGGTTCGGTCGAACACTACAAGACCCTGGACTTTCTATGTGCAAGTGGGATAATCCCAGCTTCATATTTCAGGCAGTGTCTCTAAAACCTACTTAGTCTAGAATGTGGTCGGAATATGGTCTGACTGGTTTAGTATTTAGTTTATTGGAAACTAATTGGCAATGTATCTCATACATCGAGGATCGAACTGTTTCGACCAATGCTCCATCATCTTCCCTAAAGACACATTATAACTGTTAATGTTCTTAGAAGAGAATAAACTGTTAAACATTTTCCCAGTTTATGTTGTCACTCAGGTTCTGTGGACCTTGTACTTCCTTTGAAGTCCTTGAACTGTTCAAGGTTTCAATTCAATCACTTATTCTGATAAGCGAAGCCATATTCGTCATACCGAATGACAAATATTGTGAAGTACAAGCAATTGTGTTCTATTTGAAGACTCGAGCAATACACATCAACTGATGTGTCCGCTCCATATCTATGCAAACTTATGACTTTGTTAATTTTGTTCAAGACTTGCAATCTTCAGTTGACTATAAGTCAACTGATTCCAAAATCCTACCCTTTGGATCTTTGGGTGATTCATTTATTGCCACATGTGCTTTATAAAGAACTTAATCATCATTTGACTCTAAGTCAAATGATTCCAAAGTCCTGTCCAACTGGATCTTTGGTTGATTCATTTCTTAACACATTAAGAACTCAATCCATCATGAGACTCTAAGTCAAATGATTCCAAAGTCCTGTCCAACTGGACCTTTGGTTGAATTGATTCTTATAACATTTATCTTAACAATCATAAAGGACACAATTCCTAAATCCAAACACTTTGGATGCATTCAATATTCAGGTTATTATTAATCATGAATTCAATAGAATCATACAACATTTCAAGGAAAATTTCAAACTACAGATGTAAGAAGAAATTAAACGACAATTTTATTAGAAAACGAAATCCTTGAACAATGTACTATATGATAGACAATGTCATACGCATCTAAAAAACTAATAACAATATTTTGATACTAACTAAACTTCAAAACTGCATGAGCTGGAAATCTAATCCAAATGTGCTTCCATGCGCCAAATCTCGTACCTTACTCATTCCCTGCATACAAACCAAAAATGTGACTATCACATTATGTATCAAGGAATTATGGAACAAGAGTTTTGAGGTTTTTAGATATACCTGAGTTTTTCAGAACTTTCTGACTTTGGTGCGTCTTCCAATCTTTCCTCGACTATATCCGATTTTAAGGGTTCCCAGCTAAAGACATATCCAGACAATCTGGCTCGTTTCTGGCAGTGTCTTTTCACTGGACTTAATACAGAAGTAGCCGCACCATTGGAGTTATGCCTATCCAATAGTGACTTGTACAAGGTCAACAGTGGACGCATTTTCATAAAAAGCCCTTTTCCGGTTTTCCCTCCTATACATCTGAACGTTGTACTCACTAGTCAATGAGTCGAGTAAAATGTCAACACTCTGTAAGCCTTTTGAAGATCCTAAATTGTTCCTTTTCAACCGGTTTTTGGAACCTTTCCTCAACCGACTTCATTAACTTATATGGCCCCAAGGATTCAAAATTCTTACGGATCTCGGGGTCAATGGTCAACAACATGAGGTCACGAATCTCTTCGGATCCATCAGTTAAGAAGTTTTGTTTATCATGTGAGCTTTTCATGATAATTTGTTCTGGTCGGATCGGCAGCGGATGCACGGTCAGATTAAGATTGCCGGTAATGGCGAGAATAAGTCTCCAATTACGAAGCCATTCCTTGCAGTTAAGGCCAGTCAGCCTTTCCATATTTAGCAGGTGCTTTCTGATGCTCTCAGAAGTGGGTGAAGGAGGAGAGGGAGGAGAATGAGCACTTGATTCACACATCTACAATAAACAGAATTTTATTAGTTTAATCAATCCCTTTTAAATAATTACCCAATTTATTATTTAATAAGGCTAGGACCCAAAATGCCCCAATCATGATGTGAAGAGGGATGCTGTAATCACAACATAATGGTCATTAAGGTAGACAATGCACTTATCAATTTCATCTTATGAAACTCCTAGATCTGTTGAGACACATTGAACTATTCAATGGCATGTTTAGTCTCGGATGTGCCCTACTATTTGTGACTGGGATGCCGAGGATCACAAACCGGGTGTGAATAACCATGCAAGTCAGCTTGGTACTCTCGAAGTCAATTAACATCTCTAATTGACGTGCCAGTTAACCACACACGCTCTATCAATAATGGCAAAATCGAGAAACCCATTGCAACTCTTTGCGAACCCCTATTGGTGTGCCGGTTAACCACACACGCTCCACCAATGTTTCACAAATTGCAATGTGCAACCTCATGGATTAGCAACACATTCACATTTTTGACCTAAAGTAACTAGATTGGGTTTTGTTCAAGGTTCTAGTACTTTCAATTATAGCATTATACTTTTAAGAGGCTTAGTGGTTCTATCAAACTTGTTCGGCTAACGACACTCGACTGACCAGGAGAGCGGTGGGTAAGAGTGGATACCCATTAGACTGCCATTTTATAGTCAGTCGCCTTATACCCTCTTTATAGGATAGTTTTGTGAATGAGGCCTACTAACGGTAAGACTAACCAATTTTCTTATATATAAATATTAATTTTTAATCATAAATATATAAGATATATTTTAATCTTATTAAAATATTTTAGAATTAATTTAATTAGAATTTTCGCAAATTTTAATCTAATTTTTGAAAATTTAAATTAATTCTTTAAACCGATTTAATTGATCTTATAATTAACAATTAATTAAACTAATTAAATCTAAGATAGATTTTAGGAAATTAATCAAATTAATTATTCTATCTTGGCCCCTAAGTGGTCGAAAATTACAAGCCAAAGAAAAGAAGTTCTAGTTATTTAATTAATCCAATTACCAAAATAAAAACATACTTTATAAGGCAAGTAAATCAAGCAAAATAAGGGGACCATGGGGCTTGGCGGCTAGGGTTAGGAAACCCTAACCTTGGCAATAATTTTGGCCTCTTCCAAGGGTTTAATTTTCGCACAAAACCCTTAGGCACAAACAATTCATGTAGTATATATCAAACATAAGAAAACAAGCCTATGCTCTGATACCACTGAAGGGTTTATATGCAATCAAGAACACAAGAATTCCTATGGTTCACATGCAACCCTAATAAGATCTATGTTTTCTTCTATGAAGATAATAAACTAAAACCTAAAGGAACAATTTATTTCTAAAGATCAAAACTGAGAAAACCAACCTTTTGATCTTATGATCCTTGAAGCTAGCAGCAAAAGAATTCTGCCTCAAATGCAAGTCACACCCAAAGCAATGGAGAAGACAGTCCAGCAGAGTAATCACAGTGAGAAATGGCACAGGAATTAAGGGTGCCAGGTGCATCCTTTTATAGCCTCCTAGGCTTACACTTGAAACCCTAGAAAGCCTCCAAATGGACAAGGCTTTTGACCACTTGGACCAGGCTCACCAAAACCCTAATTAGGGTTTCGCCAAACCCTGGAGGAGCCTCCAGGGTGGCGCCATTTTGGTCCTTGGTTTTACCTGGCCAGTTATTCAACTATTGAATAAATGCCAACCAGTCCCTGCATATTTTATTAATTAATTTAATCTCTGAATTAAATCCAATTAATTCCAGATTAAATCTTAATTAATTATTACAGTTTCTAAAATATATTAACACTTAAATATATTAATAAACCATTTAATTAATTCTGTTGATTTATTAAACAATTAATAAATCAACCTTTTACTCTACTGAACTCTCACCTAACCTCCAGCTATGAGGGCAATCCAAATGGACTTTGCTTCAATTAACAAGATAAGTACAATTATAAGTCATGGCTTAGACACCTAATCCAACAAAACCATCACAACCCATTACAATTGATAATAACCCATCACAACCCTTTCCAGTTGATTGTAACCCATTACAACACTTCATACTTAACCCTAACCCATCACAACCATTTCCAATTGACTATAACCTATCACAACCCTTTCCAACTGGATATAACCCATCGCAACCTTTTCTAACTGACCATAACCCATCACAACCCTTTCCAATTGATCATAACCCATCATAACCCTTTCTAGTTGACCGGAACCCATTACAACACTTCATACTTGACCATAACCCATCACAACCATTTCCAATTGACCATAACCCATCACAGCCCTTTCATTTTGACCATACCCCATTACAACCCTTCATACTTGACCATAACCCATCATAACCCGTTCCAGTTGACCATACCACATCACAACCCTTTCCAATTGACCATAACCCATCACAACCCTTTCCTGTTGACCATAAACCATCACAACCTTTTCCAGTTGACCATAACCAATCATAACTCTTCATACGTGTGCATATCCCATCACAACCCTTTCCAATTGACCATAACCCATCAAAACCCTTCCCAATAGACCATAACGCATCACAACTCTTCCTAATTGACCATAACCCATCACAACCCTTTCCAATTGACCATAACCCATCATAACCCTTCATACTTGAGCATAAACCATCACAACTCTTTCCAATTTACAACAACCACCCAACCCTTTCCAATTGACCATAACCCATCACAACCCTTTCTAATTGACCATAAGACATCATAATCCTTCATACTTGTCGATAACCCGTCACAATCTGTTCCAAGTGACCATACCCCATCACAACCCTTTCCAATTGACCATAACCCATCACAATCCTTTCTTGTTGACCATAACCCATCACAACCCTTTCCAGTTGACGATAACCCATCACAAACCTTTCCACTTGACCATATCGATTACAACCCTTCATACATATCCATAAACTATCACAACCCTTTCCAATTGACCATAACCTATCACAACCATTTCTAATTAACCATAACCCATTACAACCCTTTCCAATTGACCATAACCAATCACAACCCTTTCCAATTGAGCATAACCCATGAGAACCCTTTCAATTGACCATAACGCATCACAACCCTTTCCAATTGACAATATCACATCACAACCCTTTCCAATTAATCATAGCCCATTACAACACTTCATACTTGACAATAACCCATTACAATCATTTCAAATTGACTATCACCTGTCACAACCCTTTCCAATTGGATATAACCCATCACAACCCTTTCTATGTGACGATAACCTATCACAACCCTTTCTATGTGACGATAACCCATCACAACCCTTTCTAATTGACCATAACCCATCACAACTCTTTCTAGTTGACCATAACCCAATACAACACTTCATACTTGACCATAACCCATCACAACCATTTCCAATTCACCATAACCCAAAAACTTGAAGCAATTAGAAGTCTGCTTTTCTCTCTCTATATTTTCTCTCTCTAGATTTTCTCTCTCGTTTTTCACGCTTTTTGCGACTTGGGTGTTCAATTCTTGGTTGCGGGAGTGATTTTCGGTTGTTAGAGTTCTCAAATCCTTCCCCCAAATTTGTAATCTAGCTTCAACTTGAGTTAGATGTTTGATTCAAACCTCACTGATCCTCCTGATTGCGATTTTCGTCGTTCAAAGAAGAAAAGTGAAGGAAGTGGGATTGGGCCTGTAATGAGGAATCGAACAAGGAAGCACCGAAATCATCCTGTTATTGTTGATAAGGAGGCTAGTTTGTTAGCAAAGAACAACAAAAATGAAATCAAATTCAAATTTGGAGGTGGGTTCGTAGATCTGTCTGACGAGGGTAAGATGAAGAAATTGCAAATAGTTTCGGTTGGGTCAATTTCTCATGATGAGGCTAAGAGATTTCAAGCTAGTGTTAATGGAATCATTTCAGTATGTAACACTATTCCCATTGAATCGAATTCTTCTATCGATTGTGGATTAATTGATCCGATTAAGAAAGGAACTTCTGATTCGACAGTTAGTTTGGTTGAATCCTCTAATGATATGGATTCTAATCATTTGTCAATTCATAACAAAGTTGATTCAGTGATTATATCGAGAAGTACAGATATGAACTCGTTAATAGCTAATAATAATCCCGTTTTTGCAATTCCTCCTATTAACAATGAGATTTCTTCTAAAACTGTTGATATATCGATTGACGATTGTAGAACTGATATGAGGTTGATTATTGAGGCTGATTCTATGGATTATAAATTGAACCTTGAATTGGAAATAAATAAGAAATAGGAAATCGATGGCATGATTTCTGTGGAAGCTAGATCTAATCTGAATTCGTTTGAAGTTGCCAATTCTGTGAATCGAACTATAGAGACTGAAGTCGAAGGATTTGGTAATCGAATGAAATTATAGGCCGATGTTCAAGATATTGATTTAGCAGGTATCAAATCTAATTCGATTGATAAGGATTCACTATATCTATGATGGAATCGGAGTCAAATCTTATTGTTACTAGCTTTTCTGATTTGGTAATGATTGAGGAAAACTCCCTTGTGAATTTCGATATTAATCCAACTGTTTTGGAAAATGGTTTGACTACTATTTTGATTGGGTCTCACGATGTTAATGGGTTAGAGGCTGGAACTAAGGAGCAAAATAAAGAGCAAGTGAATCTTCAAAAGTCAGATAAGCAATCTCAAGTTAAGAATTCTTTTAATTCTCTTGGTTTGGCAGGCAACTTTATGCATTTAGACTAGAATGGAATTAAAGTGAAAGAAGGGAATATGGATATTGACAACATTGTTTTTACTAATCCTTTGAAACTCACTGTTCAAAAATCATTTGCTGAAACTGTTTTAGCTAGTTCTGGTAAAGTTAATGCCAATATTATTCCCAATTTAGTTGATTTGAAGGTCGGAGAAGTGGAGATGTGGTTTTCTAGTTTGATGTTGGGAAGTACTCCTTATCATTCAACATTATATGGAGTCTTTATAGATAAACCAATTGATTTCAATACGGTTAGATATTTTGCTAACTTGATGTGGAAACAATTTGGGCTTGAAGATATGATGGTTAATAATGAAGGTTATTGTTTTTTTCGGTTTAGCACTAAATAATGAATGA
Organism: Cichorium intybus; assembly: GCA_023525715.1. Taxonomy (NCBI): domain Eukaryota; kingdom Viridiplantae; phylum Streptophyta; class Magnoliopsida; order Asterales; family Asteraceae; genus Cichorium; species Cichorium intybus. Next base: position 63,399,029 of record CM042017.1, on the reverse strand, counting down.
TGCATGTTCTTGAAAATGGCCCTTGGCTTATTAAAGATGCTCCGATTTTTGTCAAAAGGTGAAAACCCGGACTTGTTTTAACTAAACAAAAAATGGAGTGGGTTCCGGTTTGGGTTAAGATCTACAATGTTCCGCTTGAATATTGGAATGAAACGGGTGTTGCTTATATTGCTAATACCCTTGGAAAGCCAATTATTATGGATAAAATGACTGAAAATATGTTTGAAAATCATTGGGGGAGACCGGGTTTCATGAGATTGCTTATTGAAAGTCGGCCGGAATGGAATGGCATAAGAGTTCAAAAATAATTTCTAAAGACATGGATACCGGTGAAAAAGTCGTTTTCATTGTAATGTAGAGTACGCTTGGTGGCCTTCTAGATGTAGTGATTGCAAATTTTTTGGTCATGATGATGACAAGTGTGCTATATTGAAGGGATTGGCTACCAAAAAGGGAATGGATTCTAAGGTTGAAAATGGAAATAAAGAAAATGAGAATGGAAAAGAAGACATGGGAATGAGTGAAAGAATGGAAGAAGATAGCTTTACTTTGGTTACTAAAAAGAATAAAAACGAAAAGCAAAAAGTTTTGAAGAAAAAAGAGAAGGAACCGGAAAAAATGGATTTGATTGCTTTGTTGGAAAAGAAATCTATGTTTGTGGTTAACAAAGAAAATAAGAATATAAAAAACGACGGGAAAAAGCAAAACAATTCGAATTCTATTCACTATGGAAACAAAATGGAAGCTAAAATGTTAAACGGCAAAAGTAATTTGGGTTCTTTTGGGAAAATTTTTCCAAATTTGCGGTTGGAGCTTTAAAGAAGGTTGATCAAGTAGGTAGCTTTTTACCTAAGTCTCAAAAGCATCAAGAAGTTTCTAAATTAAAAAAAGAGAATATCAAGGATGGTAACGGAGGATTCAATTGTTCGACTAACCATTTTGAAATTCTTAATGTTTTTAATGAACCTTGTGAAGAAGTTGAAGAAATAGTTGAGGTGGTAACTAAAGAAGACCCGGGTGTGGGAATGGAAAACACTTTGGGTGATGTGTTGATAGACAACCAACATAATTCCATGGTTTCCTCATGAGAGTTCTTTGGGCTTATTCTTTATTGTCCAAGTTGAAGATTTGCAAAGGAGTAGATAGTAGTTGAACCTTCATGTGTTGGGCCGAAGGTTGTATGTGATTTAATTTGGATTGTATTGGAAAAATTTGGTTCCATTCTATTGAGTGGAATTGGATTTGGGCTTGGAGAGGTTGGCTTTGTTTAGACTAGTTGTTGGTGGGTTTGTTTTTGTTTTTTAGTTGTTAGTCTTTTTTGGGCTTATGGCAGGCCCTCTTTTCTTGTAATTTCGTTTTTATTAATAAAATTTGCTAGAGGATGATCTCCTCTTTATCCAAAAAATTTTTTGACCATAACCCATCACAGCCCTTTCTTTTTGACCATACCCAATTACAACCCTTCATACTTGACCATAACCCATCATAACCCGTTCGAGTTGACCATACCCCATCACAACCCTTTCCGAATGACCATAACCCATAACAACCCTTTCCAGTTGACCATGAACCATAACAACCCTTTCCAATTGACCATAACCTATCACAACTCTTCATACTTGTGCATATACCATCATAACCCATTCCAATTGACCATAACCCATCAGAACCATTTCCAATTGACCATAACCCATCACAACTCTTCCCAATTTACCATAACCATCACAACCCTTTCTAGTTGACCATAACCCATCATAACCCTTCATACTTGAGCATAACCTGGCACAACCCTTTCCAATTTACAACAACCATCACAACCCTTTCCAATTGACCATAACCCATCACAACCCTTCATACTTTACCATAACCCATCACAACCTGTTCCACATGACCATACCCCATCGCAACCCTTTCCAATTGACCATAACCCATCACAATCCTTTCCAGTTGGCCATAACACATCACAACCCTTTCCAGTTGACCATAACCCATCACACTCCTTTCCACCTGACCATAACCGATTACAACCCTTCATACATAACCTTAACCCATGACAACCCTTTCCAATTGACCATAACCTATCACAACTTTAAAGTACGCATTTGGCATGAACGCGGAATAAAAACATCCTAAGCATTCAAGATCAATATACAACGTGTCGAATGATTCATAAATGTGAAAGATTACAAAGGTTAGGCTCCTAGGGTATACAACCCGAGCACTACTAATGCATTCAATCTCTCACATTATGATCTCTCAGCTAATAATGAATAATACAATGAATATATATATATATATATATATATATATATATATATATATATATATATATATATATATATATATATATATATATATATATACTAGCTGCGTACCCGCGCAATGCGACGGTGGCAGATAGTTTTATTACGCGAGAGGTTTCCAGTGGCAAAATATTTAGTTTCGGTAAATAGTTATTGAATGACAAATGGAATTATTAATCCGTCTTTTTTATTTATATTTCAATTATTGTTGTTTCTAATATTCTAATAATGATTCTTTAGTTATGTCTAAAGTCTACTAACTATGTGGTGGAAGCCCGGTTTTCCAAATGATTTTGAATTGCTTTAGTCATATTAGCTCAAATTTTAGTATAGATTTTGGTTTTGTAAAAATTTCATTTTCTTGGCCGGACTTGTCCACCTATAAATGTAAGGTAAATAAATAATAAAAATGTTAGTGGTAAAGTAGAAACATGGCAGACATCTTATGGCCTTTTAATTTACTTTCTCAAATGCCAATAAATGATATAAATAAATAAAGTAAAAAGTGTATTAGTAAAGTAAATGTTAAATTTATTTTTCCAATTTCGTTCTTAATGTGGGAACTCATCAAAATCAAATAAACAATAACTATTGAGGTTACAAATCGTCCTAAAATAATTTGCAAGTCATCATACACCACAAACTCACAATCGCATATTCTTAGAAGGATTGCTATGCTTTTTAAACAGTAAAGCACTTATCACAAAAATTACTACATTTATCTACCTTTCATAATTTCCAAGAAGTGTACAAAAGTTAAAATATTAAATCGACCATCACTAACCAGTGAATATAGACGATTGGAAAGAATAAAAAACATTAGATGCTAAATACAAGAACAATATCTATAAAGAGGGTACATTCAAAATATATACCCAATTGTAGCATGTAAATACAATACAATTTTGCATATTAATTATGTCGGCAGTATCCAATGGATGATTCCTCTTCCTTGGATACATACATCTTTCTTTACAATATCTCATTTGCAACAATTCTTTTGAAATTTTGTTACCCAGCTATGACAAGAAGCTAGTAGAAATAGATTTATCATAACTATAAACTCTAATTTGCCATTAACTAAGAAGAAAGAAGAGATCTAAATTTTCAGGATTTTGGGAATACCGATATTAAGAACAAACGATTGACCACCAGGCTAAGTAAAACTATCATGTTACAAAAATGAATAACTTTCAACATTTTTACATAAATAGGATAAATTATACAAAAACACAAATTAGTTTAATCTTTGAGGTTTCCACATTTCTTTTTGAGCTAATTAACATTTCATAAACCATGAGAATTGTGTTCCTTCAATAAATCTCTGTTGCATACTTTGCGATTAGTGTGCCCTTTAGAGTCGATTCTTCGAACTTTTTGCTGATTTCTGTTCGATCCACAACCTGATACGTGTTCACATATGTTGTCGTGCAATAGATAAAACAAAATCAAATCCCCTTTATATACCAAAATTTATGAAGACAAAAAAAAACAGATCAACATTTACAAGTAAAAAAGTGGAACCTAGATCTAGAAAAACCCAGAAAATTTAGAGAAACCTACACACACAAACTTAATAAAAGAAAAGAGTGATAAACTTGGGTCAAAATGTTCATTTTTATAGATGACCAGCTCATAAGTTAATCACCTGCAAATAAAATATAAATATATGAAAAATTAATCAATTAAATACCCTTCGTAAAGTATTTGTTCTGATTACTGGATCCAACTAAGAACCTATTTCTACAAACACAATTGATAGTAACTCTTTCTTGGGTACCAAGACCAAAAGAATGTAGCAAGTAATCAAGATCGAGAAACCAAAAATTGAATTGTGAACCAATAATAGCAAATGTCCAACTGTGAAACCAACAATCCAAAAGGAGAAATTGAACAAAAAATTGTCCCTAACCAGTACTGCCACAACCAACAATCCGTAAATATCACTCTCGTAGGTTTCAATTTTTTTCATCTACAATATCGTCCTATTATAAACCCCCAAAACATGATTTCTGCTAATAAACCGCACAAGAATAAACAGTGGATAAAAAGCAAAATGGTGAGTGTAAAAAGCTTACCGTGTTATGGTTTTATGGATAGATGGAAGTCGGGCCATCCTTAGGGGGTAAGACGCTGGTGACGGAAGACATTAGGGTTAGAGAGTGAGAGAGATGGTGGTAATGATGGGCAGATTCATAAGATTCATGAGAAAAAAATGAAGACGAAGCAAAACCAAATCTCAAATAGATTCTCTGTTTGGTAATTATTCAAATGATAAATTATTCAGTCACAAATAGATTCGTCTTAGCATCTCAACAAACGAAAAAAAAAATCAATAAAAACCAAAAACAACGGTGGGTGTATATCTAAGAGAGAGAGAGAGAGAGAGAGAGAGAGATAGCGGAAAATGATAGTGCTGGCCTGCTAGGGATGTGCTGGGGTGGGATGACAGTAAAGTGCTCCTGGTGGTGGAGCAAAGATGGCATAGTATTTTGTTAGGTGTGATGCGATGGTCCTATTGGCGGTGCGATGGCTTAGCTGAGGAAAGCGGTTTCGAACTGTTACCAGTGAATGATGGTGGCAGCCTGGAAGGAAGATGCAGTGGTGACTGGTCAAGAGAAAGATTGTGGTGATGAAGGCGACATTTTTTAGATCAACGATTTCTTCAATGTTAGAAAGAGCACACTATGGTCGTCTGATTCTAGATTGCAATAACTCTGGTGGTGTGATAGTGGAGGAAGAGAGAAGAAACGGAAATCATCATACCCAAAGGGATAGAGAGTGTTAGAGACGATGTGAAGAGGGGCAAGTTGTGAAGATACATCAAGCAGAGTATTTAAGGAGTGGGTGAGGAGAGTAAGCCCGTTGATTGTAGCAAAGTAGATCAATGCCCCCTATAACATAAAGGGCAATCCGGGTGTCCAATCTACTTTTTCGTGAACTGTTCCAATTCATGCTAGAGAATCGATGATCACCCATTCAAATTTCAATTTGAAGTTTTAACCGCTTAAAATTCTAAGCATCAACGGGTTGTACTTATTTTAAGATATTAAGACAATTGTGCATAAAAGAGTTGTAATTTATATATGGTTTATAGTATAGTATAGATATATATATATATAGTCAAGCTACACAACTAGGTCAAAACCCTAATGCCTATATGTTATAGTGGGCCTTCCAAGCCCGCAAGTCATCATCTCATGGAAAGCTTTATACCCTAACAGCTTCGTAGCGTAAAGGGTATGGGAGTGTTCCCAGAGGCCATATGTTGTGCCCCATGAAGCCGACTAACCTTGCTCTTGCAGGTTTAAGCACGTCCTTGATTACATGTGGCAACTGCGTAAAGCAGTTTTTGTAAAGAATATTTGTCGCGCTCCCTCCGTCCAAGCATACACGATGTATCTTGGTTTGCCTGACGTACCCATTAATTACGAGGGGGTCGTTCCCTCGCCATTGGGTTGGTCTAGGGTCGTCATTTGAGAATTCCACGTTTATCACGCTTCGCTAGGCTTGTTTCGCGGGGCTTCCGTCGCGGCGATCTCTGCCTTGCTGGAACGATTAGATGGCCAAAATTACCTTTTCTGGCGCTCTTTCCTCGCGTTCGTTTCTTGGTGGTCTGGGAGCTTGCTGTTCTTTTGCGTTCCTGTCACGGCGAGTTCTTGCGATCTCCAATAGTTTTCCCTTCAGTTGTTTGTCGGCTATCTCTCTTCGAAGCATTGTGCAATCGGCTGTGTTGTGGGATTTACTGTGGTGGTATTCGTAGAATCTTGCTCCATCCCTCGGATTCTGCCGGTTAGGGCCGTCGTGGACGGTATACACATCATTGTGTCAACGACGTCCCTCGTCCCTATGGTGTGTGTTGTATTTTCAAGGTGGGCGGTGACTTGGGTGTGAGTACCGTTGGATTCTGGAGTTGTATGGGTGGCTGTGGAACTTGTAGGTTCATCTGTCTGTTGCGGCTCTTAGGTATGCTTGTTTTTGGGCGGTTACTTCCTCCTGCCACAAGAATCTTTCCATCCTTTCTTTCATTTCGTGTCTGGATTACGGCGGTCTTCGCAGGAACTTCCTTGAAAGTGGTCCTAGGAGCAAACCCTACGTGTAAGCACCCATGATGAGTCTGTCGTCCTGTCCCAGGACGTCGAGTGTTGCCTTGTTAAACCGGTGGAAGTAGTCTTTCAGGGGTTCCCCCTCCCTTTGTTTGCACCCCATAATAGCATGGTTGTCGCCTCTGTACTTCCTTAGCTGCATGAAGTTGGAGAGAAACAGCTGCTTCAATTGTTCGAAGTTGTGGATGCTATTTGAAGCTAGGCTTTTGAACCATACACCGGCGTTGCCATCGAGGGTGGTTGGGAAGTATGTACACCAAAAACGTTCGTCTAGTTTTAGTGACTGCATATGCCATTCGTAAGTGTCTATATGACTGTCGGGGCACGTGGTGCCGTTGTAAACCTTGAGTGTTGGTAGTTTGGCTCTGCTCATTGTTGGGCCATAATTATGATTGGTTTAATCTTTGCATTTAATCAGACCAAGTCCAAGAGTTTCTAGGCTAAAACGAAGACAAATTGGGCCCTGGTAAGCGATTTCGGTCTAGACCGAATTCCCTTTGGATTTCGGTTGTGGTGACCGAAAACCACCTGCTTTTCGGTGGGCTGGGCCAGCCGTTTATGGTAGGCTTTTCTGTCCGTGGGCTTAGGTTTAGGCGTGGGTATATATATCCTTGTATAGTCTTGATTAGACTAGTTGGTTGTTTTGGAGCATAAGCTAGCTATAGAGAAATTTAGTGAGTTCAAGCAACAACAGATCTTGTGTACCCGACTTTGTTAATTGAAGTGTGCATTGAAGATTGAATCTCCTTGTGTTCATATTGTTTGATTGATTCACTCATTGGGATTGCACACCTTGAGTCATTCGATTGATACCGTGTGACTAGATCCTGACTTACAATTGGTATCAGAGCGACCTCTACTATCGTCAGACCCATATGGCCAATCTATTGATCAAACGTTTTATCATTCAATGATTAGATCACTGATGTATCTGACGGCCAGCTGACCGGATATCTTCTTTGCAGTCTGCTAATGTGATCAACATCAGGCTAATCCTAAACTCTCTCATTTAACTGTAGCTAAACGGATCTTTAGATACCTTAAAGGGAGACCTCAATTAGGTCTTTGGTATCCAAAGAACCGTGAATTTGATCTGTATGCTTTTTCAGACAACAATTATGGGGGATGCGACATTGATAAAAAGTACACAAGCGCCGAATGTCAATTCTTAGGAGACAGACTGATTTCGTGGCAATGCAAGAAACAGCTGAAGCTGAATACGTTGCTACCTCGGCCTGTTGTTCTCAAGTCATCTGGATGCAACATCAACTTCTGGATTAGGGTTTGAATTTTATTAATACTCCTATATTTTGTGACAATGAGGCAACTATCCAAACAGTTAAAACCCCTGTCCAGCATTCAAAAACAAAGCACATTGACATCAAAATTCATTTTATTCGAGATTGCTACGAGCGAAAACCGATCCTTTTGGAATCAGTCCACACAGATAACAATGTCGCAGACTTGTTCACAAAACCTTTTGCAAAAGCTCGGTTCGATGTGCTTGTTGCTATGTTAAAAATGATTCGCTTCGATGATTGTTAAATAAGTTTTGTAAATCTTGTACATTATTTTTGTTTAGTTAAATTTGTTAATGGTTTTACTTTCAAAATTCTTCCCATGCACAAATTTAGGGGGAGAATTAAAAACAAAACAAAAATTTACAAAATTCTTGAAAATCCAAAAATATTTTCCTTTTCTTTATGTTTTTACGTTTAAGAAAATCAAAAAATCCAAAAATATGTTTTTCACTTATGTCTTTATGTTTTTCAAAAAGTTAAAAATCCAAAACAACCAAACCTCTATAAGTCAACTTATTAACTATCGACGATGCACCGAGTAACACTACTCACTGATGAGGTAACACTTAAGTGCTAATGATTATTACTGTTACACCATAGTAAGCTTGAAGCACTGACAACCCTTCTTAACCAAATATAAAAGGTTCCTCTACAACACAATCTTCTAGACACTTTGAGTAAAGCCACTTAGAGTCGAGAGTTAAAAATTCTATGTCAATGGTTAGATTGCATACCGTAATCTATCACACGCACCAATCCATTCTCAACCACCTCTATCTTTCTATTGCAAGAAATAGACGATTCACCATTTAAAACCAAGTGGTGATGATATTTCGAAACTCTATGCCAGTGATCTCTGCTACAACACCAGTAGTAGATGTGAGGCATCAACAACCATTCTTACCTATAAAGCTTCTAATTCAAGAGTTGGATGACTCAGTGAAATAAACCATACACTGATTACAATTCGAAAGTCTAGCCAATGGGTATGTCTAGTAACCAAGACATAGTACATGCTCATACCACTCTTGACCCTAATCTTCTTCCAATGAAGATGTTCGTGACTCAATGTGATTCTACCTCGCATTGATGAAACATCGAAACTCTGGGTCAGTAATCGTTGTTGTTTACCACAATAGCTGTGAGACCCCAAATGAAAACAATGATCAAACACACTCAAGCCAAGCTAAGCTAAGCTCAAATGACCTAGTCACTTTCTAAAATCAGAAGTACATCTCTGAATCAGAAGCAATGAAAGGCATCCAAACTAGCAAAACCAAGCAAAGCATAAACTAGCCACTAACTAAAGTTCTACTGAACAGTTACTAGCCAAGGTTTAATGCCTACAAACTAACCTAATTAGCTACTGATTTCAGCAAAGGAAAACAGTCCCAATAAGGTCAAAACAATATCCAAACATCAATCCAACATCCAAAGCCAAACACAAGTATAAAAACACCGAAAAGCTAAGATTAAATGTAACCAAATGCTTTGCATTCACCAAATCTGAATCCAACAAAAAAACAGTAACCAAATGATCCAAAAACAGAAGCCAAAGCTTAATATCAATGGTTGTCACACCCAAAGATACAAAACCAAGCTTAAATCCAACTATTTAATTACAAATAAAATCTAAAACTAACCAATACCAATTGAGAGTCTTCTGGAATGAAATCTTGGAGTCAAAGAGCTTCAAGGTCGATTTTACACCCGGTCTTTGCTCGGGTTTTCGGCTGGAAATGCATCTATTTATACTTGCAAATTTCCCGCAGTCGCGCCGCGCAGAAGTGAAATCCGCGGCGCGCGTACTAATCCTTTCCCGTTTCTTCGGCATTTGAATGTGTTCCACCGCCTTAAGCCCGCGTCGCGCAGATGATGTATCCGCGGCATGCGTACGAGTTTCCTTGATTTTTCATTCTTTCCAAACTTCTTCCTTTTGCATGCTTTTAGTCCCTGTTTCCATTCTTTTTCTCCAAACAAGTCCTGGCACGAAAAGTGAGAATACCCAGACATATTTGATATAATTTTATCAAGAACAGGGCTCAACAATGCCGAAAATACTTGATATCACTAGGCGTTGTCAAACACCCCACACTTGTGCCTTGCTTGTCCCCAAGCAAGAGAGTTTTTAACAAATTATAATAAAGAATCAAACAATTTTTTATTGTGTTCAGTTTCAAAGTTTATTGCTTCTCGAGTAAGAGTGGAATAGTTCATGAAAACATAATTGAATTGTTCTTTGGAATTCATGGCTTTCTAGAGAACCCTTGATCACAAACTTTCTGTCCACCATGAAGTGTACTTACTCATTTAGATTCTAAAGGCCATTAATGAATTGTCCATGACTTTCGATGTTGTCCGTGTAACGAGCTTTCAGAAATACCATCCCAGACCAGACGATCTTAGGTGGTAAGGTGCATAAGGCCCACCCATTTTAGACCTACCGACTCGAACAACAAAGGCCACAGATTGACTTTTCCTTCCTAAACTCCAATCCTAAAACAGCTCAATCTTCTAAACTCGTAAAACTCAACTTATTTGACTAACTAATAGCATGATCACAAATAAACAGTATTTCTTGAAAAATACTAATGCTATCACAATCACAAACCATTCATTTCAAAATTGCAATTTACTAAAAAATTTTGAAAAATATTGCTAAAAATTTGAAAAATTGATCATTTCTGCAAAAATTTCAAAAACATTCTCTTTCGACCGTCCACACCCCACACTTAAAACCGTACAACGTCCCCGTTGTACAAAATTATTTCAAAACAAGGGAGAAAGAGTTACCCCTTTTTGGACGATAGACTGCTTGGTGCTCAATATCACAGGTATAATTGTGTACAGATGGATCCTCGATTTCGTATTCTGGAGTTGTAGCGCTACAGTGAACACGCCGGTGGTCGAGACAAGTGGAAGGGGCACGGTGACCCCACACTTGTCTGAGACAACTCCTTCTCATTTGATATATCATGCATAACTTAACAAACAAATTAAAAGCAAACATGACAAATAAAATATGAACAAAAATATACAGATAGAAGTGTCATAAGTTTATACATATATCCCAAAAAAAATATAAAAAGAAAAGAAAGAAAGAAAAAAGTACATCAATCACTACCAGGCGGCCTGGAGGGTCCGGCCTCATGGTCGTGGGCCCGAGCTGGGAATGGTCGGGGGTGTCGGCCCTGCTGTGTAGCCAAATCCAAAAGTACCTCCCCGATCCATGCCAACGGGTCCTCAATCCTGGCAACCAACCCTGGCTGCCAGGTCCTCCTGATGTGGCTCTGTCGGGGCTGCAGGCTCTGGCCTCCTGCGTCTCCTGCCAGGCTGGGCATACGCGGGCTGAGGTGCTTGGGGAGGCTCGGTCGGTGCCCGGATGAACTGCCCTAGGCGCTGCTGCTCAATGAGCCGCATCCTCTCCAAAGTGCGTGCTGTAGTGCGCGATGGAGGCAGAGCGGTCAAGGAAGCTGCCACGGAGGCAGTGAGAATACCATAGGAACGGGCCAGGCGGGTAATAAAATACCCCTGGTTAGTGGGCTGCTGGTGGAGGCACCGGTCGAGTGGGTGGAGAGAGCGACCGCGAGGGCGAAGGGGAGATGGAGGAATCGGGACGGGTCGAGGAGAGCCCACAAAAATGTCATGTCCTCCCCAGACACCTTCTCGCCTCCCTCTCGCTGCATGATGGAGGTGGAGACGATCCGGTGCATGAGGCGGTGAAGTGGATCGCGTAGGTGGCTCTCCCTCGAGGTCCCTTCCTCATACATAACATTGGACAATGGTGTCCAAATCTCCATGTTGGGAGCCCTGTCCGGCTGCCCCCGAATGCACGCACCAAAGAACTGCGTGAAGTAGCGGTGCTGCAAATATGCTGGAGTGTAGATGCCTGTACGCCTCCCGAACTCCCGGAGGTTGCACTCCCTCTGTACACCTCCCAAGCGGAAGCGGATGAGCCTGGATCGTGGATCCGACTCCCTGGGAGCGAAATGAACAGTAGACAGGAACTCCAGGAGAAGCTCCGTATAGACCACATCCTCGTTAGTGGCCATGATCCGGTCCCATCCTCTGCAAGTAAACGATGCCTCCTCATGGGTCCAGGTGCGATGCAAGAACGGCTCAATCGCACCCCAGAGCCCTGCGTCTCTCAGAATATCTCTATCAATAACCGTCGCCTCTAGAACCCGGCGACTCCTCAATGCCTCCTTCCGTGAGGTATACTCTGCAGAACTGGCAAGTCCCTCGGGGAACTGGAGGAAAGCGTGCTCCAATCTGAACATCATCTGCAAAAAGAAAATATAGCCACAAAACAATTTTTTTTTTCAAAATCAGTCCCTGTCTTCCCCGTCGCACCGCGGCACGGCCCAAGAGCAAGGGCGCGGCGCGGCGTGCGGCTGTTTCCAAACCCCGATCCAAAATCTCATTTTAACCTGCTAAAACTCAATCTAATCACACCACAAGGTAGCCTAGGTGCCGACTAGCTCATCTAGGGTCTCCATTTGGCAAAACAAACACCCTATGAGCTAGCATTAACGATTCTAAGTTTTGAACTATTTTGGGCAAATCACTAAAATTAACTACCTAATCACTAGTTTTAACGAGTAATAGATAGTTAGAATAGCGTACCTTGGCAGTGGGAACAAAATGAGCAAGAAAAATTGCAAGAGAATTTCGATAACCAGAGCTCCGAGTCGTGTGTGGGTCGTGTGAGCCGCGGCTTACCTTATAAAGGAGAAAACCGACTGATCGTTTACCGCGTCGCAGATTTACGCTTTGCGCGTCGCGCGTATCACCAAATCAACCCCTACGCATCGGGCTGGTTTACGATCCCGCGTCGCATAATTCAAATACCCGCGGCGCGGACTTCAAAAATTTCAAAACTTCTCAAATGACCCCACACTTATTTTAAACTACTAGTACCTGAAAAAAAGATTGATGTATTTTTGTATTTTATTTCAAGAAATATATCCTAACTTATGACACGACGGGTTGTCTCCCAACAAGCGCTAAGTTTAACGTCTTCAGCCAGACGTTGAGTCCTTTTATAGCTATGGTGGATCGTACGCCTTCTTCCTTCGCTGATTTTTAGTCACCACCGTCCCTTTGTTGACCCACTGCTCCTCAAAGTTTCCTGGGTCGAATGGCTTGTCAGTTCTCCTGCTACTGCATAGTTGCCGTCTCCCGATGATTTCCCGCTAGTGCTTCGAAGTAGCTTTGAACCTCCAAGCTTGGTCCTTCCTTCTATATCTCTTCAAAGTCAAAGGCTTGACATGGAGCGCGCCTAGTGCTGCTCCAAGTAGTTGTTTTGTAGATTTCATTTTGCCAGTGTACCACGTGCCATCTTCAGTTTGCAATTTTGGCTTGCAATGCCAATAAAGATTTTCCAATCGACTAGGATTGAAAGGCAACATATCAGGATGCTTCCATATGTCCTCATCGATGGTATTTATCACATCTAATTTTCCATTCACTAATGGATCACGAGTGGTGATAAAATCATGTTTATTATTTTCAAATATTAACTTGTCAGCATCAACTTCTTAGTCATCGTCCAACAGGTGGATCGGAACCAAGAGTGAGTGACTTATTTGATCTGATGGTGGTACAAAGTCACCCATCACCAGATCCTTACTTTCAAATTTCTCAAAATTTTCAAAAATCATAGGTTCGGGGGTAGTATTGTCATCTACACCCCCTTCCCCAAAAACATTGGCAATTTCAATAGGAATTGTTGGGCTGGGATCTGTACTGTCACTTACAGTCCCCTCCACAACATCCTCATCAACCAAATTGTCTGATGATGGTACAGATTCACTCATAACCAGCTCAACATTATCAACATTCTCAAAACCATCAAAAACATCAAAGGTTGCTGAGTCAGAAGTAGCATTGTCACCTACAACCTCTTCCTCAACAACCATTTCGACCATCTCAATGGTCTCTTGACTTTCCCAAGGTGTATGCCCTTCCATCACATGTTCAGGTGATGCAGGTTCACACACATTATCATTGGTATAAAAATCACTCACCTCCAGTTCTGGCGAAGGTGGTGAACATTTCCAATGTTCCTCTAACCTATCTAAAGAAGCTTGCACTTTTTCAAGAGCTTCAGCCTGGTCCTTTTGCTCGTGGTAGTTGTTATACATGAGTACCCAAAGTTGGGCCCAAGTTGCAGAATTTTCAGGCTGAGATGACTCCTCGGTCCGCCATTCATTGTCATCGAATGATCCATTGTAGTAATCATCCTCGTAATAGGTGTCGGCCGGATTTTCATAACACTCAAAGTATTGATCCGGATATATGTAATCACCCATTATGAAGACGCACACATACCAAGAATCAAAGAACTAGCATCAAAAAATCAGAAACTCAATCCTACAAATCACCTAATTTAAGCTCACAGCTCCCCGGCAACGGCGCCAAAATTTGACACGCCTGGGTCGTCGTGCGGTCAAAATAAGAGAAAACCTAACACACACTAGTATAGCGGTAGTCAAGGTCGATCCACAGGAGCTTCGTGGTTAGACTAGATGAGAGATTACCAACTAGTAGTGTCACAGCTACAGTCGGAGGATCTAGTTTCTACCTTCCTAATCACTAGCAAATGAAAACAATGATCAAACACACTCAAGCCAAGCTAAGCTAAGCTCAAATGACCTAGTCACTTTCTGAAATCAGAAGTACATCTCTGAATCAGAAGCAATCAAAGGCATCCAAACTAGCAAAACCAAGCAAAGCATAAACTAGCCACTAACTAAAGTTCTACTGAACAGTTACTAGCCAAGGTTTAATGCCTACAAACTAACCTAATTAGCTACTGATTTCAGCAAAGGAAAACAGTCCCAATAAGGTCAAAACAATATCCAAACATCAATCTAACATCCAAAACCAAACACAAGCATAAAAACACCGAAAAGCTAAGATTAAATGTAACCAAATGCTTTGCATTCACCAAATCCGAATCCAACATAACAACAGTAACCAAATGATCCAAAAACAGAAGCCAAAGCTTAATATCAATGGTTGTCACACCCAAAGATACAAAACCAAGCTTAAATCCAACTATTTAATTACAAATAAAATCTAAAACTAACCAATACCAATTGAGAGTCTTCTGGAATGAAATCTTGGAGTCAAAGAGCTTCAAGGTCGATTTTACACCCGGTCTTTGCTCGGGTTTTCGGCTGGAAATGCATCTATTTATACTTGCAAATTTCCCGTAGCCGCGCCGCGTAGAAGTGAAATCCGCGGCGTGCGTACTAATCCTTTCCCGCTTCTTCGGCATATGAATGTGTTCCACCGCCTTAAGCCCGCGTCGCGCAGATGATGGATCCGCGACGCGCGTACGAGTATCCTTGATTTTTCATTCTTTCCAAACTTCTTCCTTTTGCACGCTTTTAGTCCCTGTTTCCATTCTTTTTCTCCAAACAAGTCCTGGCACGAAAAGTAAGAATACCCAGACATATTTGATATAATTTTATCAAGAACATGGCTCAACAACGCCTAAAATAGTTGATATCACTAGGCGTTGTCACTCGCCAAGAGCTAAGTCAACTTGTTGACTTGTCAACTGCATTGAGATCTCTGATCAAGGGTATGCATGGGCCAAAATCAAAACGGCCACGAGTAGTTCTCCGATACTTAAACAATCACAGTGCTTTCCTCCGGGTTCACACAGATACTGTGAGAAGTCTCATTCAGAGCCAAGGTTGAGTCCTTGAACAACTGTGGTGAGAGTTTATGACTCCATGATCCACATGATTTGCGGTCATCATTCTTATTGAGAAGCGCCAGCTAAAGTGAAGTTCGAGAGTTTTGACATGAATACTCTATTCCCGAAGAAGGTGAATCATAACTCCATATGACAAGCTGCATTGAATTCCTCTTCAATCAGTTTGTTGCTACATCTACACTGTATGCGATCAAGAAGATAAGTAAAGATTCAGACTCCAGTCAAAGTCAAAGTCAAATCAGAGGCTGGATGTGCTGATTCAAGACCTATGCTAAAGCCTGTTCGCTCAATAAACTTTCAAAGTTAAATCTGAAGATAGTCCTATACCGATGATGAAGTTGTCTATGCAACATGCTGAGTGCTATTAACATCTACACCCGTTACTCGGTTAAGGGGGAGATTACAGTACACAACCGAAGCCAAGATCAAGACATACCTCGAACATAAATAAAAGCGTTAAACCAAGGGGGAGATTTTTGGGCCATAATTATGATTGGTTTAATCTTTGCATTTAATCAGACCAAATCCAAGAGATTATGGGTTAAAAAGAAGACAAATTAGGCTCTGGTAAGCGATTTCGGTCTGGACCAAAGTCCCCCTGGATTTCGGTTGTGGTGACCGAAAACCACCGGGTTTTCGGTAGGCTGGGCCAGACGTTTTTGGTGGGCTTTTCTGTCCGTGGGCTTAGGTTTAGGCGTAGGTATATATATCCTTGTATAGTATTCATTAGACTAGTTGGTTGTTTTGGAGCATAGCTAGCTATAGAGAAATTTAGTGTGTTCAAGCAACAATAGATCTTGTGTACCCGACTTTGTTAATCGAAGTGTGCATTGAAGATTGAATATTCTTGTGTTCATATTGTTTTATTGATTCACTCATTGGGATTTCGCACCTTGAGTGATTAGATTAATATTGTGTGACTAGATCCAGACTTACACTCAGTATCTCATAATCTAGTAGCTCTTTTATGAATGGTGATTGACCGCTCCACGGCATGGCTCCTGGCTGTGGTATGAAATGTTGTTGTAGTGGTTGCAATGCGAAATAGGGAAACTGTGGAGTCATCATGTCTGGAGTGTGAACGGGTTGTTTGGTGGTGGTTTTGTAAGATAAGGTTATGGGGGCAAGGTTATTGGTGTAAAAGATGGTAGCGAGACTATATATGGTAGTGTGTAGGAGGTCACCGGTGTTTGTGATGTGTTTGCGAGAGACGTCAAGAGAGTGCTAGTGTTGACTGCGGATAGCAGTGTAATTGGTTGCATTGTTGAGACCGGGAATGGCATTGGGACAGAAGGAGGTGGCAGATGTATTCCCTGAGATGTGGGTGTGTTGAACGTTGGTAACTGCACGGTAGAAATGGTATTGTGGTCGGTGGCGTCACTGTGGTGATAGCAGCGGATATTACAGGGGTTTCGCGATTGTCTAATGAGTGTATGGGTCTGATCGAACTTGGTGTAACTCCACTGCTTTCTCTGCCGTTCATGGTCGTTTGCTTGCGTATATGGCTGTTGTGATGGTCACACAACGGATGGCGCCAAACGATGTAACTTCAGACTCTGGACTGCGGGAGGGACGTGGCTCTAGTGGTCCGGGAAGCCTGAGGCTATAACAAAGAGGAAAAGACTCTTAGTCGTTGTGACACTCCATTTCTACTGTTTTCAAATACTATGGTTTTCGTATAAATACATGAATACAAAAATACGGTTTATCAAAAACCGATAATTTAAATGCTTAAAGCAGTGGGTGTACAAATCCATATCAAAACTAACCATAGTAAGCAAGAAAGGATTAAACCTTGAGTCCAAGATAGGAGCTATGTGGGCTCCACTCCAGCTAAACTTCATCCAATTATAGCATAGCGTTTAACCTGGAATACATGGCAAAACATAAAATACGTAAGACAATAATGCCTCGTGAGTTACATGAGTTTTAGACTCAAACCTTTAACTTCTTTTTCCAACTTTTTGTAAATTTATAACATAAAACTTCTGTCAAAACTTTATAGTAATAATATACTATAACTCTTTACTTCTCGAAATCATTTCATAACATGCTTTACAAAAATAACATCTTTCAAAACTTTATAGTAGTAACATACTATAACTCTTTACTTTTCAAAATCACTTCATAACATACTTTACAAAAATAGCTTCTTTCTTACTTTCTTTGACTGGTTTTATAAGCTTGCTGGATTTTTATACTTAGGGCTTTAATCACCATAAGTGATACCCCAAGTCTCTATGGCTAGAAAGAACGGATCAATTCTCACCATAGAAGTGCTTAGGCAATCTACTTCGCGATGGGGATTTTTCCCCAATAGACCCGTTACCTAACCCGGGTAGGTGGAACATAGTTCCCTTACTAACGCTGCTTGCTACAATTACCAGTCATACAAAACACTTTCTGCTTACTTTTACATTACTTACTTGCATAGTGGCTAATTGCCAAACTTCACCATTTCTTGTCTTTATGGCTAAATGCCAAATTCAAAACTTTCGTTTCACATAAACCATATGTTTAAAACATGTCTTTATAACATTTTAGACTTAATGCCAAATCATACTTTCCAAACATCTTATGGCTATATGCCCATTCATACCTGAAAACATATACAATTTGTAATAAAAACATACTTCTTAAACACATTATGGCTGTATGCCTATCCATACTTTCAAACATGTATTTCAAAATATACTTTCACATAATTGGTACATAGACCAACATACTTTCACTTAATATAACTTGTAGTTCAAAACGTAGCTTCAAATATAGCATTATACTTTCACAACAATTTAAAAACAATACTCTTGCATAAAATTTCACATAAAGAGATTTTTATAAGAAATCATGAATATACTTACTTTCCATGTACCCCAGAATGGGTAAAAATACTGCATGTACTCACCTCATGTATTGCTAGAAGATTGACTACACGTTCCTTGTATTTATACTCTTTTGAACCAATAATCACTTTGCATGAACCTATATTTAGCATATCATACATTAAAATTCATGCTAACTGACTCTATAACTCCTTAGAGTCCTTATTATACCAATATAGGTCATAACAAGTCTATAACTTTTAAATGACCAACTTTAGTTAAATCATATTTTATACGTATTTTACTACAGTACCCTCGAGGGGTCGTATTTTAATTCCGATAATTTTCTGTGTCATTTTGGACCATATTGGACCTATGTTCAAAATTTGAGGTCAATCGGACAAGTATAGGACCAAATCTCAAACTTAAAAATCACTTGGCAGGAGACTCATGAAAAAACTGGATTTTTGCCCCTGGCGTCAGGTCGCGTCGCGACCATAAGGTGGTCGGGTCGCGATCTGCAAGTATATTGCTATATTTGACGATTTTTCAAGCTACAATTGCACTATTCACCCTATTAAGCTCTTAATACTTAACTTAATTTGTTTAGGGTCATTTCTAGGCCCTAAATACCAACTTATACTTGATTTTAAACTACAAAATCATTAAATCTTCTTTATAAACTCGAAAATTCTTCCGAAATCCTCATTTTTCAACAAAAACCCATTTATTGAATTTTCAAGCTTATGAACTGATTTCTTGTTTCTTTTATAACATTTTTAACTTAACTAAACTATTAGAACCATGTGAAATCAGTTTCAACTCATTAACCCATTTCTAGGGTTCTTCAGCTAAAAACCCATTTCATCATTTTTGCATTCAATTCCATGGAATTACTTGTTAATACAAGCTTCTTTCATCATTTCTAACCTATTAGACTCATCAAAACCACTTGTTCATCCAAACCCGTGACTAATGTTCTTGAACCAAAATCATCATTTCTTGATTTTCAACATGTTCAAGGGTTAGAACATGTTTACTTGATGATTTTGAGCAAGATTGTTTAGATGATTTCATTGGAACCATGACTTCTAGAAAATCAGAATTCAAGTGCACGATTCCCGTTCAACACTTGGATGAAATAAGCTTAGAACATGGAGTTCTTACCTTGTTTGCTTGGAAACCTTCAATTCTAACTTCAATTTCTTGCAAAACTTTCCAGAAATCCTTCTCTTCTCTGGTGCTCTCTCGCTCTCTCCCTTAGTCTCTTGAACTCTCTTCTGAATTTATGATCATTAATGAGATATTTTCTCATTTTTATATTTTTCCATGTTTGTGAAATGACACAACAGCCCCTGAACTCTCATTCCTTGGACTTTTGGCACTAACATTAAATTTTGCCACTTGAAACTATGATTCTTACATTTTTAGTCCAAATTAGAATTATACTTTTATAATAATTCTTGTATATGGTCAAATGACCAAATTACCCTTCTCATGGTAAAATGACTAAATTACCCTTGCAAACATACTTTCTCGTAAAAACACACACAAAACTTTAAATTACACACACCTTATTTATATTATTAGTTTGGGTCGTTACAGTCATGCTCTAGGAGGAGATCCCAGGACGGCGCTCCAACGGTCAAGTCATTGAAGTATATAGAGTAATTCTGCCTCACTGGAACGATTAAATGGCCGGAATTTCATTCACTGGCGCTCTTTCCTGGCATTGTTTCGTGGTGGTCTGGGAGCTTGCTGTTCTTTTGCATTCGTGTCATAGAGAGTTATTGCGATCTCCACTAGTTTTTCCTTCAGTTGTTTTTCTGCTATCTCTCTTCGAAGCATTGTGCAATCGGCTGTGTTGTGGGATTTACTGCGATGGTATTCGCAGAATCTTGCACCGTCCCCCGGATTCTGCCGGTTGGGGCCGTCACGGACGGTATACACATCACTGCGTTTATGGCGTCCCTCGTCCCTATGTTGTGTGTTGTATTTTTGAGGTGGGCGGTGACTTGGTTGTGAGTATCGCTGGATTTCGAAGTTGTACGGGTGGCCGTGGAACTTGTCGGTTCATCTGTCTGTTGCGGCTCTCAGGCATGCTTGTTTTCGACGGTTCCTGCCTCTTGATGCAAGAATCTTTCCATCATTTCTTTCATTTCGTGTCTGTATTGCGGCGGTCTTCCCAGGAACTTCCTTGAAAATGGTCCTAGGAGCAGACCCCACGTGAAAGCACCCGTGATGAGTCTGTCGTCCTGCCTCGGGACGTGGAGTGTTGCCTTGTTAAACCGGTGGAAGTAGTCTTTCAGGGTTCTCCCTCCCTTTCTTTGCACCACATAATAGCATGGCTGTCGCCTCTGTACTTCCTTAGCCGCATGAAGTTGGAGAGAAACAGCTGCTTCAATTGTACGAAGTTGTGGATGCTGTTTGGAGCTAGCCTTTTGAACCATGCCCCGAAATTGCCGTCTAGGGTGGTTGGGAAGTATGTACACCAAAATTGTTCGTCGAGTTTTAGCGACTGCATATGCCATTCGTAAGTGTCTATGTGACTGTAGGGGCACGTGGTGGCGTTGTAAACCTTGAGTGTTGGTAGGTTAGTTATGCTCGATATCTCATAATCTAGTAGCTCTTTTATGAATGGAGATTGACCGCTACGCGGCATGGCTCCTGGATGTGGTATGATATGTTGCTGTGGTGGATGCAATGTGAAATAGGGAAACTGTGGAGGCATCACGTATGGGGTGTGAATGGGTTGTTCAGTGGTTGTTTTGTAAGATAAGGTTGTGGGGGCGAGGTTATTGGTGTAAAAGATGTGGCGAGACTGTATATGGTAGTGTGTAGGAGGTCATTAGTGTTTGTGAGGGACGTCAAGAGAGTGCTAGTGTTGACAGCGGATACCGGTGTATTGGTTGTGTTGTTGAGAACGGGAATGGCA
This sequence comes from Cichorium intybus, assembly GCA_023525715.1. Lineage (NCBI taxonomy): Eukaryota > Viridiplantae > Streptophyta > Magnoliopsida > Asterales > Asteraceae > Cichorium > Cichorium intybus. The sequence goes on along the minus strand of CM042017.1, from coordinate 63,377,830 downwards.
TTGGGACATAAGGAGGTGGCAGGTGTTTTCCCTGAGACGTGGGTATGTTGAACGTTGGTAGCTGCCACGGTAGAAATGGTATTGTGGTCGGTGGCATCACTGTGGTGATAGCAGCGGATATTACTGGGGTTTCGAGGTTGTCCAATAGGTGCATGGGTCTGATCGGACATGGCGTAACTCCACTGCTTTCTCCGTCGTTCTTGGTCGTTTGCTTGCGTATAGGGCTGTTGTGATGGTCACACAACGGATGGCGCCAAATGATGTAACTTCAGACTCAGGACTGCTGGAGGGTTGACATGCCTAGGTCATCGTGCAGTCAAAAATAGTAAAAACAAACCTAACACACACCAGTATAGTGGTAGTCAGGGTTGATCCACAGGAGTTACGTGGTCAAGGTAGGCAACAGATTACCAACTGTAGTTTCACTTCTACAGCCAGAGGATCTAGTTTCCGACTTTTACCAAAAAACAATCCTGAAATCCAATAAATCCAAAAACTAATTCTAAACCAATTAAACGTCTAAACTAACATGACTTACTGAAATCAGAAAGTAAAGTCTAAATTCAGAAACACAATAACCATCCAACACAATCAAACATCCACAATTCATCCAAAAGCATAAAATACCGAAAAGAGAGCAATTAACACTAACCGAATGATTAACTATTAAAAACTTAGATCCAACTTGTTCCAAAACAGAAAACATAAAGTTCAGAAACTAATAACTAATGCCAATGGTTGTCACACCCAAAAACACTAGCCAAGTCTACCAAAGGTACTAAACTAATTGGAAATTAAAAGAGAAAAACACAAAATACCAAATTGTTGTTGCTGAAAACTGAAACTCGGAGTTAAATAAGCCTTGGGAGTCGTTCCTATGCCAGGTCTTTGCTGCATTTTTCGACCTAGAACCCTCTATTTATAGTTGTGAAAAATAAAAGACCGCGCCGCGCACAAGTAGAATCCGCGGCGTGCGTGCTGGTTTATCCACGTTTTCTCGGCATTTGAATCTTCTCCACCGCCTCATTGCTGAGTCACTGTGTCGCGCCCTTGTTCATACCACGGCGTGCGTGCGAATTCGACTGTTTTGTCTTTATCTTCAAACTTCTTCCATTTTGTACGCTTTTAGCCCCTGTTTACATATTTTCTTTCCAAACAAGCACTGACACAAAAACTGAGAATACCACAACATATATGATATAAATTCACCAAGAATAGGGCTCAACAGCGACTAAAATACTTGATATTACTAGGCGTTGTCAAACACCCCACACTTGTGCCTTGCTTGTCCCCAAGCAAGAGAGTTTTTAACAAATTCTAATAAAGACTCAAACAATTTTTGATGTGTTTAATTTCAAAGCTTATTGCCCTAGGAGTTAGAGTAAAATAGTTTGCGAAAACATAATCAGAATATTCTTTGGAATTCATGACTTTCTAAAGAACCCTTGATTACAAATTTTCTGTCCATAATGAAGTGTACGTACTCATTCAGATTCTAAAGGCCATTAAAGAACTGTCCATGACTTTCGATTTGTCCTTGTAACGAGCTTTCAGAAATACCATCCTAAACCAGACGATCTTAGGTGGTAAGGTGCATAAATGCCTCTTCGAGGCCACCATTTTCGGAACTACCGGCTCGAACAACAAAGGCCATTGATTGACAGTCCCCTCCTAAATTCCAATCCTAAAACACTCCAATCTTTTAACTCCTAAAACTCAACTTATTTGACTAAACTCATAGCATGATAACAACTAAATAGTATTTCTTGAAAAATACCAATGCTAAAACATTTAGAAACTATTTGTTTCAAAATTACAATCTATTAAAAATTTTGAAAAATTGCTAACTTCTTTTTTTTAAAATCACTCATTTCCCGCAAAAATTTCAAAAAAAAATCTCTTTCGACTGTCCACACCCCACACTTAAAACCGTACAACGTCCCTATTGTACAAAAATTATTTTAGAACTAGGGAGAAAGAGTTACCCCTTAGACGGTAGATTGCTCGATGGTGCTTGGTTGTCACATGTACAAAAAACACGAACAAAAATCCTCGACTCAGAATTCAGGAGTTGTAGCGCAATAGTGAAACAAGATGGTGGTCAAGGCAAGTGGAGGGGACACGGTGACCCCACACTTGCTTGAAACAACTCCTCTATTTGGTATTACATGCATAACTCACAAAAAACATTAAATGCAAACAGAAAACAAAAGCTAAGGAAAAAAATGTACAACAATCAATTTTTATGTGTTGCGGATGACCGCGGCGTGTGATGGAAATGCGCGCGTTGCGGTAATTACGAGGTTTTAAGGTACTGTCATGTTGGAAATGACCGCGTCGCGCCCTATAAGAGTGCCGCGGCGCGGTAATTACAGAAAGTTCACCCAATTTCAAACACGCATAAAAAGGTAGTCAACACAAAATTACCTAATTTTATTACTTTTTCCTAATGCCCAAAAGGCTTATTCATATACTAGAACATTAAAATCCTAAAAATTACTACTAATTATTCAAAATTCAACTAAACTAAAATAGAAACAAACAACTCAACTAACAAAGTAATTACACTACCCTTAATTGTGGGCGGTGTCATTATCTTCTCCCTCTTCTTCATCTACCCCCTCTTCCTCCATGGACTCATCTTCTTCTTCAATAGTTGGTGGCTGGGGTCTCGGAATGGGATTTTGGGACCCGCTGATGAAATTTATTACACATTCCGACAGCCAAAGAAGCTGTGTATATGTATTCTTCGTACGCCGGTCAACCTCGTGCATCGCCATTGCTTGAACCATGTGTTCTAGTTTGTGGGAATGCAAGGTTTGCTGGACCGCCTTCACTTCATCAGCCGAAAATCTGGATTCCATAGTGACAGGAGAGAGTCCTCAGGGAAAACTGACGGTTGCCCGCGATCGTTTGCTGGATGTCGATGGTTCGGCTCGTAAAAATGGGAATGGTGCTCGCTCGACCGATGTATTCCCGTCATCAACATAAATAACATCTTGGGAGGTGGTGGTTGGTGGACTAAAGGGGACTGGCTGAATAAGTGTTAATCCACAGGTGGTGTATTCGGATAATAACCCGTAAGATTGTGCCAGCCTCATCACATAGTGTCCACCACCGATAGCTATATACTTCAATGGCGCGTCTGTCAGTTGCTTGAAGTAGCTAGCGACAAAGTATGGAATGTTGCATGCCTGGAGCATTCGTGTCAAACACCACATGAGGTGTAGCTCACGTGGTAAAACCCGTTCCTCGTCCGCACGCGGCCAAAACATGGTCGATATCAACCGGTGCAACATTCGGTGCGCCGACAAACGCATCAGCCCCTCTCGCACGGTATTCTCGTGATATCGCGTGGATGATATAGTGCTCCAGTAATCAGCATGTGAAAATGAATCGTCGGCATCATAGTTGGCGTTGGCACGCCTATGAAATGGCTCGAACCCCGGCGTCTCCGACTCCTCCTGTGTGTACAGCCCAATCCGATACCCGAACTCTCTCAAACTACAGCTCCGGTTGTTATTCCCCAACCGAAATTGGACCATCTCCTCAGTGTTCATCCCTAATGGCTGATGATCAAAGTGATAACTTGCGAGAAATTGCAAAAACACCTGGCGATAAATGGGTTCGTCCATGTGAACCGCATTCTCGATTGCCCGACACGTGTAAGTAAGTTCGCCTTCCTCGTACCCCTGTTGCATCAGCTAGTCTTGTAAGTATTCGATGATTCCCGATTCCTTGGTCAACTCCCAGTTGACCGTCCGGGAGGGAAGAATCCGCTTGTGTTGATGAATTGATCGGCGGTTGTAAAAACTGTAAGCGAGTGTTCTGTCGACTCCTGTAGCCAAGGAGTTCCAGTCGATGGATTCTGAACTCGCAGAAAGACATTGTTGCCTGCAAAATTTAGCAAAAACCGAAAATAAGCTACTGTTCAGCGTACGCCACGGCGCGGGGCACAAAGGCCGCGTCGTGCTGTTTTAATCTTCATATTCCTCGTCGCGCTCTGCAACAAACCGCGACGCGGCGTATGAAGTTCAGAACAGAACTGACGATTAAACATGATTTCAAGTCAAAATTACAATTCTAATTATTGGGTTTTGCAACATGCATCATCCTAAACTAAATGGCAGAATCAATTCAATCCTAAGTTCACTACATTACATTATACAAGCGATTCTCATATTTTCCAAGAACTTGAAGATAAAAGAGTGAATTTCAGGAACTTACTTGAATTTCTGGAAGGTAATACGAAGATGAAGTTGAGTAGGATGCGCGAATGAATGATCAGCAGTAAAAAAAGACGATGATTTATGCGAATTGAATTATATACAAGTGTGGGGTTTTGGAGTTGTTCTCAAACTCTGTTGTTGTGATTATCTCTAATTTCAAATTAAGATAAGGTCGCGGCGCGGGAAGCTTCTATCCGTGTCGCGTATAAAAATCTGATTTCATTAATAATCGCGAAAACTCAACATGCGCGGTGCGAATCCTAAGATCCCGCGTCGCGGTGTTACAAAATTTCCAAATTGACCCCACACTTGATCTTTCCTTACCGTTACCAATAAGCATGATTACTTACTAATGAAAATGTAATTTATACATATGATGATTGGGTTGCCTCCCGAAAAGCGCTAACTTTAACATCTTCAGCCGGACATGCACTTACATGACTACTCGGTATATTCTGGATTATCTATTATGAACTCTACCGTTTCCACTTCCAATTTCTGAAATGTGCCCACAGTGACATCTTATGCCCATTGAATAGAAACTGAAACCGAATAGAAACCGAAACCGAAACCGAATAGAAACCAAAACCGATGGGTTGTAAAAATCAGAAACCGAACTGATCGGTTTGGGTTCGGTTTTGGGTCTAAAACCGACCCAAAACGACCCATGCTCATCCCTACCTTAAATGGTGGTCCTCCCTTGAGATCGCGAATTTCCACCGTACCGTAATCTGTAACACTTAGGATCTCATACGGCCCATTCCACTTGCTCCTCAACTTCCCAGGAAACATCTTTAACCTCGAGTTGTCTAGCCATACCTTTTGCCCTGCCACGAACATTTTTAGCTTGAGTTTAGCATCGTGATACCGCTTCATTTTTGACTTGTACGTAAGAGCGTTCTCGTAAGCCTCGTCCCGTAATTTCTCTAGTTCCGACAGCTGCAATTTCTGTTCGTTTCCGGCTGCATCGTAGTCCATGTTGACTTGTTTGGTTGCCCACAATGCACGATTGGCTAGTTCAACAGGCAAATGACAGCCCTTCCCATAAATCAACCGATAGGTGGTAGTCCCAATCGGTGTTTTATAGGCAGTTCTGTATGCCCATAACACGTCATCCAATCGTTGTGACCAGTCCTTCCTCTCTGTCTTAACTATCTTTTGAAGAGTCTCCTTAATCTGCCGATTAGATACTTCTACTTGACCACTCGTCTGAGGATGGTATGGCGTAACGATTTGATGATTCACTCCGTAGTGCTTTAATAACCGCCCAAACTTGAAAATTTTGAAGTGTAATCCCCCATCGCTGATGATCACTCTTGGGACTCCGTAGCGATTGAAAATGTTTTTCTTAACAAATTTGCAAACCACGTGGTGATCATTGGTGCGGGTAGCTTCCGCTTCAATCCATTTTGAGACATAATCAACGGCCACCAAGATGTACACATACCCATGTGAAGTGGGAAAAGGACCCATGAAGTTAATTCCCCATATATCGAAGATATCTACCACCAAAATCGGATTCATCGGCATTTGATCTCATTTTGAAATATTTCCCAGCTGCTGGCAGTTCAAACATTCCTTGGCCGTCTTGTGTGCATCCTTAAATATCATTGGCCAATACAACCCGGACTCCAGAATCTTGTAACCCGTCTTTTTCACACTAAAATGCCCTCTACAAGCCGAGCCATGACAGTGTTCCAACACATCACCAATTTCGCTGTCGGGTACACATCGACGAATGATATGGTCTTCTCCCACCTTAAAAAGATCAGGATCGTCCTAAATAAACCTCTTTGCATACGTACGAAATGGATTCTGCCTCTGTTTTGTCCAATGCGCAGGCATCGTTCATGTGGCCAGAAAATCGACGTAATTTGCATACCATGGAGCCCCAGTGAGCTCCAACAGCTGCTCATATGGGAATGAATCTTTAATTCCAGCTTCTAAACCCTCTACTGGCAGCCGTGAGAGATGATCTACCACCACATTTTGTGCTCCTTTCTTGTCCTTGATTTCCACATCGAACTCTTGCAAGAGAAGTATCCATCTGATCAGCCTTGGTTTAGACTCCTTCTTCGCAAGAAGGTGTCGAACAGCACTGTGGTCGATATATACCACCACCTTTGATCCCCAGATGTAGGATCTGAACTTATCCAATGCAAATACTATGGCAAGTAACTCCTTCTTGGTGGTTGTGTATTTCAATTGAGCATCTGAAAAAGTTTTACTAGCATAGCATATGACTACTGGCTTCCTATCAATCCTTTGTCCTAATACTGCACCAGCAGCATAATCACTAGCATCACACATGATTTTGAAAGGTTGAGTCCAATCAGGAGGTTTTAGAATGGGAGCTTCGACCAATTTATTTTTTAGAATGTTGAATGCTTTTACACACTCCTCATCAAAAATAAATGGTGCGTCTTTCAAAAGAAGGCCACAAAGAGGTTTAGAGATAGTACCAAAGTCCTTATTAAATCTACGGTAAAAACCTGCATGGCCTAAGAAAGATCTAACCCCTTTCACGGATGTCGGGGGTGGCAATGTAGAAATGACCTTAACCTTAGCACGATCTACCTCAATCCTCTCTCGGAGACCACATGACCTAAGACTATTCCTTCCCTGACCATAAAATGAATTTTCTCCCGAGACAGCACCAGATTAGACTCCACACATCGTTCTAACACCTTTTCCAATTGACTTAAGCATGCTTCAAATGTTGATCCAAAAATCGAGAAGTCATCCATTAATATCTCCAGTGCATCACCAATCATGTCGGAGAATATTGCCATCATGAACCGTTGAAACATAGCGGGGGCATTGCACAAACCAAATGACATTCTACGAAATTCAAAAGTACCATATGGACATGTGAATGTGGTCTTCGCCTGATCCTCTGGGTGAATGGCAATCTGATTATCCCCTTAATAGCCGTCCAAGAAACAATAATACTTCTGTCCAGCTAACTTTTCTACAATCTGATCAATGAATGGTAATGAGAAATGGTCCTTAGATGTAGCGGCATTGAGTTTTCGGTAATCAATATATACTCTCCATCCAGTTACGGGTCTCGTGGATACCTTGTCACCATCCTTAGTATCCACTACAGTTATACCAGATTTTTTCGGCACGGTTTGTGTCAGACTAACCCACTCACTGTCGGAGATTCAATATATGATCCCAGCATCGAACCATTTCAGAACTTCCTTCTTCACAACTTCCTTCAAATTTGGATTCAATCTTCTTTGCATATCCCTAGCAGGTTTGGCTCCTTCTTCTGTGATGATCCTATGCATACTAGTAGTTGGACTAATTCCTTTCAAATCTGCAATCGTCCATCCAATGGCTTCCTTATGTTTGGACAAAACCTTAAGAAAGTCCTTCTCTTGTTCCATTGTCAAATTTGCTACTAAGATCACTGGCAGAGTTTCTTTTTCTCCTAAGAAGGCATACTTTAAATGAGCCGGTAACGGTTTTAAATCTAAGGTTGGTGGTTCCTGTAGAGACGGTTTTAGTGTCTTAGGAATCTCCGTCGGCAGCTTCTCGATGTGTGCGCATTCTTCATGCTTCATGCCTTTGTCATTTCTTGCTGCTTCTTCTTGGTACTCCTACTCAGCCTCTCCTTCTTCTTGAATATCCGTCACCTCTTGTTGTAACACTTCAGGTGTGTATTGTTGCACTAAATCATCTATGATGTCCACCTGGTAGCATTCTTCATCCTCCATGGTACTTCCTTTGGCATTAAAGATGTTGATCTTAGTTTGCCGATGTCCAAAGGAAATCCCCATCTCTCCTGTACGACAGTCAATGTTTGCATTAGCTGTAGCCCAGAAAGGTCGCCCCAAAATAATCGTCGGTTGTTCTCCAGTGGCAGCTTGACGAGTATCCAAAACTAAGAAATCTGCTGGGTAATAGAAATCTCTCACCTTAATGATGACATCTGACAACATTCCCCTACGAATCTTTGTAGACTTATCAGCAAGCTGTAAGATTACATCAGTAGGCCTCAAAGTACCAAACTCATACTTGTCAAAGAGCTGTCCTGGTAGAATATTCACGCTCACACCCAAATCTAAAAGAGCTTTTTTGATATGTACATCACCTAAATCGACAGAGATGAGAGGAACCCTTGGATCCTTAAGTTTGGGTGGTAAGGTATTCATAATTATAGAACTGACATTCTCGGGCAAGTTGATTATTTTGGGAAGATGCGATAGAATGTGCTTTTTGTGGATACACATGTCCTTGAGAAACTTTGCATAAGCAGGGACCTCCTTGATGAGCTAAACCAACGGAATGTTGACCTTGATATGACTGAACAGATCCCACATATCTTCTGCTTGTGGTCCTTTTTTTCCGTATGGTCTTCTTTCCGGTTTTTCCAAAGTCGCAGGAAAAGGGGCTGTCCCACTTGTTTCTCCCTTTTCCCACGTACTTGCTAGTTTCTTCTTTTGCACTTGTTCTTCTTTTTCTCTTTTCTTTTCCAGCTCTTCTTTTTCATCAAAAATTATCTCCACATCACTATCTTCTTCTACTGGTGGAGCTGTAACCTTGTTATCCACCTTCTTTCCACTTCTGAGCGTGATAACTTCATTTACTTGCACTTTTGATGGTTGTGCTTTTTCCTGTTCTCTGTCTCTTTCCAACTTAATGAGCAATTCTCCTAACTTCAAAATTGCTTGCGAATTGACATCTTCCCCCTCCTTGAGCTTAACTAACATTCCAAAAATCTCCAGTATGCCAATGTTCGTAGTTCCTACTGGAGATGTTGGTTGCACATGTTGCTGCCTCACTGGTGGTTGCCTTACTTCTCTTTGCTGATTATTTCTGAATGGTCGTGGCGTATTGTGGAATTGACTATATCCGTGCACCTGACTGATTTCCTCATGTGTCATTGAGCATTCATTGTGGTTATGTCCTACTTCACTACATGTATTACATATACTCTGTCCATGCAATACATACGGTCCTTTCTCCATCTGAAATCTCGTGAGGATTTGATTGAACTTTTTGGTAACAACACTTAACTCATTTTGGATTTCCTTTTTCCATTTATTTTCTGCTTCTATATTCGCCACATACACTGTGTTGTCCTTCATGGATCCGCTGAACTTAGATCCTAAACTTAACTGTTCCAAAAATCTCCACGCATCCTCTAGCTCTTGCCACATGAATGTCCCACTCGAGGAAGCATTTATCATTGCTTGATGCGTCTCATTCATTCCTTCAAAAATAATTTCACCAGCTGCCATTTCGGAACTTCGTGATGTAGACAGGAACGCAACAACTCCTTCAGTCGATTGAAAGCCTCTTGAAATGCTTCTCTAGGCTTTTGCTGAAAATCTTGGATTACGCGTCTAACTTTAGTAGTCTTACAGGCTGGGTAAAATTCTTGTAAAAACTTAGCCTTAATTTGATCCCAAGTAGTGATACTATTAGGTGGAAGAGATGTAAACCATTACTTGGCTTTGTCTTTCAAAGTGAAAGGAAATAATCTTAACCTGAAAATATCCCTATTGGTGTTCCTAGGAGTATTGGCGTTTGCGATGGCTAGGAATTCATACAAATGATTATATGGATCATCCATCTTATATCCTATAAATTGTGTTAATACTCCTATCAATTGAGGCTTAATTTATACTTGAGTGTCTATATCATCAGGAATGTAAATGGGCGATGAATCATCGTACTCCCATGGTTGGAAGTGTGATGCAACCGACTGCCCTCTCGGTTGTGCAAAGTACAAAGGTTGAATAGGATTACCATGAAAATGATGATCATTATACCCTTACTGACCTTGTGGTGGTTGATGTTGTGCTGTTCATGGAGGTCCCCGACCTCGGTTCCATTATTGCTGTGGTTGTTGCTGCGGAACCCATCCTTCTTCCTCATCCTCGTAGCTCTGCTCAACCTCTTGATACTGGTACTGCTGTTGAGGAGGTTGTGGTTGATATGGTTGTTGGGGTTGTTGTGGTATGGTTTGAAAGGTGGTTTGTGGTTTAAAGATTAATGGTGGTTGTAAGGGTTGTGATTGTGGTTGCGAAATGGTAGTGTGCTGCATAGTCAGTGGGGTGCCATCACGAGTCGGCGCTCCCCAAGACATAGCGGATGTGAATGGGTTTGTAGATTGTGGTTGAAATGGTCGAACAGAAGGCGTAGTGCATGATGGTATTGATGCAGGGGCTAAAACTGCACCACCAGTAGCACTCGTGCTCCCAAACTGAAATTCTGAAAGCGGGGGTATAAATGGAACTGCCCCCATTGCCTCACCCGAAGGTTCCTGGGCAACATTCTCCAAACTACTACTAACATGACTAAAACTCATTGTACCTAAAAGCCTACGTGCACGGTTCTTGCACGCAGTTCATTCGATCTCTGAGTCAAAACGCAAGGGTGATAACTGCTCACCCCGACGGGTACACATGCACTAGTGCAACACGCCCGCCAAAACCAAAAGGAAAAATACTAGCAAACTGAAATCTCAATATCAAAACCAAAAATCAGAAACTAAAAAGTCCTACAGATCGGCTACTCTCAAGCTCACAACTCCCCGACAACGACGCCAAAATTTGACACACCTAGGTCGTCGTGTGTAACACCCCTTTCTCAAACCATAATTTAATATAGTTTATATTAAAAAACATTTTACAAAACGTGACCATGAAAAGTCACCTAAATTTTTTTACAAACTTTATTCTGAATGGGTATTACAGACTCAATACAGAAAACCATAATTTAAACTTACTGTATTTCATGCTGGTCCCACTCCAGCTCCTGTTCCTCTCACCTAAGTACATAGCATTTAAAAAAATAATACGTGAGACATAAAGTCTCGTGAGTAATATGGGTTTTAGACCCAAAACTTTTCTGCTTTAAAACTTGAAATATAAACAAGCAAACTACTAGAACTTATTTCATCATAAATCTCAAATCTCTTTTCTTTTCTATCTTCAAAACTCAAAAATACTTTCTTTCTCAAAATAACTTTCTTTTATCAAAACTGTATTCTTTCTCAAAACTACTTTCTTTTATCAAAACTGTATTCTTTCTCAAAACTGATTTCTTTCTTTAAAAACTGCTTTCCTTCTATATCTGCTTTCTTTCTCGTTTTCTAGTGACCAACTACTGAAACTCATGAATTAATTTAGTTTAATTCATTCTACTAGCTCACCTCGCGGGACAGAACAGATCCGCCCGCTAGGTTATGCTTATTCTGTCTCCCCTTTGTGACTTGGAACGGATTCAAGCACAAGGGTATACTAAGCTAGACAACTACTTCGCGACGGGAGGTACCATCCCAGTAGTGTCTTCTGATCCCCCGATTATGTGGGTGATCCTAGTCCGGACAACTGGCTCTTACTTCTTTCTTTCTTTAATTCTTATCTCATTACATCTCAAATTGGTCAAAATGGGACACAATCTATAATTAACTCATACTCATACACTTTATAACTCTTTACTGAAAATACTTTCAAAACTGATTTTTGACATCTTAGTTCACATAAGGAACTTCTTTCAAAATACTTTGCAAACTATACTTCTTAAAAATCTGCTTGAAACACTTAGCCCTTGTATAGAGCTACTTTAAAAAAACTATTTTCCAACTTTAGCATTCAAAAGTATTTGGAAAAACTCTTTTTCTGAAAATATCATTTTGCTATGTACAAAAAGTCCACACATACTCACCTTGGTGTAGCTATAACTCACTAAACTTCTCGTACACCTTTCCCATTTCCATGACCCATGTTATTTGAAGCACCTCCTACACAATTATCACGTATATATACTTATTAATTACATAATACAACTGACTCTACAGTTCTAAGGTCTCATACGACTCAACTTTAGGTTATACTAAATAGATAACCATTAATAAACTCATTTTATAATTTTCTCCGAAATACGCGTATTTTGCTACAGTACCCTCGAGGGGTCGTATTTCAGTTCCGACACTTTTACATGGAATCTTAGGTCATATTAGACTTGTGTTTCAAATTTGGAGTTAATTGGACAAGTCTAGCTCAAGTTCCAAAAATCAACATTTTACCGAGACACTCGTATTGTTCTACAGTGCCCCCGAGGAGTCGAAAACTCAATTTAGTATTTTTCCCAGACTTTTCAAACCATTAGGGACTTATGGTTCAAGTTTGAGGTAAATCGGACAAGCCAAACGAAAAATCACATATTTGAAGTCCGTGTCTCAGGGCGCACTGCGCCTGGAACCTAGGCGCACTGTGCCTGGGCGCACCACGCCTGGAACCTAGGCACACTGCGCCTGGCGCCTGGGCAGGGTTCCAGACGAGTCGCGATTTGGCACTGTAGCATGCAGTTTTGGGGTATTAAGCTCTTATTGCTGTTCTTAATCATTTTACTACCATTCCATGACTAAAACCCTTGCTTTACATCAGGTTTTAACCCATGGAATCACTGATTCCAATTCCAATTCTTTGAAAACCCGTTTTTGCTATTTTTCACTAAAAATCCAAGTTTTTGAAATTAACCACTTAGGAGTGTCTTAATACATCCTAAGTGATCATTTGGACTCAACAAAACCATAAAAACTGGTCTTGATCTTGTAAACCCGTGAATTAGGGTTCTTGAGCAAAAATCATCTTTTTCTTAATTTCAACAACACTTCATAGTTGAAGTGTGTTTACTTAATGTTTTAGTGTAACTAGATGATGATGAATTTCTGGAAACATTTCATGAAGTTCATAATCCATATTTCCAGATTTCAACCCGAGAAGATGATGAATAGTAGGTGTTCAAATGCTTGAAAACTTCAATTCCAACTTCTATTTCTTGTAAAATCTTCCAGAACTCTTTCTCCCCTCTTGTTCTCTCTAGCTCTCTCTCGATTCTTCCACTGATTTCTGGAGAATGAGAGCTAAATATTTTATATACATATATATTTAATTTTTATAAAATAGTTACACTTTAGCCATTAGCCTTCCACTTTCTTTACAAAAATGGTCCTAAGACCCAAAATCTTGCAAACATAGTTCTAATAATTACTAACTTAGCTCCTTACTGAAATTTCTTAACAAAATGGCCATTTTCATGTCAAATGACCGATTTGCCCTTTTTGGCCAAGTATCACTATTCATGCGGTAAAACTTCAAATTTTACATAGACTTTTATTTCTTATTACATTATTCCACAAATCACATGTTATTTTACATAATGGTCTTATAATGTGTCGAAAGACCATTTTACCCTTTACAACTTTTGCGGGTTCTTACAGTCACCCCTCCTTAAGCGGATTCCGTCCTTGAAATCTTTTTTTTTTGTAATTTGTGAAATCTGGATATCTTCTCTTCATCTCTTCTAACGTTTCCCAAGTTAGGTTCGACCCTAATGGGTGCTATTACTTGACTAGTACTAAGTCAATCTCTTTGTTCCTGAACTTCTTAATCTGCATTTCTAGAATCGTTTCAGGTTCTTCAATCATTCTGCTAGGAGTCTCCACCCTCAAGTATGTATGCGGTATCACTAACTCTTCTTTTTTCAAAGTACTTCTTCAGATAGCATACATGGAAAGTATCATGTATTCCACTGAGTTCTGGTGGTAACTCCAGCTTGAATGCTTGAAATCCAACTCTCTTCAAAATTCTAAATGGTCCAATGTACCTTGGACTCAGCTTTTCTCTCTTACCAAATCTGACTACACCCTTCCAAGGTGACACTTTTATCATCACTAGATCCCCTTCTTGCAAATCATAAGGGCGTTTCTTTAGATTCGAGTAACTCTTCTGTCGGTTTCGTGCTACTTTCATATTGTCTTAAATCACACTAGTCTTCTCATTGTTCACTCCAACGATCTCTGGTCCTGTAAGCTTAGTCTCACCTGCTTCAAACCAGCATAAAGGAGTTCTACACTTTCTACCATACAGTGCCTCAAAGGTTGGCACTTTAATGCTAGAATGGTAGCTGTTGTCATATACAAACTCTACTAAAGGTAGGTTCTCCTCAACAACCTCCCAAAACCATCACACTTGATCAATACATGTCTTCTACTGTCTGAATCGTTTGTTCACTCCGACCATCCGTTTGTGGGTGATACACTGTACTTAGCTAAAATCTCATCTCCATTTTCTCTTGTAAAACTCTCCAAAAGTTAGAGGTAAATCTGGGGTCTATGTCTGACACGATGGACAACGGTACACCATATCTTCTTAACACTTCATCTGTATACAACTGGGCTAACTTCTCCAATGGAGTAGTTTCTTTTATGGCTAGAAACAGTGCACTCTTGGTCAACCGGTCCACTATGACTCATATACTATCTCTTCCTCTTCTCGTTCTCGGTAACCCGACAATAAAGTCCATGGTTACATCTTCCCACTTTCCGGCTGGAATGTGCAATGACTGAGCATCTCCATGTGGGACCTGATGTTCCGCCTTGACTTGTGTACAAATGACACACTTGGATAATGCACTTTCCTCAACTTTAACTTAAACTTATATGACTCTTCTAAAATTAACTTTCTCAAATCTCCTGCTTTCGGCACCCAAATGCGGGTTCTAGAAGTCTTTAACTCTTGTCTACACATCTCAAACTGCATGTCTTCCTCGTTTCTCATCTTTCAAGTCTATGCTTTTTCCAACTTTTTGTTGGACTGCTTTAATTTGTTCTATAATACTGGACACTAGTTCTATACGTATCAATCTTGCATTGATTCTTTTCTCTGGAACTTTTCTACTCAATGCGTCTGCTGCTACACTTGCTTGCCTGAATGGTATACAATCTCGCAAACATAATCACTGATCACTCTAACTATCTTTTCTGTCTTATGTTCAGCTCTATTTGAGTGAACACATACTGTAAACTCTTGTGATCAGTGAATAGCTTGCGCTTTGTTCCATACAGGTAATGCCTCCAAATTTTCAAGGCAAATACAATCACTACTAGCTCTATATCATAGATAATATACTTTGTTTCTAGGGCTTTCAACTATCTGGGAACATATGCTATACTCTTACTCCTCTGTACCTACACACACCTAAGCCCTCTATGTGAGGCATTGCTGTATACTTCAAAATCTTTTGTCCCATCTGTAATATAAGGACAGACGCATTACTCGACTTCTCTTTTAATGTAATAAAATCTTTTACTTATTTTTCTGACTTGAGTAAATTTCATATTTTAAGTTTACTTTCTCTCTCTTATTCTAGAAGCTCTATCACTTCGTACTTTATTATAGAAAATTGACTTTTCAATAGTTAATTTACATTTCTAATTACTTCTTTCTTGTCATGAGACTTAAATCTCATATTATCTTTATACAATTCCTTTAGAAGTTTTACAACTTCTTATATCTATATATACTAGAAGAATTGGCTCTGTAGAAGTCAATCATTGTTATTGCTTCTTTTATCTAATCTTTCATCTTTAATTCTCAAGAAATTTTCTATTTTTTTATAAGCAAAACCTTTTGTATCCAAGGTGTTGCTACAATTTCTACTAAACTTTTCTTTGTCCTTACTACTAGTTTTCATACATTCTCATATGGTTATTACCTTTATCATCTTGTTACTTGCATGTATTACTTTTATAAATACATGTCTTGTATCACTATTCTTTTATATTATTTTTATCTTTCGACATATTAACGATCTAAATACCTCTTTCATTTTTTTTTATAATTTAGGCGATTTCAATCTCTATTACTCATTATACTTTCTACTATAATCATGTCATTTTCATTTCTCAGCTTTCTTACTGTACTCTTATGAGTACTCTTCTGATCTTCTTAGGTACCCCATGTACCATTCTCATATTATTACTTATGTTTTAGTATTTTCTTGTAGTTCTTATTTCTCACACTAATGCTTAGTTTAGCATTCTATTTCTTGCTTTACTTGCTATGGCTAATGCCCAAAAATAACTTTTACTTCCCTTTTTATTCTGACTGCATTATAACCATATTTCAATAAGGATTGGCATTTCTGACTAAACAATTTCTTGTTTTATCTCATTATACTTATTAAGTATACACTACTTTCATAGTCATATAGATTACCACCATTTTTCATAAACATTTAGTCTCTATGTCTTATATACTTTACTCATAAACTTTTTTTTTAGGTTTGATACCCAAAATTCTTTTATTGTACTTTTCACCATTTCTCTCTATGTGTTATAAGGCTATATGCCCAACACATTGCATTATTCTTTCATTTAAGCTTCATTTATTTACTCTCTTTACTTTTATGTATCTTAAAGCGATACACTCTATACATTTTTGTTGGATAGTTGCTAGCCATATACTGGCTATTTTTTTTTAAATCTTTGGCTACTTTAACCCATCTCTTCCTCTTAGGAGTAGTAACTTCCTGTTTCTTTATTTTTAACTCTTATTTCATATTTGACTCTTTGTCTAATACTTATCTGGATATTCACTTTTATTCTTTATCTCCTTATTTTTTAGGTAACTTACTTTGTTATATTACTCATTATAGTACTATACTTACGACTTATTTATTTGTTCCAATCTTTAGATGTCTTTCCTTGTCATACTTCTTTCAAATTTGGAAGTCACGACTTCCCATTTCTTACACTTTCATTTATGTCCTTGATTCCTTATCTAATACTTGATTAAGTATTTTGCTTTCATTTTATACTATCTTATTTACTCACAACTTATATATATATATATATATATATATATATATATATATATATATATATATATATATATATATATATATATATATATTAATCTCTTCGTTGTTCATAAACAACATATCTTACTACTTCTCAATATTTATTCTATACTCCTTTATACATCTTTTGGGTTTGTCTCCAATTGCAAACCTAGCTCATTTCCTTTTTACCTTTTCTACTTAAATGTTTTCATTCTTCTTTCTTATATGAATTTCATTCATATATCTGTATTCACTTTCTTTTCCAATCTTTCTTTCTTTAGTCATTGTAGTGACATTACTCTTATTTTTATTCCGTAATCATAATTCGTTTCCGTTAAACAACGGAAATTTTTAGTTATACTCTTTCTTTTATGATTGTACTATATACTCCATTACTTCTATTAACACTTTTAATACATTATACGGTGGTTATCTTAACCACAAAATTAAACTTTTCTCCTTCATTACTTTGGCATTCTTGTCATCTTATTTTCAGTGCTGTTTTTTTTACTTTATACTGATTCATATAGGGTATGGGGTTTTTCACCTATAAATCTCATATTTGCTACTTCATCATTAACACTTTTTCTTTTATACTTTAGTATTTCCCGTCATACTTGGTTGTCTTACATAGGTATACCGAACCTATACTCCTCAAACCTTCTATACTTATCTCTTACAAACATAAAAGAAAGAAGTCACCTAAATTTTTTTACAAACTTTATTCTGAAAGGGTATTACAGACTCAATACAGAAAACCATAATTTAAACTTACTGTATTTCATACTGGTCCCACTCCAGCTCCTGTTCCTCTCACCTAAGTACATAGCATTTAAAAAAATAATACGTGAGACATAAAGTCTCGTGAGTAATATGGGTTTTAGACCCAAAACTTTTCTGCTTTAAAACTTGAAATATAAACAAGCAAACTACTAGAACTTATTTCATCATAAATCTCAAATCTCTTTTCTTTTCTATCTTCAAAACTCAAAAATACTTTCTTTCTCAAAATAACTTTCTTTTATCAAAACTGTATTCTTTCTCAAAACTACTTTCTTTTATCAAAACTGTATTATTTCTCAAAACTGATTTCTTTCTTTAAAAACTGCTTTCCTTCTATATCTGCTTTCTTTCTCGTTTTCCAGTGACCAACTGAAACTCATGAATTAATTTAGTTTAATTCATTCTACTAGCTCACCTCGCGGGACAGAACAGATCCGCCCGCTAGGTTATGCTCATTCTGTCTCCCCTTTGTGACTTGGAACGGATTCAAGCACAAGGGTATACTAAGCTAGACAACTACTTCGCGACGGGAGGTACCATCCCAGTAGTGTCTTCTGATCCCCCGATTATGTGGGTGATCCTAGTCCGGACAACTGGCTCTTACTTCTTTCTTTCTTTAATTCTTATCTCATTACATCTCAAATTGGTCAAAATGGGAAACAATCTATAATTAACTCATACTCATACACTTTATAACTCTTTATTGAAAATACTTTCAAAACTGATTTTTGACATCTTAGTTCACATAAGGAACTTCTTTCAAAATACTTTGCAAACTATACTTCTTAAAAATCTGCTTGAAACACTTAGCCCTTGTATAGAGCTACTTTAAAAAAACTATTTTCCAACTTTAGCATTCAAAAGTATTTGGAAAAACTCTTTTTCTGAAAATATCATTTTGCTATGTACAAAAAGTCCACAAATACTCACCTTGGTGTAGCTATAACTCACTAAACTTCTCGTACACCTTTCCCCTTTCCGTGCCCCATGGTATTTGAAGCACCTCCTACACAATTATCACTTATATATACTTATTAATTACATAATACAACTGACTCTACAGTTCTAAGGTCTTATACGACTCAACTTCAGGTTATACTAAATAGATAACCATTAATAAACTCATTGTATAATTTTCTCCGAAATACGCGTATTTTGCTACAGTACCCCCGAGGGGTCGTATTTCAGTTCCGACACTTTTCCTTGGAATCTTAGGTCATATTAGACTTGTGTTTCAAATTTGGAGTTAATTGGACAAGTCTAGCTCAAGTTCCAAAAATCAACATTTTACCGAGACACTCGTATTGTTTTACAGTGCCCCCGAGGAGTCGAAAACTCAATTTAGTATTTTTCCCAGACTTTTCAAACCATTAGGGACTTATGGTTCAAGTTTGAGGTAAATCGGACAAGCCAAACGAAAAATCACATATTTGAAGTCCTGTCTCAGGGCGCACTGCGCCTGGGCGCACTGCGCCTGGGCGCACTGCGCCTGGGCGCACCACGCTTGGAACCTGGGCGCACTGCGCCTGGCGCCTGGGCAGGGTTCCAGACCAGTCGCGATTTGGCACTGTAGCATGCAGTTTTGGGGTATTAAGCTCTTATTGCTGTTCTTAATCATTTTACTACCATTCCATGACTAAAACCCTTGGTTTACATCAGGTTTTAACCCATGGAATCACTGATTCCAATTCCAATTCTTTGAAAACCCGTTTCTGCTATTTTTCACTAAAAATCCAAGTTTTTGAAATTAACCACTTAGGAGTGTCTTAATACATCCTAAGTGATCATTTGGACTCAACAAAACCAAAAGAACTGGTCTTGATCTTGTAAACCCGTGAATTAGGGTTCTTGAGCAAAAATCATCTTTTTCTTAATTTCAACAACACTTCACAGTTGAAGCGTGTTTACTTAATGTTTTAGTGTAACTAGATGATGATGAATTTCTGGAAACATTTCATGAAGCTCATAATCCATATTTCCAGATTTCAACCCGAGAAGATGATAAATAGTAGGTGTTCTTACCTCAAATGCTTGAAAACTTCAATTCCAACTTCTATTTCTTGTAAAATCTTCCAGAACTCTTTCTCCCCTCTTGTTCTCTCTAGCTCTCTCTCGATTCTTCCACTGATTTCTGGAAAATGAGAGCTAAATATCTTATATACATATATATTTAATTTTTATAAAATAGTTACACTTTAGCCCTTAGCCTTCCACTTTCTTTACAAAAATGGTCCTAAGACCCAAAATCTTGCAAACATAGTTCTAATAATTACTAACTTAGCTCCTTACTGAAATTTCTTAACAAAATGGTCATTTTCATGTCAAATGACCGATTTTCCCTTTTTGGCCAAGTATCACTATTCATGCGGTAAAACTTCAAATTTTACATAGACTTTTATTTCTTATTACATTATTCCACAAATCACATATTATTTTACATAATGGTCTTATAATGTGTCGAAAGACCATTTTACCCTTTACAACTTTTGCGGGTTCTTACATCGTGCGGTCAAAAATAGTAAAAATAAACCTAACACACACCAGTATAGTGGTAGTCAGGGTCGATCCACATGAGTTACGTGGTCAAGGTAGGCAACAGATTACCAACTGTAGTAGTTTCCGACTTTTACCAAAAGCAATCCCGAAATCCAATAAATCCAAAAACTAATTCTAATCCAATTCAACTTCTAAACTAACATGAGTTACTGAAATTAGAAAGTAAAGTCTAAATTCAGAAACACAATAACCATCCAACACAATCAAACATCCACAATTCATCCAAACGCATAAAATACCGAAAAAGGGACCAATTAACACTAACCGAATGATTAACTATTAAAAACTCAGATCCAAGTTGTTCCAAAACAGAAAACATAAAATTCAGAAACTAAGAACTAATGCCAGTGGTTGTCACACCCAAAAACACTAGCAAGTCTACCAAAGGTACTAAACTAATTGGAAATTAAAAGAGAAAAACACAAAATACCAGATTATAGTTGCTGAAAACTGATACTCGGAGTCAAAGAAGCCTTGGGAGTCGTTCCTATGCCAGGTCTTTGCTGCATTTTTCGACCTAGAACCCTCTATTTATAGTTGTGAAAAATAAAAGGTCGTGTCGCGCACAAGTAGAATCCGCGGCGCGCGTGCTGGTTTATCCCCGTTTTCTCGGGATTTGAATCTTCTCCACCGCCTCATTGCTGAGTCACCTTGTCGCGCCCTTAATCATACCGCGGCGCGCGTGCGAATTCGACTGTTTTGTATTTATCTTCAAACTTCTTCCATTTTGTACGCTTTTAGCCCCTGTTTACATCTTTTCTTTCCAAACAAGCACCGACACAAAAAGTGAGAATACCACAACATATATAATATAAATTCACCAACAATAGGCTCAACAATGACTAAGATACTTGACATTACTAGGCGTTGTCAAGGGTCATGGCTCTGGAGGTTTGGGAAGCCTGAGGCTACAACAAAGAGGAAAAGACCGTTAGTTACGCCCCGGGAGGAGATCTCGGGAGGGCGCTCCGACGGTCAAGTCAGTGAAGTATATGGAGTAATTCTGGGTGATGAACGTGTAAGAAGAGTGAGTGTAGTGGTAAGAACCTGTGTTTACCCGAAGGCTCGACGACCTTTTATACCTGGGCCGGGACTCGCTTTTTGGGGACAAGGACGTCAGTCCGGGAGCACGTCCGGGCGGTCATTGGGCGATCGTCTGGTGCACGATCTTGGCACAGAGGGAGCACAAGTGGTGCGCCGTGTGAACCTTTTGTCGCATGACCGTGTCAGGTTGCTCGCAGGTTGATGCCTGCACGGTGAGGTGATGTTTGGCACGGTCGTCCTGCAGCGGGCCGGCGCTGCAGGGTCGGGAGCCAGCGCCGCGGGATGCTGGCTGGTTGGAGGGCGTTGGTGCAGCACAGTGGTGCAACGCCTGTCGCTCTGGAACACAGGAGCCTTGATGGGCCATATCCTATAATACGTCATCAGATACTCTATACCGACGGCACAGCCGACAAAGAGGGGTGAGGAGTCGGACTTATCCTGGAAAGCCCTTAGCAGGAAGAAATCACATACGCACTGAGATTCGATTTCCGAACCTCCAATAACGAAGCAGAGTATGAAGAACTCTTGGCCGGGCTAAGGTTGGCCATAGAGAACGGAGCAAAACTGATCGCAACACTAAATAACTCAATGCTAGTCACAAACTAAATCAATGGTTTGTATGAAGCTAGAGATAAATGAATGCAGAATTACATGGATGCAGTCCAAAAGCTATCCAAGTCTTATGACAACTTTTCCATCAAACAGATACCAAGATCAGAAAACAGAAGGGTCGACGCCTTAAGTAAACTGGGATCGACCTCCTTCGACCACTTAAGCAAGAAAGTATTGGTTGAAGTCCTTTCGGAGAGAAGCATCGATGAAAAACGAGTTAGCGAGATAGCAAACGAAGGAGCAACATGGATGATACCATACTTAGAATACCTCCGATACCGAACACTACCAGACGATGACACGGAGGCACGAAAGATAACGATCAAGGCTCCAAAGTTTACAATCATGGAAGGCATACTGTACAAAACATGAAACTTGGCCCCATGGTTAAAATGCATCACCAAAATGGAGGGATGGCAAGTATTAGATGAGACAAACTCAGGGCTAGCGGGAGCCCATGAAGGAGCTAGGGCACTAATAGGTAAGATACCCCCATCATAGAGCCTGCCAGCGGCTCCCATAACAAGTATTAGCAGCCCTTGGCCCTTCTTCCAGTGGGTAATTGACATCGTGGGACATTCCTGGAAGCCCCAGGAAAGGTAAAATTCCTTATTGTGGCGATAGACTACTTCACCAAGTGGGTGGAAGCTGAACCGCTAGCTTCCATCTCAGGACGAAGTGTCATCAAGTTTATGTGGAAAAACATACTCACGAGATTCGGCACACCACGTGTGCTGACCAGATACAATTCACTATAAACCCGTTTCGAGGGTGTTGTGAAGAGAAACAGATACGCCAATAGTTCACATCGGTGGCTCGCCCACAATCGAATGGCCAAAGGGAGGTATCCAATCAAACTATCGTAAATGGAATAAAAAAGCGATTGGGGAAAGCCAAAGGTAACTGGGTCGAAGAGTTACCAAGTGTTTTGTGGTCGTATCGCACAACCCCCAAGACAAGCACTCAGGATAGCCCATTTAGTCTAACATATGGCACAAAAGCCATGCTCCCGCCAGAGCTCACGGTAGCCTCCCTAAGAATCACCGCTTTCGCACCAGAGAGAGCACAAGAGGACTTGCGACATAGTCGTGACCTCCTAGAAGAAAAGTGTGAACTTGCCAATGTGCGACAAGCAACGTACATATCTAATACGGAACGGTACTATAACAAGCGGCTGAAAGGCAAAGCCTCCAAAGTGGGGGACTTGGTGCTCAGAAAGAATGAAGTGAGCTATGCCCAACCAAGCGGAAAGCTGAGACCAATGTGGGAAGGCCCCTACAAAGTGGTAGAAGCACACCGCAATGGTGCATACATACTTGAGGCCCTTGATGGAAACACGTTACCAAGAACTTGGAATATCCAGAAATTGAAGAAATTTTATTTCTAAAGGCTTTAAACAACAACTATTGCCACAGTAGTAAGTTAGTTTTAATTGTAACAAATGTCGCCCCTTAAAGGACCGAGTTTCAATGCCATTGATGTATGTTGCACATCCGTGCCATTTCGTTTTTCAATCAATAGCAAACCGGATGGGCTGATCACCCAACCTTAGCTAATTTACGAAAACTAATACTAACAACTAAGTTCGAGCACCAATACTTAGGTCGAATCCTAACAACCAAGGCCAAGCACCAATATACTTAGGTCGAATCCTAACAACTAAGGCCAAGCACCAAAATACTTCGGTCGAATCGTAACGATTAAGGCCGAGCACTGTTAGGAATTAATTTTCTTGGTTTAATCTTTTATTTATACGAACTAAAAATGTTAAAAATCAAAGTTATAGGTTAGTTTTGGGTTTTTCGGTTGGAACCAAACAACCTATGGGTTGTTGGGTCTGTCATCTTGTTGTTTGGTCTGGTCCATTGATCGGCGGCCCATGTGGTTTTGTTGTTCGGCCCATAGGTGAGGTATAAGTAGGTGTCGAGTGCACCCTTTGTAAGGGTTTGTCATTGTGTTGTTTTGGAGCTCTAGAGGTCATTACAAAACTCTCTTAAGTTCAAGCAACTACAGATTATGTACTTGACAATTTCTTAATAAAATTGTGTGCATTGAAGGTAATTTAGATTATGTTCTTATTTTGTGATTGATACCATTGAAGATCTAGTGTGAATTTGGGACCAACAATTGGTTCAGAGCTTCAAAACTTTTGTTTTTGAGTTTTTGGTATCAATCTCATATTACATTTGCTTGGATTTTGAAGATTTGGAGGTTTTTGGACTGTTTTTGGACATTTTTGACCGAGTGTTGGTGTTTTTATGCTATGTGTTCTTCGTGTTCTTGAAGATCTTCAAGAAAAATCATCAAAAATCACAGTTTTTATCCTAAAAACATCATTTGCGAAGTTGTTAGTGAGATCCAGATCTGAATTGTGTTGCTCGGTCATGCTCCTGGAAGTTGTTCGGTGGCAGAGCTTTTTGGCTAGGGTTTTTTCAAGGTTGTTCGGTCAACATTGAGTTTCCCGGTCCGACTGTTTGTTGTTCGGTCAGCCCATTTAGAGTTGTTCGGCGTCTGCTAGGGTTTTACAATTGTTCAGTGTTAGTTAGTTGATAGGTTAGTTGTTGATAGGTTTTTGTGGTTGTTCAGTCGAGTTGTTCGGTCCAGCTGGTTGTTCGTTTGAAGAGTTTTTCATCCAGATTGTTTGGTTTAAAGGTTGTTCGGTGCATCCTTCGAGTTGTTTGGTTCATTCGCAATTAAAGTTTGTGATTTAATTTGGTGTTTTTCAAGACTCATTCCCGATGGATCCCGCTATCTCAAACGTTAATAATGATCTTGATTCCATTATGGGTATCGTTACCCGTATTCCCCGATTAATCAAAGCTGAAGGTTTTACCGAATGGAAATATAGATTCGAACAGTATATCAAGATGAAAGATGTCAAACTTTGGAAAAGTTTCTTAAGACCACCAGTCAGAATTAAAGTAACCAGAGGCGATGTTGTGGTTGATAAGCCATTTGAGGAATATTATGATTTGGACTTTGAGAAGGTGGAACTTGATCAGAACGCTCTTGCTACTCTGTCTATGGAACTCTCACCTGAAACTGCTTAGGGTTTCCGTGAGTACCAGACTGCTAAGTCTCTGTGTGATGCTTTAATTGACGTGTGTGAAGGAAATGAGAATATGAAGCAAAGCATGCGAGATATGCTTCGTCAAAGATTCAATTTATTTAATCATATTCTTGGATAATCTCTTGAAACTCAGCTACAACGTTTCATTACTCTACACACTGAGTTGTCGAGTGCTGGAATCACCTTTCCAAAGATTGATGTTAACAAGAAACTACTTAATTCTCTTCCTAGGAGCTGGGACATGAACGTGGCGGTCATCAAGAAAACCAAAGACTTAGCTAGACTCTCACTTTCTTAGATTATGGATATTATTAAATCTTGTGACATGGATGACAAACAAAGAGAGATGAATCATGTTAGCTCGTACCAGTCTGCTAACATTGGAAGTTCAACAAACAATGCATTCTTTGTTCAAACTACTGGTCAAGCCACTACTAAAGTTCAAGCTCAATTTCAGTTCCCAGTGGTACATCAAGCTCCATCTGTTGCTGCTTCTTTTGTCAAGACCCCAACTACGACTCAAACTCTTCCTAAAGGTGCTGAAGAGAATCTTGGTATGATGGCTGGTCTCCTGAACTGCTACAATGCACTTGTTGTTAGTGAATTGTTTCAGCCTTTGACTGCGAGAGACGTTGATCAAATCAAGCCTGATGACTTGGAAGAAATGGACATTTCTTGGTACATTGCTATGGCAGTGCATAGGGCTAAGAAATTCACTCAGAGAACTGGAAGGAACACTTGGGTGAATACCAATGGAAAGAGGAAGGTGAGTTTTGGCAAAGCTAATCTGATATGTTTCAACTGTAACAAGCCTACTCATTTCGCTCGTGAGTGTACCAAGCCCAGAGTGGAGAATCCAGATAGAACCATGGTACCTGTTGGAACAAAAAACCATGAAGCTGCTCAGCCTTATAATACAAAAAAGGCAATGGTGGCTCAACAATTCACCTGGGAGGATCAGTTGCAGGACCTGAATCTGAATGGAGAGGGTAGATCTCACTTGGCTCAAATTAAAGGAGAGATGGACGTGGATGTAGTTGAAGGAGAGATGATGGATTTGTAGTTTGCATTCATGGTGTCTACTAGTCCTGCTGGTGATGAGGTTAGTGAATTTTCTTGCTCTTCTCAATCTTGCATTGATAAAATTGCTAAATATCATGGGTTGAATGAGAACTTAGTTACAGAAATTTTTGACTTAGAAAACCTTGTCCATAAACACAAAAAGAAATTAAGACCCCTTCAGGAAGCTTTAGATGCAAAAACCTCAGACTATCTCAAAGTACAAGACGAACTTAGCACAACAAGATGTCAGCTTAGATTTGCCAAAAAAGATATTGCTAGATTAACTGCTGAACTAGATACATTAAAATCAAAATTTCAAAATATTGAATAAACTTTTAAGAAAGTTTATGTATCTAGTGAAGTTGTTGAATCTATACTTGAAAAACAAACTGTTTGGTCAAATATACATGGTGAAGGTCTTGGATATAGTGTTGTTCCTCCTCCATATAATAATAATTTTACTCCATCCCATGATATTGAAGAATCAGAAGAATGTTATTTGTCAAATTATATTCAAAAGAATACATCTGGCACCACTGAGAGTTCTTGAAATGAAATCTACTGATGTTTCTATCTCATGTGCAGATAAATTAAAATCGAAGATTGAGGATGTTGAAGATTCGCCTGCTTTTAATTATGATAAAATTTGTTTGAAGACTAATTTTATTAATTTGTGCGATGATGTGAAACTTGACACTAATATTTCTGTTGACTCTAAAATTTCTTGTGATGCTGTTTTGAAAACTTCTAAGGAAAATGTTTCGACTGATAAATCTGTTGCATGCTTTTGTGTGTGTGGAAATAATTTGCATGTATCTGGACTTGGACAGAATTCCGATGTACCTTTAAAAAGATAGACTTGTTTTAATTGTGGAATTGCTGGTCACATAGCCAGAAATTGTCCCCGACACTTGTATGCCTCTCAAAATGAACAGTTTTGGTAGAATGTACCAAAAGGGAAATCTTAAAAAAGAAAACCTTCTAGGTCACGTTCAAGAAAGAAAAATCACAATAACACAAATGCTTGGAATAGAACTACTTCTGGAAGTAACTATGTCTTACCAATTTTTGTAAGATCAAAGTCATTTCAAGAATCAACTTCTAGTAGTTCTGATTCTACTTCAAATGTAAATGTTCCCATTTGGTCAAAAGATAAACGTTTTAAACCAAATGTTAAATGGGTTCCTAAAGGCAGTGTTAAAACATTTTCTAATGTCTCACCATTATTTGCTCAACGTGACATGAGTTTTGAATCAGTTAAATGTATTGATAGTGAAGGTCAACCCAGTTTCTGTATGGACTGGGTGCCTAAATCTAATTGATCCCGCAACTTGTGCAGGAACATTTACGGAGGAATATCAGCAGACCTTGGTATGTTGATAGTGGATGTTCTAGGCACATGAGAGGCGACATGTCCCAACTTCACAACATTGAAAACTTTAATGGGGGATGTGTTTGCTTTGTGGGAGGTGAAAAACAGATGATCACACAGAGAGGGACAGTATCGAATGGTGTGTTGAAATTTGAGAACGTTAATTTTGTACCTGAGCTCAAGCACAGTTTGCTGAGCGTTTCTCAAATCTGTGACAAGGGTTTTTCAACCCATTTCACAAAGAAGGAATGTCTGATTCTCAAGCCCGATGTAGTCATTCTAGAGGAGTGGATTCTTATTCGATCAGAACAAAAAAGCAATTCTTATATCATCGACATGAATCACAACAGTCCAGAAAACGTCACCTGCTTATTTTTAAAGGCATCTGAACAAAGTGGAATGTTGTGGCATAAACATCTCGGTCATGCCAACGCAAAGAATCTGAATCGTCTTGTAAAGAATAACATGGTTCAAGGACTTCCAATCAAGGACTTCATCACTTTTGAGAAATGTGTTGCCTGTGCTCAAGGCAAACATCATCTTGGGGTTTCTTGTTAAAGAACAAAAGTGAAACTGCAGAACTGGTCATTAGATTCATCAAGCTTATTGAAAATCAAACGAATCAGAAGCTGAAAGCTCTTAGGTGCCATAATGGAACATATTTCAAGAATGCGGTATTGAACAAGTTTGGTGTAGTTAAAGGTATCCTGTGTCAATATAGTGCTGCTCATACTCCTCAACAGAATTGTGTTGCTGACCGTCGGAATAGAACTCTTATTGATGCTAAACGTAACATGTTGTGTGAATCTAAACTACCGGTGATATTCTGGGCTGAAGCCATCAACACAACTTGTTATGTTCAGAATCGGGTCATCATCAATAAACCTCAAATAAAGACACCTTATGAGATGCTCTATGGTCGCAAGCCTAATGTTTCACATTTCCGTACCTTTGGCTGTCCTTGCACTCTTCTTCATATTAAAGCTACTCCGAAGTTCAACTCCAAAGCGGATGACTACTACTTCGTTGGATATGCAAGTAAAAGTACATATCGGGTGTACAACAAGGCGACAAAGCAGATTGTGGAATCGTATGATGTGCGCTGGCTAGAAGAGAATCCTACTGATGCTCATGTTGGACTTGACTGGTTGTTTGACTATGTTGAATTGTTTAAACCTTTCTATGTGTTTTCTGATGTTGTTTCAGGCACACAACCAGGCCCCAGTGGAATCAACAGTGAGGATGCTGATGATATCATTCCTGATCTTATCACTCCGTCAGTGATTCTTGAAGATCCTATTCCCAATGACGATGTATCTCCTGATACTTCTACTATAACTGAAGATGCTCCTACAGTTTCATCCCAAGTTGCTGTCAAAACTCCAGTTGTTGAACAATTAGCTACCCCTGAAAATGTTATTCAACCTGAACCTGCTAATCTTTTTGACTCAACTCTCATGGATTCTCTCTTTCCTGAAAGAATTCCTGATGAGTACATTGCAAGTACTTCTCATGAATTCAGAGATTCTGATAGAGGTGCTTCAGGCTCAGATAGAGTTAAGAATATAACCCATCTTCCGGTCTCAACTTCTTCGCTCCAATATGTTGTTCCTTCAAGAATTCAACGGGACCACTCAATTGATAATGTTATTGGCCCTCTGGATGATGGTGTCCGTACCAGAAGCCAAAGTGGTCAAGTCAACGAGTGTCTCTATTCGTGCTTTATCTCTTAAATTGAGCCGAAGAACGTAGAGATGACACTCAATGAACCAAGTTGGGTGGATGCCATGCATGAAGAGCTAAACCAGTTTGAGAAGCTGAATGTCTGGCAACTGGTGGTGGAGCTACCCGAAGGTAAAAAGGCTTTAACACAAGATGGGTGTTTCGCAACAAGCAAGATGATTCTGGAGTAATTGTGCGTAATAAGGCATGCATGGTGGTTCGAGGTTTTCGACAGATAGAAGGACTTGATTACACGGAAGTTTATGCTCTAGTGGCGTGACTTGAAGCGATTCAGATCTTCCTTGCCTACGCTTCTTTCATAAACATTAATGTTTACCAAATGGACGTCAAGACGGCTTTCCTGTACGGTGAAGTGAAAGAGGAAATTTATGTTGATCAACCTCCTGGTTTTGTCAACTCTAAGTTTCCAAATCACGTCTACAAGCTCGATAAAGCTCTCTATGGTCTTCATCAAGCTCCTCGTGCTTGGTATGCTACTTTGACGGAACATTTGTTACAGCACGGTTACACTCGCGGCAGAATTGATCAGACACTGTTTATCAGACGCCAAGATGATGATCAAATTGTTGTCCAGATCTATGTGCTCGCTATCAGGCTAATCCTAAACCATCTCATCTTGATGCTGTCAAACGGATCTTTCGATACCTTAAGGGGAGACCAAAATTTGGTCTCTGGTATCCAAAGAACCATGAATTTGATCTTTACGCTTTTTCCGATAGCAACTATGGAGGGTGCGACATTGAAAGAAAGTCCACAAGTGCTGGATGTTAGTTTCTAGGAGACAGACTGATCTCATGGCAATGCAGAAAAAAACAGACCGTGTCAACGTCTACAGCTGAAGCTGAGTATATTGTTGCCTCAGCTTGTTGTTCTCAGGTCATTTGGATGCAACATTAACTCCTTGATTATGCTATGAACTTTCTAGATACTCCTATCTTCTGTGACAATGAGGCTGCTATCCAAATTATGAAAAACCCGATCCAGCATTCTAAGACTAAGCACATTGATATAAAAATTCATTTTATCAGAGATTGCTACGAGCAAAAATTAATTCATTTGGATAAAGTTCACACAGATAATAATGTGGCGTACTTGTTCATAAAACCGGTTGAAAAAGCTCGATTCAATGTGGTGGTCGAAATGCTGAAAATGATACATTTCACTGATTATTAAATCAGTTCAGTAAATATTTTTTATATTTTTCTTTTAGTTAAATTTGTTCATGTTTTAATTCCGCAATTCTTTCCCATGCACAAATTTAGGGGGAGAAGAAAAACAAAACAAAACTTTGACTCACTTTGAAAACAAACTTGAAAAAATTCAAAAGATTTTTTATAATTTTCATATATTTCCTGTTTTTATAATTTTCATATCTTTCCTTTCAATATTATATAACTAGTGGTATTAGAAATTATAGGTAACTACAATTGGTATCAACAAAATCAAAACAAAAATTACAAAACATTTTTATCTACCGACGACGCACCGACTTATACCACTCACTGCTGAGGTAAATTTTAAGTGTTAGTGATCCTCATTGGTTCTCCTCAATGAGTGTGAAGCACTGACAACCGCTTCTTAACCAATCTAAAAGTTTTTCTTGTGTTCTACCAACTTCTAGACACTTTCAGAGAAACCACTCAAAGTCGAAAGTTAAAAAGTCTGTGCCGATGGTTAGACTGTGTACCGTAGTCTATCACACGCACCAATCTATTCTTAACCACCTTTATATTTCTGATGCAAGAATAGATGATTCATTACTTTAAACCAAGTAATGATGATATTTCAACACTGTATGCCAGTGATCTCTGCTTGTTAGGTGTTGAAATTGATTAAGTAAGCAATAAATGACTAGTGTTTAAACAGTTTGTATTGTACTAAGCAATCACATAGTAATTAGAATAGTTAGAACAGTTAAAGAACAGTGATATGAATAACTTGTGTCGAATGCTTGATTGATTTAGGGTTTTACTGTAGGGACGATTACAAACTCGCACACGACACGTTATAGTATCACTGATATTTATAGTTAATCAGTGATACGCATAGTACAACTTTATTACAGAGAATATCCTATCAGTGTATTAACCAATAGGATGCTAGATTCATGCAACACGTAATGTACTATTACGTTCCTGCAAAAGGTATTACAGATGGAAGTCTTCGGATACTCCAGGACAATCTCTTCGGAGTCTTCAGACTTCGGTGTCTTCTATTATTGTTTGGCTTTGGGGTCTTTTGACTAGGTCTTCGGATGGTTGAGCACTTCAGCAGAAATAGACTCAACAATCCCCCCTTTGTGTGAAGTGCATCCGAAGCCTATCTTTGAAGGTGTTTCTTGAATGCCTGCTTTAGTGTGAACCTCACTGTCAACCACCAGTTGAGGTGCTCCCTAACTCTCTTCTTATCTTGCCAGTTGTTCACGAAGCAATTATTCACCGAAGTAAGGACTTGAGTGATGAAATCAGAGGGGTATCGACCCATGAAGTCTATCTCAAAGAACTTAGAGACAATAGTCTCTCGTCCAAAGAATCCGGCCACAACAATGTCAAACCTGGCCATTCTCAGAAGATAGTTTCTAAGGAAGGAAGAAATATGAGTCTTTGCCAAAGCGAAGACCCCCATGTCTTCGCATTCATTCCCAGCAGAGAACTTGGGAATATCAAGAAGAGATATGAAATCCGAAGGATTCATAATTGGGAAGTCAGCAATGGTAAATCTTGACTCTTCATCTTCATTTGCACCCCGAAGT
This sequence comes from Cichorium intybus, assembly GCA_023525715.1. Lineage (NCBI taxonomy): Eukaryota > Viridiplantae > Streptophyta > Magnoliopsida > Asterales > Asteraceae > Cichorium > Cichorium intybus. The sequence goes on along the minus strand of CM042017.1, from coordinate 63,345,959 downwards.
ACAAAGAAATTCAGGTTCTTAAATCCTACGTACTCCTCTCCCTTCTTGATAGATATAATTTTCACTATCTTCTTCTCACTCCATACATAGTTCGGAGCTTGAATGAATTTGTATGGAATGCGATTTTTATTACTTTAAACTCAGTCAACTTCTCCTTCGGTACATGCCTTTCGAACTACAGAAAGGGGAAGGTCTTCGGATTGTAGGGGAGATCCAGTTGCTGGTTTAGGCTTGTTTTTGTTTCAAGGCTTTTGAGGGGAAGCCTGTTGTTCACAAAGAAATCGTTGAACCCAATGGAACTGATTAAGTCCTCAGTCCATGTTTGATTTTCTAGGGCTATGTTGTTAATTACGAGGATCTATTTGTACTCCTCTTCTCTCTCTTTATGGGTTTCCATCATATGGGGAGCAATCCTTATCTCTTTATCCTCTGCTTTAGAACTGGAACCACTAGCTTCTGTTGTTGTTGTGGTTCGAAAGGTAGGACCAGCCTTGGAAATGATTGGAGGAATAAAGGAAGGTCTTCCCAAGATGGTGGATTGGTAAGTTGTTTGTGGTTCTATGGTTTAGGTTGTTTTCACTGGGTCTTCGGAGGTTGTGGTTTCTAAGGCTTGAGACCCAGGGGTTTCCGATTCTCCCCCTTGTGAAGGATGAACAATGTGTTCACCCTGAGCAATTTGCTGGGGTCTCCCTTTTTCAGCCTGAGAACACTCTATTTTTAAGGAGACATTGATCATGGGTTGAAGTGTGTTCTTCAACTTTGTAACCATGTCTGTAATGATAGCTTGATTGGTGGTTCGAAGTTCTTTTGCAAATTTAGCAACTGCGGAAGATGACAGCTCCGCAGTTAGCTCTTCCACGCGTTTATGGGCATCAGACAGGTGTTTGGCAAAGCATGTCTGGTACTGTGAGTTGAAGGACTCTATTGAGCCCCGAAGATCGTTCAACTCCTTCTTCACTTTGGAGTTTGATAACTCCATCTTCCTCACAAATTCGTCAATTTTCTTATCATTTTGCTCCTTGAGGAGCCGGTGTCTTTCTTCTATCTGCTCAACCGCAGTGTTGAGCTTCCCGTCCAGAACTCATTGAATTTCAATTTGCTTCTCCAGAACTCGTTGTTCCGAAGCCTTGACTAATTGTTCCATTTTTCCAGTCAAGGACTTTTGAACTTCAACAATTTGGTCCTCAACACTGGCTTCAGGCTTCTTTGTGGGATCGAAGCCAGTGTTGGATTGCAGCAGAGCATCCAATTTTCAGTTAAGGATTTTGTATTGTTTGCCCAGGATAAAGTCTGTATCATCCAGACTCTCATCTTTATTTTTCTTCCACAGCAATCGGTGCCATGTGGAATATTGCCTTGGTCTCCTCGGCTGAGGGAGGCTTGGTAAACGTGGAGGTTTCAAAATCAAAATGATCATGGAATGGATAATCAGGTAATGATGTATCCAGACCAGAAGAGGGAATATTTAAAAATGGTTCAGAAGAGGATGAGATGGGTGGTACATCGGTGGAGGTTGATTTTGGTGGTGGAGGAGGTGGCACATCAGATGATGTTGTATGTATTGTTATCGTTTATTGATTTGTTGTGGGAGGTGGAGGTGGAGGTGTTGTTATATGAGGAGGTGTAGGTGGTCTGGTTGTTTTCGGTGGTGATGGTGGTTTTGTGGTATGTGGTCGAGTTGGTGGTCTGGTTTCATGAACTGGTGAGGATTGGTGTTCTTCTTCCACTTCTCCCTAAATGTTTTCAGTCGGGTTCTTCTCTGACTCCGAAGACTCATCCACTGCGGATGTCTTCTTGGAGCGTTTCGACTGTCTTCTCTTCGGAGTGGCTTGCTCCGAAGGCTTCCTCTTTTTCACATTTTTCTTTAGACCGCTTGGTCCTCCAGTCAACTTATTTTTGCCGTTAATAAGAACTGGGGCTTTACTTGGTGCAGATGGAATGATCTCTCTTACAAGATAAGGTATCAAAAGTGTATTGCGATAAGTATTGACTTCATCGCAATCCATTGATACCTTCAGAAGCATCTCCTGTGGAATTTGACCATAGAACTCTGCAGGTATCTCGTCCAGAGCAGGGAATGTGATGTGAGTGTACCTCATTTCAGGAATGTTAGGGTCATATACAAACCCTATTTGATGGTAGTGGGCATCAGCAACTATCGCCCAGAATCTTACGTTTGTAATTTCAGTCCCCTTTAAGGCATGGTTGATGTGCGACCCAAAATCAGCCCAGAGAATTGAGGTGAAATCAACCTTGACGTCGTAATAGATCCTATATAATAGACTTTGGAAAGACTGGCTTGCAGAGTCCAGACCAGATGTCCTACCAAAGAGACATCTAAGAAAAATACTGAAATAATACCTCCATAGGTCGGGAAGTTGTTTCTTCTTGAAAGTGCTGATGCTTTCCAAGGGAGGTTCATAGCCCATGGCGTTGAACATATCCACCAACTGTTCAGTTGTTGGAATAACCATCTCCTTTGAGTTGTAGATTGGAAGATGAAGTGATTCAGCAAACTTTTCTTTCGTCAGTTGCACTTTCTTGGTCTTACCCTTCACGTCAATAGCTTCATAGAACACAGATTTGACGTTGTTGTTGGAGTCAAACAGAGCATTGGAAGTATAGTGGGCTCTATGCACCAAAGTAGCAGGGATTGCTGGAGCGTAGGTTAGTGCATAACCAAGAACACATTCTTTCAAGCACTCAACCAAAGCGACGAATGGTTGAGGATAGAGCTTAAGATCAATGCGATGAACCACATTAGCAGACTGATTCTTAAGCACAGGGATGGAGATTGCTTCAGTTGTCTGAGATGATGCTACAACCATTTTTGAATGATCGAGGAAGATGAAAGAAATTTGGGGATTCTAGAGAGAATTCTTGCAGGGGAAGTTTGAGAGTTATGATCGTGTAAAGAGGTGAACTGATGGGTCGTGAGGTATATATAGTATTCGTGGTCCCAAGGTCATTTAATGTGCGTTTGAATTGGTCCACTAATAATATGACACCTTAGCAATTGCGTGTCCCATTAACCCTATAAAAGTGGAAACGTCCGACTGTCAGTCATGATTATTTGAAATTGAACCGCCACTTTCACACGATCTTATTGTTTTGATTTGCCATGATTTTCTTAGTGACAGCTGTGTAACAACGGTTAATAAATTCAAAAGAATGTTTGTCTCTGAGATTATCATAAATGTGGAAATCATTTGAACAATAAATTGATTTCGGTTCTATGTGGATAATTATGACCGTTATAAGTACTCTTCAGAGTGAAAAGATAGAGTAAGTATTATGATTAACTCCAAAGAGTGATATTGACACTTCGGATAGTGACATGTGTTTGTCAATACACCGAAGTCTTTTTGTTTTCTTTATGTTCTTTTTGAATATTTGATTTTACTTTTGAATGATGCATTGTGACATTTATCCTTAACTTCCCTGAATATTATGAAATGAAGATTTAACAAGTTAATGTTCAGAATCATTCGAATCATGTTAGAAGTCCATTTTTCATTCCGAAGTCTGTTGGATTCAATATCAGTCATGAATGTTTAAGTCTAATCACCCCATTGTCAACTTGATTTCGAATTTAGAACCAAAGGTTTGATTGATTGTTGAAATGCAAGAGTTGGATCGTGATTCAAAAATGCGGAATAATGTAAATAAACTAGATCAAAAACAGACGATATGAAGAACTGATGTTGAATGATTAACAATGCAACTCAAGAACAATTCAATGAGAACTATTCTGTATGAGCGCTGTAAAGAGATTACAAAAGTTAACCCTAACAGGGTCACGAATAAGCTATATAAACAAAAACTAAGTATGGAATGACAGACCCATTCCATAACCGATAGCTAAAGAATAGGCTACATATCGGGCAACAGATCCGATTAGCATATTTGACTCAATCTTAATTAATGACTCAACAATCTCCCCCTTTGAGTTAAAAATGCGATTTCTCATCATTCTTCAAGTTTTACTTCGCTTGTTTGTCTGTCAAACACCTTCGGAATGATTGCCAGGATCCTTTTTCGGAATTCAATATACCACCTCAACATGTCATTGACGCAGGTTTTATCTTCAGTGGTGTTGGAAGGCAGTTTGTTGATGATGTGAAGAATATGTTCCAACACTGGAGTCCTGTAAAGATGTTTGTCCAAAAGAAAGAATATTCTTTTAACATTCTCGAGACCTTCCTTTGAATTATATGCCACGCTCCAGTTTGAGTTGGCAATTTTTCCGATTTTACGCTTGCTCAGATTCTTGGGAGGAGGACGTCTCACAGTTAAAGGAGCTTTATCCAGAACACCAGCAACTTCAACATCGAGCTTTGCCACTTCAAGGATGTAGAATCCAATCATTCTTTTGACATGATTAAAAATAGGATAATACTTTTGTTCTCTCGACAAGATGTTGAACAAAGATATCCAGTCGAATGGATTCATGAAAGGTAGATCAGCAAGAGAGAATTCCATCTTCTCTTTATCATCCCCTCTGAAAGCTAAAAGTCTTGAGTTTATGAAGGGAAGAGTGACCTCAGGAAGACGGGGAGTAAGCTGTACAATCTTCTTCAAACTCCAGGTTAAATGTTGAGGACCTGCATTCTTCAGATAGAAAGTGAATAACAAATCATTCACTTCCGAACTGGAAAGGCGAGTGTCTTTAAGTTCCTTAAATCCTCGGAACAGGAGAGCTTTTGCAGTCATCGGAAAATCAAACTGCGAGTTTACATCATTGCTTGTGTTGTACGAGGCTATTGGTTGAAGCCAGTTCTCCACAGGCTCAGTAATTGCTTCCATTGTCATTCTTTTGTAGTGCCATGGAGGAAACAAAGACATTTGAGTTTGAAGAAGTAACTCAGCCTCTCTTTTGGCAGCTTCCTCAGCATCAAGCTTCCGAGTTAGGTTGAGAATTTCATCAACTTCCGTTTCCCTGACCGATTTGGTGGCGTTCTGATTCGATTCATCTTCTTCCACAATTTTCTTGCCTTTGTCTTTAGATGGAAAGGCGAGTGTCTTTAAGTTCCTCAAATCCTCGGAACAGGAGAGCTTTTGCAGTCATCGGAAAATCAAACTGCGAGTTTACATCATTGCTTGTGTTGTACGAGGCTATTGGTTGAAGCCAGTTCTCCACAGGCTCAGTAATTGCTTCCATTGTCATTCTTTTGTAGTGCCATGGAGGAAACAAAGACATTTGAGTTTGAAGAAGTAACTCAGCCTCTCTTTTGGCAGCTTCCTCAGCATCAAGCTTCCGAGTTAGGTTGAGAATTTCATCAACTTCCGTTTCCCTGACCGATTTGGTGGCGTTCTGATTCGATTCATCTTCTTCCACAATTTTCTTGCCTTTGTCTTTAGATGGACCAGTGACTCCTTCAGCATTTTTGTTTGATTCAATCGGAGTGTCTTTCTTTGGAGACTCCTGGTTGAATATACATTCTTCATGTATGTCGTCTCCCCCTTGTTTCGGAGAGGCAACACCTTCCGAAACACCCTTCAATGCGGCAAGAAGATTGAAGACAGGATGAAGCTTGAGGGTCAGATGTCGGCGCACCTGAGGGTTGAGAATCGGATCAGAGTCTTCAACAATCCTATGAAGAAAGGAGTCAATTTCCGATACACCACTTCGAATAGCTTTGTTCTGTGACAAGGCCGATGTGAGAATGGCAGACTGGTGACGGAGATCGGTCTTTAGGAGCTGAATTTTAGTTTCTTTGGCGGCCACTTTATCCATCAAATAATTTTCTGAGGCCAAATCGGTCCTCAGTTGATCAACCTTTGCATCCATAGAAGATGCCCAGTCGGAATATTGTTGCTTCAATTCTGAACGTAAGTTAGAGAGTGCCTCTTTTTCGGTCTTCAGAGAGGTGCTGAAGTTGGAGATAACCTGATTCATACCTTCAATGTTCCGAGCATGAGAGTCACGGAAATCTTGAGTGAATTTAAGGACATCTCTTTCCAGTCTGCCAATCGAGTTGGCTGAGTCTCGCATTTGTGCTTCAGATTTCTCTATGTGGGAGGTAAATTGACGCATGAGACTGACATTTTCGGTGATCAAGGTATCCACCGAGTCCTTGTGAGCATCCAATTGGGATTGCCAATCGGAGACGGAAGGATGGGACTGGGATTGGAGAAGTAAATCCAGTTTGGCAGAAATTTCCGAGAGCTGTTCAGATGTCATCGGAACAGAAGAGCTAGGTGGCTTCAGTTTGACATTAGATGGAGATTCAAGGAAATCAGAAAGATCATCCTGATCATCATTAACCAAAATATCTTCGTCTTCATCAACGTCGGTAGGGAGGTTGTGAAGAGGTGAATTAGGAATGGAAGTTTGTTCTGGAGATAAAGATGGAGACTTTTGAGTGTTTGTAGGTCGGAGTGGTGAATGTTCAGGTGTAGATTGTGGACTTGAATGAGGAGTTGTTTTTGGTGTGGGGTCATGAGGCGGTGATTGGGGAGGAGAGGGTTTGGAAGGTGGAACATCGTCGAGGTTGACAGCGATCGGAACATCTCGCGGAGGGGTCGGAATTGGATGAGAATCGGAGAGTTCGTTTTCCGAATCATAGGACTGAACAAACTTTCGGAGTCTTCTTGGTCGTTTGTGTTGTTTCTCCGTGTCAGATACAGCAGTTTTGCCTTTTCGTTTGACATTTTTCTTCGGATGTTCAAGTCTGTCAAAGGCGACTTGATGAGTTTGATCAACAGCACGAATTCCGGATGGAGGTATTTGTCGATATGCAGCAATGCAGTGCACATCATTCGGAACGCGGTCCAACATTGTGATCGGAATGGATCCGATGAAATCAAAATCCTCCGATTTTGTGGTTGCAAACTGTGCGGTTGAAAGAGTCGGAATGACCGCCAAGACAGAATCGGTCATGATATGGAGATGATGTTGCTCAATGGCCCTTTTTACCACAATGGTCCAAAATCGAGCACAAGAGATTTCAGAGTGTCGATTTTTGTAGTTCACGCTCTCTACAAATTGGCTCCAAAGAATGGACCCGTAATCCAGGTTGATATCATGATAGAGGCCATAGAATAAAGAGTAGAAGAGCTTACTTGCACTGTCTGTGCCTGTCGTGCGTTCAGAGAAGCTCTTGAACAATATAGTGAAAAGAAAATTCCACAGAGGCGGTAGGCTCTTCTTTGTGAACTTCGATAGTTGTGTGATATCACCTTTGTAGCCTAGTTGATAGAACAACCGTGGAAGAGTAGAAGGCGAAAGGGATTCAGGGTCAATAAGGTCGGTTTGATCAGCAAACCCTAGCAATTTCCCAAATCGAGACTTGGAAATGCGTGTCTTGATTGAACAAACCTCAAACGTAACAACATCGTCAGCCTTGTTGTAGAATGCAGAGGAGTATGCAGATGAGAGATACACGATTGGAACCTCCTCTGAAGCAGTTAGGGCTTTGCTAATCCTCGAGAATTTGAGACATTCAATCATCGGCTGAAGAGCTTCATTATACTTCGATGAGTGAAGATCAATAATCATGTTCTGATTTTGTTTGATCTTCAACATTAGAGAAGAGGAAGTATTTTCATTTGCTGAGGATGAGCCAGCCATTTGAGAGTTCTTGAATGTACGGGAGAGAAAGAGGGTTTTGAAGATGAAGAGTTCTATGCGTGAGAGATGAAGATCGGAGAAACGTGAAGAATGAGCCAAATATCTTTTAAATATCCTTTGAGGAGATTTGGAAAAGGAAATCCCGCTTCAGCCGATTACGTTTCCCAAGAATCACGCCGTATCATTATGAGTAACCCCCAAAAGTCGCATTGCAGGCGCGTGAATAGCGATAAAGTTGCTCCTGCATAGATGACGTTGTATCCGTTTTTTTTTTATTTTTATTTTTTTTTTATTTTTTTTTTATTTTTTATTTTTTTTTTATTTTTTTATTTTTATTTTTATTTTTTTATTTTATTTTATTTTATTTTTTATTTTATTTTTTTTTTTTTTTTCGTCAATTCCTTAGTGGGTTCGGATTTTTGGGTTTCATTCGGAATGATGGTAAAAACAATTCCGAAATCATAAACACAGAATTTGTGTAACCATCAGTATTCAGTGGTAATGCGGAATACCTTCATAAGAGTTACAGTTATATGGGAGTGTAATTAATATGGAGAAATAATAGAAAGGGCAAGAGAGGTTGATGAGTCTCACAGCGCCCCATGGTAAAAATGAGTTGCGATCTTTGACTAGAATTTCCGAAATCATATATTGAAATTGGTTGAGATTTCAATAATCATGGATATTCGTTTTTAGTAATGAGAAAAGAAAAAAAAAGAAAAGAAATATTGTATTTTTGCGGATTTGGCTATCATGAGAAAACATTTAATGCTCCGGCGAAAAGAAAGGAAAACGTCCAATCTGTTGCTGATCAGCCGTCTTCGCCTTTATGACACATACTAATGACAGGAGGTTGCATCATCACTTCATAAAGTCATTAAATATTCACAACTGGAAACTCAACCGGTGTCAAATCTGCCTATAAAAAGAAGTAGTGTTAGTAGAAAACACGCACATTCCAAAAAGAGAAATTACCACCAAAAGAGATATTTCATGGCGCTTCGTCCCTACAGACGTCATGACAAAGTTGAGGTCAAGATGCAAGAAGGTGATTACGCTGGAGGCATCTATGGAGGAGTTGTCACCAGAGTATTGAATCACCAATATGAGGTAAGAATGACCACTCTAAACAACGGCGAGGGTGGTGGGCCACTGATCATCCCAACAAGCTATCCCTTTCTGCAACCTGTCCCACCAAGACTTTTGGTGGAATTCAAACAGTTTGACCTTGTTGAGGTCTGGCACAGAAGAGGTTGGTGGCCGGCGGTGATCATTCGGACCACTCCTCACAACCAGTTCCATGTGGGACTAGCTGATGGAAGTCGCCTGTTTGTTGATGAGAGTGAGCTGCGCCTCTACCAAGCTTTTCATCCCGGTGATCCCCCTATGTGGCATTATTACAAGCTATAGGTTGAAGTTGTTTTTATATTGGCTTTTGATGTAACAACCTTTGTTCCCGTAGCTGAAATAAAATTTTGTTTTCTGGTGATTTCTGATTTCTGATTGACTTCTTTATCTGCGTTCACATGGATACGGATAAAAAAAAATGAAAATAACAGACGATAAAATGAACAAAATAAAAAAAAACAAAAAAAAATGTGATGAGATAAAAATGTTTTTGATATTTTGAAGTATATATAAAACAAAACAAAAGAAATGAGATAAAAATGTTTTTGATATTTTGAAGTATATATAAAACAAAACAAAAGAAATGAGATAAAAATGTTTTTGATATTTTTAAAAAAAATAAGATAAAATAAAATAAAAAAAATAAATAGAATAAAACAACAAACAAAACAAAAACAACAAAAAAAAATAAAACAAAAGAAATAATAAAATAAAAAAAATAAAAACATAGTTTCAGAAAGGATACATGCATTCCGAATCATTGTTTTCCAAATTCTGATTCCGAGACATTCCGAAATTCGGAACCAATCGGAATTTCAGTTAGAAATCGGAACGGATTCAGCTTCCATCATTCCGAGACCATGAAGAATTCTGTTGAATGCTAGTTCAGGGAGGGCCTTTGTGAAGATGTCTGCAAGTTGATCATTTGAGCGAACGAAATGAACTTCGATGTTTCCGTCTTCAACATGATCTTTGATAAAGTGATATCTGAGTGCAATGTGTTTAGTCTTTGAGTGTTGCACTGGATTGTGACAGATCCGAATTGCACTTTCGGAATCACAGTAAAGAGGAATACGTTTCATATTAACTCCATAATCTCTCAGTTGATTTTGAATCCAGATTATCTGAGAGGTACATGAAGCGGCAGCAATGTATTCAGCTTCAGCTGTTGAGAGTGACACGCAAGTTTGTTTCCTTGATTGCCAGCTTACGAGTTTGCCATCAAGAAGTTGACATCCTCCTGAAGTGCTTTTGCGATCTAATCCACAACCGCCAAGATCAGCATCGGAAAATGCTTGAACAAAGAAACCAGATCCTGAAGGATACCATAGCCCAAGAGAGGTTGATCTTTTGAGATATCAGAATATATTCTTCACAGCATTGTGGTGTGGCTCTCTAGGATTTGCCTGAAATCTTGCGCAGTAACAAACCGCAAACATAATGTCAGGTCTGCTTGAAGTGAGATAGAGAAGTGAACCTATCATTTGACGATAAAGAGTGATATCTGCTGCAGGTTTGTCTAGTGAAGGAGTGAGTTTTGTTCCGAAAGCCATCGGAACTTTGACTTTAGAATCTCCCTTCATTCCGAATTTCTCTAAGAGAGACTTGGTATAAGCTTCCTGATTGATGAATATGCCTTCTGAGCTTTGTTTGATGTTGAGACCTAGAAAGAAATTGATTTTGCCCATAGAGCTCATTTCAAATTTTGTCTCCATCAGTTTTCGGAATTCAGCTGTTAGGCTTGGGTGAGTAGATCCGAAAATGATGTCATCAACATAAATTTGAACAATCATCAGGTGACCTCCTTCCTTTTTGCGAAAGAAAGTTGGGTCGACAGATCCTTGCTTGAATTTGGATTGCTTAAGGAACCTAGTTAAAGTTTCATACCAAGCTCTTGGAGCTTGTTTCAGGCCGTAAACAGCTTTGTCTAATACGTAGCAATGATCAGGATGTTTACTGCTCACAAAGCCTGGTGGTTGTTCAACATAGACTGTCTCTTCTAATTCTCCATTCAGAAAAGCGCACTTGACATCCATCTGATAGACCTCGAACCCTTTATGTGCTGCATAAGCAAGAAAAATCCGAACGGATTCAAGTCTGGCTACTGGTGCAAAAGTTTCTTCATAATCAATTCCTTCTTCCTGACAGTACCCTTTGACAACAAGTCTTGCTTTGTTTCGTATGACATTCCCTTCTTTGTCCAACTTGTTTCGAAAAACCCATTTCATTCCGAGAACGGATGCGTTTTTCGGTGTCGGAACCAATCGCCACACCCTGTTGCGTTCAAATTCGTTTAACTCATCTTGCATTGCTTGAACCCAGTCAGCATGATCAAGTGCTATTTTAATTGATTTAGGTTCAACCTTGGAGATAAACGAATGAAACATGCAAAACTCCACTTTAGAAAATAATGCGGCTTGCTTTTCTTTAGCTTGAGCTCGAGTAAGAACACCAGCAGAAGTCGTTCCGATGATTTGAGATTTTGGATGATCTCTTGTCCATTTTATCATTGGAGGATAATTTGGATCATATTCAGGATTAATTTCTGAAATGATTTCTTCTGCTTCCGAATGTACCTCTGACTGTGTGTCAAGGTCATTATTTTCAAGGTCATTCTCCCCCTGGAAGGTTTCATCAGGATGATCTTGTTCAACTGGGAGAGTGGTTGATTCGGACTCAAGAGTCATATGCTCCCCTTGAATAGTTGATGAACTCTCCCCCTGGATTGGTGCATCTGCAATAGGAGTTAGACTCTCCCCCTGGATTGGTGCATCACTAATGGGAGTTGGAGCATTGTTCGGAATCGGAACATCAGAGGAGTGTTCTTGTGGAGATTCGTTTTCACTAACTGTATTTTCTATAAGTTTCAACAATTCATCGCCTTGGTTATCTCGTGCATTTGCTTCTGATGTTTTTGCAGTTTCTTGATCATCGAACAAATTTAAGAATTCCTCATATAAATCCACAAGAGGAATTGTGGATCTATTGGATTCGGGAAAGATGTCTTCAGTCTTTGTACTAACATGCTTTGCTCTGGAATTGTATCTATCATCAAAGGTGATGTAGTATGTTTCTTCAATCTTTCGAGATCGTTTGTTCAGAACACGATAGGTTTTTGAGGTAAGAGAGTAGCCCAGAAAAATTCCTTCATCAGCCTTTTCATCCCATTTAACTCGTTTTTCTTTAGAGTTAAAAATGAAACACTTGGATCCGAATACGTGAAAGAATTTCACATTCGGTTTTCTTTTGTTGATGATTTCATACGGAGTGAGATTGAATCGTTTTGTGATGTTTGATCGGTTCTGAGTGTAACAAGCAGTTGCGATGGCGTCGGCCCAGAAATATAAAGGAAGTTTTGCGAAAGAGAGCATGGTTCGAGCAGCTTCACACAAAGAACGATTCCGTCTTTCTACAACTCCATTTTGTTGAGGAGTGTATGGGGCAGAAAAATTATGTGAGATTCCTTTATTGACAAGAAATTCATCTAGAACTTTATTTTTGAATTCTGTCCCATTATCACTTCTTATCATTCGAACTTGTTTTCGGAGAAGGATTTCTATCTTCTTGATGAAGTTAATCATGTTGATCGCTGCTTCAGATTTTTGCTTGAGAAAGAATACCCATGTGAAACGAGAGAAGTCATCTACCACAACGAGAATGTATTTGTTATGAGCAATGCTTTCGATGGCAGATGGACCACAAAGATCAATATGTAGAAGTTCCAATGGTTCGATGATCTTTGTGTTTATGATTGTAGAATGACTCTTCCGACTTTGTTTTCCTAGCTCACATGCATCGCATAGTCGATCTTTATCATACTTGAGTAGCGGTAGTCCTCGTACAAGGTCACCAAGTACCAGTTTATTAATGTCTCGAAAGTTCATGTGAGATAACCGTCTGTGCCACAACCAACTATCATCGTTTGTTGCTTTAGTGAGTAGGCAGATGGCAGGCTTTCCTTGGATAGGTCGCATATCCAAAGGAAACATCTCTCCTTTTCTTTTTGACTTCAAGATTATCTTCTTGGATTCCTTCTCAATCAGTTCGGAGCCATCTTCATCAAATGAGACTTTAAGACCAGTTCCGACAACTAGTTGTGAAACACTAATCAAGTTGTGCTGAAGTCCTTCAACATATGCCACTTTCCGTATCGAAATTTCACCATTTGTGATCATGCCATAGCCTTTGATGTTGCCTGTTGCATTGTTTCCATAGCTGACTTTTCCTCCATTTGCCAGTGAGCGATATTCTCTTAATTCCTCCTTCCTTCCAGTCATATGACGTGAACAGCCGCTGTCAATGTACCATTCCGGATCATACTGTTCGTCACGTAGAACCTGCACAAGTTAGAGAGATTTAGGAACCCAAACCAGTGTGGGCCCATGTGAGAATTTTCTTGCGATAGGAAAAGTGCACGATTTTTCAACCCAAAAAGATTTTCTCACAGATGGTACATTTTTCTTATTTTCAATTCGAAACACTTTTATTTTTGTGGGTTGCCATTGTTGTTTAGCAAAACGAGATTTCTTAGGAGTAATTGTGTTCGAAACTTGATAATAATGAGTTTTCTGAGTGTGAGAGCTAGAAAAAGAATTTTGATTTTTAACCGGTTGAAGAGAGGGTTTTGTTTTGGAAGCAACAGTTGGATGAATCTTGTGGATTTTAAGATCCTGAGTGGTTTCAGGATAGAGTTTTCCCTTCCCTTTTGAGTCCATTAAACTGGGAACACGTGTAGGAGTCTTTGTTGTTGTTGTTGAGACAGATGGTTTAGGTACTGGTTTTGGTTTTGGAGTGGGCTCAACTTTCCGACTAGGAATTGGGTTGGCTTTCTGGGTTGGGTTTGAGTTATTTTTGTTTCTCCAGAACTGTTTTCTCTCTTTCAGATTCTTTTTATACCTGGCATTCATTTGTTTCCTTTTGGCAATCAGCTCTGCAGGAGACTTATGAACACAAGATGTTGAGCCGTGATTGGAGTCAGATTTGAAAGTATTCGTTTTAGAGTTCGGAGAAATAGGTTTCAAGTTCTTTGCACCCCATGAGCCATTTTGAGAAACAGGATTTTTACAGTTCAATGAACCAGAAATATAATTGCCACGAGATTTCCACGAGGTCATTTCGGAAAGACCTTTAGTCTCATCTGAGTTGTCAATTGGTTCCGACCAAAAGAAAGAATCACAAACATCGGAATTATCATTATCGACTAGGACTTTGAGTTCAGTTACATCTTTTGTATTTAAGCCTGGTTTAACAAAAACTTGATTTGGTACAGTTTGAATTTTTGGAAAAACAGTAGCTTGTTCGGTTAAAGTGTGTGATTTTTCACTTTCAACAATTCTCGCAAAAGTAACTGAATTTTCAGAAATGAGATTTTTCTTAATTTCAGTAGAGTTTGATACGAATTCCGAACAATCAATTTCATCCTCAACAGATATTTCACTCATATCGCTTTCATCAAAGTCAGAAATATTCTCATTAATAAGAATATTATCGGAATTTAGTTTAGAGCATAGTGAATGAAAATTCTTTAGATTGCTGTTTTAATTTCCTCGTGATCATTTTCTGAAAAATATTCTTTGACCATACTTTTATGTTCTTTGGACTGTATATAGCTTTCAATTTTATCAAGTCCAATTCGATAAGCTTCCGAAACCTCATCAGATGAAACAATGGTTTCACACCTATGACATTCTGCATCGATTTCATCCTCTTTCAACTCAAGAAAGGGCAAAATCATTTTGTGTAAACCCCTGCCTATGTCACAATCAAGATGTAATTGAGTAATATTATTGTAAAGACGTTTAGCAATTAAACAAAAAATGTTTCTCTGTTTGACAAGAACTAAATTATCTCGTTTGACATAAATAATATCATCTCGTGCTTTAACTAACTCACTATCCAACGCCTCGATTCTCATACGTCTCTCCTCATTCTTATTCGATATCCTGCTCAATTGATCATTTAGGTTAGAATTACTTAGACGTGTTCTTTTTAAGCTATCACTCAAACTGGAAACGGTAAATCTAAGATCATCTAATTCTGCATCATAACTAGAAGAGCAAATATTTAAAGATTTAAGGATAGAGCGTACCTTTTTGACCACAGCCTCACATTCTTCAACTTGTTCATATATAGGCTTTGCAGCAAAGCAGTTTGCTGAGGCAGGACATCCATCGGTAGAATAACCTTTGCTTTCGGAATGATCAGCTTTCACCATCAGACATCGACCATGTGTTGGATTCCTTACCTCCTCATCTTCCGAATCCGTTGACCAGATTTCAACGGCGCCAAACTCGCTGTCTTCTTTCACCACGAAAGCTGCCTTGGTAGATGAAGCATCGTTCTTTTTCAGCTCTGCAATCTTCTTTGCATAATAAGCTTCATCTTTCACCTGCTCCTTCTTCTCAGCTTGTTTTCGGAGCAAACAGTCTTTCACAAAGTGATTCTTGCTGTTACAGTAATGACAATCATATCCTGAGTTGCCTGCTAGTTTCTTCTCTTCATCATTCTTCTTTTTCTGACTTTCTTCCACAGTCTTTTCAGCATGGAAACCTCCTTGTCGATTCCGGTTTTTGAATTTGGAGAAGTTTTTCTTGAAGAACTTCTTGGGATTTGATACCATCAAAGCTTTGTCTTCTCTGGTCAAATCGTCATCGGAAAAGTCAGATTCGGAATCAATTTCGGCCGTTTTCTTTCCAGCAGCGACCAGTGCAAGGGAGCCAAGACTGGTAGTTGCTTTGGCTTCCGAAATGATTTCCTTTTCATGGGATTTCAGAATTCCCACCACCTTAGCCAAAGTGTAAGTTTTGAACTGTTCATGGGCTTTTATTTTTGAAACAATAGCCTTCCATTCAGAACGAAGACCATCAAGAAAGGTGACCTTTTGCTCAATGACAGTTCGAGCCAGATTGTATTTTAATAATCGACTTAGAAGATGATTATATCGATTAAAGGTCTGGGTCAGAGTTTCTTCCGAACCTTGTACAAAAGATCCGAAATCGGAAAGAAGAGTGGTCTGAATAGAGTGCTCAAGGTCAGCATCTCCAGAATATAATTCTTTAAGTCGATCCCAGATCTCTTTAGCTGTTTGGCATGAACTAACTAGACGAAGAGTATCTGCTTGAAGAGCAAACCTGATAATTCTAAATGCTTTAATGTTGCACATTAGTTTATCTTTTTCGTCTTGAGGAATGTTTGTGTGAGAGACAAGCAAGTTGTTGTACTCTTTTAGGGTTTTGATAGCCCTTCTTGTGGCTGCGTGGACATGAGTTTCTTCAGTAATGGCTTGCCAGATCGTTGCACCATGTTCTTCAATGCCAAGAACATAATCTTCAAAGTGTAACGCCCAGACTTCATACTCTTGAGTGAATAGAATTGGAGTCCTGGTAGTGGATCCAATACTGCTTGAAAGATTAAAAGATTGAGTATGTGAGTCGTCAAAAGCCATTGATACGTTTATTTTGAATGAATCAGAAGTGTAGGTAGAAATCAAAAGGAAGAGTTGAACGTAAAAGATTAAAATTTGATATCTAAGATCGATTGTAACGATGAAGATAATCAAAAACAGATCTGAGAATAACACTAACTCCCGCTCTGATACCAATTGTTGAAATGCAAGAGTTGGATCGTGATTCAAAAATGCAGAATAATGTAAATAAACTAGATCAAAAACAGACAATATGAAGAACTGATGTTGAATGATTAACAATGCAACTCAAGAACAATTCAATGAGAACTATTCTGTATGAGCGCTGTAAAGAGATTACAAAAGTTAACCCTAACAGGGTCACGAATAAGCTATATAAACAAAAACTAAGTATGGAATGACAGACCCATTCCATAACCGATAGCTAAAGAATAGGCTACATATCAGGCAACAGATCCGATTAACATATTTGACTCAATCTTAATTAATGACTCAACATTGATCTTTCGTGTTTCAAACTTTTCATACCAAACAATGGTAACATCCTTTTGCATTTGAAATTTAAAGGGGTTTTCATTCTTGAATTGAGCATCAGAAGTGTTTTTAGAAATTGGATTGACTTTGAAGAACCTTTTAAAAAATCTATTCCCTTTCATCAATTGAAGTGTTTGGATACTAGGCTCTGATGACAAGCCTTTGAGCTTCGTACACCACTCCAACTTTACCATTTAAGATAGATTACTTGAAATGTTCATATTCTCTACAAAGTACTCGACTATGTTATAGGAGTTCCTTGTATTGTTATTTAAAACAGATGAATAAGCCTTTGAGTGCTGATGTATCTTTCTTTTGCACTCCCTTGTTTATCTTTTTTGTCTTGTTTGTTTTCTTTGAATCTTTTGACATTTTGTTTTCTGTTTTCTATTTTTCCTTTTTATATTTTCCTTTTTGGATTTGCTTATTCGAAGAGACAAAATTTCACCATTTAGTTTCTTTCTTTGGTGCTTTTTGGTTTTGTTTTGTACAATCATTGAGTTTGAAAAACTTCATTTAGTTCAATTTTGAAACATTAATGAAAAGAGATTTAAATTTCCTTATCAGACAATGTTTGTACTATTTTTGAAGAAAACTTCGGAACACTTGAGTTATCCTGTGTAGTTTTGTGGCTACATGATTAGTTTGATATTGAAGCGAATCAAGTCCAGTGCGGAGGTTAGAAATAGACATTATGTTAAGGATATTAGAATCTAACAAGGCTTCGAATTGTAAAATAGCCTTGACCTCACTTCGAAGTCTGTTTACTTACCATTGTTTCAAGTCGATTCCCAAACACCTTTTAGTGCAATAAGGTATGATTATCAGAATCTAAAATCAAAGTTTTGTCCTTTAATCAGTTAATTTATGAAAGTAAGGTTAAATTTTGTCACTCTGCATGAAAAATTGTGTCTTGAAACTTTAATGTTTTTGTAGTGATTTTTGTTTTTGATTTTTCTTTGAAACAATCCTTTATTATGAGATTATTTATCCTTGAGATACGAAGTCAAAAGATGTTTCAAAAGATTTTGACATTTATGATAATTTTATTAACTGGAATTTTCTGATCCGAGGTGCACCGAAGCGACAGAAGGCTTCGGTGTACTGCGGTGCAACATATGTTGTTTGACTTGTTTTACTCTGATGTGTTCCGAAGCGATAAAGGTCTTCATAATGCTGCGGAGTGTTACGAAATTTTTTGTTTTGTAATTGAAAAGACTAAGGAAAGAATAAACAAAGAGCCAAGTTGACTTGTCAACTTGTTAACTGCATTGAGATCTTTGACCAACGATATGCAGGGGCCTAAATCAAAACAGCCACGAGTAGTTCACGATACTCAAAAAATCGTAGTGCGTTCTTCCATGTTCATACAGATACTGCGAGAAGTCTCATTCTGAGCCAAAGATGAATCCTTGAACAACTGTGGTGATAGTTTATAACTCCATGACCCACAGGATTTGCAATCACTGAACGTATCGAGAAGTGCCAGTCAAAAGCAACGTTTAAAAGTTTCAACACAAAGATTGTTCCTGAAGAAGGTGAAGCTGAATTCTAAGTAATAAGTTGTTTGATTTCCTCCTCATTCAACTTGTTACTACATCAACACCTGAAGTGATCAAGTGAAGAGTTGAAGAGCCAGACTCCAGCCAAAGTCAAAGTCAAAGTCAAATTCAAAAGCTGGATGTGCTGATTCAAGACACTTACTAAAGCCTAAGGATCTTTCAAGCTAAATCTGAAGACAACATGTACCGAAGATAAAGTTTTTGCTTCAATGTGCTGAATTCCATCAACATTCACTCTAGTCACCTGCTAAGGGGAAGGTTTTCTTGCTAAGGAGGAGATTTTTATATTGAGGGGGAGTTTGTTGAAAAGTTCTGCAGTAATTCAACTGAAGCCTAAGACAAGCCTGAAGTTATAAATGAAACCATTAAACCAAGGTGGAGATTGTTAGGAATTAATTTTGTAGGTTTAATCTTTTTTTTATATGGACTAAAAATGTTAAAAATCAAAGTTATAGGTTAGTTTTGGGTTTTTCGGTTGGAACCGAACAACCTATGAGTTGTTCGGTCTGTCATCTTGTTGCTCGGTCTGGTCGATTGATCGACGGCCCATGTGGGTCTGTTGTTCGGCCCATAGGTGAGGTATAAATAGGTGTCGAGTACACCCTTTGTAAGGGTTGGTCATTTTGTTGTTTTGGAGATCTAGAGGTCATTGTAAAACTCTCTCAAGTTCAAGCAACTACACGTTATGTACTTGACAATTTATTAATAAAATTGTGTGCATTGAAGGTAATTTAGATTGTGTTCTTATTTTGTGATTGATACCATTAAAGATCTAGTGTGAATTTGGGACCAACAAGCACCAATACTTAGGTTGAATCCTCACGACTAAAGCCGAGCCGCAAAAGGCTTAGTCGAACCCTAACGACTAAGGCCGAGCACCAATACTCAGGTCAAATCCTAACGACTAAGCCCAAGCACCAACACCAGGTCAAACACCACAAACCAAGGCTACCAATCAGGAAAACAAAATGCACATGCCACACAAGATAATTAAACAACTAGTAATGAGCATAGGCAAAACAAGCAAAACGAGTGATACCAAAAGGTAACACAGACGTCCCATGCATAGCAAATAAAGAAACACAAACACGACTGGAAAATACAACCACCAGCGATGCATCCACAGTCACAACAAAAAAGAAGAGAAAAGAAAAATGTTGTCCACAACATTGTTAACTTACAACCATATCGAATCAAATCAAACAAAACCAATTACTCATCAGCATCAACTTTTAGAAGCTCCCTCAGCTCATCCATGCCAATCTGCCCCAGATTCAACAGCCCAGCATAGTCCAGTGTGGCGAAGTCTTCAATAGCATCATCCATCTCCTGCGTGTGGCTGGTAGTGGAACTGCTATCCCCGGCGTCAATCGCATTAATTTGCAACTCCTGACGATGACCACGGCGGCCAGCTTCCTCACCTGCAGCATAGCAGACACGCCTTATACGGCCAATGTCGTGGATCAGATCAATGATCATAAAAACTTTCTCCACCGCTCTCACCATGCCTTCCTCAACTACCCATTTCAAATCACCCTCAACCTTCGCCAATGTCACCATCTTCTCCTCCAAAGCATGCTCCTTCTCATACAAATCTGCATCGAAACTCTCAGCACGAATCATCAAATCTTCGTTCTCTTACTCAACCCTACCCAACTTATCATGAGCACTTACCAATTGCTGCTTAATAGACATGTTTTTGACAACAAAAAGCACACACTTATGGTTAAACTCGCGAGCAGCACCTTCCAAACTGGCCACCTGCACCTTCAACTCCTCCACCAACACGCGCAAGCGCTCACTCTCAGCTAGGGTATGGCGAGCCTCTAACTTGAGAGACTCCCAGTCAGCAGAGGACGAGGATAGATGTTCGATTCATTTTTTAGCGGTAGCTAAATAAAAGGCAGATTGAGTAGATGCAAACCTCCAAGCGTTAATCAAATGATCGTGAGTGAAACCTTCCATCTCAGTATCAGCTACGAGGGGAAGGCATGCAGAGCAAAATCAATTGCATTCTCCTGAGTAGACAAGCGGGAACCGTTCAAAAATTTCCAATCTGGGAGAAATGGCAGAGATGCATAATCGTTCCAAACAAGCGTCCCCAAAGCGTCCCCAAAGCGTCCCCACCAGCCAGACTCATCACCACCACTAGCGCCCCCTCAACAGGGCCCGAATCATCAACAATCTTCTTTCCTCGGTCTCCCGTATCCCCAGAGACCGGTAGAGTTTCGGAAGCCCCACCACCCGTACCTTTATCGTCAGGAATCTCAATAGCATCAGATTTGCTAGACCCAAGATCATCCTCTCTCAAACAGCTGAATAGCTTGCGACGGCTAAGCCATCTCACCAACTTGGTCTTCGTAGGACCTATAGACTGCTCCAAGACACCCCAAGCTAATTTCCTTATGTTTTGAAACCTGGATGAACTCTCAAGGATACCCTCCTTACTGTCATGAATAGATCCGATAGACCCCCCAGAATCATGCCGATATAAATGACAACGCCTAGTAATATCAAGTCTTTTAGTCGTTGAGCCCTATTCTTGGTGATTTTATATCATATATGCTTTGGTATTCTCACTTTTTGTGTTAGTGCTTATTTGGAAAGAAAGTTATAAACAGGGGTTAAATGCGGACGAAATGGAAGAAGTTTGGAGATAAGGACAAAAACAGTCTCCTGAACACGCGCGCTGCAAGTATGTATGTGGGCGCACCATGCTTAGTCAACGATGAGGGGTGGAAGAAATTCAAATGACGAAAAATCTGGGATAAGGCTCTACGCGTGCCGCGGTTATGAATTATGCGTGACGCGGGTCTTAAAATTCCACAACTATAAATAGAGGCCATTAGGTCGAAATCAGCAGGCAAGGAATGACCCATAAGGTGGACTTAAGGCTTCTTTGACTCCAAGTTTCGGATTTCAGCAGCCATTCATGGTATTTTATGTTTCTTCATTTAATTTCAATATTAGTTTAGTTGTTTTAGTTATTAGCTTGGTGTTTTTGGGTGTGACAACCATTAGCATTAGGTTAAAGTTTCTGAATTTCGTTTGTTACTATTCTGAATGTTCTGGATCTGAAGTTTATAGAAGTAATCACTTGGTTCCATGTTTATTGATGTTTTTTTTTTGGTATTTTGGTGTTTGAATGTTTAATGCTTTTGAATTGAGATTGTTTGTTTCTGATTCTGAATCTTACTTCTGATTTCAGTAAGCAAGCTAGGTTAGGTTTTAGTTTAAGTTTCATTTAGTTTATACTTTGTTTGGCAATTGTTTGAGTTTTGGATTTTTGGACTGTTTTGGTGAAGGCTAGAGTGGCGGGACAGCCCATTTTTAATAAAATGAAAGAGAGGGCCTTCACCCCGAGGAAGGCGGCCACTTTAGAGAGCAAATCAAAAAAGAAACAGCATGCCCCCATTTGAAGGCAAAGAAGATAGAAAAAAAGAATCACACTTACTACTAAAAAAATGGAATGAATGCACGCCTAGTATTTAACTGGAACAACAACTTCATTTGAACTTAAGATTCGACTCTTACCGAAATTGGATTTGCTTTGCGTGCCATATGTGCTTAGACTTTACTTTTTCCCCTTTGTTGATT
The DNA here is from genome assembly GCA_023525715.1 of Cichorium intybus. Taxonomy (NCBI): domain Eukaryota; kingdom Viridiplantae; phylum Streptophyta; class Magnoliopsida; order Asterales; family Asteraceae; genus Cichorium; species Cichorium intybus. Next base: position 63,324,142 of record CM042017.1, on the reverse strand, counting down.
CCCGGTCCAATATTAGTTCTCGAAGATCTGGTCATCTTAGCCAAACGGTGACTGGCTACGTAAGCACTTTGGGAGCAGGTTTCTCGATCGGACTTGACGAATTGTCATTAAGACATCACTCTACTTTATATATATATATATATATATATATATATAATACAATTGGATTAAAAAATAAAATCATATTCAATTAATTAGAAGCATTCGCTGTTTTCAGTTCATTTGCGTGAAGCTGTCTACAAAGCTTTGCTTCTCCCTCTGTAGTCGTAATACTAGGCTCGTCGCTACTTTGATTCAAAAGGTAACCGATGGTTCCCGACTTTCTCTGGTTTCCGCAACCGTAACCATTTTTCCCATTACATAAACCTTTTTTTAATAGCGAGACGCTATAGAAAAAATGAAGGATAAGCAAGCATTCTGGACAAACGATATCAGGTCAGGTCTATGGATGGATCAATATCTACGGCCCGGCCGGCCCCGACCAATGAGCATAGGGAATCTATACTCGAGCGTTCAACTGGCCCCTGACAGGATAGATGAGGAATCACTCTTGATATATTTTATTGGGGCCTACAACTTCTCCGAGCCTTTCAAAAGTCAAAGTCCATTCTGTAAAGACTTACAAGATAGGCATCAGACTCTAAGTCCAACTAGATTATTGCAAGAAATTTACTAATCGCAGTTTCAATTGAAAATATGCTTTTGCTCACTCTCAGTCAAACTGAATTCAGTCAATCTCACTACGAATCTACAGAAGTCAGGCAGTTGATTTCCTTCGACCATACCGATTGAATTCCCTTCTAATGCAATAAAATTGAGAACAAGTAGAAGTTAGTCCCTTTGGCTTTAGCGTGACACTACAGTTGGTAAGCTATCACTTATCTTTACCACGAAACTCTTGTGGATCGACCCTGACAACCACCGTACTAGTGAGAGTGAGGTATTTTACTATTTTTGACCGCACGACGACCTAGGCATGTCAAATTTTGGCGTCGTTGCCTGGGAGTTTTGAGCTTAAGATTAGGCTATCTATAGGGATTTGTTTTCTGAATTTTTATGTTCAATTTTAGTCTTTTTATTTTTGGTATGTGTGCATCCTCATAATGGGAGACTACATATATCCGAATCAATATTATGAGTATTATGAAAATCCGGCCTACATACTATTACGAGGATGATTGCAACAATGGATGACTCGATGATAATGGATGGCTAACCAAGGAGTCATCTCAACCTGAAAATTCTACAATTTGGGCCCAATTATTGGAACTCATGGCTAACCTACCAAATTCAGAAGGATTAGGCTGATGCTCTTGTAAGATTGCAATATTCATTAGATTAATTGGATGAAAATTGGAAATGTTCACCACCCTCGCCAAAACCTGAGGCGAGTGATTTTTATACCAATGATAATGTGTGTGAATCTACATCACTTGAACATGTGATGGAAGAACATGCACCTTGGGAAAGTCAAGGGACCACTGAGATGGTCGAAACGGTTGTCGAGGAAGAGGTTGTAGGTGACAATACTACCCCTGACTCAACATCTTTTGATGTTTTTGATGTTTTTTAAAATGTTGATAACGTTGATTTGGTGATGAGTGAATCCATACCATCACCGAACAATCTGGTTGATGAGGATGTTGAGGAGGAGGCTGTAAGTGAGAGTACAGACCTCAACCCAACAATTCCTGAAAAGTTCGAAAATTTTGAGCATTTTGAAAGTGAGGATCTGGTGATGAGTGAATATAAACTATCACCGGATGAAACCAGTCGCTCACTCTTGGTACCGATACATCTATTGGACGATGATCAAGAAGATGATGCCGACGAGTTGGTTTTTGAAAACAATAAACATGATTTTATCGCCACTTATGATCCATTCATGAATGGAAAATTAGATGTGATTAATACCATCGATGAGGACATTCATGAGCATCTCAATATGTTTCCTTCCGATCCAATTCGATTGGAAAATCTTTATTGGTACTGCAAGCCAAAATTACAAACTGAAGATAACACGCAATATGTGAGCAACAAACAAGGCGTAAAACAACTACTGGGAGCAGCACTGGGCGCGCTCCACATTAAATCTGTGATCTTGAAGGGATATAGAAGGAAGGATCGAGCTTGGAGGTTCAAAGCTACCTCCAAGCACTCACGGGAATTAATAGGGAAGCAGCAACCGGGCAGTAGCAGGAGAACCGGCAAGCCATTCGATCCAGGAAAGCTGAAGGAGCATGTGGACAACGAAGGGACAGTGGTGACTGAAAATCAGCAAGAGAAGAAGGTATACGATCCACCATAGCTGGGAAGAATAGGAGGAGTCCATCTGGCTAAAGATGTTAAACTTAGCGCTTTTTGGGAGGTAACCCATCCTTTATAGGTTGGGTACTGTATTTTTAAGAGTAATTAAGAGATTATTATCATCGTCATTACAGGTACAATTGGTCTGAGGCAAGTGTGGGGTCACACGAAGGACTTTGGAGGTTTTGAATGCCGCGATGCGGTACGGAGTTTGGCGCGACGCGGGATCGCAATGCAACCCGATGCGTAGGGGTTGGACTGGAGACACGCGCACTGCGGTTCGCTTCTAGGCACGATGCGGAAGTTGATTGGTCAGAAAAATTCTTTATAAGGTACGTCTCTTCTCATTTGTAACCACGCCGCGCTCCAGGGCATCGACCGACCAGAAATGAATCTTGCGTTTTTCTCGTATTTTTGATTACTACGATTGAGGTACATCATTCTACCTCATTTAGACTAGTTATTTCAAGCATTTAGGCAGTAAAATTGTGTGATTTTTTCAAAAACTAGAAAACTTAGAAATCGGCAATACAGGCTCGTAGGGTGTTTTGTTTGCAAAATAATCACCCTAGAAGGGCTGGTCGGTGCTTAGGCTACCTTGTAGTAGTGTTGGATCGAGTTTAGAAGGTCAAATCATCGATTGGGGTTTTTGGTTTCGTGACAAACTACGACGCGCCGCGCCCTAGTTCTTGGGCTGCGCCGCGCCTCGGTGGGGAACAAAAGGACTTAATTTGCAAAAAACAATTTGTTTCGTGTGTGGTTTCATTTGTGCAAATGGATTTCATATGTGACCATCCTTTCCTTCAGTTTCCTGAGATTCTAAAGAGCACACTGGAGTATGTGTCGTAGAGGGATGAGCTGGTTTCTCGCCGGGTTCTCGAGGTGACCATATTGAATCGGGATATTCTTACATAGGCCGGGCTGTGGGGCGAGCTGGAGCCATTTATTCATCGCACTTGGTCTGCTAGTGTATTTACATTTACGTGCCATGGCTACGATATGCTGATGGCCAATGGGGATGATATAGTCTACACGGAGCTTCTTCTGGAGTTCGTGTCCACTGTTTGATACACACCAGCTTCACAGGAGGCACGGTCCAGGATGATTAGGTTTCGGTTGGGGGGAAAGAGTCGGGAGTGCAATCTTCGGGACATTGGGAGACGCACAGAGATCTATACGACGGAGGAGTTAGAGAGCCGCCACTTCACGCATTTCCTTCGGGCGTGTATTCAGGGACAGTTGGAGCAGGAAAACAACGCGGTTATTTGGGCTATGATGTCCAATGTTTAGTTTGAGGCGGGGTCGGCCAAGGAGAGCCAGCTCCGCAACCCACTCCACCGTCTTATGCATCGTATCATCTCCACTTCTGTCATGTAGAAGCAAGGAGGTGAGAAGGTGTCCAGGGAGGACATGACTTTTATGTAGGCGCTCCTCTATCCTGCTAGATTTCTGCATTTGCCCTACGCGCTGGCGATCTCTTTGTCTACCCGACCAGTGGGTGCATCAGGCAGTAGCCCCATGGTTGGCGGGCACTTCATTACCCGTTTGGCCAGATCCTACGGCCTGCTCACTGCCGAGACCAGAGCAACCTTGACTGTGATACCACCCGTACGCACTTCAGCCCGTTTTCTGGAGAACATGGGGCTCATTCATCAGCCACGTACGGGTACATACGTGAGGGTGGTGACAGAGGCACCACAGGCACCCCGACCAGCCCATGCTCAGCCAGCGAGGAGACGTCGGAGAGTGGAGGCACCAGCAGAGGATCAGCCACAGCCGCAGTTGTCAGACGTGTTGATGCTGTTCGGGAGCTGACTGACAGGATTACCAGGGTAGTGGACCAGTTGGCTTGGATTGAGGAGGTTTTATTGGAGACGATCCCCCAGCAGCGACGACGTCCACGACCATTTCCAGCCAGGGCACATGATGACGAGGCAGGCCCCTCCCGAGCACGCTAGGATGACTGATGTATTTTCTTTTCACTTTTTGGAGATATTTGTACCAAACCTATGACACTTTTATTTCTGTACTTTTAGTCTTTAGTTGTTTGTTTCTTTTGCGTTTAATTTTGTTTGTGAGTGATGCATGTAAATACTGAAATGGGAATCTGTGGAGGAGTTGTTTCAGGCAAGTGTGGGGTCATCGTGCCCCCTCCACTTGCTATAATCACCGGCGCGTTTTACTATTGCACTACAACTTCTGGAAATCTGAATCGTGGAGATGTTTGTTTTTGTAACCTGTGACAACCAAGTACCATTAAGTAGTCAACCGCCTAAGGGGCAACTCTTTCTCCCTTGTTCTGAAATATTTTTATGTACAACGGGGGTGTTGTACGGTTTTAAGTGTGGGGTGTGGACGGTCGAAAGAGTTGTTTTTGAAACTTTTGCGGGAAATGACCGATTTTCAAAATTTTTAGCAATTTTTCAAAATTTTTAATAGATTGTAATTTTGAAACGAATAGTTTGTGAATGTTATAGCGTTGGTATTTTTCAAGAAATAATATTTAGTTGTTATCATTCTATGAGTTTAGTCAAATAAGTTGAGTTTTAGGAGTTAGAAGATTGGAATATTTTAGGTCTAGAATTTAGGAAGAAATTGTCAATCAGTGGCCTTTGTTGTTCGAGCCGGTAAGTCTAAAATGGGTGGGGCTTATGCACCTTGCCACCTAAGATCGTCTGGTCTGGGATGTATTTTTGAAAGCTCGTTACACGGACAAGATCGAAAGTCATGGATAGTTCTCTAATGGCCTTTAGAATCTGATTGAGTACGTATACTTCATTGTGGACAGAAAATTTGTAATCAAGGGTTCTCTAGAATGTCATGAATTCCAAACAATATTCTGGTTATGTTTGCAAAAACTATTCCATCTAACTCTGGAAGCAATAAGCTTTGAAATTGAACACGTTTAAAAATTGTTTGAGTCTTAGTTAAAATATGTTAAAACCTCCTTTGCTTGGGGACAAGCAAGGCACAAGTGTGGGGTGTTCGACAATGCATACTAATATCAAGTATTTTAGTCGTTGTTGAGCCCTATTCTTGGTGATTTTATATCATATATGCTTTGGTATTCTCACTTTTTGTGTCAGTGATTGTTTAGAAAGAAAAGTTATAAACAGGGGTTAAATGCAGACAAAATGGAAGAAGTTTGGAGATAAGGACAAAAACAGTCGTCTGAAAATGCGCGTCGCGGGTATTCATGTGGGCGCGCTGCGCTTAGTCAACGATGAGCCTGTGGAAGAAATTCAAATGACGAAAAATTTGGGATAAGGCTCTACGCGCGCCGCAGCTATGAGCTATGCGCGACGCAGGTCTTAAAATTCCACAACTATAAATAGAGGTCATTAGTGAAAGGTTTTCTGCAACTATGAACTAAAAATCCTAAGTTCACATGCAACCTATATAGATCTAAGTTTTTCTTCTAGTTAAACATATAACAAGTCCTAAAAGGCCAGAAAGAATTAAGCTAAAAGAAAGATCAAGAAAAACCAACCTTTAGTGAATCTTGGAAGCAAAGCAACAGAAACCTCTTGCCTCAAATGTAGTCTCACACCCTAGCTTGGAGTTGTTGGCCGAAAATACCTTCAGAGAGAGCTTCAAAATCGTGGTCAATGTAGGTTTATGAGCCTCCCTATTTATAGGCTCCAGTGGATGGCCAGATAAACCCTAAGAGATAAACCTTTTGAATTCAAATCAAGATTAACCTTTTATCTTATCAATTCAAACAATTATCTCTTATATATATATATATATATATATATATATATATATATATATATATATATATATATATATATATATATATATATATATATATATATATATATATATATATATATCGATTATATATATTTATATACATAAAATCGCCAATCACACACTCACTCAAACTGTCACTTACTCAACTATTGAATAATTACAGTTTTAGTACCTACACATTTAATTAATTAATTTAACTGCCAAATTAATTCCAATTAATTCTAGAAAAATTTCTAGTTAATTATTATAGTTTCTAATTAATATATTATCACTTAAATATATTAATAAATTATTTATTAATTTCTATTGATTTATTAATCACATAATAAATCAATCTTTCTCTTTACCGGACTTTGTACCAATCCTCCAACTATGAGGGCAACCCAAATGGATTATGCTACTATTAATTAGATAAATACTAATTATTAGTCATGGCTTAGACACCTAATCCAACAGTCTCCCACTTGGATAAGTCTATGACTAAAATTAGCAATTTACCCTCTAATTAATTTAGCAACTGTAGCTTCCTAGAAACCGCTGCCGAACTCTGACCTAGTCAGTTCTGTCCAAAGATAAGTGATCATATGATCCTTCGTTCAACAAGATATTTTCAGACACGAGACATGGATTGCGATCAATCTCTGTCCGATTCTCTGTTCCCCGATTTCCGATTCTGCTTATGACTTTAGAACTTCTAATTGAACACATCAATTTAGTCTAGGCTGGCCAGCACTTTAGTCAACATCAAAATCATCGAGAGGCCTACATATATATGTTTCCCATCAGGGTCAAGGAACGAATAAGCTTTGACTTATATGCTTATATCTTTTACCAGTCAAATCATTGACAACAACACGTTTTATAACATTGAGTTACCGATGCGTTTTTGTATTATCAATGAACAACTGCCTTGTAAATCATAACTCATATCTCTCTACTTCAAGATCATAAGGTATTATCGTCTTAACATTGCTTGTGATATAATCCATGAAGCAATCTATTGAGCGTGGGTTTATCCAATACTCAAATCTCTATTTCTAAGTAGTAATGAATGTTGTAACAATCCTATTGCTATGTCTAACTCCTTAGACAGTCTACAAACCAATTCATGATAGTATTGATTCAATACTTACTTCCCAAAGTATGAGCGACTGTGGACCTCTTTGAATAATTAAATTATTCGGGAAGTAAAACATGCGAAAGTGAAACATAAAGATCTGACTGGCAGCTACTCTTGCTTATTACCAAGTCTCCACAAAGTAATCACCAAGTCGAACCTTGTCATTTACTATTATCGGTTTCAAAATTTCTTTTAAACTTTCAATTCTAATTTTACAGCTATGTCATTATGAACCTTACACTCTTCCTTTGTATGCAAAGTATCTTATACTTATACACTTTATTGCAGATGATCTAATCGGATGCTCATCCGATAACATCTCAATATGTTATTCTGTCAATTTTTCTCCTAACTCCATTCTGGTAATTTGTACTGTGACTTCCTATGGTTCTGGGGTCTTTAGTCTACTTGACTGCACCCTAATACTATTTCGAGGTGTTATGATGTGCCGGTGAGCCACACGCGCTCCATCAGAATACATAGGAGATTCTTTAACCATGAAGTCCTTTAACATCATGTCTTGACGTTAATAATTACCACTTTGGAAAATTTTTCAAACTAACCCTATCACTTTCCCAATGAATTCTCACTTGAGTTCAAAACACTCCATCCAGTATTCCCAGCCAGACAATGTCCTGAATCCAACTTACTATGTCCTAAGCATCAAGTCATCAGAACATGTTCATGACATTATGATCGATCCAAGAAACTTGTGGAACCCAATCCAAACTTATTCCAAACCCTTTCGGAATCCAAAGATTAGTTATAATCCTTGTGTCATGATTTTCAAAAAAAAACTATTTCCTCTCGGAGACTCTTCTCATGCATCTTGAATCTTATCAGGATCATGTTGACTAGGTCTATGCTGACGATTTCATCTATCCAATAGATGACTGTGAATTACATGAGTATGTTACACCTTCTTAATTTCTTTCATGTCAAGTCATCACACTTTGCAATGATAAGAAAAACATTCCTAAGTATATGCATCTTGAATCTCATCAAGATCATCTTGGCAGAATCTGGATCAATCTCATAGACGATTACAACCACCTGAGTATGCCGTATTTCTATTAAGGCTTTCATAGCGATCCGTCTCTTAACACCAAGACATTACACTTTGTAATGAAAAGAGACGTTTCCTAGAAACAATATGTATCCCACTTATGGAGATAACGGTGACTCCCACTGGCTTTGACATGGTTATAGACTATTCACAAATCCAAGACTTATGGCACATTTGAGAATCCAAACCTTTCTGACATTTTTATGGAAATCTTTCAGCCCTTTCTCAAAATCCAATCCTTTGGCATATTTTGAGAATCTGAATATCCTTTCTTGCGAGATGCCTGTGGGAAATCCCGACCCCATGTACCTTTGTATTGGGACACTCTTTGTGAGTCCCTATTAGTGTGCCGGTGATCCACACGCGTTCCACTAACGATTCACAATGTGCCATACAGTATCCTTTCGGATTCCATCCTCTATTGAGATTGCTTCTCCCAGAATCAATTACTTGACTCTGAGTATCGTCTCACTCAAGCAGATGTTCTGAATGGTATGTATCTGTCCATGTTGCTTTCTTTTGATGATTCAGTTACTCCCACTGGTTTTTAGACCAGGTGTAAAATCAATCAAATTTTCACATAGACTGTATCTCGGCCTGAGGTTCTCTTGTTTGGTAGCAACCGCGCTCACCAATGCTTCCCAGTAGTCGGATTGTGAATCCGTACTAACTATAGTGTTTTACCACCAATCGGTGTGTCACCCCAATCATAACTACTTATGATGGTGATCAATACTACTATTCAAGAAAAGATTATGTCAGTTGTAGAACAGAAATTTGATTTCTGCACCAAGCCTAGTGATGACAAAAAAGGTCCTTTTACTTGGCTAATCCTGAACTCATTCAGGGTTGTCCCAACTCCCACTGTTTCCTTAGAACATGAGTTGTTTCTAAAAGAGCTATTCTTTTAGAGTTACAGCGGGATAGCCAATAAAAAGACAATGCTGATCATGTTCAGGCTAGTCATGAGGTTTGGATGAACACTATAAGACCCTGGACTTTCTATGTATCACGGGAATAATCCCAGCTTTACATTTCAGACAGTGTCTGCAAGACCAACTTAGTTTAGGATGTGGTCGGAGTATGGTTTATATGGACTGACTGGTATAGTATAAATCTTATTAGAAACTAATTGGCAATGTATCTCATACATCGAGGATCGAACTATTTCGACCAATGCTCCATTGTCTTCCCTAAGACACATTACAACCATTAATGTTCTTGGAAGAGAATGAATTGTGAAACCCTTTTCTCAGTTTATGTTATCGCTCAGGTTCTGTGGAACTTGTACTTCCTTTGAAGTCCTTGAACTGTTCAAGATTTCAATTCAATTGCTTATCCCGATAAGCAATGTCATATTCATCATACCGAATGATGAATATTGTGAAGTACAAACAATTATGTTCTATCTTAAGATTCGAGAAATACACAGCAACAGGTGTGTCCGTTGCTCTTAATCTCAATGTCTTTTACATATCTATATAAACTAATGACTTTGTTAACTTTGTTCAAGACTGCAATCTTCAGTTGACTCTAAGTCAACTGATTCCAAAATCCTATCCTCTGGATCCTTGGGTGATTCATTTCTTGACACATTAAGAACTCAATTCATCAAGTGACTTTAAGTCAAATGATTCCAAAGTCCTGTCTAACTGGACCTTTGGTTGGATTGATTCTCATAACATTTGTATTAACAATCATAATGACACAATTCTCGAATTCAAAACATTTTGGTTCGTCATTCAAGTTATTACTAAACACACATTCAACACATTCATATAACATTTCAAGGAGAATTTTAGACAACAGGTGTTAAAAGAAAAATGACAATTTTTATTAAAACAAAATCCTTGAAAAATGTAATGGACAATGTCAAAAATGTATCTAAAGACTAATAACAATGTTTCAATATCTATCTAAACTTCAAAACTGCACGAGCTGGAGATCCAATCCAAATGTGCTCCTATGCACCAGAGTCCTGTGCCTTCTTGATTCCCTGTATACAAACCAAAATACGACTGTCACATTATGTATCAAGAAATCTTGGAACAGGAGTTTTGAGGTTTTAGATATACCTGAGTTTCAAAAGATTTGGAGCGTCTTCCAATCATTCTGTGACTGTATTCGATTTAGCGGATTCCGAGTTTGAGACATGTCCAGTCGATCTTGACCGTTTCTTGTTACGTCTCTTCACTGGATTTAATCCAGAAGTAGTTGAGCCATTGGAGCTATGTCTGTCCAAGAGTGACTCGTATAAAGTCAACAGTGGATGCATTTCCATGAGGGTCTTTTTCTGGTCTTCCTTTCTATATGTCTGAATGAACAGATCGTACTCATTTGTTAACGAAGCGAGTAGGATGTTAACACACTCTTCCTGACTCATGGAATAACCAAGTTTATGCAATTCGCCTATGTACGCTTCAATCTGAACAACATGTGAATTGACGCTACTTCCTGCTTTCAGCTTGCACTCTACAAGTCTTTTGAAGATCCTGGTTCGTTCCTCTTCAACTGGTTTCTGGAACTTTTCCTCAACCAGTTGCATTAACTCATATGGCCCAAAGGACTCAAAATCCTTGCGGAACTTGGTGTCAATGGTTGACAGCATGAGGTCACGAATCTCTTCGGATTCATAATAACAACCTTTTATGATGACTTGTTCCGGTGGAACTGTGATCGGATACTCAGTGAGATGTAGCTTGCCAGCAATGCCGAGAGCCAGTCTCCAATTGCGAAGCCATTCTTTACAGTTGAGGCCAGTCATCCTTTCCATATTTAGCAGGTGCATTCCGATGCTTTCAAAAATGGGTGAAGGAGGAGAATTGACACTTGACATCTATAAGAGAAAATAGAATTTATTAGTTTAATTGGTCCCTTTTAAATAATTACCCAATATGTTCTTTAATAAGGCTAGGATCCAAAATACCACAATTATGGTGTGAAGAGGGATGCCGTAATCACAACATAATGGTCATTAAGGTAGATAAGCACTTATCAATTTCATCTTATGAAATTCCTACATCTGTTGAGATTCATTAAATTTTTCAATGGCATGTTTAATCTCGGATGTGCTCTACTGTTTGTGACTGGGATGCCGAGGATCACAAAATGGATGTGAATAACCATGCAAATTAGCTTGGTACTCTCGGGTTAATTATCATCTCTAATTGATGTGCCGGTAAACCACACATGCTCCATCAACAATGATAATACCCGAGAAACCCATTGCAACTCTTTATGAACCCCTATTGGTGTGCCGGTAAACCACACACGCTCCACCAATGTTTCATAAAGTGCAATGTGCAATTTCATGGATTAGCACCAATTCACATTTTTCCTAAAGTAACTAGATTTGGGTTTTATTAAGTGTTCTAGTACTTTGAATCATTATACTTTTAGTGATTATTAGGCGGTCCTATCAAACCTGTTCGGCTAACGACCCTCCACTGATCAGGCGAGCGGTGGGCGAGAGTGTTCACCCATTAGACCGCCATTTTATAGGCAGTCTCCTTATACCCACTTTATAGATCAGCTTCGTGAATAAGGCCTACTAATGATTTTACTAACCATTTAATCTCATACATATAAAAAATAACTTCCTAGTTATAATATATATAATATGTAAATTTTTAAACCTTTAAAAATTGTTTCTGGTTTATCTTGTAATTTATTGTCGATTTAAACTATTAAATTTCAAATTAAATTAAACCTTAAAAATCGATTTTAATTAACCAGTTAATTAAATTAATTAAATTTGATATTTTACACTTTTTAAAATATTTTAGGATTTATCCTTTTAATTTTCACCAATTTAAACAATTAAATTCTAAATTAAATTAAATCCTTAGATTATCTTTTAATTACCAATTAATTAAATTAATTCAAAAGTAGATAGGTTTTATCAAATTAATCAAATTAATTAAAACCTATCCTTATCCCCTAATTTTCGATTTTTAGGATAAAGATTTTAAGGTTTATCTTTTAAACAATTTAAAGTTACCAAAAATAGAATACCTTCTAAAACCTAGCCACAAAAATCGCCAAATAAGAGGGAAGGGGCTAGGGTTTTCAAAACCCTAACCCTAATGTCGATTTGCCCAAAATTAGGGTTTAGAGACTATAAACCCTAATTACAAGGAAAGCAGTTATAGCAATTTAACAAGAAAAACAACCTGGCTCTGATACCACTGAAAGGTTTTCTGCAACTATGAACTAAAAATCCTAAGTTCACATGCAACCTATATAGATCTAAGTTTTTATTCTAGTTAAACATATAACAAGTCCTAAAATGACATAAAGAATTAAGCTAAAAGAAAGATCAAGAAAAACCAACCTTTAGTGAATCTTGGAAGCAAAGCAACAGAAACCTCTTGCCTCAAATGTAGTCACACCCTAGCTTGGAGTTCTTGGCCGAAAATACCTTTAGAGAGAGCTTCAAAATCGTGGTCAATGTAGGGTTATGAGCCTCCCTATTTATAGGCTCCAGTGGATGGCCAGATAAACCTTAAGAGATAAACCTTTTGAATTCAAATCAAGATAAACCTTTTATCTTATCAATTCAAACAATTATCTCTTATATATATATATATATATATATATATATATATATATATATATATATATATATATATATATATATATATATATATATATATATATATATATATATATATATAAATCGATTATATATATTTATATATATATAATCGCCAATCACACACTCACTCAAACTGTCACTTACTCAACTATTGAATAATTACAGTTTTAGTCCCTACACCTTTAATTAATTAATTTAACTGCCAAATTAATTCCAATTAATTCCAGAAAAATTTCTAATTAATTATTATAGTTTCTAATTAATATATTATCACTTAAATATATTAATAAACTATTATTTAATTTCTATTGATTTATTAATCACATAATAAATCAATCTTTCTCTCTACCGGACTTTCTACCAATCCTCCAACTATGAGGGAAACCCAAATGGACTATGCTACTATTAATTAGATAAATACTAATTATTAGTCATGACTTAGACACCTAATCTAACAATTAGGTCAAAATCAGCAGGCAAGGAACGACCCATATGATGGAATTAAGGTTTCTTTGACTCCAAGTTTCGGATTTCAGCAACCATTCGTGGTATTTTATGTTTCTTCATTTAATTCCAATATTAGTTTAGTTGTTTTAGTTCTTAGCTTGGTGTTTTTGGGTGTGACAACCATTAGCATTAGGTTAAAGTTTCTGAATTTCGTTTGTTACTATTCTGAACGTTCTGGATCTGAAGTTTATACAAGTAATCATTTGGTTCCATGTTTAGAGAGCAAATCAAAAAAGAAAGAGCATGCCCCCATTAGAAGGCAAAGAAGATAGAAAAAAAGAATCACACTTACTACTAAATAAAATGGAATGAATGCACAAGATTCGACTCTTACCGAAATTGGATTTGCTTTTCGTGCCATATACGCTTAGACTTTACTTTTTCCCCTTTGTTGATTCCCGGTCCAATATTAGTTCTCGAAGATCTGATCATCTTAGCCAAACGGTGACCGGCTACATAAGCACTTTGGGCGCAGGTTTCTCGATCGGACTTGACGAATTGTCATTAAGACATCACTCTACTTTACATATATAAAATAACATTGGATTATAAAATAAAATCAGATTCAATTAATTAGAAGCATTCGCTGTTTTCAGTTCATTTGCGCGAAGCTGTCTACAAAGCTTTGCTTCTCCCTCTGTAGTCGTAATACTAGGCTCGTCGCTACTTTGATTCAAAAGGTAACCGATGGTTCCCGACTTTCTCTGGTTTCCGCAACCGTAACCATTTTTCCGATTACATAAAACTTTTTTTAGTAGTGAGACGCTCTAGAAAAAGTGAAGGATAAGCAACCATTCTGGACAAACTATATCAGGTCAGGTCTATGGATGGATCCAGATCTACGGGCCGGCCGGCCCCGACCAATGAGCATAGGGAATCTATACTCGAGCGTTCAATTGGCCCCTGACAGGATAGATGAGGAATCACTCTTGATATATTTTATTGGGGCCTACAACTTCTCCGAGCCTTTCAAAAGTCAAAGTCCATTCTGTAAAGACTTACAAGATAGGCATCAGACTCTAAGTCCAACTAGATTATGACAAGAAATTTACTAATCGCAGTTTCAATTGACAATATGCTTTTGCTCACTCTCTGTCAAACTGAATTCAGTCAATCTCACTACAAATCTACAAAAGTCAGGCAGTTGATTTCCTTCGACCATACCGATTGAATTCCCTTCTAATGCAATAGAATTGAGAACAAGTAGAAGTTAGTCCCTTTGGCTTTAGCGTGAGACTACAGTTGGTAAGCTATCACTTATCTTTGCCACAAAACTCCTGTGGATCAACCCTGACAACCACTGTACTAGTGAGAGTGAGGTATTTTACTATTTTTGACCGCACGACGACCTAGGCATGTCAAATTTTGGCATCGTTGCCTGAGAGTTTTGAGCTTAAGATTAGGCTATCTGTATGGATTTGTTTTCTGATTTTTTATGTTTAATTTTAGTCTTTTTATTTTTTCTATGTGTGCGTCCTCATAATTGGAGATTACATATATCCGGATCAATATTATGAGTATTATGAAAATCCGGCCTACATACTATTACGAGGATGATTGCAACAATGGATCACTCGATGATAATGGATGACGGACCAAGGAGTCATCTCAACCTGAAAATTCTATAATTTAGGCCCAATTATTGGAACTCATGGCTAACCTACCAAATTCAGAAGGATCAGGCTGATGCTCTTGTAAGATTGCAATATTCATTAGATTAATTGGAGGAAAATTGGAAATGTTCACCACCCTCGCCAAAACCTGAGGAGAGTGATTTTTATACCAATGATAATGTGTGTGAATCAGCATCACTTGAACATGTGATTGAAGGACATGCACCTTGGGAAAGTCAAGGGACCACTGAGATGGTCAAAACGGTTGTCGAGGAAGAGATTGTAGGTGACAATACTACCCCTGACTCAACAGCTTTTGATGTTTTTGAAAATGTTGATAACGTTGATCTGGTGATGAGTGAATCCATACCATCACCGAACAATCTGGTTGATGAGGATGTTGAGGAGGAGGCTGTAAGTGACAGTACAGACCTCAACCCAACAATTTCTGAAAAGTTTGAAAATTTTGAGCATTTTGAAAGTGAGGATCTGGTGATGAGTGAATCTGTACTATCACCGGATCAAACCAGTCGCTCACTCTTGGTACCGATCCATCTATTGGACGATGATCAAGAAGATGATGCCGACGAAAATTATGATCCATTCATGAATGGAAAATTAGATGTGACTAATACCATCGATGAGGACATTCAGGAGCATCTCAATATGTTTCCTTCCGATCCGATTCGATTGGAAAATCTTTATTGGTACTGCAAGCCAAAATTACAAACTGAAGATAACACGCAATATGTGAGCAACAAACGAGGTGTAAAACAACTACTGGGAGCAGCACTGGCACGCTCCACATTAAATCTGTGATCTTGAAGGGATATAGAACGAAGGATCGAGCTTGGAGGTTCAAAGCTACCTCCAAGAACTCACGGGAATTAATAGGGAAGCAGCAACCGGGCAGTAGCAGGAGAACCGGCAAGCCATTCGATCCAGGAAAGCTGAAGGAGCATGTGGACAACGAAGGGACGGTGGTGACTGAAAATCAGCAAGAGAAGAAGGTGTACGATCCACCGTAGCTGGGAAGAATAGGAGGAGTCCATCTGGCTAAAGATGTTAAACTTAGCGCTTGTTGGGAGGTAACCCATCCTTTATAGGTTTGGTACTGTATTTTTAGGAGTAATTAAGAGATTATTATCATCGTCATTACAGGTACAATTGGTCTGAGGCAAGTTTGGGGTCACACGAAGGACTTTGGAGGTTTTGAATGCCGCGATGCGGTACGGAGTTTGGCGCGACGCGGGATCGCAATGCAACCCGATGCGTAGGGGTTGGATTGGAGACACGCGCACTGCGGTTCGCTTCTAGGCACGACGCAGAAGCTGATATGGTCAGAAAAATTCTTTATAAGGTACGTCTCTTCTCATTTGTAACCACGCCGCGCTCCAGTGCATCGACCGACCAGAAATTTTTCTTGCGTTTTTCTCGTATTTTTTATTACTACAATTGAGGTACGTCATTCTACCTCATTTAGACTAGTTATTTCAAGCATTTAGGCAGCAAAATTGAGTGATTTTTTCAAAAACTAGAAAACTTAGAAATCGGCAATGCGGGCTCGTAGGGTGTTTTGTTTGCAAAATAATCACCCTAGAAGGGTTGGTCGGTGCTTAGGCTACCTTGTAGTAATGTTGGATCGAGTTTAGAAGTTCAAATCATCGATTGGGGTTTTTGGTTTCGTGACAAACTACGGCGCGCCGTGCCCTAGTTCTTGGGCTGCGCCGCGCCTCGGTGGGGAAGAAAAGGACTTAATTTTCAAAAAACAATTTGTTTCGTGTGTGGTTTCATTTGTGCAAATGGCTTTCAGATGTGACCATCCTTTCCTTCAGTTTCCTGAGATTCTAAAGAGCACACCGGAGTATGTGTCGTAGAGGGATGAGCTGGTTTCTCGCCGGGTTCTCGAGGCAACCATATTGGATCGGGTATTCTTACATAGTCCGGGCTGTGGGGCGAGCTGGAGCCATTTATTCATCGCACTTGGTCTGCAGGTTTATTTACATTTACGTGCCATGGCTACGATAGGCTGATGGCCAATGGGGATGATATAGTCTACACGGAGCTTCTTCTGGAGTTCGTGACCACTGTTTGATACACACCAGCTTCACAGGAGGCACGGTCCAGGATGATTAGGTTTTGGTTGGGGGGAGAGAGTCGGGAGTGCAATCTTCGGGACATTGGGAGACGCACAGAGATCTATACGACGGAGGATTTAGAGAGCCGCCACTTCACGCATTTCCTTTGGGCGTGTATTCAGGGACAACCGGAGCAGAAAAACAACGCAGTTATTTGGGCTATGATGTCCAATGTTTAGTTTGAGGCAGGGTCGGCCAAGGAGAGCCAGCTCCGCAACCCACTCCACCGTCTTATGTATCGTATCATCTCCACTTCTGTCATCTTGAAGCAAGGAGGTGAGAAGGTGTCCAGGGAGGATATGACTTTTATGTGAGCGCTCCTCTATCCCGTTAGATTTCTGCATTTGCCCTACGTGCTGGCGATCTCTTTGTCTACCCGACCAGCAGGTGCATCAGGAAGCAGCCCCATGGTTGGCGGGCACTTCATTACCCGTTTGGCCAGATCCTACGGCCTGCTCACTGCCGAGACCAGAGCAACCTTGACGGTGATACCACCCGTACGCACTTCAGCCTGTTTTCTGGAGAACATGGGGCTCATTCATCAGCCACGTGCGGGTACATACGTGAGGGTGGCGACAGAGGCACCACAGGCACCCCGACCAGCCCATGCTCAGCCAGCGAGGAGACGTCAGATAGTGGAGGCACCAGCAGAGGATCAGCCACAGCCGCAGTTGTCAGACGTGTTGACTGCTGTTCGGGAGCTGACTGACAAGATTACCAGGGTAGAGGACCAGTTGGCTTGGATTGAGGAGGTTTTATTGGAGACGATCCCCCAGCAGCGACGACGTCCACGACCATTTCCAGCTAGGGCACATGATGACGAGGCAGGCCCCTCCCGAGCACGCCAGGATGACTGATGTATTTTCTTTTCACTTTTTGGAGATATTTGTACCAAACCTATGACACTTTTATTTCTGTACTTTTAGTCTTTAGTTGTTTGTTTCTTTTGCGTTTAATTTTGTTTATGAGTGATGCATGTAAATACCGAAATGGGAATCTGTGGAGGAGTTGTTTCAGGCAAGTGTGGGGTCATCGTGCCCCCTCCACTTGCTATAATCACCGGCGCGTTTTACTGTTGCGCTACAACTTCTGGAAATCTGAATCGTGGAGATGTTTGTTTTTGTAACCTGTGACAACCAAGTACCATTAAGTAGTCAACCGTCTATGGGGAAACTCTTTCTCCCTTGTTCTGAAATATTTTTATGTACAATGGGGGTGTTGTACGGTTTTAAGTGTGGGGTGTGGACGGTCGAAAGAGTTGTTTTTGAAACTTTTGCGGGAAATGACCGATTTTCAAAAAATTTAGCAATTTTTCAAAATTTTTAATTGATTGTAATTTTGAAACGAATAGTTTGTGAATGTTATAGCGTTGGTATTTTTCAAGAAATAATATTTAGTTGTTATCATGCTATGAGTTTAGTCAAATAAGTTGAGTTTTAGGAGTTAGAAGATTGGAATATTTTAGGTCTAGAATTTAGGAAGAAATTGTCAATCAGTGGCCTTTGTTCTTCGAGCCGGTAATTCTAAAATGGGTGGGGCTTATGCACCTTGCCACCTAAGATCGTCTGGTCTGGGATGGTATTTTTGAAAGCTCGTTACACGGACAAGATCGAAAGTCATGGATAGTTCTTTAATGGCCTTTAGAATCTGAATGAGTACGTATACTTCATTGTGGATAGAAAATTTGTAATCAAGGGTTCTCTAGAATGTCATGAATTCCAAACAATATTCTGGTTATGTTTGCAAAAACTATTCCATATAAATCTGGAAGCAATAAGCTTTGAAATTGAACACGTTTGAAAATTGTTTGAGTCTTAGTTAAAATCTGTTAAAACCTCCTTTGCTTGGGGACAAGCAAGGCACAAGTGTGGGGTGTTCGACAATGCATACTAATATCAAGTATTTTAGTCGTTGTTGAGCCCTATTCTTGGTGATTTTATATCATATATGCTTTGGTATTCTCACTTTTTGTGTCAGTGATTTTTTAGAAAGAAAAGTTATAAACAGGGGTTAAATGCAGACAAAATGGAAGAAGTTTGGAGATAAGGACAAAAACAGTCGCCTGAAAACGCGTGCCGCGGGTATGCATGTGGGCGCGCTGCGCTTAGTTAACGATGAGGCTGTGGAAGAAATTCAAATGACGAAAAATTGGGGATAAGGCTCTACGCGAGCCGCAGCTATGAGCTATGCGCGACGCAGGTCTTAAAATTGCACAACGATAAATAGAGGTCATTAGTGAAAGGTTTTCTACAACTATGAACTAAAAATACTAAGTTCACATGCAACCTATATAGATCTAAGTTTTTCTTCTAGTTAAACATATAACAAGTCCTAAAAGGCCAGAAAGAATTAAGCTAAAAGAAAGATCAAGAAAAACCAACCTTTAGTGAATCTTGGAAGCAAAGCAACAGAAACCTCTTGCCTCAAATGTAGTCTCACACCCTAGCTTGGAGTTGTTGGCCGAAAATACCTTCAGAGAGAGCTTCAAAATCGTAGTCAATGTAGGGTTATGAGCCTCCCTATTTATAGGCTCCAGTGGATGGTCAGATAAACCCTAAGAGACAAACCTTTTGAATTCAAATCAAGATAAACCTTTTATCTTATCAATTCAAACAATTATCTCTTATATATATATATATATATATATATATATATATATATATATATATATATATATATATATATATATATATATATATATATAAATGTATATATATATATATATATATATATATATATATATATATATATATATATATATATATATATATATATATAAATCGATTATATATATTTATATACATAAAATCGCCAATCACACACTCACTCAAACTATCACTTACTCAACTATTAAATAATTACATTTTTAGTCCCTACACCTTTAATTAATTAATTTAACTGCCAAATTAATTCCAATTAATTCCAGAAAAATTTCTAATTAATTATTATAGTTTCTAATTAATATATTATCACTTAAATATATTAATAAACTATTTATTAATTTCTTTTGATTTATTAATCACATAATAAATCAATCTTTCTCTCTACCGGATTTTCTACCAATCCTCCAACTATGAGGGCAACCCAAATGGACTATGCTACTATTAATTAGATAAATACTAATTATTAGTCATAGCTTAGACACCTAATCCAACAGTCTCCCACTTGGATAAGTCTATGACTAAAATTACCAATTTACCCTCTAATTAATTTAGCAACTGTAGCTTCCTAGAAACCGCTGCCGAACACTGACCTAGTCAGTTCTGTCCAAAGATAACTGATCATATGATCCTTCGTTCAACAAGATATTTTCAGACACGAGACATGGATTGAGATCAATCTCTGCCCGATTCTCTGTTCCCTGATTTTCGATTCTGCTTATGACTTTAGAACTTCTAATTGAACACATCAATTTAGTACAGGCTGGCCAGCACTTTAGTCAACTTCAAAATCATCGAGAGGCCTACAGATATCTGTTTCCCATCAGGGTCAAAGAACGAATAAGCTTTGACTTATATGCTTATATCTTTTACCTGTCAAATCATTGACAACAACACGTTTTATAACATCGAGTTACCGATGCGTTTTCGTATTATCAATGAACAACTGCCTTGTAAATCATAACTCATATCTCTCCACTTCAAGATCATAAGATATTATCGTCTCAACATTGCTTGTCATATAATCCATGAAGCAATCTATTGAGCGTGGGTTTATCCAATACTCAAATCTCTATTTCTAAGTGCTCATGAATGTTGTAGCAATCCTATTGCTATGTCTAACTCCTTAGACAGTCTACAAACCAATTCATGACAGTCTTGATTCAATACTTACTTCCCAAAGTATGAGTGACTGTGGACCTCTTTGAATAATTAAATTATTCGGGAAGTAAAACATGCGAAAGTGAAACATAAAGATCTGACGGGCAGCTACTCTTGCTTATTACCAAGTCTCCACAAGGTAATCACCAAGTCGAACCTTGTCATAAACTATTATCGGTTTCAAAATTTCTTTTAAACTTTCAATTCTAATTTTACAGCTATGTCATTATGAACCTTACACTCTGTGACATCCGCCTAAAAAGGATTCGGGTCAACCCAACCCAATTGGAAATTTAATAAACCCTACTCGAGATTTCTTGACGCTAATAGGATCAAAACTCTTACACTACGATATAAATTGACGTTAATAGCAATATAGCATAGTATAACGTTATAAATATAATCAAATTAAATTATGATACCATATTAAAATCAAATCAAAGTATGATGCTCTAATTAAATTAAAAAAATCAAACTTGAATGCTATAATTAAACTTCAAATCAAAGTAGATTGTTATAATCAAATAATAACCTATTTTTATAAAACTCTATTTTTATAAACACTACATTAAATTTTATAAAACTCTTAAGATGCTTGTGTTAGTGGGGAATTATGAAGACTACCAAAAGTAAAAGTTTATTCCCATTGTCTCCCACTCACACCTCCCATCATCTTTCCTTTCATTTTTCTCCCAACACATTATTCTCATCACCACTCAAACCATATCTATTCTTTCTGTCACTCTCAATCTCGAAATTCCTCCTAGAAATCTTCATATTTCAGCCAAGAACACTCCAATATACTCAAATCTTCATCCCTCTTGAAGCATTCATTAAGGTATGTTGTTAAAAGTCTCAAATTCATGAATGAAACAAATTAAATCCACCAAACTATCTAAAACTCATTTTATGCATAAACCTGATTTTTATCAGGATCCCATCAATAAAATAAGAAGTTCTGGAAATTTTCAGAAAATAACTTATTTTTATTGAATTACTATAATTATTGTAATAAAATAGGGCAATAATTCACATAAAATACTTTTTGCAGTCAATAAGTTTTGGAAAATATTTAGAACAACCCATATATTGAGTAAAGTGGATTTATAAAGTTTCATGCATTTATATTACTGTTTGATGCTTATTTTGTATTTTATTTTGTTGTAGATAAATAAATTTCAAAATATAGTTATGTATGTTAAAAACTAGATTTTATATTTTTCCCACCTTATTAACATTTTAAAGACTCCATGACAAAATTTACAGATTTTTGTAAGAATTTTTGCATATTTTTCCTGATTTAATGATTATTTAAAGGTTTAAATTGATAATAAATAGCTACACATGTCCAAAAATTATAAAACCTTATCAGAATATCATATATAACATGTTAATCATAAATTAAAAGTCTAATGAATTTATCTTAATATTTTCCTATTATTTATGATTTTATTGATTAGTTAATAATGAAAAACATAAGAAATACTTCCCATAGTCCAAAATATCCAAAATATTTACAGTAGGCTCAATATAATGTTAGAAAACTATGGTTAAGTTTCCAGAATTTTTGGGAATCATTTATTATTTCTCCCGAATTTTGTTGTGGTTTAATTATTAAAATACTAAATAAATACTAAAGCAGTTAAGAATTGTTTATAATATATAAGCATGTAAAAATGCATTTTTAATGATTATTTCATATAAATAATTGTTTATAATATATAAAATCTGTAAATACTTAAAATTTGACTAGTTATTATTTTAATAAGAAATTATTAAAATCTTGCTTAATGTGAAGATATAAATTAATTAAGCAAAGTAATTAATTCAATTTAAAATTCATTTAACATATGAATACATTAATATTCAAAACAAAATTTGGATTTTTGTTAATTCATCTAATATAAGAATATGTGTCTAATTATTTTTATTAATACTATATTCCCGTTTATCGATTCCTAAGCCAAAACTATTAATTATATTAGGTTTCACGACATTTTGACTCGAGCCGTCTATCGTACAACACGCATTCATTATTGGACTAATGTGAGTAATCTACCCCATATTTTATAATTTTCAATACTTTTGGGGTGTATCATGTGGTTTTAATATGTTCTAACTTCATTTTATTATTTTTTTCACCATTGAGACATTGTTGGGACATTTATACCTGAATCATTATTTGTATAATTATTGTCTGTTTACGCTACATGTACTTGTAGTGCATTACCACTTTTAGTCTAATCTCCATGACTATGCCCGTATTCTTGAGGTACGTTATGGACAATAATAGCGCTATTGGGTTGACCACCCCGCCTTTGGACGCTAAGGTGATTGATTGCACGTGGTTGAGTGTGTATGATGATTAGATGCTCCATCCTATATATATACATATATATGTATATATAAGGTGAGGACTTATTGTTGTTGTTATCATTTGTTAATAAAATTTTGATTTATAAACTGTTATCTCAATAACAGTTGCTTGCCAACTTCAAAAGAAAACAAATTTAAAATTATTCAAACTCACAATTTTCTTTAATAAAACTAGATTAGTCACCAACTCTCGTAGTTGACCTGTTTTTACCCATGATGCAGATTTGAAGAATGAAGTTGATGAAAAGTAGGGTGTACCTTAGAAACCCACAAGACTATTTAAATTTGATGTAATAAATGTTGTTGTATTTGGATTTGTATTTGTATGTTGTGGATCTTGTTTGCATACTTAGTACTTAATTGAATCTAATCATATTATAACATAGTTGTCATGAGACTTTGAACAATATATCACGCCTTGATCGATTCCGCCTAGGATCGGGGTGTGACAGATTGGTATCAGAGCCCTTGACTATAGGGAATTAGGTTAATTGCCTTGACCTAGTCTATAGCCTCTAGGGTCCTCTCGTATGCTAGTTTATAAAATGCACACACAACTGCATGCAATTCGCACTTAGAAAATCCTAGGAATACCTTTGTGTGCTAATTGCTCCCTTATATGCTTACGTATTATTCCCGACACTTATATGTGTGCATACACTTGTGAATTTTATCCTCTTTCTCTTAAAATCACATACATACTCAAAAGGTTTCAAAATAAAAATTTGTATACATATATATTCCTTAGAGCTCATAGGAAATTAAAAGTCATCCACTCTAGTTGGGTAGGATCAAAGTAATGGACGCGTAGTAACTGGAAGGGGGAGGTGCCGGTAGCCTGAAAGTCCTGACTAGGTAAGCATTCGTATACATCCCAATCAACCGAGGGACCAGTTTGCTTACCTAGGGACCAAAGGCGAGTGTTCCCAAACCTATAGGCCAAAGCACGTTATTCACATTACTTTCGAGCCATCAAAATACCCGACCTTATCAAACGTATCCGAAAGGATACACTCCAAAATGGCCAACTCATTGGACTATTAAGTTCCCTAATGGGCCTAGAAGTGGGAAAAACATGTGAAAACTTAATATTGTGGGGGCCCACGCAATTGCTACATGCTTCACATTTAGTACCCATGGAAAGCCCAAAAGGTGCCCAACAATCCTAACCATGGCCCAACAAGTGTTTTACAATCATTTTACCCAACAATGTCTACAAACTTAATTTACACATAACTCATAATTCCATATGTGTGTTTCTCATAGATGGCATTACGACCCCCTCTGTAACCATTGTAACTATCACCATATGTCCACCAGCCCGTGTCGCCTTTGTACGACTTGTGGTCGCTATGGCCACTTGGCGGACACATGCCGTGCACCAAAAACTCAGCGACCATTCGCTCTACCCTCAAATCAGCAAACACAAACCCGATATCCAACTGGAAAATGCTTCAACTGTGGTGACCCCACCCATTTCAGAAACACGTGTCCCAGGCTTGTCAATATCATTAACACTCAAGCCCTGGCAAATCCAATAATGCAGGTTCCAGCTCCCAAAGGCCGAGCATTTGTCATTACCGCAACCCAAGCACAGACCGATAACAAGGTCGTAAATTGTACGTTTCTCATAAATGACTGCTACGTGTCAGTACTTTTTTATTCAGGTGCCGATAAAAGTTTTGTGTCTTTGGAATTTGAACACATACTTCACACACCTCGCACGATTCTTGATGAACACTTTACCGTAGAATTCGCCAATGGAAAATACATTTCACTCAATGCAGTCATCCAAGATTGCACTTTCGATTTTTGCGGTCATAAATTTTCCGTCAATTTAGTTCCTATGGAACTTGGTAGCTTCGACATCATCGTGGGAATGGATTGGCTATCCCAAAACCATGCTGAAATAGTATGTTACGAGAAGTTTATTCGTATTCCTCTTGCCGACGGTCAAAGTCTTCGTATTTATGGCGAGACTCGTTCAAAAAAAAGCTTAGTCTTATGTCATGTACTCAAGCTCGATCATATCTACATAAAGAATACATGGCTTTCTTAGCCCATGTGGTGGAAACAAAGGTCAAAGAAAAGAAGATCGAAGATATTCCGATTGTACAAGACTTTCCCGACATCTTTCTCGATGACGTATCTGGACTCCCTCCAGTACGTGAGCTAGAGTTCCGCATCGATCTCGTTCCTGAGGCTGCTCCCATAGCCAAGTCTCCATATCGGTTGGCTCCAACCGAGATGCAAGAATTGGCAAGTCAGCTCCAAGAATTAACCGATAAGGGATTTATCCGCCCTAGTACTTCACCCTAGGGAGCCCCGGTTCTCTTCATCAAAAAGAAAGATGGTTCGTTTCGTATGTGTATCGATTATCGGGAGTTAAATAAATTGACCATCAAGAACCGATATCCGTTACCTCGGATCGACGACATTTTTGATCAGCTTCAAGGAGCTTCATGCTTCTCAAAAATCGACCTCCGCTCGGGTTATCACCAACTTCGAGTACGGGAAGAAGACATCCCCAAAACCTCTTTCCGAACCCGCTATGGTCATTACGAGTTCACCGTTATGCCTTTTGGCCTAACGAATGCCCCTGCCGCATTCATGGACTTGATGAATAGGGTAATTAAACATTATCTCGACCGTTTTGTTATCGTCTTTATTGATGACATCCTCATTTACTCCAAGACAAAGGCAGACCATGAAATACACCTTCGTCTAACTCTCCAAACATTGCAAGGAAATCAGCTCTATGCCAAATTTTCGAAATGCGAGTTTTGGTTAAATAAGGTACAATTCCTCGGTCATATTGTAAGTGACAAGGGTATTTTAGTCGATCCCGTAAAAGTTGAAGCAGTTAAGAATTGGAAAGCCCCACGTACCCCCAAGGAAATTCGGTCATTCCTCGGTTTAGCTGGCTATTACCGACGTTTCATTTCAAATTTCTCAAAGATCGCTTTACCGCTTACTTTTCTCACTTGCAAGGGTACGCCATTTGATTGGGGACCTAAGCAAGAAGACGCTTTCCAAACCCTTAAACAAATATTGTGTGACGCTCCGATTCTTACACTCCCTGAAGGATCCGAAGATTTCGTGGTATACTGCGATGCCTCCAATCTCAGTCTAGGTTGTTTTTTGATGCAAAGGGGAAAGGTTATAGCTTACGCATCGCAACAACTCAAAATCCATGAAAGGAATTATACGACTCATGATTTGGAGCTCGGTGCCGTAGTTTTCGCTCTTAAATTTGGAGGCATTACCTTTACGGCACTAAATGCGTAATTTTCACCGACCACAAGAGCTTGCAACATATTCTTAATCAAAAGGAACTCAATATGAGACAAACACGATGGGTCGAACTCCTAAATGATTACGAGTGTGAAATACGCTATCATCCGGGCAAGGCAAACGTGGTAGCCGATGCGTTAAGCCGAAAAGAACATGCAAAGCATTTCATCTAATATGTTCTCCTATCTTCTCCAATCTCAGAGACCGAATTCGAGGAGCCCAACACTCGGCAATTACCGAAAATGACATGCCCACGGGAATTGATGGGGAGTTGGAAAGTAAATCTAATCGCATTTTCTATTATCAAGATCGCATCTGGATCCCAGATCGCGACAATCTTCGTACCTTCCTGATGGAAGAAATCCATGAAACTCGATATTTCATTCATCCTGGCGCTGACAAGATGTATCATGGCCTGAGAACCAATTATTGGTGGTCGAGAATGAAAAAGGATATTGCTTTATTCGTGGCCAAATGTCTTACATGTTCTAGGGTCAAAGCAGAACATCAACGACCCTCTGGACTATTGGTCCAACCGGTAATCCCCGAGTGGAAATGGGAAGCGATCGCCATGGATTTCGTAACCAAACTTCCCCGTACCACCAAGGGACACGACAGCATTTGGGTAATCATTGACCGTTTGACCAAATCCGCTCATTTCCTTCCCATCCGTGAACATTTCAAGGTCTAACAACTTGCTCGAATTTACATCGACGAGATAGTTAGTCGACATTGTTGGATTAGGTGTCTAAGCCATGACTTATAATTTGTATTTATCATATTAATAGAAGCAAAGTCCATTTGGGTTGCCCTCGGTAGTCCAACTCGCATCAAGGTTAAAAAGAGAAAGAGAAATAAATAGTTTATTAATTTATTATGTGACGATAAATTAATAATAAACTAGTTTGGAATTAATCGGAATTAATTGGAATTAATTTGGGATTAATTATAAGTGCAGGGGCTAAATTGATTATAAGTGTAGGGGCTAGAATGCAATCGTTCAAAAGTTGAACACTATAAATAAGGCTCTCCCATCACTTGAAAACTTGCACCATTCCAAGATAGTTCTTTGGAATTTCTCTTCTCTCTCAAGAATCTATAATCCTTCTCTAAGGTTTTATAGTTGTTTTTCTTAATAAGAGGTTAAGATAGTTAACCTCCGCTTGGGCTTCTGGGTATGATCTCATTTGAGGCAGGACACTTGTGCTGCTCGGCTTCAGGAATAAAAACTAAAGGTTAGTTTTTCTTAAGTTATTTTATTTAGAAATTTCCGTTAGCCGTTAGCATCAATTTATTATATGTTCAAAGATAGAAAACATAGATCCTTTCTAGGTTGCATGTGAACTTAGAATTTTAGTTCATAGATTGCAGAAAAACCTAACAGTGGTATCAGAGCGTTGGTTGTTTTCTTATTGAATTGTTATAATTGTTTAATTAAAAGATAAATTAAATCGTTTAACGGTTTAAATTTAATTTTAAAATTAAGTGTTAATTTTAGAAAAATTAAATAGATAAACCATAAATATTTTAAAAGTTTAAAATACATCTTATATATATTATAATTAATAGTTAATATTTTATATATAAGATAAATTGGTTAGTCATACCGTTAGTAGGCCTCATTCACAAAACTGACCTATAAAGAGTGTATAAGGAGACTGCCTATAAAATGCTAGTATAATGGGTGTCCACTCTCACCCACCGCTCTCCTGGTCAGTGGAGTGTCGTTAGCCGAACGGGTTTGATAGAACCGCCTAATTCTCATTAAAAGTATAATGCCGCTACTGAAAGTACTGGAACATTTCATAAAAATCCCAATCTAGTTACTTTAAAAAAAATGTGAATTTGATGCTAACCCATGAAATTGCACATTGCACTTTATGAAACGTTGGTGGAGCGTGTGTGGGTTACCGGCACACCAATGGGGGTTCATAAAGAGTGGCAATGGGTTTCTCGGGTGTTATCATTGTTGATGGAGCGTGTGTGGTTAACCGGCACATAAATTTGAGATGATAATGGACCCCGAGAGTACCAAGCTAATTTGCATGGTTATTCACACCCGGTTTATGATCCTCGGCATCCCAGTCACAAACGGTGGGGCATATCCGAGATTAAACATGCCATTGAATAGTTCAATGAGTCTCACTGATCTAGGAATTTCATTAGACTGAAATTGATAATAGTTATCTACCTTAATGACCACTGTGTTGTGACTACGGCATCCCTCTTCACTGCATAGTTGGGGTATTTTGGATCCTAGCCTTGTTAAAAAATATATATTGGGTAATTATTTAAAAGGATTAATTAAACAAATAAATTCAAATTTTATATATGTCTGAAGAAAATGTCATTATCCTCCTTCTCCTCTTTCACCCATTTCTGAGAGCTTCAGAAAGCACCTGTTTAGTATGGTAAGGCTGACTGGCCTGAACTATGTGATATGGTTTTGCAATTAGAGAATAGTTCTTAGTTTTGCTGGCAAACCTTATCCGACTGAGTGTCCGCTCCCAAACATGGCATCACACAGCAGCTTGTGATGAGCATGACTCCTTGACTATTGAGTCCAAGGAAGTTCGTTGCCTTATGCTATTGATCATTAACCCCGAGTTCCGCAGGGATTTAGAATTCCTGGGGTCTGATGAGTTAGCACAGCTAGTTCAGGAAAGGTTCCGTGAACTGTTGAATAAAGGGAACGAACTAGGATCTTCAAAGAGCTTGAAGTTGCAAGCTAGAAAGAAGTAGCACCAGTTTGCGTGTTCCCGAGATTGAGGGATACATAGGCGAACAGTATAAAACTGGTTTCCCTTTGTGATTGGGAGTTAAGCATTAGCTCAACTCGCTGATCTGTTCATCCAGATGAACAGAAAGGGTAACCGGATAAGACAATCGTGGAAGTGCATTCAATGTCGACTCTGTATGAGTCATTCATGGAGAAGCATAGTTCCATTAATTCAGCTGCTTCAGGATTGAGTCCAGTATTAAGGTGCATCAAGAAATGATCCAGATCGTCTGGACCGATTGTTCGATGTTTCAAACTGGGAATCCATAAGGTGGGACACAGTCACGGAAAGATTGGAAAAATGCTCCAAAGCCAAACCGTTTGGCAAACTCATAAATATCTTAGAATTCAAAACACCCGATCCTCATTTCCTTGATACAGGATATGTTTCACACATTTGCTCTGTATGCACGAACTCTGGAGGATGTGGGATGGTGTCGCACAGGAGCATATTCGGATTGGATCTGGAGCTCGTGCGGTTTTTGAGTTAAGCTACATATTTGTTCTTGTTATTAGTTTATAAATACATACGACATGGATTCGTATAATACATTGTTCTGAGGATAATTCTAGTTTAATGAAATATTTTTGAAACCTGATTGTTTTAATTGTCCTCGAAATGTTGTGTGAATGTGTTGATGACGTAAATGGTAATAATTTGAATGTTGATACATCCAATGGGATTGGATTTGTAAATTATGTTCTTTATGATTGTTAAAGTGAATTTTATGAGAATCACTTCAACCAAAGGTCCAGTTGGACAGGACTTTGGAATCATTTGACTTAGAGTCACATGATGAATTGAGTGCTTAATAAAATTAATTGTGGAAAGAAAGGAATCGCCCAAAGATCCAATGGATAGGATTTTGGAATCAGTTGACTTGGAGTCAGGTGATGATTGCATGTCTTGAACAATATTAACAAAGTCATAAATTTACATGGAACTGTAAAGCTATTAAGATTTTGAGCAACAGACACATAAGTTACTATGTATTGCTCGAATCTTCGAACAGAACATGATTAGTTATGCTTCATGATATTTGCCAAATGGTTTGACAAATATGGCTTCGTTTATCGGAATAAGCGATTGATTGGAACCTTGAAGTGTTCAAGGATTTCAAAGGAAGTATAAGATCAACGGAACCTGAGTAACAACATAGACTGAGAAAATGTTTCATAGTTTATCCTCTTCCAAGAACATTAATGGTAATAATGTGTCTTAGGGAAGATGATGGAGCATTGATCGAAATAGTTTTGATCCTCGGTATATAGGATACACTGGATACATTTCCGACTAATATTTCAATGAATTGAATATTCAACCAGTCAGACCGCAGAAGCCATATTCCGACCACATCTTAGACTAAGTAGGTTATGTTGACACTGTCTGAAATGTAAAGTTGGGATCGTCCCACTAGTACATAGAAAGTCCAGGGTCATGTAGCATTCGTCTGAATCTCATGACAAGCCTGAAACTAATCAACAATGTAGTTTCATTGGCCATTCCGGTTATCCTTTGAAAGAAGAGTCCTTTTAGAAAGAGCTCAAGTTCTAAGGAAACAATGGGAGTAAGAATAATTCTGAATGAGTTCAGGGATTAGCCAAGTAAAAGAACCTTTAGTCACCACTGGGCCTTGACCCAGAATTAGATTCCTGTTAAACCTGACATACCCTCTCTTCGCTTGACCAGTAGTTATTGTCACTGTCATAAGGAGTTATGATTTGGGTGATATACCGAGTAGTGGTAAAACACTAAAGATGGTACGGATAAGTAATCCGACTGCTAGAAGCATTGGTGAGCCCGGTTGCTGCCAAATAAGAGAACCTTACCGCGAGACACAGTCTATGTGACAGTTTGATTGATATTTACAACTGGTCTAGGAACCAGTGGGAGTAATTGAATCATCAAAAGAAGGGAACATAGAAATGTACTTACAGAACATCTGGTTGATTGAGTCATCACTTGGATTCAAGCAATTGATTCCGAATGAAGCACTCTCAATAGAAGATGAAATCTGAGAGGATTCTGCGTGGCATAGTGTGAGTCGTTAGTGGATCGTGTGTGGTTTACCGGCACACTAATAGGGACTCACATAGAGCATGCCATTACAAAAGGTACATGGCACCGGGATTCGTCCCATGGGCATCTCGCAAGAAAGGTTATTCGAATTCTCAAAATAGGCCAAAAGGTTTGGATTTTGTGAATAGCCTGAAAGATTTCCTTTAATATGTCGGAAATGTTTGGATTTCGGTTTCGCAAAATATGCCATAAGTTCTGGATTTTGTGAATAGTCCGAAAAGAGTCATATAACAGTGTCAAAGCTAGTGGGAGTATCATTGTTATCTGCTATCACTGTATGTGGGTTACATACTGGTTTTAGAAAACGTGTCTTATCATTACAAAGTGTAATGACCTGTATTAAGAAACGGTTCGCTATAAAAGACTTTAAGAGATCCAACATACTCAGGCGGTTGTGGATATCTATTAGATAGATCAGAATTCTGCCAATGTGATCTTGATGAGATTCAAGATGCATAACCCAAGGAAAGGAGTTTCCTGTCATTGCAAAGTGTAATGAATTGGCATGAAAGAAACAAAGAAGGTGCATCATACTCACGTAGTTCATAGACATCTATCAGATAGATGAGACTGACAGTATTAACTTAGCCGTTGAAAATATGATCTTGATGGGATTCAAGATGCATAAGAAATAGTCCCCGAAAGGAAATGGTTTCCAGAAATCATGAGACAAGGATTTTGGTAATCTTAGGATTCCGAAAGGGCTTGGAATGAGATTACATCAGGTTCCTCGAGCCTCTTGGACAAATCAGAAGTGTTATGAACATATCCTGATGACTTAATGCTTAGAGCATTGTAAGTTGGATTCAGGATATTGCCTGGCTGAGAATATTGAATGGATTATTTGAACAGACGTGAGAAATCATTGGGAAATGATTAGGGTGATTAATTTGAAAGGGTTTTTCAAATCGGTAATTGTTTACACCAGAACGTGGTGATGTAGGACTTCATGGTTAAAGAATTTCGTTGGTTTCTGATGGAGCGCGTGTGGTTCACCGGCACATCATGACACCTCGAAATTGTCTTAGGGTGTAGTCATGTAGACTAAAGACCCGAGAACCATGGGCAGTCACGGTACACATCACCGGAATGGAGTTGTGAGAGAGAATGACAGAATGACAAATTGGGATATCATCGGAACAGTATCCGATAGGATCATCTGCAATAAAGTGTATAAGTGTTAGACACTTGGATACATAAAAAGAGTGAAAAGGTCATAGACATAGATATAAAAGGCTTGAATTGAAAGTTTAAAAGAGAATAAGAAACCGATAATAGTTATGATAAATCCGACTTGGTGATTACCTCGTGGAGACTTGGTAATAAGCAGGAGTAGCTGCCAGTCAGATTTTATGTTTCGCTTTTGCATGTTTACTTCCTGAATAATTGGATTATTCAAATATCCATAGTCACTCATACTTTTAGGGAGTAAGTATGAAGGAAGACTGTCATGAATTGGTTTGTAGATTGTCTAAGGAGTTAGACATAGCAATAAGATTGCTGCAACGTTCATGAGTACTTGGAAATGGAGATTTGAGTATTGGATAAACCCGCGCTCAATGGATTGCTTCATGGATTATATCACGAGCAATGTTGAGACGATAACATCTTATGGTCTTAAAGTAGAGAGATATGAGTTATAATTTGCAAGGCGGTTGTTCATTGATAGTATGAAAATGCATCGGTAACTCGGTGTTATAAAACGTGCTGTTGTGAGTGATTTGTCGGGTAAAAGATATAACATATTAGTCGAAGCTTATTCGTCCCTTGACCCAGACGGGAAACAGATATATGTTGGCCACTCGATGATTTTGAAGTTGACTGAAGTGCTGGCCAGCCAGGACCGAATTGATTCGTTCAATTAGAAGTCTGAAAGTCATAAGCAGAATCGGAAATCGGGAAACAGAGTATCGGACAGAGATTGATCTTAATCCATGTCTCGTGTCTGAAAATATCTTGTTGGACGAAGGATCATATGATCACTTATCTATGGACAGAACTGACTGGGTCAGAGTTCGGCATCAGTTTCTAGGAAGCTGCGGTTTGTTAATTAATCTGAAGATAAATGGATAATTAAAGTCATAGACTTATCCAAGTGGGAGACTGTTGGATTAGGTGTCTAAGCCATGACTTATAATTTGTATTTATCATATTAATAGAAGCAAAGTCCATTTGGGTTGCCCTCGGTAGTCCAACTTGCATCAAGGTTAAAAAGAGAAAGAGAAATAAATAGTTTATTAATTTATTATGTGATGATAAATTAATAATAAACTAGTTTGGAATTAACCGGAATTAATTGGACTTAATTTGGGATTAATTATAAGTGCAGGGGCTAAATTGATTATAAGTGTAGGGGCTAGAATGCAATTGTTCAAAAGTTGAACACTATAAATAAGGCTTTCCCATCACTTGAAAACTTGCACCATTCCAAGATAGTTCTTTGGAATTTCTCTTATCTCTCAAGAATCTATAATCCTTCTCTAAGGTTTTATAGTTCTTTTTCTTAATAAGAGGTTAAGATAGTTAACCTCCGCTTGGGCTTCTGGGTATGATCTCATTTGAGGCAGGACACTTGTGCTGCTCGGCTTCAGGAATAAAAACTAAAGGTTAGTTTTTCTTAAATTATTTTATTTAGAAATTTCCGTTAGCCGTTAGCATCAATTTATTATATGTTCAAAGATAGAAAACATAGATCCTTTCTAGGTTGCATGTGAACTTAGAATTTTAGTTCATAGATTGCAGAAAAACCTAACAGACATGGCATCCCTCTCAGCATCATTTCAGATCGTGATGGGAGATTTCTCTCTCGGTTTTGGCAATCACTTCAAGCAGCCATGGGAACCCGCCTCGATCTCAGTACCGCCTATCATCCTCAAACCGATGGTCAATCTGAGAGGACAATTCAAACACTCGAATATATGTTGAGGGCGTGTGTCTTAGATTTTGGAGGAAACTGGGACTCTCATTTACCGTTGGTGGAATTCTCCTATAATAACAGTTATCATTCTAGCATCAAGATGCCACCATTTGAGGCATTGTATGGCCGTAAATGCCGATATCCTATTTGCTGGCATGAAATTGGTGAGTCCCACGTGATTCGCGCAACAGTGGATTCTCCAATCGTTGTTCCTGAGCTTATCCAGGAAACAACCGACAAAGTCACTCAGATTCGCAATAACCTTCTCGCAGCTCGTAGCCGACAAAAGAGTTACGTCGACAAGCGACGCAAACCGCTTGAATTTACCGTGGGTGACATGGTCATGTTAAAAGTGTCCCCATGGAAAGGTGTGGTTCGATTTGGACGCAAGGGTAAATTGGCACCACGCTATGTAGGCCCGTTCAAAATCCTGAAAAGGATCAGACCAGTAGCCTACGAGTTGGATCTACCAATAGAGCTTAATAAAGTTCACCCAATATTTCATATAGCCAACCTCAAGAAGTGTTTAGCAGACAAGAACCTTCATGTTCCTCTCGAGGATATCCAAATCGACGAGACAATGCAATTTATCGAGAAACCCTTGGAAATTGCCGACCGAAAGGAAAAGCAACTCAAAAGAAGTCGCATTACCCTGGTCAAGGTCAGGTGGCAGTCAGCACGTGGACCCGAGTATACATGGGAGCGTGAGGATCAAATACGTACCAAATACCCGCAACTTTTCTCTTAAGGTACTATCTTCTTAAATTTCAGGACGAAATTTCCTAAAGTAGGGGAGACTGTGACATCCGCCTAAAAAGGATTCGGGTCAACCCAACCCAATTGGAAATTTAATAAACCCTACTCGAGATTTCTTGACGCTAATAGGATCAAAACTCTTACACTACAATATAAATTGACGTTAATAGCAATATAGCATAGTATAACGTTATAAATATAATCAAATTAAATTATGATACCATATTAAAATCAAATCAAAGTATGATGCTCTAATTAAATTAAAAAAATCAAACTTGAATGCTATAATTAAACTTCAAATCAAAGTAGATTGTTATAATCAAATAATAACCTATTTTTTATAAAACTCTATTTTTATAAACACTACATTAAATTTTATAAAACTCTTAAGATGCTTATGTTAGTGGGGAATTATGAAGACTACCAAAAGTAAAAGTTTATTCCCATTGTCTCCCACTCACACCTCCCATCATCTTTCCTTTCATTTTTCTCCCAACACATTATTCTCATCACCACTCAAACCATATCTATTCTTTCTCTCACTCTCAATCTCAAAATTCCTCCTAGAAATCTTCATATTTCAGCCAAAAACACTCCAATATACTCAAATCTTCATCCCTTTTGAAGCATTCATCAAGGTATGTTGTTAAAAGTCTCAAATTCATGAATGAAACAAATTAAATCCACCAAACTATCTAAAACTCATTTTATGCATAAACCTGATTTTTATCAGGATCCCATCAATAAAATAAGAAGTTCTGGAAATTTTCAGAAAATAACTTATTTTTATTGAATTACTATAATTATTGTAATAAAATAGGGCAATAATTCTCATAAAATACTTTTTGCAGTCAATAAGTTCTGGGAAAATTTTGGAACAACCCATATATTGATTAAAGTGGATTTATAAAGTTTCATGCATTTATATTACTGTTTGATGCTTATTTTGTATTTTATTTTGTTGTAGATAAATAAATTTCAAAATATAGTTATGTATGTTAAAAACTAGATTTTTATATTTTTCGCACCTTATTAACATTTTAAAGACTCCATGACAAAATTTACAGATTTTTGTAAGAATGTTTGCTTATTTTTCCTGATTTAATGATTATTTAATGGTTTAAATTGATAATAAATAGCTACACATGTCCAAAAATTATAAAACCTTATACAAATATCATATATAACATGTTAATCATAAATAAAAAGTCTAATGAATTTCTCTTAATATTTTCCTATTATTTATGATTTTATTGTTTAGTTAATAATGAAAAACATAAGAAATACTTCCCATAGTCCAAAATATCCAAAATATTTACATAGGATCAATATAATGTTAGAAAACTATGGTTAAGTTTCCAGAAGTTTTGGGAATCATTTATTATTTTTCCCGAATTTTGTTGTGGTTTAATTATTAAAATACTAAATAAATACTAAAGTAGTTAAGAAAAATATGAAAATTTTATAGTAATTACTATTTTATGAAATAATGATTTTCTGATAATTTCAGAATGTTTCATTACTGTTTAGTATTTAAAACCATTTTCCTAAATATCTAAGCATGTAAAAATGCATTTTTAATGATTATTTCATATAAATAATTGTTTATAATATATAAAATCTGTAAATAATTCAATTTAAAATTCATTTAACATATGAATACATTAATATTCAAAACAAAATTTGGATTATTGTTAATTCATCTAATATAATAATATGTGTCTAATTATTTTTATTAATACTATATTCCCGTTTATCGATTCCTAAGCCAAAACTATTAATTATATTAGGTTTCACGATATTTTGACTCGAGCCGTCTATCGTACAACACGCATTCCTTATTGGACTAATGTGAGTAATCTACCCCATATTTTATAATTCTCAATACTTTTGGGGTGTATCATGTGGTTTTAATATGTTCCAACTTCATTTTATTATTGTTTTCACCATTGTTTACGCTACATGTACTTGTAGTGCATTACCATTTTTAGTCTAATCTCCATGACTATGCCTGTATTCTTGAGGTACGTTATGGACAATAATAGCGCTATTGGGTTGACCACCCCGCCTTGGGACGCTAAGGTGATTGATTGCACGTGGTTGAGTGTGTATGATGATTAGATGCTCCATCCTATATATATACATATATATGTATATATAGGGTGAGGACTTATTGTTGTTTTTATCATTTGTTAATCAATTTTTGATTTATAAACTGTTATCTCAATAACAGTTGCTTGCCAACTTCAAAAGAAAACAAATTTCAAATTATTCAAACTCACAATTTTCTTTAATAAAACTAGATTACTCACCAACTCTCGTAGTTGACCTGTTTTTACCCATGATGCAGATTTGAAGAATGAAGTTGATGAAAAGTAGGGTGTTGAAAATACGATAACTGATCTCCACGAATAAGGTTTTTAAGCCTATTACTGTGTGACAGATATGTATTTTATCTATAATATGCGGAATAAATAAGAGTTGCGGAATAAAATAAAACGGTAAATCTAAACTAGACAGTATTTAAATAGACAGAAAGCGGTAAATAAAGTAAATATTAGAAGTTAAAGGTTAGATGTAATAAACGCCATTATCAACGATAACATGTTTTTACAATAAATAAAAAGGTTAGAAGTAAGAAGCTAGAAATTAGATGTTAGATGTAATAAACGCCATTATCAACGATAACGTGTTTTTACAATAAATAAAAAGGTTAGAAGTTAGAAGTTAGATGTCTCGGTTAAATACAGTCCACATGTGTTTTCGTTGTCGAGGTTCAATTCGGATGTATTGGATATTTGGTACAATTGATTTATAAAAGTTTAAATAAATCAATAACGACACAGATAATTTTAAAAGAACTTATCGATAGCTGCGGAAGATAGCGTTTTTCTTGATGTGTCGATTCTTGTTCTTTGCGGTAGGATGAGGTTTTGGTGATTTTTTGGTGTCAGGTAGAGGTTTTTTAGAGGTTAGAAGTTTCGTGTCGGGTAGAGGTTGTTTAGCGGTTTGAAGTTTGGTGTCGGGTGGAGGTTTTGTTTCTTGCGGTTTTGCGGTTTGATCCACGTTGCCAAATGCAGAAATTTCAGAGTTTTGAGCTGTTTGGTCGTGAGTATGCTTGAGGTTTTTTGAGTATATGTTGTGTAGTTGGAATGGCAAGAGGTGAGCTTCAATTTATACTGCTGAACTACAGGCATCGCGTCGCGACCAGATGGTCCGTCGCGTCGCGAAGGTGCGGCTGTCGAGTGCTTTTGGTCGGCCACTGGTTAGTGCGTTGGGTTGGTAGTCTCGCGATTAGAAAGTTGGTGGTGTCGCGTTGGAGTCTTCGCGTCGCGACCATGTCCTTCGTCGCGTCGCGATCGCTGAAGGATTTTGGTCTTCTGTCTTGCTTCTCTTCACGTCTCGACAAATGTGCTGTCGGGTCGCGATGGGACTTCGGGTCGCGACAGGGCCTTCCGTCGCGTCGCGATTGCTGAAGCAATGTGACATTTTTATATTTTGCTCTTTGGTTCGTAGCATTATTTCCTCAGGTTTGGTTGTTTTCTCAATGTTTCTCGGGTCTTGATTCATCTTTGTTTTTGATCTCGAATTCATACAATCTGAAATAAACTGATAATATTTGTTAGATAAAAACAGTTCATCTTATTTCAGTGATGGTCACATATAAAAATATATTTTTCAACAATTTCCCCCTATGTGATCATTCTGAAATAAGAACAGATTAAAAGGTTAAGGTTGCAAATTCTTAGAGTTTGGATAAAACATTTATAAAACCATATCACGTGTTTTGAAAAAGTGTGACTAGATTTTACTTATGTTTTGAAAAATGTTTGTCAAGAATATTTGTTTCTGAATCAAGGTTTCATGTTCAATAATCAAAAGGGTTTTTGTATATGTATTTTCATAATATTCCTTAAGATTTTATAACATTTATAAAGACGACAAGTGATCTTAATAGGTCGATTCAGATGAACTCTCATAGGTATAGCTCACACTTGACTGAGGTGTTTGTTTGTTCTGGCTGCAGAACTGGTGTATAATCACTAAAGATGAGTGATATCTCTCAGTTTGAAGGTGTTGACTTATGCTTAATGTGGATTTATACCTATATACTTTAGTCACTTTGGTCTTCATATTAGATAATCAATCACATAAGACTGGTTTCGGCATTACTCAGAGGGTTTCTTCATTCATGCCATTGATGTTCACTCTCTCTCAGTCGGTAAATACATGTAGAGGGGTTTAGAAATATTCATAGTGCATTTTGCAACTAAGAATATTCAATTATGAAGGCTACAGTATTCTGGTAAATCTTTGGTTTTTGACAGCTATATTTGATAAAGCATTTGAGAATTCGTTGCTTGGAAAATTTTGAGAGATGTCTGTCTTGATGGATGTTGTTGTAAATCTTCCTTTTCTTTGGTGAGGTGTTCACCTTTGTCTTTATCTTTTCTTGATTTGTGTGAATACACATTGTGTAAAAGATATCTGATGTGGTTACTAATTGTGATTTGTTGACAGCTTTTGTTGGATATGACTTTGTCGTTTCTTCATTTGTCAGATTCGTTATGCCAGATGATGAAGCTTTTCTTTGAAGTGGTTTGATTGAGGATAGGGATAGGTGATATAATAGACAGTTTGTCTAATATATAAGAAAATGAAAGTGTCGTCCCTGGTCATTTTGATATCTAAGCAAAAATGAGACTAGCATCACGGTATAAGAGTATAAATCCTATAAGTCATAATGACAACACCTTTGCTCACAGAAATGAATTCCACTTAGCAGTTAAAGATGAGGCACAATTTCTCACATGGGTTTGGTTTTCATCTGAATCTCCTGATCTTTTGTCCCTTAATAGATAAAATCGTTATAATTGAAATAAATTCAAAGGGAATAGGAGAAAGTACATAACAAAAATGTTTGAAATTTGAACCTTCTCTTTAATTAAGAATCAATATAACTGAGAACATTCATCGAGCATAATTATATTAAATTTTAGTCAAGAAGATGTTAATCACATGGTTTTATAAAGATTTTAAAAAGATAAAACTTTTTTCTAATTTTTGATTTTTGATTATGTGGATGTTTTGGAAAATTTTCGTTATTTGAATGTTTTTGGAAGATTTTGGTTATTTGAATGTTTTTGGAAAACTTTGGTTTGGTAGTTAGAATGGGGTAACGAGAGTTCCCCCATAAATGATGCACTGGGATCATTTTGGATAGGTAGATTGGGATTGTTTAAAGAGGAATTTGGTTTTGGTGGTTCTCCCATAAATGATGCATTGAGATTATTTGGATAGGTGGATTGGGGTGTTTTAGGAGGGTTCTGGTTTTGGTGGTTCCCCCTCGACTGGATCCGTATCATTTTGGTTTGATTGTGAAGTTTCTGCATCGGAGGTAGTGTGGGTTTGAAGTCTTGTAGAAGGCTATGGTTTGTTGTCATATGCTTGGAACGGCCACTATCGATATACCATGTATCATCCTTGGGCTCTCCAGCACAAAGTGCCTGCAATTAGACAGAAAGTTTAGGTACCCAAACCATGGTGGGTCCTGATTTGTTAATGGTTTTCGGTGATTTGAAATCATTATGGTTTCTGTTAATTGGACGAAGTGGTTGAGGCTTGATTTGACTTATCAGATTTTCCCAATTTAAGATTTGTTTTTGAAAACCTGTCAGTTGAAATGGTCTTTGATTTTCTGAAAGATATCCTATATGTGAAGATCCGTTTGATAACCTTTCTTTGTATCTGTGATTTGGATGATTTTGAAAAACATTATGATGATGGAATGGAATTTGGTGAAATGATGATTTCTGAAAATTCCTTGAGAGATTGAAGTTTATCTCTTGAAAGCAACTTTGAATTGGTTTTTGAAAAGATTTTTGTTTTGGATTCAAAGTTTGTTTTTGTGGCACAGAAGCTGGTTTTAAAGGTTTCTTTTGGGTTTGTTTGAAAACTTTGGGTTTGCCTTGTTCCTTTTGAAGAGCAATTGGTTTAGAGGTACTGCCTTTCTCGTAAAAGGAGTTTTGGTTGGTAATTTGGATTTGGTGGGATGAAGACCTATTAGTGAAAGATCTTTTGGAAACAGTGAAATCAGTATCATCTGGGTTACAGTTGATAACTGTTTCGTCGTCTGAATTTTCCTCATTAACAGATGTGGATATATCTGTTAGAGTTGATTCAGAGTTTTCACTGTTAGTCCTGGTTTCTTGTTTGGCTTGTTCGATTTCGAAAGATTCTCTTCCTAATCCAGGTCTGTAATTTGTATCGATTTTGCCAGATCCTAAGGATGTCGCTTTGATGAAAATATCATCACTTAGCTTTCTAGCAAGATTGATAGAATCCAGTTTTCCTTGAAATCTTTGATTCTCGGATTCAAGAAGTTTGATTTGTTTTGAAGAATCATCTAATTTCAAAATCAAACTAGTGTTTGTGTCAGTTAAATCTTGAATTTTTAGTTTTAACTGAAGGACTTCTATTTCTAAGGTATCTTTTATTTCAGATGGAAAAACAGATTGATTTTTTATTTCTAAGTCCTTTTTTTGTTTTAGAGCTTCATTTAATTGATCTAAGACGTGATTACATTCTTCTGATTTTCGTTCGACGTCTCTTTCAAGTTTGTCTCTAGTCCTTGTTGATTCTCCAAATCTGAGTTGCAAGGTTTGTAATTCAGATTTGCAGATATCAGATTTGACTATTGTATCATGATATAGTTTGAGATCAGCTTTCAAACTGTTCTCAATCTTAGTCATGTGGGACTCAAATGGTGTTTTTGAAAGACCGATTTCTGAGATCATAGACCATACCTGATCGATGACATATGGAGCTCTTGAGTAGGTTGTGGAAGACATTTTTGGGTTGTTTTTGTTTTTTTTTAATATATATATATATATATATATATATATATATATATATATATATATATATATATATATTTTGTTTTTTTTAAACAAGTGATATTAAGATGAAATTTTTAAAGAAAACTTATTGGTGGTTTATAAAAACGCTACACAAAAGTTCTCGACAAAAATTTCAAATTAAATCACACAAGCTCTGATACCAATTGTTGAAAATACGATAACTGATCTCCACGAATAAGGTTTTTAAGCCTATTACTGTGTCACAGATATGTATTTTATCTATAATATGCGGAATAAATAAGAGTTGTGAATTAAAATAAAACGGTAAATCTAAACTAGACAGTATTTAAATAGACAGAAAGCGGTAAATAAAGTAAATGTTAGAAGTTAAAGGTTAGATGTAATAAACGCCATTATCAACGATAACGTGTTTTTACAATAAATAAAAAGGTTAGAAGTTAGAAGCTAGAAATTAGATGTTAGATGTAATAAACGCCATTATCAACGATAACGTGTTTTTACAATAAATAAAAAGGTTAGAAGTTAGAAGTTAGATGTCTCGGTTAAATACAGTCCACATGTGTTTTCGTTGTCGAGGTTCAATTCGGATGTATTGGATATTTGGTACAATTGATTTATAAAAGTTTAAATAAATCAATAACGACACAGATAATTTTAAAAGAACTTATCGATAGCTGCGGAAGATAGCGTTTTTCTTGATGTGTCGATTCTTGTTCTTTGCGGTAGGATGAGGTTTTGGTGATTTTTTGGTGTCAGGTAGAGGTTGTTTAGAGGTTAGAAGTTTGGTGTCGGGTAGAGGTTGTTTAGCGGTTTGAAGTTTGGTGTCGGGTGGAGGTTTTGTTTCTTGCGGTTTTGCGGTTTGATCCTCGTTGCCAAATGCAGAAATTTCAGAGTTTTGAGCTGTTTGGTCGTGAGTATGCTTGAGGTTTTTTGAGTATATGTTGTGTGGTTGGAATGGCAAGAGGTGAGCTTCAATTTATACTGCTGAACTACAGGCATCGCGTCGCGACCAGATGGTCCGTCGCGTCGCGAAGGTGCGGCTGTCGAGTGCTTTTGGTCGGCCACTGGTTAGTGCGTTGGGTTGGTAGTCTCGCGATTAGAAAGTTGGTGGTGTCGCGTTGGAGTCTTCGCATCGCGACCATGTCCTTCGTCGCGTCGCGATCGCTGAAGGATTTTGGTCTTCTGTCTTGCTTCTCTTCACGTCTCGAAAAATGTGCTGTCGGGTCGCGATGGGACTTCGGGTCGCGACAGGGCCTTCCGTCGCGTCGCGATCGCTGAAGCAATGTGACATTTTTATATTTTGCTCTTTGGTTCGTAGCATTATTTCCTCAGGTTTGGTTGTTTTCTCAATGTTTCTCGGGTCTTGATTCATCTTTGTTTTTGATCTCGAATTCATACAATCTGAAATAAACTGATAATATTTGTTAGATAAAAACAATTCATCTTATTTCAGTGATGGTCACATATAAAAATATATTTTTCAACATAGGGTGTACCTTAGAAACCCACAAGACTATTTAAATTTGATGTAATAAATGTTGTTGTATTTGGATTTGTATTTGTATGTTGTGGATCTTGTTTGCATACTTAGTACTTAATTGAATCTAATCATATTATAACATAGTTGTCATGAGACTTTGAACAATATATCACGCCTTGATCGATTCCGCCAAGGATCGGGGTGTGACACACTCTTCCTATGTATGCAAAGCATCTTATACTTATACACTTTATTGCAGATGATCTAATCGGATGCTCATCCGATAGCATCTCAATATGTTATCCTGTCAATTTCTCTCCTAACTCCATTCTGGTAATTTGTACTGTGACTTCCTATGGTTCTAGGGTCTTTAGTCTACTTGACTGCTCCCTAATACTATTTCGAGGTGTTATGATGTGCCGGTGAGCCACACGCGCTCCATCAGAATACCAAGGAGATTCTTTAACCATGAAGTCCTTTAACATCATGTCTTGACGTTAATAATTACCACTTTGGAAAAATTTTCAAACTAACACTATCACTTTCCCAATGAATTCTCACTTGAGTTCAAAACAATCCATCCAGTATTCCCAGCCAGACAATGTCCTGAATCCAACTTACTATGCCCTAAGCATCAAGTCATCAGAACATGTTCATGATATTATGATCGATCCAAGAAACTTGTGGAACCCAATCCAAACTTATTCCAAACCCTTTCGGAATCCAAAGATTAGTTATAATCCTTGTGTCATGATTTTCAAAAAAAAAAAAAACTATTTCCTCTCGGAGACTCTTCTCATGCATCTCGAATCTTATCAAGATCATGTTGACTAGGTCTATGCTAACGATTTCATCTATCCAATAGATGACTGTGAATTACGTGAGTATGTTACACCTTCTTAATTTCTTTCATGCCAAGTCATCACACTTTACAATGATAAGAAAAACATTCCTAAGTCTATGCATCTTGAATCTCATCAAGATCATCTTGGCAGAATCTGGATCTATCTCATAGACGATTACAAGCACATGAGTATGCCGTATTTCTATTAAGGCTTTCATAGCGATCCGTCTCTTAACACCAAGTCATTACACTTTGTAATGAAAAGAGACGACCCTAGAAACAATATGTATCCCACTTATGGAGATAACGGTGACTCCCACTGGCTTTGACATGGTTATAGACTATTCACAAATCCAGGACTTATGGCACATTTGAGAATCCAAACCTTTCTGACATTTTTATGGAAATCTTTCAGCCCTTTCTCAAAATCCAATCCTTTGGCATATTTTGAGAATCTGAATATCCTTTCTTGCGAGATGCCCGTGGGAAATCCTGAGCCCATGTACCTTTGTATTGGGACACTCTTTGTGAGTCCCTATTAGTGTGTTGGTGATCCACACGTGCTCCACTAACGATTCACAATGTGCCGTACATTATCCTTTCGGATTCGATCCTCTATTGAGATTGCTTCTCCCGGAATCAATTACTTGACTCTAAGTATCGTCTC
Source organism: Cichorium intybus (assembly GCA_023525715.1). Classification (NCBI taxonomy): domain Eukaryota; kingdom Viridiplantae; phylum Streptophyta; class Magnoliopsida; order Asterales; family Asteraceae; genus Cichorium; species Cichorium intybus. Next base: position 63,279,143 of record CM042017.1, on the reverse strand, counting down.
ACTCAACCAGATGTTCTGAATGGTATGTATCTGTCCATGTTGCTTTCTTTTGATGATTCAGTTACTCCCACTGGTTTTTAGACCAGGTGTAAAATCAATCAAATTTTCACATAGACTGTATCTCGGCCTGAGGTCTCTTGTTTGGCAGCAACCGGGCTCACCAATGCTTCCCAGTAGTCGGATTGTGAATCCGTACTAACTATAGTGTTTTACCACCAATCGGTGTCACCCCAATCATAACTACTTATGAAGGTGATCAATACTACTAGTCAAGAAAAGATTATATCAGTTGTAGAACAGAAATCTGATTTCTGCACCAAGCCTAATGATGACTAAAAAGGTCCTTTTACTTGGCTAATCATGAACTCATTCAGGGTTGTCCCAACTCCCACTGTTTCCTTAGAACATGAGTTCTTTCTAAAAGGGCTATTCTTTTAGAGTTACAGCGGGATAGCCAATGAAACGACAATGCTGATCATGTTCAGGCTAGTCATGAGGTTTGGATGAACACTATAAGACCCTGTACTTTCTATGTATGAGTGGAATAATCCCAGCATTACATTTCAGACAGTGTCTGCAAGACCTACTTTGTTTAGGATGTGGTCGGAGTATGGTTTATATGGACTGACTGGTATAGTATAAATCTTATTGGAAACTAATTGGCAATGTATCTCATACATCGAGGATCGAACTATTTCGACCAATGCTCCATTGTCTTCCCTAAGACACATTACAACCATTAATGTTCTTGGAAGAGAATGAACTGTGAAACCCTTTTCTCAGTTTATGTTATCGCTCAGGTTCTGTGGAACTTGTACTTCCTTTGAAGTCCTTGAACTGTTCAAGATTTCAATTCAATTGCTTATCCCGATAAGCAATGTCATATTCATCATACCGAATGATGAATATTGTGAAGTACAAACAATTGTGTTCTATCTTAAGATTCGAGCAATACACAGCAACAGGTGTGTCCGTTGCTCTTAATCTCAATGTCTTTTACATATCTATATAAACTAATGACTTTGTTAACTTTGTTCAAGACTGCAATCTTCACTTCAGTTGACTCTAAGTCAACTGATTCCAAAATCCTATCCTCTGGATCCTTGGGTGATTCATTTCTTGACAAATTAAGAACTCAATTCATCAAGTGACTTTAAGTCAAATGATTCCAAAGTCCTGTCCAACTGGACCTTTGGTTGAATTGATTCTCATAACATTTTGTATTAACAATCATAATGACACAATTCTCGAATTCAAAACATTTTGGTTCGTCCTTCAAGTTATTACTAAACATACATTCAACACATTCATATAACATTTCAAGGAGAATTTTAGACAACAAGTGTTAAAAGAAAAATGACAATTTTTATTAAAACAAAATCGTTGAACAATGTAATGGACAATGTCAAAAATGTATCTAAAGACTAATAACAATGTTTCAATATCTATCTAATCTTCAAAATTGCACGAGCTGGAGATCCAATCCAAATGTGCTCCTATGCGCAAGAGTCCCGTGCCTTCTTGATTCCCTGTATACAAACCAAAATGTGACTGTCACATTATGTATCAAGAAATCTTGGAACAGGAGTTTTGAGGTTTTAGATATACCTGAGCTTTCAAAAGAGTTGGAGCGTCTTCCAATCATTCCGTGACTGTATCCGATTTAGTGGATTCCGAGTTTGAGACATGTCCAGTCGATCTTGACCGTTTCTTTTTACGTCTCTTCACTGGACTTAATCCAGAAGTAGTTGAGCCATTGGAGCTATGCCTGTCCAAGAGTGACTCGTATAAAGTCAACAGTGGATGCATTTCCATGAGGGTCTTTTTCTGGTCTTCCTTTCTATATGTCTGAATGAACAGATCGTACTCATTTGTCAGCGAAGCGAGTAAGATGTTAACACTCACTTCCTGACTCATTGAATAACCAAGTTTATGCAATTCGCCTATGTACACTTCAATCTGAAGAACATGCGAATTGACGCTACTTCCTGCTTTCAGCTTGCATTCTGCAAGTCTTTTGAAGATCCTGGTTCGTTCCTCTTCAACTGGTTTCTAGAACGTTTCCTCAACCAGTTGCATTAACTCATATGGCCCCAAGGATTCAAAATCCTTGCGGAACTCGGGGTCAATGGTTGACAACATGAGGTCACGAATCTCTTCGGATTCATCATAAGAACCTTTTATGATGACTTGTTCCGGTGGAACTGGGATCGGATACTCAGTGAAATGTAGCATGCCAGCAATGCCGAGAGCCAGTCTCCAATTGCGAAGCCATTCTTTACAGTTGAGGCCAGTTAGCCTTTCCATATTTAGCAGGTGCATTCTGATGCTTTCAAAAATGGGTGAAGGACGAGAATTGACACTTGACATCTATAAGAGAAAATAGAATTTATTAGTTTAATTGGTCCCTTTTAAATAATTACCCAATATGTTATTTAATAAGGCTAGGATCCAAAATACCCCAATTATGGTGTGAAGAGGGATGCCGTAATCACAACATAATGGTCATTAAGGTAGATAAGCACTTATCAATTTCATCTTATGAAATTCCTAGATCTGTTGAGATTTATTAAATTTTTCAATGGCATATTTAATCTCGGATGTGCTCCACTGTTTGTGACTGGGATGCCGAGGATCACAAAATGGATGTGAATAACCATGCAAATTAGCTTGGTACTCTCGGGTTAATTATCATCTCTAATTGATGTGCCGATAAACCACACATGCTCCATCAACAATGATAATACCTGAGAAACCCATTGCAACTCTTTATGAACCCCTATTGGTGTGCCGGTAAACCACACACGCTCCACCAATGTTTCATAAAGTGCAATGTGCAATTTCATTGATTAGCACCAATTCACATTTTTCCTAAAGTAACTAGATTTGGGTTTTATTAAGTGTTATAGTACTTTGAATCATTATACTTTTAGTGATTATTAGGCGGCCCTATCAAACCTGTTCGGCTAACGACCCTCCACTGATCAGGCGAGCGGTGGGCGAGAGTGTTCACCCATTAGACCGTCATTTTATAGGCAGTCTCCTTATACCCACTTTATAGATCAGCTTCGTGAATGAGGCCTACTAATGATTTGACTAACCATTTAATCTCATACATATAAAAAATAACTTCCTAGTTGTAATATATATAAGATGTAATTTTTTAAACCTTTAAAAAATTGTTTCTGGTTTATCTTTTAATTTATTGTGGATTTAAACTATTAAATTTCAAATTAAATTAAACCTTAAAAATCGATTTTAATTATCTTTTAATTAACCAGTTAATTAAATTAATTAAATTTGATATGTTAAACTTTTTAAAATATTTTAGGATTTATCCTTTTAATTTTCGCTAATTTAAACAATTAAATTCTAAATTAAATTAAATCCTTGAATTATCTTTTAATTACCAATTAATTAAATTAATTCAAAAGTAGATAGGTTTTATCAAATTAATCAAATTAATTAAAACCTATCTTTATCCCCTAATTTTTGATTTTTAGGATAAAGATTTTAAGGTTTATCTTTTAAACAATTTAAAGTTACGAAAAATAGAATACCTTCTAAAACCTAGCCACAAAAATCGCCAAATAAGAGGGGAGGGGCTAGGGTTTTCAAAACCCTAACCCTAATGTCGATTGCCCAAAATTAGGGTTTAGAGACTATAAACCCTAATTACAAGGAAAGCAGTTATAGCAATTTAACAAGAAAAACAACCTGGCTCTGATACCACTGAAAGGTTTTCTGCAACTATGAACTAAAAATCCTAAGTTCACATGCAACCTATATAGATCTAAGTTTTTCTTCTAGTTAAACATACACGTCAAATCTTGGGCACGCCATTACCTTGACTACCAGACTAGGGGGCGGACTTCATAACGTATGATAACGATACACTCGACAGCGCGACAGCACAACCTCGCTGCCACCCAGACCGCCAGCCAGCAGTCAGGGCCCGCGTAGCCTGCCTAACTAAACACTACCCACTCCCGGCAGCTTCGAACAGTTGGCCATCGCTCTGACCAATACAAAGGGGGCACTTAATGCTATAACAGTCCATCGTGTGGACTGTCAACAACAGGTAACCAAGATAGTGCAAGAGCCACTACCTGGTCGGCCTAACGAACCAATCACAGACAGCCACAGAAGATCGTCCAATAAGTACAGGGTCTGCTGCCAGGACTGGCGCCTTGGTCCCCACACAGGTACATCGATATATAATGATCAGACACCATGGGAATATTATCATCATAATCCGAGCTTTCACCTTCACTCTCACCTCTTTCGTCCTCATACTTTTCCGATCATAGTACTGACTTGACCGTCAGAGCGCCCTCCCGGGAACGCCTCCCGGAGTGTGACTGACCTCTTTCTCTTGTTGTGAGCCCAGGGCCGAGCAGAATCCGATCAAGAGCACATCCCCATCGTACTGGTTTGCATCAATTCCCAATGCTGAAGAATCAAGGTGCTATTGCTGCCAAACGAACAAGCACACTAATAACCATCTCTTTGCTCACACCTCCCCGGTTACTCTAGTCTACGCGCCACCGCCACTACTCGATTCTAACTCAAACAAATAACATAACTTTGAGCACAACAAGCTTAGAAGGACTTACCGACGATTCCCCACACTCTTTACCCGATCAAGCTAAACGGAAATCTAACGACTATCCGAACTCCACCAGAAACGTTATTTCTTAAGGAAAACTCCAACTTCTTGATAATAGCACTAAGTTGCCAACCTCCCGGCGACATCATCGCATTGACAAGAATCTTGCCGCATACCCAAGCGGCCTACACGCATAATGACACTCAACCAGCAACCTGACAAACTGAACAAAAGCCAACGACCTCCACTCCAGAAATTGGAGCATCACCGAACCGACCACGAATACCCTTACCCAAATAGAACATACTCGATAACGAGAACAAAACCACTTTCGACCGACACAACCACTGAGGAAATGTTCCTACTCCATAATGCAACTTCTAAACTTCATCACAGACTCTCAATCTCATCTACAATTTACGTACCCAACGATCATCCAAAAGCGACCATGCGGAACTTGACTCAACCCTCAAACCACTAGTAGTTGAACCCCCAAAAATCTTTGAACAATGACGACGAAGCACCCACACACTCAATTCTATGGTGTACGGAAACGTGACACCCGATCAAAATTTCGTAACAAGCTCAACCTGAGCTAACTCCTACTTGCTCCCCCGCTGACTATCCGGAACTTGCGACCGCGTAGAGTACATCCTTATCTTAACGTGGCAAACTAATGTTCGTCGACCCCTCTTAACCCAACACCGACAACGAAGTCTACCCATGACAATCTACAGAACATGAGATCCCAACAAAACGCTTACATCCCAATGAAACGCACCGAAACAATTCTTCATCCTTTACACAAACAGTTCTCCCCCAGTTAGGGTTCGAACCCACTAACAGCTGACCCAGCAGCCACTGCCGATCCACAGGCTTTTCGCCCTTCACTCACTGCCAAAACCACATACAACTACTTCCCTTCACTGCACACTCGAGATAGATTCCGACTAACTACCCGCATACACAACACCCAACGAAAGGAAACTAAACCGAAAACGACAAAAGCAAAATCATGAAAACGTACCGGCAATGACCGACAAGATTCCACCCCTACTTCCAGTTGCTAAGCCCAGCCATCCAATTCCGGGTCCTCCATCTTCACTTGATGAACAACCTCACACTTCGGGGCAACGAAATCCAAATTCTAACAAGCATCCCTAAGAACTCTCGGACAACTCGCCCTGACGTGGCAAATTTGATTGTAGGAAACACAAAACTTCACCTCCAGCTTACCTTCCCAGCGGTAAAGGTCCTCCACTTTATCTAATACTGCAGTTTAAAACTTGTTCACTAAAGGGTGACCCCAATCCTGATTCTGCCTCTTTCGCCCCAGCAGGGCAACGAACTCGATATGTCTCGACGTTGCAGCAGACTCCATCTTGGCAAAAGTCTGTCGTCAAGCAGCGGCCACGAACCCACTGATCTCCTTCCTCATCATAGCCTAGCACCGAGCCATCATCGCCTCCTCCACCGCGGCGAACCGCTTCTCAAACAGCACTAACATCTCTATCATCACCAAATCAATCACTGGAGGGAGCATCTTGAATAAAACCCTAGTCACCTTAGTGGTGACCAAATCTTGAACATATCAATCACTCATCTCAGGCCTAAACCCGGCCTTATGAACTCAACCCGAGTCTCGAATCATTTTCCTTAGGTCACCCCACCTCATTCTGAATTCCGACAAAAACAAGCTACACACTCACCTAACACATATAACCCATATGATTCCCTCGTCTATAGACTCCTTAGGTCCCCCGAGTCTCTCTTCGTTCCAGGTACGAATCCTGTGCTTCCAATTTTACGGACCCTTGTACTACCTTCCACACCTATTCATACTTGTTCCGAATATCGTCCTGGTTCCCTAACTTGTCTCACTCCCTTCTAAAGGGTATTTGATTATCATTCAAACCACCCTTCACCAAAGTGCCTATCACTTTTCCTAGTCTACCTAGGATTTCCACATCTCACCCGCACTTTAAAACTTCTGCTAATACCGTCAGGTCCTCCCGCAAACGCGTAGTCATATGCAATAAGAACAGATACATAGTCGAATAGATGTCCCTACCTTAAAGTCACAACCAAACAAGGAACAGCTAGTAAGGTCAGTTCGAGAATTCTAAAGTTATCCTATCCTATTACATACAATCCTAAAGCATTCCCTTAACTTCCCAACCGTACAAGCATAGGTCCAAAAGGAACACAAAAGCAACACATAGCAAGTAGCATATAGTAGGCTACAAACTAAGCAAAAGGCATCCTTATAATCCAGGCCAATTCTATAATGAAATTTCCTAAGTAAATCTTTAGTTTATTTCTAGCATATATCATATCATCATCACATAGCATCATGGATATTTGGGAACTTTATTTGAGCTCCGGCCGACTATACGCATCGCATCTCATTCTTTTCAAAACGCTTTCATCCATTAAAATAATAAGTCAGGTGTGCATACCATGTTTCAAACTCTCAAGCAACAATCAAACAAGAACATATAAGGGAATCTTCCACATGTTACTCTACCCAACTCTTTAGAATTTTAATTTATAAAACAGTTTTCCTTTGAAAATCGTTTTAGAAAATCCTCAAATCCCCAATTTGAGTTTGGATTCACAGTCTAGTTCATCCAAATAAATCTATCCGAATTAAAACTTGATATTTAAAACATAATAAATCGTATTTACAAAAGCGTTATTCAGTGAAAGACTTAGATACCAAAAATCCAAATGCGGTACCGTCGTGCCATGCTCAAAGCTCAAAACAACAGATACCTAAAAAACAGTTAGGGTGAAAGAGTAAGCACAGAGCTTAGTGAGTTCCCCAAAATACCACACAATCCATCAAATTCAAACACGTAAGGCAGATACATCCACATAGGTCTCCGAGCTTGCCCCGAACAACCTTACCCTAACATTCCGAAGCACTGTCGGGCATTGCGGCACAGGCCCTCCCGGCTTTGACCAAACACTAGCCCTCGGCTCTAGTCTGGTATTAGCCACCCGACTCTGGCCGCATTTTTTGTACTGTCTATATGGGCCCTTCCGACTCTGATCTGACATTGTCTATACAGGCCCCTCCTCGGCTCTGACCTCACCCATTATTAGGACTGTTGGTACTGGCCCTTCCAGCACTGACCAGACATTGACTTGTCTGGCTCTAGTCAAGTACTGACCCCTTCCTGGCTCAGGTCTCACTCGAACGTTAAAAGTCGTACGAAATTATCTTACGACTACACATAAACACATACAATCCTAACCTCAAGCATTCATCACTTTTCTTGTAGCACCATACTACTTACGCATGTGTTGAAACACAGAAGTAGGATCTAGATTCAATAATGCGGAAATATAACAATAAACAAGAACACGCACAATGTAGAATTGATGTCTAATGATTTAATATGCAACTCAATAACAATTCAGAAAGAACTATTCCGTATGAGTGCCGTAAAGATGATTACAAAAGTTAACCCTAATTAGGGTACGTCATGCTATAAATATGAAACTAAGTATGGAAGGATAGGCCCGTTCCATAACAAACAGCTAATCTAAAGGCACAAAATCATGCGATAAATCAGATTCGCAATTTACTCAATCTAATTAATGACTCAACAATCTCCCCCTTTGAGTCAAATTGCGAAGAGTCTTCATTCATCAACTTCTGGTTTCGCAACCTTCAGAACCTTATCAAACACTTTCGGAATCAGAAGAAAGATCCTTTTCCGGAATGCAATATACCAGGTCAGCATGTCGTTGAAGCACCTTTTATCATTATCTGAATTGCCCCTAGTCTTATTGATAAGATCATGAATCTTTTTCAGCGCAGGAGTTCGATACAGATGTTTGTCTCGCAGAAAGAATATCCTTTTTACTGACTCCTGACATTCCTTCGAGGGATAAGCCACACTCCAATCTTTGTTCTTAATCTTTTTGAGACGACGTCTATTAAGATCGGAAGGAGGTTTTTCAGGGCAGTATTCAGGAGTAGAGTCTAGAACAGTAGCAACTTCTATATCAAGTTTCGCAACTTTAAGGATGTAACCCATGAGTAATTTCTTGACATGAACGTGGAGAATTTTATGGACTTCCCTCCTTGAAAGAATATTGAACAGGGAAACCCAATCAAATGGATTCATGAAAGGAAGATTAGCCATAGTGAATTCATCCTTTTCCTGATCGGATCCCCTGCGAGCTAGGAAGATAGCATTTTTGAAACGGGAGATGACTTGTGGCATTCTCGGAGTGAGCTGCACAATTTTCTTCAAGCTCCAAGAGAGATAATGAGGTTTCAAATTTTCCAGATAGAATTTAAACAGGATGTCATTGACAACGGCACGAGGTTGTATGTTCGTTATGAGTTCGTCAAAGCATCGAATGAGAAATACTCTAGCAGTCATGGGAAAATCAAATTGAGAATTCACTTGATTTTTGATGTCGTAAGAGCAGTTCGGCTGCAGCCAGTTTTGAATTGGCTGAGTAATAGCTTCCTTCTTCATGATTTCATAATCCCAATCTGGAAAGTGCAATTTACGTGATGCCAGTAGGAATGCCGCATCTCGTTTGGCTGTATCTTCAGCGTCTAGCTCTTTACTGATTCGGAGAATATCATCAAGTTCTTTTTCTCTTTTAGCTCTGGCCAATTTAGCTGCTTCCGAAATCTCAGTTTCTTCCTCCTCATCATCTTCACCGATCTTCTTTGCCTTTCGTTTCGAAGGGCTGGCCGTTGTGTCACCAACATTCATCTTTTCAAACCAGTCCAATTTCGGTTTTTGAATGTCATCAGCAGACTTTTCAGTCCCTGGTTCCTTCACATTGGTGACAGTTGAGAATCTTGCTTGTTTGATGGGACTTTCTGTGGTCTTTTTCGAACCATCTCCCTGATCTTCTTTGGAGACGTCCGAGGCGTTTTCGTTATATTCTGGAATCTCAGTTCCTTGATTGGACTCCTTTTCTTTCTCCTTTTTCTTTTCTTTGAGTTTCTCAGACTCATTTTCTTTGTTCGGATTGGGTTCATCCTTTGTGTTCTCGTCTCCTCCTTTTTTCGGAATGGCAATGTCTTCCGAAACACCCTTTATTTTGCTCAGCAAAAGGAGAACATGATGAAGTTTGTTCGTAATGTGACCACGAACATAAGGAGTGAGGATCGGATCGTCATCTTCTATCGTGCGATGAATGTAAGTATCGCTGTTGTTTACACAACTCTGAATGGCATGAGTTTGCGAAACAGCAGATGACAAGACTGATGTAGTGTGTTTGAGATCTGACTTTGAAAGTTGAATCTTTGTAGTTTTGGAAGCCAAGAGATCCATGACTTCATTTTCCATGGCAAGATCTTCGCGTAGCTTTTCGACCTTGGCTTCAAGAGAGGAAGCCAGGTCGGAATTCTCCTTCCTTAGGTCGGCACGAAGAGAGGAAAGAGCTTCTTTTTCAGCTTTAAGGGTGTCTGCAAACCCTTGAATAACCATGGTCATTTTGGCATTGTTGGATTGATGGGTGTCTCGGAAATCTTGCATGAATTTGAGTACATCAGTTTCTAACTAACCAATCTTCGTGGCAGTGTTTTCCATATGAGTTTCCGATTTCTCCATTACTGAGGAGAATTCTCTCATGATTTTGACATTTTCAATGATCAACGTCTTGACATGATCGTTGTGAGTCTCCAACTGGGATTGCCAGTCGGAGGTGGAAGGACCCTAGTTGGTTTGAAGTAGTTTATCCAACTTTGTGGACAGTTCCTTGAATTGCTCCTACGTCATTGAAGCAGTGGGTTCAGAAGCATTGAAATGTACAATGAAAGGAGATTCAATGTAGTCAGCCATATCATCCTGATCATCGTAAATCAGGACATCTTCATCTTCTTGTTCGGAAGTGGGGTTCGAAAGTTTTGGAGAGGGGTTGGTGGTTCGCTCAGGTGTTGGAGATTTACGAGGTGGTGAAGTATGAGGTGGAGACTTTTGTGTTGGTGATTTGGGTGGTGGTGAGTTGTGTGTTGGAGATTTAGGGCTAGGAGGAGGTGTGGGTTTCGGAGTAGGGTCAGGAGTTGGAGTAGGAGGTCATTGATATGTGTTTACAATAGGCTCTCCTTCTTCATTGTCATCCATGTCATCCTCTAAAGGATTTGTGACGTGTTGATCATCGGAATTGTCATATTCCGAGTGATGTGGCATGACAAGCTACTGAAGCCTTCTGGAGCTCTTGGATGGCTTTTCAGTATCGGTAGCAGCACCCCTTCCCTTTGGTTTGACTACTTTCTTCAGATTTTCTAGCTTATCAAAAGCTAGTTGATGCTTTTCGTCAAGAGAACGGACAGCAAAGTGAGTCTTCTTGCAGTAGTCAATGACACATTTGATGTCGTTCGGAACACGACAAATCATGGCCATAGGGATCGTGCCAATGAATTCGAAATCCTCCGCTTTTGTTGTAACGAAGGTGGAAGTCGGTAAAGTCGAAATTACGACCATAACAGAGTCATTCATGACATGAATGTCATGCTTTTCAATTGTTCTGTGAACAACAACGGACCAAAAGCGAGCACATGAGATCTTTGTGTGTCCATGTTTGTAGTTGACACTGTCGACGAATTGACTCCAAAGGATAGAGCCATAGTCGAGATTGACATCATGATAGAGACCATGGAAGAAGGAGTAGAATAGCTTACTTGCACTGTCAGAGTCGGTTGTTCGTTCCGAAAAGCTCTTGAATAGTATCGTAAAGAGTGCATTCCAGTGAGGAGGTAAACCCTTCTTCACGAATTTGGACAACTGAGTAATGTCGCCCTTGTATCCCATCTGGTAAATTAGTCGGGGCAGGGTAATTGGTTGAAGAGACTCAGGATCAACCATGTCTGCGTTGTTTGTAAACCCTAGAAGTTTACCAAATCGAGATTTCGAAATCTTCGTCTTCACCGACCCAACTTCAAAGGTAACCATCTCCTCCGCTTTGTTGTAAAAGGCGGTGGAGTAGGCGGCGGAGAGAAGAGAGATGGGGACTGATGCAGATGCAGTCAAGGCCTTTGAGATTCTCGAGTATTTCAGGCACTCGATCATTGGGCGAATCGGTTCGCTGTAGTGGGAGGAATTGAGATCAATAACCAGGTTTTGGTTTGCTTTGATCTTCAACATCAGGGTGGAGGAAGTGTTGTCGTTCGCTAAAAAAGAACCAGCCATGGAAGAAATCTTGAGAGAGAATTTGCTTTGGAGAAGATGAACGTTCTTGAGAGAAAAGTGTGCGTAGAAGAGAAAGAAGTCTACAAGAAATCATTATATATCTTTTGGGAAGTTACGTGGAGAGAGAAAATCTCGAGGAAAGCGATTCAGTTTCCCAAAATCTTGCTTTATGATGATGAGTAGCCCCCAAAAGTCGCTTTGTCAGGCGCGTGAAAAGTGACGAATCAGGTGGAATCAAGATGACGTTGTAACTGACACGTCTCGATGACATCATCCAAATTTCAATAAAATTGGCGCCTCAGTAGTCATATCGTCCAAGTCACCAAAACAAAACCTTATCATAAGGAAACCAGAGTTAGAAAAATCAATAGCAATTTTTGTGCAAGAGTGTGTCAAGAATAAAGAAGTAAAGCAATATATATCTTGGAGATCTGTGATGTCGGAATGACATGAAAGCAGATGTATCCTAGGCAACGATCTCTTCCTTCGAAATCAAGAGAGATTCGGAAGTGCTTGTGTGGTTTCCCGTTGAATTACGATCAAATGATTGTTAAGAATCATTGAAAGACATCTTTTAAGATTTGGGGTTCTCTTTTGGTTGGTTTGGCTTTCTTTCAAATTCCGAAACGTGAGAAATGTCTGAAATCGGAAGAAAGTACTTGTTTGACCAGTGTAGCCATAAAGAACAAGTATGGTGGTGGAAAAGTTTATCTGACTAAGGTAAATTTGGAAATTTCCAAAAAAAAAAAAAATGGATCTTTGTGGATAGAAATAGCCTGGTTAAGGTAGATTTCATAAAGATCACGCAAAAAGAAAAATTGAGATTTACAATTGAGTTTGTCAATTCCATAGGGTGATCGGATTTTTGGGTTTCATTCGGAATGGTGGTGAAAACAATTCCAAAATCATGAATACAGATCTGTTGTAACCATCAGTTTTCAGTGGTAATTCTGAAAACCTTCATAAGGGGTACAGTTATATGGAGAGGAATTGTGTGGAGAAATAATAGAATGGTCAAGAAAGGTTGGTGAGTGTCACAGCGCATCATGGTAAAAATGATTTGCAATCTTTGACTGGAATTTCCGAAATCATATTTTGAAATTGGTTTAAATTTCAATAATCATCGAAACACAGATCTGTTGTAACCATCAGTTTTCAGTGGTAATTCTGAAAACCTTCATAAGGGGTACAGTTATATGGAGAGGAATTGTGTGGAGAAATAATAGAATGGTCAAGAAAGGTTGGTGAGTTTCACAGCGCATCATGGTAAAAATGATTTGCGATCTTTGACTGGAATTTCCGAAATCATATTTTGAAATTGTGTTAAATTTCAATAATTATCGAATTTTGTATTTGGTACTTAGAAAGTATGGTAAAGAGAATTCCATCAATTCAATAGTTTCACTCTGAGCACAAAAAAAACTATATTTTTGGATTTATTTTAAAGAAAATTTAAAAGAAAGTGTGTGCTGTGCAATGCTGACGTAGAGTCAGCCATCATGAGGAACCATTAATTTCTCAGGCGAAAAGGATGGAAACGTCCAATCGATTATCCAATCAACCGTCTCAGCCTTAATGACACGCAATAATGGCTGCAGAATCCATCATTACTCCAAGAAGTATTTTAATATCTATAATTGGGAAGATGAATCGGTATGATTCTTGCCTATAAAAGGGAATCATCGTTAGTAGCCAAAACACACACCTGAGTAAAACTTACCATCAGAAGAATAGACAGATCGCTCTACGGTGGTTTTATCATGGTGGTGTGGAACCATCGCTACGAGGTGAAGATGACCACACTGAATGATGGCGAGAATAGTGGTCCACTGTCGGTACGCACCAGTTATCCCTACCTGCAGCTTGTCCCACCAAAAATTTTGGTGGAGTACAAACAGTTCGACCTCGTAGAGGTCTGGCATAGGCGGGGGTGGTGGTCGGTGGTGATCACTCGCACAACTCCCCACAACCAATTCCATGTGGGACTGGCTGATGGAACTCGGATCTTCGTGGATGAGAGCGAGGTGTGAATCCACCAGGCTTTCCATCTGGGTGATCCTCCCATGTGGCACTACTACAAACATTAGGAAGATGATGTATTTTCTTCTTTTAAAATCATGTACTGCCTTCCTTTAGTTTATAATAAAATGGCCATCTTTTGTCTTCTTGATCCTTTTTCTGCACACATAACACAACAAACACAAGCAAAAAGAAACGAAAACAAATAAAGAAACAAATAAACAAGTAAAGGAAATATATTTGTTGTTTAAAATTTAAAATAAGATAAAAATAAATAATAATAAAATGAAAAAATAAAAAACAATTATGCAAAATGATACTTCCATTCCGAATCTATTGATTTTCAGTTTCGATTCCAAGGCATTCCGAAGTTCAAAATCAGTCGGAATTTTAGGTAGATTTCAGAACAGATTCAGTTTCCATCATTCCAAGCCCTTGAAGTATTCTATTCAAAATGAGCTCTGGTAAGGCCTTGGTAAAGATGTCTGCCAGTTGATCAGCTGAGCATACGAAATGGATTTCAATGTTACCATCTTCAACATGATCTTTTATGAAATGGTATCTGAGTGCAATGTGTTTGGTCTTTGAGTGTTGTACTGGATTGTGGCAGATCTGAATTGCACTTTCGGAATCACAGTAGAGGGGAATGCGTTTCATGCTGATCCCATAATCTTTCAGTTGATTTTGAATCCAGATAATTTGAGAGGTACAGGACGCAGCATCAATGTATCCTGCTTCAGCAATGGAGAGTGAAACGCATGTCCGCTTTCTAGATTGCCAGCTCACAAGCTTGCCATCCAAAAGTTGACATCCTCCAGAGGTGCTTTTCCGATCTAGTCCACAACCACCAAGATCAGCATCCGAAAATGCTTGTACGAAAAATCCAGATCCTTAGATATCAGAATATATTTTTGACAGCTGTAAGATGTGGCTCTCTGGGATTTTCCTGATATCTAGCACAGTAGCATTCAGCAAACATAATATCAGGTTGACTAGAAGTAAGGTAAAGAAGTGAACCTATCATTTGTCGATAAAGTGTGATGTCTGCTGCAGGCTCTTCCAAATAAGGAGTAAGCTTTGTTCCGAATGCCATCGGAACCTTGACTTTTGAGTCTCCTGTCATTCCGAATTTCTCTAGAAGATACTTTGTGTAGGCTTCTTAATTTATGAAGATTCCTTCTAAGCTTTGCTTGATGTTTAGACCTAGGAAGAAGTTGATTTTTCCCATAGAACTCATTTCAAACTTTGTTTCCATCAGTTTTCGGAATTCAGATGTTAAGCTTGGATGAGTAGATCCGAAAATGATATCATCAACATAGATTTGAACGATCATGAGATGATTTCCTTCCTTTTTTCGAAAGAAGGTCGAATCAACAGAACCTTGCTTGAATTTGGACTGCTTGAGGAAGCGAGTTAAAGTTTCGTACCAAGCTCTTGGAGCATGTTTCAAGCCATAAACTGCCTTATCCAGAACATAGCAGTGATCTGGATGCTTGTTACTAACAAAACCCGGCGGTTGTTCAACGTAGACAGTTTCTTCAAGTTCGCCATTTAGAAATGCACACTTGACATCCATTTGATAGACATCAAATCCCTTGTGTGCAGCATATGCAAGAAATATCCGAACGGATTCCAATCTTGCAATGGGTGCAAAGGTTTCTTTGTAATCAATACCTTCTTCTTGGCAATATCCTTTAACAACAAATCGAGCCTTATTCTGAATAACATTTCCTTCTTTATCAAGTTTGTTTCGGAATACCCATTTCATCCCGAGAACAGATGCTTTTTCCGGAGTCGGAACCAATCTCCAGACTTTGTTTCGCTCAAACTCATTCAGCTCATCTTGCATAGCTTGGACCCAATCAGCATGATCAAGTGCGACTTTGACCGTTTTGGGTTCTATTTTTGAGATAAACGAATTGAACATGCAAAATTCCAATTTAGAAAATAATGCAGTTTGATTCGCTTTCAATTGAGCTCTAGTTAGAACACCAGCTGATTTTTCTCTTATGATCTGAGTCTGAGGATGATCTTTCGTCCATTTCAACATTGGAGGATAGTTTGGATCATACTTAGGATTTAATTCTGCAAAAATCTCTTCGGATTCTGATTGTGGTTCTGATTGAGTATCGACATTATTTTCATTGTCATTCTCCCCCTGGAAGATTGCATGAGTTTCGTTTGCGACACTAGCATGCTCCCCCTTAGCAAAAGGAATGGGGATTTCAGCCATATTTGAAGTTTCCCCCCCCTGGATAGAAGTTGGATTCTCTCCTTGGGATGGTGAGGCCAAACCACTTATTGATCGGTTTTCTATAGAATTCGGAATCAGAATATCTGAAGTTGGTGTTGGATTGTCCGAATTCGGAATCGGAACAGATGGTGCTGCTAGAGTGGATTATGATTCATTAACCGCATCTTCTACAATCTTCAAAAGCTCATCACCTTGATCATCTATTGCATGTTTTTCTTCGGATTTCGCAGGTTCAGGTTCATCGAACAGATTCATGAATTCCTCATACAGATTCATGAGAGGAATCGTTACTTGATTTGACTCAGGGAAGATTTCTTGTGATTGTTTTTCAGGATGTTGTGCCCTTGAGTTATACTTGTCATCGAAGGTGACGTAGTAAGTTTCTTCAATCTTCCGAGATTGTTTGTTCAAAACATGGTATGCTTTCGAAGATAATGAATATCCCCGAAAAATTCCTTTATCATCTTTCTCATCCCACTTGATTCTTTTCTCCTTCGAGTTAAAAATAAAGCACTTTGATCCGAAAATATGAAAGAACTTCACATTCGGTTTTCTTTTGTTGAGAATTTCGTAAGGAGTACGAAGAAATCCTTTGTTGATTGTGGAACAGTTCTGAGTAAAGCAAGCTGTTGCGATGGCATCGACCCAGAAGTACAAAGGAAGTTTTGCAAAAGAGAGCATGGTGCGAGCTGCTTCACACAAGGAGCGATTTCGTCGTTCCACTACTCCATTTTGTTGAGGAATGTAAGGAGCAGAAAAGTTGTGAGAAATTCCTTTGCTGACGAGAAAATCATCAATAATTGATTCTTGAACTCCCTGCCATTGTCACCTCTGATCATCCGAACTTGTTTTCGGAGAAGTACTTCTATTTGCTTGATGAAATTAATCATGTTGTTAGCTGCTTCAGATTTTTGTTTGAGAAAGAATACCCATGTGAATCGAGAGAAGTCATCCACTACAACCAAAATGTACTTGTTGTGAGCTACACTTTCGATTGCAGATGGACCACAGAGATCAATATGCAAAAGTTTCAGTGGTTCAATGATCTTTGTGTTGATTATTGTTGAGTGACTCTTTCTGCTTTGTTTTCCGAGTTCGCAAGCATCACACAAGCAATCTTTGTCATACTTGAGTATCGGTAACCCTTGCACGAGGTCACCAAGTACGAGCTTGTTTATGTCTCGAAAGTTCATATGAGATAAGCATCTGTTCCATAACCAGCTATCATCATTTGTAGCTTTGGTTAGCAAACAGATGGCATGTTTTCCAATGATGGCCTTCATGTCCAGAGGGAACATTTCTCCCTTTCGCTTCGATCTCAAAACAATCTTTTCAGACACCTTTTCTATCAGTTCTGATCCTTCTTCATCAAAAGACACCTTGAGTCCAGTTCCCACCACTAATTGTGAGACACTGATAAGATTATGTTGAAGACCTTTTACATAAGCCACCTTCCTAATTGAGAATTCACCATCAGTGATCATGCCATAGCCTTTCATTTCTCCAGTTGCATAGTTGCCATAGCGTATTCGACCTCCATTTCGCAACGATCTATATTCCCTTAGTTCTTCCCTTCTCCCCGTCATGTGACGTGAACAGCCACTGTCTATGTACCATTCTGGATCATACTGTTCGTCACGAATGACCTGCACAAATTAGAGAGATTTAGGTTCCCAACGATTGTGGGTCCATGTGAGAATTTCTTGATAATAGGAAATATGTTGGACTTTTCAACCCAAAATGATTTCTTCTTGGAGGGTTGATATTTCTCGTTTTCGAAACGATATACTTTTGTTTTAGTATTTTGCCAAACTTCTTCAGCAAAGCTAGTTTTCATGTGAACAAAAGTATTAGATCTCGGATTCGGAGTTGAATGATTTTGCAAACCTTTTGAAGAATTTACTGAATGAAAGGAATGTTTGGATCTTAAGGTGATGTTCTTTTGAACCTGAGGTGGTGTATTTTCTCTGAGAATTGGCTTTGAAAGTGGTTCAGGGTAGAGTTTGGCATTTCCCTTTGAATCATTTGATTTAAGGATGGATCTGAGAGAGGTTTCATTGTATCGTCAGATGGTGTAGAAATTGTAGCCTTTTTAGCAAAGATAGGGGTTTTTTGAAAGGTTTGTTTTATTGGTGAATAAGGTTGAGGTTTCGGAATGGGCTTGGTAACAACCATTTGATTTAAATTTGAAGTAGAATTGAAAATGTTTTTATTTCTCCAAAATTGTTTTCTTTCCTTCAAATTCTTTTTGTATCTTGCATTCATTTGTTTCCTTTTTGCTATAAGCTCTTCGGGAGACTTATGAATGCGAGATACGTAAGTGAAATTCTTTGCTGGTGTACGGTTGGAAGTATTGGAGTTTGAGTTCGAAAAAGGTTTTGTGCCACTGGTTCCTGGTTGTGAAAAGGAATTCTTGCAATTTACAGATCCTGATATATATTAGCCTCGTGACTTCCAAGAGGTCATTTTCGAAAGACCTTTGGTCTCATCCGAATTATCGATTGGTTCTGTCCAAAAGAAGGCATCACAACCATAGGAGTTATCATTATCCACAAGGACTTTTAGTTCTGTTACATCTTTATAGTTCAGACCTTGTTTAACAAAAACTTGATTCAGGATTGTTTGGATTTTTGGAAAGATAGTTGCTTGTTCATTTAAAACTTGTGAACCCTTATTTTCGACAATTCTTGCAAAAGCCACTGAATTTTCTGAAATAAGATTTTTCTTTGTTTCAGTTTGTTCATTCACAAAGACTGAACAATCAACCTGATCCTCAACTGATATTTCACTCATATCGCTTTCATCAAAGTCGGAAATATTCTCAGTGTTGAGAATATCTTCGGAATCCAACTTTGAGCTTAATAAATGAAATTTCTTTAAGGTGGCAATCTTAATTTCTTCTTTATCATTGTCAGATAAATATTCTTTAACCATGCTTTTGTGTTCTTTGGACTGAATATAATTTTCAATGTTGTCAAGTCCGATACGATAAGCATCCGAAATATCATCAGATGAAACAATGGTTTCACACCTGTAACATTCAACATCGATTTCATCCTCTTTAAATTCAAGAAAGGGTAAAATCATTTTATGTAACCCCTGCCTATATCACAATCAAGATGCAACTGAGTGATGTTATTGTAAAGACGTTTTGCAATCAAACAAAAAATGTTACGCTGTTTAATAAGCAATAAATTGTCTCGCTGAACATAAATAACATTATCTCTAACTCTAACTAACTCCGACTCCAACGCATCGATTTTCATCCTTCTCTCCTCATTCTTAAGCGATATCCTGCTCAATTGATCATTTAGATTAGAATTACTAAGCCTTGTTCGTTTTAAACTATCACTGAAACTAGAGATAATGAACCTTAGATCATCTAATTCCTTATCATAACTGGAAGAGCAAATATTTAAAGATTTGAGAATAGAGTGTACCTTGTTTACGACAGCATCACATTCTTCAACCTGTTCCGAAACAGGCTTCGCTGCGAAACAGCTTGCTGATGTTTGGCACCCATCTGTAGAGTACCCTCGGAATTCGGAGCTATCATTCTTCACCATAAATCACCTTCCATGAGTTGGTTTCCTTATCTCATCATCATCAGAATCCGTTGACCAAACTTCAACGACACCATACTCATAGTCCTCCTGCACCACAAAGGCTGATTTGATCGAGGAAGCATAGTCTTTCTTAAGATCAGCTATCTTCTTCACATAATATGCTTCGTCTTTCACTTGCTCCTTCTTTTCGGTCTGTTTTCAGAGCAAGCAATCTTTGATGAAGTGGTTCTTTCCTTTGCAGTAGTGGCAATCATAACCCGAATCACCAAGCAGCCTTTTCTCGTCATCTGCCTTGGGCTTTCTTTGTGCATCCTCTTTTGGTTTTTTCGAACTGAAACTTCCGTGACGATTTCTATTCTTGAATTTTGAGAAGTTTTTCTTGAAGAATTTCTTGGGATTGGACACCATAAGTGCTTTGTCTTCCCTCGTCAGTTCTTCATCGGAAAGATCAGATTCTGAATCATCTTCAGTGGCCTTCTTTCCTTTCTCAACAAGTGCGAGAGAGCCCAGATTAGTAGTTATTTTTAGTTCGGAAGTGATCTCTTTCTCATGTGTCTTGAGAATGCCCATCACTTTTGTTAAAGTATAAGTCTTGAACTACTCGTGTGCCTTGATAGTCGAAACAATGGACTTCCATTCAGGTCGTAGACCATCCAGAAAAGTAACCTTTTGTTCAATGATTGTTCTGGCAATTTTGTACTTTAACAGTCTACTAAGAAGATGTATGTATTGGTTGAAGACTTGAATCAGGGTTTCATTGGCAGCCTGTTCAAATGATCCGAATTCGGAAAGAAGAGTAGTTTGAACTGAATGCTCAAGATCGGCATCCCTAGAGTATAACTCTTGTAGTCTATCCCATATTTCTTTTGCTGTCTCATAGGAACTTACCAACCGAAGAGTATTTGATTGAAGAGCGAATCAAATGATTATGAAAGCTTTGATGTTGCACATGGGTTTGTCTTTTTCATCTTGAGGTATGTTGGTGTGTTCAACAAGAAGGTCGTTGTATTCCTTGAGGGTTTTGATAACCTTTCTTGTGCCAGTATGAGCGAAAGTTTCAACTGTAATTGCCTGCCAGATTGTAGATCCATGTTCTTCGATACCAAGAACATAGTCTTCAAAATGCAGTGCCCAGACCTCATAATCATGTGTGAAAAGAACAGGAATTATGGTGGTAGAACCTATGCTGCTGGATAAATTGAATGATTGAGTATGTTGATCTTCGTGAGCCATGTGATCTTGTTAAAGTATGAATCAGATGTGTGTAAAAGAATCGAGAAAAAGTTTAAATAAGAGATTTGTAACTGATATCCAACCTCGATTGAGACGATGAGGATAACCAGGAATAGATCTAAGAATAAAACTTAAAAAACTCGACAGAATAAGTATGTATAAAGAACACAATCTCCTGCTCTGATACCAATTGTTGAAACACAGAAGTAG
Source organism: Cichorium intybus (assembly GCA_023525715.1). Lineage (NCBI taxonomy): Eukaryota > Viridiplantae > Streptophyta > Magnoliopsida > Asterales > Asteraceae > Cichorium > Cichorium intybus. Next base: position 63,258,083 of record CM042017.1, on the reverse strand, counting down.
GATCTAGATTCAATAATGCGGAAATATAACAATAAACAAGAACACACACAATGTAGAACTGATGTCTATTGATTTAATATGCAACTCAAGAACAATTCAGAGAGAACTATTTTTTATGAGTGCCGTAAAGATGATTACAAAAGTTAACCCTAATTAGGGTACATGCATGCTATAAATATGAAACTAAGTATGGAAGGACAGGCCCGTTCCATAACCAACGCTAATCTAAAGGCACAAAATCAGGCGATAAATCAGATTCGCAATTGACTCGATCTAATTAATGACTCAACAGCATGTAATATCACCCATAGTATAGTTAGAAAACTCACATGATCCGCAACCGCACGCTAGACAACAATCCAAGCACGAAATCCTCATATCCGACAACACGAACTTCCTAATCAGGATAACCTTCACTTATTAAGTCTCAAACCCTAAAGAGGGTAAATCTCAAATATCGGTACCCCGAATCCTCAAGTTTGACCAAAATTCAACCGGTTAAAAGGTCAACAGTTAAAGGTCAAAGTAAACAAAAGTCAACATGAATCGTTAGCACCGCTAATTCCCCAAGTTAGCATCAATAACTATGAAGAGTCTCAAAACTCCATTAAGCTCATAAACCATTCAGCCAAGGTCTTAATCCTTCCAGGGACTTTCCAAACAATCCCTAAGTTCATAAAAATCCTAACTTCAACATCCAAGCATAACCTTGCTAGCTCAAGAACAAGATCCGGGTCCAAAATGGTCCAAAACTTTAACTAAACCACCAAAGAGAGTTTGGCTTACTCTTTAAACCAACTTAATGGTTCTAAAACAAACTTTAAGGCATAAAGTTCCAAACTTTATCATTCCCAACGATGGACAATCATCAAAAGGGACCACTACATCATTTCAATCCACAAAAACTCACTAGAGACAGCACAAGCACCTTAACAAAATATAAAGGTGGAAACTTTACTCACAATGGTGCTCAAAAATGTAGATCTTTGAATATTCACCTAAGAGAAACAATCTTTAGCAATACCACCATCTTCCTAGCATCAACAAGGCTTCAAAAATCCTTCAAAGGAGGCTAAAAACACCAAAACTCAACCTAGAAGTCTAGAGTGGGAAAAATGGTGTTTTGGGGCTGAAAACACGAAAATGCGGCTGCCCTAGGGTTATAACACCTTTAAATACGACCCAAGCATGAAAATCTAGGGTTTTGACACAAAATCAGAAGTTAGCGCCACTAACTTTAAGGTTTGCGTCGCTAATAGTGATAGTACAAACCCACTGCCAGACCCTACGAACATTAGCGACTCTAATGTTAACATTAACGTCGTAACAGCATTAGCGGCACTAATATTAACATTAGCAGCACTAACTTCAGAATTTCCCAAAATCTAATATTTTGATTCCTTTTTCGCGATGAACTTGAACCTTTCGGGATTAGGGTCTTACAATACATCATACCAATACAATGCTAAATTACATAGGAAGCAAGAATGATCCAGTAGTGAGAAACAAATGCTAAGATGTCTCGGATCTCTGAAGTGTCTATGATCTCTGATGCTGTGTAATAGAATCTCTAATCGTTAAAGATTTTCGGCTTTGGATGAACCATATCGGATGCGGAAAGTGAGATCCCTCTCTACAACTAATCAGTCAACCCCCAATGTTGATCGCATCCGGAGGACTGTGTCTACTCTGCAACTTGTAACAACCCAATTTTCCAACCAAATATTTTCATTTATTTCCAATTTTCAAACATAGCATTTATTAAAAGTAAAGCTGTTTCAACCTAATTGTCAAACCAACGGTAGAGAGTATTTTAAAAATCAAAACATAAAACATCAAAATAAGGTCCCGTGTTTGCGATGCGCTGTCGTCAAGCATTCCCCTTCCCTTTGTCATTAGAAGTACCTGAAATGTTTTAAAATCAACGGGTAAGCACAAAGCTTAGTGAGTCCACAAATTACCATACATGCCCACACATTCAACAACCCGTCCTCGAGAACGACCCGACCCTACCCGTGATACTGAAAGGTTTTATACAAAACAATAAACTCAACCCTAAGTTCACATGCAACCCTAGATTGGATCTATGTTTTCTATCTTTGAACATGTAACAAAATCTTAAAGGCCAAACAAAATTACTAAAGAAATAAAGAATAAGAAAACTAACCTTTAGTTCAAATCTTGGAAGCAAAGCAACACAAATGTCTTGCCTCAAATGAAATCACACCCAAAGCAGGAAGTTGATCAAACAGAAATTCTAGAGAGAACAGAGAGAAACTGTCGACTAAATGGGGTGCCAGGAGACCCTATTTATAGGCTACAAGTGATAACCAGATAACCCTTAGAGATAAAATTCATTTGAGTTCAAACAGAGATAAACCTTATCTCCAAGCTGTTTTCCGGCTGACCAACACGCGCGCTACGGCCCAAGTACACGCGCGTCGCGCGTGTCCAATTCAACTTTTGAACTTTCACAAGTTTAGCCCCTGTACTCTTAATTAATCTAATTAAGCCCAGAGAATTAATCCAATTAATTCTAGATTAATTATTAATTAAGTAATACTATTTCTAATTAATATATTATCTCCATAATGTATTAACAAATTATTTATATTGATTTATTAATCACATAATAAATCAATCTCTCTCTCTTCATGTTATTCTCTCAAACTGTCTGCTACGAGGGCAACCCAAATGGACTTTGCTACTATCAATTAGGTAAATAAAAATTATAAGTCATGGCTTAGACACCTAATCCAACAGTCTCCCACTTGGATAAGTCTATGACTATAATTACCAGTTTACCCTCTAATTGATCAGCAAACTGTAACTTCCTAGAAACTGCTGCTGAACTCTGACCCAGTCAGTTCTGTCCATAGATAAGTGATCGTATGATCCTCCGTCCAACAAGATATTTCCTGACTTGAGACAAGGATTAAGATCAATCTCAGTCCGATACTCTGTTTCCAGATTTCTAGTTTGCATAGACATTAAGACTTCTAATTGAACACATCAATTTAGTCCTTGTTGGCCAACACTTTCAGTCAACTTCAAAATCATCGAGAGGCCTACAGATATCTATTTCCCATTAGGGTCAAGGAACGAATAAGCTTTGACTCATATGCTTATATCTTTTACCAGTCAAATCGCTCATAATAACACGTTTTATAACATCGACTTACCGATGTGTTTTCGCATTATCAATGAACAATAGCCTTGCAAATAATAAGTCATATGTCTCTGCTTCAAGATCATAGGATGTTATCGTCTCAAAATTGCTTGTGATATAATCCATGAAGCAATCCTATGAGTGTGGGTTGACAACGCCTAGTGATATCAGGTATTTTAGGCGTTGTTGAGCCCTGTTCTTGATAAAATTATATCAAATATGTCTGGGTATTCTCACTTTTCGTGCCAGGACTTGTTTGGAGAAAAAGAATGGAAACAGGGACTAAAAGCGTGTAAAAGAAAGAAGTTGGGAAAGAATGAAAAATCAAGAGAACTCGTACGCGCACCGCGGGAATTAACCATGCACGACGCGGGCTTGAGGCGGTGGAACACATTCAAAATGCCGAAGAAACGGGAAGAGATCAGTACGTGCGCCGCTGATTTCACTTTTGCGCGGCGCGGTTGCGGGAAATTTGCAAGTATAAATAGATGCATTTCCAGCCGAAAACCCTAGCAAAGACCGGGTGTAAAATCGACCTTGAAGCTCTTTGACTCCAGGATTTCATTTCAGCAAGCTCACAATTAATATTTTATGATTTTTGATTTAATTTCCTTTTAGTAGCAAGTAGTTTTTGTAGCTAAAGTCTTTGGGAGTGACAACCACTAACTTTGAGCACTTAGGTTTCTGATTTTGAAACATTTGGTTACTGTTTTTGTGATTGGAATTCGGATTTAATGAATGAGAAGCATTTGGTTACATTTAATCTTAGCTTTTCGGTATTTTCATGTTTGTGTTTGGTTTTGATTGATTGTTTGTGTTTGAATTGTGTTTGGACCTTGTTAGGACTGTTTTCTTTAGCTGAAATCAGTAGCTAATTAGGTTAGTTGTAAGCATTAAACCTTGGCTAGTAATTGTTCAATAGAACTTTAGCTAGTGGCTAGTTTATGCTTTGCTTGGTTTTGCTAGTTTGGATGCCTTTGATTGCTTCTGATTCAGAGATGTACTTCTGATTTCAGAAAGTGACTAGGTTCATTTGAGCATAGCTTAGCTTGGCTTGAGTATTTGATCATTGCTTTTGTTTCTAGTGATTAGGAAAATAGAAACCAAATCCTCCGACTGTAGCTGTGACACTATTAGTTGGTAATCTCTCATCTAGTCTAACCACGAAGCTCCTATGGATCGACCCTGACTACCGCTATACTAGTGTGTGTTAGGTTTTTCTCTTATTTTTGACCGCACGATGACCTCTGCGCGTGTCAAATTTTGGCGTCGTTGCCGGGGAGCTGTGCGCTTAGATTACGTAATTTGTAGGACCTAGTTTCTGATTTTGATATTTGATTTTAGTTTGCTGATTTTTGGAATGTGTACATCCTTATGATGGGTGATTACATGTACCCAGATCAGTATGATTATTATGAAAATCCGGCCGACACCTATTACGAGGATGATTACTACAATGGATCACCCGATGACAATGGATGGCGGACCGAGGAGTCATCTCAGCCAGAGAATTCTGCAACTTGGGCCCAACTTTGGGTATTCATGTATAACAACTACCACGAGCAGAAGGACCAGGCTGATGCTCTTTTAAGATTGCAAGCTTCTTTAGATATGTTAGAGGAAAGTTCGAAATGTTCACCACCTTCGCCAGAACCGGAGGCGAGTAATTTTCATACCAATAACAATGTGTGTGAACTTGCATCACCTGAATATGTGATGGAAGGGCATGCACCTTGGGAAAGTCAAGAGACCACCGAGAGGGTCGAAAATGTTGTTGAGGAAGAGGTTGTAGGTGACAATGCTACCTCTGACTCAACAACTTTTGATGTTTTTGAAAATGTTGATCTGGTGATGTGTGAATCTGTACCATCACCAGACAATTTGGTTGATGAGGATGTTGTGGAGGAGGCTGTAAGTGACAGTACAGACCCCAGCCCAACGACTCCCAAAATTGTTGAAGTTTTTGATATTATTGAGGAAGGGGGTGTAGATGACAATATTACCCCCGACCCTGTAATTTTTGAAAATTTTGAGAAATTTGAAAGTAAGGATCTGGTGATGGGTGACTTTGTACCACCATCGGATCAAACTAGTCGCTCACTCTTGGTTCCGATCCACCTGTTGGACGAGGATCAAGAAGTTGATGCTGACGAGTTAATTTTTGAAAATAATAAAAAACAAGATTTTATCACCACTCATGATCCATTCATGAATGAAAAATTAGATGTAATCAATACCATCGATGATGACATATGGAAGCATCCTGACATGTTGCCTTCCGATCCAAGTCGATTGGAAAATTTTTATTGGTACTGCAAGCCAAAATTGCAACCTGATGATAGCATGCGAGATACTAGCAACCGAGGTGTGAAACAATTACTGGAAGCGGCACTGGGCGCGCTTCATGTCAAGACAGTAACCTTGAAGAGATTGAGAAGGAAGGACCGAGCTTGGAGGTTCAAAGCTACCTCTAAGCATTCACGGGAGCTAACCAGAAAGCAACAGCTGGGTAGTAACAGGAGAACCAACAAGCCATTCGACCCAGGAAAGTTTGAGGAGCCGTGGGTCAACAAAGGGACGGTGGTAACTGAAAATCAATGAAGGAAGAAAGTATACGATCCACCGTAGCTGTAGAGGAGTACTACGTCTGGCTGAAGACGTTAAACATAGCGCTTGTTGGGAGGCAACCCATCGTGTCATAAGTTAGGATATATTTCTAGAAATAAAATACAAAAATACATCAATCTTTTTGCAGGTACTAGTGGTTTGAAATAAGTGTGGGGTCATTTGAGAAGTTTTGAAACTTTTGAAGTCCGCGCCGCGGGTATTTGAATTACGCGACGCGGGATCGTAAACCAACCCGATGCGCAGGGGTTGATTTGGTGAGACGCGCGACGCACAAAGTGCAAACTCGCGACGCGGCAAACGATCAGTCGGTTTTCTCCTTTATAAGGTAAGCCGCGGCTCACACGACCCACACGCGACTCGGAGCTCTGGTTATCGAAATTTTCGTGCAATTTTTCTTGCTCATTTTGTTCTTACTGCTAAGATAATGTTCAGATTGGAGCACGCTTTCTTCCAGTTCCCCGCAGAGCTTGCCAGTTCAGCTGAGTATACCTCACGGAGGGACGCATTGAGGAGTCGCCGGGTGCGAGAGGCGACAGTCATTGATAGAGATATTCTGAGAGACGCCGGACTATGGGGTGCGATCGAGCCGTTCTTGCATTGCACCTGGACCCACGAGGAGGCATCGTTCACTTGCCGTGGCTGGGACAGGATCATGGCCACGAACGAGGACGTGGTTTATACATAGCTTCTCCTGGAGTTCCTGTCTACCATCCATTTCGCTCCCAGGGCATCGGATCCACGATCCAGGCTCGTACGCTTTCGTTTGGGAGGTGAGCACAGGGAGTGCAACCTCCGAGAGTTTGGGAGGCGCACAGGCCTATAAACTCCAGCAGATTTGCAGCACCGCTATTTCACCTGGTTCTTCGGGTCTTGCATTCAGGGGGATCCGGACAAGGCTCCCAACATGGAGATTTGGACACCATTGTCCAACGTCAGGTACGTGGCAGGGACCTCGAGGGAGAGCCACCTACGCGATCCACTTCACCGTCTCATGCACCGGATCGTCTCTACCTCCATCATGCAGCGGGAGGGAGGCGAGAAGGTGTCGGGCGATGACATGACATTTTTGTGGGTTCTCCTCAACCCGTCCCGATTCCTCCACCTCCCTACGCCCTTCCAGTTGCCCTCTCCACCCAGTCTACCGGTGCCTCCACCAGCAGCCCATTAGCCAGGGGCTATTTTATTACCTGCCTGGCCCGTTCCTATGGTATTCTTACTGCCCCCGTGGCAGCCTCCTTGACCGCTCTGCCTCCATCGCGCACTACAGCACGCACTTTGGAGAGGATGCAGCTCATTGAGTTGCAGCGCCCGGGGCAGTACATCCGGGCCCCGACCGAGCCTCTTCAGGCACCTCAGCCCGTGTATGCCCAGCCTGGGAGGAGACGCAGGAGGCCAGAGCCAGCGCCAGAGCCCGCAGCCCCGACACAGCCGCAGGAGGACCCAGTGGCCATCCATCGATTGGAGGCCCGAGTTGCGAGGATGGAGGACCAGCTCGAGTGGATCGGGGAGGTACTTTTGGAGTTGGCCACTCAGCAGGGTCGACGTCCCCGACCATTCCCAGCCAGGGCCCACGATCATGAGGCCGGACCCTCCAGGCCGCCTGGCAGTGATTGATGTACCTTTTTCTTTCTTTCTTTTTATTTTTTGGGAAATATGTACAAACTTATGACACATCTATCTGTATATTTCTCTTCATGTTTTATTTGTCATGTGTGTTTTTAGTTTGTTTGTTAAGTTATGCATGTTATACCAATTTGAGAAGGAGTTGTCTCAGACAAGTGTGGGGTCATCGTGCCCCCTCCACTTGTCTCGACCACCGGCGTGTTCACTGTAGCGCTACAACTCTAGGATATGAAATCAAGGATCCTTCTATACGCAATTATACCTGTGATATTGAGCACCAAGCAGTCTATCGTCCAAAAAGGGGTAACTCTTTCTCCCTTGCTTTGAAATAATTTTGTACAACGGGGACGTTGTACGGTTTTAAGTGTGGGGTGTGGACGGTCGAAAGAGAATTTTTGAAATTTTTGCAGAAATGATCAATTTTTCAATTTTTAGCAATATTTTTCAAAATTTTTAATGAATTGCAATTTTGAAATGAATGATTTGTGATTGTGATAGCATTAATATTTTTCAAGAAATACTGTTTATTTGTGATCATGCTATTAGTTAGTCAAATAAGTTGAGTTTTACGAGTTTAGAAGATTGGGCTGTTTTAGGATTGGAATTTAGGAAGGAAAAGTCAATCTGTGGCCTTTGTTTTTCGAGCCAGTAGGTCTAAAATGGGTGGGCCTTATGCACCTTACCACCTAAGATCGTCTGGTCTGGGATGGTATTTCTGAAAGCTCGCTACACGGACAACATCGAAAGTCATGGACAATTCCTTAATGGCCTTTAGAATCTGAATGAGTAAGTACACTTCATTGTGGACAGAAAGTTTGTAATCAAGGGTTCTCTAGAAAGCCATGAATTCCAAAGAACAACTCAATTATGTTTTCGCGAACTATTCCACTCTAACTCAAAGAGCAATAAACTTTGAAACTAAACACAGTCAAAAATTGTTTAATTCTTTATTATAATTTGTTAAAAACTCTCTTGCTTGGGGACAAGCAAGGCACAAGTGTGGGGTGTTTGACAACGCCTAGTGATATCAGGTATTTTAGGTGATGTTGAGCCCTGTTCTTGATAAAATTATATCAAATATGTCTGGGTATTCTCACTTTTCGTGCCAGGACTTGTTTGGAGAAAAAGAATGGAAACAGGGACTAAAAGCATGCAAAAGAAAGATGTTGGGAAAGAATGAAAAATCAAGAGAACTCGTACGCGACACGGGCTTAAGGCGGTGGAACACATTCAAAATGTCGAAGAAACGGGAAGAGATCAGTACGCGCGCCGCGGATTTCACTTCTGCACGGCGCGGTTGCGGGAAATTTGCAAGTATAAATAGATGCATTTCCAGCCGAAAACCCTAGCGAAGACCGGGTGTAAAATCGACCTTGAAGCTCTTTGACTCCAGGATTTCATTTCAGCAAGCTCACAATTGGTATTTTATGATTTTTGATTTAATTTCCTTTTAGTAGCAAGTAGTTTTTGTAGCTAAAGTCTTTGGGAGTGACAACCACTGACTTTGAGCACTTAGGTTTCTGATTTTGAAACATTTGGTTACTGTTTTTGTGATTGGAATTCGGATTTAGTGAATGAGAAGCATTTGGTTACATTTAATCTTAGCTTTTCGGTATTTTCATGTTTGTGTTTAGTTTTGATTGATTGTTTGTGTTTGAATTGTGTTTGGACCTTGTTAGGACTGTTTTCTTTAGCTGAAATCAGTAGCTAATTAGGTTAGTTGTAAGCATTAAACCTTGGCTAGTAATTGTTCAATAGAACTTTAGCTAGTGGCTAGTTTATGCTTTGCTTGGTTTTGCTAGTTTGGATGCCTTTGATTGCTTCTGATTCAGAGATGTACTTCTGATTTCAGAAAGTGACTAGGTTCATTTGAGCATAGCTTAGCTTGGCTTGAGTGTTTGATCATTGCTTTTGTTGCTAGTGATTAGGAAAATAGAAACCAGATCCTCCGACTATAGCTGTGACACTATTAGTTGGTAATCTCTCATCTAGTCTAACCACGAAGCTCCTGTGGATCGACCCTGACTACCGATATACTAGTGTGTGTTAGGTTTTTCTCTTATTTTTGACCGCACGACGACCTCTGCGCGTGTCATGGGTTTATCCAATACTCAAATCTCCATTTTCTAAGTACTCATGAATGTTATAGCAATGGTGTTGCCATGTCTAACTCCTTAGACAATCTACAAGCCAATTCATGACATCCTTGATTCAATACTTACTTCCTAAAGTATGAGCGATTGTGGATGTTTGAATAATCATATTATTTAGGAAGTAAAACATGCAAAATGAAACACAATGATAAACAATTGACAAATAGCAGTAAACAATATCATCAATATTTCTCTATTATTAAATTACGAAATTCAATTGCATTTACATTGTCACAAGTTTCAGACACCTATCTAATTACAAAAACCAATATCATCTCGCAATCCAATGCTCCTAGCATGCTGATTGTGCTTGATCCTAATCAGAGCCTTTGTCAATGGATCTGCAGGATTATCTTCAGATGATACCCTCTTTACAAGGAGGTGAACTTCTTCTACCCTATGCCTGATGTAGTGGTACTTTTTAGCAATATGCCTGGACTTTCCATGATCTCTCGATTCCTTTGTCAAAGCAACCGCTCCTTCGTTATCGCAGAACAGTTCCATGGGCTCCTGAATACTCGGGACTATTCCAAGGTCACCGATGAAGTTATTCAGCTAAGCCGCTTCCTTTGACCCTTCACTCGCTGCTATGTACTCCGATTCACACGTAGAATCAGCCACCGTCTCTTTCTTGGAACTCTTCCAAGTAACTTCTCCTCCATTCAAAAGAAATACCCACCCCGACTGACACTGACCGTTGTCTCTATCTGTCTGGAAGCTGGCGTCTATGTACTCGTTAACTCTCAATGTATCACTGCCACCAAGGACTAGAACCATGTTCTTCGTCCTCCGCGGATACCTGAGTATATTCTTAACAGCTATCCAATGAGCTCTACCAGGGTTCCCCTGGTAACGACTGACCATGCTCAAAGCAAAGGACACGTCGAGCGAGTACATGTCATAGCGTACATGATCGACCCTACCGCCAAAGCATAAGGTACCTGACTCATGTCAGCTATTGACAACGCCTAGTAATATCAAGTATTTTAGGCGTTGTTGAGCCCTGTTCTTGAAAAAATTATATCAAATATGCCTGGGTATTCTCGCTTTTCGTGCCAGGACTTGTTTGGAGAAAAAGAATGGAAACAGGGACTAAAAGCATGCAAAAGGAAGAAGTTTGGAAAAGAATGAAAAATCAAGGAAACTCGTACACGCGCCGCGGATCTCTGATACGCACGACGCGGGCTTATAGCGGTGGAACACATTCAAATACCGAAGAAACGAGAAAAGATTAGTACACCCGCCGCGGATTCTTCATCTGCGCGGCGCGGCTGCGGGGAAATTGCAACTATAAATAGAGGCATTTCCAGCCGAAAACCCTAGCAAAGACCGGGTGTAAAATCGACCTTGAAGCTCTTTGACTCCAAGATTTCGTTTCAGCAAGCTCTCATTTGGTATTTTCATGTTTTAGATTTTATTTGTAATTAATTAGTTTGGATTAAGCTTGATTTTGTATCTTTGGGAGTGACAACCATTGATATTAAGCTTTGGCTTCTGTTTTAGTTTCATTTTGTTACTGTTTTGATGTTTGGATTAGGATTTGGAGAATGAAAATCATTTGGTTATGTTTAATATTGGTATTTCGGTGTTTTTATGCTTGTGTTGGGTTTTGAATGTTTGAATTGTGTTTGGATATTGTGTTGACCTTGTTGGGACTGTTTTCCTTTGCTGAAATCAGTAGCTAATTAGGTTAGTTTTTAGGCATTAAACCTTGGCTAGTAACTGTTCAATAGAACTTTAGTTAGTGGCTAGTTTATGCTTTGCTTGGTTTTGCTTAGTTTGGATGCCTTTGATTGCTTCTGATTCAGAGATGTACTTCTGATTTCAGAAAGTGACTAGGTTCATTTGAGCTTAGCTTAGCTTGGCTTGAGTTTGTTTGATCATTGCTAGTGATTAGGAAGATAGAAACTGATTCCTCCGACTGTAGCGTGACACCACTAGTTGGTAATCTCTCATTTAGTCTAACCACGAAGCTCCTGTGGATTGACCCTAACTACCACTGTGCTAGTGTGTGTTTCGTTTTTATTTATTTTTGACCGCACGACGACCTAGGCGTGTCAAATTTTGGCGCCGTTGCCAGGGAGCTGTGAGCTTAGATTAGGTGAGTAGTAAGAACTTTTTTCTTGTTTTTGAAAGTTTCATTTGGTTAGTTTGGTTTTTGATTTTTGTTTGTGGGCGTGTTGCACTAGTGCATGCGTACCCGCAGGGGTAAGCAATTATCCCCATTGCATTTTGATTCTGAGATTGAGCGTACTGCGCGCAAAATCCATGCCCGTAGGCGTTTAAATATCATGAATTTTAGTCAAGTTAGTAGTAATCCAGTAAGTGTTGCCCAAGAACCATCAGGTGAGGCAACGGGGGTGTTTTCTATTCCCCTACTGTCAAAATTTCAGTTTGGGAGCACGAGTGCTTCTGGTGGTGCAGTTTCAGCCCCTGCACCCATACCATCATGCACTCCACCCTCTGTCCCACCATTTACACCCGCTTCACTACCACATTCTACCAATCCATTTACCTCTGCAATGTCGTGGGGATAGCCGACCCGCGATGGCACCCCAGTTTCCAGACAGCAGACACCAACCTCTCAACCACAACCAGTTCTTTTTAAACCTCAACCCACATTCCAATCTACACAACCGATACACTATCAACAACCTCCTCAGCAGCAATACCATTATCCAGAGACAGAGGAGGGATATGACGAGGAAGACGAGGGATGGTGTAACGCCAAGACATGTTTTATTATATAATTATAATAAAAGGGCAAAATGGTCATTTTACCTTGGAAGGGTAAATTGGTCTTTTGGACAGAAAAGTATTTGGTTTGAAATAATATTTTGAGTTTTGAACTTAAAATGTTATAAAAACTGATTTTGGTCATTTTACCGCAAAAGGGTATTTTGGTCATTTGACAAGTGAAGGACCAATTCTGAAAATATTGTTGGTTGTGGCAAATGTAAGAAATGAAAGTTTTATTGTAATAAAACTTGGTTATTGTGGTCAAAGTTCAAGAAAATGAACTTAGGGACCAAATTGTAAAAATTTGTGATATATATAGAGAGAGTTGACTCTCTTTGACTGGCCATTGTGTGCAGCTACGGGAGAAGAATTCTCTGCACAAATTCTGCAATACTTAGAGAAATCTTGAAGAATTGAAGATTGGAATTGGAACTATGGCTTGGAATTGATGATTCCTAAGCTTGAAAGGTTAGTTTTTCAAGTTCTAGCTTGTTATTTCTTGATGAGTTTTGTAGCAACTCAAAACTGCATTTGCAGTGATGATTATGTTGTTAAGTTGATGTAATACTTCCATTAAGTCATGCTAAAAAGGACTTAATCAAAGAAAATGGAAGTAGGTTGCTATTGTTCAAGAATTGGGATTTTGATCAAGAACCCTAGATGATGAATTCTTGTGATAAACTTGATTCTAATGGTTTATTATAAGTTTAAGATGTTATATTGACTGAAAGAAATCAATAGAAGCAAGTTAAATTCAACAATTTCGGTTTTTGGACTAAAAATGCAAAAACGGGAAATTGTATAAATGGGTTTGAATTTGATTCCCCAATGGTTTAAAACTTGTTATTAGTTAATGGTTTTGGTCCTAGAATAATCCCTAATGATTAAGTCGAACAATAAGTGCTTAAAAATGGAAAAATGGGAATTTGTAGCATAAAAACCGGGAATTCTAGACTGCTGTTCAGTAGCCGCGACGCGCCCTCACACTGAGCGCGGCGCGGGATCGGGCAGAAGCTCTAAAACCCCCCTGTTAAAATTTGGTGTAAATTCCAAATTTGATTTTGATGCTAGGCTTATCCGATTGACCTGAAATTTTAAACATAGGTCTAATATGTTGTGAAACTTTATGGAAAATTATCGGAATACGAATACGACCTCCCGAAAGTACTGTAGTAGAATACGCGTATTTCGGGAAGTGTATTAAATTTTTATACCAATGGTTAATGCTTGGAATTGGTCTTATATTAGACTTTTGTGCATTAGAACCAACTGAAATGGTATATTAACCTATAATCATTTGATATGAAATGGATAAATAGGTATGGGACAAAATGGTTGTGGTGCACGCAAAGGCAAGAAACAACCGGGATTTAAATGCAGCTAGCATCCAGGTGAGTAATCTCACTGATACCATATATGATATATGATGATTGGACTGTTACAGGTTGAAACTGATTGTGGGACGAAATTGATGGTTCAAAGATACGCTTGAAGAGACAAGACCAGATAAGCCGTGAGTCTATAATAGACAAGAACGGAGCTGTGAGTCAAACCTATATAGACAAGACCGGATAAGCCGTGAGTCATTGCGATGACAAGAACGGAGCCGTGAGTCTAGGCAACAGCGGGCTAACCCGTGAGCCAAGGCAACAGCGGACTAACCCGTGAGCCATAACTAATTCTGGATTTTATATCCAATGGGTGCGGCCTTAGGGCTATGTCTCCGATGCGGCCTTAGGGCTATGATATTTGGTGCGGCCTTCGGGCTATGACTCCGGTGCGGCCTTAGGGCTATGTCTCTGATGCGGCCTTCGGGCTATGATATTTGGTGCGGCCTTCGGGCTATGACTCCGGTGCGGCCTTAGGGCTATGTCTCCGATGCGGCCTTCGGGCTATGAGATTTGGTGCGGCCTTTTGGCTATAATTTTGTTACAGGTACATGGTGCGGCCTTATGGCTATGATATCGGGTAATTTAACCCAGCTGGTGCGGCCTTCGGGCTATGATTTACATATTGATAATATTTTGGTTCAGCTTATATAGCTATGACACAGGGTACGTCTTAAATAGCCATGAAATATTGTGCGGTCCATTGTGACTAAGAAACATGGGACAGAAATGGTTAGCTATGATTATTGTGCAAATAACTGACGTGACTTGATAATTTCAGGTTATCATGAATCAGCCTGTAAGGCTACAAACTAGGATGTGAAATCCTAAGAAATATATGGTCAGCCAGTAAGGCTAGGAGTTTGGTTTCGATATCCAAACAAATATATGAATGTATTTTTATACGTGTTATTTGCAGATACGATTACTCACTGAGCTTTATAGCTCACGATATTTGTTACTGTCCCTGCAGGTTAGCATGATACTGATAGGGGACAAGATAGAGTCCGTGACTTTGAAGTGGGACTCATAGATGCTGTCAGTAGCAGCCCGGCTTTAAAGGAGACATGGTATTTTATACTCTCCTTGATACACTTGTACCCGTTTTTATTAAAATATACCCCTTTGTTATGGTTTTATGTATTGAAACCTTTGTTTAAAATGAAAAATTTTTCAGGGGTGTTTTTGTTTTAAAAGACGGGTGTTACAAGTTGGTATCAGAGCCGAGGTTTAAGTGAACTAGGTGTCTATAAAGTAGATTCCTGGACTTAAACCCTGAGATAGTAGACATGATGCATAGTTAGGTGTATATAGTTGTTATTATACATATATAACATAACTGTTGCTAACTTCTGACGTATAAGAAGTATGAACTGTAAATCTTCTGGGAAGACATTTGGGGCGCGAAGCTCTAGGAAATGGATCAATCTTTTCTTAAGACTCCGTTGTATGAGGAGCAAAAAGGGGACGAATAGCAGAAAAATCCACATGACAAGCAGTAGTAGCTGTAGTGGTCAGAAAAAGAAATCGGTTGCTCACCTTGGTTGATATTCAAGGTGAAAGAACAGTGGTTGAGACTACAAGAAAAGCAGAAATAATATTAGTGAACTTCTCAGAAGAAGTTAACACGAATTAGGTCTAACCTTGAAGGGAAGGGACCAGAACGAAAAGATGATATGTCGTAAGAAGTGCAAGAAAAGCACTCAGAAGATTGTAGAGTTGAGACTCTACTGTGATACAGATGAAATTTCAGAAAACATGAGCATGTGGCTCAAGCCTGTTGGATAGAACGAAAGTGGTTCCAGCGTGGAATTATAGATCACTTCCCCATGAAATACTCACATGCTAAATGTGGAGTAACGGGTCATGAACCCAGGAAAGAAAGAAGAAATAAATGGTCGAAAAGGACCAGTGGTACCTCGAGCATTCCAACAGATTGTGGAAGAAGCACAGAGGAGACTGATATGAGCTCCGCTATAATTGTTCTGAATATAACTTGTGTATGTTATATTTAATCCAAGAAGCTATGCTTGGGATCGATGACTTGATGTCTTGTTGGAATATTTCATCAACGATTTTAGATGAAATTGTGGAAATAGCTATAGTAGATAGCTAGAATGTTCTAGATATTGAACACCTGGAAGGTGGTCTGCCTAGGATTTACGGGACCATTTTCCCTATGAATCTGAAGCCGATGACTGCCAGCAAATCTGAAGCAATTGTGTTTATGAATTGGTTAGCAAGGAATTATGCTAACATGAATTGTCGAGATAAGAACATTATGGTTCTTAAATCAGAAATGAAATGGATGATAATCCATAGTAAATTACCGTTGTTGTGAATACTGGTTATTTCCTTTGGTTAAACTCAGAAAAGAGTTAGTAAAAGAATGAGATTGTAGTTGGCATACGTGGTATTGGCCAAGTAAATAAAGCAGTGCTAGTATTGTACTACTTTAAATAAATTCTCGGATGTTTCTTTGGAAAAGAACTTCCAAGATTTCTGCCAGAAAGGCGGGAAAAGTGTATGAAAACTGATTTTGAGAGCCGTTTTAGTATACGAGCTCTATATTGATTTGCATCTGTAGAGATGGCATGGTTGGAAAACAACTAGAAGAACATGTTGTATTAGAGTCTCTTATGACCGGATGTGTCATTGTATGAACCCTATCTTGTTTGAAAAGAAGAAATACAAGTTGATGCATAGTGTGCATTGACTATTGAGAATCTGATATTCTCGAAACCAGATCGAAAATGAGGTACGTTTGTACCAGATATTGGAGTTATTTCACTAAGTTAAGTGATTTGTAAAATTCTCCAAGTATGAAAATATGGTTAAGAGAAGTTTCGTATTCTTTGGGCATGTTAATAATGCCAAAGATGACAAAGTAGATTCAGTGGAAGTACTGATGTGATAAAACAGATACCGCCTTGGAATTTGACTGAAGTTAGTAATTTCCTTGGATTGGCGGGTAGATTTAGGAGAGTTGTAGAAAACTGCTCCTTGATTGCTGTTCAGTTGACTAAGGTTGACTAAGAAAAGTATAAAAGCTTGAGTGGTGGAAAGACCACAGGCATTTTGTAAAGGTTTGGAATAAACCTTGTGTGAGACTCTGACATTAGCATGGATGCTAAGCAGATAGATTGGATCATCGAAATGTATCCAACTTTGACTGTAGATGCATGACGTTGCAGTAGCAACTATGATAATGGTATTGAAGCTTTGGAGACACTGTTTATATAGTGTAAAGCTTACTGTTGATACGGATCATAAAAGTTGGAAACACTTAATTGATCAAAAAGAAGCTAAATATGAAATAGCAAAGATAAATGGGTTACTTAGAGATTTCAGGTATGAAATCCTGTACCATCTCGAAAAGGACGGATGTGGCTATAGATGCCTTGAATTAGAAAGAGTGTCTTTTGAAAGATACAACCACATGCGTGAGTGGCGAATTGATTACCTGAGTTGATTCGGGTAGCACAGGGAGAAGTGTGCAAGATTGAAAACGTGAAAAAATGGATGAATTACTGGATATTAGCAGAAGCTAATTGGAAAATCACAGTGATTTAAAACCCTTGGTGGTTGTGAATGTGGATTCCAAAGTAATTGGAACATGAAAAATCATCTTGAAAAGATGTATTTTGTACTATATATGCAGTATACCCGGGGCAATACCAGACTGGATAGGTTGATAAACCTATGTATTGGTGGCCGGGACAGAAGAAAGATATTGAAAGATATATGAAAAGTATTTGACTTGTACGTAAAGTAAAGTCAAAATGATAGAAGCTTGTGAAGAAATTTACCCGTGGTTGGTCCCAGAGAAGAAATGGGACAACATTGTGATAGACTTTGCGATAAAGTCTCCGCAAGTACCGTGAATTGATGAACAAAATGAGCTGACGATTCAGACTTTAGAAGATGTACTTGAAATTGCACGGAAGATCCTAGTAGAAGATAAGAAAATTTTCTATCCTTGATAGAAATTGGCAAGAAATAGCAGCCTACATGCTTGTAGTTTAATGACTCGTGTGAAGAATGGTATGGAATACCGTGTTATCTTCCGATTTATTAGATTGAAGATGTGATAAAGCCGTTGGCTAGAATCTAGATTCTTGCACAAACTGAAGAGAAGACTTGCTGAGTACGAACGAATTTGAAGAATGGTTAAGAAAGTGTGAAAGTGGTATGTGGATCACAGAATATAAACCTTTGAAATTCCAAGTGAAGGAATATGGTTGTATAAAAGTAATTTTTTTAGGAAGGTTAAAATTTGTTTGGGACGACAAGAAAGGAATTTTGTGTTAACAATTTCCAACAAATTCCTTAAGAAGATGAAAAGAGATGAAGAATAATACGTAGATAGGGTACCCGGAACAACTGGAGGAATGATATGCGAATTGTGATCTAACCACAAGATAAGAAGACTAGTATGGTTAAGTGCTTAGGCAATACCATATAGCTTCCGACATGATGTGGAAGACCGAAAGCGAAACGAGGAAGAAGTACCCTTAACTTCTTTTATGATTTCGGGGACGAAATCTTTTGAAGGAGGGGAGAATTTGTAACGCCAAGACATGTTTTATTATATAATTATAATAAAAGGGCAAAATGGTCATTTTACCTTGGAAGGGTAAATTGGTCTTTTGGACAGAAAAGTATTTGGTTTGAAATAATATTTTGAGTTTTGAACTTAAAATGTTATAAAAACTGATTTTGGTCATTTTACCGCAAAAGGGTATTTTGGTCATTTGACAAGTGAAGGACCAATTCTGAAAATATTGTTGGTTGTGGCAAATATAAGAAATGAAAGTTTTATTGTAATAAAACTTGGTTATTGTGGTCAAAGTTCAAGAAAATGAACTTAGGGACCAAATTGTAAAAATTTGTGATATATATAGAGAGAGTTGACTCTCTTTGACTGGCCATTGTGTGCAGCTACGGGAGAAGAATTCTCTGCACAAATTCTGCAATACTTAGAGAAATCTTGAAGAATTGAAGATTGGAATTGGAACTATGGCTTGGAATTGATGATTCCTAAGCTTGAAAGGTTAGTTCTTCAAGTTCTAGCTTGTTATTTCTTGATGAGTTTTGTAGCAACTCAAAACTGCATTTGCAGTGATGAGTATGTTGTTAAGTTGATGTAATACTTCCATTAAGTCATGCTAAAAAGGACTTAATCAAAGAAAATAGAAGTAGGTTGCTATTGTTCAAGAATTGGGATTTTGATCAAGAACCCTAAATGATGAATTCTTGTGATAAACTTGATTCTAATGGTTTATTATAAGTTTAAGATGCTATATTGACTGAAAGAAATCAATAGAAGCAAGTTAAATTCAACAATTTCGGTTTTTGGACTAAAAATGCAAAAACGGGAAATTGTATAAATGGGTTTGAATTTGATTCCCCAATGGTTTAAAACTTGTTATTAGTTAATGGTTTTGGTCCTAGAATAATCCCTAATGATTAAGTCGAACAATAAGTGCTTAAAAATAAAATGGGAATTTGTAGCATAAAAATCGGGAATTCTGGACTGCTGTTCAGTAGCCGCGACGCGCCCTCACACTGAGCGCGGCGCGGGATCGGGCAGAAGCTCTAAAACCCCCCTGTTAAAATTTGGTGTAAATTCCAAATTTGATTTTGATGCTAGGCTTATCCGATTGACCTGAAATTTTAAACATAGGTCTAATATGTTGTGAAACTTTATGGAAAATTATCGGAATACGAATACGACCTCCCAAAAGTACTGTAGTAGAATACGCGTATTTCGGGAAGTGTATTAAATTTTTATACCAATGGTTAATGCTTGGAATTGGTCTTATATTAGACTTTTGTGCATTAGAACCAACTGAAATGGTATATTAACCTATAATCATTTGATATGAAATGGATAAATAGGTATGGGACAAAATGGTTGTGGTGCACGCAAAGGCAAGAAACAACCGGGATTTAAATGCAGCTAGCATCAAGGTGAGTAATCTCACGGATACCATATATGATATATGATGATTGGACTGTTACAGGTTGAAACTGATTGTGGGACGAAATTGATGGTTCAAAGATACGCTTGAAGAGACAAGACCAGATAAGCCATGAGTCTATAATAGACAAGAACGGAGCTGAGTCAAACCTATATAGACAAGACCGGATAAGCCGTGAGTCATTGCGATGACAAGAACGGAGCCGTGAGTCTAGGCAACAGCGGGCTAACCCGTGAGCCAAGGCAACAGCGGACTAACCCGTGAGCCATAACTAATTCTGGATTTTATATCCAATGGGTGCGGCCTTAGGGCTATGTCTCCGATGCGGCCTTCGGGCTATGATATTTGGTGTGGCCTTCGGGCTATGACTCCGGTGCGGCCTTAGGGCTATGTCTCCGATGCGGCCTTCGGGCTATGATATTTGGTGCGGCCTTCGGGCTATGACTCCGGTGCGGCCTTAGGGCTATGTCTCCGATGCGGCCTTCGGGCTATGATATTTGGTGCGGCCTTTTGGCTATAATTTTGTTACAGGTACATGGTGCGGCCTTATGGCTATGATATCGGGTAATTTAACCCAGCTGGTGCGGCCTTCGGGCTATGATTTACATATTGATAATGTTTTGGTTCAGCTTATATAGCTATGACACAGGGAACGTCTTAAATAGCCATGAAATATTGTGCGGTCCATTGTGACTAAGAAACATGGGACAGAAATGGTTAGCTATGATTATTGTGCAAATAACTGACGTGACTTGATAATTTCAGGTTATCATGAATCAGCCTGTAAGGCTACAAACTAGGATGTGAAATCCTAAGAAATATATGGTCAGCCAGTAAGGCTAGGAGTTTGGTTTCGATATCCAAACAAATATATGAATGTATTTTTATACGTGTTATTTGCAGATACGATTACTCACTGAGCTTTATAGCTCACGATATTTGTTACTGTCCCTGCAGGTTAGCATGATACTGATAGGGGACAAGATAGAGTCCGTGACTTTGAAGTGGGACTCATAGATGCTGTCAGTAGCAGCCCGGCTTTAAAGGAGACATGGTATTTTATACTCTCCTTGATACACTTGTACCCGTTTTTATTAAAATATACCCCTTTGTTATGGTTTTATGTATTGAAACCTTTGTTTAAAATGAAAAATTTTTCCGGGGTGTTTTTGTTTTAAAAGCCGGGTGTTACAGATGGGTACCACCAGCACCACACCCACAGTGGAACTGAGGTCGGGGACCTCCCAGAAGAGCACCACAGTATCAAACACCAGGTCAGCGGGAATATAACGATCATCTTTATGGTAACCCCGCCCAACCTTTACATTTCGCACAACCGAGACGGCAATCGGTTGCATCACATTTCCAACCACGGGAATATGATGATTCATCGCCAATCTATATTCCTGATAAAATTGATTCGCAAGTAGAAATAAGACCTCAGTTATTAGGAATATTGCCAGAGTTTAGAGGGTATAAGGAAGACGATCCTTATAATCATCTATATGAATTTTTAGCAAATCCTAATGTTAATAACCCTAGGAACACCAATAGAAACATTTTCAGGCATAGACTGTTTCCATTCACTCTTAAGGATAAGGCAAAATATTGGTTCACATCCTTGCCATCGAACAGTATTACTACATGGGATCAGCTCAAGGCAAAGTTACTTCAGGAATTTTATCCAGCAAGTAAGACAACTGAAATCAGAAGGGTCATCCACGACTTCCAGCAAAAGCCAGGAGAGGCTTTCCATGAGGCCTTTAATAGGCTGAAGGAGTTGTTACGATCTTGTCCGCATCACGAAATTCCTATGTGGCAGTTAGTTAAGTTATTCTTCGAAGGAGTCAGTGAGACGCATCAGGCCATGATAAATGCCTCATCAAGTGGGACATTTATGTGGCAGGACCCAGAGGAAGCTTGGCAGTTCCTGGAACAATTGAGCAATGGTTCCAAGACAAACTTTTTACCAGGAAGACTGTAGGTACGGCGGCAGCAGTGGGAGCCGATGCTGACTGAAAGAAGGAAGTGAAGAAGGAAATTAGTGAACTGAATAAGAAGTTTAACAGGCTCACGTCAACACTGCAGAATGGACCGTAGAATTCATCGCAAGGAGGTCAAGGAGGACCTAAGACTCAAAGGTGAATCAAGTTTATGGCCAGGGTCAAGGCCAGCATAATAATGGACGACCCTACAGGCCATATAACTAAGGACAGCAGCAGAATTTTAGGCAGAACAATTACCAGAGCCAATCGACCAATCAGCCTAGAACACATCAGCCTACAAATAACAACAACCACAATGGAAATACAAATGGAAATAGTAGCAATAACAGCAACAGGGGGCCCAATAATGTTACCAACAACGCCCCGGGAACTCAAGAAGAAATGTTTGCTAAGATGTACGATATGGTCACTGCTACGCAACAACAATCTCAAGCAAATGCAAAAGCCATTGCAAACATAGAACGACAAATAGGTCAAATGGCTGCAGATAAGCAAAAGAGAGACAGTGGAAAATTTCCGAGTGCTACAGAGGTCAACCCTACTCATAATCAGTGACCAGGAAAAGAGCAAGTCAACACTGTCGAATCAGGATGGCGAAAAGTCACTTTGGAAGACTTGTTTGAAGTATGGAGTGAAGTGAAACTGGGGGAAGAAGAGAAGCCTCTAGGAAGTGAGGAAGGTAAGGAAGAAGGAATTCCTGTTGAGAATGACACTCAACCAGAAATAGATAAAGAGGTCCATAAGGAGGAACAACCAACGATAGCAGGAATCAAGCAGAAAAAGAAGAATAGGAAAGAGAAGACGAAGCAGGAAGCACCCAAATCAATAGGACCCTTAATGAACCAGGCCCTGTGGGATGAGCTTAAGGATTCCCCTGAGGACACCAGGAATTTGCAAGAAATGTGTGAACAAAATGGGAAGAGCAAAGCACCTACACCAAAAACTGTGAGGTTGACTGTGAAAGCAAGTGAGGCATTATTGGGAACACTGCCCAAAAAGGAAAAGGACCCTGGATCACCATTGATCACTACAACTATAGGGGACGTGGTTATTTGAAACACCTTGTTAGATTTGGGAGCAAGTGTCAATATCCTACCAGGATACCTGTACGATAAGTACAAAAATGAAGAAATAGAGCCAGCAGAAGTTGTATTGCAGTTGGCTGATCAATCAACAAGGGTATCTCGGGGAAAGCTGACAAATGTTATAGTCAAAGTTGGGTACTTTTTCTATCCCGTGGATTTTCTGGTCATGGAATATGAAAGCTTGGACGATGCGCCTGCACTCATCTTAGGACGTCCATTCTTAGCTACTGCTGGTTCGGTGATCGATTGCAAGACTGGAGACATGGACGTTTTCTTTAGGACCAGGAAAAGAAGATTGAACATGTTTGGAAATCCTATATCATTACCTTCAGAAGAAAATGGCAAGAAAGTGGACATGAGAATATTAATGGAGCCTGGGATCAAGAGTAAGGAAAAGATCTGGACACGTACGGGAGAAGGAGGAAAAGAAGAGATTTTAAAAGAGACCAAGGACCACCCGTTGTCCACTATCGACAAGGAGTAGCTTCTGGACATGATAGAAATGATGGAAGCAAGGCACCAGCAGTATGAAAAGGAATCAAGAGAACGAGAGGCAAAGGTTTTTAAGCTCTTGGAATCTCAGCAACAGTGGATCAGCGGTGTGAGCGATCGAATGACCCAACTCACAACTCTCATGACAATGATGGCCAACAACTTCATGCCAGGATTCAATCAGATGCCATCAAGGGTCCAAGAAGAAGAAGAGTCGGCTTAGGAATAGTACGTCTGGCTGAAGACGTTAAACTTAGCGCTTGTTGGGAGGCAACCCATCGTGTCATAAGTTAGGGTTTATATTTCTTTGAATTAAGTCTGAAAATACATCAATCTCTACAGGTACTAGTGGTTTAAAATAAGTGTGGGGTCATGTGAGAAGTTTTGAAATTTTTGAAGACCGCGCCGTGGGTTTTTGAATTATGCGACGCGGGATCGTAAACCAACCCGATACGTAGGGGTTGATTTGGTGACACGCGGACGCGCAAAGCGTAAAGACGCGACGCGGGGAACGATCAGTCGGTTTTCTCATATATAAGGTAAGCCGCGGCTCAAACAAACCACACACGACTCGGAGCTCTGATCAACGAATTTCTCTTGCAATTTTTCTTGCTCATTTTGTTTCCACTGCCAAGGTATGCTATTCTAACTATCTATTAGCTGTTAAAACTGGCGATTAGGTAGTTAATTTTAGTGATTTACCCGAAATAGTTCAAAACTTAGAATCGCTAATGCTAACTCATAGGGTGTTTCTTTTGCCAAATGAAGACCCTAGATGAGTTAGTCGGAACCTAGGCTACCTTGTGGTATGATTAGATTGAGTTTTAGCATATTAAATCGAGAGTTTGATTCGGGGTTTAGAAACAGCCGCTCGCCGCGACGCGCCCTGCTCTTGGGCCACACCGCGGTGCGGTGGGGAAGAAGGACTGATTTTGCAAAAAAAAAAATTTGTGGCTATGTTTCTTTTTGCAGATGATGTTCAGATTAGAGCATGCTTTCCTCCAGTTCCCTGAGGGACTGGCTAGTTCCGCAGAGTATACATCACGGAGGGACGCGTTGATTGGTCGCCGGGTTCTCGAGGCGACGGTCATTGATAGATACATACTGGGGGATGCTGGGCTCTGGGGTGCGATCGAGCCATTCTTGCATCGCACCTGGACGCACGAGGATGCCTCATTTACTTGCCGCGGCTGAGATAGGATCATGGCCACGGACGAGGATGTGGTCTACACCGAGCTACTGTTGGAGTTTCTCTCCACGATCCATTTCGCTCATCGGGCGTCAGATCCATGATCCAAGATCATCCGCTTTCGACTAGGAGGTGCACAAAGGGAGTGCAACCTCAGGGAGTTCGGGAGGCGCACCGGCATCTACATTCCGGCAGATCTTCAGCACCGCCACTTCACTTAGTTTTTTGGGGCGTGCATTCAGGGGCAGCCGGATCGGGCTCCCAACATGGAGATTTGGACACCACTGTCCAACATTATGTACGAGGCAGGGACCTCGAAGGAGAGCCACCTCCGCGATCCACTTCACCGCCTCATGCACCGTATCGTCTCCACCTCCATCATGCAGCGGGAGGGAGGCGAGAAGGTGTCTGGGGAGGACATGACATTCTTTTGGGCTATCCTCGACCCGTCCCGATTCCTCCATCTCCCCTTCGCCCTCCCGGTTGCCCTCTCCACCCACTCGACTGGCGCCTCCACCAGCAGCCCACTAGCCAGGGGTATTTCATCACCCGCCTGGCCCGCTCCTATGGGATCCTCACTGCCCCCGTGGCAGCTTCTTTGACCGTGCTGCCTCCATCTCGCACTACAGCGCGCACTTTGGAGAGGATGCGGCTCATTGAGCAGCAGAGCCCGGGGAAGTTCATCCGGGCACCGACCGAGCCTCCTTAGGCACCCCAGCCCGCATATGCCCAGCCATGCAGGAGACGCCGGAGACCAGAGCCAGCACCAACAGCCCCGACAGAGCCACAGCAGGAGGACCTGGCAGCCAGGGTTGGCAGGATCGAGGACCAGTTGGCATGGATCGGGGAGGTACTCTTGTATTTGGCCACTCAGCAGGGTCGGGCCCCTCGACCATTCCCAGCTAGGTCCCATGATCACGAGGCTGGACCCTCCAGGCCACCGGGTAGTGATTGATGTATTCTTTCTTTCTTTCTTTCTTCTTTTTATATTTTTTGGGATATATGTACAAACTTATGACACCTCTATCTGTATATTTTGTTCATATTTTATTTTGTTATGTTTGCTTTTAATTTGTTTGTTGAGTTATGCATGATATATCAAATGAGAAGGAGTTGTCTCAGACAAGTGTGGGGTCACCGTGCCCCATCCACTTGTCTCGACCACCGGCGTGTTCACTATAGCGCTACAACTCCGGAATACGAAATCAAGGATCCGTTTGTTCGCAATTATACCTGTGATATTGAGCACCAAGCAGTCTATCGTCCAAAAGGGGTAACTCTTTCTCCCTTGTTTTGAAATAATTTTGTACAACGGGGACGTTGTACGGTTTTAAGTGTGGGGTGTGGACGGTCGAAAGAGAATTTTTTTGAAATTTTTGCAGAAAATACCAATTTTTCACTTTTTAGCAATATTTTTCAAATTTTTTTAATAAATTGCAATTTTGAAATGAATGGTTTGTGATTGTGATAGCACTAGTTTTTTTCAAGAAATACTGTTTATTTGTGATAATGCTATTAGTTAGTCAAATAAGTTGAGTTTTACGAGTTTAGAAGATTGACCTGTTTTAGGATTGGAATTTAGGAAGGAAAAGTCAATATGTGGCCTTTGTTGTTCGAGCCAGTAAGTCTAAAATGGGTGGGACTTATGCACCTTACCACCTAAGATCGTCTGGTATGGGATGGTATTTCTGAAAGCTCGCTACACGGACAACAACGAAAGTCATGGACAATTCCTTAATGGCCTTTAGAATCTGAATGAGTAAGTACAATTCATTGTGGACAGAAAGGTTGTAATCAAGGGTTCTCTAGAAAGCCATGAATTCCAAAGAGCAATTCAATTATGTTTTCGCGAACTATTCCACTCTAACTCAAAAGGCAATAAGCTTTGAAACTGAACACAGTCAAAAATTGTTTGATTCTTTATTATAATTTGTTAAAAACTCTCTTGCTTGGGGACAAGCAAGGCACAAGTGTGGGGTGTTTGACAACGCCTAGTAATATCAAGTATTTTAGGCGTTGTTGAGCCCTGTTCTTGATAAAATTATATCAAATATGTCTGGGTATTCTCACTTTTCGTGTCAGGACTTGTTTGGAGAAAAAGAATGGAAACAGGGACTAAAAGCATGCAAAAGGAAGAAGTTTGGAAAAGAATGAAAAATCAAGGAAACTCGTACGCGCGCCGCAGATCTATGATACGCGCGACGCGGGCTTAAGGCGGTGGAACACATTCAAATACCGAAGAAACGGGAAAAGATTAGTACGCGCGCTGCGGATTCTTCATCTGCGCGGCGCGGCTGCGGGAAAATTGCAACTATAAATAGAGGCATTTCCAGCCGAAAAACCTAGCAAAGACTGGGTGTAAATTCGACCTTGAAGCTCTTTGACTCCAAGATTTCGTTTCAGCAAGCTCTCATTTGGTATTTTCATGTTTTAGATTTTATTTGTAATTAATTAGTATGGATTAAGCTTGGTTTTGTATCTTTGGGAGTGACAACCATTGATATTAAGCTTTGGCTTCTGTTTTAGTTTCATTTTGTTACTGTTTTGATGTTTGGATTCGGATTTGGAGAATGAAAATCATTTGGTTATGTTTAATATTGGTATTTCGGTGTTTTTATGCTTGTGTTGGGTTTTGAATGTTTGAATTGTGTTTGGATATTGTGTTGACCTTGTTGGGACTGTTTTCCTTTGCTGAAATCAGTAGCTAATTAGGTTAGTTTTTAGGCATTAAACCTTGGCTAGTAACTGTTCAATAGAACTTTAGTTAGTGGCTAGTTTATGCTTTGCTTGGTTTTGCTTAGTTTGGATGCCTTTGATTGCTTCTGATTCAGAGATGTACTTCTGATTTTAGAAAGTGACTAGGTTCATTTGAGCTTAGCTTAGCTTGGCTTGAGTTTGTTTGATCATTGCTAGTGATTAGGAAGATAGACACTGATTCCTCCGACTGTAGCGTGACACCACTAGTTGGTAATCTCTCATTTAGTCTAACCACGAAGCTCCTGTGGATCGAACCTGACTACCACTGTGCTAGTGTGTGTTACGTTTTTATTTATTTTTGACTGCACGACGACCTAGGCGTGTCAGCTATCTCCTCATATGTACTCGGGCTTTGAGTCTTACTCAACTTTTCATTGCTCTGGATAGGCAGCTCTCCCTTCTTGGAATTTTCCATACTAAACCTCTTTAGTACCTAATCCAAGTATGTACTTTGACTAAGTCCTATTAGTCTCTTCTTCCTAACTTTCAGTATTCTTATCCCGAGAATATAGGCAACTTCTTCAAGGTCTTTCATGGCGAAACACTTCCCAAGCCAAGACTTGACATCTTGCAAGGTTGGAATGTCGTTTCCATGAGCAGTATGTCATCAACATACAACACCAGAAAAGTGATTATACTCCCACTAGCCTTGACATATACGCAGGACTCATCTTCGCTCCTAGAGAAACCAAACTCTTTGACATTATCATGGAAGCAAAGATTCCAGCTGCGAGAAGCTTGTAACAATCTGTAGATTGATTTCTCAAGCTTACACACCCTATCAGGATACTTTGCGTCCACAAAACCCTCTGGCTAATTCATGTATACATCCTCAGTCAACTTCTCGTTAAGGAAAGCAGTTTTGGCGTCCATTTGCCAAATTTCATAATCAAGAAACTCAGATATGGCTAGCATTATCCTGATGGACTTAATCTTGGCCACTGGTGAGAAGGTCTCGTCATAGTCAATCCCCGGGGTTTGAGTGATACCCTTCGCAACCAGTCGGTGTGCACTTTTCCATCCATGTCGGTCTTTTTCTTGAAGATCCACTTGTACCCAACTGTCTTTCGACCTAGTACATTGTCGACCAAATTCCAAACTTGGTTGTCATACATGGACTTGATCTCGCTGTCCATTGACTCTTTCTACTTGGCAGACTCAGGGCATGCCACTGCTTACTTGTAGTTAGCTGGCTCATCCAAATTTATCAGTGTCCTACTGACAAACGTGTCACCATCCGTAGTTATATGGAAACCATAAAACTCGGGTGGCATGATAACTCTACTGGAGCATCTAAGAGGTAATGATATATCTGTCAGACCAACATGAACTTCTTCCTCTTGTTCGGTGCTAGTTTCTCCTAAGGTTGTATCATCGGATGACTCCTGAACTTCTTCAAGGTCAATGGTACTCCCACAGTCCTCTTTCAATATAAGCTCTCTCTCTCTCTCGAAAGACTCCTCGTCTTGCTACAAAGACCACATTCTTGCTCGGTCTATAGAATAAGTATCCAAAAGACTGTTTCGGGTATCCATGAATATACACCTCTCACTTCTTTCTGCGAGTTTGTCGTGTGTCTCTCGTCTTATGAAAGCTTCACAACCCCAAACTTTGATGTGTGCTAACGAGGGAACTTTCCCTGTCCACATCGCGTGAGGTGTTTTGGCAACCTTTTTAGTAGGGACAAGATTGAGGATGTGGGCAGTAGTCTCTAAGGTATACCCCCAGAAGTGGATGGGAAGAGAAGCTCGACTCATCATGGAACGAACCATGTCCAACAAGGTTCGGTTACGCCTCTCAGCAACATCGTTCAACTGTGGTGTTCTAGGAGGTGTCAACTGTGAAACAATTCTACATTCCTTAAGATAGTCAAGGAACTCGATACTAAGATACTCACTGCCTCTATCGGATCTAAGCATATTTATCTTCCTGCCCAATTGATTCTCAACTTCATTAATAAACTCTTTGAACTTTTCAAAGGTTTCTGACTTATGCTTGATTAAGTAGATATACCCATATCTGCTATAATCATCAGTGAAGGTCACGTAGAATCGAGTGGCATCCCTTGTGGTAGATCTAAAGGGTCTACACACATCTGTGTATATGATATCTAGCAAACCTTCACCTCTTTCACAAGACCCTGTGAAAGGTGACTTAGTCATCTTCCCCAAAAGACAAGATTCGCATACATCATCCGACTTGAGATCGAATGATTCCAACACTCTATCCTTTTGGAGTTGGGCGATGCATTTCTTGTTAATGTGCCCAAGACGACAATGCCACAAGCATGCCTTTCCTACACCACTAGAAGAATCAATTTGCAATACATTATTTCTTAAATTGTCAACACAAGTCACTGTTTCAAACACACCATCACAAGGTAAAGCTTCAAAAATAAAAACACAATTCTTAAAGACAGAAATTGAACCATTCAAATTATCAAAAGAATAATGAAAACCTTGTTTGAAAAATGCAAGAAATGAAATAATGTTTCTTGCCATATCTGGTGAATAGCAACTATAGACACCGATCTTGGTAACAGGTGACGATCACCTATTGCCCATGATCAGGTTCAATCTACCATGCTCCACCTCCCTACTTTCCTTTAGGCCCAGTAAATCAGAACAAATGTGAAAACCACATCCTCTGTCAATGACCCAAGAGCATGAAGATGATGAGTTTTTAGAGATAGTGTACATACCTGCTGACGATGGCTTCATTTTTCCATCCTTGATGTCCTAGAAGTACTTCGGGCAGCTACTTTTCCAATGACCCTTCTCTTTGCAATAGAAGCAGTCGGCATCTTTAGGGTTCGAGACAAGAGGAATGCTGGAAGACGTGGGTCTCGGGCCATTACTGGATGACCCGACTTAAACTTTTTCCCTCCAATTCTGCTTGGGAGGGCCCTTCCTTTTCTTTCCTTTTCCTTGCCCAATAGCCAAGACAGGAGTGATCACTAAAGGTACAACTTTTCCCTTCAGCCCGTCTTCTACAGTCTACAGCATGTTATACAGCTCAGCCAAAGAGGTTTGAGTGTTGTTCAAATGATACGCCAGTATAAACTGGTCATAACAACTTGGCGGAAAGTTAAGGACCATGTCAATGGCCAGCTCCTCATCCACTTCCATACCTAGCTTCTGCAGCCTCTCCACATAACCTTGCATTCTTTGCACGTGAGTGCAGACGAACTCTCCGTCATTTAGCCTACCGGTCATGAGGGCTTGGACTACTTCACATTTCTCGACACGCGCTCGCTTGCGGAACTTTTCTGCAAGGTCCTTGTGCATCTCATATGGCCAGTAGTCTTCGTAGAACTTTTTCAATTCAGGATTCATAGTTGCAATCATGATGCAGGCCACTTTGGTCGCATCATCAACATGTTTCTTGTACGAGGCATATTCCTCGGGAGTAGTTGTGTTGGGGTCAACTTTAATAAGCTCTGTGTCAAGCACATACTCTTTGTTCTCAAATCTTAGAGCCATTTTTATGTTCCTCATCCAGTCATTGTAGTTCGTGCCATCTAATGTCACTTTTGAACACAATGAGAGGATTGAAGTGACGTTATTGTTGTTGGAGTGGGGTGTGGATTGGGGAGCAGAGTTATCAGTGGAAGACATCTATAAAAGAATGTAGTTTTAATTAGATATAAAATTCCTTAATATTAACCCAAGAATAATAATTAAGGCTAGGATCCAACTATATAATTCACAACTTAGAATAGGGATGCCATAATCTAATTGTAAATTTTATAAAGGTAGGTGAATGACGATTCACCAATTCCACCGCGGAAGATAATCATATTAAGTGAAATTCCTAGATATTTGAGATTTATTGAACTGTTCAATAGCATGTTTAATCTCGGATATGCTCTACTGTTTGTGACTGGGATGCCGAGGATCACAAACTAGATGTGAATAACCATGCAAATTTGCTTGGTAACCTCAAAGTCAATTATCATCTCTAATTGATGTGCCGGTAAACCATACATGCTCCATCAACAATGATAAGATTGAGATACCAATTGCCACTCGTTATGAACCCATATTAGTGTGCTGGTAAACCACACACGCTCCACTAATGTCTCATAAAATGCAATGTGCAATTTCATGGATTAGCATCTTTTTACATTTTTTCTAAAGTAACTAGATTGGGATTTTATAAAATTGTTCTAGTACTTTGATTAATAACATTATACTTTTAATGAGATTAAGCAGTCCTATCAAACCCGTTCGGCTAACGACCCTCCACTGATCAAGAGAGTGGTGGGTGAGAGTGGACACCCATTTAACAACCATTGTATAGGCAGTTTCCTTATACCCTCCTTATAGACCAGCTTCGTGAATGAGGCCTACTATTGATTTAACTGACCAATTATCTTATACATATAATATTAACTTTTAATTATAATATATATAAGATGTATTTTAAACTTTTTAAAATATTAATGGTTTAACTATTTAATTTTTCAAAATTAATAATTAATTTAAAATTAAATTTAAACCTTTAAATGATTTAATATTAATCTTTTAATTAAACAATTAATTAAATAATTAAATCAAATAGGCATCACAAATTAATCAAATTAATTGAATCCTATCTTAAACCCTCTAGATTTCGAAATTAGCAGATAAGGGGTTTAAGATTATCCATTTATTAAATAATCACAATTACCAAAAATAATAAAACCTTCTAAAACCCTAAAGCTAAAAATCGCAAATTAAGAGGGGAAAGGTCCAGGGTTTCGAAAACCCTAACCCTAAAGTCGATTGGCCTCTTTTTAGGGTTTAGTTTCTATAAACCCTAAAATTAAGGAAAACAATTACAACTATTTAAATTGAAAACAACCAAAAGCTCTAATATGACTGGAAGGTTTTATACAAAGCAATAAACTCAACCCTAAGTTCACATGCAACCTAGATTGGATCTATGTTTTCTATCTTTGAACATGTAACAAAATCCTAAAGGCCAAACAAAATTACTAAAGAAATAAAGAATAAGAAAACTAACCTTTAGTTCAAATATTGGAAGCAAAGCAACACACATGTCTTGCCTCAAATGAAATCACACCCAAAGCAGGAAGTTGATCAAACAGAAATTCTAGAGAGAACAGAGAGAAACTGGCGACTAAATGGGGTGCCAGGAGCCCCTATTTATAGGCTACAAGTGATAACCAGATAATCCTTAGAGATAAACTTCATTTGAGTTCAAACTAAGATAAACCCTATCTCCAAGCTGTTTTCCGGCTGACCAACACGCGCACCGCGGCTCAAGTACACTCACGTCACGCGTGTCCAATTCAACTTTTAAACTTTCACAAGTTTAGCCCCTGTACTCTTAATTAATCTAATTATTCCCACAGAATTAATCGAATTAATTCCAGATTAATTATTAATTAAATAATACTATTTCTAATTAATATATTATCTTCATAATGTATTAACAAATTATTTATATTGATTTATTAATCACATAATAAATCAATCTCTCTCTCTTCATGTCATTCTCTCAAACTGTCTGCTATGAGGGCAACCCAAATGGACTTTGCTACTATCAATTAGGTAAATACAAATTATAAGTCATGGCTTAGACACCTAATCCAATAAATACAACACCAACGGGCGACCATCATATAACAGCTATGGGACACGAGGCGGTTCTACCCATCTTACAACAGCTATGAGTTCCCGGTTTTGGCCCTGCCCGTGATACAACACCGATGAGACAAGGCGATAGTCCAACTCGTGATATAACACCGACGAGTGAACACACATCAGTAGTAAGCCCAACAACAGATAATCACAATTATAGAACAAAGCATATAACTGTAAATAACACACAAGTTGCCTAACATGCAACATCATACAGTAAGGTGAGGATATTCACTTGTCTAACAATCAGATCGGAAACCGCTACAATCAACACTTAGAACTTCGAAACCCGACTAAAGGTATGCAACCCAGATCTCGAAGCGCGTGCCTCGGCCCTCAAAACCTTCAGAAATATGCCTTGAACACACACCAAGTTGTGGGAGAAGATTAGGGTTTCTGAACCTCTTGAAATGCGGAAATGAGCACGTATATATAGGGCTGGAGAAACTTAGCCCCGCTAACTTTAAAGTTAGCGTCGCTAACTTTGGTCTTCCTCGAAAATCAGTTTGGTCAACCCTTAAACGCACAACAAACCCAAAATTCTCGTACCAGAAAAGTTAGCGTCACTAACTTATAAGTTAGCGCCGCTAATTGGGCATTTTCTGCATTTTGTCGCTTTTAGTCCCCCTTCTTCCATCTTTTGCATTTTTCACCCGTTTGCCCAAAAGTTCAAAGCGTTAAGGCCTGAGGAGGCTCTAATTAGGCATGGAAACTTGCTCATTTTCTCAATTCCTTTTTGGGAATGGGTCTTACACAACTGAATATTCCAATGATCATATAAGTCGTCATCAAAAGTCTAAAACATCTATTGTTCCTCAAATCACTGAAGAACTACATAAAGCACCAATAGCAATAAGAATAACCTACTGAAAATAACAAACATCTTGTAATAGAGTTTAAACAATAAATAATGTTGATCCGAAGATATTCTAGCAACACATGAATTTGATCTCGTAAAACCAAAAATAAGTGCCACGTCGCATCACTAAATAATACTTCGTCTACGGACGTCTTTAGAAATCCAAACTCTAACAAGAAGAAGAAGTACTTTGAATCGTCAAAGAATAATCTGTATCTAAAGAGAATCCAAGCAATGTCAGAAACTTACTCAGTGATGACTAAAAATCCATGCCACATCACATCGTAGTGCAAAAAATCTCTTCGTCTTCGGACGACTCATGAAACAAAACATTCTCGGTCTGGATACTCATCTTATACTCATCCAGGTGCTTCGCGTGCTCCCCTAGATGTATGAAGGGTCTCGATGAAAAATGAGACGATCATCTGTAGCTGGTCGACTCTGCTGTGCTATGCTGAATCAAGTAAATATCGATAAAACGATAAGATAACGTCTGCTAAAATAATATATGCTGTATATGCTGAAGAGCGGCTGAAAAATCAACATAAACTCATCGGCTGCGGATGCAACGCTGTAGGTGCGAAGAGAAGCGAATGCTTCGGTCGCAAACCAGAGATAATGAAAGAAACGCGTTTCCAGAATGTGTCGTCGGAACATTTCGGTTGAAGAAGTCGAATAAAAAAATATCTTCTGTCAGATGCTACTCAGACCAGACTAGGTTTGATTTGTCAATCGCTGGTCCATATTGGTCCGTCGACCCAATGAAGAACATCAACAACAACGAGTTGAATAAAAATCTACACAATTCTACTTAGTCGTAGAAGGATGCAATCCGAAGCAAGGTCGTTCGAAGAAAAATATGTCGTAATCTCGGACGGATCATGATAATCCAATTTTTAAGGAAAAACATTGTAACGACGTAAAAACCGTTTCCTCAAAATTCATTTCGGTCAATATCGGAAAATATAATTGATGTTACTAAAAATAATTGGTTAAAAAAAAAATTAGTGTTATAAAAAATTGATGAGGAGAACATAGTAATAACTTCTCCTCGGTTAGAAGGATAAATGGGAAAGGTGAGTTTTGGATAGAAGAGTAAGTAGAATAAGAAGCTTCTCATGCATTAAAAGAGCAGCTAAGTCTCCTCATGGATTAGAGGAATAAAAAAATGTTGGTAAAAATTGGTTAAAAAAT
Organism: Cichorium intybus; assembly: GCA_023525715.1. Lineage (NCBI taxonomy): Eukaryota > Viridiplantae > Streptophyta > Magnoliopsida > Asterales > Asteraceae > Cichorium > Cichorium intybus. The sequence continues at coordinate 63,223,169 of CM042017.1, read as the reverse complement.
TCCTCCGAAGTCCATGTTCCTCGGTTTGGATTTGAAAAATGAAGCAAAAAGGAGGGGTTAAAATGAAATTTCAGACAAAGTGGAGTGGTATGGGGTAGAATTCCTCGGATTTGACTTTCCTTCGGATTTGAGAAGTCTTGGACGAAGGGGATGTGTTTTTGTTTTTTTTTTTGGTTTTGAGGTTTGGAAAGGAAATATGAGGGTTCAGTCGGAGAAGAGTGGAGAAGAACAATATGGTCGGGTAGAGGCGTGCTTTACTTTGACTTTCCGACAAGATAGTACACATGGGAGAGAGAGTCTTGTTAATGCTAAGAGAGAAAGTGAGAGATGCGCCTGCAGTTCGTGGCTAACACGCGTTAGCTGTGTTGCAGGCTTGCTGGATGCGTGGAAGCCGCTCTTCTGCAGAGAGAGTGGTGCATACGATTTTCCTATAATGAAGTAAATTTCGACCACTAAAATAAAGAGCTTGTACATCTCAAAAAAATTCATTGTTCTCCATAGTAACAGCACATTTCTCAGCAAACACAAAATTAAACCTTTCGGTATATAATTTAGAAGAAACTACTAGCAATATTTTGTGATCCAAAGAACCCATTCTTCAACCATTAGTTTTAAGTTTTTGCAATAAAAACAGGTACTTAAAATTTAACTGATATTATTTTGAAAGGCATTCTCTTCTCCACTCAAATGGTCTTGGTATTTTCCATATTTTTCAGCAAAACATATGTAAAAGTGCATCTTTTAAATAAATAACACAAGAAGTGAAGGGTTTTATATAAATCTATGAACTAAAAACCTAAGTTCACATGCAACCTATAAGGATCTATGTTTTTCTTCTAATTGAACATATAATATATTCCTAAAGGCCATAAGAAAATAACTAAAAGAATAAATCAGAAAAAACTAACCTTTTAGAATTTTTTGGAAGCAAAGCAGCACAAGTGTCCTGCCTCAAATGAAGTCACACCCAAGGGCTAGGGGTAAGCTACGAAATTTAGAGAGGGAAAATGTCAAAATTGGCGCAAAAAACAAAGGGTTTGAGGCTCCCTATTTATAGCCTCCAGCAGATAACCAGATAAGCCTTTAGAGATAAACCTTTTGAATTCAAATCAAGATAAACCTTTATCTTTAATTCAAATCTATTTATCCTAACTTATTATAATCGAAATTATATATTAATATATATATATATAATTTCGCTGGTTATTATCCTGCCAAAACTGTCACTTACTCAACTATTGAATAATTACAATTTCAGTACATGCACCTTTAATTAATTAAATTAATCACCAAATTAAATCCAGTTAATTCCAGATTAATTTCTAATTAATTAATATAGTTTCTAATTAATATATTATCACTTTAATACATTAATAAACTATTTATTTTATTTCTATTGATTTATTAATCATATAATAAATCAATCTTTCTATCTCGTGGAATTTCTACCAAACCTCTAGCTATGAGGGCAACCCAAATGAACTTTGCTTCTATTAATTAGGTAAATACAAATTATTAGTCATGGCCTAGACACCTAATCCAACAGTCTCCCACTTGGATAAGTCTATGACTATAATTACTAATTCAACCTCTAATTTATCAGCAAACTGTAGCTTCCTAGAAACTGCTGTCGAACTCTGATCCAGTCAGTTCTGTCCATAGATATGTGATCATATGATCCTTCGTCCAAACAAGATATTTTCAGACACGAGACATGGATTGAGATCAATCTATGTCCGATACTCTGTTTCCCGATTTTCGATTCTGCTTATGACTTTAGAACTTCTAATTGAACACATCAATTTAGTCCAAGCTGGCCAGCACTTTAGTCAACCTTCAAAATCATCGAGAGGCCTACAGATATCTGTTTCCCATCAGGGTAAAGGAACGAATAAGCTTTGACTCATATGCTTATATCTTTTACCAGTCAAATCATTCACAACAACACGTTTTATAACATTGAGTTACCGACGCATTTTCGTATTATCAATGAACAACTGCCTCGTAAATTATAACTCATATTTCTCCACTTCAAGATCATAAGATATTATCGTCTCAAACATTGCTTGTGATATAATCCATGAAGCAATCTATTGAGCGTGGATTTATCCAATACTCAAATCCCTATTTCTAAGTACTCATGAATGTTGTAGCAATCCTATTGCAATGTCTAACTCCTTAGACAATCTACAAACCAATTCATGACAGTCTTGATTCAATACTTACTTCCCAAAGTATGAGTGACTGTGGACCTTTCTGAATAATTAAATTATTCGGGAAGTAAAACATGTGAAAGCGAAACATAAAGATCTGACTGGCAGCTACTCCTGCTTATTACCAAGTTTCCATAAGGTAATCACCAAGTCGGATCTTGTCATAAACTATTTTCGGTTATAAGATTTCTTTTAAACTTTCAATTCTAATTTTATAGCTATGTCTTTATCAACCTTACACTCTTTCTATGTTTCCAAAGTATCTTATACTTATACACTTTATTGCAGATGATCCAATCGGATGCTCATCCGATAACATCTTAATATGTTATCCTGTCAATTTCTCTCCTAACTCTATTCTGGTAATGTATACTGTGACTTCCTATGGTTCTGGGGTCTTTAGTCTACTTGACTGCACCCTAAGACTATTTCGAGGTGTTATAATGTGCCGGTGAACCACACGCGCTCCATAAAATACCAACGAGATTCTTTAACGATGAAGTCCTTTAACATCATGTCCTGACGTTAATAATTACCACTTTGGAAAATCTTTCAAATTAACCCTATCACTTTCACCCTAATCATTTCCCAATGAATTTTCACTTGAGTTCAAACAATCCATCCAGTATTCCCAGCCAGACAATGTCCTGAATCCAACTTACTATGCCCTAAGCATCAAGTCATCAGGACATGTTTATGACATTATGATCGATCCAAGAAACTTGTGGAACCCGATCCAATCTTATTCCAAATCCTTTCGAAATTCAAAGATTATTTATAATCCTTGTGTCATGATTTTCGAAAAACTATTTCCTTATGGAGACTCTTATCATGCATCTTGAATCTTATCAAGATCATGCTTACAATGACTAGGTCTATGCTGGCGATTTCATCTATCCAATAGATGACTGTGAGTTACGTGAGTATGTTGCACCTTCTTAATGCCAAGTCATCACACTTTGCAATGATAGGAAAACCCTTTCCTATGGCTATGCATCTTGAATCTCATCAAGATCATCTTGGCAGAGTTTCGATCTATCCCATAGACGTTTACAACCACCTAAGTATGTCGTATCTCTATTAAGTCTTTCATAGCGATCCATCTTTTAACACCAAGTCATTACACTTTGTAATGAAAAGAGACGTTTCCTAGAAACAGTATGTAACCCACATATGGAGATAGTAGATAACGACAACTCCCACTGGCTTTGACACGGTTATAGACTATTCACAAAATCCAGGACTTATGGCACATTTTGAGAATCCAAACCTTTCTGACATTTTAATGGAAATCTTTCAGCCCTTTCTCAAAATCCAATCCTTTGGCATATATTTTTTTAAGAATCCGAATATCCTTTCTTGCGAGATGCCCGTGGGGTAATCTCGGGCTCATGTACCTTTGTACTGGGACACTCTTTGTGAGTCCCTATTAGTGTGCTGGTGATACACCCATGCTCCACTAACGATTCACAATGTGCCATACAGTATCCTTTCGGATTTCATCCTTTATTGAGAGTGCTTCTCCTTGAATCAATTACTTGACTCTGAGTATCGCCTCACTCAACCAGATGTTCTGAAGGTATGTATCTGTCCATGTTTCTTTCTTTTGATGATTTAGTTACTCCCACTGGTTTTTAGACCAGGAGTAAAATCAATCAAATTTTCACATAGACCATGTCTCGCCCTAAGGTTCTCTTGTTTGGCAGCAACCGGGCTCACCAATGCTTCCAAGTAGTCGGATTCTAGGTCCGTACCAACTATAGTGTTTTACCACCAATCGGTATGTCACCCTGATCATAACTACTTATGATGGTGATCAATACTACTGGTCAAGAGGAGATTATGTCAGTTGCAAAATAGAAATCTGATTTCTGCTTCAAGCCTAGTGATGACTAAGGGTCTTTTACTTGGCTAATCCTGAACTCATTCAGGACTGTCCCAACTCCCAATGTTTCCTTAGAACATGAGTTCTTTCTAAAAATAGCTATTCTTTTATAGTTACAGCGGGATAGCCAATGAAACGACAATGCTGATCATGTTCAGGCTAGTCATGAGGTTCGGATGAACACTACAAGACCCTGGACTTTCTATGTATAAGTGGGATAATCCCAGCTTTACATTTCAGACAGTGTCTGCAAGACCTACTTAGTCTAGGATGTGGTCAGAATATGGTTTCTATATGACTGACTGGTATAGTATTCATCTTATTGGAAACTAATTAGCAATGTATCTCATACAACGAGGATCGAACTGTTTCGACCAATGCTCCATTATCTTCCCTAAGACACATTATAACTATTAATGTTCATGGAAGAGAATGAAATGTGAAACATTTTTATGTTATTGCTTAGGTTCTGTGGAACTTGTACTTCCTTTGAAGTCCTTGAACTGTTCAAGGTTTCAATTCAATCGCTTATCCCGATAAGCGAAGTCATATTCGTCATACCGAATGATAAATATCGTAAAGTACAAACAATTGTGTTCTATATTAAGATTCGAGCAATACACAGCAACAGGTGTGTCCGTTGCTCTTAATCTCAATGTCTTTTACATATCTATGTAAACTTATGACTTTGTTAACTTTGTTCAAGACTTGCAATCTTCAGTTGACTCTAAGTCAACTGATTCCAGAATCCTATCCTCTGGATCATTGGGTGATTCATTTCTTGCAACATGTACTTTATAAAGAACTTAATCATCATTTGACTCTAAGTCAGATGATTCCAAAGTCCTGCCCAACTGGACATTTGGTTGATTCATTTCTTGACACATTAAGAACTTAATTCATCAAGTGAATTTAAGTCAAATGATTCCAAAGTCCTGACCAACTGGACCTTTTGTTGAATTGATTCTTATACCATTTGTATTAACAATCATAAATGACACAATTCTTGAATCCAAACATTTTGGATGCATCAACATTCAAGTTATTACTAATCGTACATTCAACACATTCATATAACATTTCAAGGACAATTTCAGACAACAGGTGTTAAAAGAAAATTGACAATTTTATTAAAAATAAAAAACTTGAACAATGTAATATATGATAGACAATGTCAAAACGCATCTAAAGACTAATAACAATATTTTAATATCTATCTAAACTTCAAAACTGCACGAGCTAGAGATCCAATCCAAATGTGCTCCTATGCGCCAGAGTCCCGTGCATTATTGATTCCCTGCATACAAACCAAAATGTGACTATCACATTATGTATCAAGAAATCTTGGAACAGGAGTTTTGAGGTTTTTAGATATACCTGAGCTTTCAAAAGATTTGGAGCATCTTCCAATCTTTCCTTGACTATATCCGATTCAGTGGATTCTCAGTTTGAGACATATCCAGACGATCTCGACCGTTTCTTATTACGTCTCTTCACTGGACTTAATCCAGAAGTAGCTGAGCCATTGGAGCTATGCCTGTCCAAGAGTGACTCGTATAAAGTCAACAGTGGACGCATTTCCATGAAGGCCTTTTTCTGGTCTTCCTTTCTATACGTCTGAATGAACATATCGTACTCACTAGTCAGCGAAGCGAGTAGAATGTTAACACTCATCTCCTGACTCAGGGAATAACCAAGTTTGTACAATTCGCCTATGTACGCTTCAATCTGAAGAACATGCGAATTGACACTACTTCCTTCTTTTAGCCTGCACTCTGCAAGTCTTTTGAAGATCCTAGCTCGTTCCTCTTCAACTGGTTTTTGGAACCTTTCCTCAACCAGTTGCATTAACTCATATGGCCCCAAGGATTCAAAATCCTTGCAGAACTCGGGGTCAATGGTTAATAGCATGAGCTCACGAATCTTTTCGGATTCATCAACTAAGAAGTTATGCTTATCATAAGAACCTTTTATGATGACTTGTTCCGGTGGGACCGGGATCGGATACTCGGTGAGATGTAGCTTGCCAGCAATGCCGAGAACCAGTCTTCAATTACGAAGCCATTCTTTATAGTTGAGGCCAGTCAGCCTTTCCATATTTGGCAGGAGCATTCTGATGCTTTCAGAAATGGATGAAGGAGGCGAAAGAGGAGAATTGACACTTGACACTTGACATCTACAAAATACCCCAACTATGGTGTGAAGAGGGATGTCGTAATCACAACATAATGGTCATTAAGGTAGATAAACACTTATCAATTTCATCTTATGAAATTCCTAGAACTGTTGAGATTCATTGAACTCTTCAATGGCATGTTTAATCTCGGATGTGCTCCACTGTTTGTGACTGGGATGCCGAGGATCACAAACTGGATGTGAATAACCATGCAAATTAGCTTGGTACTCTTAGGTTAATTATCATATCTAATTGATGTGCCGGTAAACCACACACGCTCCATCAACAATGATAACACCCGGGAAACTCATTGCAACTCTTTATAAACCCCTATTGGTGTGCCGGTAAACCACACACGCTCCACCAATGTTTCATAAAGAGCAATGTGCAATTTCATGGATCAGTACCAATTCATATTTTTTCCTAAAGTAACTAGATTTGGGTTTTATTAAGCTGTTCCAGTACTTTGAATAATATCATTATACTTTTAATGAGATTAAGTTGGTCCTATCAAACCCGTTCGGCTTACGACCCTCCACTGATCAGGCGAGCGGTGGGTGAGAGTGGACACCCATTAGACTGTCATTTTATAGGCAGTATCGTTATACCAACTTTATAGATCAGCTTCGTGAATGAGGCCTACTATTGATTTGACTAACCATTAAATCTTATACATATAATATTAACTTTTAATTATAATATATATAAGATGAATTTTAAACGTTTTAAAATGTTTTTGGTTTATCTTTTAATTTATTGGAAGTTAAACTATTAAATTTAAAATTAAATTAAACCTTTAAATTGTTTTTTATTTAAACAAATTAATTAAATTTGGATATTTTAGACTTCTAAAATATTCCTAGATTTATCCTTTAATTTTTCAAAATTTAAGGCTATTAAATTTAAATTAAATTAAATCTTTAATTATCTTTTAATTAAACAATTAATTAAATTAATTAAATTTAGATAGATATTACAAATTAATCAAATTAATTTAAACCTATCTTAAACCCCCTAAAATTCAAAAATCAAATAATGGGTTTAAGGTTATCCAATTATTAAATAATCAAAGTTACCAAAAATAGAAAACCTTCTAAAACCCTAGCTTATTTTCGAAAATCATAAGGAGGAGGGGCTAGGGTTTTCAAAAACCTAACCCAAAATCGATTTCAATAATATTAGGGTTAGCTTTAAACCCTAAAATTTAGGAAAACTATTATACCTATTCAACAAGAAAACAGCCAAAAGCTCTGATACCATTGAAGGGTTTTATGCAAATATATTAACTAAAAACCTAAGTTCACATGCCACCTATAAGGATCTATGTTTTTCTTCTATTTGAACATATAATATATTCTTAAAGGCCATAAGAAAACAACTAAAAGAATAAATCAGAAAAAACTAACCTTTTAGAATTTCTTGGAAGCAAAGCAGCACAAGTGTCCTGCCTCAAATGAAGTCACACCCAAGGGCTAGGGGTAAGCCATGAAATTTAGAGAGGGAATATGTCAAAATCAGCACAAAAAACAAAGGGTATGAGAATCCCTATTTATAGCCTCCAGCTGATAACCAGATAAGCCTTTAGAGATAAACTTTTTGAATTCAAATCAAGATAAACCTTTATCTTTAATTCAAATCTATTTATCCTAACTTATTATAATCAAAATTATATATTAATATATATATAATTTCGCTGGTTATTATCCTGCCAAAACTCTCACTTACTCAACTATTAAATAATTACAATTTCAGTCCCTGCACCTTTCATTAATTAAATTAATCACCAAATTAAATCTTATAAATTCCAGATTAATTTCTAATTAATTAATATAGTTTCTAATTAATATATTATCATTTTAATATATTAATAAACTATTTATTTTATTTCTATTGATTTATTAATCATATAATAAATCAATCTTTCTCTCTCGTGGAATTTCTGCCAAACCTCTAGCTATGAGGTCAACCCAAATGGACTTTGCTTCTATTAATTAGGTAAATAAAAATTATTAGTCATGGCTTAGACACCTAATCCAACAAGAACATCACCTTCATTTTTTCAACAGCAGAACATAAATTTGAGAAAGATCGAAAATCTTCAGCAGAAAGAACTTGATCAGCAACAACAACTTATTTTGGATAGGAGTCGACCCAAAAACTCGTAGATAAACTCATCACAAAAATTTCTTAGATAACAAAGAGTAATACAAAATACATGAAGAAAATATGTGCCAGGGAAAATGGTCCCCTGGACACAACTCTTTGAAAGTCTAGAAACTACATAATTGGTGCACACATACAATAACTACTTCTCTTCCTATTTATACGATAAAAGGCAATATTCCTAAATACAAATTGAATATTCTAACTTAACTATCGGTTATCATTGTAGAATCAACAAATATCATGTTATATAAACATACGTAAGTTTTGGCTATGGTCGCGCTCTCACCATCAATTACATTAAATTGTCTCCATCTACCGACCTATAGCAAAAACTAATAATATTTGTTGTAGTTGGAAATGTTCTATATAATTTCGGAAACAGGGTTCCCCGCCCTCGCCCCCAACTTCATTTTCAAGTTCATATATATATATATATATATATATATATATATATATATATATATATATATATATATATATATATATATATATATATATATATATATATATATATATATATATACATATACATATATATATATATATATATATATATATATATATTATTATATATATATATATATATATATTATATATATATATATATATATATATATATATACATATACATATATATATATATATATATATATATATATATATATATATATATATATATATATATATATATATATATATATATATATATATATATATATATATATATATGGGATCTGATACGAAGATAATTTTTGGTAGGAAGGTAAGAAGTTTTTTATTTACCTATTTTTTTGGCGAACCAAGAAAAATAATCAATAAATAATGCAAAAATAACATGATTCACAAAAAATATTTCTCAAAAAAACAACGCGATGATTCATTTTACGATAATTTTATTGTTATTCACTAAAATTGTCCGTAACATGAATAAAAACTTGATTTACTAGAAAATGATTCATCAATATGTTTTTTCGGGAATTTATTTTTGAATCAGGTTATTTTTGATTTATCTAATGATTCATTTTGGTTGTTCTGTCAAGAAAACAAGCAAATAAAGAAAAGTAATTATGGTAACTTCTTACCATAATTTTACTTCTTATTTGGTCTCTTATTTATTTATATATATATATATATATATATATATATATATATATATATATATATATATATATATATATATATATATATATATAACTTATTTTTTATTTATATACAAATGGACCCCGAGGGTGATCCTAGACGAAACCGCCTGCTTCCGCCCCCGCCCCCGTTCGCACTCCCGAATGTTTTAATAAACTACCCCCATACGGAATCAAGATCCCATGAAACCGTGGTCCCACGAGGCTTTATGCCAACCCTATTTTCAAGTTAAACTACGCGTTTTCAGTGTTTCCTACGTAAACGTATTGTACACTCATATATACACACGATTTGAAGGCATGGTTTAACCAAATATCATTCTATACGAAGACACCCAAGTTTCTAGCTATGGTCGCTCTGTCACCATCAATTACATTACATTGTCTCCATTAACCAACCTAGAGAAAAAACTAATAACTTGACAATAATTGAGTGTGTTTTTAGTTAGTTGGATCATGCTTTTGTCTATTTGTGCCTCACATCATGTCACACTTTTGTTCATATATGCGTAACATCAGTTCACTCTCTTTGCATGTTACCTAATATACACAATTCTAAAGCTAAAGATATTTGGATTTATTGTTCCTAATTTTATTTATCGTTCCTAATTTTATTTATCGTCAGGCCGGCAATAGATATAGTTATTCAAAATTCACATTAATATTTTACGGTTTATTAGGAGCAAACTTACAGGTCGATTACCTTCATAATTTAAATAAAGAAAAAATAATTGATTAATAAATCACATGTATACTCGGTGTATGTTATGAGTCATTACTTCCTTCTTCTTTTCCTTTAATTACTAACATGCATTACGTAAAATCGAAAAAAATAAGAGAAAACGTAAGTGTTAAACAAAACTATCTAATCTACGTGACATGGAGACCTCAATGATCATCTTCTCTTTATCTAGCTCGAGTTATCAAATCTACATGACATGGAGACCTCAAGGATCATCTTTTCTTTATCTTGCTGGAGTTATTCAAAATTCACATTAATATTTATGCCTGACATCATGTCAAGCTTTTGTTCATATATGCGTAACATTAGCTCACTCACATTGCATGTTACCTAATATACACAATTCTAAAGCTAAAGATAAATGGATTTATTGTTCCTAGTTTTATTTATCGTTAGGCCGACATTAGATTTAGTTATGCAAAAATCACATTAATATTTTACGGTTTATTAGGAGCAAATTTGCAGGTCGATTTCCTTCATAATTACAATAAAGAAAAAGAATTGATTAATAAATCACATGTATACTCGGTGTATGTTATGATTCATTACTTCATTTTCTTCTTTTCCTTTAATTACTAACATACCTTACGTAAAATCGAAAAAATAAGAGAAAACGTAAGTGCTAAACAAAAACTATCTAATCTACCGGCCATGGAGACCTCAATGATCATCTTCTCTTTATCTCGCTGGAATTATGAAATCTACATGACATGGAGACCTCAAGGATCATATTTTCTTTATCTCACAGGAGTTATTCAAAATTCACATTAATATTTATGCGTGACATCATGTCACACTTTTTGTTTATATATGCGTAACATCGCTCACTCACTTTGCATGTTACCTAATATACACAATTTTAAAGCTAAAGATATCTGGATTTATTGTTCCTAATTTTATTTATCTTCAGGCCGACATTAGATTTAGTTATTCAAAATTCACATTAATATTTTACGGTTTATTAGGAGCAAACCTGCAGATCGATTTCCTTCATAATTAGAATAAAGAAAAGGAATTGATTAATAAATCACATGTATACTCGGTGTATGTTATGATTCATTACTTCCTTTACTTCTTTTCCTTTAATTACTAACATGCATTACGTAAAATCGAAAAAATAAGAGAAAATGTAAGTGTTGAACAAAAACTATCTAATCTACGTGACATGGAGACCTCAATGATCATCTTCTCTTTATCTTGCTGGAATTATGAGATCTTTGTAACATGGAGACCTCAGGTATAATCTTTTCTTTATCATGCTGGAGTTATTCAAAATTCACATTAATATTTACGCGTGACATCATGTCACGCTTTTGTTCATAGATGCGTAACATCAGCACACTCACTTTGCATGTTACCTTATATACACAATTCTAAAGCTAAAGATATCTGGATTTATTGTTCCTAATTATATTTATCGTCAGGCCGGCAATTGATATAGTTATTCAAAATTCACATTAATATTTTACGGTTTATTAGGAGCAAACTTACAGGTCGATTACCTTCATAATTACAATAAAGAAAAAATAATTGATTAATAAATCACATGTATACTCGGTGTATGTTAAGAGTCATTACTTCCTTTTCTTCTTTTCCTTTAATTACTAACATGCATTACGTAAAATCGAAAAAATAAGAGAAAACGTAAGTGTTAAACAAAACTATCAAATCTACGTGACATGGAGACCTCAATGATCATCTTTTCTTTATCTAGCTCGAGTTATCAAATCTACATGATATGGAGACCTCAAGGATCATCTTTTCTTTATCTCGCTGTAGTTATTCAAAATTCACATTAATATTTATGCCTGACATCATGTCAAGCTTTTGTTCATATATGCGTAACATCAGCTCACTCACATTGCATGTTACCTAATATACACAATTCTAAAGCTAAAGATATATGGATTTATTGTTCCTAGTTTTATTTATCGTCAGGCCGACATTAGATTTAGTTATTCAAAAATCACATTAATATTTTACGGTTTATTAGGAGCAAATTTGCAGGTCGATTTCCTTCATAATTACAATAAAGAAAAAGAATAGATTAATAAATCACATGTATACTCGGTGTATGTTATGATTCATTACTTCATTTTCTTCTTTTCCTTTAATTACTAACATACCTTACGTAAAATCGAAAAAATAAGAGAAAACATAAGTGCTAAAAAAAAACTATCTAATCTACCGGCCATGGAGACCTCAATGATCATCTTCTCTTTATCTCGCTGGAATTATGAAATCTACATGACATGGAGACCTCAAGGATCATATTTTCTTTATCTCGCAGGAGTTATTCAAAATTCACATTAATATTTATGCGTGACATCATGTCACACTTTTTGTTCATATATGCGTAACATCGCTCACTCACTTTGCATGTTACCTAATATACACAATTTTAAAGCTAAAGATATCTGGATTTATTGTTCCTAATTTTATTTATCGTTAGGCGGGCATTAGATTTAGTTATTCAAAATTCACATTAATATTTTACGGTTTCTTAGGAGCAAACCTGCAGATCGATTTCCTTCATAATTACGATAAAGAAAAAGAGATGATTAATAAATCACATGTATACTCGGTTTATGTTATGATTCATTACTTCCTTTTCTTCTTTTCCTTCAATTACTAACATGCATTACGTAAAATCGAAAAAATAAGAGAAAACGTAAGTGTTAAACAAAAACTATCTAATCTACGTGACAAGGAGACCTCAATGATCATCTTCTCTTTATCTCGCTGGAATTATGAAATCTACGTGACATGGAGACCTTAAGGATCATCTTTTCTTTATCTCGCTGGAGTTATTCAAAAGTCACATTAACATTTTTTCCTGACATCATGTCACGTTTTTGTTCATATATGCGTCACATCAGGTCACTCACTTTTCATTTTACCTAATATACACAATTCTAAAACTAAAGATATGTGGATTTATTGTTCCTAATTTTATTTATCCTCAGGCCGGCATTAGATTTAGTTATTCAAAATTCACATTAATATTTTACGGTTTATTAGGAGCAAACTTGCTGGTCGATTTCCTTCATAATTACAATAAAGAAAAAGAATTGATTAATAAATCATATGTATACTCCGTGTATGTTATGATTCATTACTTCCTTTTCTTCTTTTCCTTTAATTTCTAACATGCATTACGTAAAATCGAAAAAATAAGAGAAAACGTAAGTGTTAAATAAAAACTATCTAATCTACGTGACATGGAGACCTCAATGATCCTCTTCTCTTTATCTCGCTGGAATTATTAAATCTACGTGACATGGAGACCTCAAGGATCATGTTTTCTTTATCTTGCTGGAGTTATTCAAAATTTACATTAATATTTTACAGTTTATTAGGAGGAAACTTGAAGGTCGATTTCCTTCATAATCATAATAAAGAAAAATAATTGATTAATAAACCACATGTATACTTGATGTATTTTACGATTCATTACTTTCTTTTTTGACTTTCCTTGAATTACATTACATTGTGTCCATTTACCAACCTAGAGCAAAAACTAATAACTTGACAATAATTGACTGTCTTTTTTAGTTAGTTGGATCATGCTTTTGTCTATTTATGCCTGACATCGTGTCACACTTTTGTTCATATACGCGTAACATCAGTTCATTCTCTTTGCATGTTACCTAATATACACAATTATAAAGCTAAAGATATCTAGATTTATTGTTCCTAATTTTATTTATCTCAGGCCGGCAATAGATATAGTTATTCAAAATTCACATTAATATTTTACGGTTTATTAGGAGCAAACTTACATGTTGATTACCTTCATAATTACAATAAAGAAAAATAATTGATTAATAAATCACATGTATACTCGGTGTATGTTATGATTCATTACTTCCTTTTCTTCTTTTCCTTTAATTACTAATACGCATTACGTAAAATCAAAAAAATAAGAGAAAACGTAAGTGTTAAAACAAACTATCTAATCTACGTGACATGGAGACCTCAATGATCATCTTCTCTTTATCTCGCTGGAATTATGAAATCTACGTGACATGGAGACCTTAAGGATCATCTTTTCTTTATCTCGCTGGAGTTATTCAAAAGTCACATTAACATTTTTTCCTGACATCATGTCACGTTTTTGTTCATATATGCGTCACATCAGGTCACTCACTTTTCATTTTACCTAATATACACAATTCTAAAACTAAAGATATGTGGATTTATTGTTCCTAATTTTATTTATCCTCAGGCCGGCATTAGATTTAGTTATTCAAAATTCACATTAATATTTTACGGTTTATTAGGAGCAAACTTGCTGGTCGATTTCCTTCATAATTACAATAAAGAAAAAGAATTGATTAATAAATCATATGTATACTCCGTGTATGTTATGATTCATTACTTCCTTTTCTTCTTTTCCTTTAATTTCTAACATGCATTACGTAAAATCGAAAAAATAAGAGAAAACGTAAGTGTTAAATAAAAACTATCTAATCTACGTGACATGGAGACCTCAATGATCCTCTTCTCTTTATCTCGCTGGAATTATTAAATCTACGTGACATGGAGACCTCAAGGATCATGTTTTCTTTATCTTGCTGGAGTTATTCAAAATTTACATTAATATTTTACAGTTTATTAGGAGGAAACTTGAAGGTCGATTTCCTTCATAATCATAATAAAGAAAAATAATTGATTAATAAACCACATGTATACTTGATGTATTTTACGATTCATTACTTTCTTTTTTGACTTTCCTTGAATTACATTACATTGTGTCCATTTACCAACCTAGAGCAAAAACTAATAACTTGACAATAATTGACTGTCTTTTTTAGTTAGTTGGATCATGCTTTTGTCTATTTATGCCTGACATCGTGTCACACTTTTGTTCATATACGCGTAACATCAGTTCATTCTCTTTGCATGTTACCTAATATACACAATTATAAAGCTAAAGATATCTAGATTTATTGTTCCTAATTTTATTTATCTCAGGCCGGCAATAGATATAGTTATTCAAAATTCACATTAATATTTTACGGTTTATTAGGAGCAAACTTACATGTTGATTACCTTCATAATTACAATAAAGAAAAATAATTGATTAATAAATCACATGTATACTCGGTGTATGTTATGATTCATTACTTCCTTTTCTTCTTTTCCTTTAATTACTAATACGCATTACGTAAAATCAAAAAAATAAGAGAAAACGTAAGTGTTAAAACAAACTATCTAATCTACGTGACATGGAGACCTCAATGATCATCTTCTCTTTATCTCGCTGGAATTATGAAATCTACGTGACATGGAGACCTCAAGGATCATCTTATATTTATCTCGCTGGAGTTATTCAAAATTCACATTAATATTTATGCCTAACATCATGTCACACTTTTGTTCATATATGCGTAACATCAGCTCACTCACATTACATGTTACCTAATATACACAATTCTAAAGCTAAAGATATATCGATTTATTGTTCCTAATTTTATTGATCGTCAGGCCGACATTAGATTTAGTTATTCAAAAATCACATTAATATTTTACGGTTTATTAGGATCAAACTTGCAGGTCGATTTCCTTCATAATTACAATAAAGAAAAAGAATTGATTAATACATCACATGTATACTCGGTGTATGTTATGATTCATTATTTCCTTTTCTTCTTTTCCTTTAATTACTAACATGTATTACGTAAAATCGAAAAAATAAGAGAAAACGTAAGTGTTAAACAAAAACTATCTAATCTACGTGACATGGAGACCTCAATGATCATCTTCCCTTTATCTCGCTGGAATTATGAAATCTATGTGAGATGGAGAC
The DNA here is from genome assembly GCA_023525715.1 of Cichorium intybus. Classification (NCBI taxonomy): domain Eukaryota; kingdom Viridiplantae; phylum Streptophyta; class Magnoliopsida; order Asterales; family Asteraceae; genus Cichorium; species Cichorium intybus. The sequence goes on along the minus strand of CM042017.1, from coordinate 63,207,036 downwards.
CTCAAGGATCATCTTTTCTTTATCTCGCAGGAGTTATTCAAAATTCACATTAATATTTATGCTTGACATCATGTCACACTTTTTATTCATATATGCGTAACATCAGCTCACTCACTTTGCATGTTACCTAATATACACTATTTTAAAGCTTAAGATATTTGCATTTATTATTCATAATTATATTTATCGTCAGGCCGGCATTAGATTTAGTTATTCAAAATTCACATTAATATTTTACGTTTTATTAGGAGCAAACTTGCAGATCGATTTCCTTCATAATTACAATAAAGAAAAATAATTAATTAATAGATCACATGTATACTCGGCGTATGTTATGATTCATTACTTCATTTTCTTCTTTTCCTTTAATTACTAACATGCATTACGTAAAATCGAAAAAATAAGAGAAAACGTAAGTGTTAAACAAAAACTATCTAATCTACGTGACATGGAGACCTCAATGATCATCTTCTCTTTATCTCGCATGAATTATGAGATCTCCTTCACATGGAGACCTCAATGATCATCTTTTCTTTATCTCGCTGGAGTTATTCAAAATTCACAATAACATTTACGCGTGACATCATGTCACGCTTTTGTTCATAGATGCGTAACATCAACTCACTCACCTTGCATGTTACCTTATACACACAATTCTAAAGCTAAAGATATATGGATTTATTGTTCCTAATTTTATTTAGCGTCAGGCCGGCATTAGATTTAGTTATTCAAAATTCAGATAAATATTTTACGGTTTAGTAGGAGCAAACTTGCAGGTCGATTTCCTTCATAATTAGAATAAAGAAAATGAATTGACTAATAAATCACATGTATACTCGGTGTATGTTATGATTCATTACTTCCTTTTCTTCTTTTCCTTTAATTACTAACATGCATTACGTAAAATTGAAAATATAAGAGAAAACGTAAGTGTTAAACAAAAACTATCTAATCTACGTGACATGGAGACCTTAATGATCATCCTCTCTTTATCTCGCTGGAATTATGAAATCTACGTGACATGGAGACCTCAAGGATAATCTTTTCTTTATCTCTATGGAGTTATTCAAAATTCCCATAAATATTTATGCCTGACATCATGTCACGTTTTTTTTCATATATGCGTAACATCAGCTCACTCACTTTGCATGTTACCTAATATCCACAATTCTAAAGCTAAAGATATCTGCATTTATCGTTCCTAATTTTATTTATCGTCAGGCATTAGATTTAGTTATTCAAAATTCACATTAATATTTTACGGTTTATTAGTAGCAACCTTGCAGGTCGATTTCCTTCATAATTACAATAAAGAAAAAGAATTGATTAATAAATAACATGTATACTCGGTGTATGTTATGATTCAGTACTTCTTTTTATTCTTTTCCTTTAATTACTAACATGTATTACATAAAATTGAAAAAATAAGGGAAAAAGTAAGTGTTAAACAAAAACTATCTAATCTACGTGACATGGAGACCTTAATGATCATCTTCTCTTCTTTATCTCGTTGGAATTATGAAATCTACGTGACATGGAGACCTCAAGGATAATCTTTTCTTTATCTCTCTAGAGTTATTCAAAATTCACATTAATATTTATGCCTGACATCATGTCACGTTTTTTTCATATATGCGTAACATCAGCTCACTCACTTTGCATGTTACCTAATATACACAATGCTAAAGGTAAAGATATCTGGATTTATTGTTCCTAATCTTATTTATCATCAGGCCGACATTAGATTTACTTATTCAAAATTCACAATATTTTACGGTTTATTAGAAACAAACTTACAGGTCGATTTCCTTCATAATTACAATAAAGAAAAAGAATTCATTAATAAATCATATGTATACTCGGTGTATGTTAAGATACATTACTTCCTTTTCTTCTTTTCCTTTAATTACTAACATGCATTACATAAAATCGAAAAAATAAGAGAAAACGTAAGTGTTAAACAAAAACTATCTAATCTACGTGACATGGAGACCTCAATGATCATCTTCTCTTTATCTCGCGGGAATTATGAAATCTACGTGACATAGAGACCTCAAGGATCATGTTTTCCTTATCTCGCTGGAGTTATTCAAAATTCACATTAATATTTATGCCTGACATCATGTCACGCTTATGTTCATATATGCGTAACACCGGCTCACTCACTTTTCCTGTTACCTAATATACACAATTCTAAAGCTAAAGATATCTGGATTTATTGTTCCTAATTTTATTTATCGTCAGGCGAGCATTAAATTTAGTTATTCAAAATTCACATTAATATTTTACGGTTTGTTAGGAGCAAACTTGCAGGTCGATTTCCTTCATAATTACAATAAAGAAAAAGAATTGATTAATAAATCACATGTATACTCGGTTTATGTTATGATTCATTACTTCGTTTTCTTCTTTTCCTTTAATTACTAACATGCATTACGTAAAATCGAAAAAATAATAGAAAATGTAAGTGTTAAACAAAAACTATCTAATCTACGTGACAAGGAGACCTCAATGATCATCTTCTCTTTATCTCGCTGGAATTATGAAATCTACGTGACATGGAGACCTTATGGATCATCTTTTCTTTATCTCGCTGGAGTTTTTCAAAAATCACATTAATATTTATGCCTGACATCATGTCACGCGTTTGTTCATATATGCATAACATCAGCTCACTCACTTTTCATTTTACCTAATATACACAATTCTAAAGCTAAAGATATCTGGATTTATTGTTCCTAATTTTATTTATCGTCAGGCCAGCATTAGATTTAGTTATTCAAAATTCACATTAATATTTTACGGTTTATTAGGAGCAAACTTGCAGGTCGATTTCCTTCATAATTACAATAAAGAAAAAGAATTGATTAATAAATCATATGTATACTCGGTGTATGTTTTGATTCGTTACTTCCTTTTCTTCTTTTCCTTTAATTACTAACATCATGCATTACGTAAAATCGAAAAAATAAGAGAAAACGAAAGTGTTAAACAAAAACTATCTAATCTACGTGACATGGAGACCTCAATGCTCATCTTCTCTTTATCTCGCTGGAATTATTAAATCTACGTGACATGGAGACCTCAAGGATCATCTTTGCTTTATCTGGCTGGAGTTATTCAAAATTCACATTAATATTTTATAGTTTATTAGGAGGAAACTTGAAGGTCTATTTCCTTCATAATTATAATAAAGAAAAATAACTGATTAATAAACCACATGTATACTTGATGTATTGTACGATTCATTACTTTCTTTTTCTACTTTTCTTTAATTACTAACATGCATTACATAAAATAGAAAAATAAGAGTAAATATAAGTTTTAAACAAAAACTATCTAATCTACATGACAAGGAGACCTAATGGATCATCTTTTCTTTATCTAATTCGAGTTATGAAATTGTAAAAGATCACTGAAAATGATTTTATGCTAAACATGTGTATAGTAAATATTAGAAAAACATTATCAATTTCATTTTTAATTAGGGATGGCAACGGGACAAAACGGGACACAAAATAGGCTTCCCCACCCCGCCCCGCCCCCGAATTACTCCGTTTTGATCAACACTTGCTCACCTTGGTTCCTTAGAATCTTGTCACCTTTTTGCTTCTCACCTTTGGTTTGTCTAGATGCACACCTTGTTATCTTTTTCGGTTTTGTCCCATGTAACACCTTGTCATCCTTTCTATGATATCACTCTGTCTCCCAGTCTCTCTCTTCCATTATTTAGTCTGCATGCTCCCGCCTTTCAATTACATGCGCTTGCCTCGATCGTATGCTCATGTCGTTCAATCGTATGTTCCTGATTCTATTCTTTGGTACCGCTTCCATTCTTGGGGTATCTCTCCATTATTTGGTATCACTTCCATTCTTTGGTTTGCGTGCTCCTACCTCGGTCGCATGCTCTAGCGCTCCAGTAACATGCCCATGTGGTTCAGTCGCATGCTCCTGACTCTATTCTTCGATATCTCTTCCATTCTTCCGGTGTCTCTCTCGTTTCTTCTGGCATCTCTCTCTATTCTTCAGTATCTCTTCAATTCTTTGGTCTGTATGCTCTCTTCTTCGGTGTCCTTCTCATCTTCGATCATCTCATCTTTTGGTTATAGGTAAGACATCCCATTTTCGATGTTGCATGTAGATGTTCCATCTTTGGTCAAGGTTAGTTTCAGTCTTAATAATCTTTCGGTCATGTTCAATTTTGGTTTTCATGATAACCACTTGTTCATTTTTGGTCTTGCATGTTGAGTGACATTTTATGACTTGCATATTGAGTGGCATTTTCGTTCTTGTATGTAAAGTGACATTTTTGGTCTTGAGAAATGCACCTACTGATCTTGCATTTCTTCATTTTCTCTACTTCAACATCTCCAACATTTGATGATTTGGACGATGATGGTTGGGTCTGAAATTTGTCTTTAGGTTATACCTTGGAACGTGGTTGAACTTCTGACTTATCAGTGCTATTTCATGCTGATTAGCAGCTTCTTCTTCATCGGCGGTTTCACAATAGTACAACTCGACTGTTGCTGGGAGAATGTAGTTTGCTAGTATGTTGTGGGTTTGATAAGGGGGTTGTTGGACAGACATGGGTGCATGATAAGTGGGTTGCTAGAAAGATGTTGGAGCTTGATGAATGGTTGTTGAACACGTATTGGTACAGGTTGAGCCATGGATGGATATGTTGTATTTTGTAGGTAGGTTGGTAGATCGAGTTAGCTGTTGCGGGTAGGTACGATGTAGCTTGTATGGGTTGCCGGGGTGAGTTCCCCAAGGTTAGAATATTCTAAGCAGCTACCAATGACAGTGGCCCACCGATACTGCTCTGATTTGCTTTCACTGTCGATTCTTGCTAAAGAAGGTTATTAAACATTTGATACATGTTTAGCTGTTTAATCTTCCCCGGGTCTTGAAGAATCATCTTCACCATGGCCCACTTGCTACCCAATCCTTCCAAGAATCTATGGTTTGTCTCATGGTTTGTTCTAACGAGTCCAATGTTCAAGAGCTAAGTCATGATGAGCAAAAAGCGAGTTATAGCGTCGCTTAGAGATTCTCTAGGGAAGAGGAAAAATTGGTTGTACTCGCTGAGGCTTGTGGTAAGTTTTTTTTCTTTTGCTTCCTATGTGGCTGAAACATGTTTTGCAACAGAACCCATATTTTTTGGGCTGTTCTATAGTTCTGAGCGAGATCAAAGATCTCAAGAGGAATACCACAAGAAATCTCAGTAAATGCGATTTGATCATGTCTGACTTTTAAAGATCAATTGTCGTCAAATCGCGGATGGACAGTTTCTCCACCAAGAGCTCCTTTAGTTGTATCAAGCCCTTGTGCAATAGTTAGTACATGTGGTCCTTGCTCAACTTATCTCCAGACATCTTTAACCTAACGATTCAAATAATTACACATTCGTGTTGCCCAATGGTGTTATTCAGATGGAATAAGTATGGGTAGTCTTGTGGATCTCCCCATACTGTTGGCAACCTTAATGGAGTATGTAGTTTGCATATCGTCAAGTCAAAAAGTATCTTGTATTAAAGGTTTGATTTTTGCATAAAAGATGAGCACAATAACATCTAAAGGACCTATAGAGGGTTTTTTAAAGTGTACAAAAACTAAGGTTTAAATACAGAATAAGTGAAGAACCTTATGATAATACTTTGAAGAGTGATTACAGAGGTTGTTCTTCAAAACCATGAATGAAATGGTTGAGCTGATCTCCATTTTATAGTAGAAGGGAAGACGAGAGGATATTATCTGAAGAATAGTAGAAGGGCTAGACAATAATGACTTCTAGAATAAACTAATACAATCTCAAACCAAGGCGGTATATGATTGAATACAATAGTACAATTAGTACACAAGACATACTACTAATAGCTTAATCATAGTCTATATTCTTGATATTCTAATCTTCTTGTCTTGCTTGATGCTTGATCTTCTGGGTGAGGGAAGATCAGTTGCAGACTGATCTTGGGTGTGAAAGAAAGGGTGGTTTTTTTTTGGGTGGGAGAAGATCAGTTGTGGACTGATCTTCTCTTACTGAATCATTCTTCACTTGCTAGTATTTATTGCTGAGGTCGTAGATGTTTAGTACATCTTACTTGTTGAGATGTTGTCTTTTTCTTGGGATTTCTCTGTTAGGCAGTTTTCCTTTTGCTGAGGACTTCTTATACTGAGTATGATTTATGCTGATGACTTATTCTGGTGCTCGACTTGCATTTGCTGAGGACTTCTTATGTTGGGTATGATTATGTTGATGACTTATTCTGCTAATCGACTTGCATTTGCTAATTGAGTAAGTCACTAGCAGATTTGAATAATACTGTAGAATAACACAAGATGTTGGATATAAGTTGTTCATTGATAACTTCTATTGATATAGAAGATATATTACATCAAGTTTTTCTTTGAACAACTTAAGTTAAGACTACAATCCATTTCCTCAAAGATACTAAGCATGACAAGAGTTGGTCAACAACACTAACAAGAATCATGTGGAAGAAGGGAATTTTAGGTTCACTTTGTCAATACAGAGGATCACCTAGCTAACATCTTCACCAAAGCCCTGGATGAAAAATCTTTCACAAGAATCATTCAAGGGCTAGGCATGATTGACGCATCATCAGTTCCTTAAACAAATGATAAGCATAATCTCTATCTTTAAGTTTCTTTTTGTATAATTTTCTTTGTTCATAGTTAATTTTGGTTTTCTTAAGTTTCCTTCTAAGAATCATGTGAGAAAACAAGACAAATGTGTGTAAGTTAAACGAAGGTCACAAACCTTCGGTTAAACGATACTCCCAAATGATGGATCATGAGAAAATCATTTTTACCAACAATTAGAAGAGGATCAGTTACTATTCACATCCGAACTTGTTGAAGATGTAATGTTTGAAAAGATAAGTTAAACTTTGATGGATCGATTTGCTCAACAACAAATTAAACTTAAACAAGCTAAAGTGTAGAATAATATTGACTTGATGATTAAATGCATAAATTAATTACTAATAAGTAAGAACATGAAAAGTAAAGTATTTGATAGAGATGAAGTCTGTTTGATATTTCAATGAAGCGAGTTATAGATAAGTTCTTCAAAACCATAGAGAATAAATGAAGGGGTGATCTCCCTTTTATAGTGCAAGGGAATACCATAGGATATTTTCCTAAGTACTGAAGAGGGGATAAGCATTTTCTCTTCAATCAGAAAAGAAAATTCTTAGAATATACAAATACAATGTTAGACTTGAGAGCCCATGCTTGAATATATATAATAAAAAGTACAAGAGACATGCTTATCTATTTGTCTTATCTTCACTTCACACTACCTTTCTTCTCACAGAGGCCGAAGTTCAAGGCTGAACTTCAGTGTTGAACTTCTGTTGTATTGAAATTCTGTGATTCTTGCATTGTTGATAATGTTCAAAGTGATGATACAAAAGTATAGTTCTTCAACTTCGGTCTAGAGAGAGCTTGGCTTCAATCATCTGATAATTCTAGGGTCGAAGTTCAAGAACGAACTTCGGTTAATAGGCTTTCCAAGACTTGATTGTTTAGCAATTCCGAAATTCTGCTTCTGTGAATGTAGTCATCGAAGTTCAAGGTTGAACTTTGGTTCTTGAACTCTTCTCAGCTCGGTCACCTCCTCTTGAGGTTCACATTACACTTAGAATATAATACAAGAACATAAAGTGTTGAGACAAAATAATGTTCATTTATAACTTCATAAGAGGATAATCAAGTACACAAGTTAGGTTTTGAGCAATACAAATGTTACAATCAAAACAACCAAAGTAACATTGTCTCAGAAAAACATGCAAGTTGGTCAATAATCATTAACAATTTCCCCTTCGATGACCAACTAAGGGTTCCTTGTCTTCATCTTCACTCCAGCTCTTCCTTGGTAACAAACTTCCATACCCTTGACTAAAACTTCCTAACTGTCATCAGCCATTCAATCCGTTGTAGGATGTCTGCTTTGACTTTATCTGTGGTGTGCTTGGATTCGCTCATTGCCTTTATGCAACCGGCCATGTAAGCATTTATAGATTTCCTTATGTCTTGAATTCTAAAAAAACTCTATTCATACAGGACCTTGGTTCGGTAAACTAGACCCAGTTCAGGAATGTTTGTGGCTCCCATTTTCCAATCGTATTCTCCACTCGGTAAAGACACATCAACAATATCAGTATATCACTTGTTCCCAACAAGCTTGTGTAATTCACCATCGGCTTCAACAAATTCTGTCACGAGTTTTTTAAGGAATATTTTGATAGCGAGGTACGATTCCTTATATTCAACTTTTTTTCGATTTTGTGACTCAGTTTCAGAGCAATGGAAAGGAGATCTTCTGGATTCATTCTCTTAAAATCAACTTCACTAACAATAGTTTCATTATCTCCTCTGGTCAACCGATACTAAAAGAATGAAGATTTCATGAAGCTTCATTTGCTAATAGATACAACTCCACTAATTGTTTTTCTTGACTAGACATAACTCAAAGGTAGATTTTTTCTTTGGTGAAAATTTTGTGTTCGAGTGTACAACTCCATCTTTCTTTGGTGCAGAGGAGATCAAAATTAAGGTTGAAGAACATTATATATATTTCACCATTTGGAGTTAGAGAAATGTCCCAACTAATATCTTTCTTTGGAGGAGGAGTATAGGATTCAACTGGAGCATAATGTGTGTTGGAGAGGGGCCGAAATTCGAAAATTTTTCTAAGAACCAGCTAGCTCGGCTCTTCTTCAGTGGAATTAGCAACGTACTCTATTCCTTGTCAAGGTCTTCTTGAAACTTAGTCGCACAGTCATCAACGTATTTTTATTTGGCTTTTATAGTGCCTAGATCATCTGATTGCTTGATTGGGAAAATGTTTGACCTTTTATTCTAGGAGGAGAATGTGGGGAGTTTTGTATTTCAGTGGAGAGGGAGGAGGAGTGTTCTGTTTCGGTGGAGAGTTTGGTTTCAGTGAAGGAGGTGGAGTGGGATCTTTTGGATGATCACCACCACCAAATTCTGTAAGACCCGTTTCTGAAAAGGAATTGAGAAAATGAGCAAGGAGTTCTTTTCAGGTCTGATTTAGAGCCTCATCAGACCCTAGCGCCTTTAACTTTTGGGCAAACGGGCAAAAAATAGCAAAAGTTGGAAGTCGAGGGGCTAAAAGTGTCAATTTGGTGAAAATACCATGTTAGCGGCGCTAACATTAGATGTTAGCGGCGCTAACATTAGATGTTAGTGGTGCTAACACATCTGTTACGAGAAATCCGGGTTTGCTGCGCATTTAAGGGTTGACCAGACCGATTCTCGAGAAAGACCAAAGTTTGCGATGCTAACTTTAAAGTTTGCAACGCTAACTTCAAAGTTAGCGGCGCTAACTTACTCTAGCCCTATATATACATGCTCATTTCCGCATTTGAGGAGGTTCAGAAGCCCTAATCATTTCCCACGACCTAGAGGGTGTTCAAGGCATATTTTTGAAGATTTTGAGGGCCGAGGCACGTCTTTTGAGACCTGGGTTGCATACCTTTAGTCATGTTCGAAGTATCGATTGTAGCAGTTTCCGATCTGTTTGTTAGACAGGTGAGTATCCTCACTTTACTATATGATGTTGCATGTTAGGCAACTTGTGTGTTATTTACAGTTATATGATTTGTTCTATAATTGTGATTATCTGTTGTTGGGCTCAGTACTGATTCGTGTTCACTCGTCGGTGTTGTATCACGAGGTGGTCTATCGCCTTGTCCCATCGGTGTTGTATCATGGGCAGGGCCAAAACCGAGAACCCATAGCTGTTGTATGATGGGTAGAACCATCCCGTGTCCCATAGCTGTTGTATGATGGGTAGGGTCGGGTCGTTCTCGAGGACGAGTTGTTGAATGTGTGGCCATGTATTGTAATTTGTGGACTCACTAAGCTTTGTGCTTACCCGTTGATTTTATAACATTTCAGGTACTTTTAATGACAAAGGGAAGGGCAAGGTTTGACGGCAGTGCGTCGCATTCACAGGACCTTTTTGATGTTTTATGTTGTGATTTCAAAATACTTTCTACTGTTGGTTTAACAATTATGTTGAAATAGTTTTTCTTTTAATAAAAGCTATGTTTGAAACATGGAAATACATGAAAATTTTTGGTTGAGATTTTTGGGTAGTTACAAGTGGGTATTAGAGCCTTGGTTTGACAGATTTGGATGAACTGTATTGGGATTCCAAACTCAAACTTAGGACTGAGATGTTTTCGTTAAGAAAACGATTTTTGAAAAGTTAATTAAATAAAAGGAGATGCGATGCGAACTGTCAACCGAGCTCAAGTAGGTTTTGTGATTCCCAATTACCCATGGCATGTTTGTGCTATTAATGTTATGGGTTATGCTAGAATGTAAAATTGCCTGGATTAAGATACTCTATAGATTGTTTTGTGCAATACGTGCTGCTTTGGAATTTATGCAAGTACTGTTAGGTTGCTTAGTGAATGCTATTAGGTTATATACAATTAGGATAAGATAGCCTAAGAATTCTTGGTCTAGCCTTACTGACTGTACCTTGTTTGGTTGTGACTTTAGGGTAGGATCATTTATTCAAACGTCTATCTTATTCTCGATTGTGTACGACTGTGTGTCCATGAGGAGACTCGACGGCATTAGCAGTAGTTCTTTTAAGCACGGGTGGATGTGAGATTTAGGCCAAATAATTAGGAACCATCGTGCAAGACCGCATGAGTAATAGGAAATGGTTCATCAGTGTATGAGCTACAATCTGGGAGGATGGTTGACGAACTTGGAACAGGTGGGAATAGGTGTGGAAGGTAATAGTGGGCCCGTACTACCGAAAGCATAGGATTCACACTTGAGTCAAGAGTAGTCAACCAAAGTTCTAGAAAGTCGAATAAATGGGTAAATGGGTATGACCCGAGTATTTATATTTGAATTTTGTGCGTTACAGATTGGCGATCACCCGAAGTAATGGTGGGACAGATGCGGCTAGCTCGAGTGGGGCGAGCCCGACTGATGAGAATCTCCGCAACCTGATAGCGGAGGAGGTTTTGCGAGAGGTGTTGGCTGCGATACCTTAGTTATTTGGTACTATTAAGGCTGAACTATTGGCAATGCTCGAGGAGCGATTACCTGCACATGGCTCATCAAGAGCCAGGGATGCGAATTATCGGGACTTTTCGGCTTCTTCGTCTCTGATGTTTGATGGGGGCAGGGATCTGATTGTTAGCATGCATTGGATATCCACGGTGGAAGGTGTCTTTCGCACCTGTTCATGTCCTGAGAACTCCAAGGTAACATTTGTAGTGAACCTTTTGAGAGAGGGTGTGAAAGATTGGTGGGAACTACGAATGAAAGACCTCACCCCTACTCCGTTGGATGCTATTATATGGACCTAGTTCAAGGATCAGTTCAGATTGGAATATGTTCCACAGGTGGAGATGGAACGTTTGGCTCAAGAATACCTGAATCTAACCCAGACCACTGTGACGGTGACGGAGATCACCAAGAAGTTTAACGAGCGAGCACTCATTTGTCCTGAATTTGCAGCTACCGAGTGTATGCGGATGACTCGATACCTGGCAATGATTCACACAGACATTCGGGAATTTGTGTCTACTGCTAGGCACCAAACTCTTACTGATATGATCGTGGCCGCTCGGGCCCGAGAGTCGGAACTGGAAAACCAACAAAGGCATAAGCGTCAGGTGCCTACCCAGAATCAGCTGGCGTCAAAGAAGTTTAGAGGGGAGGATCAGGGAAAGCAGGGATAGAGGAGTCGGGGTCAGTGTGGTAAGTGTAAAAAGAATCATCAGGGGCATTTTTGGGTGTTAATATGCCATAAGTGTGGCAAGGAGGGCCACTATGCTAAGGATTGTCAGCAGGAAGTGAAGATTTGTTTTAATTGTAGCCAGGTGGGTCAGGGAGCGGTCTAGAATCCGACACTCACTACACTCCGAATTACTGATGGTAGGCAAGGGAAAGGGGAAACCCCTAGGTCCAAGGGTCGAGTATTCATCATTACTGCCGAGGAGGCACATGATGCGTCCGACATCATTACAGATACTCTTTCTTTACTTGCCTCACGTTTTGGTGCATGTAGTTATTGTATCTATTATGCTTTGATTAGGAACTTTCTTAGTTAACTTTGCGCCTACTTTCGTACACTTTGATTCGGGTGCCAGTCATTCTTTTGTGTCTGCCGTTTTGGGCAAGAGTTTCAGTATTGCTTTAGGAACTCTTTGTCGCCCGTTAGAAGTTGAGATTTCACATGAAAAAACCGTTCAAGCGACTAGCGTTTATTGGGGTAGTAAAGTGGTAATTCAAGGAATAAAGTTTTCGATTGATCTCATCCCTATACCGTTGAGCGACACTCGAGTTATTATCGGTATGGATTGGTTAAGCCAACACCAATCATGGATTGATTGTAAGAACAAACGGGTGTGGATTCAAACCCCAAGTGGGGAGAACTAGTCATACAGGGCGAAAGAAGGAATCATGGTGCATCTTTCTGGTCAGCTGCCAGGGCACGCAGACATTTTCCGCATGGAGGTTCGGGGTTCGTGGCATATGTTTTAGACTCACGAGATGAGAAGTCAAAGCAGAAAACAAGTGATATACCTGTGGTTCGGGATTTTCCTGATGTTTTTCTAGAGGACCTGCCTGGTGTGCCCCCTTAAAGGCAAGTAGAATTTAAGATCTACTTAACCTGCGGTGCGGCTCCGATAGCTAAAGCACCGTATCGCCTTGCACCTCAAGAATGTTGGAGTTGTCTATTCAAATTCGGGAATTATTGGATAAGGGATTTATTCGACCAAGTTGCTCGCCGTAGGGAGTGCCTATTCTACTTTTTAAGGACAAGGATGGTTCTAATAGAATGTGTATAGATTATCGCGAGATGAACAAGCGTACGGTAAAGAATCGGTATCCATTACCTCGCATCGATGACTTATTTGATTAGTTGACTTATTTGATCAGTTGCAGGGTGCCTCATGGTTTGTGAAAATTGATCTATAGTCAGGGTACCATGAAATGCGAGTACGAGACGAAGACATCCAGAAAACGGCTTTTTGGACGAGGTACCGCCACTTCGAGTTTGTTGTGATGCCGTTTGGACTTACCAATGCCCCTACAGCTTTCATGGATTTAATGAGTTGAGTGTGTCGATCGATGTTGGATTGGTCGGTTATAGTTTTTATTGATGACATCTTAGTCTATTCTCAGACCAAGGAGCAACACGAGCATCATTTAAGGGAGGTATTGGAGACTTTAAGGAAGGAGAAACTTTATGCAAAATTGTCCAAGTGCGACTTTTGGCTGCGAGAGGTCCAGTTCTTGGGCCACATCATCAACGAGTAGGGTATCATGGTAGATCCGGCTAAGGTGGAGGCTATGATGCAGTGGGAGGTCCCAAAGGCTCCCTCGGTGATTAGGAGTTTCTTGGGTCTAGCCGGTTATTATCTTCGTTTCATCCATAACTTCTCAAAGGTTGCTGTACCTTTGACTCGGCTAACTAAGAAAAACGCTGCTTTCTGATGGGGCGAGGAACAACAACAGGCTTTTGAGACTTTACGGTAGAAGCTGTGTGAAGCTCTAGTATTGACTCTACCTGAAGGCATGTAGGATATGGTAGTTTATTGTGATGCATCTATTTCATGGTTGGGGGCGGTGTTGATGCAAGGAGGTCGGGTGATTGCTTATGCCTCACGACAGTTGAAGCCCCATGAGGCTAACTACCCTACTCATGACTTGGAGTTGGGAGCGGTGGTCTTCGCTACCAAGATATGGAGGCACTATTTGATGTATTTGATGGATCAGGCAAATCCTAACATGAGACAGAGAAGGTGGTTAGATGTGTTGAAGGACTATGACTGTGAGATACATTATCACCCTGGAAAAGCCAATGTGGTGGCGGATGCTCTAAGTTGTAAGGTTACGGTTGTGCCCCTTCGAGGCATTTTTCTAAGGATGACGATAGTGACACCACTGCTTGAGCTGATAAGGGAATCTCAGGTGGAGGCAAGCAAGATCGAGAATCAGAAGGGTGAAAGAATTGTGGCAGCTAACTCGTTATGGGAGAATTTCGGTGTCGAAATTTGGCGAGGTTCGTCAAAATTTGATGGAGGAGGCACATAAATCCAAGTTCCCTATCCACCCCAGGGTGACGAAAATGTATAGGGATCTGCGTGAGGATTATTGGTGGCCGGGTATGAAGATATGAGTAGCATGGTTTGTCGAAAGGTGCAGGACCTTTCGTAGGGTCAAGGCCGAACACCAACAGCCTCATGGTAAGTTACAGCCTCTTGAGATCCCGAAATGGTAGTGGAAGCACATCATAATGGATTGCATCACGAAGTTGCCAAGAACCCCTCGAAAAATGGACACTATATGGGTTATTGTGGATTGACTGACTAAAAGTGCACATTTCATTCCCATCCAGGAGACTTTTTCTGCGGAAAGATTGGCTAAAGTCTACGTAGACGAGATTATCTCTCGGCATGGTATATCGGTCTCGGTGATATCCGACCGGGATGTTCGATTTGCTTCTAGGTTTTGGAAGAAGTTTTAGAAGGAATTACACAGTCGCCTTCATTTCAGAACGACATAGCACCCTCAAACGGATGGGCAGAGTGAAAGGACGATTCAAACATTGGAGGATATGCTTAGGGCTTGCGCTATTGACTTTTGTGGGAGTTGGGATTCACATCTTCCTTTAACCGAGTTTTCCTATAATAACAGTTATCATGCGAGTATCAACAGGGCCCCCTATTTGCTGGGGCAAAGTTGGTCAATGGGCGTTGGGAAGTACTGAGGTAGTACTTAAGACAACTGAATTAATGCACAGGGTTTGTGAGAGGTTGCTAATGAAGGTTTATGTACAAACTATGAACTAGAAAATCATAAGTTCACATGCAACCCTAAAAGAGATCTATGTTTTCTTCTGTGAACATATAATAAAAAACCTAAAGGCCAACAATTATTTCTAAAGAATAAATCAGAAGAACCAACCTTTGATTCTTGATCCAGAAGCTAGCAGCAAAAGTATCCTGCCTCAAGTGGCGTCACACCCAAGCAGAGGAGAGAGAAATCAACAGAATTCCTTTAGAGAGATCAAGTTGGCGCAGGCTAGGGTTCCCCAAGGGTTCCTTGTTGGGTGTTGAAATCGTTTATATAGACAAACAATGACTAGTGTTCAACAGTTGTTGTTGTACTAAGCAATCACATAGCAAATATAATAATGAAGAACAGTTAAAGAACACAGTAAAATGGATAAATTGTACCGAATGCTTGATTAGATCGTAAGGTTTTACAATTGGGTTTTCTATTTGGTAGTCTTACAAATACTCGTAATCTCACATTCTACATGGCATGGTATCACTAATATTTATACTGAATCAGTGATACCAATAGTACAACTTTTACAGAGATTATCCTATCAGTGTACTAGCCAATAGGATAGAAGATTCATGCAACACGTATTGTACTATACGCGTGCACACAAAAGACAGATTGACAGGCTATGAAGTCTTCGGATCCTCCATGCGTAGCACTTCGGAGTCTTCAGACTTCGGGGTCTTCTGTTTGTTTATTACTTCGGGGCTTTAGGCAGACAGACTTCGGATAGTTGAGCACTTCAGCACAAATAGTCTCAACAATCTCCCCCTTTGTGTGAAGTGCGTCCGAAGCTTATCTTTGTTGCCAGAGCTGTTTTATGAACGCCTACATTAAAGTGTACCTCACTGTCAACCACAGGTGTTCTCTCAATTTCTTCTTCTCTTGCCATGTATTCACAAAGCAGTTGTTAACCAGAGCAAGAACTTGTTTGATAGCCTCCGTAGGGAAGCGACCCATGAAGTCAATATCAAAGAATTTGGTCACCATGGGTTCATTGTCATGGGACAATCCTTTGAAAACTACACCCCATGGCTTATCAACAATCTGCCCAGCCTTCAGGTGTTCAAAATCTTCTATTGTGGTTGGAGGGGGTGCAAGGGATTGTCCGAAGAGTTCAGCCACTACAATGTCAAAACGGGCTACTCTTTGAAGATAGTTTCTGAAGATGGAGGAGATGTGAGTTTTGGCAGTTGCGAAGACCCCCATGTCTTCACACTCATTTCCTGCCGAGAACTTTAGGATGTCAAGAAGAGTTATGAAGTCCGAAGGATTCATAATGGGGAAGTCAGCGATGGTGAACTTTGACTCTTCTTCATCCGCACCCCGAAGAACAAAAAAGTTTAGGTTCTGAAAACCCACATACTCCTTTCCTTTCTTGATGTAGATTATTTTGACTATCTTATTTCCACTCCATACATAAGCCGGAGCTTGAATACACTTTGTATGGAATGCAATTTTCCTGACCTTGAACTCGGTCAGCTTCTCCTTCTCCTTTGGAACATGCCTTTCAAATGGTAAAAAGGCAAAGGTCTTCGGATTGTACGGGAGATCGAGTTGCTGGTCTTTACTGTTCTTTATATCAAGGCTCTTGAGTGGAAGCCTGTTGTTTACATGGAAGTCAGTAAAACCGATGGTCTTGATCAGATCCTCAGTCCATGTCTGGTTGTCAATGGCCATTCTGTTTATTTCGAGGATCTTCCTGTACTCCTCTTCCCTTTCCCGATTTACTTGCTCCATGTGAGGAGCAATCCTGATCTCTTTCCTTAAAGGCTGAGAGCTGGAACCACCCGCTTCGGTTTTCATTGTGGTTCCAAATGTGGGGCCAGCCTTGGAGGGAATTTGTGGGATAAAGGGTGGTCTGGCCAGCAAGGTGGGTTGAGAAGTTGTTTGGGGTTCGGTGATTATAGGCTGGTGAGCTTCATAGGTTGGAGTCTCGAGAGCTTGAGACCCTGTAGCTTCTGATTCTCCCCCTTGTGAAGGATGAACATTGTGTTCACCCTGAGCAATTTATTGGGGTCTCCCTCGGTCAGCCTGAGACCTCTCCATTTTCAGGGAGATATTGATCATAGGTTGAAGAGCAGTTTTCAACTTATTGACCATATCTGTGAGGATGGTCTGGTTGGTGGTTCAGAGCTCTTTGGCAAAGGTAGTGACTGCGGAAGATGACAATTCCGCAGTGAGCTCTTCCACACGTTTGTGGGCATCAGACAGGTGTTTAGCAAATCCTGTCTGGTATTAGGAGTTGAAGGACTCAGTAGAGCTACAAAGATCATGTAGCTCCTTGGTCACTTCGGAGTTGGATAACTCCAGTTTCCTCACCAGCTCCTCCATTTTCTTGTCGGTTTGCTCCTTGAGGAGCTGGTGCTTTTCATCGATCTACTCAACAGCAGTCTTGACCTTTCCCTCAACCACTCTTTGAAGTTATGTTTGTTTCTCCAGAACGCGTTGTTCTGAAGCCTTGACCAACGCTTCCATCTTCTTGGTCAAGGATTTTTGAACCTCACCAATTAGGTCCTCAACACTATCTTCGGGTTTCTTCGTGGGATCGAAGCCAGTGTTGGACTGTAGCAGGGCATCCAACTTGCAGTTGAGGATTTTGTACTGTTTCCCCAAGATAAAGTCTGTGTCATCCAGACTTTCTTCATCAGCGTCTTCGATGGAAATTGGTGCCATGTGGAAGATAGCCATGGTTTCTTCCGTGGATGGGGGCTTGGTGAAAGTAGAGGTTTCAAAATCAAAATCATCATGGAATGGATAATCAGGTAATTATGTATCCAAACCAGATGAGGGAATGTTGAGGAATGTGTCTGAAGTGGAAGAAATGGGTGGTACAGTGGTAGATGATGATTTTGGTGGTGGAGGTGGTGGTGCTTCAGATGAAGTAGTATGTATTGTTGTAGTTTGTTATGCTGTTGTGGGAGGAGGAGGAGGTGAAATTGTATGAGGAGGTGTGGGTGGTTTGGATGTTTTTGGTGGTGATGGTGGCATTATGGTATGTGGAGGGGTTGGTGGTCTTGTTTCGTGGATGGGTGAGGATTGATGTTCTTCCTCTTTAGCTTCTGGAATGGCTTTAGAGGTTTGCTTTTCGGTCTCCGAAGACTCATCCCAAACAGACAGTTTACGGGATTTGTTTGGTAGTTTCTTCTTGGGAGTAGCTTGCTCCGAAGCTTTTCTCTTCTTTTCTCCCTTCTTCGGACCACTAGGTCCACCAGTCACTTTCTTTTTTCCCTTGGACCTGGTTTGGCCTTTGTAGTAACGTGGGTTTCTTCTTGAGTAAATCCCTAACAGGATATGGAATGACAAGGGTTGACCTGTAGGAATTTACCACAATGCAGTCGGAGGGTACTTTTGAGAGCATGACTTCTGGAATTTGGGCACAGAAGACTGCTGGGACTTCATCCAGTGTTGGAATGGCAACTGGAGTGAATTTCGTCTCAGCGAGAGAAGGGTCAGGAACGTAACCTGATTGTTGGTAGTGGGCATGTACGACAATTGCCCAGAATCTAGCATTTGCCATTTCTTTCCCCTTCATGCTGTGATTTATGTGGGAGCAGAAATCGGTCCAAAGAATTGATGCGAAGTCTACCTTGACATCATAGTAGATACCATAGAGGAGGCCTTGGAAGGCAAAACTTGCAGAGTCCAGGCTAGAGGTTCTCCCAGAGAGACATCTAAGGAAGATACTGAAGAAGTACCTCCAAAGATCAGGTAGCTGGTTTTTCTTGAACATGCTGATCTTTTCGAGCAGGGGTTCATACCCCATCTCATTGAACATGGCGACCAGTTGGTCGACAGAAGGAACCACCATTTCTTTCGAGCTGTAGACCGGAAGATGAAGAGCTTCAGCAAACTTCTCCTTTGTTAGTTGAACTTTATTGATTTTGCCCTTGGCGTCAATAGCCTCATAGAACACAGATTTGACTTGATTGTTGGAGTCAAATAGAATGTTTGAAGTGTAGTGTGCCCTGTGAAGCAGAGTCGCAGGGACAGAAGGAGTCCAGGTTAAAGCATACCCTAAAACTGACCTTTTCAAATATTCGACGACGGCATCGATTGGTTCAGGGTAAAGCTTTAGATCGTTGCGAAGAACCAGATTAGAGATTAGAGGAATGGTTCTTGAGAACGGGGATGGAGATTGCTTCTGTTGTCTGAGATGATGCTTCAGCCATTGATGAAGAGTTGAAGAAGATGGATGAACTTAGGTTTTTGCAGAGAGTATTTTTGCAGAGAAGATTTGAGAGTAATGTTCGCGTAAAGAGATGAACAGTTGGTTCGTGAGGTATTTATAGTATTCGTGGTCCCAAGGCCATTTAATGCGCGTGGGATATGCTCCACTAATATTGTGACACCTCAGCACCACGCCGTTCCACTTTCTCTGCAAGACGTAACCGTACGGCTGTCAGTCATCATTATTTGAAATTGAACCGCCATTTTCACACGATCTTATTGTTAGGATTGGCCACGATTATCTCAATGACAGCTGTGTAACAACAGATAACAACGGTTATTAAATTCAAAAGAATGTTTGTCTCTGAGATAATCATAAATGTGAAATTCAATTTAGTAATAAATTGACTTCGGTTTTATGGAAGATTTTTGACCGTTGTGGATGTACTTCGTAGTGAAAGTATGAAGTTATGTTTGACTCCGAAGGGTGTTCTGTCACTTCGGTGATTGACATGATTGCAAAGTGTTTGTCAATATACCGAAGTACATATGTTTTCTCTTTGTTTTTCTATGACTTTTTGGTTTTACTTTTGACTGATGCAACACAACATTTATCCTTAACTTCCATGAATATTATGAAAAGAAGATTTAACAAGTTAATGTTCAGAATCATTCGAATCATGTTGGAAGTCCATTTTTCATTTTGAAGGTTGTTTGATTCAATATCAGTCATGAATATATAAGTCTAATCACCCCATCACTATCTTGATTTCGCATTTAGAGATATGTTTTGAGTTGTGCTTATGTGCTTCAAATTTTTGAAATATAATAATGATAACATCCTTTGCATTGGAAATTTAAAGAAATTTTCATTCATGAATTGAGCATCAGAAGTATTTTAGAAATTGGATTGTTTTTGAAGATTCTTTTGAAAAATTTATTCCCTTTCATCAGTTGAAGTGTTAGGATACTAGACTCTGATGACAAGCCTTTAAGCTTCGTACACCACTCCAACTTCATCATTTAAGATAGAATACTTGAAATGTTCATATTCTTCTACAAAGTACTCGACTATGTTATAGGAGTTCCTTGTATAGTTATTTAAAACAGAAGAATAAGCCTTTGAATGCTGATTTTTCTTTTGCATTCCCTTGTTTATCTTTTTGTCTTTGTTTGTCTTTGTTTGTTTTGACAATTGTTTTCTATTTTTCTTTTTGTTATCTATTTTGAATTTTTCCATTTGTTTTCTATTTTGGATTTGCTTGATCCGAAGACATAAAACATCACCATTTAATTTATTTCTTTGGTGCCTTTTGTTTTTGTTTTAAACAATCCTTGAGTTAGGAAAGGTTCTTGCAGTTCTATTTTGTACCACTAATGAAAAGAGATTTAAATTTACTTATCAGACAATGTTGGTACTATTTTTGAGGAAAACTTCAAAGCACTTGAGTTATCCTGTGTAGTTTTGAGGCTACATGATTAATTTGAAGTTGAAGCGAGTCAAGTTCCGAAGGGTGGTTAGGAATAGACATTCTGTTAAGGATATAAGAATCAAACAAGGCTTCAAATTGTAAAATAGCCTTAACCTCACTTCGAAGTCTGTTTTCTTACCAATGTTTCAAGTCGATTCCCAAATACCTTTTAGTGCAATAAGGTATGATTATCAGAATCTAAAATCAAATTTTTGTCCTTTACTTGGTTGATTCATGAAAGAAAGGTTAAACTTTGTCATTTTGCATCAAGTATATCTCATACCTTGGTGTTATTTTTCCTGTTTTTGACTTTCCTTTGACTTAAAAACTCTTTATTTTTATCTTTAAAAGGCGAAGTCAACTTATGTTTAAGTGATTTTCAAATTTCAAGAGATTATTTTCAGGGAAAATTTTGTTCCGCAGGGATCCGAAGTGATATTTTACTTCGGAGTGCTGCGGTGCAATTTCAAGTGTTTTTGCTTGTTTTACTCCGATGAGCTCCGAAGTGATAATTTACTTCGGAGTGCTGCGGAGCCTTGTGTTTTTGTAATTTTTGAATTGAAGAGAAGAGTAAGAGTAAGAAAATCTGGGATTTATTGAAGAGTGGATCCATCTATCATTCCAAGTCCACAAACGATTCTTGTGAATGCTTCTTCATTCAGAGCCTTTGTGAAGATATCCGCCAATTGTTATGTAGTGTGAACAAAGTGCACCTCAATATTCCCCTCCTCAACATGACTTTTGATGAAGTGATAGCGAAGAGCTATATGCTTCGTCTTGGAATGTTGAACTGGATTGTGGCATATACGAATTGCACTTTGAGAGTCACAGAACAAAGAAATTTTTCTCATATTGATGGCATAGTCTTTCAGTTGACTTTGAATCCAAATGATCTACGAAGTACGTGCTGCAGCTGCTACATATTCAGCCTCTGCGGTGGAGATAGAGACACAATTTGCTTCTTGGATTGCCAGCTAATAAGTTTTCCATCTAAGAATTGACAACCCCCCGAAGTGCTCTTGCGGTCAATAGAACATCCACCAAGATCGGAGTCTGAGTAAGCTTGTATGTAGAAGCCAGAGTTTGCTGGATACCATATACCATAAGCAGTAGTGCCATGAAGATATCAGAATATTGTCTTAACTGCAGCCAAGTGAGGTTCTCTTGGGTCAGCCTGATATCTTGCACAATCGCAAACTGCAAACATGATATCAGGATGACTGGCTGTAAGGTAGAGTAGGGATCCGATCATACTTCGGTATTGCTGAATGTCTGTCTTCGATTTATCCAATGAATGATTTAGCCTTGTACCTGAAGGCAATTGAACTTTTTCTTTGGAGCAGTTAGTCATCCTGAAGTGTTCGAGCAAACTCTTCATATATTTTTGTTGATTGATGAATATCCCCTCCTTAGATTGTTTGATTTGTAGTCCAAGAAAGAAATTAATCTTTCCCATCATGCTCATTTGAAATTTGCTTTTCATCAGTTTTTCAAAGTCTTTTGACAAATTAGGGTCAGTGGATCCAAAGATTATGTCATCCACATAAATTTGGACTAACATCAAGTGAGATCCAACTTTCTTTCTAAAAAGTGTTGGATCCACTGAGCCCTGTTTAAAGTTTGATTCTTTCAAAAATTTAGTCAATGTCTCATACCAAGCCCTTGGTGCTTGTTTTAAACCAAAGACTGCTTTGTCTAACACATAGCAATGATTTAGATGAATTTTAATTTCAAAGCCAGGTGGTTGTTCAACAAAAACGGTTTCCTCGAGATCACCATTCAGAAAAGCACATTTAACATCCATTTGATAGACATCAAAGTTTTTGTGTGCAGCATAAGCTAAAAATATCCAAACTGATTCGAGTCTGGCAATAGGAGCAAAAGTTTCTTCATAATCAATCCCCTCTTGTTGACAATAACCTTTGACAACCAGCCTAGCCTTGTTCCGAACTACATTGCCTTCGGTGTCTAGTTTATTACGGTATACCCATTTGAGACTGACAATTGAGGCATTTGCAGGCTTTGGAATTAGCCTCCAAACTTTGTTTTTTTCAAATTCTTCTAATTCCAACTGAATTGCTTCAATCCAGTCTGAGTGATTGATATTGCCTCATTTATACATAAATTTCGGGCAATATCGAGTGCCTAAACACGTGTTTTTTGGTATGATATCAAGATAAAAGATACTTATACGTTTAAATTACCAAAACACAGAAAAAATGGCTTTACGGATAAAGAATGAGCTGAATACGAGCCTTATTGTGAACAAAAGAAGTCAATGGCATCAACAGCCTAGATCGCGACCCGATCTCAACCAGGATCGCGACCCGATCCAAGTGGTGTCACAGTGATATAGTACTGACCAAAGATCGCGACACGATGGCAACCCGACGAGATCGCGACCCGATCTCCTTACTGATCGCGACCCGACCCACCAACTACAGTCCACTGAGTCGGGGTAGTGGCCAGCGCAAAAGAGCACTTCACGCTAGATCGCGACCCGATCCCCTATAGGATCGCGACGCGATCTCACCTGGGCAGCACTATAAATTGAGGCTTTCTCTTGCTGTTTTGGGACACTTACACATCAACCTTCACATCTACACCTCCAGAAACACGATACAAAACCTCAAACTCGGCAGTTTGCCAACTGGTACGGTGCGGATGGAATCGAGAGCTTGAAGAATGTTCGGTCGGGACTTCATTCGGTTTGCTTTATATATGTTTAGCATTCTACTATGATTTCCTAGGCCGTATTCTTCAGATCATGTTATATTTGTTATCTGCATTATTCATTACTTAGATTTGAATACTATCTAGTTATGATTTGATTGTTATTTTTTCGGATATTGAACGTTTTATATTTTATCTTGCATAATTCATTTGACTATCATATATGTTAAGGAACCTTCCTTTTGGACTTATTGCTGAGTTATTTTAGTCTAGAGGACCAATCTGACTATATGACTTTTATCATAACTGTGCTATGACCATTAGGCAGATATGACTAGTGATGGACCAAATCCTATGATTAAGTCACGAAGGTAGAATCTTGTATGTATATGCAAAGTCTGTACTAGAGGACCAATCTGTACAAACCATTTTGATTTTCATGACTATTGAGATCAAAAACTCGAATGAATCTTGTATGATACGAACCAATACATGATTATTTGGAAAATGTAATTGCGTGACCATTGCTATTAATGACCTTATAATCATAGGATTAGGTAGTTGCACCAAAACATCTAATCACTCTAGAAATCGATATTTAACTTCAATATCCATTGCACTAATAGCATATCAAACATAACTAGATGGTTGAATCGAATCTAAGTATAAATGTTTACTTTTATGTTTTGTAATTTATATTTA
This sequence comes from Cichorium intybus, assembly GCA_023525715.1. Lineage (NCBI taxonomy): Eukaryota > Viridiplantae > Streptophyta > Magnoliopsida > Asterales > Asteraceae > Cichorium > Cichorium intybus. The sequence goes on along the minus strand of CM042017.1, from coordinate 63,183,136 downwards.
TATTTCCCGTTTTAAATAAACTTTTGCGTTGTCTCTTGACACGAGTCAATGCATTCTCTCAAACCCCCCCTTTAAATTATTGTTCGCTTGAATAATTGTTAATTGATAATTGATTTTCTTAACTTAAAAATATCCGTTTTCCCTTGGGTTCGACAACCCGGATTTACCATTACTATACTACAACCGATTAGGTACACTTGCCTAATTGTGTTGTTCTATTCATACATGGTACTTCCCTGTTTAGAAATGTAAAACTAATGTGAAAAATCATTTGCTACAATCATATATACGCTCGTAACACACCAAGTTATTGGTGCCGTTTCTGGGTATTTTATATGTATGTTTGAAAACACATCAGTGATCAAATGCATCTTTAACATTCTTAGGTTCTACCTTAGAGATAAAGACATTGAACATGCACAACTCCGAAGTTTTGTTAAGATCTAATTGTCTTTGGTGAAGTTGTGCACGAGTTAGTACTTTATCTCGAACATCACAGATGACAAGTGATAGAGGATGATTTATCGTCCATTTGTTCAAAGGAGGATAGTTTGGATCAAAGTCAGGAGGTCCTTCAGCATCAATGTCTTCGATGTCTGAGGGATATTCCGAAGTGGAAGGGAAATCACCCATCAGTAAGAGATTATTTGAATTTGTGTTAGTTTGTAGTGTGTGCATTTGTGAAGTTGAGTTTAAAGTGTGCTCCCCCTGGACATGTGTTGGTGTTGAGGAAGTGGTAGCTCTATCCGAAGTGATTGTTCTGGCTGAATTCGGAGTGGCAATCTCTGGCTCCCCTGGACTGTTGGATACAGGGACATGATATTAGAGATTGCTTGAGGAGATGAGATGGGTGTGTTAGCTCCTCTTGGACTATTGTTTGGCTCCCCTTCCACACTAGCAGTGCCTTCACTTTGATTTGATGGCTCCCCCTCAACAATTGCATTTCCCATATTTTGGTTAGATGACTCCCCCTCAACAGATGATGGTCTTTGTAAACTACTTGTAGAGGAGTCATCAGGGCCATCTGTGAGCTTGGACAATTCGGACACATGATTGTCTGGTGCTTTGGCTTCGGAGTCCACAGCCCTCACAGGTGGATCAAACAAAAGTGAGAAGTCTGAGTCAAATGTTGTGATTGGAACAGCATCTACAGCAGGCTTTGGAAAGATCGATGACATGGGAAATGGATGCAAGGACTTCTTGATGTAGTAGTCATCAAAGGTGAGGTTGAAAGTTTCCTCAATCCTTCGTGTTCTCTTGTTCATGACTCTGTAGGCTTTTGAGTCTTGAGAGTAGCCAAGGAAGATCCCTTCTTCTGACTTATCATTAAACTTGGTTAGGTGATCTTTCAAGTTCAAGATAAAGCACCGACAACCGAAGATATGAAGAAATTTGACATTTGGCTTTATTCGGTTGAGCACTTCGTATGGAGTGATGCGAAATCGCTTGTGAATATAAGATCTGTTTTGAGTAAAGCATGCAGTAGAAATAGCTTTGGCCTAGAAGTACATGGGCAAATTTGAAAAATTTAGCATAGTTCTAGCTGCTTCACATAATGAACGATTTCTTCTTTCCACCACACCATTTTGTTGCGGAGTGTAAGGTGCAGAGAAGTTGTGACTGATCCCTCTTGTCTTCAAGAATCCATCCAAAGTTTGATTTTTGAACTCCGAACCGTTGTCACCGTGCACAGTTTGGACTTTCTTGTTGAGCGTCAATTCTATTTTCCTTATAAAGTTGATGATTTCTTCAGCAGCATCTGATTTGTTTCTTACGAATAACACCCAAGTGAACCTTGAATAATCAGCAACTACAACCAGAATGTACTTCTTCTTTCCTATTGATTCCACTGCGGATGGTCCACACAAATCCATGTAGAGAAGAGAAAGGGGTACGGTGATTTTGGGGTTGATCACTGTAGCATGCCTTTGTTTTGTTTGCTTGCCATGTTCACAAGCGGAACAAAGAGAGTCATTATCGACCTTGAGAGCAGGTATACCTCGAACCAAATCCATAGCCACTAATTTGTTCAAGTCTTTGAAGTTCAGATGGTTAAGTCTTCGGTGCCATAACCAACTGACATCGGAGTTGGCTTTAGAGAGAAGACATAGGGATTGCCCACCAGTTACTGGCTTTAGATTCAAAGGAAACATCGATCCCTTCCTTTATGACTTCAGCAAGATTGTGTTTTAATCCTTCAACAAATGCCACTCGACTGATTATGAATTGGCCGTTGGTTATCTTGCCATATCCCCGAATTGGACATGTTTCATTATTACCAAAGCGAACATTTCCAGCATCATCCAAAGTTCTGTAGTCCCTGAGATATTCCTTCTTCCCAGTCATATGTCTTGAGCAGCCACTATCCATGTACCATTTTGAATCATACCGCTCATTTGACATAACCTGCAATCAATCAAGAAGAAGTTGGTACCCAATCAATCTTGGGTCGTCAGGGTAAGCAAAGGATTCTTGGATCCATTTCTCTACGGCCTCTTCAGAAATTTCATTAGCATTTAAATTAATCAGATTCTCCGAAGCCTCATGTGATGAACAAGATTCCGAAGTGTTTGAGCAGGATTTCGAAGAGCTTTTAGTTAAAATGGATGAGTCCGAAGTAACTGACAAAGTGGCAGACTTCGGAACCCATTTTTAATGGATGATTTTGACTTTGAGGATTTTGGTGTTTTCTTTTTACTTGAGGATTTTGAGTTCATTGAAGATTTTGATTTTGCAATTAAATTTTCTTTCAAATCACTCCTTTTCCCATTTCGTTTTAATTTTTCGTTTATTGACTTTTTGGAAATTGAACTGCATAGTGTAGATGTACAGAGGTACTCTTCGTATGCCATTTTAAAGTCATTTAATGAGAGATTCTTATCTTTGAACATATCCAAATTGTTGTCCAGCCATTTATGGAATGTATCTATCAGATTGTTTCCTTTTGAAAATGTTTTCTTCGTGGGTTTTTGGTATTTAGGATTTGGAAAATTTGGATTTGTGGGTGTAAAAGTTGGTTTTTGATTTTTACTTTTGATTTCCGAGATTTTTGAACAAACAGGTTTTGTACCAGAAGTTGAAGCAATTGCTTCATTTTGTTTTAAATCTCCGAAGGGAGTTTTTCTTTTCACAAGATTCAAGGTTTGCTTGGTTTTCAAGTTTGCAACAGTAGGTTTTTGAGTTGGTTTTGAAATCACCACCGTTGGTTTTGATTTTTGTGGAACTTGTGGTCTTTTCAAAATTTGGGGTTTTGTGTCGAAGTTTTGTTGGTGAAATTTTTTGATTTTGAAACTGCATTTTCAGGATTTTGTGATAAGGGTACACACTCACAAGATTCCATCAATTCCAATACATCCATCTTCGGAGCTGTGGGTTTTTCCACAACTTGAATTTGTTTGTAGTTTTGATTTGTATAAATATGATCATCGTTCTTGAGATTTAGCAAGTGTGACATGTTTTTGGGTATTTTCTCTTTTTCAAAACAAAGACGATTATACACGTTGTGACCATATAAATCCTGTTTCCTTATATTAATTTTCACTTCCATTTTCTCGTTCATTTCGTTTTCGACCATTTTGGAAGATGAGAAAAATCCTTCGTTTGTAACCGTGGAGTTATCCTTTTCAAGACGTTTTTGTAGATTGTTGTCAACTGAGGGTAATCCACCTGGTTTTACAAAAATTGTGTTTTTGAAATAAGAAACCTTAGGATAGATACAGGCCACTTTGACCAGTCTTTTTGAATTGTCCTTCAGATATTGATCATAATAAGCGCATTCATCTGTGATTTGCATTTTGGAGTTTGAAGTTTCTTTGGTTTCAAAAATTGTTCATTCACAACCCACTTTTGTTTTTCCTTTGTTCACCGAAGACAGTTGTGAAATGTCTTTCGAGGTCGATTCGGATACAGAGGATGACTTTAATAATGTCAAAGAAGAACAATCAATTTCCTCCATGTCCGAATCGCTTTCAGAATCCTTCTCAGACAAGTTATTAACAAATTCCTTTTCTTTTGTTTCAGTTTGAGGTACAGCCTTTTTCAGGATTGGTATTTCTTGCGGCAATATTTTCAACAGATTATCAGCAGTTAGATGTTTTTCTACAGATATCAGGCCATGTTTGTATGAGGGATTTGTAACTTCGGAACCTGATACTGTGGATTCGCATTTATAGGATATACTATAAACTTCCTTTAATTTAAACTCAATGAAAGGCAATAGTTGTCTATGATGGACATTGCAAACATCAGCTGAATGATAAATTCTAGTAATATGCGCATATAATCGTTTGGCTGTTTCACAAAATATGTTTCGCTGTTTTAAGGTTACATCATGATTGTTTAAAAGTTTTTCTCTATTTTCTTCTAACAGGGATATTCTAAGATTGGATTTCTCTAGTGCTAGCTTCAGGCTCTCTACTCTCCCCTCAAGCTTAGAAGCTCTTGCTCAGTGAGTACTTCCCTGTTTTCAGCATCAATGAGTAATTTATGCATAACAGAGCAATCACGAGTTATTTCATTTATTATTGGAGCAGAATGAGAAATAGGAATTTTAAAAGATGAAAGAAGTTTTGATACCTGTTCTGGGATTGTTAGGCGAGTGTCGTTTGCCATCAAGCATATCTCCTCATCATCATCAGAAGAGTCTTCATACCAAGTTTTCAGAGTATCAGCAGCTATCATCTCAAATCCCTCCGAAGTCACAGACCCAAGACCCGCAGTCGCTTCAACATTCATCATTTCCTCATCATTCAACTTCTCCGAGGTGTCCTTTAGAAAGCTCTTACCGACATCATAGGCCATGAAAGCACTATGAGATGGCTTTCTTAGTTCGTCATCATCAGAGTCTGAAGACCAAACTTGGTATGATCCCTGACGATCATCATCAGCCATTAAGGCTAGGTCCTTGGTCTTCACTCTAACTTCCTCCATTTTTCTTGCGTAGTATGCTTTGTCCTTCACTTGTGGTTTTCTTTCATTTTGATTGCGAAGCATACAGTCTTTTGCAAAATGATTCTTCCCATGAAAATATTTGCAATCATATCCAGAATCACCTAAGACCTTTTTCTCTTCAATCTTTTCTTTGGATGACTCCGAAGTCTGTTTTTCCGGAGGCATCGGAGTTGGAGATTTTAAGTTGTCATCCTTCGGAGTGAAAATTTCAGGTTTGGGTTTGGAGTTGAAGTTTGATTTGTTGAAGCTTTTAACAAACGGTTTTCCAGAGTTGTTTTTAAAGAAAGGCTTCTTGAACCTGCGATTGTTGGCGGCATAAAGAGCAACGGTTTCTCCATTATCATCTACCATATAGGCAGCAATGTCTTCATCACTTGATTATTCATCCTCTTTTAAAACGAGGGCAAGTGGTTCAGACCCAGCCATTTCACTTCTTCGACCCACCACATCGGGTTCGTGTGATTTTAGTAGATTGTATAGGGCAGCCAGCTTGTATTTCTCAATATTCTCATAAGATTTGACCATGAGCATGATTTGCCTCCACTCCTTGCGAAGACTGTAAAGGAATTTGATAGTGATCTCTTGTTGGCTTCTTGTTTCCCCAAACTTGTCTAAGGTGTAAATCATGTTGCTCAAACGTTCATAACAGGCTTCTAAGGATTCATTTTCTTCTTACTTAAAGTTTCCGAAGTCCGCAAGGATTTCTTGAACTTTGCTGGTATGGAGGATTTTATCTCCTCGAAAACGGAGTTTGAGATTATCCCACATCTCTTTTGCAGATTTCGCATCAGCAATGTGATGGCTGACATCAGGACCCAGACCACTTCGCAGTTCACGCATGGCCCTCTCATGGTTTTCAAGCTTCTTCATGTCAGCAGCATTAAGGACAACGACTTCTTCTCCGTCAGGGACAATGAATCGACCAGCAATGTCTGTGTACGTACCTTCAGTCACAGACCTCCATAAGTCTTTGTCAAGTCCAATAAGATAATCCTTCATTCGACTAGCCCAGTAATCATAGTAAGAAGTTACTAGAACGGGGGCCTTTGTTGCAGAACCAATGAGGTTTGCATAGTTAAGCATATTGGCATAAGTTGCTGTGGAATCAGTCATCTTGATGTATTTCAACCGGATCTTTTCAGTGAAAACGGGTAATAGAGATTTGTAGCAGTTGCGGAAAGCTAGATCTGAGAATCGATTCGGATCTAGAACTGAAGCAAATGAAATTGAGCTCTATCAACAGGTTTTTGAGCTGACTCCCTCTGATACCGCTTGTTTGGTGTTGAAATCGTTTATATAGACAAACTATGACTAGTGTTCAACAGTTGTTGTTGTACTAAGAAATCACACAGCAAATATAATAATGAAGAACAGTTAAAGAACACAGTAAAATGGATAACTTGTGCCGAATGCTTGATTAGATAGTAAGGTTTTAGAATTGGGTTTTCTATTTGGTAGTCTTACAAATACTCGTAATCTCACATTCTACACGGCATGGTATCACTGATATTTATACTGAATCAGTGATACCAATAGTACAACTTTTACAGAGAATATCCTATCAGTGTACTAGCCAATAGGATAGAAGATTCATGCAACACGTATTATACCATATGCTTGCACACAAAAGACAAATTGACAGGCTGTGAAGTATTCGGATCCTCCATGCGTAGCACTTCGGAGTCTTCAGACTTTGGGGTCTTCTATTTGTTTATTACTTCGGGGCTTTAGGCAGATAGACTTCGGATAGTTGAGCACTTCAGCACAAATAGTCTCAACATTCCCTAGTTATAGTTTTAGGTGGCACATCTTAAAACCCTAGAGCCCAACTTTGACAAGCCTTTTATCAAATGGGCAAGGCTTTCACTAAACCCTAATTAGGGTTTCGAGATTTGTGGTGTCACCACCAAATCTCGCCACTTTCCACCCCTACACTGGCCAGTCAATATTCAACTATTGAATGATTACAAAACCAGTCCCTGCACTTTTAATTAATTAAATTAATCACTAAATTAAATCCTGTTAATTCTAGATTAATTTGTAATTAATTATTATAGTTTCTAATTAATATATTAACACTTAAATTTATTAATAAACTATTTATTTATTTCTATTGATTTATTAAATAATTAATAAATCAAATTTTCTCTCTACTGACTTCTACATCAATCCTCCCGCTATGAGGGCAACCCAAATGGACTTTGCTTCAATTAATAAGATAAATACAAATATAAAGTCATGACTTAGACACCTAATACAACAGTCTCCTACTTGGATAAGTCTATGACTTTAATTTATCTTCTGATTAACAAATCCCAGTTTCTGAAGAAACTGTTACTGAACTCTGACCTAGTCAGTTCTGTCCAAAGATAAGTGATCATATGATCCTCCATCCAACAAGATATTTTTCAGACTCAAGACATTGATTAAGATCAATCTCGGTCCGATACTCTGTTTCTCGATTTTCGATTTTGCTTATGACTTTAAGACTATTAACTTAGTCCTGGTTGGCCAACCATTTCAGTCAACTTCAAAATCACCGAGAGGCCTATAGATATCTATTTCCCGTCAGGTCAAGGGACGAATAAGTTTTGACTCATATAGTTGTATCATTCACCAATCAGATCACTGACAACAATGTGTTTTATAACATCGAGTTACCGATGCGTTTTCGCATTATCAATGTGTGATTGTCTTGTAAATCACAACTCATATCTCTCTACTTTAAGATCATAAGATATTATCATCTAAACACTGCTTATGATGTAATCCATGAAGCAATCTGTTGAGTGTAGGTTTATCCAATACTCAAATCTCTATTTCTAAGTACTCATGAACGTTTGTAGCAGTCTTACTGCAATGTCTAACTCCTTAGACAATCTACAAACTTGTTCATGACAGCCTTCGTTCAGACTTAATCCCTAAAAGTATGATCGGCTGTGGAACATTGAATAATCGAATTAATTTAGGAAGTTAAACATGCAAAAAGAAATACAATATTAACAATTGACAAAAGCAGTAAACAATACTCATTTATAAATCTCTATTATAAAATCGCAAAGTCAATTACATTAATACGGTTACAAATTTCAACCTATCTAATTACTAAAACTAATATCATCCCTCAGTACAATGCTCCGAGCATGCTGATTGTGCTTGATCCTACTCAGAGCCTTAGTCAAAGGATCTGTAGGACTGTCTTCTGATGTAACCTCTTAACCAGGAGGTGACCTTCTTCTACCTGATGTCGAATATAGTGATACTTTCTTTCGATATGCCTGGACTTTCCATGATCTTGCGGTTCCTTTATCAAAGCGACCGCTCCTTTGTTATCCAGAATAGTTCCATCGGCTCCTGAATACTCGGGGCAACTCCAAGGTCACCGATGAAGTTCTTCAGCTAAGCCGCTTCCTTAGACGCTTCACTCGCTGCTATGTACTCTGATTCGCATGTTGAATCAGCCACCGTTTCTTGCTTGGAACTTTTCCAAGTAACCGCTCCACCATTTAGTAGAAATACCCAGCCCGACTGAGACCGTTCACTGTATCTATCTGTCTGAGAGCTGGCATCTGTATATCCACTTACCTTTAAGTCATCACTGCCACCAAGGACTAACACTGTGTTCTTCGTCCTTCGCAGATACTTAAGTATGTTCTTAACCGCTATCCAATGCGCTTTACCAGTATTTCCCTAGTACCGACTAAGCATGCTAAGTGCAAAGGATACGTCGGGGTGAGTACATGTCATAGCATACATGATCGATCCTACAGTCGAAGCATAAGGTACTCGGGCTTTGAGTCTTACTCAATTTCGCATTACTTTGGATTGGTAGCTCTCCTTTCTTGGAATTTTCCATACTAAACTCGTTAGTACCTTTTCCAAGTATGTACACTGGCTAAGACCTATGAGTCTTTTCTTTCTATCTCTTAATATTCTTATCCCTAGAATATAGGCATCTTCTCCAAGGTCTTTCATGGCAAAAGACTTCCCGAGCCAACACTTTACATCTTGCAAGGTCGGAACGTTGTTTCCCATGAACAGTATGTCATCCACATGCAGCACCAGAAAAGTGAGAATACTCCCACTAGCCTTGACATATAAACATGACTCATATTCACTCCTAGAGAAGCCAAATTCATTGACATTCTCATGGAAGAAAAGATTCCAACAGCGAGAAGCTTGTTTCAATCCGTAGATTGATTCTCAATCTTACACACCTTGTTAGGATGCTTTGTGTCTACAAAACCCTCTGGCTGATTCATATAAACATCCTCAGTCAATTTCCCGTTAAGGAAAGCGGTTTTGACATCCATCTACCAGATTACATAATCATGAAACGTAGCTATGACAAGCATAATCCTAATTGATTTAATCTTGGCTACTGGTGAGAAGGTTTCATCATATTCAACCCCCGGTGTTTAAGTGAATCCCTTCGCGACCAGCCGAGCTTTAAAGGTGTGTACCTTTCCATCCATGTCGGTCTTCTTCTTGAAGATCCACTTGCACCCGACTGTCTTTCGACCCGATACATTGTCAACCAAGTTCTAAACTTGATTATGATACATGGACTTTATCTCGCCGTCCATTGCCTCTTTCCACTTGGCAGACTCGGGGCCTGCCACCGCTTCATGGTAGTTAGCTGGTTCATCCAAATTTGTTAGTGTACGATCACTGTCAAACATATCACCATCCGTAGTTATATGGAAACCATAAAACTCGTGTGGCATGCTAACTCTACCTGAACGTCTAATGGGCAATGAAATGTCAGTCGGTCCAACAGGAACCTCTTCCTCATGTTGGTGGCTGGTTTCTCCTAAGTTTGTTTTATCGGGCATCTCCTGAATTTCTTCGAGATTGATTATACTCCCATTGTCCTCTATGGAAATGAGCTCTCTCTCTCGAAAGACTCCTCGTCTAGCTACAAAGACCACGTCCTCGCTTGGTCTGTAGAACAAGTATCCAAATGACTGTTTTGGGTATCCGATGAAATAACACCTCTCACTTCTTTCTGCGAGTTTGTCTTGAGTCTCTCGTCTCACGAAAGCCTCACAACCCCAGACTTTGATGTGCGCTAACGAGGGAACTTTCCTCTTCCACATATCGTGCGGTGTTTTAGCAACCTTTTTGGTTGGGACAAGATTAAGGATATGGGCGGCAGTCTCTAAGGCATACCCCCAGAAATGAATTGGAAGTGAAGCTTGATTCATCATGGAACGAACCAAGTCCAACAAGGTTCGGTTTCGCCTTTCAGCAACACCGTTCAACCGTGGTGTTCTCGGAAGGACAACTGTAAAACAATTCCACATTCCTTAAGATAATCGAGAAACTCGAGACTAAGATACTCACCACCTCTGTCGGATCTAAGCATCTTTATATTTCTGCCTAACTGATTTTCTACTTTGTTTTTAAACTCTTTGAACTTTTCAAAGGAATCTGATTTGTGCTTGATTAAGTAGATATACTCATATCTACTAAAATCGTAAAGGTGACATAGAACCACGTGCCATCTTTTGTGGTTTTTCTGAAGGGACCACACACATCTGTGTGCATGATATCCAACAAACCTTCACCTCTTTCAAAGGAACATTTGAATGGTGATTTTGTCATCTTGCCAAGTAAACAAGACTCGCATACATCATCTGATTTGAGGTCGAATGATTCCAACACTCCATCCTTTTGGAGTTGGGCGATGCATTTCTTATTAATATGGCCAAGGCGATAGTGCCACAAATACGCCTTTTCTATACCATTCGAAGAATCAATATGTAACACATTTTTACCAAAATTATCAACACACATAATAGTATTATACACTCCATCACAAGGCGAAGCATTAAATATAAAAACATCATTTTTAAAACTGAAATTGAACCATTCAATTTATCAAAATCATAATAAAAGCCTTGTCTGAACAATGCATGAAAAGAAATTATGTTCCTTGCCATATCAGGTGAATAGCAACAATTATGTAATTCTAAACTAACTCCACTACTAAGCACTAATCTATAGACACCGATCTTGGTAATTGGTGATGTTCGCCTATTGCCCATGACCTAATTTAGTCTACCGTGCTCCAGCTCCCTACTTTCCTTTAGTCCCTGCAAATCAGAACAGATATGAAAACCACATCCTGTATCAAGGACCCAAGAACAGGAAGAAGATAGTTATTAGAAATTGTGTAAGTACCTGCTTGTGATGGCTTCACTTTTCCATCCTTAATGTCCTGCAGATACTTGGGGCAGCTTCTCTTCTGGTGACCCTTTTCTTTGCAATAAAAACAATCGGCTTCCTTTGGATTAGTGACATGCAGAATGTTGGAAGACTTGGTTCTCGGGGCACTTCTAGATGACTCGACATGAACCTTTTCCCTCCAATTTTGCTTAGGAGGGCCCTTCATTTTCTTTCCCTTTCCAGATCCAATCGCCAAGACAGGTTGACTAACCGAGGGTACACTTTTACCCTTCATCCCGTTCTCAGCAGTACGAAGCATGCGATGCAATTCAGCCAAAGTGGTCTGATTGTTGTTCAAATTGGAAGCCAGTCTGAACTGTTCATAAGAACTCGGCAATGAGTTAAGCACTATGTCAACGACCAACTCCTCGTGTACAGGCATCACAAGCTTTCTAAGCCGATCCACATTACCTTGCATCTTTTGCACGTGAGTGCAGATGGACTCTCCATCCCTAGGCTTGCTGTTAGTGAAATCCTTGACCACCTCGCACCTCTCGATGCGCTCTTGCTTATGGAACTTTTCCACGAGCTCTTTGTGCATCTTGTTGGGCCAGTAGTGTTCATATATCCTTTGCAGTTCAGGGTTCTTAGATTAGCATCAATTCACATTTTTGACCTAAAGTAACTAGATTGGGATTTTGTTCAAGGTTCTAGTACTTTCAATTATAGCATTATACTTTTAAGAGGCTTAGCGGTTCTATCAAACCCGTTCGGCTAACGACACTCGACTGACCAGGAGAGCGATGGGTGAGAGTAGACACCCATTAGACTACATTTTATAGGCAGTCGCCTTATACACTCTTTATAGGTCAGTTTTGTGAATGAGGCCTACTAACGGTAAGACTAACCAGTTTTATCTTACATATAAATATTAACTTTTAATCATAAATATATATAAGATATATTTTAAACTCTTTAAAATATTTTAGAATTAATTTTCTATTAATTTTTGCAAATTAATATGTATTTTTCAAAAATTTAAATTAAATCTTTAAGTGATTTAATTGGTCTTTTAATTAAACTAATTAAATCAAGGAGGGGAATCACAAAAATTAATCAAATTAATTTCCTAACCCTATCCCCTAATCTCAAAAATTGCATGCAAAGGATAAGGGGTTCCAGTTATTTAATTATCCAATAATTACCAAAAATAACAACCAACTATCCAAGGCAGGCATAGAAATCACAGACAAGGGGAAGGAGGCTAGGGTTTGCAAAACCCTAGCCACCAAAATCGATAGGGCCTTGTGAGGGTCATGATTTTTGCAAAATCACCCATCACCATGCAAACAATTATATCAAATTCAAAAGAAAAACAAATTGGCTCTGATACCACTAAAGGGTTTTATACAAACTATGAACTAGAAAATACCTAAGTTCACATGAAACCCTAAAAGAGATCTATGTTTTCTTCTATGAACATATAATAAAAAAACCTAAAGGCCAACAATTATTTCTAAAGAATAAATTAGAAGAACCAACCATTGATTCTTGATCCAGAAGCTAGCAGCAAAAGTATCCTGTCTCAAGTGGAGTCACACCCGAGAAGAGTAGGAGAGAAGACAGCATAATTCCTTCAGAGAGATCAAGTTGGTGCAGGATAGGGTTCCCCAGGGGTTCCCTATTTATAGTTTCAGGTGGCACAGCTTAAAACCCTAGAGCCCAACTTTGACAAGACTTTTAACAAATGGGCAAGGCTTTCACTAAACCCTAATTAGGGTTTCGAGATTTGTGGTGTCACCACCAAATGTCACCACTTTCCACCCCTACACTGGCCAGTCAATATTCAACTATTGAATAATTACAAATCCAGTCCCTGTTCTTTCAATTAATTAAATTAATCACTAAATTAAATCCAATTAATTCTAGATTAATTTCTAATTAATTATTGTAGTTTCTAATTAATATATTAACACTTAAATATATCAATAAACTATTTATTTATTTCTATTGATTTATTAAACAATTAATAAATCAACCTTTCTCTCTACTGACTTCTACAATTAATAAAGCAAGCCAAATGGACTTTGCTTCAATTAAGAAGATAAATAAAAATATAAAGTCATGGCTTAGACACCTAATCTAACAGCTAACGGCTCAGATTCGGCAGAAAAGCTATAAGGATAGCCGACTGTCCGATCTTGAGTTTTAGGTTGGGGATTATGTACTCCTAAAGGTGTCACCTTGGAAGGGAGTTATTCGTTTTATGAAGCGGGGAAAGCTTGGCCCTAGGTATATCGGACCATATCGAATTATAGCGTGAGTGGGTAAGCTAGCTTACCGGTTGGAGCTGCCCGAGCAGCTTAGCCGGATTCATGACACGTTCCACATCTCTCAGTTAAGGAAGTGCATTACCGACGAAACTACGATTATGCCATTGGAAGATATCCAAGTAGATGAACTCCTGAATTATGTGGAGCTACCAGTTGCAATCATTGAGAGAAAAACAAAGACTCTACGGAATAAGAATACAGGGATAGTTAAGGCGCAGTGGCAGCATCGTAAAGGGTCCAAATGGACTTGGGAACCCAAGGAGGAAATGCGAAAGCATTACCCGGAAAATAAGCATGGTGTTATTTTCAGGTCTGATTTAGAGCCTCATCAGACCCTAGCGCCTTTAACTTTTGGACAAACGGGTGAAAAATAGTGACAACGCCTAGTGATATTACATATTTTAGTCGTTGTAGAGCCCTATTTTTAATGAAATTATATCATATGTATCGTGGTATTCTCACTTTTTGTGCCAGTACTTGTTTGGAAGAAAATAATGAAAACAGGGACCAAAAGCGTGCAAACTGGAGAAAGTTAGAGAAAGAGAAAAAAATCAGGAAAATACGTACGCGCGCCACGGTATCAAGAAGGCGCGACGCGGCTTTGAGGCAGTGGAACAAATTCAAATGCCGAGAAAACGGGATCAGATCAGTACACGCGCCGCAGTTTACTTAATTACACGGCGCGGTTGCGGGATTTTTGTAACTATAAATAGAGCCATTCCCAGCCGAAAACCCTAGCAAAGACCCGGTGAAAAATCGATCTGAAGGCTTTTTGACTTCGTGATTAAGCATCAGAAACATCTCAATTGGTATTTTTTATGTTTTAGAATTTAATTTCAATTTAGCATTAGTTAGCAATAGTGGCTAAGGTCTTTGGGAGTGACAACCACTGGCTTTGAGCAATTTAGTTTACTGTTTTATAGTATTGGTGACTGTATTGGACCCGTGGAATTCGTTTTTGGTGAATGAAAATCATTTGGTTATAAGTAATCTTGGTTTTTCAGTGTTTTGATGATTGTTATTGGTTTTGCATGTTTGGATTGTGTTTGGATGTTTGTTTGGACCCTGTTGGACTGTTTTCCTTTGCTGATTTCAGTAGCCAATTAGGTTAGCTTCTAGGCTTGAGCTTGATCCAGTGATTGTTCAATTGAATTGTGGTTATTGGTTTGGTTTATGCCTTGCATGGTTTATGTTTGGTTTGTATGCCTTTGTTTATTTCTGGATTAGAGATGTACTTCTGATTTCAGAAAGTAACTAGGTTTTGTTTGAAGCTTAGCTTAGTCTATGCTTGTTTTGAGATTGTTCATTTTGGATTTGTGGGTTTAATAGTCAAAAGCTTAGAAACTAGGTCCTTTGACTATAGCGTGACACTATAGTTGGTAATCTGTCATCTGATCTGACCACGTTGCTCCTGCGGATCGACCCTGACTACCACTGTGCTAGTGTGTGTGTTAGTTTTTCTCTTATTTTTGACCGCACGACGACCTAGGCGTGTCAAATTTTGGCGCCGTTGCCGGGGAGCTGTGAGCTTAGATTAGGTGATTAGTAGGAACTTTAGTTTCTTGATTTTCTTTGAGTTTCATTTGGTGAGTCTTTTTGTTTTCTTTGTTTTGCGGGCGTGTTGCATTCGTGCATGCGTACCCACAGGGGTGAGCAAGTAACCCCTTTGTAACTTGATCCTGAGATTGAGCGTACTGCGTGCAAAATCCGTGCCCGTAGGCGTTCCAATATCATGAGTTTTAGTCAAGTTAGCAGTAGTCCATGGTATGTTGCCTAGGAACCTTCGGGTGAGGCAACGGGGATGTCTTTTATTCCCCCGGTTTCGGAGTTTCAATTCGGGAGCACGAGTGCTTCTGGTGGTGCAATTTCAGCCCCTGCACCCATACCATCATGCACTCCGCCATCGGTTCCACCATTTCCACCAGTATCACAACCACAATCCACCAATCCATTCACCTCTGCAATGTGTCTTGGGGAGCATCGACCCGTGATGGCACCCTAGTCTCTAGCCAGCAGAAACCTACTTCCCAACCATTTTCTCAATCACACCCAGTATTTTTCAAACCGCAAATCACTCAACCACAACAATATCAGCAACCTCTTCAGCAACAGTACTAGTATCCGGACGCAGATGAGAGATACGATGAGGAAGACGAGGGATGGGTTCCACCAGCACCTCAACAACCGTGGGACCGAGATCGGGGACCTCCAAGAAGAACAAAACAGCACCAACCATTACAAGGTTAGCAAGGATACAATGATCCTCAATGTTACAATAATTCTATACGACCTTTACATTTCGCACAACCGAGAAGGAAATCGGTTGCATCACATTTCCAGCCAAGGGAATATGATGATTCGTCGCCAATTTATTTTCCTGATGATGTAGAATCTCATGTAGAAATTAGACCCTAGTTGATAGGAATATTAACTCAATTCAGAGGATATAAAACTGATGACCCATACAATCATTTGTATGAGTTCATATCTATCGCGAATACTAATACTCCTAGAAATACCGGTAGGGATACTTTTAGATTAAGATTATTTCCTTTCACACTAAAGGATAAGGCCAAATATTGGTTTACTTCTCTGCCATCTAATAGTATCACTAGTTGGGACCAACTTAAGGCGAAATTTTTACAAGAGTTCTACCCAGTTAGTAAAACCACAGAAGTCAGACGTGAAATTCAAGATTTTCAGCAAAAGTCTGGAGAGGCTTTACACGAAGCGTTTGATAGGTTGAAGGAGTTATTACAATCCTGCCCGCACCATGAAGTTCCCAAATGGCAGTTAGTGAAATTGTTCTTTGAAGGAGTCAGCGAAACACATCAAGCAATGATAAATGCCTCGTCAAGTGGGACATTTATGTAGCAAGAGCCAGAAGATGCTTGGAGATTCCTGGAACAATTGAGCTTAGGATCAAAGGTTAGTGGAACCATGAAAGATAATACAGTTTATGTCGCAAACATTGAAGCGGAGAACAAGTGGAAGACAGAGAAATTCAGAGGGATCTCGGTGCTGTGAATAAGAAGTTTAATCAAATGCTCGCGAGGTTCCAACAAGAGGAAGGATCATATGTGTTGCATGGGCAAGTCATATGCAACACATGCAGAGATATAAAACATAATCACAATGAGTGTTCAAAAACTCATGAGGAGATTAGTCAAGTGCATGGGTATGGTCAATTTCATAATGCACCAAGACCATTCCGCAACAATCAACAACGGGAAGCAAGGCAACAACCAATGAGGCAGCAGCAGACGCAACCTCCACCTCCAATGGGAGGTATGATCATAGGTATCCAAGAAATCTTTGGGATGTTAGTCAAACTTCAGGAAGTAGAGAAGTCTAATTCAGAAGTAATTCTGAAGTTAGGAGAGCTGATTATCAAAATGGAAGAGAATAGAGTACAGGAAAAGGTGCAGTCATCAAAAGTGCAAGTTAATGAGGTAATCACACTTAGGAGCGGGAAGAAAGTGGACAACAAGGTTACAGCTCCGCCTGCAGATGAAGATAGCGATGTAGAAATAATCTTTGATGAAAAAGAAGAAATGGAGAAGGAAGAGAAAAAGGATAAGGAGGAACAGGTAAAGAAGAAGAAGCAAACGAGTACCTAGGAGAAAGGTGAACCAAGTGGGACAGTTCCTTTTCTTACGACTTTGGAAAAGCAGGAGAAGAGACCATATGGAAAGAAGGGACCATAGGCTGAGGATATGTGGAAATTGTTTAGTCAGATTAAGGTTAACATTGCACTAGTTAAACTCATCAAGGAAGTTCTCGCGTATGCTAAGTTTCTTAAGGATATGTGCATACATAAGAAACACATCTTATCCCACTTGCCTAAAATGATTAGCTTACCTGAGAATGTAAGCTCTATTTTAATGGACGCGCTTCCTCCCAAGATGAAGGATCCTGGAGTTCCTCTCATCTCTGTGGATCTAGGTGATGTGCACATAAAAAGGGCTCTGTTAGATTTAGGTGCAAGTGTGAACATATTACATGGGCAGCTGTTTCATAAGCATGAGTTTGGCACCATGAGAACTATTGACGTAATTCTGCAGTTGGCCGATAACTCTACCAACGTTCCCAGGGGAATGTTAGTTGATGTCATTATTAAGGTGGGAGAATTTTACTACCCAGCTGACTTTCTAGTTCTGGACACTCGCCAGGCAACCAATGGAGAACAACCCACGATTATCTTAGGGCGACCCTTCTTGGCCATGGCCAATGTAAATATCGACTGTCGCACTAGAGAAATGGGAATCTCCTTTGGGCATCAACAAACCAAGATCAACATCTTCAGTGCCAATGCCAAGGGAAATACCATGGAAGAAGAGGAGTGCTACCACGTGGATATTATAGATAAGCTAGTGCAGCAGTACACTCCTGAGGAGAGAAGGGTTTGAAGTCTGAAGAATGCGCGCATATAGAGAAGTCACCAACAGAGATCCCAAAGACATTAAAACCCTCCTTACAAGAACCACCAAAAGTGGAATTAAAGCCACTACCTGAACACTTGAAGTATGCCTTTTTAGGGGACAATGATACTTTGCCCGTGATTTTAGCAGCAGACCTGACAAAGGAACAAGAGAAGGAATTGCTCAAAGTATCGTCCAAACACAAGGATGCCATTGGTTGGACGATTGCGGATTTGAATGGAATTAGTCCAACCACGTGCATGCATCGAATCATCACAGAAGAAGGTGCTAAACCTGCCAGGGATACGCAGAGGAGATTAAATCCTAATCTGAAGGAAGTTGTAAAAAAGGAAGTTCTCAAATGGTTGGATGCAGGAATCATATACCCGATCTCTCGATCTCTGACAGCGAATGGGTTAGTCCAACACAGACAGTGTCGAAAAAGTCAGGACTAACTGTTGTGGATACAAAGGACAGTGATAAGGTATCCACAAGACCTGTAATTGGATGGAGAGTCTGTATTGATTATCGGAAATTTAATGCCGCTACATCCAAAGACCATTTTCCGTTGCCATTCATCGATCAGATCGTGGAGAAGCTAGCAGGACAGAAATACTACTGTTTTTTGGATGGGTACTCTGGGTACAATCAGATTGCAATCCACCCAGAGGATCAGGCAAAGACAACATTCACATGTCCTTATGGTACGTTTGCATTTCGCAGAATGCCATTTGGATTGTGCAATGCGCCTGCTACATTTCAACGATGCATGATGGCAATCTTTTCTGATATGATTGGTGATGCATTAGAAATCTTCATGGACGATTTCTCAATATTTGGACCGACATTTGAAGCTTGCTTGGGTCAATTGGAAAAAGTGTAGGAAAGATGTGTAGAATCAAATCTGGTTCTCTCCTGGGAGAAGAGCCATTTCATGGTCAGAGAAGGGATAGTATTTGGTCACGTAGTCTCTGAGAGTGGATCCGACGTAGATCGGGCGAAAGTCAAGGTTATATCTACATTGCCACCCCCAACATCAGTGAAAGGGGTCAGATCGTTCTTAGGCCACACGGGTTTTTATCGTAGGTTTATCAAAGCCTTCAGTACCATTTCCAAACCTCTCTGTGGTCTTCTCATGAAAGATGCGCCATTTATTTTTGATGAGGAATGTGTAAAATCATTCAATATCCTCAAAATAAATTGGTCGAGGCTCCTATTCTAAAAACGCCTGATTGGACTCAGCCGTTTGAAATAATGTGTGACGCCAGTGACTATGCTGCCGGTGCAGTATTAGGTCAAAGGGTTGATCGGAAACCTGTAGTTATTTCTTACGCTAGTATAACCTTTTTTGAAGCCCAACTAAACTATACAACTATTGAAAAAAATTACTTGCTATGGTATTTGCATTAGACAAGTTTCGATCATATATTTGGGGGTCCAAGGTGGTGGTTTACTCTGATCATAGCGCTGTTCGACATTTGCTGTCCAAGAAGGAATCTAAACCCAGATTAATTAGATGGATACTTCTGTTGCAAGAGTTTGATGTGGAGATTAAAGATAAGAAGGGAGCAGAGAATGTCATGGTGGATCATCTTTCTCGACTGCCAGCTCAAGGATTGGAAGCAGGAATTAAGGATTCATTCCCAGATCAGCAGTTGCTGGAGGTTACTGGAGCTCCTTGGTATGCACATTACGTGAATTTTCTAGCCACAGGAGTGATACCGACACATTGGACCAAGCAAAGGCAAAAGCAATTCCGTACGTATGCGAAAAGATTATATGGGACGACCCTGACCTTTTCAAGGTAGGAGACGATCAAATCATTCGTCGATGCGTGCCTGACAATGAAATTGGTGAGGTATTGGATCACTGTCATGCGTCAGCATGTGGAGGACATTTTCGTGGGAAGAAGACAGGGTATAAAGTTCTCGAATATGGACTATACTGGCCAACTATTTTTAGAGATACACACAGGACTGCTAAGGAATGTCTCAACTGCCAGCAATTTGGAAACAAATCAAAAAGAGATCAAATGCCCTTAAATCAAATTTTGGTAGTAGACATTTTTGATGTCTGGGGAATTGATTTCATGGGTCGATTTCCGACAATGTTTACATTCTCGTGGTAGTAGACTATGTATCTAAATGGATTGAGGCAGAGGCAACCCGTACAAATGACCACCATGTGGTATGCAAATTCGTGAAGAAAAATATTTTCACCAGACATGGAGTTCCACGAGTAATCATCAGTGACGGAGGCTCTCACTTCAAGAACTTTAAATTTGGAAGGCTGCTGAAACACTACGGGGTGAATCACCGAATTGCAACACCCTACCATCCCCAGACGAGCGGTCAAGTGGAAGTGTCCAATACGCAAATAAAGGAGATTCTGCAGAAGACAGTCAAAACCGATAGGAAGGATTGGTCACTCAGGTTGGATGATGCACTTTGGGCGTACCGTACTACTTACAAGACACCGATTGGGAATACTCCATATCAGTTGGTTTATGGAAAAGGCTGTCATCTGCCGGTTGGGCTTACTAACCGCGCTCTGTGGGCACTTAAGCAAGTCAACATGGATTACACGGACGTAGGAAAAGAACGCAAACTACAGTTGTCCGAATTAGAAGAGCTACGAGATGAGGCATACGAGAACGCGGCTACTTATAAATCAAAGATGAAACGATATCATGATGCAAAGCTCCGCCTGAAAACCATTGAAATAGGGCAAAAAGTGTGGCTGTACAATTCGAGACTGAAGATGTTCCTCGGGAAACTATGGAGTAAATGGAATGGTCCTTATGAAGTGGTCAACATCACAGATTATGGAGCAGTAGAAATTCAGGACATGAAAGGTGGGCAATCATTTAAAGTCAATGGCCATAGACTTAAGCCTTATATCGTTACGGGCACATTCCAGAAACTAGAAGTGGAGACAGTCGATTTTGTAGCAGATATTCCAGCATACACTCCATAAGTCAGGTAAGTGTACGTCTGGCTGAAGACGTTAAACTTAGCGCTTGTCGGGAGGCAACCCGATCGTCATTTGTATAATTGCATTCATAATAATAATTCATCGCCTTCATTTTGTTCACGGTGAGAAAAAGGCAAGTGTGGGGTCATTTTGGTAATTTAGCAATACCGCGCCGCGGGATCCGCGACGCGCGTATCGAGTTTTCACGATTACATTTAAAATCAGTTTTTTATACGCGACGTGGATAGGAGCTTCCCGCGCCGCGGTCTTATCTTAATTTGAAATTAAAGATAATCACCAAAACAGAGTTTTTGAAATATATCCAAAATTCCCACAACTGCATATAATCAACTTGCGTAATTCGTAATACTTTTCACCGTGGTACAAGCCTCTCAATCAATCAAGTCGTCTGCATTCCTTTTTCTTCATTGAAATTCAAGTAAGTTCTCCTTTTCCTTCTCTTAGTCTTTATAAGTCTTGAACTTCCCTAAATAATGCTATAATTCACAATGCCATCATCGTTTGATGAAATTGATAGCCAAATTAGGTTTATAGTACTATATTGCATGAAACCAAATTGGTAGATTAGAGTAATTGGACTTCATTACACAGAATTATCGATTTTATTTGGCTGAAAACGTTCGCCGCGCCGCGGTCTGCACAGTCCACGGCGCGCAACTTGAATGTTCATTTAGCGCGTCGCGGGGTGTTATATGCGCGACGCGTCTAACGTCTGGACAGTGGACTTATTGTCAATTTTTATACATTTTTGCAGGCATTATGTCGTCTTCAGGTACATCTGAAACCATTGACTGGAATTCCTTGACTACACGGACTGACTGGGTCCGCGCGGCGAGCTTTTTCTACCGTCGGGGTCTGTGTAAAAACAAACGCATACTGCCATGCCGCAAGGTCAATTGGGACTTGACCAGGGAATCCGGCATTCTGGATCATCTGAAGGACTGGTTAGTCCGAGGAGGGTATGAATAGGGGGAGTTAACTTATACTTGTCGGGCACTGGAGAATGAAACAAATATGAATGAGCCTGTTTACCGCGAGGTTTACTTACAGTTCCTTGCTAGTTACTACTTTGACCACAAGCAGAGGGGCATGGATACTGAGGAGACTGTGAGATTTCGTCTAGGAAATCATGACCGCAGTTGTACCTTGCGGGAATTCGGGTACCGCATCGGGCTTTACACTGAAGAGGAGTCGCGATCACCGGCGTTCGAGGTATTCCACAGGCACGCCAGCCGAACTATGGGGGATTCCTTTTCCCCAGCTGACTATTGGGCCACGATAGCTTCCACCCGGTACCACGAGAACACTGTCCGGGAATGTTACATGCATTTGACAGCACACTGCATGCTGCACCGGCTCATCACCACCATGTTGTGGCTGCGTGCGGATGAAGAAAAAGTATTGCCCCGGGAGCTGAATCTGATGTGGTCAGTGACGCGGATGTTGGAAACTTTTAACATCCCATATTTTGTTGCTGACTTTTTCAAGCAAATCACCGATGCACCGATGACCATAACTGCATTGGGAGGGGGCCACTTCATACCAAACTGGTAGAGTCGTATGGATTGATCTCTGAGGACACGACCGACGGGTTGGAGGTTATACCTCCAATCATATTTTGCCCGCCAGTGACCACCTTGCAGGATGTGATATACGTGGACGATGGAATATGCCTTACCCGACACTCCGGTCCGGGTCGACTACTTCTCGGAAGCGACCAAAGCTAGCCACCGGTTTACCCCGCAGTCTATCCCCTGCTACGATGGAATCCCGCTTCCTTGCGGATGAGGTGAAGGCACTCAAGGAAACTCTGGAGACACACACGCGGCAGCTTCAGATCCAGGAATATACAGCGCATGAAGTTGACAAAAGAACAGAGAATACACAGATGCAGCTTCTCTGGATAGCCGACTGTGTCATCACACTTCTTGCCAAGAATAAGTGTGCTCCGCCAGACCTCACCCAACAATCAGAAATGAAGAAGAGGAGCCTATGGAAGAAGATCCAGAGGAGGAGGAGGGTGATTATGAGGACACCGCTCACAGTTGAAGGAATGGATGTAATTATGTTTGAATTTTTTTAGTACACTTTGATTTACATTTTGTTAGGATTAGTTGAAAACTTCATTCTTAGGAATATTGTTTAGGTAATAAGCCTCTTACAGGCATCAGATAATAATAATAAAAACATGGTTTTTGTGTGTTGAATTGTTATCGTGAGATTTTGAAATTGGAGTAATCTGTTGAAATTGCTGCGCTGCGGTATGCTTACAGTACGTGATGCGGTCTTTTCCCATTAGACGTTGATTTCAACTCACGTAATTACCACGATGCGCGTCCTTCAATCATGCGTCGCGGTCATCCGCAACACATACATTTGCTTATTGTACATTTCTATGTTTATATTTTTGTTACATTTGCTTTTAATGTCTTGTTGAGTTATGCATGTTATACCAAATGGGGAGGAGTTGTCTCAGACAAGTGTGGGGTCACCATGCCCCCTCCACTTGTCTTGACCACCGGCGTGTTCACTGTTGCGCTACAACACCAGAATGCGAAATCAAGGACTTTTTGTTCGAATTTGTACGTCTGATACTGAGTACCAACCAAGCAATCTACCGTCCAGAAGGGGTAACTCTTTCTCCCTTGTTCTAAATAATAATTTTTTGTACAACGGGGACGTTGTACGGTTTTAAGTGTGGGGTGTGGACGGTCAAAAGAGTAGTTTTTTGAAATTTTTGCGGAAAAGAGTAATTTTCAAATTTTTTGCAACTTTTTCAAAATATTTTTAATAAATTGTAATTTTGAAACGAATGGTTTGTGATTGTGATGGCAGTGGTAGCTTTCAAGAGATACTATTTAGTTGTGATCATGTTATTAGTTAGTCAAACAAGTTGAGTTTTATGAGTTTAGATGATTAGGCTGTTTTAAGATTGGAATTTAGGAAGGAAATGTCAATCTATGGCCTTTGTGTTCGAGCTGGTAGGACTAAAATGGGTGGGGCTTATGCACCTTGCCACCTAAGATCGTCTGGTCTGAGATGGTATTTCCGGAAGCTCGTTTCACGGACAGCATCGAAAGTCATGGACAATTCCTTAATGGCCTTTAGAATCTGGATGAGTAAGTACACTTCATTGTGGACAGAAAATTTGTAATCAAGGGTTTTCTAGAAAGCCATGAATTCCAAAGAACATTCTAATTAGGTTCTCATGAACTATTTCCGTCTGGTCTGGGATGGTATTTCCGGAAGCTCGTTTCACGGACAGCATCGAAAGTCATGGACAATTCCTTAATGGCCTTTAGAATCTGAATGAGTAAGTACACTTCATTGTGGACAGAAAATTTGTAATCAAGGGTTCTCTAGAAAGCCATGAATTCCAAAGAACATTCTAATTAGGTTCTCATGAACTATTTCACTCTAACTCATAGGGCAATAAGCTTTAAAACTGAACACAGTCAAAAATTGTTTGAGTCTTAGTTAGAATTTATTAAAAACTCTCTTGCTTGGGGACAAGCAAGGCACAAGTGTGGGGTGTTTGACAACACCTAGTGATATTACATATTTTAGTCGTTGTTGAGCCCTATTCTTAGTGAAATTATATCATATGTATCGTGGTATTCTCACTTTTCGTGCCAGTACTTGTTAGGAAGAAAATAATGAAAACAGGGACCAAAAGCGTGCAAATTGGAGAAAGTTAGAGAAAGAGATAAAAATCAAGAAAACACGTACGTGCGCCGCGGTATCAAGAAGGCGCGACGCGGCTTTGAGGCGGTGGAATAAATTCAAATGCCGAGAAAACGTGATAAGATCAGTACGCGCGCCACGGTTTACTTAATTTCACGGCGCGGTTGCGCGATTTTTGCAACTATAAATAGAGCCATTCCCAGCCAAAAACCCTAGCAAAGACCCGATGAAATAGTGGCTAATTACTTAAAGGCTCTTTGACTCCGTGATTAAGCATCATAAAAATCTCAATTGGTATTTTATGTTTTAGAATTTAATTTCAATTTAGCATTAGTTAGCAATATTGGCTAAGGTCTTTGGGAGTGACAACAACTGACTTTGAGCACTTTAGTTTACTGTTTTATAGTATTGGTGACTGTGTTGGACCTGTGGAATTCGTTTTTGGTGAATGAAAATCATTTGGTTATAAGTAATCTTGGTTTTTCGGTTTTTCGGTGTTTTGATGATTGTTATTGGTTTTGCATGTTTGGATTGTGTTTGGATGTTTGTTTGGACCCTGTTGGACTATTTTCCTTTGCTGATTTCAGTAGCCAATTAGGTTAGCTTCTAGGCTTGAGCTTGAGCCAGTGATTGTTCAATTGAATTGTGGTTATTGGTTCAGTTTATGCCTTGCTTGGTTTATGTTTGATTTGTATGCCTTTGTTTATTTCTGGATTAGAGATGTACTTCTGATTTCAGAAAGTAACTAGGTTTTGTTTGAAGCTTAGCTTAGTCTATGTTTGTTTTGAGATTGCTCATTTTGGATTTTGTGGGTTTAATAGTCAAAAGCTTAGAAACTAGGTCCTCTGACTATAGCGTGACACTATAGTTGGTAATCTGTCATCTGATCTGACCACGTAGCTCCTGTGGATCGACCTTGACTACCACTGTGCTAGTGTGTGTGTGTTAGGTTTTCTTTTATTTTTTACCGCACGACGACCTAGGCGTGTCAAATAGCAAAACGTGGAAGTCGAGGGGCTAAAAGTGTCAATTTGGTGAAAATACCATGTTAGCAGCGCTAACATTAGATGTTAGCAGCGCTAACATATATTTTACGAGAAATCCGGGTTTTTTGCGCATTTAAGGGTTGACCGGACCGATTCTCGAGGAGGACCAAAGTTAGCGACGCTACCTTTAAAGTTAGTGGCGCTAAGTGCCTCCAACTCTATATATACATGCTCATTTCCGCATTTAAGGATGTTCAGAAACCCTAATCAGTTCCCAAAACCTAGATTTTGTTCAAGGCATATTTTTGAAGGTTTTGAGGGCTGAGGCATGTCTTTCGAGACCTGGGTTGCATACCTTTAGTCGTGTTCGAAGTATCGATTGTAGCTGTTTCTGATATGTTTGTTAGACAGGTGAGTATCCTCACTTTACTGTATGATGTTGCATGTTAGGAAACTTTTGTATTATTTACAGTTATATGATTTGTTCTATAATTGTGATTATCTGTTGTTGGGCTCAGTACTGAGGCATGTTCACTCGTTGTCCCATCGGTGTTGTATCATGGGCAGGGCCAAAACCGGGAACCCATAGCTGTTGTATGATGGGTAGAACTGTCCCGTGTCCCATAGCTGTTGTACGATGGGCGACCGTAGCTGTTGTATGACGGGTAGGGTCGGGTCGTTCTCGAGGACGGGTTGTTGAATGTTTGGGCATGTATGGTAATTTGTGGACTCACTAAGCTTTGTGCTTATCCGTTGATTTTAAAACATTTCAGGTACTTTTAATGACAAGGGGAAGGGCAAGGCTTGACGGCAGCACATCGCATTTACGAGACCTTATTTTGATGTTTTATGTTATGATTTCAAAATACTTTCTACTGTTGGTTTAACAATTATGTTGAAACAATTTTTCTTTTAATAAAAACTATGTTTGAAACTTGGAAATAAATGAAAATTTTTGGTTGAGATTTTTGGGTCGTTACAAATTCAGCTTCGGTTTCCATGTCATTTTTAGAGTCATCATCAGAGCTGACTTCAATAACCTTCATTTTTCCTCTATCAAGAGTTGATTCTTCATGCACCTTTCCCCCTCTTGTGGCCGAAGCACCTGTTTCGGTCAGATGCAGGTGCTTCATGATAGCTGTAAGTTCTTCCAAAATCTTCGTTCTAGTCTTGGTAATGTGCTGTAACGTCCCAAATCCAGTAATAAAAATTTTCTTTTAAAAACGATTTAAATACACAAAACAGGTTACCAAATAAAACTGTCCCAAATCAATTAATAAAAATTTTCTTTTAAAACCGATTCGAATATACAAAATAGGTTACCAATTAAAAACTATCTAAATTAAAATTGTATTTAAAAAAACGTTTACAAACATTATCCAGTGGAAGGCTTAATTATCAAAACCTCAGATTCGGTAAAGTCGCGTCGTTCTCCAAGCTCAAGCCAGCAAATACCTGAAAAACAGTAAAGGTGAAAGAGTAATCACAAAGCGTAGTGAGTTCCCTAAAATACCACACGATCCAATCCATTACACACAATAAAAAAAAGGTCTCCGGGCTTGCCCCAGAACAACCTGGATCTCGGGCTTGCCCGATCCGCCTCGGCTAAGAACTCACGAGCTATCCATGTTTGGTCTATCACCGAATCAACTCATTCTTTGGACTCTCAAGCTTGCCCCGATCCGTCCGGTTATCAACTCAATCTTTGACTCACGAGCTTGCCCCGATCTTGTCGATAAACACGTAAGGCACATACATCATATTATTACACAAAGTAATAAATCTACCTACGCATTCAATATCACCCAAAGTATAGTGAGAAGACTCCCTTGATCCGCAAGGCCAAACAACACTCCTCATGCGCGTCCACAGATCTGACAACACGAATGTCCTAACAAGATAAACTCCACTTAGAACATCCTAAGTCCCAAACAGTATAATCCTATAAGACCAACAACCCGAACCCTTAAGTTTTTCCTAAAGTCAAACTGGTAAAAAAGTCAATGGTCAATGGTCAAAGTCAACAAAAGTCAACAACATAGTTAGTGCCGCTAACTCCCCAAGTTAGCGTTGCTAACTATGAACAGATCCAAAAGTCCATTAAGTTCTTAATCCATTCAACCAAGGTCTTAATCCTTCCAGGGACCTTCCAAAAAGTCAAAAAGATCCTAACTTTATCCTCCCAAACATCGTCATACAAGATCAATAATAAGATTCAAGTCCGAGGTGGTCAAAAACCAACGAAAATCATCAAAGAGAGTTTGGCTTACTCTCAAAACCATCCCAAAGGTTCAAATAAGAGATTTAAGACATAAAGTGATGGGGAATAGGCAAACAATAAACTTAAATTCTTAAGTTCACATGCAACCTATAAGGATATATGTTTTCTCTATTGAACCTATAACTAAGAACCTAAAGGTATATAATTAAAATTCTAAAAAAAAGGATTAGAAACTACATACCTTTCTACCCTTGGAAGCAAGCACCACAATTGTCATTCCTCTAATGGCTCACACTCAGAACACTAGCAAGTAAGAAAAATAGAGAGAGGGAGGAGAGACTCCTTGAATTGGCATGCATAATGGTGTGCTGGGGCTCCCTCTTTATAGCCCCATAATGATAAGTTATAAGACATATAACTGCCTTATTTAAATTCTGATATGATAAGCCTTTTATTATATAATTCAACTTGCTTATCATTACCACAAATAGTCCTAGTACCCATATATGAAGGATTTCGAATTCCTTAAGGCTTAAGCCTTAGAATTCGTCCAACATATATACTTGACATATGTGTCCATTCCTCAACTATTAAGCAATTACAATTCAGCCCCTGTAATTTTAATTAATCTAATAAATCCTAAAATTAACTCTAATTAATTTTTGATTAATCATTAATTAAATATTAAGATTTCTAATTAATATATTATCCTCTTAATATATTAATAAATAAATCTCTCTCTCTCTCTCTCTCTCTCTTTATAAGTTATCTTGTCCTCTGCTAGGTTTAAGGGCAACCCAAAAGGATTTTGCTGCTATCAATTCAAGTATATGTATCAATTATAGTTATGGCTAAGACACCTAATCCAACATAAAGTTTCCTACTTTATCCTTCCAAATCATAGACAAACACTACAAGGGACCATTACACTTATTCAATCCATAAGAACATACTTAAATCATATAAACAACCATAAAAATACATAAAGGTGAGAACTTGACTCACAATGGTCCAGAAATTGTAGATCTTTGAAGCTTCACTCAAGAAAACCAACTTATAGCATCAACACCATCCTTCTAGCACCATCAATCTTCAAGAACACCTTCCAAAACCTTCAAATCTTCTACGATGAACCAAGAACACTCAAAATGGCTAGAGAGAGAGGTTTAGGTGACTTTTGGGGCTGAGAAAGGGCAAATGACGGCTGCCATAGGGTTCCCTACCCTTAACTATGGCCCAAACACTATGGTTAGTGCCGCTAATATCGATCTTGCAAACCCACTCGAACAGCTGGAAAACTAGCGACATGGAAAACCAGATTAACGACCCTAAGTGTTGGTTATGAGTGGCTCTTAACGAGATGTTGTCTTTGTAGATTCTATCAAGATAAGTGTTGGTTTATTCACAAACATTGTTAATTCGATCGACCTTTTTGACATTTTGAGCTTCCAATTCATCAACAACTTTCTTGACAATACCTACTTTTTTCCTGTGCTTTCGGCAATCACTTGGTTAGCATATTTCTATCTATTTGCATCCAAATCTTTCAAGCATTTGGAGATGGCTTACTGGGCAACACTATCAATATTCAATTCTTTATTCTTTAGAGCCTCAACTTTAGCTCTAAGTTCAGCAACTTCTTTGACCAAAACATCTTGGGTTTGAGACTTCTTCAAATCACAAACCAAGGAAATGAGAGATTCCAACTTCTTGTCCATATTGGAAAATTTCTCTTTGGAAGCCTGAATGGAAGGAGGAGGAGGAGGCTCATTCTTTGATTTAGATGTGGAGATGGTGTTAGTAATGTTGAAATCCAATGACTTAGAAATATGAGAAGTGGATACTTCATAGTCATCATATCCAAAAGTGTGAGCTTCACTCTCGAATAGCACAATGTGTTCGGCGGTCTGTTCTCTAGTTGGTTCTCTTCTGTGGAGCCTCTTGGTTTTGAATAGGACCTTGTGAAGGAGAATTCGGCTTTAGGGGATCAGTAGGTGGGGACTTTGTTGGGGGTTTCTTATTGCCATTGGCCAAAAATGATTGCAAACTCATAGGCACAAAATGATTCCCATGGCAGATTCTCCAAAAATTTGAAATTTGTTGAGATAGGTATTCGCTTATCGCAGCCACTTGTTCTTTAAGGTTAGTTCTGGTGGCAGATTCTCTGGCAGATTCTCCAATGGTGTTCGTATCCTATGGTTTACCAAGCACTGAAACATACGTTAGTGCTGATTTCTCATCACAAATCTTAGTCGCATATTCTGTTATTATAGAGATAGTAATTCGAACAATGAAGATAGTATTGAAATAAGATTCAAACAACTAGTAATATGAAGAACATAAGAATTAAATAAACAAGGTGTCGAATGATTTGATTTAACTTGAGAGGTTTTACAATAATGGTGATGAAAGCAAACACTCGACCCAGTGAGGTATCCTTGGTATTTATACATGATCTAGGATACTAAAGTACAAAAATAACTGACTGATAGTACAATAGAATATTCTAAATGATTGCGTATATCTATCAGCCAATGGGAGAGTAGCATTAATACAGGCATGTCTGACACACAACGTGCTCTTAGGATAAGTTTTGTTATTCAAGTCTTCGGATCCTCCAATACAAGACCTTCGGATCTTTAGACTTAATCTTTGAGGCTTCGCTTTGCATGGTTCAACCTTCGGATGGGCAAGAACACTTCATCACAAATTTGACTTCAATAATCCCCCCTTTATGTGAAGTGGCATATGAAGCCTTAGCAGTAATGGCGTTTGTGCGCTTCGACCATAGAATGTCTCACAATCATCCACCATCAAGGTGTTCTTTGAGTTTCTTCTTTTCGACGACTATGTTGATCCTAAAAGCGTATACACGACAAACTGCATTGTTTATTACTGGAGAAGGGTATAGACCCTTAAAGTCTACTTCGAATAATTTTATCATAGTTCGCCTATCTCGTGTCTTACCCTTGTACAAAACTCCCCATGGTTTGTCAAAAATCTCTTCATCTTGGAATATACACAGATTTTGGAATGTGCATACAGGAGGAGCGAGGGTCTTGCTGAAGCAGTTGGCTAAATCAATGTCATATTCAGCAAGGCGTTTCAGATAGTGAAGTAAAAATCCAGATACAAATTCGCTGGCCTTGTTGAATATGAGTGCAGATGGGGCAAGATAAGCAGGTGCATCCTTCACCAGATCCAATATTACAATAAAATCATGAGGATTCAGGATTGGAAAATCTGCAACTGAGAATTTTGATTCGACTTCATCTGATGCTTTAAGGACGAAGAATTCAAATTTTTGAAAGAAATTTTCAAAAAGTGCTCCTTCTTTGATTGAAATCAACTTGACGATACGTTTGTTCCTCCATACATCCTTAGGTTCTTGAATAAATGTTGCATGGAAGCGAGTCTTTCTCAACTTAAATGATTCCATTTGATTTTCCTTTACAGTTCAGACCATCTAAAAGTATGATAAAGTCTTCGGATTGTATGGTATGTCAAGATTTTGATCGATAGTGTTTTCGATTGAGTAATTCTCCAGGGGAAGCCGGTTGAAGACGTCATAATCTCCATAGCGATGTGCCATGATTTCTTCGGCATTCCAGATTTTTTCGGTTGGCCCCATGTCTTCTTTTCTACCTCTAGCCAAAGAATTAATCACCAGCATTCGGGTGAACTCAGCTTCGCTTTGATTTTGTGTCTCTTCTTTACTAAGTTCAATGAACACATCTTCCCTCTGTCACAAGAAGGTCTCGAACCCGAAGCACCAGCACCCGAATTCCCATACCCAAAGGATCCAGTTCCAAGTGTAGAAGTGATTATGGAATAGGTTGGACCCGAAGAATTTAGGTTGATGACAATACCCTTTCAGACGTTTGGATTTTGCATTGGAGGAGATCGTCCGAAGGTGGAAATTGGAGAAATTGTAGTTATAGTGGTGAAGGTTGTTACCATTGCTGTTGTTGTTAAAGCTAATTTTTTGATGAAGTGTGATCAACTATCCGAAGCTCTTTTACACGCGAATCTTGAGTCTTGTTCCTGAAGATACGAAGGTTGTACTCTGGAGGATCCGAAGGTTTTTGTGTAACAAACAATATCTTGAGTGCACGTTGGATGTGAGACACGCCTTCAATAATGCTACTCTCCTATTGGCTGATAGTGATACGTAATCTATTAGAATATTCCATGTACTATTAGTCAGATGTTTTGTACTATGGTATCCTTGATCACGTATAAATATCAAGGATACCTCACGGGGCCGAGTATGCATTTTATCACTATCACTGTAAAACCCTAAAGTTAAATCAAAGCATCCGGCACCCTGTTTCCTCAATTCATTGTGTTCGTAATTGTTCTTGTGTGTGTTGATTATCTGTTAAATCGTTTCTTCGGATAACTTGTTCTTATTGAATCATTGATTGAATTTTTTTTATCTAAAACGTGGTATCAGAGCAGGTTCAGCTCGAAAACCTGTTAATAGAAATCTCGTTCTCGTTCTTACAGTTCTAGATCTACTTCGATTCCAAGATCTAGGTTTCAATAATTGTATTCGAAATCTATTACTCGTTTTTTCTGTAAATATCTAACCAAGAAAATCAATCACAATGACGGATTCTACAACAACTTACGCAAATATGTTAAACTATGCAAACCTTATTGGTTCATCTACTAAGGCAGCAGTTCTCGTTCTGACTTACAATGACTACTGGGCAGACCGGATGGAAGATTATCTGGTTGGATTAGATAAAGATCTGTGGAGATCCATGACAGAGGGTCCTCATACAAATATTGATGCTCATTTTGTTGTCGCAGAAGGTGTAGATGCTAATGTTCTTAATGCAGCTGATCTAAAGAAAGTCGAAAACGACGAAAGGGCCATGAGAGAATTGCGTAGTGGTCTTAGTCTTGATGTTAGACACGACATCTCTGGTTCCAAATCTGCTAAGGAAATCTGGGATCGTTTGGCGATACGATTTACTGGTGACATAACTCTTCAATCGAGTATAGTTCAAGAAGTTCTCGCTGATTTTGGTAAATTTCAACAACAATAGAATGAATCTCTGGAGCAGACTTACGAACGATACAGTAATATGATCTATACGCTTGAAAAGTATGGTGAAGTTCATAGTCAACAAGAAATCAACATCAAATTTCTGTATATTCTGAGGAGGGAATGGAGACCAATCATGCTGATGGTCAAATCTCATGAAAACATCAAGGAATATAATCTCGCAGCACTATACAATCTGATTAAGTCGCACGAACCAGATATCGTTGGTCGAAGGAGTGAGAATGCTGGATCTCTAGCTCTTGTTTCTAAGGTTGAAGAAGAAGAGACCGAAGATGAACTAGATGGTTACATGGTGAATGATAATGGTGAAACAGTTGCTCTATACGCTGCAAACAATCGAAAGTTAAAAATCTCTTTCGTGAACCAACAAAGTTCTGGAAAACCATTTGTGAAAGTGTTCAACAAGCCGTCGTATGTACCTAACCAAAACCTGAGATCTATACTCCAAAAGAAGAAAACAACAAACCTTAGCCTCCAAAGACTTCAGATCTGAAGACTTCCGAAGCTTTAAAAGAGAAATCTGAGGAGAAGAAGGTTGCTAGAGATTCAGGTTACGAAACTACTGTCAAGGGAAAAATCACTTTACGAAGGATTGCATGCTTCGTAATAAAAATGAAAAGAATTCCCAAATAAAAGACGAAGCTTATTATGCAATGAAGATGAATGAGGCAAGATAAAAGATGAAAGATCTTGCTCTTGTGGTTTCGGAAGACAGTACGTGTACATATCAAGTGTGTCCTTCTGACTCTGATGATGAGGAAGTATGAAAGCTAACTCACAGCGCCTTTGTCGCTGTTGGTGATGGTAAGAGCTTTTGGAAATATACGTGTGATGAGGACGAAGATGAGAATGGTGAAGGATGCGAAGGGATGCTGAAGAAAATAGACAGCTTCAGATGATGCCAACTTTTGCTTGATGGGAAGGGATGCTCGTCCAACAATTCCAAAACAAGTATCCAAACTTCTCTCTTCTTTTAAAATTCCTGTATCTAGATATTCATCAGATGTTGCTGAAATAGCTCATGATTGTTCTGTCATGAATAAAATGCTTATTGATGCTAATAATTGGGCAAATATCAATGAGGAGGACATTCTTCAGTTCAGAGGGAGAGTAGAAAATCTGAAGGTGTCCCTAGAAAAAGCCAACCTAAGAATCTCTGTACTAGAAGAGAATAGGGAAAATATTTGAATAATTGTGATGTAATTTTGAAGCAGAGAAACATATTTTGTGAGACTGCTAAGCGATTGTTGACAACGCCTAGTGATATCAAGTATTTTAGGCATTGTTGAGCCCTGTTCTTGGTAAAATTATATCAAATATGCATGGGTATTCTCACTCTTCGTGTCAGGACTTGTCTGGAGAAAAAGAGTAAAAACAAGGACTAAAGATGTACAAAAGGAAGAAGTTTGGAAAGAATGCAAAATCAAGAGAAACACACACGCGCGTCGCGGAAACGCGGAATGCGCGACGCGGGAGTAAGGCGGTGGAATACATTTTGAATGACGAAAAAACGGGGAACGGATAAGTACGCGCGCCGCGGATTTCACTTCTGCGCGGCGCGGTCACGGGAAATTTGCAACTATAAATAGAGGCATTTCCAGCCGAAAACCCTAGCAAAGACCGGGTGTAAACATCGACCTAGAAGCTCTTTGACTCGAGGATTCATTTCAGCAAGTTCATAATTGGTATTTCATGTTTTTGGATTTAATTTCCTTTTTAGTAGCAAGTAGTTTTTGTAGCTAAAGTTTTTGGGAGTGACAACCACTGACTTTGAGCCTTAGGTTTCTGATTTTGAAACATTTGGTTACTGTTTTGTAATTGGAATCCGAAGTTGGTGAATGCAAGCATTCAGTTACATTTAATATTGATTTTTCGGTATGTTTGGATGTTTGTGTTTGGTTATATGTTTGATTGTGTTTTGGATATCGTTTGTAACTTGGTTGGGACTGTTTTCCTTTGCTGAAAACAGTAGCTAACTTGGTTAGGGTTAAGCATTAAACCTTGGCTAGTGATTGTTCAATAGGACTTTAACTAGCGGTAGTTTATGCTTTGCTTGGTTTTTGCTAGTTTGAATGCCTTCAATTGCTTCTGATTCAGAGATGTACTTCTGAGTTCAGAAAGTAACTAGGTCATTTGGACATAGTTAAGCTTGGCTTATGTTTTTGAATATTGTTTCGAGACAGGAAGATAGAAATTAGTTCCTCCGACTGTAGCTGTGACACTATCAGTTGGTAATCTCTCATCTAGTCTAACCACGAAGCTCCTGCGGATCGACCCTGACTCCACTATACTAGTGAATGTTAGGTTATCTCTTATTTTTGACCGCATGACGACCTCTGCGCGCACGTCAAATTTTGGCGCCGTTGCCGGGGAGCTGTGCGCTTAGATTAGGTGAGCAGTAGGACTTAGTTTCTTATTTTTGACGTTTGATTTTAGTTTGCTGATTTTTGGTATGTGTACATCCTTATAATGGGTGATTACATGTACCCGGATCGGTATGATTATTATGAAAATCCGGCCGACAACTATTACGAGGATGATTGCCACAACGGATCATTCGATGACAATGGATGGCGGACCGAGGAGTCATCTCAGCCTCAGAATTCTGTAACTGTGGCCCAACTTTGGGTATTCATGTATAACAACTACCATGAGCAGAAGGATCAGGCTGAAGCTCTTGAAAAAGTGCAAGCTTCTTTAGATAGGTTAGAGGAAAGTTGGAAATGTTCACCACCTTCGCCAGAACCGGAGGCGAGTGATTTTTATACCAACAATGATGTGTGTGAACTTGCATCACCTAAATATGTGATGGAAGGGCATACACCGTGGGAAAGTCAAGAGACCATTGAGATGGTCGAAACGGTTGTTGAGGAAGAGGTTGTAGGTGACAATGCTACCTCTGACTCAACAGCTTTTGATGTTTTTGAGGGTTTTGAGAATGTTGAGAATGTGGAGCTGGTAATGAGTGAATCCATACCATCACCAGACGATTTGATTGATGAGGATGTTGTGGAGGAGGCTGTAAGTGACAGTACAGACCCCAGCCCAACGACTCCCGAAATTGTTGAAGTTTTTGATATTATTGAGGAAGGGGATGTAGATGACAATATTACCCCCGACCCTGTAATTTTTGAAAATTTTGAAAAATTTGAAAATAAGGATCTGATGATGGGCGACTTTGTACCACCATCAGATCAAACTAGTCACTCACTCTTGGTTCCGATCCACCTGTTGGACGAGGATCGAGAAGTCGATGCTGACGAATTGATTTTTGAAAATAATAAACATGATGTTGTCACCACTCATGATCCATTCATGAATGGAAAATTAGATGTGATCAATACCATCGATGAGGACCTATGGAAGCATCCTGATATGTTGCCTTCCGATCCCATTCGATTGGAAAAATTTTATTCGTACTGCAAGCCAAAATTGCAACCTGAAGATAGCATGCGAGACACTAGCAACCGAGGTTTGAAGCAACTACTGGGAGCGGCACTAGGCGCGCTTCATATCAAGCAACTACTGGGAGCGGCACTAGGAAGGACCGAGCTTGGAGGTTCAAAGCTACCTCCAAGCATTCACGGGAGTTAATCAGAAAACGGCAGCTGGGTAGCAACAGGAGAACCAACAAGCCATTCGACCCTGGAAAGCTGAAGGAACATTGGGTCAGCAAAGGGACGGTGGTGACTGAAAATCAGCGAAGGAAAAAGGCATATGATCCACCGTAACTGTAAAAGGAGTTGTACGTCTGGCTGAAGACGTTAAACTTAGCGCTTGTTGGGTGGCAACCCATCGTGTCATAGGTAGGTTTTATTTTTTTTAGGATTAATTTAGAAAATACATCAATCTTTTGTAGGTATCAGTGGTCTGAAGTAAGTGTGGGGTCGTGTGAAAAGTTTTAAAATTTTCAAGACCGCGCCGCGGATTGTTTGCATTGCGCGACGCAGGTTCGAAACTCAACTCGATGCGCAGGGGTTGATTTGGCGACACGCGCGTCGCGGAAACGCGGAATGCGCGCCGCGGGAAACGATCAGATGGTTTTTCGCCTTTATCCGGTGAGCCGCGGTTCACAACTCAAATCACACGACTCGGAGCTCTGGTGATCAAAAATTTCTTGCATTTTTTCTTGCTTATTGTGTTTCTACTACCAAGGTACGCTCTTTTAACTATCTATTAGTTGTTTAAACTAGTTATTAGGTAGTTAATTTTAGGGTTTTATTCCAAAAAGTTCAAAAACTTAGAATCGCTAATGCTAGCTTCTAAGGTGTTTGTTTTGCCAAATGGACACCCTAGATGAGCTAGTCGGTACTTAGGCTACCTTGTGATATGATTGGATTGTGATTTAGCAGGTTAAAATGGGGATTTTGATCCCGGGTTTTGAAACAGTCGTACGCCGCGCCGCGCCCTTGCTCATGGGCCGCGCCGCGGTGCGACTAGGAAGACAAGGACTGATTTTGCAAAATTTTTGTGGCTATGTTTCCTTTTTCCAGACAATGTTTAGATTGGACCACCCCTTCCTTCAGTTCCCAGCAGAGCGTGACAGTTCAGTGGAGTACATCTCACGACGGGACGCATTGACCAGTCGCCGGGTTCTCGAGGCGACTGTTATAGATCGGGACATCCTGAGGGATGCGGGGCTTTGGGGCGAGATCGAGCCGTTTCTGCACCGTACCTGGACCCACGAGGAGGCATCATTTACCTGCCGTGGGTGGGACAGGATCATGGCCACAGATGAGGACGTGGTCTACACGGAGTTGCTGCTGGAGTTTGTCTCCACCGTCCAGTTCGCACCTCGGGCGGGGGACCCACATTCCAGGTTGGTGCGATTTCGTTTGGGAGGTGTGCACAGGCAGTGAAACCTCCGGGAGTTCGGGAGGCGCACAGGCATCTACACCGAGCAGGACCTCCAGCATCGTTACTTCACCCGTTTTTTCGGGTCGTGCATTCAGGGGGAGCCGGAGCGCCCTCCCAACATGGAGGTTTGGACACCGTTGTCCAATGTTATGTACGAGGCGGGGACCTCGAGGGAGAGCCACCTCCGCGACCCACTTCGCCGTCTCATGCACCGGATTGTCTCCACCTCCATTATGCATCGGGAGGGGGGCGAGAAGGTGTCGGGCGATGATATGACGTATTTGTGGATTCTCCTCGACCCGTCCCGATTCCTCCATCTCCCCTACGCCCTCACGATCGCTCTCTCCACCCACGCGGCCGGCACCTCCACCAGCAGTCCACTAGCCAGGGGGTACTTCATTACCCGCCTGGCCCGCTCATATGGCATTCTCACTGCCCCCGTGGCAGCCTCCTTGACCGCTCTGCTCCCATCGCGCACTACAGCACGCGCCCTGGAGAGGATGCGGCTCATTGAGCTGCAACGCCCGGGGCAGTACATCCGGGCACCGACTGAGCCTGCTGAGGCACCCCAGCCCGCATACGCCCAGCCCGGCAGGAGACGCCGGAGACAGGAGCCACCAGCACCAGAGCCGGCACAGCCGCAGCCGGAGCAGGTCGACCCATCAGCCCTCCGTCGGTTGGATGCCAGGGTCACGCGGATTGAGGGTCAGCTCACGAGCATCCTGGACCAGCTCGAGTGGATCGGGGAGGTACTCATCCAGACCGCATCAGCACAGGGCAGGCATCCCCGACCATTCCCAGCCAGGTCCCACGATCACGAGGCTGGATCCTCCAGGCCACCGGGTAGTGATTGATGTATTTTTCTTTTTATTTTTCTTTTTCTTTTCTTTTCTTTTTATATTTTTGGGATATATGTATAAACTGATGACACATCTTTTTGTATATTTTGTTCATGCTTTATTTTTGTTATGTCTGTTTTAAATTGTTTGTTAAGTTGTGCATGATATACCAATTGAGAGGGAGTTGTCTCAGACAAGTGTGGGGTCACCGTGCCCCTTCCACTTGTCTTGACCACCGGCATGTCTTACTGTAGCGCTACAACTCCAGCATATGAATCGAGAATCTTTTTCTGTACGCATTATACCTGTGATATTGAGCACCAAGCAGTCTACCGTCCAAAAAGGGGTAACTCTTTCTCCCTTATTTTGAATTAATTTTTGTACAACGGGGACGTTGTACGGTTTTAAGTGTGGGGTGTGGACGGTCGAAAGAGATATTTTTGAAATTTTTGCAGAAATGATCAATTTTTCAGTTTTTAGCAATATTTTTCAAAATTTTTAATGAATTGCAATTTTGAAATGAATGGTTTGTGATTGTGATGGCATTAGTATTTTTCAAGGAATACTATTTATTTGTGATCATGCTATTAGTTAGTCAAATAAGTTGAGTTTACGAGATTAGAAGATTGAGCTGTTTTTAGTTTGGAATTTAGGAAGGAAAAGTCAATCTGTGGCCTTTGTTGTTCGAGCCGGTAGGTCTAAAATGGGTGGACCTTACGCACCTTACCACCTAAGATCGTCTGGTCTGGGATGGTATTTCTGAAAGCTCGCTACACGGACAACATCGAAAGTCATGGACAATTCCTTAATGGCCTTTAGAATCTGAATGAGTAAGTACACTTCATTGTGGACAGAAAGTTTGTAATCAAGGGTTCTCTAGAAAGCCATGAATTCCAAAGAACAACTCAAGTATGTTTTCACGAACTATTCCACTCTAACTCGAGGTACAATAAACTTTGAAACTGAACACAGTCAAAAATTGTTCGATTCTTTATTATAATTTGTTAAAAACTCTCTTGCTTGGGGACAAGCAAGACACAAGTGTGGGGTGTTTGACAACGCCTAGTGATATTAAGTATTTTAGGCGTTGTTGAGCCCTGTTCTTGGTAAAATTATATCAAATATGCATGGGTATTCTCACTTTTCGTGTCAGGACTTGTCTGGAGAAAAAGAGTAAAAACAGGGACTAAAGATGTACAAAAGGAAGAAGTTTGGAAAGAATGCAAAATCAAGAGAAACACACACGCGCGTCGCGGAAACGCGGAATGCGCGACGCGGGAGTAAGGCGGTGGAATACATTTTGAATGACGAAAAAACGGGGAACGGATAAGTACGCGCGCCGCGGATTTCACTTCTGCGCGGCGCGGTCACGGGAAATTTGCAACTATAAATAGAGGCATTTCCAGCCGAAAACCCTAGCAAAGACCGGGTGTAAACATCGACCTAGAAGCTCTTTGACTCGAGGATTCATTTCAGCAAGCTCATAATTGGTATTTCATGTTTTTGGATTTAATTTCCTTTTTAGTAGCAAGTAGTTTTTGTAGCTAAAGTCTTTGGGAGTGACAACCACTGACTTTGAGCCTTAGGTTTCTGATTTTGAAACATTTGGTTACTGTTTTGTAATTGGAATTCGAAGTTGGTGAATGCAAGCATTCGGTTACATTTAATATTGATTTTTCGGTATGTTTGGATGTTTGTGTTTGGTTATATGTTTGATTGTGTTTTGGATATCGTTTGTAACTTGGTTGGGACTGTTTTCCTTTGCTGAAAACAGTAGCTAACTTGGTTAGGGTTAAGCATTAAACCTTGGCTAGTGATTGTTCAATAGGACTTTAACTAGCGGTAGTTTATGCTTTGCTTGGTTTTTGCTAGTTTGAATGCCTTCAATTGCTTCTGATTCAGAGATGTACTTCTGAGTTCAGAAAGTAACTAGGTCATTTGGACATAGTTAAGCTTGGCTTACGTTTTTGAATATTGTTTCGAGATAGGAAGATAGAAATTAGTTCCTCCGACTGTAGCCGTGACACTATCAGTTGGTAATCTCTCATCTAGTCTAACCACGAAGCTCCTGCGGATC
This sequence comes from Cichorium intybus, assembly GCA_023525715.1. Classification (NCBI taxonomy): domain Eukaryota; kingdom Viridiplantae; phylum Streptophyta; class Magnoliopsida; order Asterales; family Asteraceae; genus Cichorium; species Cichorium intybus. The sequence continues at coordinate 63,142,526 of CM042017.1, read as the reverse complement.
GACCCTGAATCCACTATACTAGTGAATGTTAGGTTATCTCTTATTTTTGACTGCATGACGACCTCTGCGTGCACGTCAATTGTATTCACATAATACTAGTATTTATCACTCAACTGATGTGTGTATTGATTAGCATAAGAAACTCCTGCCTTTTATCAAATTTGATTTACATAGTGTACCTAATACTTCGTATCAACATGGTTTAGTTTCAATAGAAAAATTATTGACTGCTAATGATCTATTGAAATTATTACCAAATGAAGTGCCAATTCTCAAGAAATCCATTCCTCGAATTGAAACTGAACTAGAGGTTGATGGTGAAATTGAACCTAATATTGATTCAGATATGGAGGAAGTTAATTGTTCTTCTTTCACTGCATTAAAAACATCCTCTGTATCTGCATCACCTTTCAAAGGTATCTCATAATTATCTTCAAATGACAGAGGCAAAGCAAAAATTGATTTTGATTGTGAAACAACCAAAATTTCAAATAAGAACAAAGAAATTGTGAAAGTCAAAATCCAAATTTCAGATGAATGTGTGTCTTACGAAGACTTGTAACTGTGGCTTGTATCTACCTGAAGGTTTCTAATTTCAAAAACTCAATCATTGTACGTCCTGGTGCTTCGCTTTTAGTTGACAATGATCTAGTTAAAATTGTTGAGAAGGATAATTCAACTGTTACTGAGGAAGCTTTCTTCTCATCTTCGAAAATCATTGAAAAAAATTTAAACGAACACATTGAAGTAAAAAATCAATGTCATAAAACAAGATTTTGATGGTCATGACATATACAATCGTTTGTGCTATGAACATGACAAAAATCTAAAACACTTAAATCATCTTCTCAATTGTAAAACTAAGAATTTTTCGGAGAGAAATTACAAACAAATTCAAATCATGAATGACACTGTTAAACCAAAGATGGATGTGTTTGAACTAATGGAATCAAACGAATGTCTTCCACTTTCAAAATCTATTGAAATTGAGATTTCAAAACCCAAAATTACAATTTCCAAACTAATGGTACAAAATCCCACGATTTTGAAAAATCATCAAAATATTGCATCCATTTCAAAAACGAAATCATTTGTTGTGATCTCAAAACCAAAATCAAAATCAATAGTTGTGATTACAAAAGATAAACAATCAACTTCTCTCTTGAAAGCAAAAATCATGGATATGAAAGCTTCAACCTCCGGAACAAACAAATTTTCAAAACAAGTTGATACAAAGGCTTCAACTTCAAAAACGAATCAATATTCAAAACCCACCTTCATACCATCAAAACGCAATTTCCTAAATCCAAAATACCAAAAACCTTCGAAGAAAAATTTCTCAAAATGAAACAATTTGGTTGATACATTCCATATGTGGCTACACAAAAATTTGGACATGTTGAAGGATAAAAATCTTTCATTAAACGATTTTAAGCTGGCCTAAGAAGAATACATATGTACTTCTACACTATCCAAAGCCACTCAATTTGACATTTGACATAACCTGCAATTAGTCAATGAGAAGTCTGAAAGGAAGGGATCTATGTTTCCCTTAAATTTGAAGACAATAATGGGTGGACCTTCATTGTGCTTTTTATCTAAATCAAACTCAGATATTAGCTGGTTATGTCACCGAAGGTTAGCTCCCATGAACTTCAAGTCGATAAACAAGTTAGTGGCAATGGATTTGGTTCGAGGGATGCCAACACTTAAAGTCGATAATGATACTGTCTGCTCTGCATGTGAACATGACAAACAAACAAAGTAGAAGCTCTTTCACTACTATACATGGATATTTGTGGTCCATCAGCGGTTGAATCAATTGGGAGAAAGAAATATATCCTTGTTATTGTTGATGACTTTGTTCGATTCGGATGGGTAATATTCTTTAGAAATATATTTGATGCTGCAGAAGAAATCATCAACTTTATCAAGAATATGGAAGTTACGCTACAAAAGATTGTCCGAATGGGTCACAGTAACAATGGATCTGAATTCAAAAACCAAACCCTGGATGGTTTTCTGAAGAAAAAAGGGATTACTCACAACTTCTCAGCACCATATAGACCACAACAAAACGGTGTCATGGAACGTTATAATTGCTCTTTATGTGAAGCAGTTAGAACAATGCTTAATTTTGAAAATCTTCCCATGTACTTCTGGGCCGAAGCTATCTTAACAGCTTGCTTTACTCAGAATAGAACCTACATCCACAAGCGGGTCAACATTACACCTTACGGATTCTCAACCGAAGAAAGCCAAATGTCAAATTTCTTCACATCTTCGGTTGTAGGTGTTTCATTCTAAACTTGAAAGATCACTTGTCAAAGTTCAATGACAAGACAGACGAAGGCATATTTCTTGGATATTCTTCAAATTCTAAAGCCTACAGAGTCATGAACAAAAGAACACGCAAAATTGAAGAAACCTTCAAGCTTTCGTTCGATGACTACTATATCAAGAAATGTCAGCATGCCTTTCCGATGTCATCCATCTTTCAAAAATCTGCTTTGGAAGCACTGCCAATTTTGTCCTTTGATGCTGATTTCCAACTCCTTTTTAATCCACCAATACGAGCTATGGATTCCGAAACAAAGGCACCAGACAATAACATGTCTGAACTTTCCAAGCTCACTGATGGTCCCGAAGATACACCCTCAAGCAGCATACAAAAACCCTCTTTGGTTAAGGGGGAGTCTTCCAATGGGTCTGAAGAACTCTCTGGTTTCGAGGGGGAGCTCAACAATACGAATATTAACAATCCTTTGCATGAAATTTCTCACATCATGTCCCTGTATCCATCTGTTCATGGGGAGCCAAAAGCTTCAACGCCAAACTCGTCTGCTCATGGAAAAACCAACTCCCCAAATGCTGCAGTCAAGGGGGAGCGAATTCTAAACTTACCTTCCATCTCTTCAAACACAAATTCTCCTGGAACCAATGCTACAAACACAAAAATTCAAGAAAACTTAACAAATGATGATTTTCCGCCCACTTCGGGTTATCCTTCGGACATTGAGGATATCAATGCGGAAGGACCACCTGAATTTGATCCGAATTTTCGACCTTTGTAAAAATGGACGAAAAATCATCCTCAATCACTTGTCATTGGAAATGTTCACGATAGAGTCATGACACATGCACAACTTCATCAAAAACAACAAGATTTAAACAAAACTTTAGATTTGTGCATGTTCAATGTTTTCATTTCCAAAATTGAACCAAAGAACGTTAAAGATGCATTTGATCACCCTGAATGGATTGAAGCAATGCAAATGGAATTGGAAGAATTTGAAAGAACCAAAGAACCTAAAACCAGCAAATGCTTCGATCGTTGGTCTTAAATGGGTTTATCGTAACAAACTTGACACTGAAGGCAATGTTGTTAAAAACAAAGGTAGGCTGGTTGTTAAAGGCTATTGTCAACAGGAGAGTATTGACTACGAAGAGACCTTCGCTCCTATTGCCAGACTCGAATCTTTTCGGATCTTTTTGGCTTATGCTGCACACAAAAACCTTGATGTCTATCAAATTAATGTCAAATGTGCTTTTCTAAATGGGGATCTCGAGGAAATAGTCTTTGTTGAACAACCACCTAGTTTTGTCAATAAAGATCATCCTAACCATTGCTATGTGCTAGATAAGGTTGTCTATGGTTTAAAACAAGCTTCTTGAGCTTGGTATGAGACCTTGACAAATTTTTTGAAACAATCAAATTTCAAGCAAGGATCAGTGGATCATACACTTTTTTGAAAGAAAGTTGGCTTACATTTAATGTTGGTTCAAATTTATGTGGACGACATCATCTTTGGATCCACTGACCCAAATTTAACCAAAGAATTCAAAATTTTAATGAAGAGCACATTTCATATGAACATGATGGGGAAAATTAACTATTTCCTTGGATTACAAGTCAAACAATCAAAAGAAGGTATTTTCATAAATCAGCAAAAATATACCAAATGCCTACTTGAACGATTTGGTATGACTAACTGTTCCAATGTGAAGGTTCCAATGGCTGCAGGTACCATGTTGAATCCTTCATTGGACAAACCGAAGGTTGATCTTCAAAACTACAGAAGTATGATCCGATCGTTGCATTATTTAACAGCAAATGGTCCAGACATCATGTTCGTAGTGTGCAATTGTGCACGTTACCAATCAGATCCACACGAACCACATCTGGTTGCTGTAAAAACAATCTTCCTATACCTTCATCAAACTCCTGCTTATGGCCTTTGGTATCCTGCAAACTCAGGCTTCTACATTCAAGCATACTCCGATTAGGACTTAGGTAGATGTTCTTTCGATCGCAAGAGTACATCTGGAGGTTGTCAATTTCTGGATGGAAAACTCATCAGCTGGTAATCAAAGAAACAAACATGTGTATCTATATCTACAGCTGAAGCCGAATATGTAGCTGCTGTAGCTTGCACTTCGTAAATAATTTGAATTCAGAGTCAATTGATAGATTATGCCATTAATATGAGAAATATCTCATTGTTCTGTGATTCACAAAGTGCCATCCGAATATGCCATAATCCTGTTCAACATTCCTATACGAAGCATATAGCACTTCACTATGACTTCATCAAGAGTCATGTTGAGGAGGGGAATATAGAAGTTCACTTTGTCAATACCACAAAACAGCTGGCACTTATCTTCAAAAAAGCATTAAATGAAGTTTCATTCACAAGAACCGTTTGAGGCTTAGGAATGATTGATGGATCCACTCTTACATAAAAATCAGATTTACATCTTCTTGCCTTACCTTTTTCCTTTTTCAAAATAATTAATAATGCTAATCCGAAGCAATCCGAATCTTTGGAACCCTTCGGAATAGCATTACTACTCAATAAAATGTCATGAATGTCAAAAATAAGAAACAAAAACTGTTTTCATATCACATCAAGATAAGTTTTCAATCTTTGACATTGCTTTGTTGAAAAACTATGGGTATTGCAAAATTAAGGTCATTCGAAGAGCAAAAATGTATTTTCAAAGATGTGAATGACAAAACTGACCCTCTTTCTTGAAAAATCTGATTAAGGACAAAACTTTGATTTTAGATTCTGATAATTATACCCATTTGCACTAATGGGTATTTGGGAATCGAATTGCGACAATGGAAATAAAACAGACTTCGGAGTAAGATTAAGGGTATTTTACAAAAACGAAGTTTTGTGTGATTTCAATATCATTAATAACTTGTCTATTACTAAGAACCGTATTAAACTCAACTAGCTTTAGTGTTACATTAATCAAGAAGCTCAACACTTCTCAGGATACACATATGTTCTGAAGTTTTCTTCATTAGTGAAACTTGCAATGACTAATAACAAAATTCAAAATTCTTTTTACTTCTGTTCTTAAAATGAGCTATACGAAGTTTCAAAAAGGATTGCATAAAATTTCAAAAGAACCATCAACTGCATTATATGGTGAAATCTCAAAAAGAATTCTCTTCGCATATGAAACTCTGAAAATAGCAAAACAAATTCAAACAAGAAAATTGAAAAATCAAAAGAATCAAAAGAAACAAAAGAAGAAAAACATATTACGAAGGAGTCCAAGGAAAAAGAATAATTAAAAATTAGCACTCAAAGGCATACTTCTCTTTCTTAAGTGAAAATATAAGGTGATCCTATAACATAGTCGAGTACTGTAGGCCCCAAAATACTAGGTCCAATGAGGTATCAATCCAAATACTCGATGAATGCGGAATCTAGATAGAGTATGAATCTGAAACAGTCTATAAGAATGAATCAAGAACACATTATTAATCTTCAATGCACTCGAATGTATTAATCAAACGACTGGTACATAAGATCTTGATTGATGACACTCTAAATCTCTCTAATCTCGCACACATCTCTCAATCGATCAACCTCGACAAATGACTAGCAAATCACTATTTATACCTTACCTAATGACATAAGCCTACCTAATCAAGACTCCATCGAGATCCCAAGCCCAAGCCCACCGAAATCCCTAGGATTTCGGCCAAGTACAACCAAGAACACGTGGTTTTTCAGTCCACAACCGAATACTCTCATTTTGCCTTGTAGATCCAAATTAAGCCTTGGAATGTAAAGCATAAACCATTTAATCTATGTCTCAACAATCTCCCCCTTGGTTTAATGCTTTCATTGATCTTCAAACTTCTCTTGATCTTGGCTTTCAGCTCTTTGCTCGATCATGACTTGACTGCGAGAAACAGTTGGACATTCTTCAAATTTGACTTTGAACGCACATTTGGTGTAAAGGCTTTTGCATATGTCTTGAAATTAGCACATCTAGCTTTGAATTTCACTTTGACTGGAACTTGGAGTCTAATTCTTCTTTTTTACTTCTTGATCACTTAAGGTACAAATGTAGCAACGGAAACTGTTTGAGGAGGAATTCAACGTAGCTTGTCGCATAGAATTACGCTTCACCTTTCTTTGGGGATAAAATTTTGTGTTGAAAACTTCAAACTTCACTCTCGTTCCATCACCTGAAAATCTTCATTTAAGTGTCTTTAACGATAACTAGCGCTTCATGAAACGAACGAAGACCAAAAATCCTATGGGTTATAGAGACATAAAGATCCTTCTCAGTCCCATTGTCTAATTTTCAATAAGGATGATGAATCTCTTGACCAGTTCTGCAGTTTCATTCTTATGCTTCAAAAAGAAAACCCAAGTAAAAAGTGACTAATCATCTATGATAACCAAACAGTAAGAGATTTTATTGATACTCAGAATGTTGACTGGACCGAAGAAATCCATGTGATGCAGTTGAAGGGCGAGTCAATGGAGTTGACCAGTTTGGGCTTATGCGGCTTTCGATGACGCTTTCCTTGTGCACATGCTACACACTTCTCGAACGTAATGAAGTCTTTGATAGGAAGCCCACGGACGAGATCGTTCTTGGCAAGACGATTTAGATTCTTGGCATTAGCATGACGGAGAAGACAATGCCAGAGCATGGCATTCTATTCTGAGACTCTAGAGAACAGGCAAGTAATCGTTTTTAGGAATATTATGATTCACATCGATGATGTAGGCGTTGCTTCTGCATTTAGACCACACTAGAATACAATCTTCTGGTATGACGACACTAGGCTTCAGAATCAGACATTCTTTCTTAGTGAAGTGAGTCGAAAAGCCTCTATCGCAGATCTGTTAAACGGTCAGCACACTGTGTTTCAGTTCTGAAACGAAGTTGACGTTTCCCAATTTCAACACACCATTTGTGACGGTCCCCATTTTGCGTCATCTTCCATTTCTCTCCTCCCACAAAGGACACATACCCTCCATTGATGTTTTGAATGTCATGTAATTGAGAGATGTCTCTTGTCATGTGCCTAGAACAGCCACTATCAACATACCAAGGTCTGATGATATTCCTCCATAGCTGCTTTGCACAATATTCGAGATTAATTAGATTTGGGGACTCAGTCCATTGTGAAACTAGGTTGACCCTTACTATCAACACATTTGACTGGTTCCAAACTCATATATTGCTTACCAAACAATGAATTGACAGAACTCTTTGGAATGTTGCCTTTGGGAAACCATCTGTAATTAGCTTTAAATCTCTTATCATTAGACTAGATGAGAACATCAACATTAGATTTTAAAATAGAACTACCCTTTGATTTGGGTCGGTATTTCAAGTGAGGACTAGATGATAATCCTTGAGATGACTTTGACCTCACCGATTTTGGTATGGCAGAGTTATCTCTTGAAGCAGTCCCTCTAGGGTTTTCTTTTATAAGATCTCCCTCTTGTCACATTCTTCCAATTTTGTTCATGATGGGGGACATAAAGGTGTTGAGGACAGTTTCTGGAAATGTAACCTGGAGTCCCACAATTAAAGCATGTTTGTCTTTTCAACGGGCCTGATTGGGACTTGTTTCTGGTCCAGATGAGGCCTGTTTCAAAGAATTTCCACAAGCATACACACAAACGCAACAGATTGTTTAAAAAATTTTTGTTTTTTAAAATTCTTAACAGCAACATCACTATGAATTTTGGAAAGATTAACAGTTTTAACGTGTTGTTTCACACAATTATTAAAAACAGAAGGAACTCAAATATTAGTCTTTGAACAATTTTCATCAAAATTAGGATCACTCTTTTCCTCCTTGTTCTCATCCTCTGCGTTTCACTTTAGCTGCACATGAGGTAGAAGCATCAGTAGAATTCACTTTAGCCCACTCAGTGGTGCCGGATTGATCAGTCTGAACTGAACTGGTTACAGTGGGGTGTTCAATTTCTTGGGTTTCAAGGGATAAAGTATATAGTTATCATTGAAAGGGGGTGGAACACGTTTATACCCAAGTCCCTCACCATGATTGTTTTGCCATTTTAACTAATGTTCAATCATAGATTCAACAGTCTTACTTGACACATCAAATTTCTTAAAAGTAAAATCAGCATCTTTAAAATTTCCTTTTAATGCGTCAAGTTTGATAGTTAAATTGGCAATGTTCTCTTTAGCAAACACATGATGACAACATTTTTCACTATATTCGCGTTTAATTTTCTTTAAGTCTTTTGTTTGAGCCTCTACCTTTTCTATAAGGGGTTTCTGTTTCTTTTTAAGATTATAAATTTCATTTTTGAGATCGAAAACTTCTCTAACTAAATTATCATTGTGTTCACGATATTAAGCAACTTTATCTATGCAAGATTGAGACAATAAAGTTTCACTAACGTCTTTCTTTCTTAGAGTGGTGGAGACCATGAAAGCGAACTACAACTCCATCATCTTTTCTTCAGCCAGATACGCATCCTCATCAGCTTCAATTTGTGCCAGGTGAGCTCTTCCATCTTCAGTGAGGTTTAGTGCCTGCATCTGATCCTCCCAAGAGAATTGTTGAGCCACCATAGCTCGGTCAGTGTTTTAAGGATCTTCTATATTGACCCCAGTTGGCACCAGGGTCCTTTCTGTTATAAATTCAGCATTACCACGACAATTATGAACAAACTCAAAACTAGAATATAGATGAAGAAAGAAAGAAAGCTTGAGAGCTTGGAGAGAGTAGAGAGAGTTTATATCACTTGTGAAAGAGTTGATATGAGATACATTTTCTTCCTTACATTGATGGTCTATTTATACTACCAAGTCTACTATTCAAATATAGTTGTTTAATTGGTAAATGCAAAGTGATGACATAATGTTGTCATTCACCAATTAGTTGTAACACTCCCCCTTGAATGACATCATTCTACATCAGAGTTCAACTTTGAAGTACTGCCTCATTAAAAACCTTGCTAAAAAAACCCAGTAGGAAAAAACTTTAGCGAAGGGAAAAAGAGTGTAGTGTCTAGTTGACTCCCCCTCATTTGGATATCGAATGACCATTATGTATTGTGTAGATGTCTCATTCCAATACCATGAACATGTTTTTTAAAGATCTTGGTAGGAAGTGCCTTTGAGAAAAGATCTGCTGCATTGTTGCTAGATTGAACATATTTTAGTTCAATCTGTTGATTCTTTATACGCTCTTGAGTGTATTCAAAAAACTTTGGAGGAATATGTTTTTTCCTGTCCCTTTTGATGTACCCTTCTTTCATTTGAGCGACACATGCTGCATTATCTTCATAGATTAAGGTTGGAGATTTATCTTTATCTATTCCACAAGAAGTGAGGATAAGTTGTGTCATCGATCTTAACCATGTACATTCTCTACTAGCTTCATTTAAAGCAATTACTTCTGCATGATTTGAAGATGTGGCGACGAGTGTTTGCTTTTGAGAATGCCAAGATATTGCAGTACCTCCATTCATGAATACATATCCAGTTTGAGATCGAGCTTTATGAGGATCAGACAAGTAACCTGCATCTGCATAACCAATCAAGCCTTGTTTTGAACTATTAGGAAAAAATAAACCTAAATCAGTAGTTCCGCGAATGTATCGTAATATGTGCTTGATTCCATTCCAGTGTCTTTTTGTTGGATTTGAACTAAATCTTGCTAATAGATTTACTGCAAAAGAAATGTCAGGTCTAGTACAATTAGTAAGATACATAAGAGCTCCAATTGCATTAAGATATGGTACTTCTGGGCCAAGAATTTCTTCATTTTCCTCACAAGGGCGATATGGATCTTTGTCAATATTTAGTGATCTAACAATCATTGGAGAGCTTAAAGGTTTGCTTTATCCATATTAAAACGTTTCAAGTCCCTTTATGTATAGTTTGATTGATGGACAAGTATCCCATTTGGCATATGCTCAATCTGTAAACCAAGACAATATTTGGTTTTCCCAAGGTCTTTCATTTCAAATTCTTTCTTTAAAAATTCAATCACTTCAAGGATTTCTTTATTCGTCCCAATAATGTTTAGATCATCAACATAGACGGCTACAATAACATATCCAGATGTTGTTTTCTTAATAAATACACACGGACAAATAGTATTGTTTTTATAGCCTTTGCTTATTAAGTAATCACTTAGACGTTTGTACCACATACGTCCAGATTGCTTTAACCCATACAATGATCTTTGCAGTTTGATAGAATACATTTGTTTGGGTTTTGCACTTAATGCTTCTGGCATTTTAAATCCTTCCGGGATTTTCATATATATATATCACTATCAAGTGATCCATTTAACTAAGCAGTAACAACATCCATAAGATGCATATCTAAATTTTCAGAAACTGCTAGACTGATTAAATATCTGAAAGTGATTGCATCCATAACAGGAGAATATGTTTCTTCATAATCGATTCCCGACCTTTGAGAAAAACCCTGAGCAACGAGCCTGGCTTTGTATCTTATAATTTCATTTTTCTCATTTCTTTTTCGTATAAAAATCCATCTGTATCCCAATGGTTTCACAACTCCAGGTGTGAGTATAATTGGTCCAAAAACCTTTCTGTTATTGAGAGACGTTAATTCAGCTTTCATAGCCTCTTTCAATTTACCCCAATCCTGCCTATTTTGGCATTCAATGAAAGATTGTGGTTCTAGATCCTCATTGATAATATTGCATGCAACTGAATAAGAAAATATTATATCTTCTAATTCATATTGGCTCCTTACTATTTTTATATGACCATAATTAATTTCAATCTCCTTATCATTTATTTCCTCAACTGGGGAAGTAATGTTATTTTGTGTTTCTTCATGAACATTTTCATTATGCTCAAACATATTTTCCATTCCTCTTCTTTTTCTAGGATTTGCATCCTTAGAACCAAATGGCCTTCCATGCTTTAGGCGTGCTTTGGATTCTTGAGTTACTTTTTCATCAGATTGTCTATCTAGGAGTTCAATTCGAGATGGAGCATTAACAGCAGGTATATATGATTTAGTAACTCTTTTTGTATCAGTAAATGCATCAGGTAATTGATTTGCAACTTCTTGCAAATGTATTATTTTTTGAACACCCATCTCACATTCTTGTGTGCGAGGATCAAGATATGATAAAGAAGGTTCATACCATGAAACATTCTTTTCTTGGGTTTTTATTTCTCCCCCAAGTGTTGGGAAATTTTCTTCATTGAAATGGCAATCAGCAAGACGTGCTGTAAACATATCACCTGTCAAAGGTTCAAGATATCTTATTATTGAATTTGTTTCAAAACCAACATATATTCCCAACCTCCTTTGAGGACCCATTATTGTATGTTGTGGTGGAGCAGTAGGAACATATACTGCACTTCCAAAAATTTTAAGGTGGGATATATCTTGTTCTTTTCCAGAAACAAGTTGAAGGGGAGAATGTGTATGATATGCACTTGGTCTCATACGAATCAGTGATGCAGCATGTAAAATTGCATGACCCCATATGGAAATAGGAAGTTTTGTTCTCATTATTAATGGTCTATCTATTAATTGGAGACGTTTAATCAGTGATTCTGCTAAACCATTTTGAGTGTGTACATGTGCAACCGGATGCTCAACAGTAATTCCTATAGACATACAATAATCATTAAATACTTGAGACGTAAACTCACCTGCATTAATAAGTATCACTTTATTGATGTTATAATCAGGAAAATGTGCTCTTAGTTTAATAATCTGAGTTAGGAATTTTGCGAATGCCATGTTACGAGTTGATAATAGGCAAACATGAGACCATCTAGTTGATGCATCTATTAAGACCATAAAGTGTTTAAATGGTCCAGAAGGTGGATGAATTGGTCCACATATGTCTCCTTGAAATCTTTCTAGAAATCTAGGTGATTCCCTTTCAACTTTCATTGGTGAAGGTCTTGTAATTAATTTCCCAAGGGAACAAGAAATACACGGGTTCTTATTACCTATTTGAGGGAACTTTTGGTCCTTTAGTGGATGCCCAAATGTATTTTCAATTATTTGGCGCATCATTGTTAATCTTGGATGGCCCAACCTATCATGCCATAAACTAAATATTCTAGGATCACAAAATTTTTCTTTAACCACCAAATTTGACTCAACTATATTTATATATGTAAAATATTTCTTGTTTTGGTGAATGTGTCATATCCGTTAAGATGTATATCATTAAGACCCAATAAATTTCTGTTTGACTTTGGGGAAAATAACGCATTACTGATTACAAACTTCGTACCATTAGGTAACATGAAACAAGCATTTCCTGCTCCTACGATCAAGTCTACAGGACCTGATATTGTATTTATGTGCCCTTTTACGGGTTTTAGTGTGGAAAAATATTTCTTTGTTTTCAAGATGGTGTGTGTGGTACCACAATCAACTTTAAGAGTTCTCAAAGATTTCCTTGGTTTTGTGCTCCAGTTGAACTCATTTTGAACTTCATATAAGAAAAATAAATGATGAGTTATGAACACAATTTTAATAAAAGTGACCCAAAAAAACTTCGTTAAGAAAGAAAAACATTACAATGAAAAATTAAAAACATGTTACAAAAAGGAAACTAGTTTTCTAGGATGTCTAAATCATTGCAAAAGTCTAGAGTGTTTAGTTCAATGTTTCAGAAATCAACACCATCGATGAGGTTGACTTCTTTCCCCTTTCCTTTAATGGAATCTTGGTAAAGTTTACAAAGATGGGGATCTGTACGATAGGTCCTTGACCAATGACCTGTGCTACCACATCTATAACAAGAACCTCCGGGGTTCTGTGATGTTCCGGCATCATTTCTTTTTTCTTGTGGTTGGACATTATTTCCTTGTGGAGTGTGTTGATTATTGTTTCTTTGACCACGCCCACGGTTATGAGGATGACCGTGTCCACGACCCTGAGTATAACCGCGCCCAAAAATTTGGTTTTGGTTAAAATGGTCTCGACCGCGACCACGACCTCGACCACGTCCACGACCACGACCACGTCCTCATCCATACGAATTATTTCTAGGTTCATAAGTGATAGTAGCATTTGCTTCAGGAAGTGCTACTGAACCTGTTTGACGGGACTGGTGGTTCTTTATTAATAGTTCATTATTTTGTTCAGCAACAAGGAGAAGTGTATTAAGCTCAAAATATTTTTAAGCTTTTGCATACGATATTGTTGTTGCAATGTCATATTTGATGCATGGAATGTGGAGAGAGTTTTCTCCAACATTGAAGCATCAGAAACCTCTTCCCCACAAAATTTTAGTTGTGATCATATTCAAAATAATGCGGAATTATAGTCATGTACCTTTTTGAAGTCTTGAAACCTCAACGATAACCACTCAGCCCTAGCACTTGGAAGTATAACTTCCTTTTGGTGATCAAATCTTTCTTTTAAGCTTTTCCAAAGAGTGCTAGGATCGGTGGTATTGACGTATTCATCCCTCAACATTTCATTGATGTGTTTGCGAAGGAAAATTATTGCACGTGCTTTATCTTACGACGTGCACTTATGTTTTTCTTTTATAGTTTCAGATAAATCCATGGACTCAAGATGCATCGTAACATCTATAGTCCAAGGCATGTAGTTCTCTCCACTGACTTCAAGAGCGATAAATTCAAGCTTTGCAATGTTTGACATATTGTAGTTCCTAAGAAAAATAAAAATCATTAAATTTGTCGTTTAAAAGTGGGGATGAGTTTTACTATTTCTATTATAGTTACAGACATAATTAAATAGATGAATCTTCTCAAATTCCTTTTATTTTAAAATTTAAAATTTTATTTTTTTAATCGGTTGCGCATAAATAAACGTTAGTATATATAAATAGATGTCAGAGCATGAAAAATAGTTAGTATACATTAATAAACGTTAGTGTGCGTAAATAAACGTTAGTTTATATAAATAAGCGTTAATATACATAAATAAATGTTAGTATGCGTAAATAAATGTTAGTTTGCATAAATAAATGTTAGTTGCAATAAATAAATGTTAGTTGCATAAATAAGCGTTAGTTGCCGTAAATAAATGTTAGTTTGCATAAATAAATGTTAGTATACATAAATAAATGTTAGTTGCATAAATAAAAATTAGTATGCGATAATAAAAGTTAGTTTGCACTAATAAATGTCAATGAAGCGTAAATAAAGTTAGAATAAGAAATGAACTTCGTTAGTAATCATAACGTCAAGGATAAATAAGAAAAGAAATTTGTTAGTAGTCATAACTTCGAGAATAAAATGTTTTTTTTTGTTGTCGTTATTATTATTATTATTATTATTAATTAACATTCTAGTTTTGATGATATTACATACCTTGATTAAGATCGATGTGTCTTTTAATTGTCTTCGTTAGAGCCTCGTACTGATAACGTGTTATAAATTCAGCGTTACAACGACAATTATGAACAAACTAAAAACTAGAATATAGATGAAGAAAGAAAGAAAGCTTGAGAGCTTGGAGAGAGTAGAGAGAGTTTATATCACTTGTGAAAGAGTTGATATGAGATACATTTTCTTCCTTACATTGATGATCTATTTATACTACCAAGTCTACTATTCAAATATAGTTGTTTAATTGGTAAATGCAAAGTGATGACATAATGTTGTCATTCACCAATTACTTGTACAACTTTCAACATTGTTCTTCTCCACTCTTGGCTTAATGGACTCATGAGCAAAGTGCCCTGGCTCGTGACAGTTGTAACATCTTAGCTAGCTTTTGTTGAAGCCCACCTTCTTGTCCACGTTCACTCCCTAGTTGTTCTTTCTAGTTTGCTGAGTGAACTTCTTAGCCCTAAAGACCACCATTGCTATCTACCATGAGATATCCATCTCCTCAACATCCTCAGGATGGATTTGATCGAGTTCCCCAATCATGACCGGAGGAACTAGCTCACCCGCCACAAAGGCATTATAACATTTCATGAAGCCAGCCATTAAAGCCATGTTTTCTTCGGCTCCCTTGGCAACAGTTGGAGCTGGAGAAGTTGATTTTGTAACGGGGCTTGGTGCAGAAGAAGCTGGAGATGCCATAGGAAGATCGGAACGTGGAGGAACATGATGTGCTGGAAGAGCAAAGAATACACTGTTGGTGGATGCGCCCAGGTTGGCAGATGAGTAAGAGTTGACATGATTGATCTCTCGCTGCTTGTCATCCATGTTGCAAGCCTTGATGATATTCGTTACTTTAGTCAGGGAGAGCTTGTTCAGGTCTTTGGTCTTCTTAATCATTGAAACATTCATATCCCAGT
Source organism: Cichorium intybus (assembly GCA_023525715.1). Classification (NCBI taxonomy): domain Eukaryota; kingdom Viridiplantae; phylum Streptophyta; class Magnoliopsida; order Asterales; family Asteraceae; genus Cichorium; species Cichorium intybus. The sequence goes on along the minus strand of CM042017.1, from coordinate 63,126,979 downwards.
TCCACGGGAGAAAGTTCAGCAGCTTCTTGTTAATTTCAGAACAGGACAACACAATTCCACCGGAACTCATTTCAGTGTTGAGTGTGTGGAGTTCAATCGTCGAAAGTGAGATCTCTTTTAGTCCGGTCTTCTTTTCTCTTTTGAAACGCTACAATTGAACCTCTAAAGCCTCCCCGAGAACGTGATTGAACATATTAAATCTCTGATGAAGCAAGTCCTGCCTACTCTGCTTTATGTCTTCATTGCCTTCGTACACTTCAATCAAGGCTTCCCACAATGCCTTAGCAGATTTATACTCCCTGAAGCCTTGTGCAATATCAGGAGACAAGGCCATGGTAAGAGTGGCAAGAGCTTTCTCATCTTCCTCAACTTTTTCAAAATCTTCATCCGTGTATGTTTCAATAGGCTTGTCTACCAAGGTTTTTGCTTCATATTCTAAAGTGATGGTTATTCTAACTGGACCTCATAAGATGCTTCTCCATACTTTAATGTCCTTCATTTTCATGTATTTTTCGAACCTAAACTTCCACTCGGGAAACCCTTCAGCATATAGCAAACAAGGAATACGAGTGGTTGTTCCCATGATCGAGTCTAAGTCAGAATGCATAGTGGTAACTGAATTGTTGTAAGAATCCACTGAAGATTAGAACCAAGAAAGTCAAAATCCTGGACCGAAAACAACAAATTCAAGACCGAAATGAGTTAAAGCCAAACATTGTGTAACACCCAATTTTTGATTTAGGGTTTATTAATAACGTCATTTATTGTGGATGCGTTTTTTTAAAAGAGACGAAATAAATTCTTATTTACACGATGATGTGTAGAATTAAATCGCGGTCGTTTCGAATAACAACAACAACAACAACAACAACAACAACAACAATAATAATAATAATAATAATAATAATAATAATAATAATAATAATAATAATAATAATAATAATCTTAGTAATTTCAAACTTAAGTTTAAGGGTGTAAATTGCCAACTTAAAAGACTTATATTGAAGAAGAAATTAGCAAAAGGATAAAGGAAAATAAGATAGGGATGTCAAGGGACCAAATATGTCAAATCTTCAAAGTTGCATGGAATTAATGAGCCTTTTGGGCTATAGACGTATCAGCAGCAGGAAAGGAAGGAAATAAGGCCGTAGGCCTCTCGATCACTTGCCCTAGCCCAAACGAATTGTGATCATTCATCCATACGTATGCATAATGCGAGCCCTAACCCATTCATCTTGAAGTCGTGCTTTGACATTGTCGAGAAAAAAAGAGAAGAACCGAGAGAGGGAGCTACAGCGCGATTGTGTTGCTATGAACTCTTGGAAGTTGCAGTGATTTTGAAGTTGTGGTAGTAAGGTCAGGACAGCCAAGAGGAAGAAGAAGAAAAGAGGAAGGAAGAAAGGTGGAAGCTTGGAATATGATTTTAGTTCCAAGTAAGTTTTTTTTGTATGTGTGTATGCTTGTGTGTTGCTTTAGAATCTTTATCCAATCTTTTGAGTTTTGGTGATATTATTGGGGTTGTTTCAGACCTTAGAGGTCTTAATATGGCTTTTCTTAAGGGGTTAGGCGGGTGCAAACCCTAACCCTAGTATCATTTTATGTGGTTTTGGAACATTTCTGTTTTTGGGTCAACTTGTAAAATCTGTATAAAATCGTGTGAGTTTACATTTTGGGTGTTCTCTATATCTGTAGAATGGTAGCTTAGTCTAGTTTTACATCCAGAAGGCCATGGTCTGATTCCTATGCTATGTTAAGAGAAAGTGGCAATCTTCACTGAATGGTCTAGGTCTGTTTTGAGCTGTCAATGTTGTATTGTTAAATACATAATTAAATATAAAAAATGATTTGGGGGCAAGACTAGTGGGAAAGGTTCGTGCTATTAGTCTAGTTTCTTCTTACCAAAAGTCAGAGTCCAACTGCGTGTACATTTTATGTTTTGGTCCTATCTTTAAAGGATAGTTCTGTAGGTGGACTGATCTAGCCAGTCAAGTTTGGGGATTTTTCTTTTGTTATTGGAGAATGTTTTTCACCTGAGGTCAGGCCCTATGACCTTGTCCTCGGGTCTAGTTTATCCATGATTTTTATTGGATTTTATTTTCAATCTCTCCTTGGTCATCTGTTGCAAATCTTGTTATGGATCAAAAGTCAGCATTGCTGTCAAACCTTTCTTTTTGTGGTTTTGAACCTTGGTGGTGGGTTAGGGATAGTAATGGGTATCCAGGATTACCCAAACTTGACTAAAACATCTAATAAGAAATCTTCTTAGTGGCGGTTCATTTAAAAGTTTCAAAAACCATGATGACTGACACAGTGCCGTTTCCACTTTTACAGGGTTAGTGGGACGTTATGATGTTGATGTGGCATATTCTAAGTGGACCATTCAAACACGCACATTTAATACCATTGGGACCACAAACCTTATATATATCACATCATCACTCCATTCCATTCTTTACGCAATCAAACCTTTCAAACTTCCACTACAAATTTCTCTAAAACCCTTACTGTTCATCATCTTCTTCGATTATCATCAATGGCTGCTCCTGCAAATGAAGGTTCTTTACAGAGTCTGGAAACAATGTTAATTCCGACTCTCAAACCCCAATCATCCAATTTTCTTCTTTGTCCTGACATTAAACTTTACCCCAAACCCATTGACGCCATGGTTGAATGTCTGAAACATTCAATTCTTGGATTTGCCCTAACTGCTAGCTCGGCTGTTCCGGTTATGCTAGTTAACAGAGAACACTTTACATCAACTGTTGTTAATAACGCTGACAACGTTATTGAATCAATCAATTATGAAGTTCTTAATGCAAACAAAATCACCAGACGAATCAGCCTCACTAAAACTCGAAAGCCCTCCAAATCCCAATTCCTGATCAACTTATCGTACCCGCTGCTGAGCAAATAGTAGAGGTGTTTAACTCCATGGGTTATGATCCTAAGCTTCAGAATATTGCTGGCTTCAAGAAGAAAAATCTTCCAACTCTATGGAAGTTCTTCTTTGAAATTTTTCTGAGATGTCTTTCTGGCAGGACATCGGGCTTGGATTCAGCAAGCCAAACTTCCGTGGGTCTATTGTATGGTATTTTCTATGATGCGAAGGTGGATTTCGCATCCATTTTATGGACTGACTTCTGCTCACACATCAACCATACGAAGAAGGGAACTGAAATCACGAACGCTAGGTTCTGGGCCATCATCGTCCATGACACATTTCAGAAATCAACTTTTCGTTATGATCCATCTCTACAACTTATGTCCTATGGAATATTAGTATACCATCTGTAGATGAGAATCCTTCGGGATTCTGTGCCCAAATTCCTCAAGATATGCTTGCGAAGGTTCCACTTTTGAACACTGTTGTTAATGCTTATCGATCAACTTTCATCATGCCCTATCTGACTCGCAATTTGGTTGCTGAAGTTCCTTCACGAAAGGGTAAAATGAAAACAACAGGTGGACCAAGTGGTGCGAAGGTCACCAAGATGAGAAAGGCATCAGAACAGAACGATCCAAAAAGAACCCAACCAAGAAGAACAAAGCAGAGGATGGTTCTTGAAGAATCTTCGGATTCAGAGAATACCAACTCTCAAACATTTAGGCAGAAGAGAAAGGAAAACATCAATCCTCCCAAATCCATTGTAGGTCCCGAGACAATCCTAGATCTTCACACGGTATCAATAAAATCAAACAAACACAAGTATAATCCTTCAATGCACTCGATTTATTAGATCAATCGACTAGTACATAAGAATACGGTTGTTTGAGCAATATGAAAATCTCTATGCTAGAATGAGGCTCCAAAACAACTAACTCTATAAATGAACACTAAGCCTTAGATATATACCTATGCTACCCGGACCGAAAACCTAAGCCCATAGACCAAATCCAACCGAAAATATCACACCAGGCCCAACCGAAAACCTCTGGTTTTCGGTCATTACGACCGAGATCCAGGAGGATTTCGGTTCTAGACCAAAATCATCATTCAGGCTCCTTTTTGTCTTCCTTTTAGCCTAGAAACTCTTAGAAATGATCCGGTTAAATTCAAAGCTTAAACCAAACATAAATATGGTCCAACAATCTCCCCCTTGGTTTAATGCTTTCATTTTTCTTCGAACATCTTGGCCTCTGTTGAATACTGCATATCATTTCAACAATCTTCCCCTTAGCATGACAATCTCCCCCTTAGCAGATGATGGGTATAGATGTTGATGACATTCAGCACTTTTGCAACGACAACTTCATCTTCGAATTAGACAGTCTTCAGATTTTGACTTTGTAAGTACATTGGGTGATCTGGTCTTCAACGTAGGCAAGGAATCTATACATCCAGCTTTTAATTTGACTTTGACTTTGACTGGAGTCTGACTCTTCATCTCTTCTCTTGATCATGTACAGGTGTAGATGTAGTAGCAAGCTGAGTGAGAAGGAAGTCAAGCAACTTGTCACATGGAGTTGAGCTTCATCTTCTTCGGGAACATGATATTTGTGTCGAATATTTGAACGTTACTTTGCACGTGCTTCTTGATACGAACTTTTGACCACAAATCCTGTGGGTCACTGAGTTATAAACTCTCACCACAGTTGTTCAAGGATTCATCCTTGGCTCAGAATGAGACTTCTCTCAGTATCTGTGTGAACCTGGGGGAACGCACTGCGATTGTTTGAGTATCGGTGAACTACTCGTGGCCGTTTTGATTTTGGCCCCTGCATATCCTTGATCAGAGATCTCAATGCAGTTGACAAGTCAACAAGTTGACTTGGCTTTTGGCGAGTCGTTCAATGGTATCCAAACTCTGCGGAGTGTACCATCCTAGTGCCAATTTTGAATCCGGTGAAGTTGTTGGGGTCTCACAGCTATTGTGGTTAACAACAACGATCATTAACCCAAAATTTCGATGTTTCATCAATGCGAGGTAATATCACATTGAGTCACGAGCATCTTGTTTAGAATAAGGATTGGGTCAAGAGTGGTATGAGCGTGTAATATGTCTTGGTTACTAGACTTTCAAATTGTCATAGTGTATGGTTTATTACACTGAGTCATCCAACTCTTGAATTAGAAGCTTTGTAGGTAAGAATGGTTGTTGATGCATCACATCTACTACTGGTGTTGTAGCAGAGATCATTGGCATAGAGTGTCGAAATATCATCACCACTTGGTTTAAATGGTGAGTCGACTATTTCTTGCAACAAAAAGATAGAGATGGTTGAGAATGGATTGGTGCGTGTGATAGAATATGATACGTAATCTAGCCATCGACACAGAATTTTTAACTCTCGCCTTTGAGTGGCTTTACTCAAAGTGTCTAGAAGTTGGTGTTGCAAAGAAACCTTTTAGACTAGGTCAAGAAAGGTTGTCAGTGCTTCAAACTTACTAAGGTGTAAGAGCAAGAATCATAAGTACTTAAGTGTTACCTCAGTAATGAGTGCTATTACTCGGTGCGTCGTCGGTAGGTAAGAGATATTTTTGGATTTTTAATTTTTCTGAAAAATAAAGACAAACGAAAATATTTTTGTATTTTTGAAATTTTGAAATTTGTGTTTTGTTTTTCTTCTCCCCTTAAATTTGTGCATTGGAAAGAGTGTTTAAAGTAAACCATGAACAAATTTAACTAAAATAAAATGTACAAAATTTACAGAACTGATTTAAAAGTCCGTGAAACGTATCATTTTTAACATTTAAACCAGCACATTGAATCAAGCTTTTGCAACAGGTTTGGTGAACAAGTCCGCCACATTATTATCTGTGTGAACTTTATCCAAATGAATTAATTTTTGCTCGTAGCAATCTCGAATAAAATGAATTTTGATATCAATGTGCTTAGTCTTAGAATGTTAAACAAGATTTTTCACAATTTGGATAGCAGCCTCATTGTCACAGAATATGGGAGTATCAAGAAAGTTCATGCCATAATTAAGAAGTTGATGCGCATCTACATCACCTAAGAAAAACAAGCCGAGGCAGCAATATACTCAACTTCAGCTGTAGAAATTGACACGGTTTGTTGCTTTCTGCATTGCCAAAAAATCAGTTTGTCTCCTAGAAACTGACATCAAGCACTGATTGACTTTCTGTGAATTTCACACCCCCCATAGTTGCTATCTGAAAAGGCATAAAGATCAAATTCTCGGTTCTTTAGATACCAGAGACCAAATTTAGGTCTCCCTTTAAGGTATCTAAAGATCCGTTTAACAGCATCAAAATGAGAAAGTTTAGGATGAGCCTGATATCGAGCACATTGGCAAACTGCAAAAACGATATCCGGTCTGCTAGCAGTCAGATACATCAGTGAACCGATCATCGAACGATAATACGTCTGATCGACAGATTGGTCATCTGGGTATGAAGATAATAGTGGTCGCTCAGCCATTGGAGTATTAGTCTCTTTAGCATCCTTTAGACCGACCTTTGCAAGAATGTCCTCCACATACTTCGCTTGATGAAGCAAGATACCATAGAGCTTTGCTTAATTGTAACCCAAGGAACATTGTCATCTCACCCAATGAGCTCATTTCGAACCGTTACTTTATCACCAGCTCAAACTCTTTGCACAGGGATTCACTTATAGAACCAAAGATGATGTCATTCACATAAATCTGGACAACCGTTTGATATGCATCTTGGCGCTTAATGAACAATGTCTGGTCAATAGTGCTGCGAGTGTAACTGTGTTGTAGTAGATGTTCTGTCAAAGTAGCATACCAAGCATGAGGAGCTTGATGAAGACCATAGAGAGCCTTATCGAGCTTGTAGACATGATTTGGAAACTTGGAATTGACGAAACCCGGAGGTTGATCAACATAAATCTCCTCTTTCACCTCACCGTACAAGAAAGCGGTCTTTGCATCCATCTGATAGACAGTAAGGTTCATATATGAAGCGTAGGAAAAGAAAATCTGAATCGCTTCAAGTCGTGCCACCGGAGCATAAACTTACGTATAATCAAGTCCTTCAATCTGGCGAAAACCACGAACCACCAGGCGTGCCTTGTTGTGCACAATTATTCCTGAATCATTTTTCTTGTTGCGAAACACCCATCTTGTGTCAAGATCCTTTTTGCCTTCGGGTAGTTCCACCATTTGCCAAACATTTAGCTTCTCGAACTGATTAAGCTATTCATGCATGACATCCACCCAACTTAGTTCATTTAGTGCTATCTCTACATTCTTCGGCTCGATTTGAGAGATAAAGCACGAATAGAGACACTCATTGACTTGACTGCTTTGGCTTCTGGTTTGAACACCATCATCCAAAGGACCAATAACATTATTAACTGGGTGGTCCCGTTGAATTCTTGAAGGAACAGCATGTTGGAACAGCATCTGAAGTCATGTGAGGTACTTGCAATGTACTCTTTAGGAATTCTTCCAGGAAAGAGAGAATCCATAAGATTAGAATAAAAAAGATCTGTAGATTCAAAGTGAATAATGTCTTCTTGAGCAGCTGATTGGTCAACAACTGGGGTATCGCCAACAACTTGGGATGAATCTGCAAGAGCACCTTCAGTGACAGTAGTAGAATCAGGAGATGCACCATCATTATGAATGGGATCTTTAATAATAACTGAAGGAGTGATAAGATCAGGAATAAATTCTTCAGCATCATCTCTGTGAACTCTACTAGGACCTGGCTGTGTAGCTAAAACAACATCAGAATGCACATAAAACGGTTTAAACAATTCAGCATAATTAAACAACCAATCGGGTCCAACACGAGCATCAGTCAAATTTTCTTCTAGCCAGCGCACATCGTATGATTCCACAATCTGCTTGGTTGCCTTGTTGTACACACGATACACAGTTTTACGTGCATATCCAACGAAGTAGCAGTCATCTGCCTTGGAGTTGAACTTTAGAGTATCTTCAAGATGAAGAAGAGTGCAAGGACAGCCAAAGGTACGGAAATGTGAATCATTTGGTTTGCGGCCATAGAGAATCTCATATGGTGTTTTCATTTGGGATTTGTTGATGATGACTCGATTCTGAACATAACAGTCTGTGTTAATTGCTTCAGCCCAAAAGATCACCGGTACCTTAGAATCGCACAACATGGTACGTGCAGCGTCAATAAGAGTTCTGTTCCGGCGCTCAGCAACACCATTCTATTGAGGTGTACGAGCAGCACTATACTGATGCAGGATACCTTTATCTGCAAAAAAATTGTTTAATACCGCATTCTTGAATTCCGTTCCATTGTCGCACCGAAGAGCTTTCAATTTCTGATTCGTTAGATTCTCGATAAGTATGATGAATCGCATGACCAGTTCTGCAGTTTCACTTTTGTTCTTTAAGAAGAAAACCCAAGTAAAACATGAGTAATCATCAATAATAACTAAACAGTAAGAACCACGGTTAAGACTGAGAACATTAACAGAGCCAAAGAGATCCATATGAATCAACTGAAGCAGCGAATCAGTGGAATTGATCAATTTAGGCTTGCATGGCTTCCGATGATGTTTGTCTTGAGCATGGGCAACACACTTTTCAAACGTGATGAATTCCTTGATTGGAAGTCCCTGAACCATGTTCTTCTTTGCAAGATGATTTAGATCCTTTGCATTGGCATGAACGAGACCTTTATACCACAACATGGCATTTTGGTCAGATGCTTTTGAGAATAGGCAGGTAATGTTTTCCGGAGTGTTGTGATTCATGTCGATGATATATGCATTGCTTTTTCGTTCTGATCGAACAAGAATCTACTCCTCTGGGATGACTATGCCAGGTTTGAGAATCAAACATTCCTTCTTCGTAAAATGGGCTGAAAAACCCTTGTCACAGATTTGAGAAACGCTCAGCAGACTGTGCTTGAAATTTCAACGCACCATTCGATACCGTCCCTTTTTGTGTGATTATCCCTTTTTCACCTCCGCAAAGCAAACACATCCACCATTAAAGTTTTCAACATCGTGTAGTTGGGACATGTCGCCTGTCATCTGCCTAGAACAAGCACTATCAACATACCAAGGTCTGTTGATATTCCTCTGTAACTGTTCCTGCACAAGTTGCGAGATCAATTAGATTTAGGCACCTAGTCCATAGGGAAACTGGGTTGACCCTTCCTATCGATACATGAAATTGATTAAAAACTCATATCACGTTGATCAAGTAATGGTGAAATGTCAGAAGATATTTTAACACTGCCTTTAGGAAACCCGTTTGAAATGTGATTTAAATCATTTATCTTTTGACCAAATGGGAACATTTGCATTAGATGTAGAATCAGAACTACTTGAAGTTGATTCTTGCAATTTTATTTGATAAGACATAGTTATTTCTAGAAACAGACTTTTCTGCCAAACCTGTTCATGTTGAGAAGCATACAAGTGTCGGGGACAATTTTTGGCTATATGACCAGCAATTCCACAGTTAAAACAAGTCTGTCTTTTTAAAGGGGTTTTGGAATTATGTCCAGGTCCAGATTTATACAAATTATTTCCACACACACACAAGCATGCAACAGATTTATGAACCAAAAAATTTGTCCTGTATATTTTAAAACTAACACCATATGGTTTTTTTAATAACATCAGAAATTTTGGTGTCAGATTTTACATCATCACACAAAAGAAAAGTATTAGTTTTCAAACTATTATTATCAAAATAAAGAATATGCGAGTCTTCCATGTCATTAATCTTCGTTTTCAATTTAATAGCACATGAGGTAGAACATCAGTAGGTTTCATTTGAAAACGCTTAGCAGTGCCAGATGTATTCTTTTGAATAAAATTCGAAAGATAACATTCTTCAGATTCTTTTATCTGCAATGATGGAACAAAATTATTATTATATGGAGGGGGAACAACACTATATCCAAGTCCTTCACTGTGTATATTTGACCACTTAGTTTGATGTTCAATTATAGATTAAACTACTTCACTTGACACATATACTTTCTTAAAATTTGATTCCACATTTTGAAATTTTGATTTTAATGCATCGAGTTCAGCAGTTAGTCTTGCGATGCCCTCATTAGCAAATTTAAGATGGCAATTTTTTATAGTAAGTTCATCTTGAATTTTGAGATAGTCTGAAGTTTTAGCATCTAATGATTCTTGGAGAGGTTTTAGTTTCTTTTTGTGTTTATGGACAAGATTTTCTAAGTCAAATATTTCTCTAACTAAGTTTTCATTTAACTCACGATAGTTAGCAATTTTATCAATACAAGTTTAAGAGGAGCAAGAAACTTCACTAACCTCATCACTAACATGAGTGGTAGTAAGGGTAGTATAGACCATGAAGGCAAATTGCAAATCCATCATCTGCCCTTGAGCTTCATCAACATTAACATCCAATTCATCTTGAATATGTGCAAGGTGAGCTCTACCGTCTCCGTTTAGATTCAGATCCTGCAGCTGATTCTCCCACGTGAACTGCTGAGCTACCATAGCTCTTTCTATATTCTGAGGTTGAGGAGCAGCTTCACGATTTGTTCCAACTGGCACCATGGTTCTTTCAGTATTCTCCATTCTGGGTTTGGTGCATTCATGAGCAAAGTGACCAGGCTCGTTGCAGTTGAAACATCGGAGATTTGCCTTGTTGAAACCCACCTTCCTGTCTGCATTATTATTGACCCAGTTGTTCCTGCTTGTCCTTTGAGTGAATTTCTTGGCCCTATGAACCGCCATAGCAATGTGCCAAGAAATGTCCATTTCTTCCAGAACATCAGGGTTGATTTGATCTAGGTCTCCCACTATCATAGGTTGAACCAGCTCACCAGTAATAAGAGCATTATAACAGTTCAGAAGACCAGCCATCATGCCCAGATTCTCTTCAGCTCATTTTGGAAGAACTTGAGCAGGAGTTGTTGTCTTGACAGTAGAGGCACAAGCAGATGAAGCTGGAAATGCCACAGGAGATGGAAATTGCTGAAATTGTGCTTGAGTAGTAGCTTGAGCAGGGAGAGCTGAGAATGCACTGTTGGTTGAAGTTCCAATATTAGCTGACTGGTAAGAACTGACATGATTCATCTCTCTTTGTTTATCGTCCATGTCACAAGATTTGATAACAGCCATAATTTCAGAAAGTGAGAGTCTGGCCAAATCCTTTGTCTTCTTTATAATAGCCACATGCATGTCCCAGCTTCTTGGGAGAGAGTTCAAAAGTTTCTTGTTGACATCAATCCTTGGAAAACTAATTCCTGCAGTTGCTAGCTCAGTGTTCAAAGTAATGAAACGTTGTAACTGAGCTTCAAGAGATTCTCCAAGCACATGGTTAAACAAGTTGAACCTTTGACGAAGCAAATCCTGCATACTTTGCTTCATGTCTTCATTTCCTTCATAGACATCAATTAAAGCCTCCCAAAGAGATTTAGCAGTTTTGTATTCATGGAAACCTTGAGCAATTTCCGGTGAAAGTGCCATTGAGAGAGTAGCAAGAGCTTTCTGATCAAGTTAAACCTTTTCAAAATCCAGGTCAGAGTATTCTTCAAAAGGCTTGTCAATGACAACATTGTATTTAGTCATAGTAATTCTGATAAGTGGACGTAAGTACAAAACTGAGCCGAGATCAGTGTTGACGTTTGCAATAGATGGATCCCTCAAAAATGAACTTTGAAAAACACTGAAAGTCAACAAAAAGAAAAAACGCAACAAGCCAAACAACTTAAGAATCGAATACAGACAATCACACCGAAATGCTATCATCGAAATCCACACAGGACCGAAAATGTGCATCGAAAAGCTTGAAACCGGAAAACAAAGCTGGAAAAATTCGACCGAAATCAGTGGAACCCTAAGGTGACACCGAAATCCACTAAGGACCGAAACTGGTGGAACCCTAAGGTTACACCGAAATCCACTAAATGGGTGACCGAAATCCTCGATAACAGACCGAAATCCACTGAAACCCTAACCGAAATCCTGACAGTTTCCGCCGCCACCGAAATAGTTTGGAGCGTGACCGAAAACCCTTTCCAGATCTGAAATTCGCACCAACAGTTACCAAAACGCCATTTTTGGATCAAAACACCGTTTTTGGGAAGAATTTTGCTTGAAGATGCCAAAAACGCGAAGAACACCAAGAGCAAAAATACCCAAACTCGATCAAAACGGTCCAAAACAGTCCAAATCAATCCAAAATCGTCAAAAAATCCAAGATCCAAGCTAAGGAATAATGAGATTGATATCAAAACACTCAAAAGCACGAGGTTTTCAAGCTCTGATACCAATTGTAGGTCCCGAGAGAATCCTATATCGTCACACGGTATCAATCAAATCAAACAAACACAAGTATAATCCTTGAATGCACTCGATTTATTAGACAATTGATTAGTACGTAAGAACACAGTTGCTTGAGCAATATGAAAATCTCTATGCTAGAATGAGGCTCCAAAACAACTAAATCTATAAATGAACCGAAAACGTCACACCAGGCCCACAGACCAAATCCAACAAAAAACGTCACACCAGGCCCAACCGAAAACCAGATCTGGTTTTCGGTCATCACGACCGAGATCTAGGAGGATTTCGGTCCTGGACCAAAATCATCATTTAGACTCCTTTTTGTCTTCCTTTTAGCCTAGAAACTCTTAGAAATGATCCAGTTAATTGCAAAGCTTAAACCAAACATAAATATGGTCCAACAACCATGAAACTAGAATTCCTTCACCACCACCAACTACAGCTCCTTTCACTTCCACCATAACTTGAAAACCCATAACTTGTGAACCTCATACCTCCGAAGCCATACCTTGTGAACCCATGACTTCAGATGCTATACACATTGAACCCTTAACCCCTTCTGCTCCAATATCTACAACCATTCAAGCCACATCTTCGGATGTTCCTCCAATTTCAACAACATCTAAAACACCTATTACCTCTACCATTCACACTTCAGTACCGTTTATCACATTTTCAAATTCTTTGTTCAATTTTCAAACCTCTGGTATTCATACATCATTGCCAGATTTTGACATACCAGAAGGTTTTAGGTTTACTTCAACTTCACCACAACAACCACCCCCAACTTATGAAGAAGAGTACAACGCTTATCATATGGCTCCTCTCACCATAGATGAGTCAGATGATGAACACTTAAACGATGGAGATCTTGTACTCATTAAATAGTAAAAGACTCTCAACACCAACTTGATGTTCTCTTACAAACTCAAACTAGGAATGATCCAAAGAAATCCACCGAAGGTGATGTGTTGGGAAAATTAATGAAACAACATAAGAAATTCCCGAAAAAGTCAATTAGTTAATTCACCAGTCAGAGAAAAGGATTTTGGATCAACAGGTTCGCATCCAAAGTATCCTAAAACAAAAATTGAACATGGCTATAACTGAGGTTGAAACGGGGCATAGACTGCTTCGGGAGGAAACAGACAAGAAAATAGCTGACTTGGTTGATAGACTTGAGTCTTCCAATGCTGATCTGATGAGGTTTCTTGCAGACTTTCGGACAGAGGCTCAATCTTTCAACAATCACTATAAAAATCATTTTGAAAAGCAACTTGAAGCTGCGACTGCCAAGATTGATTAAGTGACTACAGCTCAGTCAGCTTCTGCGGTAGAGAAGTTTGCCGAGGAAATACAAAAGACAAACTTTACCTTAACCAGCAATCTCATCAATCAACTCAGGATTTCACTTCACCCCCTGATAAATGTTGCTCATCGCATGAGTTGTTCTAAAGTTGCCCAATTGGGACCTCGAGTGTCTGCTCAACCTGATCATGCGGTTCATCCTTCGTAAGGGGGAGAAGCCAGCGGTTCAGGGTTCCATGTCTCAACCTCTACGATGAAAACAACAACATCTGTAACAACAACATTTGCTACCCTCACCATAATATCTTCTACCTTCGGACGACCACCAGTGCCAAATCCAAATGTAACAAAAGGTATTGTCATCTGCCCTGAGTCTTCGGGTCTTACCTTGTCAATTATTACATCTACTAAGGGATCCGGATCTTCGGAAGCAATCGGTTCAGGATCTAAGCCTTCTGACAAGGGAAAGGGTGTGCTCATTGAGCCTAGCAAGATACAAACTCAGAAAGAAAGAGAAGATGAGTTTAATATAATGTTACAAATCAATGCTATGGCTCAGAGCAGGAAAGAAGACATGGCTCCAACTGATAAACCTTGGAATATTGAGACCATCGAAGTTCATGGCTTAACAAATAATGATCTCTTTAATCGACTTCCTCTAGAAAGCTACTCAATAGAAGCTACCATTGATCAACAGCTTGACATTCCATACAACCCAAAAACGTTTTCATTCTTTCAGTTTGTCCGAACCGTGGAGGATAATGAGTTAACAGCCTTTAAGGCTAAAAAGATATGTTTTCAGGCGACATACATACAAGAACCAAAGGCAGTATGGAGCTTGAAAAGAATTGTTAAACTGATTTCCATCAAAGAAGGAGAATTATTTGAAGACGGTCAAAATTTTGATTTTGTCGTCCTCATGGGTTCGGATGAAGAAGAATCATGATTCACTGTGGCTAACTTTCCAATCATGAACCCTCATGATTTCATTATGATTCTTGATCTTATGAAGGATTCTCCATCCTATGTTGCTCATTCTCCAATCATCTTCAAAAGGGACAAAAGTCTCATCTTTGGATTCCTCCTTCCTTATATGAAGCATTTTGGAAGATATGATATGGAAGTGGCTGAATGTTTCAAAAAGTCTCTTGCTCCCCCAATATGTATACTTCAAAATTTGGATAAATTTTAAAATTGGGAGATCATTGAAAAACCCTAGGGTGTGGTGTTCAAGGGACTTTCAAGAGAAGAAGAAGTTGTGAGGAAATTCTTTAAAGTTGATTTCAAGGGTGTTTACCCTTCCAAAGTCATAAGGAACATCATAACTCGAGTGAATACGTGTTCGGCCAATTCATACACAGAAAAGAAGAAAATCAAAGAACACCTTGAATGGTGGTTGGCCGTAAGATATTGCTTGACACAAGCTTTCAACAAGCATTTCACCTAAAGGCTTCGGATGCACTTCACACAAAGGGGGAGATTGTTAAAGCTAATTTTGTGATGAAGTGTGATCAACTATCGGAAGGTCTTTTACATGCGAAGCTAGATTTTTATTCCTGAAGATCTGAAGGTTGTACTCTGGAGGATACGAAGGTTTTTGTGTAACAAACAGTATCTTGAGTGCACGTTGGATGTCAGACACGCCTTCAATAATGCTGCTCTCCTATTGGCTGATAGTGATACGTAATCTGGTAGAATATTCCTTGTACTATTACTCAGATATTTTGTACCATGGCATCCTTGATCACGTATAAATATCAAGGATAACTCACTGGGCCGAATATGCGTTAAATCAAAGCATTCAGCACCCTTTTTCCTCAATTCATTGTGGTAATTGTTCTTGTGTGTTTTGATTATCTATTGAATCATTTCTTCAGATAACTTGTTCTTATTGAATCATTGATTTAATTTCTTATCTAACAGTTCTCATCGCTGCGGTTGAGGCATGGGACCCTAAATGTGACGTCCCAAATTTCGTAATAAATTTTTCGTTTTAAAAACAACTTAACTACAATAAAATAGTTGCCACATAAAACCCTTCAATTTAAAACTTAGTATTTAAACATATGAAAACCTATTAGCAGAAACATTAACAAACATTCACCAGCGGAAGACTTAATCATTGAAATCCTCAGATGCGGTACAGTCACACCGTGCTCCAAGCTTAAGCCAGCAATTTCCTGAAAAAATAATTAGGGTAAAAGGGTAAGCACAAAGCTTAGTGAGTTCCCCAAAAATACTACACGATCCATCACATAAACACCATCATAGACTTTCGTCGTCAAACATCGTCATCGACTTTCGTCGACACACATCGTCATCGACTTTCGTCGACAAACATCGTCATCGGCCTACGCCGACAAACATCCTCATCGGCTCTAGCCGGCAAAAACATTGTCATCGACTCTCGTATACAAACATAGTCATCGGCTTTCACCTGCAAACATCGTCATCGGCTCTCAAGTCGGCACCGTTGGCCCATGGACCGGCAGTCATCCAGTTTCGTCGGCAAACATGTAAAGAAAAAACAATCACATTATTACACGAAGTAATAAAGACTATCTACGCATATAACATCACTCAGAGTATAGTGAGAAGACTCACCTGATTCATGACTACAAATTAGACAGCACCCCGCATGAGTGCCCTCAGAGCCCGACAATACGCACTTCCTAACAAGGATAAACCCCACTTAGAACTTCCGAAATCCCAAACAGTATAATCTTATAAGACCGGTATCCAAAACCCTTAAAAGTCAAACTGGTCAAAAAGTGAACGGTGAACGGTCAAAGTCAACAGTCAAAGTTAGCGCCGCTAACTCTTAGAGTTAGCGGCGCTAACTCTTAGAGTTAGCGCCGCTAACTCCTCTATTCAGCCCAAAAATCCACAAAGTGCGTAATCCATTCAGCCACATGCTATAACTTTTAAGGGTTGTCCCAAACAGTCCGTTGACTCATAAAAACATGAACTTTATCAACCAATCCTTGCCAAACAAGCTCATGGTGACCAATCTAGTTCCAAAATGAAGATTAAAAAACTCAAACTTCATCCAAATCACAATAAGACTAGGCTAAGGTTTTTCTCAAGGATCCAGAAGCTAAAGAAAGAAGAACTCATCCCTTAGTTCCTAAATCCCAACTCATTCTAAGAAATGGAGCCATCACCGTCTGAAGAAGTTCTTACAAGCATCATAACTGCAATTTCACGCAAAATACTCAAGGAGACAGAGATTAAACAAAGGTCCCAAAACGAAGAGCAAATATGATTTCCTTCACCAAGCAACCCTCCTAGTACTCTTTCTTCTTCCTCTCTCCCAAAAATCCTTCCAAAACATCAAAGTCTGAACCAAGAAATCAATGAGGGCTTGAGAGAGCTTTTCCAGACCAAAATAGAAGAATGGCAACCCCCAAGTGGGTTTTTAACTCAAGAACGACTCAAATTCACAAAATGAACAATTTTTCCCGCTCAAAGGCCATTAGCAATGCTAACCTGGAAGTTAGCATCGCTAACTACTAGCAGAGGCAAGGTCACCATCGCGTTCTGTCTGAACACGCAACTGATCCAGATTCTCCCAGATTAGCATCACTAACCATAGGGTTAGCGGCGCTAATCCCATTTTTCCAATTTTCTCATTTTTGATTTCATTATTCCCATAGACTTGACTCTTAAAACTCAAAGATTGATTTCTTTATTTCCACTTAACCGGATTTCGTCCCCGAAATCCTTTCTTTACTTGCCCTAATCGCGCACCAGTTGTTTAATCATCCCAGGGTTATTTACATTCATAACACCCTACGACGTCTAATCTATGCTCGAGAACCACACCGACAGCCACACGTCTAATCTACGCCGACCCGTAATTTTAGATACTCACCTTCGGAGTATCTTACAATGTCCTATAGCTAGCAATTTAATTCCACCATTTCAAAAGTCACCAACGCATAACACCAGGTAACTTTACACACAGAAACAACCACCGTCCTATAGACCTACAAGAGCTCTGTCCAAGAGTATCCGATCAACCAGGATACAAGCATAAGATACATCACTCATGCATAACCCATCAAGATATTTCCGCACTCATCATCATTCATGGAATTACAGGTTCCTCATTCTGTTCAGCTCACAACTGAACTTGCAGGCTTTTCCCTGTTTCATCCATTCAGGTTCTCTGCTGCGCCTAGTCCTCTACTAGACTCACAGTCCTTCCCTCACTCATTCCAATTTCCCTCAATCGGAAGAACAAATCAGGCGACCGAGAACAATGCCTAACACTCGTCTATCCGCCCACAGTTCTACAAACCTAACTATCCTTCCAGGTTCTCGACGTAGGATAAACTTCCCAACCAGCCGCAACGAACCCAACAAACAAATCCACAAGATTCCCTAACACAGGGCCGCAACATCTGACTCTTTCGTCATGCCAGAACAACAACTGAAAACCATCATCTTAACCGAAATCTCACAGACCCAACCGCCTCCACAAGCATACGGTCTTCCCATTATGAGAGCGACCCAAGCTGTACTTGACCGAATTCACAATCACTCTTCTTTAACAAAGTCAACTATTCAACAGACGAAACTTCTCATAAAAGATACCCAACCACTTTGATAATCTTAACCTGATTCGAACGCAACACCTTAAAACTCCTCGCCAATTTTCGGGATCGGTAATCCAACCGATTCATACTGCACTGCCGAGAAACCCTAAAATCCGAACGGTTCCAATACCGCTACTCCACACGTCTGAAAAAAATTCTGAAGAACGGCGCCCACACTCTTAACTTTCACCAACGTCTCAGCTACTTACTACATACTAGCTCGACTTCTATATAGCCAATACTTCTCAAGGGAGATACTCAACCGTATCTTGACCATCCAAACCCGGTCCGAACTTTAACACGCTAGCTCTCCTAATCGTTTTCCCCAGATCGGTTATCCAATCGATCCCTAACACTTCACCTGGAACCTCCACTAATATCTAGCGCCTCTTACACGATTTATTCATCATTCGAAAGAAAACCGACACTCGAGTCTAGCATTCCTAATGCTAAAGAACCAGGGTGCTCTTACTGCCAACGAACGGCCACACTCATAACCATCTCTTCCTCACGCCTTCCAGATTGCTCTGCCGCACGCGCCACAGCTACTACTCAACCCGAACGAAAACAACCGGATGAACTTGAGCATTATCACTTCGAAGAATTCACCAACGATCACCCCCTCTTAATCAATTAAATTAACGGTAGCCCAACGACTAACCCGACTTCACCAGAAACTCTACCACTTAACGAAAACTCCAACTTCTAAAGACTAGTACTAAGCAATCAACCTTCCGACAACACCACAACGTTAACACGAACCCATTCGCAACTCCAGATAATTCCAATTGATCCTAACAAGCATAAGGATACTCAACCGACAACCTGGCAATCGGGATGAATACCCGATCACTTCCAACTCAGCAATTGAACATCGCCAGACCGACCACAAACACCGTTACTCGAACAGAACACACACGATCACGATCACGAGAGCACCATCATCTTCAACCGTTATAATACCAATGCAATCTTCCTACTCTACGTAGCAATACCTAAACTTGCCACAGACCCTTGGTCTTTTTTGCAATCCATGCACTCAACGGTCATCCACAAGCGACCATACAGAACTCGACTCAACCCTAAACCACTAAACGTTGAGCCTGCAACCACACTCGAGCAAATGACGATGAAGCACCCATAGCTCGCTTCTGTTACATACGGAAACGTGACACCCGGTTGGAATTTTTTATTGCGCTCAACCAGAGCTAACTTCCATTAACTCCACACTACATAACCGAAACTCTCTAGCGCATAAAGAACATCCTTACCTTACCTCTGCAACCTGCCCTGTTGATTCCTCTTTATCCCAGCACTGACAACGAAGCCTACACGAGGCGATCAACAGAACAGGAGATCTCAACCTAACACTCACATTCCAAAGAAACGCTCTAACACAATTCTTCATTCTTTACTCCAATAGTTCTCCCCCACCTAAGGCTCGAACCCACTACCTGCTGACCCAACGAGCACTGCCGTTCCACTGGCAGTCCACCCTTTACTTACTGACGACACCACAGACAACCACTTGTCTTCACCCGCACGCTCGAGATAATTCCCGACTGTTTACCTGAATACTCTGAACCAAAACAAAGGCAACTAAACTTGAAAGCGATAAAAGCATAATCGCGAAAACATACATTCAACGATCGATGAGGTTCCAC
Organism: Cichorium intybus; assembly: GCA_023525715.1. Lineage (NCBI taxonomy): Eukaryota > Viridiplantae > Streptophyta > Magnoliopsida > Asterales > Asteraceae > Cichorium > Cichorium intybus. The sequence continues at coordinate 63,107,212 of CM042017.1, read as the reverse complement.
CTCTACATTCAGCTGCTAAGGACCACCTTCCAATTCCGGATCCTCTAACTTCACCTGAAGGATGCCCTCAGACTTTGGGACAACAAACCCCGAATTCTGGCCAACATCCCAAGACAATCTCGGACAGCACGCCCTGACGTTACGGCTGTAAACAAACCGAACGTTCAACAAACCGTTCATGAACTTTTCGGCGGGAAGTTCGTTGATGTTCGTTTATTTAATAAAGGAACGTACACGAACACAAATTCTCGTTCATTTAGTAATAGGAACGAACGTGAACAATGATCTCATTCGTTCAACTATGTTCGTGAACGTTCGTTTATTTTGTTTGTTTACGCTCGTTTATGTTTGTTCATTAAAGTTCCTTTTATGTTCATATGCGTTCAATTGTGTTTAATTACATTACAATATTATATGTTTATTTATGTTCAAATATGTTCAATCAATCAATTGTGTTTGTTTATCTTTGTTCGTTTATGTTTGTTCGTTTAGCATGTTCATGAACATAAACGAACGAACATGAACAAGATAAATTGTTAAATAAACGAACATGAATAGGAAACCTAGTTCATTTATCTGTTCGTGTTCATTCAGTTGTTCGACTAACTTAAATGAATGAACATGAACAAACCCCCTTTCGTGTTCGTTCGGTTCGTTTACAGACCTACCTGTCGTGGCCAATCTGATTGCAAGAAACACAAAAATTCACCTCCAGCTTACCGTTCCGACGGTAAGGGTCCTCCACTCTATCCGAAACTACAGCTCGAAACTTCTTCTGTAACGACTATCCCAATTCCTAATTCTGCCTCTTCTGCCCTAGCCGAGAATCGAGCTCGATTTCCCTTGATGCCGCAGCGGACTCCATCTCTGCAAAAGTCTTTCGTCGAGCAGTGGCCACAAACCTGCTGATCTCCTTCTTCATCATAGCCTGGCACCAAGCCGTCATCGCCTCCTCCTTCATGGAGAACCGCTCCTTAAATATTGCTAACATTTTTTACTTAACCAATTCAATCATCGGAGAAGCATCTCGAACACAGCCCTAGTCACCTCTGCGGCGAGCAAATCCCGAACATCCTCATCGTTCATCTCAGGCCCGACCCGGTCTCGTGAACTCGACCCGAGTCCCGAATCATTCCCTCTTGGATCATCCCTCGTCATCCTGAAACTCGACAAGAAACGAGATACAACACTTGTCTTGTTGAAAATATAATACGAAAACTCGAGGGTTTTCGGGTCCAAGATCTTTCGCTCAACAATAAACAAAGATAGATAGATGCGAAAATGTAAAGGAACGATGCGAAAAATATAAATGACTAGAAACATAAAGTTGCGGAATATTTAAATAAATCGTAAATAACAAGTGCGGAAATTAAAAGAAAATATTTAAGCCATATGATGTAATTCGTATTTTTCATTGATATTAAGAAATGTGTTACATATTGGAAGTTTAGTACAAACACAATTTCTAATTTAAGTTGAATTACATAAAGATCTATGAGGGGAGAATAAATAGAAAAGATAGAAAAGAAGTACGGAGATCTAGAATAGAAAGGAGGAGAAGTGAGGATGTTCTTGAGGTTCTTGAGGTGGCTGGAGAGAATTCTCCAGCACCTCCTCCAATTACTTTAGACTACATTGGAGTGATAGTTTCCTCAACTTCTCTCTAGAATCTCACTAAATTTCATGACCCAAGCCTCCTATTTATAGGAGGAGAAGATTTCTAACAGATCCTAAGTACAACAAATATTAATAAAATATTACAAGTACAATCCTACAGCTGGCATAAATAATCTAAGTCTTGAACTTCTTGATCTGCACCCGGTGTGTACTTTCGTTGCTGAACGGATCAGCACTGGAGATTTCTGATACGTAACTGCTGAACCGGCATAGTGTGTTCTGAATTGTAATTTCTGAAATGTGAAATTCAGAACTGTGAAAGCCCGGATCCTCACTGGGTTTGGATCCTACAGCTCTGGTTCGGAACATGGCTGTTTGGTTTTGGAAGTTTCTATGTTCAGAATGTACTGTTCGGAACATCATCTTCGGATCTCACCTTCGAAACTCTGATTCGGTTTCCTCAAGTTCAGAAGTCGTCTTCGATAGTACCTTCGGAATATACAATTTCAGAATGGAGCTGATTTCGGTACATACCGAAATCAGCAGTTCGGTACTCCATCTTCGGAACTGAGTTAGGAACTTGGTTCGGCAGTCGAGTTGTTCAGCAGTTAGGATGTTCAGCAGTGTAATTTCTGGAATATTAATTTCTAACCCAAACTTGGATTTTCCAAGTTTGGTCCTCTGCTGCTAAAAGTTGCTAAGTTGAATCACTCAACGTCTTCGGAATTTACACTAAAAATATCCCCCTAAATGGTGATAGATGTTGTGATAAACTTGAACAGTATGATAAATTTCTCAATTTCATTTCTGAATAAATACTCAATATTTCAGAGCATTTACCCAACAATATCCCCCTAAATGATTTGAAATGTTGAGGGTTGGGATATCAAAAATTTGAGGAAGATCGGACTGCTGGTGGAGTTGTACTGGATCTTGGATCCCTCCAAATGTTGATTGGGTGTTAGAAATTATTGAGAAAATCTTCTTGGTCATGAAATTTTATCAGAAAGAATTGATTCGCGCTAAATGTTCAAAAATTTGAAAAATTACAGTTAATGAAAATTTAGAAAATTTCTTGTTGCTGATATGTTGCTGCTGATAGAATGAGTGTTGTCGCCAAATATTCTAAGTGCGGAAAGAAAGATTGCAAAAAGTAAGGGTCCGAAATTTGGATGTTTCGGAGATGCACAAGTCTGAAGACTTGAGGTGGACAAGTCCGAAGACTTGATATGGATGGGGAATTGTAACGAAGAATTAATACTTAGAACAGATCTTGATAGCTCAATAATGAATAATAGAGGTTAACAGTTATATGACTAGAAAATGTAAAGACTATGATTAAAGAGTGCTAGAAATGTAATGAAAATAAGAAATGGAGATAAGAACGTTAGAGTTGATGGAATGAGAGATTGTATTGATAAGTGAAAGTGATACATAAAGTCTCTCAAAACCATGAGGACTGAAGATGAACTTGGTCTCCCTTTTATAGACTAAGGGAAGACCTTCGGATAATGACCTATGGACTGAAGATGAGACAACACGTCTCTCTTCAGTCAGATAAGGAAGGGGTGAATCTAATATAATAATACAACGTCAGACTAGGGTGGCTTGTCTATAATATAATAATACTCTAAAGTACAACAGACATGCTTCTAGGGGGCAACGCCTGATCTAGTCTAATCATATCCTATACATTGAAGTGCTTATCCTTTGCCTTATCTTCTAGATGTTTTTTGATCTTCAGTCTTCTTTGTTGAATGATTAAGTATGATATTTCCATAGATTCGTTGATATAGATAGTCCGAAATCTTGAGTGGATTTTGGAGTCCTGGCTGATAGAATCAGAGTGTCTTTGGAAATATGATCATGTATATATTGATCTTCTGAGTTGGTTCGGAATGTGTTCTTCTGAAATCTTTCTTCTGGGTGAGGTACTTTCTGATCTTGTGTTCCTTTGGAAATCCGAAATCCAATACTGGATTTCGGGTAGTTACAATATTATCCGAACACAACTTATCCGGGATATAAGTTAACAACATACACGAAATATAAGAAATTGTTCATTCCTTAAAACATTCATACGAAAGTAAATTCATTCCATCAAAATAAGAAGTTTGATATTAAAATCCAAATACATCAAACTACGAGTTGGTCAACTACTTGACTTTCAATACTAACAATTCCCCCTTTGGTGACCAATCGAGGGGTTTGATTCAGCATCTTCATCGTTGGTCCATAACACCTTGTCTTGCAGCATATCCCCAGAACTTCCTGACTTCCAGTAGCCATTGCATTCTGAGAAGTATTTCTTTCTTGGCTTTTGGATCCGATGAAGTTGATTTATGCACAGCCTTGATGTACTCTTTCATCATTCCATTAGAGACTCTTCTGATATGATCAGCACAAAGAAAAAGGAAGGATCCTTTTTCATCAGGATTCCTGTATACCAATCCGAGTATTGGATCGAAGGTGGCACCTCTCTTCCAGTTGTCTCGATTTTCTGGCATAGATAATTCAGGTTTGGGTATGATCTGTGGATCAGGATGATTCTTGATGATTTTGTACATTTCTGCGTGCTCCATTGATGTGGTTAGCTTGGTCTGCACAATGTCAATAAGTTCGGGAACTTGCTTTTGACATTTGCCAACCTCGTCAAGCATTTTCTGAGCTGTTTTCATCATATTTGCTGCATCGGATGCTCGTTGAGCATCAATTGTGGCGATACCTTCTTGGATGATCTTTTCTGCTTGAGTGTCGCAATGAAGAAGGATGTCACTGTCTTTCTTTTCTAGTGCAGTGACTCGATCTTTGAATTCTGCAAGTTCTTTGACCAGAGCCTCTGGATTTTGTGAGGATTTGAGGTCAATCAGGAGAGTGGTTAAGGCATCAACCTTCTGATGGAGAGACTCATCCTTAAGTACGGAAGTGACTGATTGAGGGTTAGTTTGTGTAGGAGTTTTTTCGTGAGAGGAATTTGTGTCACTGAGGTCGACTAGATGCATTTGAGATGGAGAAGGTTGATCCACCTCCTGATCATCACCAAGGACGGACTTGCCAATGGGTACTGATTGAGAATCAGAGATAAGTTGTCGGGAGCCAGACTCAGTGGGTTGTTCTACCGTAGGCTTCAGTAATGCCTTTTTCTGAAGTTCTAAGGCTTGAAATCTGTCCCAAGTGAGGGGGACAATTGCTGAGGCAATATTTGACCAATCGTTTTCAGTGGTGTCGAATAGATATACAAGAGTGTCTACCAGTTTGTGGAGAGAAGCACTCAGAAAAGAGTCAATCTAGAGAGTGATTGCATTGATCCTCTTTCGTTCGGATTTTACAGTTGCGGAGTCATTGTCGGAAGGTGGTCCATATGTTGAGAGAATTTGAAGTTCTTTCTGATTAAGCTCAAATTGTTGCTTGAGGCGATCGACTAGAGATTGTTGTTCTTGAACAGCAGTCTGGAATTTCCATTTCTCAAAGTCGGATGCATCAGACGGAGGTTTGGTGAGATCTGGAATAGGATCATCCTGAACGAGTGTGTCAAGCTTTCTAGATTTCGGAGGGGAGGTCTATTGGTCCTCCATAATCAGATATTCCTGAGTATCATCCGAGTCTGGAGAGTTCTGTCTTTCCTCCAAATGTTCTGACTCGGAATCTCTTGAAGACGGTTCAGAAGTCTAGCAAGAAACAATACATATTAGATTGTGAAAACGAGTGTTAAATGTAGTACATACCTGATGGAAGCAAATCCTAAAAAGGATGATTGAGTCAAATGTTATTTTGATACTTAATATTGTGGATTTAAGATTCCCATTTTTTTATTATGTTATTTTAATCAGGGGAGGTTCTCAGAGGTGAGAAGGTGCTGAGAAATCAGAAAGTGAAGGGGGGGATTGTCTTAGAAGTGATAAGTTTATGAGAAATTATAAGATAAGGAAGTTTTCTCAGAAGTGATAAGTTTCTGAGAAGGAGGAGAAATGGTACCGTTTTGCTTTTTCATTGGTTCTTCTTAGGTGGTTGTTTGGATGGTGAGGACCCGGAAGCTTTCTTTTTGGGTTTCTTGGGGGGCTCACATTGTTGGAGAGAGTGAGAGGGATACTCAGCAAGTCCTTCTGTTGTAGAGAGATGGAAATTCAGGCAGTCTACGGATTTTTCCAAATATGGGGTATGTTTTTGGGGCATAGGGTTTGGCTTTTTGCATGACTAAAGTATCACCTTATCGCGTGGGGATTGAGATATTAAGAGTCTGATAGATGTGTTGGATGCACATGGCCCAAAAACGTGCTGAATGAATTTGACTTTTGGGTTTCTGAGAAGTGGGTATGTAGGAAAGAAAATCGTCAAACAGAATCGATGCATAGTCCATTTCTCGACCGGAGTAGAGACTCCAAAGAAGTCTCATGAGGCGTTTGCTCAACTGATCTGTACCGCCCATTTTTCCAGATATGCACTTAATGATGTAGTGAATGAGACATTGCCATAAGGGCGAGATGTGGCCTTTAGACATTTGGAACAGTTTTGACAAATCATACAGGTATCCCATGTTGTAGATCATAGATTTAAAATCTGCATCGGTTGGTTGATCAAAGGAGGATGTGTAGTAAGGAAGTTCGAGTGCTGCGGCAAATAGTTGTTTATCAAGGATGATGGTTTGACCGTCGTGTAGGGTTAGGGTGTAACCGGTGGAATATTTAGTGGCGGTGGAGACAATATCGTGAAGTAAGGAGACCGGTATCGAGGGGGTGGATGAAAGAAAGCTCTAACCAGTTTGTGTCTTGAAAGAATGTGAATGAGGATGCGTAGATGTTCCTTGTAAGATTTGAGATCATTTGAGATGTAGAGATTGGAGATGGCAACAAGTACGGTGTCGTTGTCGCCTTTTGATTGTGAAGCCATTGAACAGCTATGATTTGTGAGAGAGAAGGAGTAATGGAGGTTTTAGATTTTTAGGGTTGAGAGATGAGGAACGGCGGTAAGAGAGAGTTGTAACAATAAAGAGGGAAAGTTGAGGAAGAAGAAGAAGTGTGTGAGATTAGAATAAGAGGGAACATTTATAACAATTTGAAAAAGTGTAATAAACTGTCGGGTTGAGGGAATGAAGGGACGTGTGAACAGTTGTGACAGAAAAGCGTAAGCTTGGCATTAAATGCAAAGAAATGATGAAAAGAGATGGTCCATTAAAGGACGGACATGTGTGGTAGGGAGAATATCCGTTAGAGAAAAATGGATCATGTGGATTTTATTTATTGGGTATTAAATATTTTTCGTATTTAATTTACATTCCCATATTAAATATGTCGAGGTGAGGTGTCTAAGGTACGGACTGGTATGACTTTGATGGTTCTGAATTGTTCAGAAGGGAATCAACTCTGAGTGACGTCACGATTCAGTAGAATTGTGTGTTCTGAGATGCCGAGAAAACTTGAAACTGTATTCCGAGAGAAGTTATAGAGTGGTAGGTTCGGAGAGGAAGAGTTCTGAGTGAGGATAACAATATGAGATATCTGAGTTGTGGGAAGAAATCAGAACTATAGATTCCGAGAGAGATGGCGAGGCTCTGAATTGGAAGGTTCGGAGAATGAGGTAGTATTTCTGAGGATTACTGATCAGAGGCGATATAGATGTGAAAGTTCGGATTGTAGTTTGGAGAGAAAAATTCAGAACCTGCTTTATGAGTATAGTGGTTTAATGGATAACTAAAGAGTTGTCGTGTCATTTCTGTAGAGATAAACGATGGTGCAGACTATTTAAAATAAGCAGTCAAATCATGTAACGCATCTCTATATTACTGATCTCGAAGCGATGAGGTGTCATGAAATGGTAAAGGGGGAAGCGGTAATAAAAGGGGGTTTGCTTTGACACTTAGAAATCACACAAGTGAGGATTTAAGGATTAACATGGCTTCAAGACGTCCATTCAACCGTGATGAGAAGGTGGAAGTTAGAATGCAAGATGGTGAGTTTGCGGGTGCTGTTTATGGTGGTGTGATCAAATCTGTATGGAATCATCGTTATGAGGTAAAGATGACTACATTGACAGATGGATCCACTGGTGGTCCTTTGAACGTGCATGTGGATTTTGCATATCTGCAACCTGTTCCTCCTAAGGTTTTGGTGGAATTTAAGAAGTTTGATTTCGTGGAGGTGTGGTACCGGCGAAGATGGTGGCCAGCTGCCATTTCGAGGAAGACTCCATTCAATCAGTTCCATGTGGTGTTGGTGGATGGGACTCGCCTGTTTGTTGATGAGTCGGAACTGAGAATTCATCAGAGGTATCATCTTGGAGAGATTCCGATGTGGCAATATTACAAGCTCTGATGATTGATGAAGGCTGTTGATCTCTAGGTAGACTTTGTGATTTGTTATCGGATATTATGTTGTATTGTGTGTCTAAGATTATGTAAGAATTGCTTTCATTGAATTTTGTAATCTTTTGGATGTTATGAATGAAAGCACGTTTTGGCGTTTTGTTATTGTCTTATGTGTGAATCAAACGTCAGGATTTTTGCATTCAGAATGTGTTTTAGGGAGAATTCAGAGATGAAAGAATTTAGAGAGGAGATGAATTTTGTCGTATTTAGAGGAGAGAAAGATCGAGATAGAAAGAGAGAGAGAGTTAGGTGAGTGTGTGTCCGTTCTGGGAAAACGAAGAAAATCTGTATGGAATCAAGAGCGGTTTATCCATTACGCCGTCAAAGTTGCCGAACCGTCTAATCAACCGTTTAGGCCATGATGCTGATGTGACAAGTGCATTAACTTCCCATTAGGGTCATTATGATCTCTAAGTAAATGAATTAGAGAAATTAAATTTGCTTTCAACATGGCTCGATTTTTCTTTAACTACTTTGATGAAGTTGAAGTGAAACTTGCTCAAGGAGATTTTGCTGGGGGGTTTTACGAAGGAGTGATTACTAAGACGTGGAAGAGACGTTGTGAGGTTCAGCTTAGGTGTTTGCTAGGAAACACCACCGGGGAAATGATGATCGTGAAGATCAAGTACGGTGTTCTTCGTCCTATTCCAACGACCGTGATAATGGAATACAAGGTTGGAGACTATGTCGATGCATGGGATCGACAAGGGTGGTGGAGTGGTGTCGTCGACAACGTCATTGGCGATGACGTATATGATGTAGTGCTGTTGGATGGGAAGATTGTGTGTGTGTGTGTGATTTGTCTGTGCGAATCACACAGACCTTTACGTATGGAAGTCCTCCCAAGTGGCAATACAACAAGCACTAATGGGGGGAAGTAGTAATCTTTTGTTTTTTATGTTTTTAACTATTTTTTTGTAATAGAATCTTAAGTCGTAGTTTTTGAGATGTTTTTTGTTTACGACTTAATTGATTCAGATGATGTAACTTCCTTTCTGTTTAATGAAATTATGTTTGTGTTTTATGTGTGTATGAGTAGCCCTAACTTGTTGAATAATATTGAGAGAGATTTTCTAAGACTGTTATGAGAATAGTCGGAAGACTTGAAGTTCTAAGAGTATAGTCAGAGATTATTCAGAACTGAGTGTTTTGCCGAGTGGATGATGATCAGAAATAGATTATCATTCTCTGAAGAAGTCAGAGTCAGGAATTAACATACCCAATTTATCAAGAAAATTATTGAATTTTGTGGAATCTAAGGCTTTTGTGAAGACATCAGCAACTTGTTCATCAATAGGAATGAAGTAAAGTTCGATGTTACCTTCTAACATCTGATCCTTGATGAAGTGATATCTAAGATCGATATGCTTTGTCATAGAGTGCTGAATAGGATTGTGAGAGATAGCTATGGCACTCTTGGAGTCACAGTAGATAGGCACCTGAAGAAATCGGTAACCATAATCCATGAGCTGAGTCTTCATCCAGAGAACTTGTGAGCAACAAGTGGATGCAACGACGTATTCTGCTTCTGCTGATGATAAGGCGACACAGTTTTGTTTCTTGGAGGACCAGCTGACTAATCTTCCACCAAGGAATTAACAGCCTCCGGATGTGCTTTTCCGATCTAATTTGCATCCGGCATGGTCCGAATCGGTGAATGCTTGGAGTTTAAAGTTGTCTCCGATTGGATACCATAGTCCCATTGCCTTGGTCCCTTTAAGATATTTGAATATTTGTTTTACGGCAGTTAGATGTGACATTTTTGGAGCTGCTTGATATATGGCACACAGGCAAGTTGAAAACATGATATCGGGTCTACTTGCGGTTAAGTACAAGAGTGTTCCTATCATCCCTCGATACAATTTGTGATCCACCGACTCGCCTTCGGGGTCTGCAAAGATTTTATGGTTGGTGGATATCGGAACCTTGGCAGTAGAACAATTCTCAAGAGAAAATTTCTTCAGAAGTTCATTTGTATATTTTTCTTGATGAATGAAGATTCCTTTTTTGGTTTGTTTGATTTGAAGACCTAGGAAGAAGTTTATTTCTCGGTTCATGATCATGTGAAATTTGTCTGTCATCACTTTTGCAAATTCATCAACCATTGCTTGCTTTGTTGATCCGAAGATGATATCATCTACATATACTTGTACAATCATGATGTGGTTTTGATATGATCGAACAAAAAATGTGGGATCGATGACTCCTCTTCTGTATCCTGATGAGACTAGGAAGGTTGATAATGCTTCATACCAAGCTCTGTGTGATTGTTTTAGACCGTATACAACCTTATTCAGACAATACACATGGTTAGGTCGAGATAGATCTTCAAAACCTGGAGGTTGTTGAAGATAGATTGTTTCTTGAAGATCTCCTTGAAGAAATTCACTTTTTATATCCATTTGATGTACTATAATATTTTTATGTGCAGCGTAGGCTAGAAAGATCCGAATGGCTTCTAGTCTAGCTACTGGTGCATATGTTTCATCATAGTCAAGTCCTTCGATCTGACTATACCCTTTTACCACTAATCTAGCTTTGTTTCTGACTACTGTGCCCATGTCATCAAGTTTGTTTCGGAAGACCCATCTAGTATCGATGACTCTGTGATTTGATGGTCTCGGAACAAGATCCCATACGTTGTTTCTTTTGAACTCTGATAATTCTTCTTGCATGGCTTTGATCCAATCGTCGTCGTCTAGAGCATCTAAGACTGTCATTGGTTCAATTTTTCTGATGTATGCGGCATAATGTCATTCATCTTGAATTTATTTCTTTGACCTTGTTTGAACCTTGGATAAGGGATCCCCGATGATTTGGTTCGGAGGATGACTCCGAGTCCATTTATGTAATCTTGGAAGATGAGCTGGATCAGAAATAGGAGGAGAGACATTTTGAATGAAGTTGGTGTCTTCAGGAGTTGTGTTTTGAATTTGAGATTCTTCAGCTGATGTATTTTCATCGGCTACAAAAATAAAGACCGGTGAATTATTAATCGTAGCACCAGAGGTGTTAATTGTTACATCTTCTGATGGGATATCTGCTGACGAGGTATCTCCTGAGGTTTGATGGTCCCCCTCGGATTGAGGTATCCCATCAACATGTGTAGGGAGTCTAGACTCCCCTCAGAGGTTGCTGGGTGTGAGGGTTCCTTCTGAGTTTGATGATTTGGAGAAGGGAGTGAAGGCTCCCCCTCAACTGTTAGAGTGTTGATCGGAAGGTCTGTCTGATTGTCGGATGTGGTGGGTTCTGATGAAGTCGAGGGTCCTGATGCTAAGATGAGTTGCTGAATAGCATCAGGAGAGTGAACAACTTCGGCATCTTTTTGCAGTTTCTGGACGGTCAAAGATTAAGTCGTAATCAATTTCAACTGTATGAATGGGTCGATGTCCCAAAGGAATATCATCCTCCATTACATATAGAATATCTTGATTCTTCTTTCTCCATTGATACTGATCATCGAATTCTATGTCGAAGCTTTCTTCAATAACTCGTGTTCTCTTGTTTAGAACACGATAGGCTACTGATCTTGAAGAATATCCCATGAAGATTGCTTCATCGCTTTTGGGTGCAAATTTTTCCAAATGATCTTTGTTATTTTGAATGAAGCATCTATAGCCAAAGATGTGAAGAAATTTGACATTGGGTTTTCTCTCGTTAAAATTTCATAGGGTGTCTTCTGTAATCGTTTGTTGATAATGGATCGATTCTGAACAAAACATGCCGTTGCTATTGATTCAGCCCAGAACGTTAGAGGAAGATTTACAAAAGTCAGCATTGATCGAGCCGCTTCCACTAAGGTTCTGTTTCTTCATTCTACGCCACCGTTTTTTTGAGGTGTATATGGTGCTGAGAAGTTGTGCTCTATTCCTTTTGTAGCTAGAAATTATTCAATTTTCTTATTGTTGAACTCAGTTCCATTATCACTTCGGATTCTTCTTACTGGTAGTTGAATTTTGAGTTCAATTGATGTGATAAAGTTCTTGAGTTCTGGGAAGGTGTCCGATTTTAATCTTAAGAAAAATACCCAGGTGAATCGGGAGTAGTCATCTACGATAACTAGGATATATTTCTTGTGATTCAAACTAGCAACAGTTAATGGACCACAGAGATCCATGTGGAGAAGTTCCAATGGACGAGTAATGTTTGAGTCAGTGATTGATTTGTGAGGTTTCTTCTTTTGCTTGCCTAATGCACATGCTGCACATAAGTTTTCATTATGAAACCTCAGAAGTGGCATTCCTCTGACCATTTCTCTAGTTACCAACTGGTTCATGTATCGGAAGTTAAGATGAGCTAGTTTCCGATGCCATAACCAACTGATTTCGGAGTGTGCTTTAGACAATAAGCAAAGTCTTGGTTTTCCGGGAAACATTGTGATGTCTAGAGGGAACATATTAATTTTTCTTGAAGATCGTACTAGACATATGTCTCTGTTACCCGTCATGATGTAACTAAATTGATTGTCGAATTCAACTCGGAGACCGGTACTGACCAATTGACTTACACTTATGAGATTGTGTTTAAGTCCGAGAACATAGGCAACCTTCTGAATGGTGAAGTTTCCATTTGTTAGTGCACCATAGCCTTTGATAATGCCGTTTGTGTCGTTTCCGAATGTAACGTATCCTCCAAAGCTGACTTCTCTGTAATCTCTTAGAAACTCCAATCTCCCAGTCATGTGCATTGAGTAGGCACTGTCAATTAGTCATTCGTCATCCTGCTCTTCCGTACTAAGTGCCTGAAAGATTAGACAGTTAGTTTGGGCACCCAAACTTGTTTGGTCCCATTTGTTTTCATATATTTGGAAGATTTGTTTTTGACAATTGATTTGATAGGAGTTTCGGTTTCAGGAGGTGAGTTTGGTTCAGAAGTGGGAGATTTTACAACCCACTTTTGAACAAACCTTCCTGAGGGTTTTGGAGAGTAAGTTCTTGTTGGATGTTTAAAACGTTTTGAATTAGTAATGGTGACCGTTTTGGAAAGATGATTGCAATAGTGACAGCAAGTATTATTTTGTTGTCGCTTTAAGATTTTCGGAGTGGTTTCAGAATGATTATAGTTCTGAATCTTGGTTCTGGTAACAGTTGGAGTTTGTTTATTGCTTCTGATGACGCTGGAAAACGATATTTTTGGTTTTAAGAACTCATTCACAGGTTGCTTAGATGTTGTGGGACTATTTTGAACTATTTTTGAATTTCTTGTTAGTTTTGGAAATTCTGAATTGTAATCTGAATTTATGATATTTTGAAATTGTTGAAAGGGTTTGATATTTGGAGTCGGAAGTAATCCCTTGTGGATATACTTTCAGAGTGTGGAAGAAGTAGATCTCTGAGTATGGCCTGGAGTGATAAAAGTTGAATTAGCTTCTGATCGTTTCTGAGTGTAGAAGCATTTTTTCTGTTCAAATCTTGCATGAGATCGAGGTGATCGGAGATCTTTTCTGTTTAAAATTGGTTTTACTCCTTGTTTGGTTAAATTCTTTCCTTTTCCTTTTTGAAAAATTTTTCTTCGGGAAGAGTCAGATAATGAATCATTTAAAGAGCTTATTTCTTCTTGATTAATTTTAAGTTTTTTGAGCGAAATTTTGATCGGATTATTTGAATGATTATGTTTTGATGTATCTTCGTATGACTTTGTGTCAGAACTAGAAGGTTCAGACGTCATGTTGGACATATCAGCAACATTAGGATTTCTGATATGATTATAATTTTGTTAAAATCATTTTTAATGATGATGCTATCTGGGGACTTCTCCATTTCAATTTTCTCATCAATATTCTCTTTATATGAATTTTCCAAGTTCTTAGAATATGGAATGCATTTTTCAGTAACACGGTTATTTTGTTGATTTTTTGATAAAGCGTGTTGCTGAGAACTTGATGATGGATAGTTTGTGACCGTGGTCATATGTCTAGGCATGAATGGGACTGAAGCTATAGACAATTTACTGATTTCAGCAGTGTCTGCTACTGAGAAATATGAAAAGGGAATGTTAACTCCTTCTTTTGACTCAAAAATGACATTTTCTGATTCATCGGTAGGAGTTTTAGAAAGGTTCTTGGTTGTGACCTTATCGTGTTTGTCATCATATTCATTTGAAGGGTATTGAAAGAATGGACTTTTTCTGTTGTAAATAGGATAGTTTTTATTTGTGGTTTTTCTTGCCCATCCCCAATTAAAAGGATTTTCTGACGAATTAGTGTTAGCAGGAGATTTGAAAACTTCAGTTGCATGATACAACTGATCTATTAATTTGTTTAGTCTTACATTATCGCCTCGGGCTAAATCTCTTTGCAATGTCAAAAGCTGATTTGAGTTTTCTAACAAAGTCCTAGAAGTGTGTTCGATCTTCAAATCAGCAGTTAGTTTATCACAAAATAGTTTCTTATCCTCTAGCCTATTCTTCAACTTTATCACTTCGTCATACCCATCATCCCTTTCTTCCAGAACCCGCTGATATGCAGCTAAGGCATCTGCACAAGTGTTAGATATTTTTTCTAGAGCAGGTTCTAGATTATTAAAGTAAATCTAATGTGTATGAAGCATGTTATGTACCTGTTCTATGATGCTTACACCTTTGCCTGTTTTGTTGTTGACCATAAAGGCATAGTTCTTCGGCATGTAGGAAGATGAGGATTCAGCAGTGTTCTCAATATGTTTGGAGCTTGCCAATCCTGGGATTGGAGTTTCTCAATTTGCTTGTACCATCATGCATTCTCTAAATGCTTTTCCTCTTTTTCTCTTGTTTTCAAACTGCTCATCATCGTCTCCTGAGGACCAGATCTCTACGTTTTCGGATGCTACAAATGCTTTGACTTTCTCTTCTTCTTTTGCCTTCGGATAGTTCCTCGGAGCTCTGCAGTCAGCAGTGTAATGCCATAGACCTCCACAGTTGTGACATTTGATCACATTTAATTCCTTCTTTTCAGGAGTTAGAACTTGATTAGTGCTGATAGCTGGATCTGGCTTTTTTTTTTCTTGTTGGTGTTCTTCGGGTTTCTGGTAGTAACGATTTTGACCCGATTGTTGATGTCCTTTCTGATAGTTGTTTTGGGGTTGATATCCTGCATTTTGGTTAGAGGAGCGGAAGTTCTTTTTCGGGCCAGAGTAGGATAGTATTATGTTGAACTTCTGACTGATCATAGCAATCTCGTGTTGGTAAGCTGCTTCTTCAGCTTCATCATACTCATAGTAGTATGATTCAGTAGTTTGTACTGGAGCTGGAAGTGCAAGGGTTGGAGATTTAGATTGAATGGATGGTTGCGAGATTTGAGATGATTGGTATTGAACCGTCGGAGTTTGATAGTATGAAGGGTACGAAATTTGTGGTTGAGACAGGTGATATGAAGGTATAGAATTTGATTGCTGAGGTTGTGGTGAGTTTTGAGTAGGAGCAATCTGAGGTGAAGAGATGTTCGGGTTGATTTGCTGTTGGGTTGCTTGCTGATATTGTACCAGTTGTTCAGGAGTGTTACCCATTGTTGGATAGTTATGCCCAGCAACTAAAGCCAGAGGTCCACCCAGTTGTTGCTGTTGTTGATTGCTTTTTATGTCATTTTCTTGTCCAATGAGATTGTTGTACAGTCGGTACATATTGAAAGTCTTCAACTTTCCTGAATCTTGAAGAATCATTTTGACAAGCATCCAGTCTTTTCCAAGTCCTTCAAGAAATAGATGGTTGATTTCCTGATTGGTTCTTTCTGCTCCTGAGCTTAGAAGTCTGGTCACAATTATAGAGAACTAGGTGAATGCCTGTCTTAGTGATTCTCCGGGAAATGATTAGAAGTGGTTGTATTCGGAGAGACTTGACACCAGTTTTTGGTCTTTTGCTTCCTCCGTTCCTAAGAACATGTTTTGTAAGAGAACCCAGATCTGTTGAGCTGTTGTACAGTATTGTATGAGATCAAAGAGTTCAGGAGGAATTCCACATTGGACTTCGGTGAAAGCGATTTGGTCGTTGTCAATTTTCTCTATTTCCAGAGAGGTTATCCTTGGATGAGAAGTACCACCTAGAGATTCTTCTACAGTTTTTGGTCTAGGGGTATACATTGGAAGATGTGGTCCTTCTTCAACGTAACGCAAAATTTCTTTCCCTTTGGTTTTGAGATAGTTGCGCATACGAGATGCCCAGCCATTATACTCAGTACGAATAAGTATAGGAGCTCGATTGGAGCCTCCGACACTGTTAGCAACATTCAGAGAGTAGTTCATCTGCATTATGGAAACTGTGAAGAGAAGATTCCGGATTGTTTGGAATGAAAGAGATAAACTAAGATTTTTAAGCTATAATAGCATGCAATGATCCACAGAGGATTATAAGGTTGTTGCTACAGCCAGGGTTTGAGCAAACTAGGCACTTAGAATCTTATAGACAGCTATTCTGGCTTTGATACCAATTGTTGTCGCCAAATATTCTAAGTAAGTGCGGAAACAAAGATTTCGGAAAGTAAGGGTCCGAAATTTGGAGGTTTCGGAGATGGAAAAGTCCGAAGACTTGAGGTGGACAAGTCCGAAGACTTGATATGGATGCGGAATTGTAACAAAGAATTAATACTTAGAACAGATCTTGATAGCTCAACAATGAATAATAGAGGTTAACAGTTATATGACTAGGAAATGTAAAGACTAAGATTAAAGAGTGCTAGAAATGTAATGACAATAAGAAATGCAGATAAGAACGTTAGAGTTGATGGAATGAGAGATTGTATTGATAAGTGAATGTGATACATAAAGTCTCTCAAAACCATGAGGACTGAAGATGAACTTGGTCTCCCTTTTATAGACTAAGGGAAGACCTTCGGATAATGACTTATGGACTGAAGAGGAGACAACACGTCTCTCTTCAGTCAGATAAGGAAGGGTGAATATAATATAATAATACAATGTCAGACTAGGGTGGCTTGTCTATAATATAATAATACTCTAAAGTACAACAGGCATGCTTCTAGGGGCCACGCCTAATATAGTCTAATCATATCCTATACGTTGAAGTGCTTATCCTTTGCCTTATCTTCTAGATGTTCTTTGATCTTCAGTCTTCTTTGTTGAATGATTAAGTATGATATTTCCATGGATTCGTTGATATAGATAGTCCGAAATCCTGAGTGGATTTCGGAGTCCTTGCTGATAGAATCAGAGTGTCTTTGGAAATATGATCATGTATATCTTGATCTTCTGAGTTGGTTCGGAATGTGTTCTTCTGAACTCTTTCTTCTGGGTGAGGTACTTTCTGATCTTGTGTTCCTTTGGAAATCCAAAATCCAATACTGGATTTCGGATGGTTACAATATTATCTGAACACAACTTATCTGAGATATAAGTTAACAACATACACGAAATATAAGCAATTGTTTATTCCTTAAAACATTCATACGAAAGTAAATTCATTCCATCAAAATAAGAAGTTTGATATTAAAATCCTAATACATCAAACTACGAGTTGGTCAACGACATGACTTTCAGTACTAACAATGAGCTGCTGTTGCTTTGGTTCCAACTAACGGACTTCTGAAGTTGCTAGCTCTTCCAAAACTTCTTGGTTCTAGGAGATGTGCAAACCTTCTCCATTGAGCGCGTTCAGACTTCTAGAGCCTTGGCATCCGAATGCGACTTGGCACACGCCTACGTCGCCGCAAGAACTGAATCGTTAAAACCCCCCACTAAGAAATTTCTTTCTTCGAGAAACGAACCCTTGACTGTAGTTCTGAAATCACCCGCAGGATCTGGATGCTGCCGTTGCTAATAACAATTGCTGAATTTGTCTCTTTTACTTTTGATTTTGGGTTAACTGATAGTCATTTCTCCTTAAAATTTTCGGAATTGATTTTCTGATGTGAATTTTCGGAATAGTTTTTTCTTACAGATCCGAAAATCGGTCAGAATTCCGAATCAGAAGGTTTTGATGAGATTTTCGGAATTTTTTTTGGAGAGAGTTCTCAGTTTCGAAAATTCGGATAAAAGTTCCGAATCAGAAGTTGCTGATGAAAATTTTTTGATTTTTTTTGAACTGTGATGGACTTCTTGAGCAAAATTTGAATTTTCTGAACTTAGATGTTACAAAGCATCTAAGTCTTGAAAAAGGGGTTTAGAAGTTGTATGTGAGGTTAGACATTGGTGCTATGAAGCACCAATGCTGAATTCAGAAAGTCTAACTTCTAATGAAGGCAAAGAAGGAAAGTGATATGACTTAAGTAAAGGTTGATGATGTCACTTCTGTAAAAGTGAGTGACATGACCAGACAAAAAGTTGCTGAAAATTAAAGGATATGTAGGAGAAAGAGACAATGATGTTCCCAAAGGCTGATTTTGGTGAAAGGAGACATGTAAAGATGTTGAGCTTACTTTTTCTTTTGAAAAACATTAATATATCCCCCAAAATATTTAAGAATCCGAAAAACCAATGGGAGTATAAATTAAAACAACATTTTAACGGCAAAAATTCAACGTTTTTATAGAAACGTAAAGTTGCGGAATATTTAAATAAATCATAAATAACAAGTACGGAAATTAAAAGAAAATATTTAAACGATATGATGTAATTCGTATTTTTCATTGATATTAAGAAATGTGTTACATATTGGAAGTTAAGTACAAACACAATTTCTAGTCTAAGTTGAATTACATAAAGATCTAGGATGGGAGAATAGATAGAAAAGATAGAAAAGAGGTATGGAGATCTAGAATGGAAAGAAGGAGAAGTGAGGATGTTCTTAAGGTTCTTGAGGTGGCTAGAGAGAATTCTCCAGCCCCTCCTCCAATTACTTTAGACTACATTGGAGTGATAGTTTCCTCAACTTCTCTCTACAATCTCACTAAACTTCATGACCCAAGCCTCATATTTATAGGAGGATAAGATTTCTAACAGATCCTAAGTACAACAAATATGAATAAAATATTACAAAAGTACAATCCTACAGGTGACCTAAATAATCTAAGTCTTGAACTTCTTGATCTGCACCCGCTGTGTACTTTCGTTGCTGAACGGATCAGCGATGGAGATTTCTGATCCGTAACTGCTGAACCGGCACAATGTTTTCTGAATTGTAATTTCTGAACTGTGAAATTCAGAACTGTGAAAGCCCAAATCCTCACCAGTTTCGGATCCTACCTTTCTAGTTCGGAACCCGTGATCTTCGGAAGTCCCCTGGTTTGGATCACACTCTTGGATTCGGAACATGGCTGAGTTCGGAACATGGCTGTTTGGTTTCGGAATTTGCTGAGTTCGGAACCTATTGTTCGGAAGATCATCTTCGGATCTCACCTTCGGAAATGTGATTCGGTATCCTCAAGTTCAGAAGTCGTCTTCAGTAGTACCTTCAGAATAGACAATTTCAGAATGGAGTTGATTTTGGTACATACCGAAATCAGCAGTTCGGAACATGGTTCAGCAGTTGGGATGTTCAGCAGTGTAATTTTTGGAATATTAATTTCTGACAAAAACATGGATTTTCCAAGTTTGGTCATCTGCTGCTGAAAGTTCCTAAGTTGAATCACTGAATCTCTTCGGCATTTATACTAACACGTCTAGCACATAATACACATGATTTACTCGTCTTCAGACTGCTTAGGTCCCTCGGGTCTCTCTTCGTCCCTGGTACAAATATTATGCTTCCAATAGTACGGGCCATTGTACTACCTTCCATACTTATTCGTACTTGTTCTGAAGGTTGTCCCGGTTCCTTAAGTTGCCTCACCCCCTTCCAAAGGGCATTCTGAT
The DNA here is from genome assembly GCA_023525715.1 of Cichorium intybus. Classification (NCBI taxonomy): domain Eukaryota; kingdom Viridiplantae; phylum Streptophyta; class Magnoliopsida; order Asterales; family Asteraceae; genus Cichorium; species Cichorium intybus. The sequence goes on along the minus strand of CM042017.1, from coordinate 63,087,517 downwards.
ATCATCCAAACCATCCTGTATCGACGTGCCTAACACTCTTCCTAGTCAACCTAGGAATTCCACATCTCACCCGCACCGCAAGAACTTCTGCTCGTATCGTCAAGTCGTTTCATGAATACGTAATTGTATGCAACAAGAATAGATAGACTGTTGAATAAATGTTCCTACCTCAAAGTCACAATTAACCAAGGAACAACCAGTAAGGTCGGTTCAAAAATTATAAGGCTACCCGGTCCTATTGCATACAATCCTAAAGTGTTTCCCTCACCTTCCTAACAGTATAAGCATAGGTCCAAAAAGGTACACAGATTTAGCACATAGCACATAACACACAGTAAGCAGCACACTAGGCAAAAGGCATTGCTATGATCCAGGGCAATTCTGTCATGCAATTTCCTGAGTGGATGCTTAGCCTATTCCAAGCATATATCATCACATCAACACATAGTATCATGGGTATTTTGGGAAATAACACTTACTTGATCTCCGGCCGACCGTACGAATCGCACCCCATTCTTTCCGAAACCCATTATCCGTTAAAAATCATAAGTCAGACGCGCATACAGGTTTCCAACCCCCAAGCAACAAGCAAACAAGAAAATGCAACGGAATATTCCACATGTTATTCGACCCAACTACTTCGAAAGATTATTTAGAAACAATATTTCCTTCAAAAATTGTAGGTCTAAAACTATCAAGATCTAATTGGTACTAAACAAACACTCGATTGTGCGGAATCCAATCAGATGAATCATCATGAAACAAGAACAAGAATACCTTCAATGCGCACCTTGATTAATCCAAAGTCTAGTACATAAGATTGTATGATATCTTGAACAATGATTCTCTCTCTAGCTTAGCATAGTTCCCAAAGCAATCACCTAGATAATGACGGCTGTAATAGCCTTATATACCTACGCCTAAAACCCTAAGCCCATTAATCAAGCACACCGAAATTGGAACAACCCCGCCCACGAAATCCAAGTGACTTTGGTCCAACATGACGGAGAACTAGGGAGTTTTCGGTCCCTGACCGAAAACACCAAACAGCCTTTAAATTTCGACTTAAACACATTAAAAGCTAAGATTAAACCAACTAAAATATGTCCTAACAATCTCCCCTTGGTTTAATGCTTTTTGCCTTCAAGTTTCATCTGGTTCTACGCCTTCGATTGAATGCTACAGAAAATTCTAACAATCTCCCCCTAAACGTCATTAGGAGAAGATGTTAATAGCTTTCAGTTCGTTGCAGAGACAACTTCATTTTCAGGATTGGACTGTCTTCAGATTTTACTTTGAAAGTTCATTGGGTGAACGGACTTCTTGCATAGGTCTTGAATCAGCACATCCATCTTTTGATTTTAGTTTGATGCATGCATGGAGTCTGACTCTTCACATCTTCACTACCTTAATCACATAGGTGCAAATGTAGCAACAAAACTGTTTGAGGAGGAATTCAACGCAGCTTGTCGCATAGAGTTATGCTTCACCTTTCTTTGGGGATAAAATGTTGTGTTGAAACTCTTGAACTTCACTTCGTGATCCATCACTTGACAATCTTTACTTGAATGACTTTGCAACGATGACCAAAAATCTTGTAGGTCACAGAGTCAGAAAGACCCTTCTCGCCATAGTTGTTCAAGGACTCAGCCTTGGCTCAGAAGGAGACTTCTCGCAGTATCTGTGTGAACCCGGAGTAATGCACTGTGATTGCTTGGAGAACTACTCGTGACCGTTTTGATTTTGGCCCCTGTATATCCTTTATCAAAGATCTCAATGCAGTTAACAAGTCAACAAGTTGACTTGGCTCTTGGCGAGACGTTCAACGGTATCCAAACTCTGCGGAGTGTACCATCCTAGTGCCAATTTTAGTTCCGGTGAAGTGTGGGGTCTCACAGCTATTGTGGTAATCAACAGGGATCACTAACCCAGAGTTTCGATGTTTCATCAATGCGAGGTAAAGCCACATTGAATCACGAACATCTTCATTAGAAGAAAATTAGGGTTAAGAGTGGTATGAGCGTGTAATATATCTTGGTTCGAGATATACCCATCAGCTAGACCTTCGAATTGTCATCAATGTATGATACTTTCCACTGAATCATCCAACTCTCAAATTAGAATATTTGTAGGTAAGAATGGTTGTTGATGCCTCACATCTAATACGGGTGTCGTAGCAGAGATCACTAACATAGAGTTTCGAACTATCATCACCACTTGGTTTTAAATGGTGAGTCTGTTGAGTCTATTTGTGCTGAAGTGCTCAAACATCCGAAGACCTAGTCAAAAAACCCCGAAGCCAAACAATAATAGAAGAAACCAAAGTCTGAAGACTCCGAAGGGATTGTCCTGGAGGATCTAAAGACTTCCATCTGTAATACCTTTTACAGGCACGCGTAATAGTACATTACGTGTTGCATGAATCTTGCATCCTATTGGTTAGTACTATGATAGGATATTCTTTGTAATAAAGTTGTACTATGCGTATCACTGATTAAGTATAAATATCAGTGATACCATACCATGTCTGATGCGAGATTGCAATCGTCCAAACAGTAAAACCCTAAATCAATCAAGCATTCGGCACACGTTATCCATATCATTGTTCTTTAACTGTTCTTACTATTCTAATTACTGTGTGATTGCTTAGTACTATACACTCTGTTCAAACACTAGTCATTGTTTACATACTTAATTGATTTCAACACCCAACAAGTGGTATCAGAGCAAGTCAGATCAAAAATCTATTTGTAGAGTTTTTATTCCATTGCTACAGTTCTAGATTTGAATCGTTTCTCAGATCTAGTCTTCCGTAACTGTTGCAAGACTTTATTACTCGTTTTTACTGCAAAGATCCAGTTGAAATCCATCCAAAATGACTGATTCCACTGCAACTTATGCCAATATGCTCAGCTATGTGAATCTTATTGGTTCTGCAACCAAAGCTCCTGTTCTAGTAACCTCTTATTATGATTATTAGGCTGGAAGAATGAAGGACTACCTGATTGGGCTTGAGAAAGATTTATGGAGGTCCGTGACTGATAATCTTGCACTTCGTTTTGGAGGGGATAAGATTCTTCACACAAGCAATGTTCAAGAAATTCTTGCAGACTTCGGGAACTTCAAACAAGAAGAAAATGAGTCACTCGAAGCATGCTATGAATATCTTAGCAACATGATCTATACCTTGGACAAGTATGGAGAGACACGGAGCCAACAAGAAATCAACATTAAATTTCTTTATAGTCTTCGCAAAGAATGGAGACCAATCATGCTTATGGTTAAATCTTATGAAAATATTGAGAAGTACAAGTTGGCTGCTCTGTACAATTTGCTAAAATCACATGAACCCGGTGTAGTGGGTTGAAGAAGTGAAAATGCTGGATCTGGATCCCTTGCCCTTGTTTCAAAAGAAGAAGAGGATGTCAGTGATGAAGAGGTTGCTGCTTACATGGTTGATGACAATGGTGAACCAGTTGCTCTCTATGCTGCTAACAGTCGAAGGTTCAAGAAACCATTCATTAAAAACAACTCAGGGAAGCCATTTGTCAAGAATTTCAACAAATCAAACTTCAGTCCAAAACCAAAACCATAAGTAGACACTCCGAAGGATGAAAATTCAAAGTCTTCAACTCCGAAGCCATCTGAAAAACAGGCTTTAGAGTCATCAAAAGAGAAAACCGAAGAGAAAAAGGTTTCTGGTGATTCAGGCTATGACTGCAATTACTGTCATGGTAAGAATCACTTTTCAAAGGATTGTATGCTTCACAAACAAAATGAGAAGAAACCTCAAGTGAAGGATGAAGCTTACTATGAAAGGAAAATGGAAGAAGTGAGGGAAAGGACCAAAGACTTAGCTTAAATGGCCGCTGATGATCATCAAGGATCTTATCAAGTTAGGTCTTCTGACTCAGAAGATTAAGAAGTACGAAAGCCAACTCATACTGCTTTCATGGCATATGATGATGGTAAGAGCTTTCTGAAAGATACGTCCGAGGAGATGGATGATGAAGAGAAGCTGGATTACGAAACACCTGCTGGTCTTGGTTTTAAGACTTCGGAGGTGAATGAGATGATTGTTGCTGAGAACCCGAAGACCTGGTCTGACGACACTTCGGATGATGATGAGGAGATTTGTTTGATGGCAAATGACACACGACTGACAATTCCGGAACAGGTGTCCAAACTTCTCTCATCTTTTAAAATTCCTATTTCTCAATCTACTCCTATTATTAATGAAATAACACGTGATTGCTCTGTTATGCACAAATTACTTGTTGATGCGAAAAATAGGGAGATAATCAGTGAGCAGGAGATTCTCAACTTGATGGGGAGAGTTGAGAGTTTGAAGCTAGCCCTAGAAAAGTCCAATCTAAGAATCTCATTGCTAGAAGAGAATACAGAAAAACATTTGAACAATCATGATGTAATTTTGAGACAACGTAACATATTTTGTGAAACTATAAAACGCTTATATGCTCATATTACACGTATTTATCATTCAGCCGATGTGTGTAATGTCCAACATAGACAACTATTACGTTTTATTGAGTTTAAACTTAAGGAAGTTGATAGCATATCCTTTGAATGTGAATCTATAGTGTCTGGGTCCGAAGTCACAAATCCTTCATATAAACATGGCTTAATATCTATAGAAAATCATCTCAATACTGATAATCTGTTGAAAATCTTGCCACAAGAAATCCCAATCCTGAAAAAGGTTGTTCCTCAAATTGAAATCAAGGACAAGGAAATTGTTAAAAATGCATCTAAAAAAGATTCTGAATGTGACTCAGACATGGAGGAAATAGATTGTTACTCCTTGACTTTATTAAAATCATCCTCCGTATCCGAATCACCCTCCGAAGACATCTCACAACTGTCTTCGGTGGACAAAGGAAAAACAAAAGTTGGTTGTGAACCAAAAACCTTTGGAAACAAAGAAATTGTGAAATCCAAATTACAAATATCAGATGATTGCGTTTCTTATGATCGATATCTCAAGGACAATTCAAAAAGACTAGTCAATGTGGCCTGTATCTATCCGAAGATATCTTATTTCAAAAATGCAATTTTTGTGAAACCTGGTGGATTGCCTCTGATTGAACATGATTTGGAAAAATTTCTTGAGGAGGATAATTTCACAGTTACTGAGGAAGGATTCTTCTCATCTTCTAAAGCGGTTGAAAATGAAATGAATGAAAGATTGGAAGTAAAAATCAACATAAGAAAACAAGACTTGTATGGTCACAATATTTACAATCGTCTTTGTTATGAGAAAGAAAAGATTCCTATAAACATGTCACATCTTTTAAATTTCAAAAATGATAATCACATCTACACTAATCGAAATTACAAACAAATTCAAGTTGTGGAAAAACCCGTATCTTCGAAGATGAATGTTTTTCAATTAATGGAATCATGTGTGCGTACCGTTGTCACAAACTTCAGAAAATGCTGCTTCAAAACCAAATGATTATTTTACAAAGGCTTCGATGCAAAAGCCTCAAATTTTGAAAAGACCTCAAATTCTCCAAAAATCAAAACCTGTAATAGTGATTACAAAACCAATTCAAAAACCTATTGATGCGAACTCGAAATCAAAACAAACTCGAAATCTTGTCAAAAGAAAAACTCCCTTCAGAGGTTTGAAACCAACTGAAGCAATTGCTTCAACTTCTGGAACAAAACCATTTAACTCAAAGATTACAGAAGTCAAAAATCAACATGTCAAACCAACTTTTACACCAACAAACCCTAACTTTCCCAATCCAAAATTCCAAAAACCCACAAAGAAAACATTTTCAAAAGGCAACAATTTGATAGATACATTTCATCAATGGCTAGACAAAAATTTGGATTTGTTTAAAGTTAAGAATCTTTCACTAAACTACTTCAAATTGGCATACGAAGAGTACCTATGTACCTCTACGCTGTGTAGTTCAATCTCAAGGAAGTCGACAATTAAAAATTCCAAACAAAACTGGAAAAGAAATGACTTGAAAGAAAATTTTATTGCTAAAACAAAATCTTCAAAATCATCAATGAATTCAAAACTTTCAAGAGAAAAGAAAACATCAAAAACCTCGAAGTCAGAATCATCCAACCAAAAATGGGTTCCGAAGACTTGCATTTTTTCAGTCACCTCGGACTCATCATATTTGACAAAAAGCTCTTCAGAATCAAGTTCAGACTCTTTGGAATCATGTTCATCACATGAGGCTTCGGAGAATCTGATCAACTTAAATACTAATGAAATATCAGAAGAGGCCGTAGGAAAATGGATTCAAGAATCCTTCGCTTACCCTGAGGACCCAAGATTGATTGGGTACCAACTCCTTCTTGATTAATTGCAGGTTATCTCGAATAAGCGGTATGATTCTAAATAGTACATGGATAGTGGCTGCTCAAGACACATGACAGGGAAGAGGGAATATCTTAGGGATTATAGGACTTTGGATGATGCTGGAAATGTACGCTTCGGTAATAATGAAATATGTCCAATTCGGGGTTATGGCAAAATAAAAAATGGCCAATTCATAATCAATAGAGTTGCATTTGTTGAAGGCTTGAAACACAAACTTATGAGCATATATCAATTGGTGGTTGGAACGGGTAATGCAGTTACATTCAAAAACCAAGGGAGTGTAATCACAAAAGAAGAAACAAACAAAGTCTTGCTGAAATCTGAAAGGAAGGGATCAATGTTTCCCTTAAATCTGAAGCCTATAACTGGTGGGCAATCGTTGTGTCTTATCTCAAAAGTCAACTCCTATGTCAGCTGGCTATGGCACCGAAGACTTGCTCATATGAACTTCAAAGACTTAAACAAGTTAGTGGCTATGGATTTGGTTCGTGGAATGTCTGCACTCAAATTTGATAATGACTCACTTTGCTCTGCTTGTGAGCATGGCAAGCAGACAAAATAAAGGCATCCAACTGTGATTAACCCTAGAATCACCAAACCCCTTTCACTCCTCTATATGGATTTGTGTGGTCCATCCGCAATAGAGTTAATTGGAAAGAAGAAATGCATTCTTGTCATAGTTGATGACTATTCAAGGTTTACTTGGGTCTTATTTCTAAGAAACAAATCAGATGCCGCTAAAGAAATCATTAACTTCATAAAGAAGATGGTAGTGATGCTCAACAAGAAGGTCCAAACTGTGCACAATGACAACGGTTTGGAGTTCAAGAATCAAACACTTGATGGATTCTTGAAAACAAAGGGAATTAGTCACAACTTCTCAACATCTTATACTCCTCAACAAAATGGTGTTGTAGAAAGAAGAAATCGTTCTTTGTGTAAAGCAGCTAGAACTATGCTTAATTTTGCGAATTTTCCCATGTACTTCTGGGCCGAAGCCATTTCTACTGCTTGCTTTACTCAAAACAGATCCTACATTCACAAGAGATTTCATATCACACCTTATGAATTACTCAACCGAAGAAAACCAAATGTCAAATTTCTTCATATCTTCGGTTGTAGGTGTTTCATCTTGAACTTGAAAGATCATTTGACAAAGTTCAATGAAAAGTCAGAAGAAGGAATTTTTCTTGGTTATTCTCAAGACTCAAAAGCTTACAGAGTCATGAACAAGAGGATACGAAAAATTGAAGAAACATTCAACTTTACGTTTGACGATTACTACATCAAGAAATCCCTGCATCCATTCCCAATGTCATCTATCTTTCCAAAGCCTTCTGTGGATGTTGTACCAATCACTACATTTGATACAGACTTCGTACTTCTGTTTGATCCAACTGTGAGGGCTGTGGAATCTGAAGCTAGGGCACCTGATAACCATGTGTCTAAACTGTCCCAACTCACAGATGGACCCGATGACTCTTCCACAAGTAGTGTACAAAGACCATCATCCGTTGAGGGGGAGCTATCAAACCGAAGTGAAGGGAATGCTAGTGTTGAGGGGGAGCCAAACAACAGTCTAACTTCACCCCCACAGGAAATCTCTAATATCATGTCCCTATATCCATCAGTCCAGGGGGAGCTAGAGATTACCACCCCTAACTCAGCAATACCAGTCACTTCGGACACAGCAACCACTTCCTCAACACCAACAGCTGTCGAGGGGGAGAACACTCTAAACTCTACTTCACAACTACACACACCACAATCAAATGTAACTAATTCAAACAATCATTTAATAATGGGTGATTTCCCTTCCACTTCGGGGTATCCTTCAGACATCGAGGACATTGATTCTGAAGGACCACCTGACTTTGATCCAAATTATCCTCCTTTGGACAAATGGACGAGAAATCATCCTCCATCACTTGTCATCGGTAACGTTCGAAATAAAGTATTGACTCGTGTACAACTTCACCAAAGGCAGTTGGACCTGAACAAAACTTTGGAGTTGTGCATGTTCAATGTATTTATTTCTAAGGTTGAACCTAAGAACGTTAGGGATGCATTCGATCACTCTGACTAGATTGAAGCTATGCAATTGTAATTAGAAGAATCTGGAAGAAACAAAGTTTGGAGGCTTATTCCAAAACCTGCAAATGCTTCAATTGTTGTTCTGAAATGGGTGTATAGAAACAAGCTAGACACCGAAGGCAATGTGGTTCGAAACAAAGCAAGGCTGGTTGTCAAGGGTTATTGTCAATAGGAGGGGATTGACTACGAAAGACATTTGCTCTTGTTGCCAGACTCGAATCAGTTCGGATATTTTTAGCTTATGCTGCACATCAAAACTTTGATGTTTATCAAATGGATGTCAAATGTGCCTTTCTGAATGGTGATCTCGAGGGAACCGTTTTTGTTGAACAACCACCTGGTTTTGAAAGTAAAGAACATCCAAACCATTGATATGTGCTAGACAAGGCTGTCTATGGTTTAAGACAAGCTCCTAGGGCTTGGTATGAGACCTTAACAAAATTTTTAAAAGAATCAAACTTTAAACAAGGTTTAGTGGATCCAACACTTTTTAGAAAGAAAGTTGGATCTCATTTGATGTTAGTCCAAATCTATGTGGATGACATAATCTTCGGATCCACTGACCCCAGTTTATCAAAAGATTTTGAAAAACTAATGAAAAGAAAATTTCAAATGAGTATGATAGGAAAGATTAACTTCTTTCTTGGATTATAAATAAAACAATCCAAGGAGGAGATCTTTATCAATCAACAAAAATACACGAAGAGTTTGCTTGAACGCTTCAGAATGACTAACTACTCCAAAGAAAAAGTTCCCTTGCCTGCATGTACAAGGTTAAAGCCTTCATTGGACAAACCAAAGACAGACATACAGCAATACCGAAGCATGATTGGATCATTGCTCTATCTCACAGCCAGTCGACCTGATATCATGTTCGCAGTCTGCAATTGTGCAAGATACCATGATTGGATCATTGCTCTATCTCATAGGCTGACCCAAGAGAACCTCACTTGGCTGCGGTTAAGACAATCTTTCGATATCTTCATGGCACACCTGCTTATGGCCTGTGGTACCCAACAAACTCCGACTTCTAGATACAAGCTTATTCAAACTCAAATCTTGGTGGATGCTATATTGATCGCAAGAGCACTTTCGGGGGTTGTCAACTCCTTGATGGAAAGCTAATCAGCTGGTAATCTAAGAAGCAAACTTGTGTCTCTATTTCCACAGCAGAAGCGGAATATGTAGCAGATGTAGCATGTACCTCACAAATCATCTGGATCTAAAGCCAACTGAAGGATTATGCCATCAACATGAGAAAAATACCTTTGCTTTGTGACTCACAAAGTGCAATTCGTATATGCCACAATCCTGTTCAACATTCCAAGACGAATCATATAGCTCTTCGCTATCACTTCATCAAAAGTCATGTTGAGGAGGGGAATATTGAGGTGCACTTTGTTCACACAACAGAACAACTGGCACACATCTTCACAAAGGATCTGAATGAAGAGGCGTTTACAAGAATAGTTCGTGGACTTGGAATGATTGATGGATCCACTCTACAATAAATCTCAGATTTGCTTATTCTTTCCTTAGTCTTTTCAATTACAAAACAAACATTTCATAACACTCCGCAGCATTCCGAAGACCTTTATCGCTTCGGAACACATCAGAGTAAAACAAGTCAAACAACAAATGTTGCACCGCAGTACACCGAAGCCTTCTGTCGCTTCGGTTCACCTCTGATCAGACAATCCCAGTTAATAAAATTGTCATAAGTGTCAAAATCTTTTGAAACATCTTTTGACTTCGTATCTCAAGGATAAATAATCTTATAATAAAGGATTGTTTCAAAGAAAAATCAAAAACAAAAATCAATTGCAAAAACATTAAAGTTTCAAGACACAATTTTTCATGCAGAGTGACAAAGTTTAACCTTACTTTCATGAATTAACTGATTAAAGGACAACTTTGATTTTAGATTATGATAATCATACCTTATTGCACTAAAAGGTGTTTGGGAATCGACTTGAAACTTTGGCAAGTAAACAGACTTCGAAGTGAGGTCAAGGCTATTTTACAATTCGAAGCCTTGTTAGATTCTAATATCCTTAACATAATGTCTATTCCTAACCTCCCCACTGGACTTGACTCGCTTCAATATCAAACTAATCATGTAGCCTCAAAACTACACAAGATAACTCAAGTGTTCCGAAGTTTTCTTCAAAAATAGTACCAACGTTGTCTGATAAGGAAATTTAAAACTCTTCCCATTAATGTTTCAAAACTGAACTAAATGAAGTTTCTCAAACTCAAGGATTGTTCAAAACAAAACCAAAAAGCACCAAAAAAAGAAACTAAATGGTGAAATTTGTCTCTTTGGATAAGTAAATTCAAAAAGGAAAAGATAAAAAGGAAAAATAGAAAAACTCAAAAAGATAAACAGAAAACAAATTGTCAAAACATTCAAAGACAACTAACAAGAAAAAAAGATAAACAAGGGAGTGTAAAAGAAAGATAAATCAACACTCAAAGACTTATTCATCTGTTTTAAATAACAATACAAGGAACTCCTATAACATAGTCGAGTACTTTGTAGAGAATATGAACATTTCAAGTAATCTATCTTAAATGGTAAACTTGGAGTGGTGTACGAAGCTCAAAGGCTTGTCATCAGAGCCTAGTATCCAAACACTTCAATTGATGAAATGGAATAGGTTTTTCAAAATGTTCTTCAAAGTCAATCCGATTTCTAAAAACACTTATGATGCTCAATTCAAGAATGAAAACCTTTTTAAATTTCAAATGCAAATGATGTTACCATTGTTTAGTATGAAAAATTTGAAATTCAAAAGATCAATCAAACGTTGGTTCTAAATGTGAAATCAAGTCGACAATGGGGTGATTAGACTTATACATTCATGACTAATGTTGAATCAAACAGACTTCAGAATGAAAAATGGACTTCCAAAATGATTCGAATGATTCTGAACACTAACTTGGTAAATCTTCATTTCATAATATTCAAGGAAGTTGAGGATAAATGTTACAATGCATCATTCAAAAGTAAAATCAAATATTCAAGTAAAACATACAGAAAACAAAAGTACTTCAGTGTATTGACAAACACTTCATAAACACATGTCACTATCCGAAGTGTCAATAATACCCTTCGGAGTTGATCATAATACTCACCTTATCTTTCCACTCCGAAGAATACTTATAACGGTCATAAATATTCATGTAGATCCGAAGTCAATATAATGTTCAAATGATTTTTCACATTTATGATTATCTCAGAGACAAACATTCTTTTGAATTTAATAACCATTGTTACACAGCTATCACTGAGAAAATCATGGCAAATCAAAACAATAAGATCGTGTGAAAGTGGTGGTTCAATTTCACATAATCATGACTGACAGTCGGACATTTCCACTTTTGCAGGGTTAGTGGGACGCGCAATTGCTGAGGTGTCATATTATTAGTGGACCAATTCAAACGTGCATTAAATGGCCTTGGGACCACAAATACTATATATACCGCACGACCCATCAGTTCACCTCTTTACGCGATCATAACCCTCAAACTTCCCCTGCAAGAATTCTCTCTAGAATCCCCAAATTTCTTTCGTCTTCCTCAATCATTCAACAATGGTTGAAGCATCATCTCAGACAACTGAAGCAATCTCCATCCCTGTGCTTAAGAATCAGTCTTCTAATCTGGTTCTTCGCACTAATCTCAAGCTCTACCCACAACCAATCGTCGTTTTGGTTAAGTGCTTGAAACAATCTGTTCTTGGTTATACACTAACCTACGCTCCAGCAATCCCTGCTACTTTGGTGCACAGAGCCCATTATACTTCTAATGCTCTATTCGGCTCTAACAACAATGTCAAATCTGTGTTCTATGAAGCTATTGACGTGAAGGGCAAGACCAAGAAAGTGCAACTAACGAAAGAAAAGTTTGCTGAAGCCCTTCATCTTCCAATCTACAATTCGAAGGAGATGGTTATTCCAACAGCTGAACAGTTGGTGGATATGTTCAACGCCATGGGCTATGAACCTCCCTTGGAAAGCATCAGCACTTTCAAGAAGAAACAACTTCCGGCCCTATGGAGGTATTATTTCATTATTTTTCTCAGATGTCTCTCTGGTAGGACATCTGGTCTGGACTATGCAAGCATGTCTTTCCAAAGTCTATTATATGGGATCTATTACGATGTCAAGGTTGATTTCACTTCAATTCTCTGGGATGATTTTGGGTCACACATCAACCATGCCTCAAAGGGGACTGAAATTGCAAACGCAAGATTCTGGGCGATAGTTGCTGATGCCCACTACCAACAAATAGGGTTTGTGTATGACCCTAACCTTCCTGAAATGAGGTACACACACATCACTGTCCCTACTCTGGACGAGATACCTACGGAGTTCTGTGCTCAAATTCCATGGGAGATGCTTATGAAGGTATCAATGGATTGCGATGAAGTCAACAGTTATCGTAATACACTTCTGATACCTTATCCTGTAAGAGAGATCATTCCATCTGCACCAAGTAAAGACCCAGTTCTTACTAAGGGCAAAAAGAAGTTGACTGGAGGACCAAGCGGTCCAAAGAAAAATATGAAAAAGAGGAAGCCTTCGGAGCAAGCCACTCCAAAGAGAAGATAGTCGAAACGCTCCAAGAAGATATCCGCAGCATGAGTCTTCGGAGTCAGAGAAGAACCCGACTAAAAACATTCAGTGAGAAGAGGAAGAAGAACACCAATCCTCACCAGTTCATGAAACCAGACCACCAACTCTACCACATACCACAAGACCACCATCACCACCGAAAACAACCCGACCACCTACACCTCCTCATATAACAACACCTCCACCTCCACCCCCCACAACAGCTCAACAAATGACTATAATACATACAACATCATCTGATGTGCCACCCCCTCCACCACCAAAATCAACCTCTACCGATGTACCACCCATCTCATCCTCTTCCAAACCATTTTTAAGTATTCCCTCTTCTGGTCTGGATACATCATTACCTGATTATCCATTCCATGATGATTTTGATTTTGAAACCTCCATGTTTACCAAGCCTCCATCAGCCGAGGAGACCATAGCAATCTTCCACATGGCACCGATTGATGTGTAAGAAAATGAAGTTGAGAGTCTGGATGATACAAACTTTATCCTGGGCAAACAATACAAAATCCTTAACCAAAAATTAGATGCTCTACTGCAATCCAACATACAACATCATCTGATGTGCCACCTCCTCCACCACCAAAATCAACCTCCACCGATGTACCACCCATCTCATCCTCTTCCGAACCATTTTTAAGTATTCCCTCTTCTGGTCTGGATACATCATTACCTGATTATCCATTCCATGATGATTTTGATTTTGAAACCTCCATGTTTACCAAGCCTCCCTCAGCCGAGGAGACCATGGCAATCTTCCACATGGCACCGATTGATGTGGAAGAAAATGAAGATGAGAGTCTGGATGATACAAACTTTATCCTGGGCAAACAATACAAAATCCTTAACCAAAAATTGGATGCTCTGCTGCAATCCAACACTGGCTTTGATCCCACAAAGAAGCCTGAAGCCAGTGTTGAGGACCAAATTACTGAAGTCCAAAAGTCCTTGATTGGAAAAATTGAAGAATTAGTCAAGGCTTCAGAACAACGAGTTTTGGAGAAACAAATTGAAATTCAACGAGTTCTGGAAGGGAAGGTCAACACTGCGGTTGAGCAGATAGAAGAAAGACACCGGCTCCTCAAGGAGCAAAATGACAAGAAAATTGACGAATTTGTGAGGAAGATGGAGTTATCAAACTCCGAAGTGAAGAAGGAGCTGAACCATCTTCGGGGCTCAACAGAGTCCTTCAACTCACAGTACCAGACGGGCATTGTCAAACACCTGTCTGATGCCCACAAACGCGTGGAAGAGCTAACTGCGGAGCTGTCATCTTCCGCAGTTGCTACATTTGAAAAAGAACTCCGAACCACCAATCAAGCTATAATTACATACATGGTTACAAAGTTGAAGAACACACTTAACCCATGCTCAGTGTCTCCTTAAAAATGGAGCATTCACAGGCTGAAAAAGGGAGACCCTAGCAAATTGATCAGGGTTAACAAATTGTTCATCCTTCACAAGGGGGAGAATCGGAAGCCCCTGGGTCTCAAGCTTTAAAAACCACAACCTCCGAAGACCTAGTGAAAACAACCTCAACCACAGAACCACAAACAGCTTACCAATCCACCATCTTGGGAAGACCTTCCTTTATTTCATTGATCTCTAAGGCTGGTCCTACCTTTGGAACCATAACAACAACAGAAGCCGGTGGTTCCAGTTCCAAGGTGGATGATACAGAGATAAGGATTTCTTCCCAAATGGTGGATGATAGAGAGATAAGGATAGCCCTGGAAAATCAAACATAAACTGCGGACTTAATCAGTTCCATTGGGTTTAATGATTTCTTTGTGAACAACAGGCTTCCCCTCAAAAGCCTTGAAACAAAAACAAGCATCAACCAGCATCTGGATCTCCCCTACAATCTAAAGACCTTTGCCTTTCTGCAATTCGAAAGGCATGTACCGAAGGAGAAGGAGAAGTTGAATGAGTTTAAAGTAAGAAAAATCGCATTCCATACAAAGTTCATTCAAGCTCCGAACTATGTATGGAGTGAGAAGAAGATAGTGAAAATCATATCTATCAAGAGGGGAGAGGAGTATGTAGGATTTCAGAACCTAAATTTCTTTGTACTTCGGGGCTCAAATGAAGAATAGTCAAAATTTACCATTGCTAACTTCCCAATTATGAATCCTTCGGATTTCATATCTCTTCTTGACACTCTCAAGTTCTTTTTCGGGAATGAATGCGAAGATATGGGGGTCTTCGAGCTGGCAAAGACTCATATTTCCTCCTTCTTTAGAAACTATCTTCTGAGAATGGCCAGGTTTGACATTGTTGTGGCCGGATTCTTTGGACGATCTCTTGCACCTCCACCAACCACGATTGAAAATTTCCATCATCTAAGAGTTGGGCAGATTGTTGACAAGCCCTGGGGTGTGGTGTTCAAGGGATCATCAAGTGACAGAGAGACTATTGTCTCTAAGTTCTTTGAGATAGACTTCATGGGTCGATAACCTCTGATTTCATCACTCAAGTCCTAACTTTGGTGAATAATTGCTTCGTGAACAACTGGCAAGATAAGAAGAGAGTAAGGGAGCACCTCAACTGGTGGTTGATAGTGAGGTTCACACTAAAGCAGGCATTCAAGAAACACCTTCAAAGATAGGCTTCGGATGCACTTCACACAAAGGGGGAGATTGTTGAGTCTATTTGTGCTGAAGTGCTTAACCATCCGAAGACCTAGTCAAAAAACCCTGAAGCCAAACAATAATAGAAGACACCGAAGGGATTGTCCTGGAGGATCCGAGGACTTCCATCTGTAAAACCTTTTGCAGGCAAGCATAATAGTACATTACGTGTTGCATGAATCTTGCATCCTATTGGTTAGTACTCTGATACGATATTCTTTGTAATAAAGTTGTACTATGCGTATCACTGATTAAGTATAAATATCAGTGATACCATACCGTGTCTGATGCGAGATTGCAATCGTCCAAACAGTAAAACCTTAAATCAATCAAGCATTCGGCACAACTTGTTAGTGCTTCATACTCATTGTGGTGTACCAATGAGAATCATCAGCACAAGTTGTTTTGTCTTAGCAGTGAGTGGTATAGCTCAGTGCGTTGTCGACAGGTAAGGAATGTCTTAGTGAATCACGATGAAAGTGAAACACATCTTTGACATGAGAAAATTGGATCTGTATTCCTGATTGGTATTGATCAAGAGCATTGACAATCGTGCAAATTGTGTAAATAGGAAAATATTGTTTGGATTTTTAAATTTTATAATTTTTGTTGTTTTTAATTCTCCCCCTAAATTTTTGCATGGAAGAGAATATTGAAAGTAAAAACATGAACAAATTTAACTAAAGAAAATTATACAAAATTTACATGAACTGATTTATCAGTCGTCAAAGCGAATCATTTTCAAAAGTACCACAAGCATATCGAACCGAGCTTTTGCAAAAGGTTTTGTCAACAAATCCGCCACATTGTTATCTGTGTGGATTGCTTCCAAGTGAATTATTTTACACTCGTAGCAATCTCGTATAAAATGAATTTTGTTGTCAATGTGCTTGGTTTTTGAATGTTGGAGGGTTTTTAACAATTTGGATAGCTGCATCATTATCACAAAATATGAGAGTGTCGAGAAAGTTCATACCATAATCGATCAGTTGATGTTGTATCCTCATGACTTGAGAACAACAAGCCGAGGCAGCAACATATTCAGCTTTTGTTGTAGAGGTTGACACCGTCTACTGTTTCTTGCACTGCCATGAAATCAGTCAGTCTCCCAAAAATTGACATCCAGCGCTTATGGATTTCCTGTCAATATCGCATCCTCCATAATTGTTGTCAGAAAATGCATACAAATCAAATTCTCGGTTCTTAGGATACCAGAGACCCAATTTCGGTCTTCCTTTAAGGTATCAAAAGATCCGCTTAACAGCAGTTAAGTGACAAAGTTTATGATTAGCCTCATGACGAGCACATTGGCAGACTGTGAAGACGATATCCGGTCTGCTAGCCATCAGATACATCAGAGATCCAGTGATTGAACGATACAAGGTTTGATCCACAGATTGTCCATCTGGGTCTGAAGACAGTAGAGGTCGCTCAGCCATCGGAGTGTTAGCATCTTTCGCATCCTTGAGCCTGAACTTCTCGATAATGTCTTCTACATATATCCCTTGATGTAGCAGAATAGCCGTTGAGCTTTGTCATACTTGCAAACCTAAGAACATCCTCATCTCCCTAGAGAGCTCATTTCAAAACTCTCAGCTTGAAGTCTTTGCACAAAGCCTCTCTTGTAGAGAAAAAAATAATATCGTCCACCTAGATTTGAACAACAATTTGGTCTGTCTTCTCGTGCTTAATGAACAGGGTCTGATCGATCGTCCCTCTTGTATAGCTGTGCTGTAAAAGATGTTCGGTTAGAGTGGCGTACCAAGCTCTCGGAGCCTGGTGAAGAACGTAAAGAGCCTTATCCAGCTTGTAGACATGGTTGGGAAACTTGGAGTTGACAAAACCCGGTGGTTGATCAACATATATTTCCTCCTTGACTTCACCGTACAGGAACACTGTCTTGACGTCCATCTGATACACTGCAAATCCCATATATGAGGCATATGCTAAGAAGATCTGAATCACCTCCAATCTAGCCACAGGAGCATACACTTCAGTGTAGTTAGACCTTCAATCTGTCTAAATCCATGGACAACCACGCGTGCCTTGTTTCACACTATCACTCCAGAATTGTCCAGTTTGTTGCAAAATACTCATCTCGTATCTAGAGATTTCTTACCTTCGGGTAATTCCACCAACTGCCAAACATTCAGTTCCTCAAATTGATTCAGCTCTTCATGCATAGCGTCCACCTAGTTTGGTTCGTTAAGTGCCATCACCACATTCTTCCACTCGATTTATGAAATGAAGCATGAGTAGAGGCACTCGTTGACATGACCGCTCTAGCTTCTGGTTTGAACCCCATCGTCTAGAGAACCAATAACATTTCCAATAGGGTGATCGCGTTGGACTCTTGAAGGAATATCATGCTCAAGAGTTGTAGAAGAAACTGGAAGATTCATTATATTCTTAACACTGCCTGCGCCTGAAGCACGTCTTTAGATGTTCAGAAGTCGTAAGAGGTACTGGCTACATACTTATCGGGAATTCTCTCAACAAATAGGGAATTCATGAGTGTGGAATTGAACAGATTTGCAGGTTCAGAATTGATAACTTCTTCATGAGCGGATTCTTCAATAGCTGGTGGTTCGTCAACAACCCTTGATGATTCTGCAGGAGCGTCATCAGTTACTGTAGTGGAATTAGGAGATGCACCGCCATTGAAAACAATAAGATCATCAAAAATCACGGATAGTTTGATGGGATCAGCAATGATTTACACATCTTCATCTCTATTGACTCCACTCGGGCCTGGCTGTGTGCCTGAGACATCATCAAAAAACACATTAAAAGACTTAAACAAATCAGCATAATTGAACAGCTAGTCGGGTGCAACTCGAGCATCTGTTTCATTCTCCTCTAGCCACCGCACATCGAAAGATTCCATTATCTGCCTGGTGACCTTGTTATACACCTGATAACAAGTTTTACCTGCATACCCAACAAATTAACAATCATCAGCTTTAGAGTTGAACTTTGGAGTAGCTTCAAGATGAAGAAGGGTGCATGGACATCCGAAGGAGCGGAAATGTACAACAGTTGGTTAGTGGCCATAGAGGATTTCATACGGAGTCTTCATTTGATGCTTGTTGATTATAACCCGATTTTGAACATAACAAGCTGTATTAATTGCTTCAGCCTAGAAGAACACCGGCAGTTTGGAATCACAAAGCATGGTACGCGCAGCATCAATCAACGTTCGGTTTCGGCGCTCAGCAACACCATTTTGTTGAGGTGTACGAGCAGCACTGTATTGACGTTCTAAGCTCATGTCTTGCTTGTCAAATAATGATGAAATTTCAGAAGTCTTAGGAATGCTGCCTTTAGGAACCCATCTGTAATTAGATTTAAATCTTTTGTCTTTTGACCAGATAGGAACATTAACATTGGATTTTAAATCAGGACTACTATTCGAATTAGTCCTTTTGTCCTTGGCAGTCTGAGTATTGGCCTTTGAAACATTCCAATTTCCATTTCGTGAAAGTGACCTCAATGGTTTTTTTATAAGATCTCCCTCTTGGCACGTTCTGCCAATTATGCGCATGGTGAGGGACATATAAACACGGTGGACACTTTCTAGCAATATGACCAATAATTCCACAATTGAAACATGTTTGTCTTTTCAAAGGAGGATTGGAAGTTTGTCCTGGTCCTGACTGATTTACAATATTTCCACAAGCACACACGCATGCAACAGATTTTTTAACATAATTCTTTGGCCTAGATTTTTGAAAAATAACATCACCGTAAGTTTTGAAAGGTTTAACATGTTTAACGCTTTGTTTAACACAATCATTAAAAACAAACGAAACAGAAATATTAGTCTTTGAAAAAATTGCATTAAAATTAAAATCCGCCTTGTCCTCCTTGATTTCATCCTTCTCATTCACGGTATCTGCACATGAGGTAGAAGCATCAGTAGAGTTTATTTTAGTACTCTCAGCGGTACCAGATTGATCATTCTGAATGGAACTGGATACAGTGGATTGCTCTTTCTCTTGATTTTCAATGGAGGGGGTGTAGTTATTATTAAAAGGTGGTGGAACATTTTTGTATCCAAAACCTTCACCATGTTTGTTATGCCATTTTAACTGATATTTAGTCATAGATTCAACAACCACACTTGATGCATCAAAATTTTTAATATTAAAATCAACATCATTATACTTGGCTTTCGGTGCATCAAGTTCGGCGGTTAAACTGGCAACTTTCTCATTAGTAAATTTATGGTGACAACATTTTATACTGTAATCATCTTGTAATTTCTTAAAATCTAAAGTTTTAGCATCTAGCGTCTCTTTAAGATGTTTCTGTTTTTTTTTTTTTTTGAGATTATAAATGTCATTTTTCAGGTCAAAAGCTTCTCTAACAAGATTATCATTGTGTTCACGATATTTAGCAATTATATCATCACAAGATTTGGAGCAAGAAACTTCACTAACTTCATTATTGGCAGGAGTGGTAGAGACCATGAATGCAAACTGTAGCTCCATCATCTTTTTCTCAGCAAGATCAGCATCCTCGTCAGCTTCAATTTAGGCTAAGTGAGCGCCTCCTTCTTCAGTGAGGTTCAAGGCCTTCATCCAATCCTCCCATGAAAATTGTTGTGCCACCATAGCCCTTTCAGTATTTTGAAGAGCTTCATGGTTAGTTCCAGCTGGCACCAGGTTCTTTTCACTATTGGGATTCTCCACCCATGGCTTAGTGCACTCACGAGTAAAATGCCTCAGCTCGTGACAATTGTAGCACCTAAGGTTAGTCTTGTTAAAGCCCACCTTCTTATCTCCATTTGCACCCCAGTTGTTTCTTCCAGTTCGTTAAGTAAACTTTTTTGCCCTGAACACCGCCATAGCAATTTGCCAGGAGATATCCATTTCCTCAACGTCTTCAGGGTAAATCTAATCAAGGTCTCCAATCACGACTAGCTGAACTAGTTCACCAGCGACAAAAGCGTTGTAACATTTCATAAAACTAGCCATCAAATCCATGTTTTCTTCAACTCCCTTGGCAATAGCTAGAGCTGGAGAAGTTGATTTGGTAATAGGGCTTGGAGCACAGGGGGCTGGAGATGCAATTGGTAGACTAGAGGAAGAAGGAGCATGTTGTGCAGGAAGGGCAGCAAATGCACCATTAGTAGATGCACCAAGGTTGGCAGGTTGGTAGGAGTTGACATGATTAATTTCTCTTTGCTTATCATCCATATCACATGATTTGATGATAGCCATAACTTCAGAAAGAGAAAGTTTTCTTAGGTCCCTTGTCTTCTTGATCATAGCCACATTCATATCCCAGCTTCTTGGAAGGGAGTTTAGTAGTTTCTTGTTGACTTCAGTTTTTGACAACATTATTCTAGCAGTAGACATCTTAGTGTTAAGAGTGATGAAACGTTCCAACTGAATCTCAAGCGTTTCTCCAAGCACATGATTGAACATATTGAATCTCTGGCGAAGCAAAATCTTACATACTTTGCTTCATGTCATCATTTCCATCGTAGACTTCAATCAATGCCTCCCATAAAGATTTGGCTTATTTGTATTCTCTAAAGCCCTGGGCGATGTCAGGAGACAGTGCCGTGGTGAGAATGGTGAGGGCGTTCACATCTTGGTCCACCTTATCAAATTCCTCATCTATGTAGTTTTCAACAGGTTTATCTACCACAGTACCGTCTTCTCGAGTGACTGTAATTTTGACAGGCTCACGTAAAAAGCTTCTCCACACTTTAACATCTTTCATTTTGACGTATTTCTCGAATCTGAACTTCCATTCGGAAAACCCTTCAGCAGATAACAGTCATGAAATGCGAGTGGTCGTCCTCATGACGAAATCAAGATCGTGTTGCATGGTAGTAGCCAACTCATTGAAAGCTTGATTAATCATTAACCGAAAAGCACAAAAAAATTTGTGATAAGGCCGAAATCCCAGACCGAAAACATGAACGGAAAACACTGAGAAACAGAAAACACGAACAGAGAACTTAGAACAAGCAAAAACGAGTTCAAACCCTAACCCGAAATACTTCAGCCGTCACCGAACACTCTAAACCCTAGAAGCTTCCATCGAAAACTCTATTGGGCTCACCGAAATCATAATTGGACAGACCGAAATCTCGTAAGCAACCACCGAAAACACGAAAACCCTAACCGAAAACGTTGCGCCGCCACCAAAATCACCCAGCTGTCACCTAAAACCCCAATTTCAGATCTGAAAAACGTCGTTTTTGTGCGAAAACTTGAAATTTTAAGATCAAACACTCAATTTTGCCCGGAAAATTTGATGAACACAAAGAACACCAAACACCAAAAACTTCAAAAACAGTCCAAATCGCCTAAAATCCTCCCAAATCGTCAAGAACACCAAGATCCAAGCAAAGGTTTCAAAGAAATTGATACCAAAACACCGAAAAACAACCTTGAGGCTCTGATACCACTTGTAGTTCCAAAACTATCAAGATCTAATTGGTATCAAACAAGCACTCGATTGTGTGAAATCCAATCGGGTGAATAATCACAAAACAAGAACAGGAATAACCTTCAATGCACACCCTGATTAATATGAAGTCTAGTACATAAGATTGTATGATTTCTTGAACAATGATTCTTTCTCTAGCTTAGCACAGTTCACAAAGCAATCGCCCAAACAATGATGACTGTAATAGCCTTATATACCTACCCCTAAAACCCTAAGCCTGTTAATAAAGCACACTGAAATCGGAACAGCCCAGCCCATGAGATCCAAGTGATTTCGGTCCAACATGACTGAGAACTAGGGAGGTTTCGGTCCCTGACCGAATACACCAAACAACCTATAAATTTCTACTTAAACACTTTAAATGCAAAGATTAAACCAACTAAAATATGTCCTAACAAAAATTGTTTTAGAAAATCTTCAAATCCTGGGTTAGAGTTTGGAATCCCAATCATGTTCAACAAAATCCTCGGAATCACGTTCCTGTTCATCGAAATCACTCAAACCAAGGCTCCGATACCAACTTGTAGCTTCCCAAATTTCGTAATAAAATTTTCGTTTTAAAACAACTTAATTACAATGAAATAGTTTCCACATAAAACCCTTCAATTTAAAACTTAGTATTTAAACATATGAATATGTATTAGCAGAAACCTTTACAAACATTCGCCAGCGGAAGACTTAATCATTGAAATTCGCAAATGCGGTATAGTAGCGCCATGCTCCTAGCTCAAGCCAGCAGTTTCTTGTAAAAACAATTAGGCTAAAAGGGTAAGCACAAAGCTTAGTGAGCTCCCCAAAAATACCACACGATCCATCACATAAACACCATCATCGAATTTCGTCGGCAAACATCGTCATTGAGTTTCGTCGGCAAACATCATCATCGGCCTTCGCCGGCAAACATCGTCATCAGCTCTCGCTGACAAACATTGTCATCGGCTCTCGCCTGCAAACATCGTCATCAAATTTTACCGGCAAACATCGTCATCGGCTCTCAAGCCGGCACCGTCGGCCCATGGACCGGCAGTCATTGACTTTCGTCGGCAAACACGTAAAGCACAAACAATCACATTATTACACGAAGTAATAAAGACTATCTACGCATGTAACATCACCCATAGTATAGTGATAAGACTCGCCTGATTCGTGACTACAAATTAGACAGCACCCCACGCGAGTCCCCTGAGAGCTAGACAATACGCACTTCCTAACAAGGATAAACCCCACTTGGAAACTTCTAAATCCCGAACAATATAATCTTATAAGACCGGTATCCAAAACCCTCAAGGTTGACCAACAGTTAAACTGGTCAAAAAGTCAATGGACAACGGTCAAAGTCAACAATCGAAGTTAGTGCCGCCACTAACTCCCCTGTTCCGCCCAAAAATCCACAAAGTGTGTAATCCATTCAGCCAAAGGCTATAACTTTCAAGGGTTGTCCCAAACAGTCCATGGACTCATAAAAACATTAACTTTATGAACCAATCCTTGCAAACAAGCTCATGGTGACTAATCTAGTTCCAAAATGAAGATTAACCAAACTCAAAGTTCATCCTACTAACAATAAGACTAGGCAAATGTAATACCGTGTTATTAAATTTGAGAGATTTTGAGTTAATTTTGTGTAATTAGGATTAAATAGATTGTTGCATGAGTTTGGATAGTTAGAATTGCATTTGGAAGGAGTTTGAAGTTCAAAAATACTAAAAAGAGGTTACACGGGTCGTGTAGCAGTCCCTTGTGATTGTTTTGAGCATACCATGAGCTACACGGGTCGTGTCTTGATTGACATGGGTCGTGTAAGCCTGCAGACTAAAACTCAAATACATACCGATAGTTACACGGGTCGTGTAAAGTGTGCAGCACGGGTCGTGTAATATGGACACGGGTCGTGTAGCTCTGCAGACCAAAATCCAATTTCAATACCGTAAGTTACATGGGCCGTGTAATCGCACAGATCTGTTTTTAAAGTGCGACTTTACTTTTTTGGGGTTAAAACCCTTTTCGTCTAAAACCTCTCAAAACCATAGAAAACCATTTCTAAACCTTCTAAGTCGAGATTTGAGCCTATCTCTCACGAATTGAAGCTAGGAATTTACACTTTGAGCTCGAAAGGTAATTCTCCTCGATTTTTACTTTGTTTTGACGGTTGGATTGCTTGCTTTGAGATAGTTCCAGGTGGTTTTGATGAACCACCTGCAACTAGCATGAATTAGAGTGAGTTTATCTGGATTAGTGACACGCCTAGGTCGTCGTGCGGTCAAAAATAAAGAAAACCTAACACACACACTAGCATAGTGGTAGTCAAGGTCGATCCGCAGAAGCTTCATGGTTAGACCAGATGACAGATTACCAACTAGTAGTGTCACGCTACAGTCAGAGGACTTATAGTTTCTAAGCACCAAAAGCAATGATCAAACAAACCCAAGCCAAGCAAAGCTAAACTCAACTTAAACAAACCTAGTTACTTTCTGAAATCAGAAGTGCATCTCTGAATCAGAAGCAAACAAAGGCATCCAAAACATCCAAACCAAACAAGGCATAAACTAACCAATAACTAAGGTTCTGACTGAACAGTTACTAGTTAAAGTCAAAGCCTAAAACTAACCTAGTTAGCTACTGAAATCAGCAAAGGAAAACAATCCCAAACAAGGTCACAACACATCCAAACACAATTCAAACAATCAAGACCCAAGACAAGCATAAAAACACCGAAAAAACCGATTTTGCTTATAACCAAATGCTTCTCATTAATCAAACTCAATTCCAAACATCCAAACGGTAACCAAATCTTGCTAAAACAGAAACTAAAGCTCAATATCAGTGGGTGTCACTCCCAAAGACACTAGCCAATTCTTACTACAATCTAACTAATTGAAAATAAAATCCAAAACATAAAAATACCAATTGAGAAGTTGCTGGAACGAAATCTTGGAGTCAAAGAGCTTCAAGGTCGATTTTACACCCGGTCTTTGCTAGGGTTTTCGGCTGGAAATGCCTCTATTTATAGTTGCAATTTTCCCACAGTCGCGCCATGCAAATGAAGAATCCGCGGCGCGCGTACTTATCTTTCCCCGTTTCTTCGGCATTTGAATGTGTTACACCGCCTTAAGCCCGCGTCGCGTATTTGAGAAACCCACGGCGCGCGTACGTTTTTCCTTGATTTTTCATTCTTTTCCTAACTTCTTCCTTTTGCATGCT
This sequence comes from Cichorium intybus, assembly GCA_023525715.1. Lineage (NCBI taxonomy): Eukaryota > Viridiplantae > Streptophyta > Magnoliopsida > Asterales > Asteraceae > Cichorium > Cichorium intybus. Next base: position 63,062,108 of record CM042017.1, on the reverse strand, counting down.
TTTAGTCCCTGTTTCCATTCTTTTCTTCCAAACAAGTCCTGGCACGAAAAGTGAGAATACCAAGATATATCTGATATAATTTCACCAAGAATAGGGCTCAACAACGCCTAAAATACTTGATATCACTAGGCGTTGTCAATTAGTATGTGTAAGGGAGTTCTAATTTGAGAACCAAGCTAAGGAAGTGTTTGTATTGTGTTCCGGGGGAAGCGGAATGTGGATGGATAGCTAGACTTGGACTTGAACTTTGACATAGATTTACTTTTGTTGTTATAAAATATGAAGTAAACCCGGTTTTGTTTAATAGTTGTAAACAGTTGATGTAAATAGTTTAGGACTTGAACTAAGCTTTTGATGATAACCTTGTATAACTTGTTACTCTATTTGGGATTATACGTCTAATGATATCATGTTTGACTAACACAATTGGTATATTCTAAATTTGAGGAACCGGGTGTTATAAGTTGGTATCAGATCTGTGGTTTAAGAGAATTAAACATTGAGATGGGTTTAGACTTAAACCAATGAGATAGAGAAGTCCCAAAGAGTCCCGAGTAGCTATCCTCCGCGGTGTATCACAATTGAGTTGATTATACGCCATATTGAGTATTATGGTGAATTGGTGATATACAATTGAGTTGATTATACACCATATTGAGTATTATGGTGACATACAAAATGAGTTGATTGCACACCATATTGAGTATTATGGTGGTGATTATTAAACGAGTTGATTTTCTTTTCAATTAAAATGAGTGCTGGAAAAGAAAAAGAACGAGGTAATCCACCAAGAGATAAATCGGGATCACGAGATTCGGGTAAAGAGCATCAACACGAGGGAGAGCGACCTCCCGAGATACAGAGTAATATGCAGGCGATGATTGCAGCTGAGGTAGCGAAAGGAATCAAAGAAATATTACCAACTTACTTGAAACCTCAAGTGGAGGCTACAACTGGAGGTACTTCGGGACCCACCCCGATCCAGCCTGAGCAGAGAGAGGATTGTGGAGAGATCTTTACTGAGGCAAGTGGAGTTAGAGTGCCAGAGAAAACAAGAAAGTGCACTTACGATGTTTTTCAAAAGTGCAAACCATATGATTTTTGTGGAAAGGATGATCCCATAGCAGCCAAGAATTGGTTAACACATGTTGAAAAGATGTTCCGCACCAGTAAATGCGACGAGGCGGATAAAGTGGAGTTTGCAACATACTTGTTAAAGGAGGATGCACAGTTCTGGTGGGAGAATACGTGTATGCAGATAGGAGAGAGCTTGGCATATACATTGAGCTGGGAACAATTCAAGTTGAAGTTCACTAAATACTACTGTTCCAATAATGCTATTAAGGGAATAGAAGAGGAATTTTTGAAGTTACAGCAAGGGTCGAGAACAGTGCAACAATATACGTTGGATTTCAATGAGAAAGTGAGGTTTGTGCAACATCAAGTTGGCACGGAGGAGCGTAAAATGGATCGTTACTTGTGGGGTTTAAAAACCCAGATCCGAGAATTTTTTCCGAGTTCTAGATATACTACCTTTCAACAAGTTGCCGAGGCAGCAAGATCAAGAGAAAGGGAGTTGCAAAGACAGGAGGAGGAGAGAAGAACTGAAAGAGAAGTTGGAGGATTCAAGAGAAAGTGGGAAGGAAAAGCTGTAGATACTTCTCAGAGATCCACTACCACGGGTTCTCAAGTCCGTGGTGAACCCAAAAAGAACGAGGAGAGATGGTGTAAGAAGTGTAGCCGAAAACACACGGGAGAATGTGATTCCCGAAACCCTCCATCAGTTTGTTTCCAGTGTGGAAAGACGGGACATATGGCTCGAGTCGCCCCGTTTGTTTCAATTGTGGGGAGGGCGGGCATATTCGTCCTAATTGCCCGAAGATGAGGTCAGAGTCACAGAGAGATTTTCAAAAGACCGGACGAGGAGGAGGTCGAGATCGAGATGATCGAAAAGACAGGAGTGACGGTCACGTGAAAACGCGAGCTTTTCAATTAACCGTCGATGAGGCTCGAGATCAAACTGATGTTATTACAGGTATATTTAGTTTGAATTCTTCTCAAGCACGAGTAATTTTTGATTCTGGTGTGTTCGTGTCTTTTATATCGGTGTCACTTGCTTCTAAACTAAATATTCCGTTAGTCGATTTATATGAGAAAGTGATAGTAGATGTAGCAGATGGGAGATGTGTTTTTGTAAAGAGTCATTACGAGCAGTGTCGGCTTGAGATCTATGGGGTTACGTATCTTATTAATATGAAGCCGATCACTAATCATGTGACAACTGTCAAAATTGGTCAACAGAAGTCAATTCAAGTCAACCATAGCGTACATTAGGTCAATATGTGAAATGTAAATTTCATAATCTATACGATGTATTATTGGATATTATAATACTACATATGCTAATTCAAATCAATTATACGAACAAACCCTGCTGAGCTAGATGTTTGTAATATAAAATATAAAATAAATAAATAAATAAATAAATTAATATAAAATAAAAATTTACGTCGTGAATAGTATCCGACGTGAATAGTGAATGGTAAAATTTAAAACTCGTCCGAATATTACTAATTTTATATCAAAACGCAGACAAAAATACGACGGTTCCGAATATATATTTATATTTTTACCAAACGTTACATATAAAAAGTTAGGAAAAAAACGTATAATTTAACTTGAAAGCGACGTTTAATTATTATAATATATAATAAAAAAAATAAAAAAAAATCAATATGTTTGAATTGATTAGTCTCCACCGTTAGGTGGATTTTGAAAAAAAAAATTATATTTATTATTATTATTGTGGGCCCCACTTTATTATTTAATCAATTTTACACATTTACCCTCAAAGAATTTGTATTTTCATTTCGAACACTACGTATTCAATACGTATTTTTAAGTTTATCAATAATATTATGTCGTTTTATAAAACGAAAAATTTACCATCAAATCCGTATCGTCGATACGGACAACCTGACGTCAAAATTTAATATTATTGATATTAGTTTTATATTTAATATTTTCTTTTTCTTTAAAATGAAATTGTATTTACATTTAAACCCTATATTTTTATTAAACTTACAATTAATACCCTTTCGTTAATTCGTTAAAAATTTTTATTTAAAAAGTTGATATTATTAAACTACGATTTTTGTAGATTATATTTTTATAAACGAAAATTATTCGTTTTATATAAAAACTATTAAATCTATTTAAAGAGTATTTTAAGGGTATGTTTTGTCATAAACAAATTCTAAAAGCTATAAAAGTCGAATATATGTATCTTGAGGGCCGTAATACGAAAATAAATCTACTATAAATATAACCTCATTCTAGCCATTCAAATCACACAAACAAGTTCTTTGATACGTATAGAGAGATATACGAAGAATAAGCGTTAGAAGTAGATATTTCAGTTATAAATATCATGGGTTCGAGTTAGAAGCACGAAGAGTCGGGCGATCTAACAACAATTGGCGATAAGATCCTAGTCGACATTGAGGTGAGTTCATACCCTTTCTTTTTATATTTATTCAAGTTTTTAAGGGGGAGAATACAAGTTATACTATAAAAATAGCTATTTATACTCATTTGTAACAGTAGTAAACAAAATGTAAATTTTGTAAAAATCATTATGACAACAATTCAATTATAGTTCCAAAATATAATATCGAATGATCTACTTACGAGAGCGGTGTCTAGGCCGATCATTTGGGCTAGGTTGCTGGATTTCCGAAAGGCTTATACGCTGAAAGGGTCCTGCCTCCCCATTTGATCTTCTACCTGGCCGTTCTTTATTTAATATTCATGAAATATTATATTTGGATTAATAAAGAGTATAACCAAGTTATTACACCACTATTATAGAAAATATCTTAAAAGATATTGTTTATAACCATTTAAATAAGTTATTTCACATATATTCGTGAATATATGCTTTTCACGACAAGAATACTAAAAAAACTATTATAGGAATAGTTTGTCGTTACAAATGTTACTATAACCGTTAGAACAAGATAATTAATTATATACAAATATAAAATTATTATACATTATTATATTATCATGGAAAAAAATGATAATGGGCAAATACAAGGGTTTTTCATATACAAACTTTATATAAACAAGTTGATTGATACATACATTTTTGTGAGACGGGTCTTCACAGTGCTTATTTAAGTACATTCTATAAGTCCTGAAATTTATAACCAGAGTCTCGGTAAGAGAACGTGATATTTGTGTATAGATCTATACGGGATTGACAACCCCGCATCGGAGCTGCTAGCTACAGCTAGACCGACGGGTCTGAGGTGACAAATGTCATAACAGTCCGACGCCTGAAGAACGTCAAAGCAGGCCTACATGGTCACCGTATGGTTATAGGGCGTCTCGCATGGGAAATCAACTTTATTAAATTGTTTACGTGGAATAATACATTTTCAATGGCTTTATACTTCAAACTATGCTATACATTTTAGTCCTTGGGTTTTAAGGACTTGGATACATTCATAAGAAAATATTGGATTTTCTTGGATTACAATACTACATTTTACAAGGAAAGAGATTCCTCATACAAGTTTTATGGTATTAAAACTACATTTTAATAAGTTACAAATATAAGTATGGATTTACTTATACACACTGGTTCTATGGAAATTAAAACTATGTTTTATCAAAGATATAAATATAAGTACGATTTACTTATACATACGACTTTTGTGGAATTAAATCTACGATTCGACTACAAGTAAACATCTATTTACACAGTTTTATACAAGAATAAAACTACGTAAAACTATTTTCAAGTATACAAATACCTATACATTTTCGGTCTTTGGGTTTTAAGACTACTACTCATTTATAAGAAAATATTGGATTTTCTGGTTTCAAACACTATCTTTCTACAAGGAAAAATGATTATGGATTTTCTCATACAAAAAAATCTTATGAACTCACCAACGTAATGTTGACACTCTTTCAAACTACTTGTATTCTCAGGAAATTTATAAGGTAACTACAACCTTTGGCGATGGGTCGCTATGGCATCATACTATGTATTTTGATATCATATTGTAATTGTATTTAAAACGTACAATCTTTTGAACTCTTGTAACATTACAATTATGTATTTTGATATCATATTGTAATTGTATTTAAAACGTACAATCTTTTGAACTCTTGTAACATTACAATTATGTATATCTATCCATTTAAGATATACAACTATAAATACAATGGGACTAAAACTCTCTAAAAAAATCTGTACAAAGTATACTTTTAAATACAATGATATTTTTATAAAGTATAAGTACAAGTACATACATACTAGAACAGTGTCATAACCAGAACAATACAAGAGTAATAAGATGAGTTGAATACTACGAGTAGGACTAGGTAGTTATGTAATCATACCTAGAACAAATAGAGCCTGTTCAACTGTATTTGTCCAAGATATGACTAACATGTATTTAGAAATAGTCGTAGTGAACAACAAGTCTAAAAAGCTTACCAAGAACCATATACAAAGAAACTCAAAAACAAAATATAAAGCTAAAATACTACAGGAGTATTTTTTAATACTATAGAACCATACATCTAGACACTTTATGTACATCTTATACCCCTATCCTTACATAGTTGACCTGACAATTCGAGAATACCTGACCAATAACTATTATCGAAAATCTTCCATCATCCCTACCAACAGTTCCATTAAACTAATATTGGTAGAAATTCAATCTGAAAGCCGAAGGCGGGCTAAGTCACCTGCCAAGTCTTCTGGGTTCTCTTCACTTACGATCTTGAGAAAATCATGGTTAAAACCACTCATCGTATAAATAGAAGGTAGAGATTGCTGCTGTGTATGGGTCCCTAATGAAGCTTCCTCCCTCTTCTGAACCTTTCTTTTCTTGTAAACAGCCTTAAAGACAGCTTGCCTCAATCTCTTTGTGGTATCAGTTATCTTCGAACTGGAACCCTCGATTATTGCTCTTTTCTCGTTCTCTAGACCAAGTATTACGTCTGCTTTACTAGGATTATTATCGAATTCCTGTTGCATAAATACTTTCAGTCATTACAATCTCATGGTATTAAAATTGGGGAAAAGAAATACAATTCTTAACCTAAGTATGGTTAATAAGAGTTTGTAGACTCTTAATCTTTCGTCGAGGCCAACTTCTGATGCCTAACTTCCTACAGCGTTGCTTCAACTGTGTTGATCCAATGTTGAGTTTCCTTGCAGCTTCCAAAATGGGCTTGTCAAAATGCATGGATATTGTTTCCTTACTCAACGCATGTCTAGAACCCCTTTTTCTACGAATTTCAAAGGTTCTTGGAATCGAGGTTGAAACGTTTTCATTTTGGATCAATTGTGTATGATCCTGATCACTAACACTTTCATTGTAACCTATTATGGGTAATAGTTCTTGATTTCCAAAGTTAACCATAAACCCAATTCCCATTTTTGAAACTTTCTAAGTTACTTTAGATCAATTGAAAATGATCCTGATATTGAAAACCACCCACGGACTCAGGATTCGCTGAAGCGAGCCCGATAGTGTCATCATGGATCGGCTGTATTTGATCCTGATTTTGAATGTCAGTTTGAAACCCCTGATTTGTTAGATCTACTCCACTATGCAATATGGGCATGTTCATGCTTAGATTATCATTAGTCATAAAGCTTAATAAAATGACTTAACCTGGAAGTATACATTGAGATTGCCCAACAACGATGTTTTGATTTAAAGGCAATGAATCTTCAGGGAGAATACCCATTAGAGGAAAAACTTCAGGATCATCTTGAAGTTGATCCAGCGGTAATATATCTGGAAAATCTATACCTCACATAGTTTAAAACAAGATCAAAACGCTAGAGAAAAAATAAGAAATAAAAGGAGTTAAGGATATTATAATTACCAGACTCCAGTAAAGGTATATGATTAAACGATAGGGAGGTACCCTCTTCCCTTAGGAAATTCTGCTCAGTGTCTGGCAAGTTTTCCATGCCTCGAGTTGGAAATCTGAGATTATTTAAGAATAAACTGATAGTATGAAAGAATGAGACTGAAAATATGTAGATATGGATGATACTACATACCCGTTTATATAGTATCTTACAGCTAGAACTGAAAGGACAACCCACGTTCTTATTACCGAAATTCAAAATATCTACAGTAGGTGCAGTCTTTTCACTACCTAATTGATATCCTTTTACCAAATTTGCGGCTTTACTCCGATGAGGACGGGATAACGAAAAGACATATATATATATATATATATATATATATATATATATATATATATATATATATATATATATATATATATATATATATATATATATATATATATATATGTATATATATCTATATATATATATATATATATATATATATATATATATATATATATATATATATATATATATATATATATATATCTTCTGATAACGGAAATAGTTCAAAGAATAGTTAATTTAATTATATAATAATCTAGTCATAAATAATGAATTAGAACCTACTCATCTAGTATATGTAGAACTCGTGGTTCACATGTATCTTATATGTTTTCTTCCATCTTACTAGTATCAACTGTAAAATGACATCACATATCATATCTTAAACGTGCTTAGGCATTTCTATAACACTTAACTCAAGTGATTAAGAAATCAATAGCTAATACAAATCACAATTAGAAAATATCCTAGGCTATCAAACCGAAACTCCTAATTTCGCGATTCTACCAAATCAACCGTTAAAAAAAACATCACAATATTTGAACTCAATACAAAAAATATTAGCAACCTACATATGAGGTGAACCAATGCATACTCTTAGATTTGGACATCTAAGGTTTGAAACACTAACACTCAAAATTTCTAACCTTGTGAATTAAGAACTCGAGAACGCCTTCCGGGTGTTAAATCCGACTTCCGCAAACTTTTCCTACACAAAACCCTTGATCAAAATAACCAAATTTAGCACCTTTTACTTTGAAAATAATCTAGGAGGATTTTTGATTCGTAAATGGGGTAAATAAGGAAAGCTGCCCAAATAACCCCGCTAACACAGGTTAGCGACGCTAACCAGTAAGGTTAGCATTGTTAACTTCTAAAAATCCGACCCGTACTCTGAAACCCAACCCGTGTAATTCTATTGGATGCTACAGTAACCAGAACACGCCCCGTGTAACTCCTGTAAAGCTAAACAGTTTCAAAAATGTGTACTACACGAGCCGAGTGACTCCTACACGACCCATGTAACTCCTTTATACTATTTTTAAGGTTTAAACTCATTCTAAATGAATTTCTAATCCTCCTAACTCACATAACAACCTTGCAAGTTTTATTTATACTAGGATTAACTCAAGTTACTTATCGAAAATATCACGGCATTACACTCCAAAATCAAAGCAATTGAAAACTAGGAAGCACCAAGCGTGGACCTGAATTTACCTGGGAACGTGAGGACTAGATGAAACTCAAATACCCACATCTCTTCCCAAACCCTTGAGAATCTATTCAAAGTGCTAAATTTCGGGACGAAATTCCTTCTAACGGGTAGATAATGTGACCACTGTCAAAATTGGTCAACAAACGTCAATTCAAGTCAACTAGAGCGTACATTAGGTCAATATGTGAAATGTAGATTTCATAATCTATACGATGTATTATTGGATATTATAATACTACTTATGCTAATTCAAATCAATTATACGAACAAACCCTTCTGAGCTAGATGTTTGTAATATAAAATATAAAAAAATAATAAAAATAATAAAAAAAAAATTTACGTCGTGAATAGTATCCGACGTGAATAGTGAACGGTAAAATTTAAAATTCGTCCGAATATTACAAATTTTATATCAAAACGTAGACAAAAATACGTCGGTTCCGAATATATATTTATATTTTTACCAAACGTTACATATAAAAAGTTAGGATAAAAAACGTATAATTTAACTTGAAAGCGACGTTTAATTATTATAATATATAATAAAAAAAATAAAAAAGTCAATATGTTTGAATTTATTAGTCTCCACCTGGAGATTTAAAAAAATGTTTTTTTTATATTTATTATTATTATTGTCGGCTCCACTTTATTATTTAATCAATTTTACACATTTTACCCTCAAAGAATTTGTATTTTCATTTCGAACACTACGTATTCAATATGTAATTTTAAGTTTATCAATAATATTATGTCGTTTTATAAAACGAAAAATTTACCATCAAATCCGTATCGTCGATACGGACAACCTGACGTCAAAATTTAATATTATTGATATTAGTTATATATTTAATATTTTCTTTTTCTTTAAAATGAAATTGTATTTACATTTAAACCCTATATTTTTATTAAACTTACAATTAATACCCTTTCGTTAATTCGTTAGAAATTTTTATTTAAAAAGTTGATATTATTAAACTACGATTTTTGTAGATTATATTTTTATAAACGAAAATCATTCGTTTTATATAAAAACTATTAAATCTATTTAAAGAGTATTTTAAGGGTATGTTTTGTCATAAACAAATTCTAAAAGCTATAAAAGTCGAATATATGTATCTTGAGGGCCACAATACGAAAATAAATCTACTATAAATATAACCTCATTCTAGCCATTCAAATCACACAAACAAGTTCTTTGATACGTATAGAGAGATATACGAAGAATGAGCGTTAGAAGTAGATATTTCAGTTATAAATATAGTGGGTTCGAGTTAGAAACACGAAGAGTCGGGCGATCTAACAACAATTGACGATAAGATCCTAGTCGACATTGAGGTGAGTTTATACCCCTTCTTTTTATATTTATTCAAGTTTTTAATGGGGAGAATACAACAATTCAATTATAGTTCAAAAATATAATATCGAATAATCTACGTACGAGAGCGGTGTCTAGGCCGATCATTTGGGCTAGGTTGCTGGATTTCCGAAATGTTTATACGCTGAAAGGGTCCTGCCTCCCCATTTGATCTTCTACCTGGCCGTTCTTTATTTGATAGTCATGAAATATTATATTTGGATTAATAAAGAATATAACGAAGTTATTACACCACTATTATGGAAAATATCTTAAAAGATATTGTTTATAACCATTTAAATAAGTTATTTCACATATATTAGTGAATATATGCTTTTCACGACAAGAATACTAAAAATAAAGTATTATAAGAATAGTTTGTGGTTACAAATGTTACTATAACCGTTAGAAAAAGATAATTAATTATATAGAAATATAAAATTATTATACATTACTATATTATCATGGAAAAAAATGATAATGGGCAAATACAAGGGTTTTTCATATATAAACTTTACGTAAACAAGTTGATTGATACATACATTTTTGTGAGACGGGTCTTCACAGTGATTATTTAAGTACATACTATAAGTCCTGAAATTTATAACCAGAGTCTCGGTAAGAGAACGTGATATTTGTGTATAGATCTATACGGGATTGACAACCCCGCACCTGAGCTGCTAGCTACAGCTAGACCGACGGGTCTGAGGTGACAAATGTCATAACAGTCAGACGCCTGAAGAAAGTCGAAGCAGGCCTACATGGTTACGGTATGGTTATAGGGCGTCTCGCATGGGAAATCAACTTTATTAAATTGTTTACGTGAAATAATATATTTTCAATGGCTTTATACTACAAACTATGCTATACATTTTAGTCCTTGGGTTATAAGGACTTGGATACATTCATAAGAAAATATTGGATTTTCTTGGATTACAATACTACATTTTACAAGGAAAGAGATTCCTCATACAAGTTTTATGGTATTAAAACTATATTTTAATAAGTTACAAATATAAGTATGGTTTTACTTATACACACTGGTTCTATGGAAATTAAAACTACGTTTTATCAAAGATATAAATATAAGTACGGTTTACTTATACATACAACTTTTGTGGAATTAAATATACGATTCGACTACAAGTAAACATCTATTTACACGGTTTTATACAAGAATAAAACTACGTAATACTATTTTCAAGTATACAATTACCTATACATTTTCGGTCTTTGGGTTTTAAGACTACTACTCATTTATAAGAAAATATTGGATTTTCTGGTTTCAAACACTATCTTTCTACAAGGAAAAAGGATTATGGATTTTCTCATACAAAAAAATCTTATGAACTCACCAACGTAATGTTGACACTCTTTCAAACTACTTGTATTCTCAGGAAATTTATAAGGTAACTACAACCTTTGACGATGGGTCGCTATGGCATCATACTATGTATTTTGATATCATATTGTAATTGTATTTAAAACGTACAATCTTTTGAACTCTTGTAACATTACAATTATGTATATGATGGATGTGTTTGCTTTGATCACTATTGTACAAACGTTGTTGTGATACTGTTCATGAAGTCATCCACCCTCAGACGTTTCCGCCATCGTGGTTTGGGGGTGTGACAAATCATGAGTTTGATGTAATTGTCGGGATTGATTGGATGGATGATAATAGAGGTCAAATGGATTGTCATGAGAAAACACTTTCCATAAAAACACCGAGTGGTTCCCGAATTTTGATACGAGGTGAACGACGTTCCCGAAAAGTACCGATAGTGTCACTTGCAACAGCTAGGAGATATATGGAAAGTGGGGGTGAATTGATTATGGCACATGTGATTAGTGCCGAGTCAAAACATTCCAAAATAGAAGAGGTAGAAGTGGTTTGTGATTATCCCGATGTATTTCCTGAAGATCGTCCAGGCTTACCACCAAGTAGACAAGTTGAGTTTGTGATCGATGTGATACTAGGGGCGAAACCAGTAGCTCGACCACCGTATCGATTGGCACCTTCTGAGATGGAAGAATTAAATAGACAATTACAAGAGCTATTAGAACTTGGGTTTATCCGTCCGAGTTCGTCTCCGTTGGGTGCGCCTATACTCTTTGTGAAAAAGAAAGATGGCTCTATGAGAATGTGTATAGATTACCGAGAGCTTAATAAGATCACAATAAAGAATCGTTATCCGTTACCACTGATCGATGATTTATTTGATCAATTGCACGGAGCCACGTATTTCTCGAATATCGATTTGAGATCTGGTTATCATCAATTCAGAGTAAAAGAACTTGATATCCGAATACAGCCTTTCGCACGAGGTATGGTCATTACGAGTTCTTAGTCGTGCCGTTCGGTTTGACTAATGTTGCAGCCGCTTTTATGGATTTGATGAATCGGGTTTGTCGTCCCTTTCTTGATAAATTCGTAATTGTGTTTATCGACGACATCCCGATTTATTCAAAGAGTCGAGATGAGCACATATTTCATTTGCAACAAATGCTAGATCTTCTCCGAGACGAGAAGTTATATGCAAATTTTTCAAAATGCGAATTTTGGTTACGGGAAATTCAGTTTCTCGGCCATGTGATAAATAAAGATGGCATAAAGGTGGATCCGGCAAAGATTGAAGCCATAATGAGTTGGGAGCCGCCAAAGAGTCCGATGGAGGTTCGTAGTTTCTTGGGGTTAGCAGGCTATTACCGACGATTTGTTGAAAACTTTTCTCGTATAGCCATACCCTTAACCAAGTCGACCAAGAAGACGGAGAAATTTAGCTGGACTGAGGCGCAACAATCAGCTTTTGAACAATTACGAGATAGTTTGTGTAAAGCTCCGGTGTTGGCTTTACCGCAAGGAAGGGAAGATTTTGTTCTTTACAACGATGCTTCTCTAAGTGTTCCTGGATGCATGTTAATACAAAGAGGACGAGTGATAGCCTATGCCTCTCGACAATTAAAACCAAATGAGAAAGCCTACCTGGTGCATGATTTAGAGTTGGTGGCGATAATTTTTGCATTGAAGATGTGGCGACACTATCTTTATGGTGTGCGATTCCAGATTTACACCGATCAAAAAAGTTTGAAATACATGTTCGATCAGAAAGAGTTAAACATGAGGCAAAGACGCTGGATGGATCTGCTAAAAGATTATGATTGTAAAATACTATACCATCCCGGTAAAGCTAACGTAGTGGCAGATGCATTAAGTCGTAAAGAACCACCTATTCGAGTCGTATCGGCTCGAATGGGAGTTGCGAGTCGATTGCCAGAGATGATACGCAAATGCCAAAGTGAGGCTAATAATTTATAGAAAGAGTGAATAGTTGGTTATATAGAGAAATTAGTTGAAAATGCACAAGGAATCGAGACTTTCCAAGAGCGACTTTGGGTTCCAAGGCAAGGCGAGGCGAGGCAATTATTGCTAGATGATGCTCACTGTACCAGATATTCGGTTCACCCTGCTAGTACGCGGATGTATCATACTCTAAAGCCGTACTACTGGTGGCCCGGTATGAAGCGAGATGTAGGACGCTTTGTGGAGAACTTTTTGACGTGTCTTCAAGTAAAAGCCAATCATCAAAAGCCGTATGGAGCAGTACAACCGTTACCGGTGCCAAAGAAGAAGTGGAATGAAATCACTATAGATTTCATCACAAAGTTGCCTCGAACTCTACGAGGTCATGATTCGATATGGGTGATTGTTGATAGGTTAACGAAATCTGCTCATTTCATTCCAATCCGAGAAGATTATCAAGTGTCAAAGCTGGCCGATATCTATACTAGGGAAGTGGTGAGACGACATGGAGTGCCTACTTCGATTGTCTCTGATAGAGATAGTCGTTTCAATTCACATTTATGGCAGAGTTTTCAGAAATATTTTGGCACTAAGGCGTTGCTGAGTACTGCTTATCATCCTCAGACAGACGGACAGTCAGAAAGGACGATACAAACGCTTGAAGATATGCTACGAGCATGCATCATCGATTTTGGGGGCAGTTGGGAAGATCATCTGCCTTTAGTGGAGTTTGCCTATAACAACACTTATCATTCCATCATACAGATGGCACCTTTTGAAGCCTTATACGATGCATCGTGTCGGACCCCAACTTGTTGGACAGAAACAGGAGAGAAACCATTAGCGGGACTAGAGATTATAGCCGAGACTGAAGAGAATATACAAAGTATTCGCGAGCATATGCAAGTGCCCCAAAACCACCAAAAGCAATATGCAGATAAAAGAAGAAAGCCGTTGGAGTTCTGCGTTGGGGACATGGTGATGTTGAAAGTGTCTCCATGGAAAGGAGTAATCCGTTTTGGCAAAAGAGGTAAGTTGAGTCCGCGATTCATTGGACCCTTTCGAGTTTTGGAGAGAGTTGGAGCAGTCGCGTATAAACTTGAGCTTCCAGATGAGTTATGAGGTATCCACAATGTGTTCCATGTGTCACACCTCAGAAAAACATTATATGACAAGTCCACACGAGTACCTTTGGCCGGAGTTCAATTAGATGAGAAATTGAGATACCAAGAAATGCCGGAACAAATTCTAGATAGAAAAGTCAAGAAATTACGAAACAAAGAGATTGGATTAGTAAAAGTACAGTGGAGACATCATAGAGGTAAGGATGTCACTTGGGAAGCTGAGGAGGAGATACGGTCAAAATAACCCTTTTTATTTTAGGGGATTCGAGGACGAAATCTTTTGAAGGGGGTAAGAACTTGTAATACCGTTTTATTAAATTTGAGAGATTTTGAGTTAACTTTGTGTAATTAGGATTAAATAGATTGTTGCATGAGTTTGGATAGTTAGAATTGCATTTGGAAGGATTTTGAAGTTGAAAAATACTAAAAAGAGGTTACACGGGTCGTGTTGGAGTTACACGGGTCGTGTAGCAGTCCCTTGTGATTGTTTTGAGCATACCGTGAGTTACACGGGTCGTGTCTTGATTGACACGGGTCGTGTAAGCCTGCAGACTAAAACTCAAATGCATACCGATAGTTACACGGGTCGTGTAACATAAACATGAGTCGTGTAAAGTGTGCAGCACGGGTCGTGTAATATGGACACAGGTTGTGTAGCTCTGCAGACCAAACTCCAATTTCAATACCATAAGTTACACGGGCCGTGTAACTTTAACATGGGCCGTGTAATCGCACAGATCTATTTTTTAAGTGTGACTTTACTTCATTTGGGGTTAAAACCCTTTTCGTCTAAAACCTCTTAAAACCCTAGAAAACCATTTCTAAACCTTCTAAGTCGAGATTTGAGCCGATCTCTCACGAATTGTAGCTAGGGATTTACACTTTGAGCTTGAAAGCTAATTTTCCTCGATTTCTACTTCGTTTTGACGATTGGATTGCTTGGTTTGAGATAGTTCCAGGTGGTTTTGATGAACCACCTGCAACTAGCTTGAATTAGAGTGAGTTTATCTGGATTAGTATGTGTAAGGGAGTTCTAATTTGAGAACCAAGCTAGGGAAGTGTTTGTATTGTGTTCCTAGGGCTATATGAGTTGAATTGGTGAAATTGGAAGTTACTACTATAATAGTGTTGCTATCTTTTGATTGTAGCTCTCCCTTATGAATCAAATTCTTGATTGTTGTCGATATTGAGTATGATTGAGATTGTTGAATATTGAGTTTTGACCCGAGATATTGTGATACAACAAAGGCTAAGCAAGAACACGATATACGCGGTTCAGGAATTCCACAGAGTAACCCGACAACAGGTGAGTAGTTAATTATTAGATAATTATGCCTTATTATGATGTTGTTTACATATAGGAAGTAAGCTATGTTTGATTTGGTTGAATATAACCAAAATTTGAGCATATGAAAGAAAAAGGAATAGTGTGTATGACACACTATGGACTGAGATAGTCCATTGAGATAAAATCAAAAGAGATGACGAATGATGCGATCCGACTAACCTTAAATTACTCACTGAGCTTTCAAGCTCATAAATTGTTTGTTATTATGATTTGTGTTAGGTTCTGGTAGCGGTGACCGGGGGAAGCGGAATGTGGATGGATAGCTAGACTTGGACTTGAACTTTGACATAGATTAATTTTTGTTGTTATTAAATATGAAGTAAACCCGGTTTTGTTTAATAGTTGTAAACAGTTGATATAAATAGTTTAGGACTTGAACTAAGCTTTTGATGATAACCTTGTATAACTTGTTACTCTATTTGGGATTATACGTCTAATGATATCATGTTTGACTAACACAATTGGTATATTCTAAATTTGAGGAACCGGGTGTTACAGCAACGGTTTTTCTCAAGGATTCAGAACCTAAAGGAAGAAGAACTCATCCCTTAGTTCCTAAATCCCACCTCATTCAAGAAATGGAGCCATCATCGTCTCAAGAAGTTCTTACAAGCATCATAACTCCAATTTCCCCCAAAATACTCAAGGAGGCAAAGATTGAACACTTACAAAGGTCCCAAAACAAGTAGCAAATCTTATTTCCTTCACCAAGCAACCCTCCTAGTACTCCTGCTTCTTATTCTGTCCCGAAAATCTTTCAAAACTTCAAAGTATGAACGAACAACATCAATGGAGGCTTAAGAGAGTTTCTCCAAGACAAAACTGAAGAAAGGCATCCGCAAGTGGGTTTTTATCTAAAAAACAGCTCAAATTCACGAAATAAACACTTTTTCCCGCTCAGAGGCCATAGCGGCACTAACCTAGAAGTTAGTGTCGCAAACTACAAGCACAAGCAAGGTCACCATCGCGTTTAGTCTAAACACGTGATTGATCTGAATTCTCCCAGATTTGCGTTGCTAACCATAGGGTTAGCGGCGCTAATCCCATTTCTCCAATTTTATCATTTTTGATTTCTTTATTATTGTGGACTTGACTCTTAAAACTCGAAGCTTGATTTCTCGGGATCAGGGTCTTACACTGAACCACTACCTTCTCCCCCTTGCGAAGGATGAACCATAGATTCAGGTTGAGCAGACACGCGGGGTCCCGTTTGGGCAGATTGAGGCCGACGCATGCGATTGACAACTTGAAGAAGAGGCTGAAGTACATTCTTGAAGTCGTTGACAATATTAACACTGATCACAAAATTCGTGTTTCGGATCTCTCTGGCAAATCATTGGACTGAAGTAGCAGACTAGGCATCAATCAATTATGCTATTTTGGCATTTGCTGCTTGCAGTTCCCTTTCGAAGTGATCTTTGTACTGTGCATTGAAGGATTGTGCCTCGGTCCGAAGATGACTTCTTCATATTAGCATTTGAGGACTCAAACTTTGCAACAGCCTTTGCAATCCAGTTTTCTGTTGACTCCTGGAGTGATCTACATCGCGCTTCAAGTTCACTCACAGTAGTGAATAGTCTTTGTTCAAGAGCAGTTTGGATCCAAAGTTGATTACCCAAAATTTTCTGCTCAGATTGTAGACTCATAGTTTTACTTGTTCAAGGATTTCTTTTGTTGTTTCTTCGAGTTTACTCATCACATCAACGTCAGTTGGCTGTTCAGGATCGAATCAAGTTTGTGTTAAGAATGTTAAGGTTCGTATTGAGGGTTTTTTATTGTTTTATTAACAAAAAATCCTCATCGTTCAAGTTTTCATCATCCGGATCATCTAATGAGATTGGATCCATATGAAAGCATCAACTTCCTCTCCTGAAGTTAATGGTCTTTGACGTGATGATGTACCAGAAATGACAAAACCCTATTGAATCTCAAATTCTGGCAGAAACGTATCAATGCCAGACATGGAGAATGTAGAAAACAACGGATCCGAAGTCTTTATAAAAGGTTCTGAAGATGTAGGCATAGAAGTGGTTATTCATTCGGATAGAGGTGGTTCGGACGTATGAGTGGTAGAGGTTACTGGTGTTTCTAAAGAGGATGAGATGGGAGCAACATCCGAAGAGATGGTTGAAATTGTGGTGGTAACTGAAGTTGAAGTGGTCAGCGGTTCGGATGCCATTAGTTCTGAAGGTATAGCTTATGATGTAGGGGTTTCAGATGGTATAGCTTCTGATGTAGGTTCCAATGTAGGTGGTGTTGGTATGGTAGAATTTATTGGAGTTGTAGTTAGTGGAGGTGAAGGTATGTGTGTTTCATGAATGGGTGATGATTAAGGAATGTCTTCGGTATGCTCTTCTTCAGAGTTGGTTCGGTCAGAATCTGAATAATCTTCAACAATTACCTTCTGTTTTGTTCTTCTTGGTTGGGTTCGCTTTGGGGGTTGTTGTTCGGAGGCTTTCTTTTTCTTTGTTACTCTCTTTCGGACCACTAGGACCACCAGCAGTCTTCTTCTTACCCTTGGGGTGAGATGCCACTTCGGCTTGGCGTTCAGCAACCAAGTCATGAACACGATAAGGAAGGATAAGTGTGGTCTGGTACATGTTTATAACGGTGTTTGGCGATGGGACTTTAGAAACCATGGTTGGTGGAATTTGGTCACAAAAGCCAGTTTGGTTCTCATCCACAGGATGAATGTTGATATTCCCATAAGACATAATTGGAAGAGTAGAGTCATATGGAAAGGCTGAGCTTTGGTAGGCAACATGAACAATGATTGCCCTGAATCATGCGTTTGAAATCTATGTTCCTCTTTAGTTGTCATTGACATGGGAACAGAAGTCAGACCATAAATTAGATGCGAAGCCCACCTCCACATCATTGTAGATTCCATAGAGAAGTCCCGTAAAATTCTGGCTAGCAGAATCCAAACCCGAAGTGTGACCAGACAGGCACCTAAGAAAGATGCCAAAGAATAATTTCTATAGCCCAGGAAGCTTGTTCTTCTTGAAGCTGTGAATACTTTGAAGTTCTGGTGCATATCCCATAACATTGAACATACCCAGAATTTGTTCAAGAGAAGGGACAATGGGATCTTTAGGTACGTGGATTTGAAGAGCTCTGGCGAAACAACGTTTGTCAAGTTTAAGTCGTTTGGTGGAATTATCGGGCTGAACAATTCATAAGTGACAGATTCAGGAGAGTTGTTGACATTTCTGACAAAAATTACAGTGTAATGTGCTCGATACACAAGCGTAAAAGGAACAGTTGGACTCCCAGTCAAGGCGTATCACGAACAGTGTTCTTCAGGCATTCCACCAAGGCATCATAGGGTTTGGGATAAAGTTTTGAATTTGATCGAAGAAGGTATTTAGATGATTTTGACTTGAGGATCGGAATGGACATGCATTCCTTAGGACTTTAGGAGGAAGCATCATGAGCATCGACCATTGTTGTATAGATTGGAAAGGAAGAAGATGATGAACAGTGAGAGGATTTGAGAGTGTTTTGCAAAGAGAAGATGACAGATTTGTTCGCATAAGGATGTACGGTGTAAATACTTGTTGTCGTCGGAGACATAACGTCCCACTATTTATACAAAACGAAACCGTCACTGTGTCAATCATCATTGGTTTTGAATTTCAAAAATGAACCGCCATTTATAAATATCATTATGTAAGGAATGAGCATAATTTGACCCAGCTCATCGACCTTCTAGTAAAGCTAAGCTGCTTAAAGAAATTGGTAGTTTTCTGCATTCAAAATGTATGAACTCGGTTGTATGACTTCCGTCCTTACTACTACGGCTAGCTAGTTGCCTTCTTTGCCTTCCTCTGCTGCCCCGTGAGAGTGCCTGTTGGGTCTTTTCCTCACTATGCAAATTATCAAGTCGATGCTCATATAACTACATTTTGATACTCTCACTTTTCCCTTCGATGAGCTGATCTTGAATTGCAAAAGTTCCATCTTAACTGAACGATCATTTATTGAAAGAATGTTTGTGTTTTAAAATTAATTTATTATAAATGCCACCAATCATTATAAATGTCTTCGGATCATTGAAGAGAGTTGTGATCACATTTGACAAATGAATTGAACTCTCATGAGTGAAGTAGTCCTTCGGATGATTATTGAAGTGTCTTCATATGATAAGAAGATGTTTTTAAAGACAATCAATAAAAGTGAAAATAATGAAGATCATCACTTAAGCAAT
This sequence comes from Cichorium intybus, assembly GCA_023525715.1. Taxonomy (NCBI): domain Eukaryota; kingdom Viridiplantae; phylum Streptophyta; class Magnoliopsida; order Asterales; family Asteraceae; genus Cichorium; species Cichorium intybus. Next base: position 63,042,309 of record CM042017.1, on the reverse strand, counting down.
AGAAAGATTTTTCTTTGAGAATGCATTAAGACCATGAACCTTTGTTCCTTGAAATATGTATAAAACAAAGCTTTCGAATTTTTGTATTCAGGTGCATACGGATCATGTTGGAAGTCTATTTTTCAATCCGAAGCATGTGTGATTGAACATCAGTCAAGTATTGTCTAACTCTAAGCATCCAATGTTAATCCTAATTTCTCATTTTGCAATTATGTTTGAGTTTCACTTGATTGTTTCAAAATTTCCTTACTAAAATAAGGTTAGCAACCACTATTTTTAAATGTAACAATGATTTCATTTTCATTTATATAGCATCAGAAGACTTTGGGAAAATTTTGATTTGAACTTTGAAGACATTTGAGAAACTTATCTCATTTCATCAAATGAAGTATTTAGATACATTTCCCTGATGACAAGCGTTTGGGATTTGTACACTACTTCATCTTTGTCATTAAAGACAAATTACTTGAGATGTTCATACTCTCTAGAAGGTACTCGACTATGTTATAGGAGCTCGTTTTATTTTCATTTAAGAAAGACACTAATGCCTTTGAATACAAAATTTGTACTAATGATTGCACATTTTGCAATTGATTTTTGATTCTTGCTTTTGGAACTTGATTTTCTTTTGTTTTTGTTTCCTTGGATTTCTTATCCGAAGAGTAGACTTTGAAATATCACCATATAATTCATTTGTTGGTGATTTTTAGATATTTCTCAGAAACTTTTCCTTAATTTCATATAGCTCAGATATATAACCAAAGTTGAAAACATTCTTAAGTTAGTTAATAGACATTGCAAGTGTTATTTATAAAGAAAGCTTTGGAACTTGAATTTATCACACATATCTTCATTTTGTGAAATAGTGTTAGTGCTAAAAGTCAAATCGTTGACCAACTCGTAGTTTGATATATTAGGATTGTATTATCAAACTTCTTATTTTGATGGAATGAAATTAACTTTTGTATGAATGTTTTTAATGAATGAACTATTAAGTTTTATCTCATGTATGTTGAATGTCATGTTCTGATTACTCTACAATCATCCGAAATCCAGTCTTGGATTTCGGACCTTCAAAGGAACTCAGGATCAGAAAGTACCTCACCCGGAAGAATAAGTTCGGAAGATTACACTCCGAACTATCTCAGAAGTTCAGAACATACACTCCGATGATATAAGCCAGGACTCCGAAATCCACTCAGGATTTCGGACTATCAATATCAACATATCTAAAGAGATATCATACTTAAACATTCAACAAAGAAGACTGAAGACCAAAGAATATTTAGAAGATAAGACAAAGGATAAGTACTTCAACGTATAGGATATAATTAGACTAGATCAGGCGTGGCCTTTCCAGAAGCATGTCTGTTGTACTTTTTAGAGTATTATTTAATTATAGACAAGCCACCCTAGTCTGAAATTGTATTATTATATTAGATTTACCTTTCTTATATGACTGAAGAGAGACGTGTTGTCTCCTCTTCAGTCCATAAGTTATTATCTGAAGGTCCTCCCTTAGTCTATAAAAGGGAGACCAAATCCATCTTCAGTCCTCATGGTTTTGAGAGACTTTATGTAACACTTTTACTTATCAATATATTCTCTCATTCCATCAACTCTTACGTTCTTATCTGCATCTCTTATTGACAACGCCTAGTGATAAGTATTTTAGGCATTGTTGGGCCCTATTCCTGGAGAAATTATATCAGATATATCTTGGTATTCTCACTTTTCGTGCCAGGACTTGTTTGGAAGAAAAGAATGGAAACAGGGACTAAAATCGTGCAAAAGGAAGAAGTTTGGAAAAGAATGAAAAATCAAGAAAATACGTACGCGCGCCGCGGGTTTCTCAAATACGCGACGCGGGCTTAAGGCGGTGTAACACATTCAAATGACGAAAAAACGGGAAAGGATAAGTACGCGTGCCGCGGATTCCTCATCTGCGCGGTGCGGCTGCTGGAAATTTGCAACTATAAATAGAGGCATTCCTATCCGAAAACCCTAGCAAAGACCCGGTGTAAAATCGACCTTGAAGCTCTTTGACTCCAATATTTCATTCCAGCAACATCTTGATTGGTATTTTCATGTTTTGGATTTTATTTTCAATTAGTTAGTTAGTCGGTAAGCATTGTCTTGTATCTTTGGGAGTGACACCCATTGATATTAAGCTGAGATTTCTGTTTTAGCAAGATTTGGTTACTGTTTTGGATGTTTGGATTTGAGTTTGATGAATGAGAAGCATTTGGTTACAAGTAATATTGATATTTCGGTATTTTGGATGTTTATTTTGTGTTTTGATTGTTGAATTGTGTTTAGATATTGTTTTAACCTGGTTTGGGACTGTTTTCCCTTGCTGATTTCAGTAGCCAATTAGGTTACTTTTAGGCATTGAACCTTAGCTAGTAACTGTTCAGTCAGAACCTTAGTTATTAGTCAGTTTATGCCTTGCTTGGTTTGGATGTTTTGGATGCCTTTGTTTGCTTCTGATTCAGAGATGTACTTCTGATTTCAGAAAGTAACTAGGTTTGTTTGATCATTGCTTTTGAGTATAGTAGTTAGGAAGGTAGAAACTAAAAGTCCTCCGACTGTAACGTGACACTACTAGTTGGTAATCTGTCATCTAGTCTAACCACGAAGCTCCTGCGGATCGACCCTGACTACCACTGGGCTAGTGTGTGTTAGGTTTTTCTTTATTTTTGACCGCACGACGACCTAGGCATGTCACTTATCACCCTTACATTTCTAGCACTCTTTACTTTAAGTCTTTACATTTCCGAGTTACATAACTATTTACCTTTATCGTTTATTGTTGAGCTATTAAGATCTATTCTAAGTATTAATTCTTCGTTATAATTCCGCACCCATATCAAGTCTTCGGACTTGTCCATCTCAACTCTTCGGACTTTTCCATCTCTGAAACTTCCAAGTTTCGGACTCTTACTTTCTGCAATCTTCATTTCCGCACTTACTTAGAATATTTGGTGACAACAATTGGTATCAGAGCCTGAATATCTATCTATAAGACTCTAAGTGTCTAGTTTGCTCAAAACCCTGGCTGAAGCAACAACCTTTGAATCCTCTGTGGATCATTGCATGCTATTATAGCTCACACTCTTAATATTATCTCTTACTCTTCAAAACAATTCGGAATACTCTCTTCTCTTCATTTCTCTCACAATGTAGATGAACTACTCTCTAAATGTTTCTAATAGCGTTGGAGGCTCTAATCGAGCTCCTATACTCATTCCTACTGAGTACAATGGCTGGGCATCTCATATGCGCAACTATCTCAAAACCAAAGGCAAAGAAATTTGGCGTTCGGTTGAAGAAGGACCTCACCTTCCAACCTTCACTCCCAGACCCAACACGGCTGAAGAAGCTCTAGGTGGTACCTCTCAACCAAGGCTAACTCCCTTGGACATTGAGAAAATGGACAATGACCAAATTGCCTTCACTGAAATCCAATGTGCAATACCTCCAGAACTCTTCGATCTCATACAAAACTGTACTACAGCTCAACAGATCTGGGTTCTTTTACAAAACATGTTCTTAGGAACAGAAGAGGCAAAAGATCAAAGGTTGGTATCAAGCGTGTCAGACTACACGCACTTCTCAACATTTTCCGGAGAATCACTAAGTCAAGCATTCACCTGGTTCTCCATAATCATCACCAGACTCCTAAGTTCAGGAGCAGAAAGAACCAATCAAGAAATCAATCTTCGATTTCTTGAAGGGTTAGGAAAAGACTTGGTGCTTGTCAAAATGATTCTTCAAGATTCAGGCATACTAAAAACATTCAACATGTATCGACTATACAACAATCTCATCGGACAAGAAGGGGACATCAAAGGCAATCAGCAACTTCAACTTGGTGGACCTCTAGCCTTAGTAGCTGAGCACAACTATCAGACGAGGGACAACACTCCTCAACAGCTGGTTTAATATCAGCAAACAACTCAGCAACAAGTCAATCCAAACACCTCCAGCCCTCAGATCATTCTAACTCAGAACTCACCTCAGCCTCAGCAGACAAACTCCATACCTTCATACCATCCCTCTCAACCACAAATCTTTTACCCATCAAACTATCAAACTCAACAAAACAATACCAATCCTCATCAATCTCACAACTATCCATTCAATCGAAATCTCCAACTCTTGCACTACCAACTCCAGTGCAAACTTCTGACTCACACTACTCAGAATACGATGAAGCAGAAGAAGCCGCATATCAACACGAGATAGCGTTGATTAGTCAGAAATTTAACAGAATACCATCCTACTCTGGCTCCAAAAAGAACTTTTGCCCCTCCAACCAAAATGGAGGATCTAAACCCAGAAACAACTATCAAAGAGGACATCAAAACTCTGGTCAAAATCGTTACTACCAGAAACCCGAAGATCAGCAACAAGAAAAAGCAAAGCCAGATTCGGCTATCAGCACTAATCCAGCTCCAGTTTCTGAAAAGAAAGAATCAGATGTGATCAAATGTCACAACTGCGGAGGTCTATGGCACTATGCTGCAGACTGCCGAGCACCAAGAAACTATCCAAAGGCAAAAGAAGAAGAAAAGGTCAAAGCATTCGTAGCATCCGAAAACGTGGAAATATGGTCCTCAGGAGACGATGATGAACAATTCGAGAACCAACGAAAAAGAGGAAAAGGATTTGGAGAATGCATGATGGTATAGGAAAATCGAGAAACTCCAATCCCAGGGCTGGACAATGTCAAACATCCTGAAGACACAGCTGAATCCTCATCCTCCTACATGCCGAAAAACTATGCTTTCATGGTCAACCACAAGACCGGCAAAGGAGTGAGCATCATCGAACAGGTACGTAACATGCTTCATACACATCAAATTTACTCTAACAATCTAGAACCTGCTCTAGAAAATATATCTAACACTTACGCAGATGCCTTAGCTGCGTATCAGCGGGTTTTGGAAGAAAGAGATGATGGGTATGACGAGGTGTTAAAGTTGAAGAGTAGACTAGAAGATAAAAAGCTATTTTGTGATAAGCTTGCCGCTGATTTGAAGATCGATCAAACTTTTAGGACCTTGTTTGAAAACTCAAATTAGCTTTTGACATCACAAAGGGATTTAACCCGAAGTGATAATAAGATTAAACAAATTAATAGATCAGTTGTATCATGCAACTAAAGTTTTCAAATCTCCTGCTAATATTAATTCTTCAGAAAACACTTTCAATTGGGGATGGGCAACAAAAACCACAAATAAAAATTATCCTATATACAACAGAAAAAGTCCATTCTTTCAATAACCTTCAAATGAATATGATGATAAACACGATAAGGACACAACCAAGAACTCTTCTGAAACTCCATATATTGAATCAGAAAATGCCATTTCTGAGTCAAAAGTAGGAGTTAAGATTCCCTTCTCATACTTCTCAGAAGCAGACACTGTCGAAATCAGCAAATTGTCCACAGCTTCAGTCCTATTCATGCCTAGACATGTAGTAACGGTCACAAACTGTTCATCGTCAAACTCTCAGCAACACTCTTTTTCAGAATGCACTCCAGATTTCAATAACTTGGAAAATTCAAATAAAGAGAAAGTTGATGAGAAAATTGAAATGGAGAAGTTCCCAAACAATATCATCATAAATAAAAACCTTAACAAAATCAAAATTAGAAATCGTAACGTTGTCGACATATCCAACATGACTTCTGAACCATCGTGTTCCGACTCAAAGTCATCCGAAGATACATCACAACGTAATCTTTTAGAAAATCCAATCAGAATCTCGCTCAAAAATCTTAAAGTTAATCATGAAGAGATAGACTCTTTAAATGATTCTTTATCTGACTCTTCCCCAAGAGAAATTTTTCAAAAAGGAAAAGGAAAGAATTTAACCAAACAAGGAATAAAACCAACTCTAAACAGAAAAGATCTTCGATCACCTTGATCTCATGCAAGATTTGAACATAAGAAATGCTTCTACACTAATAAGCTATCAGAATCCCAGTCAACTCTCATCACTCCAAGTCATACTCAGAAATCTACTCCTTCCACACTCCGAAAGTATATCCGCAAGGGATTACTTCCGACTCCAAAAATCAAACCCATTCAACAATTTCAAAATATCAGAAATTCAGATTACAATTTAGAATTTCCAAAACTAACAAGAAATTCAAAAATAGCACAAAGCAGTCCATCTACTTCTAAGCAAATTGGGAACGAATTCTTGAAACCAAAAATACCATTTTCCAATACCATCAGAAGCAACAAACAAACTTCAAATGTTATCGGAACCAAGCATCAGAACTACAGTCGCTCTGAACTTGCTCCAAAGATTTTAAAACGACAACAAAATAATACTTGTTGTCATTGTTGCAAAATTTATTCTAAAACAGTCATTGCTAGTAATTCAAAACTGTCAAAAATACAACAAATACCTACTCCTCAAAACCATCAAGAAAATTTGTTCAAAAATGGATTGTAAAATCATCAACTTCCGAATAAAATTCATCTTCTGAAATAGAAACTCCCACCAAATCAACAATTAAAACCAAATCTTCCACACCTATAAAAACAAATGGGACCAAACAAGTTTGGATGCCCAAACTAACCGTCTAATTTTTCAGACATTTAGCACGGAAGAGCAGGATGACGAATGGTTAATTGACAGCGCCTGCTCAATGCACATGACCGGAAGATTGGAGTTTCTAAGAGATTACAGAGAAATCAATTTTGGAGGATACGTCACATTCGGAAATGACGCAAACGGCATCATCAAAGGCTATGGTGTATTGACAAACGGAAACTTTACCATTCAGAAAGTTGCCTACGTCCTCGGACTTAAACATAATCTCATAAGTGTAGGCCAACTAGTCAGTACTGGTCTCAGAGTTGAATTTGACAATGAATTCAGCTACATTATGACTGGCAACAGAGACAGATGTCTGATACGATCATCAAGACAAATAAATATGTTTCCTCTGGACATCACTATGTTTCCCGGAAAACCAAGACTTTGCTTACTATCAAAAGCACATTCCGAAATCAGTTGGTTATGGCATCGGAAACTAGCTCATCTCAACTTCCGATACATGAACCAGTTAGTAACAGGAGAAATGGTCAGAGGAATGCCACTTCTAAGGTTTGACAACGAAAAGTTATGTGCAGCATGCGCATTTGGCAAGCAAAAGAAGAAAGCTCACAAATCAATCACAGACTCAGGCATCACTCGTCCATTAGAACTTCTTCACATGGACCTTTACGGTCCATCAACAGTGGCTAGTATAAATCACAAGAAATACATCCTGGTGACCGTGGACGACTACTCCCGATTTACCTGGGTATTTTTCTTAAGACTGAAATTAGACACCTTCCCAGAACTCAGAAACTTTATTACATCAATCGAACTTAAGATTCAACTTCCAGTAAGAAGAATCCGAAGTGATAATGGAACCGAGTTCAACAACAAGCACATTGAAGAATTTCTGACATCCAAAGGAATAGAGCACAACTTCTCAGCACCATATACTCCTCAGCAAAATGGCATAGTCGAATGAAGAAACAGAACATTAGTGGAAGGAGCTCGATCAATGCTGACCTTTACAAATCCTCCTCTAACCTTCGGGGCAGAAGCAATAGCAACTGCCTGCTTTGTTCAAAATCGATCCATTGTCAACAAAAGGTTACAGATGAATCCCTATGAAGTATTAAACGGATGAAAACCTAATGTCAAATTCTTTCATATATTTGGCTGTCGTTGCTTCATTAAAAATAACAAAGATCATTTTGGGAAAATTTGCACCCAAAAGTGATGAAGCAATATTCATGGCATATTCATCAAAATCAGTAGCATATCGTGCTCTAAACAAGAGAACACGAGTTATAGAAGAAAGTTTTGACATAGAATTCGACGATCAATACCAATGGAGAAAGAAGAATCAAGAAATTCTATATGTAATGGAAAATGATGTTCCAGTGGGACATCGACCCATTCATACAGTTGAAATTGTTTACGACCTACTCTTTGATAGATCAGAAACAGCAAAAGAAGCCGAAGTTGTTCATTCTCCTGATGCAATTCAGCAAATCATCTCAGCATCAGGACCAACATCTTCCTCTGAACCCACCGTATCTGAAAACCAGACAGACCTTCCAATAAACACTCCAACCATCGAGGGGGAGCCTGTGCTCCCCTCTCCCAGTCATCAGAATCAGAAGGAACCCTTCCACTCAGCAACCTCTGAGGAGGAGTCTAGACTCCCTACACATGTTGATGGGATTCCTCAATCCGAGGGGGACCATCAACCCTCAGAAGATACCTCGTCAGCAGATATCCCATCAGAAAATGTCATAGCCCACACCTCCGATGCTATGATTAACAACTCTCCGGTCTTTATATTTGAAGCCGATGAAAATACATCAGCCGAAGAATCGCAAATTCAAAGCACATGTCCTGACGACTCTAACTTCATCCAAGATGTCTCACCTCCTATTTCTGACCCAGCTCTGCTTCCACGCTTACACAAATAGACTCGGAGCCATCCTCCGAACCAAATCATCGGAAATCCCTCATCCAAAGTTCAGACAAGGTCAAAGAAATCAATTCAGGATGAATGCCACTATGTTGCATACATCAGCAAAGTCGAACCCAAGACAGTCCTTGATGCCTTAGACGACGACGATTGGATCAAAGCCATGCAAGAAGAACTATCAGAATTTAAGAGAAATAACGTTTGGGATGTTGTTCCTAGACCCTCCAATCATAGAGTCATAGGTACTAGATGGGTCTTCCGAAACAAACTAGATGACATGGGCACTATAGTCAGTAACAAAGCTAGATTAGTGGCAAAAGGATATAGTCAGATCGAAGGACTTGACTATGATGAGACGTATCCACCAGTAGCCAGACTAGAAGCCATTCGGATCTTCTTAGCCTATGCCGCACATAAAAACATCATTGTACATCAGATGGATGTTAAAAGTGCATTTCTTCAGGGTGATCTCCAAGAAACAATTTATCTTCAACAGCCTCCTGGCTTTGAAGATCTATCTCGACCCAACCATGTGTATCGTCTGAATAAGGCAGTATACGGTCTAAAGCAATCACCTAGAGCTTGGTATGAGACACTCTTAACCTTTCTAGTCTCATCAGGATACCGAAGAGGAGTCATTGATCCGACATTCTTTTTCCGATCCCATCAAAATCACATCATGATCGTACAAGTCTATGTAGATGATATCATCTTCGGATCAACCAATCAAGCAATGGTTGATGAATTTGCAAAAGTGATGAACGACAAATTCCACATGAGCATGAATAGAGAAATAAACTTCTTCCTAGGCCTTCAAATCAAACAAACCAAAAGAGGTATCTTCATACATCAAGAAAAATATACAAATGAACTTCTGAAGAAATTTTCCCTTGAAAATTGTTCTACTGCCAAGGTTCCGATTTCCACCAATCATAAAATCTTTGCAGACCCCGAAGGCGAACCAGTAGATCATAAATTATATCGAGGAATGATAGGCTCACTATTATACTTAACTGCAAGTAGGCCCGATATTATGTTCTCAACTTGCCTGTGTGCAAGATATCAAGCTGCTCCGAAAATGTCACATCTAACAGCAGTAAAACAAATATTCAAATATCTCAAAGGGACTAAAGCAATGGGACTATGGTATCCAATCGGAGACAACTTCAAACTCCAAGCATTCACCGATTCGGACCATGCCGAATGTAAATTAGATCGGAAAAGCACATCCGAAGGCTGTCAATTCCTTGCTGGAAGATTAGTCAGTTGGTCCTCTAAGAAACAAAACTCTGTCGCCCTATCATCAGTAGAAGCAGAATACGTCGCTGCATCCACTTGCTGCTCACAAGTTCTCTGGATGAAAACTCAGCTAATGGATTATGGCTACCGATTTCTTCAGGTTCCTATCTATTGTGACTCGAAGAGTGCCATAGCTATCTCTCATAATCCTATTCAACACTCTATGACAAAGCACATTGATCGAAGATATCACTTCATCAAGGATCAAATCTTAGAAGGTAACATAGAACTCTATTTCATTCCTACTGATGAACAAGTAGCCGACGTCTTCACAAAGGCCTTAGACTCTACTGAATTCAATAATTTTCTGGATAAGTTAGGAATGCTAAATCCTGACTCTGAATTCTTTAGAGAATGATCATCAGTGTCTGACCATCATCCTCTCAGCAGATCAGTCAGTTCCGAGCAATCTCTAACTGTATTCTCAGCAATTTGCAACTTCCAACTTCTTTCATAACAGTCTCAGATAATTTGCCTCATCAATAAAAGTCACTTACGGACACACAAAAAGACAAACACACATTCATTTATAAAAAGGAAGTTACATTTTCTGGATCCATTAAGTCGTAATACAAACAAAATACCACAAAATCTACGACTTAAGATCTACTACAAGCTAAGAAAAACATCAAAAACATAAGCTCTTCACTTCCTTTCTTCTCCCCTATCCTTAATGCTTGTTGTATTGCCATTTGGGAGGGTTGCCATAAGTAAAAGTATGTGTGATTCGCACAGATAAGTCACAAACTCGCACACTCTTCCCACTTAACAAAACCACATCGTATACATCATCACCGATCCACATTGTCCATAACGCCGCACCACCACCCCTGTCGATCCCATGCATCGACATAATCACCTACCTTGTATTCCACTATCACAGTCGGTGGAATAGGATGAAGAAGACCATACTTCACCCTTACGATCATCATCTTACCCGTGGTGTTGTCCGGAAGACATCGTAACTGCACCTCACACCTCTTCTTACAAGTCTTCGTGATAACTCCTTCATAGAATCCTCCAGCGAAATCTCCTTGCGGTAGTTTCACTTCCACCTCATCGAAACAATTGAAGAAAAATCGAGCCATGATTGAAAGCAAAATAAGTTAAGATAATTTCTTTGTTGCTATGAGTGTGGTTAAACATTTGGACGAAAACCCCTTTTTATAACCAACCAGCATGCCCATTCACCTTCTGTAATCCATTTACTTAGAGGTCATAATGACCCTAATGGGCAGTTAATGCACCCGTCACATCAGCATCATGGCCTAAACGGTTGATAAGACGGTTTGGTAACTTAGATGGCGTAATGGATAAACCTCTCCCCATTCCCTGAAGACTTTCTTCGATTTTCGAGAACTGACACACACTTACCTAACCCTCTCTTTGTATCTTCCTCTCATCGATAGACGACAAAACTTTTCCTCTCTCTCGGAATTCTCTCTAAATACTCTCTGAAAGCAAAAGTTCTGAAGTGTGATTCATAAACTAGAAAACAATAATAAACCCCAAAACGTTTCATTCATTCATTCAAAAGACAACAAAACATGATAGAAGCAAGACCTACATAGATCTAAAATGAAACAAACACAACTTCATACACAACAGTTACTTAACATATCAAAACACCCAACATTTTCCCTCATTCATCAGAGCTTATAATACTGCCACATTGAAGTCTCTCCGAGATGGTACCTCTGATGAATCCTAAGTTCGGACTCATCCACAAACAACCTAGTTCCATCCACCAACACAACATGAAACTGGTTGAATGGAGTCTTCCTCGAAATAGCAGCCGGCCACCATCCACGACGATACCATACCTCCACGAAATCAAACTGTTTGAACTCCACCAAAACCTTGGGAGGCACGGGTTGAAGATATGCGAAATCAACATGGACATTCAAAGGACCACCAGTGGATCCATCAGTCAAAGTTGTCATCTTTACCTCATAACGGTGATTCCATACCGACTTGATCACCCCTCCATAAACAGCACCTGCAAATTCTCCATCTTGCATCCTCACCTCAACCTTCTCATCACGGCTAAATGGACGTCTTCCTGCCATTCGTATCATCTACTCTTCCAATTGAATGACTTACTTGCTTCACCTCAACCCCTCATTTTATAGCCAATCACACCTCACCATTTCATGACACATCATCACTGCGAGATAAAAAACATAGAGATATGCTACATGATTTGACTGGTTAACATAGACAGACGGTGCCATTAATTATCTCTACAGAACCGACATGACTAATCATCAGTTATCTATTAAGCAAATCTTACCCCATCCTTAACCTTTGATTCCTCCCTTCTCAAAACATTCTACTTCTGACCCCCACTCCCTTCTCAGAACTTTCTACTTCTAACCCCCACTCCCTTCTCAGAACTTTCTACTTCAGACCCCCACTCCCTTCTCAGAACTTTCTACTTCTGACCCCTACTCCCTTCTCCGAATTTCCTACTTCGGAACCCCACTCCCAATATTCCCCCTTCTTTTTTTTTCTACACTCTCCAAGTCAGTAGTTCTCAATTTCTCAGAAAACCTAATTCCACAAGTTTGGAAATATATTCAGAACCCCAATATTAACTTCTGAACAAGTCAGAACTTCACTATCCGTACTTCAGACACCTCACCTCGACATATTTAATAACGGAATGTGAATTAAATACAAAAAACATTTAATATCCAATAATTAAAATCCACAGGATCCATTTTTCTCCAACGAATATTCTCTCTCTACCACACATGTACGTCCTTTAATGGACCATCTCTTTTCATCATTTCTTTGCATTTAATGCCAAGCCTACGCTTTTCTGACACAACTGTACACACGTCCCTTCATTCCCGCAATGCAGCGGTTTCTTACACTTTTTCAATTTATTATAACCGTTCCCTCTTATTTTAAACTCTCACACTTCTTCATCTTCCTCACACACACTCTTGTTTTTCTCCTAACCCTGTCTCGCCGCCGTCTCCAACCTCTCAACCCTAAAGATTCACAGAACTTCCTTTCATCCTTCAAACATCTTCAATGGCATCCCAATCTAAGAGCGACACCGACACTGTCAATATTACCAACTCCAATCTCCATCTTTCCGATGATCTCAAAGTCTACAAGCAACACCTACGAGTTCTCATTCATGTACTCTCACGACACCCACTGGCTAAAGATTTCTTTCATCCGCCCCCTTCTATACCAGTCTCTTTACTACAGGAGATTGTCTTCTCTGCCACCAAGTGTCCCAACGGTTATGCCGTAGCGCCGCACAACGATCACCGTGTCGTCATCGATAAGAAAACCTTTGAAGAAGCCCTAAATCTTCCCTACCACACATCCACCTTCGACCAACCAACCGATGGTAATCTTAAGACCATGATATACAATATGGGTTATATGTATGATCTGCCTAAACTATTTCATATGTCTAAAGGACACATCTCACCCCTATGGCAATGTCTCATACATTATATCATTAAGTGCTTAACTGGAAAAATGGGTGGTACAGACCAGTTAAACAAATGACTTATGGGACTTCTTTGGAGCCTCTACTCCGGTCGCCAAGTTGATTACGCAGCAATTTTGTTTGACGATTTCCTCAACTACATACCCTCCTCCCTAAAACCAACAGGTCAAATTCACTCTGCACGCTTTTGGGCTATGTGCATCGAGCACGTCTATCAGAGTCTTCAACTCTCCATTCCTGAACAATGATTAGAAGACGACAAATTAGTCATGCTCAAAGCCAAACCTTACAATGCCAAAACGGACCCCATATTTGGAGAAATCCGCAGACTACCTGAAGCCCTTCTGAAATTGGTTGATCCAACCAACCCTAATGTCATTTCTCACATCACATCCGCTGAAGGAGTACCTAGTTATCCACCTCACTCTCTTAAACAATGTGAGGCCCCCAAGAAACTTACGAAGAAAGGTTCCGAGTCCTCTCCGTCCAAGCAACCTCCTAAAAAGAAGCAACGAAAAGTCAAAATGGTATCTCTTTCATTATTTCTTGTTCTTTTTATCAGAAGTCTCTTACTTCTGATCTCCCCTTTCCTTTTGTCAGAAGTCTCTCACTTCTGATATCCCCTCTATTTCTTTCTTTATCTCTTTCTATTTATCAGAAGTCTCTGACTTCTGATACCCCCTTTTTTTAATTTATCAGAGGTCTCTTACTTCTGATTCCCCTTTTCTCTTAGTGAGAGGTTTCTTACTTCTGACATCCTCTCTCTATTTGTCAGCAGTTTCTTACCTCTGATTTCCCTCTTTTTGTTTTCTCTTTCGTTAAGAGATTTCTTACTTCTGCTACTCCACCTTTCCCTTCTTCGAATATCTCGGAATTCATCTACCTCTGACTTACATATCTCCATCTACACAAAAAAAAATTCTCTATTCTCAGTGTTGAAAATAACGATAACTGATCTCCACGAATAAGGTTTTTAAGCCGATTACTGTGTGACAGATATGTATTTTGTCTATAATATGCGGAATAAATAAGAGTTGCGGAATAAAATAAAACGGTAAATCTAAACTAGACAGTATTTAAATGGACAGAAAGCGGTAAATAAAGTAAATGTTAGAAGTTAGAGGTTAGATGTAATAAACGCCATTATCAACGATAAAGTGTTTTTACAATAAATAAAAAGGTTAGAAGTCAGAAGTTAGAAGTTAGATGTCTCAGTTAAATACAGTCCACATATGTTTTCGTTGTCAAGGTTCAATTCGGATGTATTGGATATTTGGTACAGTTGATTTATAACAGTTTAAATAAATCAATAATGACACAGATAATTTCAAAAGAACTTATCGATAGCAAATGAAGATGGCGTTTTCTTTGAAGCGTCGATTCTTGTTCTTTACGGTAGGATGAGGTTTGGTAGTTTTTGGTGTTTGGTGAAATGGGTTTTTGGTGTCGGTTTAATTGAGATGCACGGGGTTTTTGTGGTTTAAAGTTTGGTGTATGTATTTGGTAGAGGGTGTGTAGGTTTTGTAGTTTGGTATTCGGGTTGAGGTTGTTTAGAGGTTTGAAGTTTGGTGTCGGGTAAAGGTTTTGTTTGGTGTCGGGTAGAGGTTTTGTATGGTGTTGGGTAGACGTTTTGTTTGGTGTCGGGTAGATTATGGGTGTAGCGGTTTTGTTTGGACGTAGATTTTCTTTGTTTGAAAAGAGTTTTCTTGATAGTTTTGGTAGGTTTTTTGCTCTTTGGACGTAGGGTAATATTGGTGCTTGAATGGGTATGGTGTGGTGTATGATTTTCTGCACAAGAATGGCAAGAGGTTTGCATCTTATTTATAGTCACTGAACACAGCGTTCGCGTCGCGACCGGGGCTTCCGTCGCGTCGCGAGGGTGCGTGTGTCGTGTTGCTTTTGGTCGGCCACTGGTTAGTGCGTTGTGTTGGTAGTCTCGCGATTGAAAAGTTGGTGGTGTCGCGTTGGAGCCTTCGCGTCGCGACCACCTTTGCCGTCGCGTCGCGATGGCTGTGGCGATTTGGACTTCTGTCTTTGCTCTTCTTCACGTCGCGACCATGGCTTCTGTCGCGTCGTGATTGCTGTAGCTGGGTGACATTTTTGCTCTTTGGTACATAGCGTCACTTCCTCAGGTTTGGTTGATCTCGAATTTACGCAACCTGAAATAAATTGATAATATTTGTTAAAAAACATTTCGACTTATTTCAGTGATGGTCACATAAAAACATAAAAACATTATTCAACAATTTCCCCCTATGTGATCATTAATGAAATGAGGAGAAAAATGTTTGATTGAAATTCTTGAAATTTGGATAAGACATTTATAAAATCATATCACTTGTTTTGAAAGAGTGTGACTAGACTTTACTTATGTTTTGAAAAATGTTTGTCAAGAATATTTGTTCCTGAATCAAAGTCTCGAGTTCGATTATCAAAAGGTTTTTGTATATGTATTTTCATAATATTCCTTAAGATTTTATAGCATTTATAAAGACGACAAGTGATCTTAATAGGTCGATTCAGATGAATTCTCATAGGTATAGCTCACACTTGACTGAGGTGTTTGTTTGTTCTGGGTGCAGAACTGGTGTATAATCACTAAAGATGAGTGATATCTCTCAGTTTGAAGGTGTTGACTTATGCTTAATGTGGATTTATACCTATATACTTTAGTCACTTGGTCTTCATATTAGATAATCAATCACATAAGACTGGTTTCGGCATTACTCTGAGGGTTTCTTCATTCATGCCATTGATGTTCACTTTCTCTCCGTTGGGAAATACATGTAGAGGGGTTTAGAAATTTTTCATAGTGCAGTTTGCAACTAAGAATATTCAATTATGAAGGCTACAGTATCCCAGTAAATCTTTGGTTTTGACAGCTATATTTGATAAAGCATTTTGAGAATCCGTTGCTTGGAAGATTTTGAGAGATGTCTGTCTTGATGGATTGTTGTTGTAAATCTTCCTTTTCTTTCTTTGGTGAAGTGTTCACCTTTGTTTTTATCTTTTCTTGATTTGTGCGAATACACATTGTGTAAAACATATCTGATGTGGTTACCAATTGTGATTTGTTGACAGTATTTGTTGGATGTGACTTTGTCGTTTCTTCATTTGTCAGATTTGTTATGCCAGATGATGAATCTTTTCTTTGAAGTGGTTTGATTGAGGATAGGGATAGGTGATATAATAGACAGTTTGTCTAATATATAAGAAAATGAATGTATTGTCCCTGGTCATTTTGATATCTAAGCAAAAATGAGACTAGCATCACGGTATAAGAGTATAAATCCTATAAGTCATAATGAAAACACCTTTGCTCATAGAAATGAATTTCACTTAGCAGTTAAAGACGAGGCACAAATTCTCACATGGGTTTGGTTTTCATCTGAATCTCCTGATCTTATGTCCCTTAATAGATAAAATCGTTATAATTGAAATAAATTCAAAGGGAATAGGAGAATGTACATAACACAAATGTTTGAATTTTGAACCTTCTCTTTAATTAAGAATCAATATAAGTGAGAACATTCATCGAGCATAAGTATCTGAAAATTTAGTCAATAAGATATTAATCACATGGTTTTATAAAAACTTTTAAAAGGATAAAACTTTATTCAAATTTTTTTTTGTGATTTTTGATTATATGGATGTTTTTGGTAAATTTTGGTTTGCGGGTGAGAATGGGGTAACGAGAGTTCCCCCATAAATGATGCACTGGGATCATTTTGGATAGGTAGATTGGGATTGTTTTAGAGAGGAATTTGGTTTTGGTGGTTCTCCCATAAATGATGCATTGGGATTATTTGGACAGGTGGATTGGGGTGTTTTAGGAGAGTTCTGGTTTTGGTGGTTCCCCCTCGACTGGATCCGCATCATTTTGGTTTGATTGTGAAGTTTCTGCATCGGAGGTAGTATGGGTTTGAAGTCTTGTAGAAGCCTATGGTTTGTTGTCATATGCTTGGAACGGCCACTATCGATATACCATGTATCATCCTTGGGCTCTCCAGCACAAAGTACCTGCAATTAGACAGAAAGTTTAGGTACCCAAACCATGGTGGGTCCTGATTTGTTAATGGTTTTCGGTGATTTGAAATCATTATGGTTTCTGTTAATTGGACGAAGTGGTTGAGGCTTGATTTGACTTATCAGATTTTCCCAATTTAAGATTTGTTTTTGAAAACCTGTCAGTTGAAATGGTCTTTGATTTTGTGAAAGGTATCCTATATGTGAAGATCCGTTTGATAACCTTTCTTTGTATCTGGGATTTGGATGATTTTGAAAAACATTATGATGATGGAATGGAATTTGGTGAAATGATGGTTTCTGAAAATTCCCTGAGAGATTGAAATTTATCTCTTGAAAGCGATTTTGTATTGGTTTTTGAAAAGGTTTTTGTTTTGGATTAAAGGTTTGTTTTTGTGGCACAGAGACTGGTTTCAAAGGTTTCTCTTGGGTTTGTTTAAAAACTTTGGGCTTGCCTTGTTCCTTTTGAAAAGCAATTTGTTTAGAGGTACTGCCTGTCTCGTAAAAGGAGTTTTGGTTGGTAATTTGGATTTGGTGGGTTGAAGACCTATTAGTGAAAGATCTTTTGGAAACAGTGAAATCAGTATCATCGGGGTTACAGTTGATAACTGTTTCGTCGTCTGAATTTTCCTCATTAACAGATGTGGATAGATCTGTTAGAGTTGATTCAGAGTTTTCACTGTTTGTCCTGGTTTCTTGTTTGGCTTGTTCGATTTCGAAGGATTCTCTTCCTAATCCAGGTCTGCAATTCGTATCGATTTTGCCAGATCCTAAGGATGTTGCTTTGATGAAAATATCATCACTTAGCTTTCTAGAAAGATTGATAGAATCCAGTTTTCCTTGAAATCTTTGATTCTCGGATTCAAGAAGTTTGATTTGTTTTGAAGAATCATCTAGTTTTACAATCAAACTAGTGTTTTTGTCAGTTAAATCTTGAATTTTTAGTTTTAACTGAAGGACTTCTATTTCTAAGGCATCTTTTATTTCAGATGGAAAAACAGATTGATTTTTTATTTCTATGTCCCTTTTTTGTTTTAGAGCTTCATTTAATTGATCTAAGACGTGATTATATTCTTCAGATTTTCGTTCGACGTCTCTTTCAAGTTTGTCTCTAGTCCTTGTTGATTCTCCAAATCTGAGTTGCAAGGTTTGTAATTCAGATTTGCAGATATCAGATTTGACTATTGTGTCATGATATAGTTTGAGATCAGCTTTCAAATTGTTCTCAATCTTAGTCATGTGGGACTCAAATGGTGTTTTTGAAAAACCGATTTCTGAGATCATAGACCATACCTGATCGATGACATATGGGGCTCTTGAGTAGGTTGTGGAAGACATTTTTGGGTTGTTTTTTTTTTTTTTTTGAAAATTTTAAGATTTTAATTTTTTTTTTTTAATTTTTTTTTGTTTTGAAAGGATTTTGAACAAGTGATATTAAAATGAAATTTTTAAGGAAAACTTATTGGTTGGTTATAAAAACGCTACACAAATAAAGTTTTCGACAAAAATTTCAGACTAAATCACACGAGCTCTGATACCAATTGTTGAAAATAACGATAACTGATCTCCACGAATAAGGTTTTTAAGCCGATTACTGTGTGACAGATATGTGTTTTGTCTATAATATGCGGAATAAATAAGAGTTGCGGAATAAAATAAAACGGTAAATCTAAACTAGACAGTATTTAAATGGACAGAAAGCGGTAAATAAAGTAAATGTTAGAAGTTAGAGGTTAGATGTAATAAACGCCATTATCAACGATAAAGTGTTTTTACAATAAATAAAAAGGTTAGAAGTCAGAAGTTAGAAGTTAGATGTCTCGGTTAAATACAGTCCACATATGTTTTCGTTGTCAAGGTTCAATTCGGATGTATTGGATATTTGGTACAGTTGATTTATAACAGTTTAAATAAATCAATAACGACACAGATAATTTCAAAAGAACTTATCGATAGCAAATGAAGATGGCGTTTTCTTTGAAGCGCCGATTCTTGTTCTTTACGGTAGGATGAGGTTTGGTAGTTTTTGGTGTTTGGTGAAATGGGTTTTTGGTGTCGGTTTAATTGAGATGCACGGGGTTTTTGTGGTTTAAAGTTTGGTGTATGTATTTGGTAGAGGGTGTGTAGGTTTTGTAGTTTGGTATTCGGGTTGAGGTTGTTTAGAGGTTTGAAGTTTGGTGTCGGGTAAAGGTTTTGTTTGGTGTCGGGTAGAGGTTTTGTATGGTGTTGGGTAGACGTTTTGTTTGGTGTCGGGTAGATTATGGGTGTAGCGGTTTTGTTTGGACGTGGATTTTCTTTGTTTGAAAAGAGTTTTCTTGATAGTTTTGGTATGTTTTTTGCTCTTTGGACGTAGGGTAATATTGGTGCTTGAATGGGTATGGTGTGGTGTATGATTTTCTGCACAAGAATGGCAAGAGGTTTGCATCTTATTTATAGTCACTGAACACAGCGTTCGCGTCGCGACCGGGACTTCCGTCGCGTCGCGAGGGTGCGTGTGTCGTGTTGCTTTTGGTCGGCCACTGGTTAGTTCGTTGTGTTGGTAGTCTCGCGATTGAAAAGTTGGTGGTGTCGCGTTGGAGCCTTCGCGTCGCGACCACCCTTGCCGTCGCGTCGCGATGGCTGTGGCGATTTGGACTTCTGTCTTTGCTCTTCTTCACGTTGCGACCATGGCTTCTGTCGCGTCGTGATTGCTGTAGCTGGGTGACATTTTTGCTCTTTGGTACATAGCGTCACTTCCTCAGGTTTGGTTGATCTCGAATTTACGCAACCTGAAATAAACTGATAATATTTGTTAAAAAACATTTCGACTTATTTCAGTGATGGTCACATAAAAACATAAAAACATTATTCAACACTCAGTGATCATTCTATCACCATAATTTAAAATTTCGGGATATTCCTACTTCATATCTTTCAACTAAACTTCTTCACACATACCTCACTTCCATGACCAATTAACCGAAAATACAAACAACAATTGGTTCCTCTGTCCTAACTTCAGAGTTTCGAAATAAAAAGAACTTTATCCATCTATAATACTGTGCATTCACATCACTTTTGATTTCTTCAGGTATGTATTACACAATATATACATATTCAGTATCTAACTTGTGATCTTTCTTGTTAGACTTCTGAACCATCTTCAAAAGATTCTGAGTCAAAACATTTGGAGGAAAGACAGAACCCTCCAGACTCGGAAGATACGCATGAGGATATCTTGATAGTGGAAAAACAGAACTCACCTTCACAATCTAAAAGGAAGTCACCAATCATCAAACTGAATCCCATAATTGACCTCATCCCAGATCTCATTCAACCTCCACCTGATGCCTCCGAATTTGAAAAATGGAAGTTCAAGAATGCAATTCAAGAACACCAGGCTTTGGTTGAACGTCACCAACATCAATTTGAGCACAAACAAAAGGAACTTCAAACATTGTTCGTCTTTGGTCCTCCATCCGATAATGACTCAGCATTTATCAAGTCCTAAAGAGCACGAATCAATACACTCGCTCTCCAGATCGACACTCTTCTACATTCATCTCTTAAGAAACTGGTAGACTCCTCCTTCTACCTGTTTGATACTACCGAGACCGACTGGTCTAAGATCGCCTCAGAAATCGTCCCTCTCACCTGGGACAGATTTTGTGCTCAAGAACTTCAGAAAAAGAAACTCCAGAAGCACACAGTAGAACAACCTACTAAGTCCGACTCCCGAGTATTTATCTCCGAGACTCAATTAATCCCTATCGACACAACCCTTTTTGGTACTGATCAAGAAGTGGATAAACCCTCATCATCCTAAATGCATCTGGTCGATCTCAGCGACACCAACTCATCCTCCGACAAAGCTGCCAACAATACTCCGCCCCAATTAGTCAACTCCCTTCTCAAGGATGACTCTCTTCATCAGAAATTTGACACATTGACCACCCTCCTAACAGACTTAAAATCCTCACAACATCAGGAGGCCATGATCAAAGAACTCGGAGAGATTAAAGATCGAGTAGCTGCACTCAAAAAGAAAGACAAAGAAATTCTTCTACGCTGTGATGATCATGCTGAACAAATCATCCATGATGGGATTGCCACCCTTGACGCTCAACGAGCATCCGACGCAGCCAACATGATGAAAACTGCACAAAAGATGCTCACTGAAGTTGAGAAATGTCAACAACAGGTTCCAGAGCTCCTGTCCGATGTGCAAGCTAAGCTCAAAGAATCCATGGACAATATGGCCAACTACATAAATGGTGTTCTGGCCGAAAACTTCTCTCTCAGAAGAACCAACGCTGTCCTCCTTCAGATGGTTACACAAACCATGCAGAACATTACCTGCACCATGTCTGGTCCTATTGAACAGATCAAACTCTGCACCAAGCTGAATATGGAAGTCATGCATGCCCTCCAAACCATGTACGACACGCCACTTCCTGATTGGTTCAAGAAGGAAGTGACCATCGTCTCCGACAAACTCGATTCCATTATGGCCCGCCTGCCTGTGACCCCTTCCGTCCCTACAGGTGCCCCAGGAGGGGGAAAGGCGGACGACAAGCTAGAAACACTCTAATCCCTCCAATCCACCGACATGGTAATAGATACCACTGCTGGTCTAAGTGGAACAAAAGACCAAGGAAATATCCAGCAAGCAGAAACAATTGCTGATAAAGGAACCGATGATCATCCCATCAATCCCCCTCCAAAATTTCCTTCTCCAGCTCTGAAATCCCCTTCTCATTCTCAAAAATCTCCTCCTCAGAAATCCCCTCCTCCGAAATCACCTCCTCCGATCTCTCCTCCACCAAAATCCTCTTCTCAAAACTCCCCTCCTCCTTCTCAGAAATCCCCTTCACAGAAATCCCCTCCTCCGAAATCTCCTTCCAATGAGGATCACTCAGAAGATGAGATTTTCATATACTCGCCAATCAAGGATTCTGATCCCCCAGAGGTCAAGGAAAAGAAATCAAACTTCTTCGACGCTCAAGCTAATGAACATGCTAAAGAATTTAGCACTGAGTCGGAACCTGATCAACACCAAGCTGATCCAACTGGTCCCAGCAGATCCATCTATTCAAACACCAATTACCGACCAATGACTGATTCGGATTACCAACCCTTCAAGTCATACAATCCTCCACCATCAAAAGCACACAACTGGGACATTCCACTGGCACCCAACGGAGACAAATATCGATACACTCTGAACTTCTCAGCAGTATCAGGACCTTACAGAGAGCTAGTTGCCTACAACTGGAACCTGCAATTCTTCAAGAAATGGACTAAACCTCAAGCTGAAACTTGGTCAAATGAAGTCGTAACAGCAGTTCGAAGTGTTAAAAGAAAACAGTTTCAGAAAGCAGAATTTTTCGAATACGAGCTTGTCAAAAATGGTGATTACAATAACACAACTCGAATAACAGAAGCCGACTTCCGAAACATGAATCCAGCCGATATTTTCTCAGTAACTGTAAAGCTATCTCACAAAGAAGATCAAGCTGCCAGAGAAGCTTACGTCACAGCAAGAAGATTTCTACATCGTCTAGTAGAGGAATTCTGCTATAATGATGCAGAAATGTATAAAATCCTCAAAGATCATCCTGAACCACAGATCATACCCAAACCTGACTTGTGCATGCTAGACAATCGAGCAAACTGGAAGAAAGGTGCCACCTTCGATCTAGAACTTGGCATGGTATACAAGAATCCTAAAGAGAAAGGATATTTTCTCTTTCTTCGTGCTGATCAACTCAGAAGAGTTGTTAATGGTATGCTAAAGGAGTACATCAAAGCTGTAGAAAAGTCACAATCATCAGAACCTGAAGCCAAGAAAGAAATTCTTATCAGGATGAAGTGGCTACTGGATGTCAGAAAATTCTGGGATTATGCTGCAAAACAAGGCATACTGGATCAACGTTAAAACTCGACTCAAACCCCTTGATTGGTCACCGAAGGGGGAATTGTTAGTGCTAAAAGTCAAATCATTGACCAACTCGTAGTTTGATATATTAGGATTGTATTATCAAACTTCTTATTTTGATGGAATGAAATTCACTTTTGTATGAATGTTTTTAAAGAATGAACTATTAAGTTTTATCTCATGTATGTTGAATGTCATGTTTTGATTACTTTACAATCATCTGAAATCCAGTCTTGGATTTCGGACCTTCAAAGGAACTCAGGATCAGAAAGTACCTCACCCGGAAGAATAAGTTTGGAAGATTACACTCCGAACTATCTCAGAAGTTCAGAACATACACTCTGATGATACAAGCCAGGACTTCAAAATCCACTCAGGATTTCGGACTATCAATATCAACATATCTAAAGAGATATCATACTTAAACATTCAACAAAGAAGACTGAAGACCAAAGAATATCTAGAAGATAATACAAAGGTTAAGCACTTCCACGTATAGGATATAATTAGACTAGATTAGGCGTGGGCTTCTAGAAGCATGTTGTTGTACTTTAGAGTATTATTTAATTATAGACAAGCCACCCTAGTCTGACATTGTATTATTATATTAGATTTACCTTTCTTATCTGACTGAAGAGAGATGTGTTGTCTCCTCTTCAGTCCATAGGTTATTATCCGAAGGTCCTCCCTTAGTCTATAAAAGGGAGACCAAATCCATCTTCAGTCCTCATGGTTTTGAGAGTCTTTATGTAACACTTTCACTTATCAATATATTATCTCATTCCATCAACTCTTACGTTCTTATCTGCATCTCTTATCACCCTTACATTTCTAGCACTCTTTACTTTAAGTCTTTACATTTCCGAGTTGCATAACTGTTTACCTTTATCGTTTATTGTTGAGCTATTAAGATTTATTCTAAGTATTAATTCTTCATTATAATTCCGCACCCATATCAAGATGTTTCGGACTCTTACTTTCCGCAATCTTCATTTCCACACTTACTTAGAATATTTGGCGACAACAAATAGCCTTAACCTCACTCTAAAATCTGTTTAATTACTTTTGTTGCAATTCGATTCTCAAATACATTTTAGTGCAATAAGATATGATCAACAGAATCTAAAATCAATGTTTTTTCATTTATCATGATTTTTCAAAGAATAAAGTCAATTTGTCGTTTGCATACTTTGAAAACAGATTTTATAATTTTTTTTGCTTAAGTAGGGATTTGAATCATGTTTTTATTGTGTTTGGTGTGCAACACTAGGAGATTACAACTGCATAATATCAATAGTTGTAGGATTATCTTCGCTTGATTTTAAAATATTTGTTACTTAAAATGATTTTTGACATTTAAAACAATTTGTTGGAAATTTTTACTGTTCCGAAGACCTCTGAAGGTTCGGATGACTTCAAACTAGAACAGTTTATTTATTTACTAAACAAAAAGGTAAGGAAAGAACTTGCAATCTAATGTTAGGTTAGAGTTGATACATCAATCCCCCTAGTCCATGACCAATTCTTGAGAATGACACTTTGTTTAACACGTTGGTAAAGATATCAGCCAACCGTTCTATGGTATTCACAAAGTGGAGTTCAATATTTCCATCCTCAACATGACTTTTAATAAAGTGATATCGAAGAGCTATATGCTTCATCTTGGAATGTTGAACAGGATTGTGACAAATTCGGATTGCACTTTGTGAGTCATAGAATAAAGAGATTTTTGTCATGTTAATTGCATCATCCTTTAGTTGACTTCGAATCCAAATGATTTGCGAAGTATTCAGTTTGAATCTTTTAGTTGACTACATATTCAGTTTCAACAGTTGATATGGATACACGACTTTGTTTCTTTGATTGCCAATTTATGAGTTTGCCATCCAGAAAGTGATAGCCTCCGGATGTACTCTTGCGATAAATGGAACATCCACCTAGATCTGAATCAGAATAAGCTTGAATGTAGAAGCCTGAGTTTGCAGGATACCAAATTCCATATGCATGTCACACCCCCAAACCACGATGGCGGAAACTTCTGAGGGTGGATGACTTCATGAATAGTATCACAACAACGTTTGTACAATAGTGATCAAAGCAAACACATCCATCATATACATAATTGTAAATGTTACAAGAGTTGAAAAGATTGTATGTTTTAAATACAATTACAATATGATATCAAAATACATAATATGACGCCATAGCGACCCATCGTCAAAGGTTGTAGTTACATTATCAATTTCCTGAGAATACAAGTAGTTTGAAAGAGTGTCAACATTACGTTGGTGAGTTCATAAGATTTTTGTATAAGAAAATCCATAATCCTTTTTCCTTGTAAAAAGATAGTGTTGGAAACCAGAAAATCCATTATTTTCTTATAAATGAGTCGTAGTCTTAAAACCCAATGACCGTAAATTTATAAGTATTTCTATACTTGAAAATAGTATTACGTAGTTTTATTGTTGTATGAAACCATGTAAATAGATGTTTACTTGTAGACTAATCGTAGACTTAATTCCATAAAACTAGTATATATAAGTAAATCATACTTATATTTATACCTTTTATAAAACATAGTTTTAATTCCCATAGAACTAGTGTATATAAGTAAAACCATACTTATATTTGTAACTTGTAAAAATGTAGTTTTAATACCATAAAACTTGTATAAGGAATCTCTTTCCTTGTAAAATGTAGTATTGTACTCCAAGAAAATCCAATATTTTCTTATGAATGTATCCAAGTCTTAAAAATCCAAAGACTAAAATGTATAGCGTAGCTTGTAGTATAAAACCTTTGAAAATGTATATTTCCACGTAAACAATTTATAAAGTTGATTTCCCATGCGAGACGTCCTATAACCTTACTGTGACCATGTAGGCCTGCTTCGACGTTCTTCAGGCGTCGGACTGTTATGACATTTGTCACCTCAGACCCGTAGGTCTAACTGTAGCTAGCAGCTCAGGTGCAGGGTTGTCAATCCCGTATAGATCTATACACAAATATCACGCTCTCTTACCGAGACTTTGGTTATAAATTACAGGACTTATAGTATGTACTTAAATAAGCACTATGAATACCCGTCTCACAAAAATGTATGTATCAATCAACTTGCTTACGTAAAGTTTGTATATGAAAAACCCTTGTATTTGCCAATTATCATTTTTCCCACGATAATATAGTAATGTATAATAATTATATATTTTTATATAATTATTTGTCTTGTTCTAACCGTTATAGTAACATTTGTATCCACAAACTATTCCTATAATAGTTTATTTTTGGTATTCTGTCGTGAAAAGCATATATTTACGAATATATGTGAAATAGTGGTGTAATAACTTGGTTATACTCTTATTTAATTCCAATATAATATTTCATGACTATCAAATAAAGAACAGCCAAATAAAGAACAGCCAGGTAGAACATTAAATGGGGAGGCAGGACCCTTTCAGCGTATAAGCCTTTCGGAAATCCAGCAACCTAGCCCAAATGATCGGCCTAGACACCGCTCTCGTAAGTAGATCATTCAATATTATATTTTGGAACTATAATTGAATTGTTGTCATAATGATGTTTACAAAATTCACATTTTGTTTACTATTGTTACAAATGAGTATAAATAGCTATTTTTATAGTATAACTTGTATTCTCTCCCTTAAAAACTTGAATAAAGATAAAAAGAAGGGGTATGAACTCATCTCAATGTCGACTAGGACCTTATCGCCAATTGTTGTTAGATCGCCCGACTCTTCGTGCTTATAACTCGAACTCACTATATTTATAACTGAAATATCTACTTCTAATGCTCATTCTTCGTATATATCTATATATATCGAAGAATCTTCTAGCAATACTATCTAGTGATATAGAGATCGAGATATGAGTTGTGAGAAATGAGAGGATTTGAGCCTCTATTTATAGTAGGTTTATTTTCGTATAGCAGCCCTCAAGATACAGATATTTGACGTTTATAGCTGTTAGAAATTGTCAATGACAAAACATACCCTTAAAATACACTTTAAATAGATTTAATAGTTTTTAATTAAAACAAATAATTTTCTTTTATAGAAATATAATCTAACCGAAATCGTAGTTTAATAATATCAACTTTTTAACTAAAAGTCTTTAACGAATTAACGAAAGGGTATTACTTGTAAGTTTATTGAAAATATAGGGTTTAAATGTAAATACAATTTCATTTTAAAGAAAAAGAAAATATTAAATATAAAACTAATATCAATAATATTACATTTTGACGTCAGGTTGTTCGTATCGACGATATGGTTTTGATGGTAAATTTTTCGTTTTATAAAACGACATAATATTTTTGATAAACTTAACAATACGTATTGTAGGGTTCAAAATGAATATATGAATTTTTAAGGGTAAAATCTGTAAATTGAATAAATAATGAAGTAGGGCCCACTTTATATAAAATAAAATTAAAATGAAATAATAATTTTTTTTTCAAACTTCCAAAATTCAAACTCCACCGACCGGTGGAGACTTTTCTTTTTGTTTTTTAATAAATATATTATAATAATTAAACGTCGCTTTCAAGTTAAATTATACGTTTTTTTATCAAAACTCTTTATATGTAACGTTTGGTAAAAATATAAATATATATTCGGAACCGTCGTATTTTTGTCTACGTTTTGATATAAAACTTGTAATATTCGGACGAGTTTTAAATTTTACCGTTTACTATTCATGTCGGATACTATTCACGACGAAATTTTTTTTATATTTTATATTAAAAACATCTCGCTCAGCAGGCTTTTTTCGTATAATTGATTTGAATTAACATATGTAGTATTATAATATCTAATAATACATCGTATAGATTATGAAATTTACATTTCAAATATTGACCTAATGTACGCTCTGGTTGACTTGAGTTGACTTAATTTGACAGTTGTCACATTATGTATCCGTTAGAAGGAATTTCGTCCCGAAATTTAGCACTTTGAGTAAATTCTTAAGGGTATGGGAAGAGATGTGGGTATTTCTGTTTCATCTAGTCTTCACGTTCCTAGGTAGATTCAGGTCCACATTTGGTGTTTCCTAGTTTTCCATTGCTTTGATTTTGGAGTGTAAAGTCGTGATATTTTCGGTAAGTAAACATGAGTTAATCCTAGTGTAAATAAGAGTTACTAGGTTGTTATGTGAGTTAGGAGGATTAGAAACTCATTTAGAAGGAGTTTAAACCTTAAAAATAGTATAAAGGAGTTACATGGGTCATGTAGTACACATTTTCGAAACTGTTTAGCCTTACAGGAGTTACACGGGTCGTGTTCTAGTTACTGTAGCATCCAGTAGTATCCAGTAGAATTACACAGGTTGGGTTTCGGAGTACGGGTATGATTTTTGTTTTTTAAATTTAACGACGCTAACTTTAAAGGTTAATGTCGCTAACCTGCTTCAGTGGGGTATTTAGGCAGCTTTCCTTATTTACCCTATTTATGAACAAAAAATCCTCCTAGGTTATTTCCAGAGCAAAAAGGTGCCAAATTTGGTTATTTTGATCAATGTTTTGCGTAGGTAAAGTTTGAGGAGGTTGGATTTAACAACCGAAATACGTTCTCGAGTCCTTAATTCACAAGGTTAGAAATTTTGAGTGTTAGGGTTTCAAACCCTAGATGTCCAAATCTGAAAGTATGCATTGGTTCAACTCATATGTAGGTTGCTAATATTTGTTGTATTGAGTTCGAATATTGTGATGTTTTAACGGTTGACTTAGTAAAATCGTGAAATCTGGAGTTTCAGTTTGATAACATATGATATTCTCTAATTGTGATTTGTATTAGCTATTGATTTCTTAATCATTTGAGTTAAGTATTATGGAGATGCCTAAGCATTTTTAAGATATGATATGTGATGTCATTTTACAGTTGATACTAGTAGGATGGAAGGAAACGTGTAAGATACAGGTGAACCACGAGCTCTACAGATGCTAGATGAGTAGGTTCTAATTCATTATTTATGATTAGATTACTATATAATTGGATTAACTATTCTTTGAACTATTTCCGTTATCAGAAGATATATATATATATATATATATATATATATATATATATATATATATATATATATATATATATATATATATATATATATATATATTTAAAAAAATGTCTTTTCCTTACCCGTCCTTATCGGAGTCAAGCCGCCAATTTGGAAAAGATATCACTTAGGGTGGTGAAAAGATTTCATCTACTGTAGATATTTTGAATTTCGGTATTAAGAACGAAAGTTGTCCTTTCAGTTCCTGCTGTAAAATGCTATATAAACGGGTATGTATCATCATTTGTATCTAAGATATTTTCAGTCTCATTCTTTCCTACTACTAGTTTATTCTTATATAATATCAGATTTCCAATCGAGGCATGGAAAACAGATCTCATATGGAAAACTTGTCAGACGCTGAGCGGAATTTCCTAAGGGAAGAGGGTACCTCCCTATCGTTTAATCAGATACCTCTACTGGAGTCTGGTAATTATAATATCCTTAACTCCTTTTATTTCTTATTCATTTCTCTAGCGTTTTGATTTTGTTTTAAACTATGTGAGGTATAGATTTTCCAGATATATTACCGCTGGATCAACTTCAAGATGATCCTGAAGTTTTTCCTCTGATGGGTATTGTCCCTGAAGATCCACTGCCTTTAAATCAAAACATCGCTGTTGGGCAATCTCAATGTATACTTCCAGGTTAAGTCATTTTCTTAAGCTTTATGTTTGTTTTGCTTAATTATCTAACATAGGTTATACACAGATCCATTCGAAGATGATCTTACTAATGATAATCTAAGCATGAACGTGCCCATGCTGCATAGTGGAGTAGATTTAACAAATCGGGGGTTTTTAACTGACATTTAAAATCAGGATCAAATACAGTCGATCCATGATGACACTATCGGGTTCGCTTCAGCGAATCCTGAATTTGTGGGTGGTTTTCAATATTAGGATCATTTTCAATTGATCCAAAGTAACTTAGAAAGTTTCAAGAATGGGAATTCTGGGTTTATGGTTGATTTTGGAAATCATGAACTATTACCCATAATAGGTAACAATGAAAGTGTTAGTGATCAGGATCATACACAATTGATCCAAAATGAAAACGTTTCAACCTCGATTCCAAGAACCTTTGAAATTCATAGAAAAAGGGGTTGTGGACATGCGTTGAGTAAGGAAGCAATATCCATGCATTTTGATAAGCCCATTTTGGAAGCTGCAAGGGAACTCAACGTTGGATCAACACAGTTGAAGCAACGCTGTAGGAAGTTAGGCATCAAAAGTTGGCCTCGACGACAGATTAAGAGTCTACAAACTCTTATTAACCATACTCAGGTTAAGAATTGTATTTTTTTCACCACAATTTTAATGCCATGAGATTGTAATGACTGAAAGTATTTATGCAACAGGAATTTGATAAAAATCCTAGTAGAGCAGACGTAATACTTGGTCTAGAGAACGAGAAAAGAGCAATAGTCGAGGGTTCCAATTCGAAGATAACTGATACCACAAAGAGATTGAGGCAAGCTGCCTTTAAGGCTATTTACAAGAAAAGAAAGGTTTAGAAGAGGGAGGAAGCTTCATCAGGGACCCATACACAGCAACAATCTCTGCCTTCTGTTTCTTCTATGAGTGGTTTTAACCATGATTTTCTCAAGATCACAAGTGAAGAGAACCTAGAAGACTTGGCAGGTGACATAGCCCGCCTTCGGCTTTCAGATTGAATTTATACCGATATTAGTTTAATGGCTGTTGGTAGGGATGATGGTAGGTTTTCGATAATAGTTATTGGTCAGGTATTATCGAATTGTCAGGTGTACTATGTAAGGATAGGGGTATAAAAGGTACATAAAGTGTCTAGATGTATGGTTCTGTAGTATTTTAGCTTTATATTTTGTTTTTAGAGTTTCTTTGTATATGGTTCTTGGTAAGTTTTTAGACTTGTTCACTACGACTATTTCTAAGTGCATGTTAGTCATACCTTGGACAAATACAGTTCATCAGGCTCTATCTGTCCTATGTATGATTACATAACTACCTAGGCCTACTCGTAGTGTTCAACTCATCTTATTACTCTTGTATTGTTCTGGTTATGACACTGTTCTAGTATGTATGTACTTGTACGTATACTTTATAAAAATATCATTGTATTTTAAAGTATACTTGTACTGATTGTTTTAGAGAGTTTTAGTCCCATTGTATTTATAGTTGTATATCTTAAATGGATTGATATACTTAGTTCACTATAAACAATGCTCTGATACCAATCTGTCACACCCCCAAACCATGATGGCAGAAAGGTCTGAGGGTGGATGACTTCATGAACAGTATCACAACAACGTTTGTACAATAGTGATCAAAGCAAACACATCCATCATATACATAATTGTAAATGTTACAAGAGTTCAAAAGATTGTATGTTTTAAATACAATTACAATATGATATCAAAATACATAGTATGACGCCATAGCGACCCATCGTCAATGGTTGTAGTTACCTTATCAATTTCATGAGAATACAAGTAGTTTGAAAGAGTGTCAACATTACGTTGGTGAGTTCATAAGATTTTTGTATGAGAAAATCCATAATCCTTTTTCCTTGTAAAAAGATAGTGTTGGAAACCAGAAACTCCAATATTTTCTTATAAATGAGTCGTAGTCTTAAAACCCAAATACCGTAAATGTATAAGTATTTCTATACTTGAAAATAGTATTACGTAGTTTTATTGTTGTATGAAACCGTGTAAATAGATGTTTACTTGTAGACTAATCGTAGACTTAATTCCATAAAACTAGTATATATAAGTAAATCGTACTTATATTTATACCTTTTATAAAACATAGTTTTTAATTCCCATTGAACCAGTGTATATAAGTAAAACCATACCTATATTTGTAACTTGTAAAAATGTAGTTTTAATACCATAAAACTTGTATAAGGAATCTCTTTCCTTGTAAAATGTAGTATTGTACTCCAAGAAAATCCAATATTTTCTTATGAATGTATCCAAGTCTTAAAAATCCAAAGACTAAAATGTATATCGTAGCTTGTAGTATAAAACCTTTGAAAATGTATATTTCCACGTAAACAATTTATAAAGTTGATTTCCCATGCGAGACGTCCTATAACCATACTGTGACCATGTAGGTCTGCTTCGACGTTCTTCAGGCGTCGGACTGTTATGACATTTGTCACCTCAGACCCGTAGGTCTAACTGTAGCTAGCAGCTCAGGTGCAGGGTTGTCAATCCCGTATAGATCTATACACAAATATCATGCTCTCTTACCGAGACTTTGGTTATAAATTTCAGGACTTATAGTATGTACTTAAATAAGCACTATGAAGACCCGTCTCACAAAAATGTATGTATCAATCAACTTGCTTACGTAAAGTTTGTATATGAAAAACCCTTGTATTTGCCAATTATCATTTTTCCCACGATAATATAGTAATGTATAATAATTATATATTTGTATATAATTATTTGTCTTGTTCTAACCGTTATAGTAACATTTGTATCCACAAACTATTCCTATAATAGTTTATTTTTGGTATTCTGTCGTGAAAAGCATATATTTACGAATATATGTGAAATAACTTATTTAAATGGTTATAAACAATATATTTTAAAATATTTTCCATAATAGTGGTGTAATAACTTGGTTATACTATTATTTAATTCCAATATAATATTTCATGACTATCAAATAAAGAACAGCCAGATAGAATATCAAATGGGGAGGCAGGACCCTTTCAGCGTATAAGCCTTTCGGAAATCCAACAACCTAGCCCAAATGATCGGCCTAGACACCGCTCTCGTAAGTAGATCATTCAATATTATATTTTGGAACTATAATTGAAATGTTGTCATAATGATGTTTACAAAATTCACATTTTGTTTACTATTGTTACAAATGAGGATAAATAGCTACTTTTATAGTATAACTTGTATTCTCCCCCTTAAAAACTTGAATGAAGATAAAAAAGGGGTATGAACTCACCTCAATCTCGACTAGAACCTTATCGCCAATTGTTGTTAGATCGCCCGACTCTTCGTGCTTATAACTCGAACTCACTATATTTATAACTGAAATGTCTACTTCTAATGCTCATTCTTCGTATATATCTATATATATCGAAGAATCTTCTAGCAATACTATCTAGTGATATAGAGATCGAGATATGAGTTGTGAGAAATGAGAGGATTTGAGCCTCTATTTATAGTAGGTTTATTTTCGTATAGCAGCCCTCAAGATACGGATATTTGACGTTTTATAGCTTTTAGAAATTGTCAATGACAAAACATATCCTTAAAATACTCTTTAAATAGATTTAATAGTTTTTAATTAAAAAAATAATTTTCTTTTATAGAAATATAATCTACAAAAATCGTAGTTTAATAATGTCAACTTTTTAACTAAAAGTCTTTAACGAATTAACGAAAGGGTATTAATTGTAAGTTTATTAAAAATATAGGGTTTACATGTAAAAACAATTTCATTTTAAAGAAAAAAAAAATATTAAATATAAAACTAATATCAATAATATTACATTTTGACGTCAGGTTGTTCGTATCGACGATACGGTTTTGATGGTAAATTTTTCGTTTTATAAAACGACATAATATTTTTGATAAACTTAACAATACGTATTATAGGGTTCAAAATAAATATATGAATTCTTAAGGGTAAAATCTGTAAATTGAATAAATAATGAAGTGGGACCCACTTTATATAAAATAAAATTAAAATAAAATAATAAATAATTTTTTTTCAAACTTCCAAAATTCAAACTCGAGACTTTTTTTTTAATAAATATATTATAATAATTAAACGTCACTTTCAAGTTAAATTATACGTTTTTTATCATAACTCTTTATATGTAACGTTTGGTAAAAATATAAATATATATTCGGAACCGTCGTATTTTTTTCTACGTTTTGATATAAAATTTGTAATATTCGGACGAGTTTTAAATTTTACCGTTTACTATTCACGTCGGTTACTATTCACGACGAATTTTTTTTTTTTATATTTTATATTAAAAACATCTCTCTCAGCAGAGTTTGTTCGTATAATTGTTTGAATTAACATATGTAGTATTATAATATCCAATAATACATCGTATAGATTATGAAATTTACATTTCAAATATTGACCTAATGTACGCTCTGGTTGACTTGAGTTGACTTTCGTTGACTTAATTTGACAGTTGTCACAATGCAGGTGTATGATGTAGATAGCAAAAAATTGTCTTTACAGCTGCAAGATGAGGCTCTCGTGGATCAGATTGATATCTAGCACAATTGCACATGGTGAACATTATATCTGGTCAGCTAGCTCTAAGATAGAGGAGTGATCTAATCATACTCCTGTAGTTTTGAAGATCAACATTCGGATTGTGCTGCCAACTTTCTTTCAAAAAATATTTGGATCCACTGAACCTTGCTTAAAGTTTGACTATTTCAAATTTTTTGTCAAGGTCTCATACCAAGCACGATGAGCTTGTTTTAAACCATAGGCATCCTTATCAAGAGTGTAACAATAATCCGGATGATATTTATTAATAAAACCAGGTGGTTGTTGAACAAAGACTGTTTCCTGGAGATCCCCATTTAAGAAAACACATTTGACGTCCATTTGATAGACATCAAAGTTCTTATCTGCGACATATGCTAGGAAAATCCGAACTGACTCGATTCTGGAAACAGGAACGACGGTTTCCTCATAATAAATTCCTTCCTATGACAGTAGCCTTTAACAACCAACCTTGCCTTATTTCGGACAATGTTTCCTTTAGTGTCAAGTTTATTACGATATACCTATTTCAGACCTACAATCGAAGCATTTGCTGGTTTTGTAATAAGTCTCCAAACTTTGTTTCTTTCGAACTCTTCGAATTCCAATTGCATAGCGTCGATCCAGTCAGGGTAATCAAAAGCATCTTTAACCATTTCAGACCTACAATCGAAGCATTGTGATTGTGGATGAATCTTCGTCCATTTTTTCAAAGGTGGAAAGTTCGTATCGAACTCAGGTGGTCCTTCGGCATTCACATCCTCAGTGTCAGAATGATAGTCCGAAGTGAATGGAGAATCATCATTTATTGTGTTTCCTGCATTTGTTTCAGGTGTATTTAAGTTTCAAGAATTAGGAGTTGAGTTCAGAAGTTGCTCCCCCTCGATCGTAGCATTTGGGGAGTGATTTCTTCCACAAGCAGATGATGTGTGAAATGTCATGCGAAGGGTTGTTGATATTCGTGTTGTTGAGCTCCCCCTCTAAACCAGAATTATTTGCTGACCTGTCGAAAGACACCCCCTCAACCAAAGAGGATTTGTGAATACTGCTTGATGGAGAAACTTTTGGACCATCAAAGAGCTTGGATAATTTAGACACTTGATTTTCAGTTGCCTTCTTTTCTGCATGCACAGCTCGCATAGGTGGATCAAAGAGAAGATGAAAATCAACATCAAAAGATAGGAGTGGTAATGCATCCGAAGCAGATTCTAGAAAGATGGATGACATTGGAAAGGCTGTTTGAGATTTCTTTATGTAGTACTCATCGAACGAAAGATTGAATGACTTTTCAATTTTTCTTGCTCTTTTGTTCATGACCCTATAAGCCTTCGAACTTGAAACATATTCCAAAAATATGCCTCCGTCTGTCTTGTCATTGAATTTTGAAAAGTGATCTTTCAGATTCAATATGAAGCACCGACATCCGAAGATATGAAAAAAGTTGACATTAGGTTTTCTTCGGTTAAGTACTTCATATGGAGTGAAGTTGAATCACTTATGGATGTAGGATCGATTTTGAGTGAAGCATGCAGTAGAAAGAGCTTCTACCCAGAAATACATTTGTAAATTGACGAAGTTCAACATGGTTCTTCCAGCTTCGTACAAGGAGTGATTACGGCGTTGAACTACACCATTTTGTTGCAGAGTGTAAGGTGCTGAAAAGTTGTGCGTAGTGCCCTTTTCTTTCATAAATCCATCCAAGGTCTGGTTCTTGAACTCAGTCCTGTTATCACTATGTACCATTTGGATGGTCTTTTTTAGCGTGACTTCCATATTTTTGATAAAGTCAATGATTTCTCTTGCAGCATCATATTTATTTCTTAGAAATATAACCCAAGTGAAGCGAGAAAAGTCATCAACAATAACAAGAATGTATATCTTCTTCCCAAGTGACTCAACTGCTGATGGACCACAAAGATCCATATAAATAAGTGAAATGGATTCGGTGATCATCAGATCGATCACTGTTGGATGCTTCTGCCTCGTTTGTTTGCCGTGTTCACATGCAGAACAAGGAGTATCATTATCAACTTTGAGTGTTGGCATCCCACGAACCAGATCCATAGCCACTAACTTGTTAATTCCTTTGAAGTTTAGGTGAGCTAGTCTTCAGTGCTAAAGCCTGCTAATATCTAAATTAGCCTTAGATAATAGGCAAAACAAAGGCCCACCGGTTATTGGCTTTAGATCCAAGGGAAACATTGATCCCTTCCTTTTTTATTTCAACAAAACTTCTTTTGTTTCTTCTTTGATAATTATACTCCCCGATTATTGAATGTAACAACATTGCCAGTTGCAATAACCAGTTGAGAAATACTCACCAAATTGTTTTTTAGACCTTCTACATATGCAACACGATTTATTGTAAACTGCCCATTTGTGATTTTACCATAACCTTTGATTGACGCATGTCATTATTTCTGAAGCGAACATTTCCAACATCGTCTAACGCTCGATAGTCTTTCAAATACTCCCTCTTCCCGGTCATGTGTCTTAAGCAGCCACTATCCATATACCATTCTGAGTCGTACTGCTCATTTGACATAATCTGCAATTAATCAATAAGAAGTTGGTACCAAATCAATCGTGGGTCCTCAGGGTAAGTAAAAGACTCTTGGATCCATTTTTCTATTTCTTCTTCGAATATTTCGTTTGATGAAAAAGTTATCATGTTTTCTAAAGTTTCTTTTGAAGAACGGGTAGAACCAGAAAATGAATCAGATGAACTTTTGGTTATCATTGAGTAATTTGATGAAATGGAATTTGAAATGTTCGAGACCTTCGGAACCTAAAATTTTTTTGTTGTTTTTGAATTATTAATTTTTGAAGATTTCTTGGATTTCGATGTTTTTGTTGATTTTGATGGCTTTGAGGATATCTCATGTTTTGAAGATTCTTTTGATTTGAAAGTCAGATTATCCTTCAAGTCTTTTCTTTTCCGGTTAGATTTTTCAATTGTTGATTTTCTGGACAATGAGCTGCAATGTGTAGAAGTACACAAGTACTCTTTGTATGCCAGCTTAAAAGCATTCGGTGAAAGATTTTTATTCTTGAACAGATCCAAATTCTTGTCCAGCCTAACATGAAATGTATCAATCAGATTGTTTCCTTTTGAAAAGTTTTTTAGAAGGTTTTTGATACTTCGGATTTGGAAAGTTGGGTTTTATTAGTATGAAGGTTGGGTTTGAAAATTGATTTGTTTTGGAGGTTGAAGCCTTCGTAACAACATTTGTAACTTTTGGTTGTGAAATAGAAATTAACTTTTTAGCTTTTTAAATTACAACTGTTGGCTTTAGTTTTCATTCGAAATCACAAGAATTGGTTTTGAATTCCAAGTGGATGCTTTGTTTTGATGATTTTTCAAGAACGATGGTTTTTGTACCATTGGCTTTGAAATTGTGATTTTTCATTTTAAAGATTCTTTTTCAATTGTTTTTCCAATCGGTAAACATTCATTGGTTTCGAGTCTTTCAAAAACATCCATCTTTTGTTGAACAGTCTCCTTCAATATTTATATTTGTTTATAATTCCTTTCAGTTTGAACTTGATTTTTGCAATTTAGAAGATGTGTCAAATGTTTTGGAATTTTGTCTTGTTCATAACATAACCAATTGTATATGTTATCACCAAACAAATCTTATTTTTTTACATTTATTTTTACTTCCAAATGTTCATTTAGATTGTTTTCAACAATTTTAAAAGATGAAAAGAATCCTTCCTCAGTTACTGTGGAATTATCCTCTTCAATAATCTTGACCAAATCATTGTCAACAAGAAGCGAAGCACCTGGTCGTACAAAAATAGAATTTTTGAAGTAGGAAACTTTCGGATAGACACAAGACACATTCACTAGTCTCTTTGAACTGTCCTTCAAATAATCTTTGTATTCAACGCATTCATCTGAAATTTGAATTTTGTATTTTACAGTTTCCTTGTTTTCATTTGATTTCAAAGATTCAATTATTTCACAAGCA
The DNA here is from genome assembly GCA_023525715.1 of Cichorium intybus. Classification (NCBI taxonomy): domain Eukaryota; kingdom Viridiplantae; phylum Streptophyta; class Magnoliopsida; order Asterales; family Asteraceae; genus Cichorium; species Cichorium intybus. The sequence continues at coordinate 63,003,776 of CM042017.1, read as the reverse complement.
GAAGCAGTTTACATTTTTCCTTTATCATCCGAAGGCAATTGTGATTTACCTTCGGAGGTTGATGCGAATACAGTGGAAGAATTTAATATAGTCAAAGAGGAGCAATCAATTTCCTCCATATCCAAATCCATATCAAATTCGGTTTAATCAACATTTTCTTGTGTATTTACAATTTGGGGGATTGTTTTCATAAGAATTGGCACTTCATTTGGTAACAATTTTAATAAATCATTTGCAGTTAAGAATTTTTCTACACAGACCAAACCATGAAGGTACGAAGTGTTTGGTACCTCAGAGTTAGAAACTATAGGCTCACATTCATATGAAACATCATAAACATTTTTAAGTTCGAATTGTATGAATGGCAGTAATTTTCTATGCTGATCGGTGCATACATCTGAAGAATGATAAATCCTAGTAATATGAGCATATAATCGTTTTGCGATTTCGCAGAAAATATTTCTTTGTCTCAAAATTATATCACCGGAATTTAAATACTTCTCCCTACACTCCTCTAATGCAGAGATTATTAGATTGTGTATTTCTACCGATAACTTCAAGTTCTCAACTCTCCCCCTGAATCGAAGAATCTCCTCCTCATTGACATTTGCCCTATTATTAGCATCAATTAGCATTTTATTCATAGTAGAACAATCACGAGTTATTTTAGAAATATTAGAGAAATATTTAGATGCATGAATATTAAAAGAAGAGAGTAGATTTGATACCTGTTTAGGAATGGTTGGGCGAGCATCCTTTGCCCCACGCAGAAGTCATCTACATCCGAAGCACCGCCCGAACCGTTGTTCAAATTCTTCATCATCCAATCTCCTTCTTCTTTTCATCATCCTCATCATCGTCCGAAGCTCCTTTCAGAAAGATCTTACCAGTACCAACAACTACAAATGCACTGTGAGACGGTTTTCTTACTTCATCATCATCCGAATCCGAGGACCACACTTGATAAGTTCCTTGACTACCTTCCAAAGCCACCGGTGCAAGATCTTTTGTTTTCTATTTGACTTCGTTCAATTCCATGGCGTAATATGCTTTGTCTTTTACCTGGGATTTCTTTTCATTCTTCTTTTGGAGCATACAGTCCTTTGCAAAGTGGTTTTTCCCATGGCAAAAGTTGCAGTCATAACCAGAGTCTGAAGCCTTCGGGCATAAAGGTTTCGGAGCCGAAGAGTTCTCTCCTTTTGGAGTGGAATTTGTATAGATTTCAGGTTTGGGTTTAATAGTAAACTAACATTTTTGATGTTCTTTACGAAGGGTCTTCCAGATCCTTTCCTGTTAACGAACGACTTTTTGAATCGATTGTTGGCAGCATATAAAGGAACAGTATCACCAGCATCATTGACCATATAACCATCAGGTTCTTCTTCGGTTTCCTCATATTCAACATTTGAAAAAAGTGTTAATGATCCAACACTTGCAGCTTCACGTCTTCTTCCCACAATGCCTGGTTCATGGTATTTCAATAAATTGTATTGATGAGCGAGTTTGTATGTCTTGATGTTCTCATATGATTTGACCATCAACATGATTGGTCGCTATTCTTTCCTTAGACTGTACAAAAACTTGATGTTGACCTCCTTTTGGCTACAAATTTGTACCATACTTTTCAACAGTGTAGAGCATATTACTGTAACGTTCGTATGCCTGCTCAAAAGATTCTTTCTCTAGCTGCTGGAAGCATCTAAAATCTACGAGAACTTCGGTGACTATACTGGATTGAAGAGTAGTGTCACCAGCAAATCTTATTGCTAAACGATCCTATATTTCTTTGACGGATTTAGATCCTTTGATGTGATGAGTAATATCAGGACCCAAGCCACTTCGTAGTTCCCTCATGGCTCTTTGATCGTTTGCAATCTTCCTTAGATTTTCTGCAGTCACCACTTCAGCATTTTCACCCTCAGCAAGAACAGATCGAGCAACTGTATCAACTTGAGGTCCTTGGGTACGGATCGTCATCTAAACTGGTAAGATAGTCTTCCATACGATCAGCCCAGTAATCATAGTACGTTGGAACAAGAACGGGTTCTTTGGTTGAGGAACCAATCAGATTTGCATAGTTGACCATATTTGCATAAGTTGTAGTTGAATCAGCCATTCTTTCAAGATTCATTAAACAGACCTTTTTCAGAAAAACTTGTAAGATTAAGAGAATACAACTTGGGGAAATCTTGATCTAAGAAAAAAGCTAGATCCAGAAGTTGTAATAAAGAGCAATGAAATTTCTCTCACATGTTTTCAAGCTGAAACCTGCTCTGATACCACGTGTAAAGATAGAAATTCAAACAATGACGATAGTGTTGAAATAAGATTCAAACAACTAGTAATATGAAGAACACAATAACTGAATAAACAAGGTATCGAATGATTTGATTTAACTTGAGAGGTTTTACAATAATGGTGATGAAAACGCGCATTCGACCCAGTGAGGTATCCTTGATATTTATACATGATCAAGGATACTAAAGTAAAAAAATAACTGACTGATAATACATAGAATATTCTAAAGGATTACATGTATCTATCAACCAATGGGAGAGCAGAATTAATGCAGGCATGTCTGACACACAACGTGCTCTCAGGATAAGGTTTGTTATTCAAGTCTTCAGATCCTCTAGTACAAGACCTTCGGATCTTCAGACTCAATCTTTGATGCTTCCCTTCACATGGTTGGACCTTCGGATGGGCAAGAACACTTCATCACAAAATTGACTTCAACAATTAGTTATGTAATTTATTTATACTTTTGTATTGTTTTGGGTTACTTATGTAATTATTCTAAACTCTATATTATTTATACTGGTTTATGTAAATGCAAACCATAAGGGGTCTTTTCCACACACAAACACGGTATTGAGCATGGGTAGCCGTCGATTACTGACAACGCCAAGTAATTCATAAACGCCTAGTAATATCAAGTATTTTAGTCGTTGTTGAGCCCTATTCTTAGTGAATTTATATCATATATATTGTGGTATTCTCACTTTTTGTGTCAGCACTTGTTTGGAAAGAAACGATGTAAACAGGGACTAAAAGCGTACAAAATGGAATAAGATTGAAGATAAAGGCAAATCAGGCGAATTCGCACGCGCACCGTGGAATGTAGAAAGGCGCGATGCGGTGACTCAGCATTGAGGCGGTGGAGAAGATTCAAATGCTGAAAAAACGGGGATAAACCAGCACACGCGCCGTGGATCTCACTTGTGCGCGGCACGGCCTCTTAAATTTTGCAACTATAAATAGAGGGTTCTAGGTCGAAAAATGCAGCAAAGACCTGGCATAGGAACGACCCCCAAGGCTTCTTTGACTCCGAGTTTCAGTTTTCAGCAACTATAAATTGGTATTTTATGTTTTTCTCTTTAATTTCAAGTTTGTTTAATAGTTAGTGGCATTTGGCTAGTGTCTTTGGGTGTGACAACCATTGATACTGAGTTTTAGTTTCTGATTTGGATGTTAGTTTACTGTTTTGAAACATTGGGATCTGAGTTTTATTAATTAATCATTCGGTTATTAGTAATTGCTCTCTTTTCAGTATTTTATGCTTTTGGATGCATTTTGGATGTTTGATCGTATTGGATGTTTTTATTTCATCTTGATTGTTTCTGAAGTTCATTTCTGATTTCAGTAGGCAATTAGGATTATTTGTTGGATGGGATATTAGTTTAGTGGATGTTTGTTTTGGAATTCTTGGACTTTATGCTTTTTGGGATTGTTTTGGGTAAAAGTCGGAAACTAGATTCTCTGGCTGTATAGTGACACTACAGTTGGTAATCTGTTGCCTACGTTGACCACGTAACTCCTGTGGATCGACCCTGACTACCGCTATACTAGTGTGTGTTAGGTATTTTACTATTTTTAACCGTGCGACGACCTAGACGTGTCAACTTTTGGCGCCGTTGCCGGGGAGTTGTGAGCTTGAGAGTAGGTGATCTATAGGACTTTTAGTTTCTGATTTTTCTTTTAGTATTAAGATTTTTAGATGGTTAGCATTTTGCTTTTTGATTTTTCGGGCGTGTTGCACTAGTGCATGCGTACCCGTCGGGGTGAGCAATTATCCCCTTTGCGTTTTGACTTAGAGATTGAGCGAACTGCGTGCAAGATCCGTTCATGTAGGCATTTAGATACAATGAGTTTTAGTAAAGTTAGTAGTAGCTTAGAGAATGTTGCCCAGGAACCCTCGGGTGAGGCAACGGGGATGTCATTTATTCCCCCGGTTTCAGAATTTCACATTGGGAGCACGAGTGCTACTGGTGGTGCAGTTTCAGCCCCTGCACCAATACCATCATGCACTCCTCCGTCGATTCCGCCAGTTCAACCATAATCTACAAACCCTTTCACATCTGCCATGTCTTGGGGAGCGCCGACCTGTGATGGCACCCGAGTATCTAGACAGCAGACAACCATTTCTCAACCTTTATCACAACCACAACCATCGCGATTACTTTCTAAACCACAAACCACCTTCCAAACTATATCGTAGCAGCAATACCAAAAGCAACCTCCTCAGCAGCAGTACCAGTATCAAGAGGCTGAGCAGAGGTATGACGATGAAGACGAATGATAGGTTCCACCAACACCATAGCAACCATGGGACCGAGGTCGGGGACCTCCACGAAGAGCACAACAACAACAACCACCGCAAGGTCAGTAGGGGTACAGTAATCATCTTTGTAGTAATCCTGTTTAACCTTTGTATTTTGCACAACTGAGGGGCAGTCGGTTGCATCGCACTTCCAACCGCAGGAGTACGATGATTCATCGCCATCTACATTCCTGATGATATAGAATCTCAAGTAGAAATTAGGCCCCAGTTGATAGGAATATTAACTCAATTTAGAGGATATAAGACAGATGATCCATACAATCACTTGTATGAGTTCATAGCTATAGCAAATGCCAATACTCCTAGAAACGCCAATAGGGATATTTTTAGGTTAAGATTATTTCCTTCCACATTAAAGGATAAGGCCAAATACTGGTTCACATCTCTTCCACCTAATAGTATCACTAGTTGGGATCAACTTAAGGCAAAGTTTTTATAAGAGTGCTACCCAGTCAGTAAGACCACGGAAGTTAGACGCGCAATTCAATACTTTCAGCAGAAGCCTGGCGAGGCTTTTCACGAAGCTTTTAATCGATTAAAGGACTTACTGTGTTCCTGCCCGCATCACGAGGTTCCCAAATGGCAGTTAGTGAAATTGTTCTTTGAAGGAGTAAACGAGACGCATCAAGCAATGATAAATGCCTCATAGAGTGGGAGATTTATGTGGCAAGAGCCAGAGGATGCATGGAGATCTTAGAATAGTTGAGTTTAGGATCCAAGGTCAGTGGATCCATGAAGGATAATACAGTCTATGTGGCGAACACTGAAGCAGAAAATAATTGGAAGACGGAAAATTCAGAATGAGCTCAGTGCTGTTACTAAAAAGTTTAATCAAATGCTCACAAGATTTCAAAAGGAGAAGGGAGCATATGTATTGCATGGGCAAGTTATATGGAATACATGTTGTGAAATAGGACATAACCACAATGAATGCTCGATAACTCATGAGGAGATTAGTCAAGTACATGGATATGGTCAATTCCACAACACGCCATGACCATTCAGAAACAATCAGCAGCGAGAAGTAAGGCAACCAACAGTGAGGCAGCAGCAGATGCAACCAACGCCTCCAGTAGGAAATATGAATATTGGCATGCAGGAAATTTTTGGAATGTTAGTTAAGCTTCAGGAAGTGGAAGATGCCAATTCGAAAGCAATTCTGAAGTTAGGAGAATTGATTATTAAAATGGAGAAGAATAGAGAACAAGAAAAGGAACAACCGCTAAAAGTGCAGGTGAATGAGGTTATCACACTTAGAAGTGGGAAGAAGGTGGATAAAAAAGTTACAGCTCCACCAGCAGAAGAGGATAGTGATGTAGAAATAATTTTTGATGAGATAGAAGAGCTGGAAAAGGAAGAGAAAAGAAGAAAGGAAGAACAAGCAAAGAAGAAGAAACCAGCAAGCACATGGGAGAAGGGAGAAACAAGGGGGACAACTCTCCTTTCCCTACGACTTTGGAAAAGCCGGAAAAGAGACCGTATGGGAAGAAGGGACCGCAAGCGGAAGATATGTGGGATCTGTTCAGTCAGATCAAGGTTAACATTCCATTAGTTAAGCTTATTAAGGAGGTCCCTGCTTATGCAAAGTTTCTCAAGGATATGTGTATCTATAAAAAACATATTCTGTCACATCTGCCTAAAAGGATTAATTTGCCTAAGAATGTAAGTTCTATATTAATGGATGCATTACCTCCCAAGATGAAGGACCCTGGGGTCCCTCTCATCTCCGTTGATTTAGGTGATGTGCACATCAAGAGGGCTCTGTTAGATTTAGGCGCAAGCGAGAATATTTTACAAGGACAGCTCTTTGACAAATACGAATTTGGCACCATGAGATCTACATATGTAATTCTGCAGCTTGCTGATAAGTCTACGAAGATCCCTAAGGGGATGCTATCAGATGTCATCATCAAGGTGGGAGAATTTTACTACCCAGCGGACTTTCTAGTTTTGGATACTCGTTAGGCTGCCAATGGTGAGCAATCGACAATCATCTTGGGGCGACCTTTCTTGGCCACGGCCAACGCAAACATCGATTGCCACACACAAGAGATGGGGATATCCTTTGGGCATCAACAAACCAAGATTAACATCTTTAACGACAAGGGAAGTATCATGGAAGATGAGGAGTGTTACCAGGTAGATATTATAGATGAGCTAGTGCAGCAGTACACACCTGAGGTACTACAACAAGAGGTGATGGACATTCAAGAAGAAAGGAGTGCCGAATATGAGGAGCAGCAAGAGACAGCAGAAAAAGAGAAGGGTTTGAAGTCTGAAGAATGCGCACACATAGAGAAGCTACCGACAGAGATTCCAAAGACGTTAAAACCATCCTTGCACGAACCACCGACGTTGGAATTGAAGCTATTACCAGCACATCTAAAGTATGCCTTTCTAGGGGAAAAGGATACTTTACCAGTGATTTTAGCAGCAAACTTAACAGTGGAACAAGAAAAGGATTTGCTTAAGGTATTTTCCAAACACAAGGAGGCTATTGGTTAGACATCGTAGATCTAAAAGGAATTAGTCCGACCACATGTATGCATCGGATCATCACGGAAGAAGGAGCTAAACCGGCCAGAGATACGCAGATAAGATTGAATCCAAATCTGAAGGAAGTTGTGAAGAAGGAAGTTCTAAAATGGTTGGATGCTGGGATCATATATCCGATCTCCGATAGTGAATGGGTCAGTCCGACACAAACTGTGCCGAAGAAATCTGGTATAACTGTAGTGGATACTAAAGATGGTGACAAGGTATCCACCAGACCCGTAACCGGATGGAGGGTATGTATTGATTACCGAAAACTCAAAGCCGCTACATCTGAGGACCATTTTCCATTACCATTCAATATTCATCGATCAGATCGTGGAAAAGCTAGCAGGACAAAAGTACTATTGCTTTTTGGATGGTTATTCTGGGTATAATCAGATTGCAATTCACAAGTGCGGGGTGTTTGACAACGCCTAGTAATATCAAGTATTTTAGTCGTTGTTGAGCCCTATTCTTAGTGAATTTATATCATATATATTGTGGTATTCTCACTTCTTTTGTCAGCACTTTTTTGGAAAGAAACGATGTAAACAGGGACTAAAAGCGTACAAAATGGAAGAAGATTGAAGATAAAGGCAAATCAGGCGAATTCGCACGCGCGCCGCGGAATGTACAAAGGCGCAACGCGGTGACTTAGCATTGAGGCGGTGGAGAAGATTCAAATGCCGAAAAACGGGGATAAACCAGCACGCGTGCCGCGGATCTCACTTGTGTGCGGCGCGGCCTCTTAAATTTTGCAACTATAAATAGAGGGTTCTAGGTCGAAAAATGCAGCAAAGACCTGGATGTTAGTTTATTGTTTAATAGTTAGTGGCATTTGGCTAATGTCTTTGGGTGTGACAACCATTGATACTGAGTTTTAGTTTCTGTTTTGGATGTTAGTTTATTGTTTTGAAACATTGGGATCTGAGTTTTATTAATTAATCATTCGGTTATTAGTAATTGCTCTCTTTTCGGTATTTTATGCTTTTGGATGCATTTTGGATGTTTGATTGTATTGGATGTTTTTGATTTGATCTTGATTGTTTCTGAAGTTCATTTCTGATTTTAGTAGGCAATTAGGATTAGTTGTTAGTTGGGATATTAGTTTAGTGGATGTTTGTTTTGGAATTCTTGGACTTTATGCTTTTTGGGATTGTTTTGGGTAAAAGTCAGAAACTAGATCCTCTGGCTGTAGAGTGACATTACAGTTGGTAATCTGTTGCCTACCTTGACCATGTAACTCCTGTGGATCGACCCTGACTACCGCTATACTAGTGTGTGTTAGGTATTTTACTATTTTTGACCGCACGACGACCTAGGCGTGTCAACTACAACACAGTTGTCTCCTGGTCGGCCTCAACCATTCCGCTGCCAAGCTATCTCCAAAAATCAACGGTTTAGTACAGTAAATCTACTCCATTCTCTCTTCCGAACGTTAGTTTTCTAAATATTACTACGTTATTTTTATTACATTGTTTTTCGAATTTCCATTCCAAACCATGACCTTTGCTGCTGGAACCTCTCATACAACACCCACCGCACAACAGCTTGTTTATGCTGTAAGCAACGTGTACAATTCATTCAGCTTCAAACTCACCTCTAACGGATCTAAATACAAGCTATGGTGCTGTATTTTTAAAGATATTTATACCGGGGCTAAAGTTTTGGGTCACATTACTGGAAAATCTATACCTAATGAAGATTGGCACTCTATTGATGCTCGTGTCGAGTCTTGGTTCTATTCCACTTGTGATCCATCCATCTTACAAGTTATCACCAAAGACTCATGCATCGTTAAAGACATGTGGGATAACCTACGTGAATTCTTTCTAATCAATAAAATGCCAAGAATGCCCCAACTTCAAAAACAGTTTCGAAATATCCATGATGTCATAATCTTAAGCATCTTGCTGATGCACTCCATGATGTCCACTCCGAAATATCCGAAGTTGAGCTTGTCATACAAATACTCTGTGGCCTCCAACCTTCCTACCATAGCATAGTTGATGTGGTTAGAAACACCAAACCCTTCCCATCATTCATGGAAGCCAAGAATATGCTTCTTCTACATGAAAATCATGAAGACAACAACGACACTATGTTAGACCTAATGACTATGACCACTATGGCTCTTTATTCCGTTACCCACCAAAACGGAAAATCGAAAAATAAATGGAATAAAAATCGTAATAATAATCGGGCTACTTCCGAAGGGGGGGGGGGGTAATTCGGGTAATTTTTCCAACACTAACCAATCTGCAGTTACAAATACAAGTCAACACTCTCAATTTGCAGGAATTATGGGAGCACATCCACATGCACAAGCTTCAAGTCAACATTATTATTTCCTGTATGGTGCACAAAATGCTATTGTTCAACAACATGTACCATGGCAATATGCTTATCCAGATGTTGCTGGCCCACCTCCAAATGCGTTTCCTGCTACCGACACCTTCAATACACCTCCGGCCCAACAGGTCCAGCCAGCACATCAGGCCCACCAGCAGCCTGGGCCTCACTCCCTGCCGCAGCAGCCTTATTCAATAGTGCAGCAACATGCTGCCTTTTTTTGGCAGCCAGTCAACCGAGCTTACCGGCCCATTTCTCCTGGATTTCAGCAACAGCCCATCGACCCACTTCCATCTCTTGGTCCGGGTTTGCAAGCTTCCAATCAACCACGAATTTGTCTACAATTTTTCAAGAAATATCGATCCAACCTCCAACCGACAATCAACACTACATAGACACGGGAGCCAGCTCACACATCAATTTTAATCTAGGTACTATGCATTCCCTCACTCCGTGTAATTCTAAATATATAATGGTTGGTAATGGTGCTATTATTCAGTTTCTTACATTGGTCAAGCTTTTCTCCCTTATTCTCTTGATAAATTCTCTCTTACAAATGTTTTAGTGTCAAATCAAAAAATTAAAAACTTAGTGTGTGTGCATGAATTCACTACTGATAATTGGGTTTTTGTCTCTTTTGACCCTTTTGGTTTTTTGTAAAGGATCTTGACTCTCGTGCCCTTCTTCAGTAATGTGATAGTGTTGGTGACTCATACCCGTGCACTCCTCCCACTCCAGTCACAGACTCCGCTGTCGCTGTGGTTTCGCTTCCCACTTGGCATCACCTTTTAGGACATCCTGGCTCTTTCGTTCTCTAGTTTTTGAAGTCATCTCGTTTTATTTCTAGTAGTACCAATAAACTTCCACTTTGTCATGATTTTCAACTTGGAAAACATTGTTGGTTGCCGTTTTCATCCTCTTTGTCTAGACCTACTCGTGTGTTTGAGCTTATTCATTCGGATTATGGACATCTCTTTTTACCATTTTGGGTGGTTTTAAATATTATATTTTATTTATTGATGATTTTTCGCATTTTTGTGCGTTTTTCCCTTACGTGCCAAATCTAAGGTTTACTCTGTTTTTTGTAATTTTCTCATATATGCGAAAAATCTATATAAAACTGACATTCAATCGTATCATTGTGATAACGATTGTGACTTTAAAAATCACCTTCTTCTCACATATCTTCACTATAATGGCATTACTATTTGCTTTTCTTGCCCCTACACGTCACAGCAAAATGGAAAAGTCGGATGCTCAATACACTCTATTAACAACATTGTTCGTATGTTTCTCTTTCAGGCTTCCGTAGCTCCTACTTTTTAGACTGAGGCACTTATCACTACTGTCTATACTCTTAATCTTCTTCCTACCACCACTCTTTCCTTTAAGACATCCTTTGGAGTTCGCTTTGGTTTCTTTCCAAAGTATGATCATCTTCGTGTCTTTGGATGTCTGTGTTACCCTAACACATCGTCCACCTATCTGCATAAACTTTCTCCCCGATCCACTATGTGTGTTTATCTTGGACCCACTCCCAATCACAAGGGACATAAGTTCCTCGACCTTGTAACACAGCGTGTCATCATCTCCGAGCATGTCATATTCGATGATGATCACTTCCCTTATTCTGATTTTCACCCCCACCCCTTCTGAATCTGATTATGCTCAGTTCACTCCAGGCGATAATCTTCCACCTGCTATCCCTTCTCCCATGGCTCCTCATACAACTGACCACGTGGTCATTTCGCTACCCTCACACCTCTTCCTCCGCCTTCACCCGCTTCACCTACAGGTCATCTGATGACTCTTCGCTCTCGTATAGGGTCCCTAAAACCCTGTATCGTTCTAAATCTCTCTGCTACCTCCGACATATCCCCCCTCCAGATCCACAGCTCAGGCGTTGACTGATCTTAATTGGAAGCTAGTTCTGGATGCGGAGATGTCAGCTCTTGCTAACAACCAAACATGGGATCTTGTTCCTCGTCCCCTTCTGCCAACATCGTTGGTTGTCGGTGGTTATACCGGCACAAGTTCGACTCTTACGGTAACCTCGACCGCTATAAAGGCCGCTTGGTGGTTTAGGGCTTCTCCCAATAACTTTTCCTAGACTTCAATGACACTTTTAGTACGGTTGTTAAGCCCGCCACCATACGCACGATGCTCAACATTGTTGTCTCTCGTCACTGGCCAATCCATCAACTAAATGTTAAAAACACCTTTCTTCATAGCGATTTAACAGAAGAGGTTTATATAAAGCAACCTCCTGTCTATATTCACCCTTCTTTCCCAGATCACGTCTATTGCCTCCGTAAGGCCTTATATGGTCTCAAACAGGCTCCTCGTTCCTAGTATTAGCGATTCGCCATTTTCATCTCCTCTTTTGGCTTCATTAGCAGTCGTTCAGATACCTCTCTTGTAACCTTTCACCGCGGCTCTGAGACTATCTAGCTGCTTCTCTATGCGGATGATATCATCCTTACTGCTTCTAGCCCATCTCTCATCACGAGAGTCATCATGCGCCTCTTGTCTCAGTTTTCCATGACAGACTTAGGTCCCTTATCTGTCTTTCTCAGCATTGCTGCTACTCGTTCTTATCTGTCTTTCTCAACATTGCTGCTACTCGTTCTTCAGACAACAGGTTCCTCTCTTAGACTACCTTTGAAAAAATTTCACACACAAGTTGAAATAACTACACAGAGATTTTGCACAACATGACATACAAAATTTCAATCTTGAAGTTATTGCATCGTGTTTGGAATGTAACCGTTTGTAAATTTGACACACAATGTTTGAAAGCAATTATCCTTAGTGAACTTTCAATAACACACAGAATCAATGTCTCACACAAATGGGATGTGCAAAACAGTTTAGCATAGGGAGAAAAGATTGGTACCGCCCTAGGAGGTGGATCCTGCTTGGACTTTTTGGGCTTAGGATCCTTGTTGGGTGGATCATTTTTTTGCTTTTCCATTTCTTCTTGCAAGCTTCTTCTTTTTGTAAGAGAGCTAGAGGATAAGGCTCAAAATTGGCAGTGATCAACAGGTGTTGCTTGACATGCTTATTCTCTAGGTCTGCAAACCTCAAGAACCTAGCAGATAATCTTCTCAATTTCCCAAATATGGCATCGACTATGGGATTGTAAGCCTTGAGCCGAGTGATTTCCAAATAAGCACCATGAGGTTCGGTGATCATTTAAACTTGGTGGATTTCATGTAGTCTATAAATGTAAGTGCCCAAAATCATGCATAATGGAGCTTTTTAGGGATCTTGTCAGCGATTGGAAGGTAGGTCAATATATCCTCAAATAACAATGCAGCATAATCAACTGGATAGCCAGAATACAAACTCTAGACAATATAAACAATTCATTTGGAGATTTGATTAGTTCCCCTTGTTTGCAGTTCTATTATGATAATAATTCTGTCGAGATTTATCCATCTGAAGTACTTGTATTCCTATTCGAAGGTTGTGAAGATCCAACGCTTGGTGGTGCTTATCCGAAGAGTGACAGCTTGCATGATAGTGATTATATATGGTAATTTACATATTTGTCTAGAGTTTCGGTTCTTATCCTTTTGTTATCGGTTTAGAGATTATAGTCCATTATCAGTTAGTATAAATACTTGATGTAACCCAGATGAAATGAAGGAGTCGTAGTTCATTATAATTGTACTCATTAAGGTGCTCATCTCTTTGATCGGGAGCCTACTCTTATTATAGTGAATAAATCATTCGACTGATTGAATACTCAGTATTATTGTTTGTCTTGTCTGCATTCATCATATTTTGACTTACAAGTGGTATTAGAGTGGGTTACTTGCTGGTCCTTTTTCGAGAAACAACTAATCTTCTTAGAATCGAGGGTCTAAATTGTTCTTAGATCCACTCTTTCGTGTTTCAAATATTTTAATTCTTGGTCAAGTTCTACAAAGATCCGGCTATAAATGGCTTACAAAGCAAACAATGCTATGATGAATTATGCTGCTCTTCTTGGGTCTAATAATAAGACCCCAATGCTCATCCCAAAATTCTATGATCAGTGGGCTGATCGCATGGAAGATCATCTATCTGGGATAGATGAAGATCTTATGCGATCTATCAACGAAGGCCCCTTCATAACCAACGTTAAAGCAAGGTTCGCAAAACCCACTGGAGAAGCAATACATGTCGAAGAAACTGAAGAAACTATTGTTGCTAATAAGAAAAAGGTAGAGAATGATAAATGTTGCATGAGAGAACTGAAGAGTGGTTTGCCCCCAGTTGCCTTCAAGCTAATCCATGGTTCGAATTCTGCGAAAGAGATCTGAGATATATTGAGGATGAGATACGAAGGAAACAATGTTATGAAGAAAAGCATCGTTAACAACATACTTGCAGATTTTAGCAAATTCAAACAACTAGATAATGAAAAGATTGATCAAACCTATGAGAGGTTTAACGATGTGGTTTACAATATGGAAAAGTATGGTGTTATGAAGACTCTGGATGAAAAAAACTATAGAGTCATGGAATGCCTCCAAAGAGAGTGGAAAAAAATCACCATGATATACAAGGTGATCAACCGAATGCTAGATCCCTTGCCTTTATATCCAATACTGAATATGAAGATTTATCCTTAGCCGATGATGAAGGAGAAAATGGAGAGAGTGAAGAAGATGTGGCTCTTTACTCAAACAGCAACAAGATATTTCTGAAGAAATCTCAGAATGGGACCTCCTTTAATCGAAACTACAACAGTGGAAAACTAGTGGCGAGAAATTCTGAAACTCCTGTCATACTGAAGGTTGAAAAACCATAACAATCAGAAAATAAGCTTTTGGGTGACTCCAGATACGATTGCAACTACTGCTTTGGCAAAAAGCATATTGTCAAAGATTGCATGCTAAAGAAAGCTAATGTGGAGGAGAGGGCGAAAGACGAAGCTTACTATGCGAAGAAGCTTGAGGAAGCTCGAACGAAGACTCAAAATTTGTCAGTAATGGCTCCTAAGGGTGGTGATGGCACATATCAGATATGGTCATCTGGTTCGGACGATGACGAGATCTGTAGACCAACACATGGAGCAATGTTTGCTCCTCATACAGGGTCCAAAGATGAAGATAAAAACAAGGATGATAATAGCAATGTCACTCACATATGTCTTATGGCACAATGATCTTCATCCACGTCTAACTCTCGCCTCACTATCCCTAAACATGTATCTCTCTTACTAAATAACTTTGACGTTTCAGAAGAACTTCACATTAATGATCTTAACGAAATTACTTCTAACTGTCTGCATATGAATCAACTACTTGTTTCAGCAAATAGTGACACGTGTCAGGCAAGAGATGAAGTAACTTCGCTTAAGGGAAAACTTGAAGGCATCCGTGGGACATTAGAGAAGAGTCAATTTAGGATAGGGATATTAGAAGAAAGTAGGGAACAAATTCGTGAAAATAATGAAACTTTGTTGAAACAAAGAAATATTTTTTGGGAAACTGCAAAAAGACTTTATTATCATATTACTCGCATTTATCATTCTTTTGATATTGCTTTGGATCATCATAAGAAGCTCTTTCCTTTTATTGAGTTTAAGTTGCAAGATGTGGATTCTATTTCTTATGAATGTGAATCCATTATTTCATCGGCTGAAACACCAAATCAAACATACACTCATGGGTTGATTCATTTTCAAAAAATTTGAGCTCAAATGATCTTCCAAAACTAATGGATGATCCTCTACCCACCATACTGAAAGGTTTTCTGCAACTATGAACTAAAAATCATGAGTTCACATGCAACCTATATAGATCTAAGTTTTTCTTCTAGTTAAACATATAACAATTCCTAAAAGGCCAGAAAGAATTAAACTAAAAGAAAGATCAAGAAAAACCAACCTTTAGTGAATCTTGGAAGCAAAGCAACAGAAATCTCTTGCCTCAAATGCAGTCACACCCTAGCTTGGAAGTGTTGGCCGAAAATACCTTCAGAGAGAGCTTCAAAATCGTGGGGTTTAGGGTTAGTGAGCCTCCCTATTTATAGGCTCCAAGTGGTGACCAGATAAACCTTATAGATAAACCTTTTTGAATTTGAATTAAGATAATCTATTATCTTAATTAATCAAACCTTATTTATCTATACTTAAAATCGAATATATATATATATATATATATATATATATATATATATATATATATATATATATATATATATATATATATATATATATATATATATATAATCTGCCAACCACTTACTCACTCAAAAACTGTCACTTACTCAACTATTGAATAATTACAGTTTTAGTCCCTGCACCTTAATTAATCAATTTAACCATCAAATTAATTCCAATTAATTCCAGAAAATTTTTTAATTAATTATTATAGTTTCTAATTAATATATTATCACTTAAATATATTAATAAACTATTTATTCAATTTCTATTGATTTATTAATCACATAATAAATCAATCTTTCTCTCTACCGGACTTTCTGCCAATCCTCCAACTATGAGGGCAACCCAAATGGACTATGCTACTATTAATTAGGTAAATACTAATTATTAGTCATGGCTTAGACACCTAATCCAACACATACGTCAAGATAATAAAAGTTCTTCTATGGGCATTTCGGATAATGAAACTGATGACTCTTTAACAAACACTTCTTCAGTTGTGAATGACCCTACAAATGGTGATAAATGTGATTCCGACTCTGATATTGAGGAAATTGGTTGTATGGACCTAACCCAACAGAAAATCTCCTCAACAGTTTCCTTACTTTCAAGTGAAATTTCTAAAACTATAAAGAGCAAAATTTCCCTAAATGATTTTCAAAGCTGCTCTTCTACGGTCAAAAAGGAATCTTTGGAAGATGAATCACATTCCATTCACATTCTTGATTCTTCGGATGAATTTGCAAGTTATTATGAAGATAAGAACATAAAGCTTGTTGACCTTACATGCACATATCCCAAGGTTGCTAATTTAAAAAATATGGTGTTTATAAAACAATGTGTGAAACTTGATCAGAGTAGTGAAATACTCTCGTTAATGAGAAAAGACAATGAGTAAGTTACTCCTGAAGGGTTCTTTTCTACTAATAAAATGCTTCAAGACACTCTAAATGAAAACTTGGAAGTAAAAATAAATATGAGAAAACAAGAAATTTATCAGATGAAAAATTCTCTTAGAAGCAACACACGTATTCCTTACATCCGAAGGGAGTTTAAGGAAAATTCAAATTTTGTGAAGCATATAAAAGTTTTATGATAAGAGAAGAATAAGAAATTATCATGATCTTCAAAATAAATAAAAGGATTTTCGAAATCAACAAAAGGCTTCAACAACTAAGAAAGCTTATACTGATAAGCCAAAGTTTGTTTTTGAACCTAATAAATTCATTTGTTTAAATCAGAAGTTTGAAAAGTCTTCAAAGAAAACATTTACAAAAGGTAGCAACCTTGTTGATACGTTTCATGTTTGGTTAGATAAGAATATGGATCTTTTAAAAAAACCTCACCATTCAAGAATACAAGTTAGCATACGAAGAATTCTTAGGTGAGACTACTCAATGTAGTTTGTCAACTGAGAAAACACTGATTAAAAAAGCAGAAATGGGTTCCAATAAAACAAAATTTATGTCCAGACACTGAACCTAAAACAAAACATCCAAAGAAAGTCATGAAATGGGTTCTGAAGAAAACTCAAAAGGATACCAGTCTTGTCTCAAATCTTTGAAATCGGTTCGACCTCTAAAACTAAAAAGTCAGATTTTATTGAATCATCGATCCTCGATCCAAACACTTACCATCAAGGACCCAAATTGAAATGAGGACCTGCACTCTCTCTTTGAATTGTAGGTACTTCAAGATGAGCAGCACGACAAGGAATCATATATAGACAGTGGCTTTGAATTGTAGGTACTTTAAAATCGAATATATATATATATATATATATATATATATATATATATATATATATATATATATATATATATATATATATATATATATATATATATATATATATAATCCGCCAACCACTTACTCACTCAAAAACTGTCACTTACTCAACTGTTGAATAATTACAGTTTTAGTCCCTGCACATTAATTAATCAATTTAACAATCAAATTAATTCCAATTAATTCCAGAAAAATTTCTAATTAATTATTATAGTTTCTAATTAATATATTATCACTTAAATATATTAATAAACTATTTATTTAATTTCTATTGATTTATTAATCACATAATAAATCAATCTTTCTCTCTACCGGACTTTCTGCCATTCCACCAACTATGAGGGCAACCCAAATGGACTATGCTACTATTAATTAGGTAAATACTAATTATTAGTCATGGCTTAGACACCTAATCCAACAGTCTCCCACTTGGATAAGTCTATGACTAAAATTACCAATTTACCCTCTAATTAATTAGCAACTGTAGCTTCCTAGAAACCGCTGCCGAACTCTAACCTAGTCAGTTCTGTCCAATGATAAGTGATCAGATGATCCTCCGTCTAACAAGATATATTCAGACTCAAGACATGGATTAGAATCAATCCTGTTCTGATTCTCTGTTTCCTGATTTCTGATTTGCATATGACTTTAAGACTACTAATTGAGCATATCAATTTAGTCCTGGTTGGCTAACCCTTTCAGTCAACTTCAAAATCATCGAGAGGCCTACAGATATCTGTTTCCCGACAGGGTCAAGGGACGAATAAGTTTTGACTCATATACTTATGTCATTTACTATTCAAATCATTCACAACAACACGTTTTATAACACCGTGTTACCGACGCATTTTCGCATTGTCAATGAACAACCGCCTAATAAAACATAACCCATATGTCTCTACATAAAGATCAAAGGCTATTATCGTCTCAACATTGCTCGTGATATAATTCATGAAGCAATCTGTTGAGTGTGGGTTTATCTAATACTTAAATCCCTATTTCTAAGTACTCATGAATATTGCAGCAATCTTATTGTTATGTCTAACTCATTAGACAATCTACAAAACTATTCATGACAGTCGTCATTCATACTTACTCCTTAAAAAGTATGAGCGATTGTGGACATTTAAATAATACAATATTATTTAGGAAGTAAACATGCAAAATGAAACACAATAATAAACAATCGACAAAAGGCAGTATCAAATACTCATCAACAAAACTATATCATTAATTCACCAAAGTCAATTACATTTATATTGTAATAAGTTTCAAATCCTATCTAATTACAAAAACTAATATCATATGTTAATCCTATGCGCCGCGCATGCTGATTGTGCTTAATCCTACTCAGAGCCTTTGTCAAGGGATCTGCAGGATTATCTTCTGATGATACCCTCTTCACTATAAGGTGACCTTCTTCTACCCTATGTCTTATGAAGTGGTACTTTCTGTCGATGTGTCTGGACTTTTGATCTCTTGGTTCCTTTGTCAAGGCAACCGCTCCTTCGTTATCGCAGAACAGTTCCATAGGCTCCTGAATACTCGGGACTACTCCAAGGTCACTGATGAAGTTCTTCAGCCAAGCCGCTTCTTTTGCTGCTTCACTCGCTGTGATGTACTCTGATTCGCACGTTGAATCAGCCACCGTCTCTTGCTTGGATCTTTTCCAAGTCACTACTCCCCCATTCAACAGGAATACCCAGCCTGACTGAGACCGACCGTTGTCTCTATCTGTCTGAAAGCTGGCATCAGTATACCCGTCAACTCTCAAGGTATCACTGCCTCCAAGGACTAAAACAAAGTTCTTCGTCCTTCGCAAATACTTGAGTATGTTTTTGACCGCTATCTAATGTGCCCTACCAGGGTTTCCCTGGTATGGACTGACCATGCTCAAGGCAAAAGCCACGTCGGGACGAGTACACGTCATGGCGTACATGATCGACCCCATAGCGGAAGCGAAAGGTACCCAACTCATGTCGGCAATTTCCTCGTCTGTACTTGGGCTTTGAGTCTTACTCAACTTGGTATTACTTTGCATTGGTAGCTCTCCCTTTTGGAATTTTCCATACTAAATCTTTTCAGTACCTTGTCCAAGTATGTACTCTGACTAAGTCCAATTAGTCTATTCTTCATATCTCTCAATATTCTTATCCCAAGAATATAGGCTGCCTCTCCTAGGTCTTTCATGGCGAAACACTTCCCGAGCCAAGACTTGACATCTTGCAAGGTCGGAATGTCGTTTCCCATGAGCAGTATGTCATCTACATACAGCACCAGGAAGGTGACTATACTCCCACTAGCTTTGACATATACGCAAGACTCATCCTCGCTCCTAGAGAAACCAAATTCCTTGACTTTCTCATGGAAACAAAGATTCCAGCAGCGAGAAGCTTGTCTCAATCCATAGATAGATTTTTCAAGCTTACACACTTTGTCAGGATACTTTGCATCAACAAAACCCTCTGGCTGATTCATGTAAACATCCTCAGTCAACTTCCCATTAAGGAAAGCAGTTTTCACGTCCATCTGCCAAATTTCATAGTCATGAAATGCAGCTATGGCTAGCATAATCCTGATAGACTATATCTTAGCCACTGGTGAGAAGGTCACATCATAGTCAATCCCTGGGGTTTGAGTAAAGCCCTTCGCAACCGGTCTTGCTTTGAAAGTGTGTACCTTTCCGTCCACGTTGGTCTTCTTCTTGAAGATCCACTTGCACCCGACTGTCTTTCGACCCGGTACATTGTCAACCATGTTCCAAACTTGATTGTCATACATGGACTTGATCTCGCTGTCCATTGCCTCTTTCCATTTGGCAGACTCAGGGCCTGCCACTGCTTCCCGGTAGTTAGCTGGTTCATCCAAATTTGTCAGAGTCCTATCACTGACAAACGTATCTCTATCCGTAGTTATATGGAATCCATAAAACTCGGGTGGCATGCTAACTCTACTGGAACGCCTAAGAGGTAAGGATATATCAGTCGGACCAACAGGAACTTCTTCCTCTTGTTGGTTGCTAGTTTATCCTAAGGTTGCATTATCTGGTGACTCTTGAATTTCTTCAAGATCAATGGTACTCCCACTGTCCTCTTTGAATATGAGTTCTCTCTCTCGAAAGACTCCTCATCTAGCTACAAAGACCACGTCCTCGCTTGGTCTGTAGAACAAGTATCCAAAGGACTGTTTGGGATATCCAATGAAAAAGCACCTCTCGCCTCTCTCTATGAGTTTGTCGTGAGTCTCTCGTCTAACGAAAGCCTCACAACCCCAGACCTTGACATGTGCTAACGAGGGAGCTTTCCCTGTCCACATCTCATGGGGTGTTTTAGCAACCTTCTTGGTTGGGACAAGATTGAGGATGTGGGCGGCAATCTATAAGGCATACCCGCAGAAGTGAATGGGAAGTGAAGCTCGACTCATCATGGAACGAACCATATCTAATAGGGTTCGGTTACGCCTTTCGGCTACACCGTTCAACTGTGGTGTCCGAGGAGGCGATAATTGTGAAACTATTTCACATTCCTTTAAATAGTATAGGAACTCGATACTAAGATACTCTCCTCCTCTGTCGGACCTGAGCATCTTTATCTTCCTGCCCAATTGATTCTCAACTTCATTTTTGAACTCTTTGAACTTTTCAAAGGTGTCTGACTTGTGTTTGATCAAGTAGATATACCCGTATCTACTAAAATCGTCAGTGAAGGTCACGTAGAACCGAGTGCCGTCTTTTATGGTAGATCTGAAGGAACCACACACATCTGTGTGTATGATGTCCAAAAGACCTTCACCTCTTTCAAAGGACCCTTTGAATGGTGACTTAGTCATCTTGCCCAAAATACAAGACTCGCATACATCATCCGATTTTAGTTCGAATGATTCCAACACTCCATCCTTTTGGAGTTGGACGATGCGTTTCTTGTTAATGTGCCCAAGACGACAGTGCCACAAGCACGCCTTTTCTACACCACTAGAAGAATCAATAAAGTTTACACTATGACCTAAATTGTCTACACATTACACAGTTTCATAAATACCATCACAAGGTAAAGCAGTAAATACAGAAATACCATTTTGAAAAACATAAATGGAACCATTACTATTATCAAACGAAAACTGTAAACCTTGTCTAAACAATGCATGAAATGAAATAATATTCCTTGCCATTTCTGGCGAATAGCAACAATTTAAAAGTTCTAAACAAACACCACTACTGAGCACTAAACTATAAGTCCCGATCTTGGTCACAGGCGACGATCTCCTATTCCCTATGATCAGGTTGAGTCTACCGTGCTCCACCTCCCTGCATTCCCTTAGGCCTTGCAAATCAGAACTAATGTGAAAACCACATCCTGTATCAAGGACCCAAGAACTGGAAGATGGTGAGTTTTTAAAGATAGTGTAAATACCTGCTGAAGACGACTTAACTTTGCCATCCTTCAAATCTTGCAGGTATGTAGGGCAGCTTCTCTTCCAATGGCCCCTTTCCTTGCAATAGAAGTACTCTGCTTCCTTGGGATTGGCATTGTGGGGAATGCCAGAAGTCTTGGGTTTGGAGTCGTTGCTGGACGATCCAACAGGCACCTTTTCCCTCCAATTCTGCTTAGGAGGGCCCTTTCTCTTCTTCCCTTTTCCACCAGCAATTGCCAGGACGGCTTGATTAGCAGCGGGTATACCCTTACCCTTCATTCCGTCCTCGGCGGTGCGGAGCATGCGATGCAGTTCGGCCAGAGTGGCCTGAGAGTTGTTTAGATGATACGCCAGTGTGAACTGGTCATATGAACTAGGCAGAGAATTCAGCACTATGTCTACAGCCAAATCCTTGTGAACTGGCATCTCAAGCTTCCTGAGCCTTTCCACGTACCCTTACATTCTCTGCACGTTGTTGCAAATGGACTCTCCATCCCTAGGCTTTACATTGGTGAAAGCTTTGACTACCTCGCGCCTCTCGATGCGCTCCTGCTTGCGGAAATTTTCCGCCAGCTCTTTGTGCATCTCGTAGGGCCAGTAGTCTTCATATATTCTTTGTAACTCTGAGTTCATTGTAGCTATCATGATGCAAGCCACTTTGGTTGCATCATCAGTATGTTTGGAGTATTGAGCAATTTCTTCGGCAGTAGCATTATCAGGATCAATTTCAACCAGTTTGGTTTCCAGAACATACTCTTTATGTTCAAACCTTAGAGCCATATTGATGTTATGGATCCAGTCATTATAGTTGGTACCGTCCAACGTAACTTTGGAGCATAATGACAAGATAAAGGTAACATTAGAGTTAGAGTGGGGAGCGGATTGTTCAGCAGAAGACATCTATAAAAGAAGATAATTTTAATTAGACGTATATAATAATCCTTATAATAACCCAATAATAATTATAAGGATAGGGTCCTACAATAACAATTTACAATCTCGAAGAGGGATGCCGTAACCAATATTGTAAATTTTATAAGGTAGGCGAATGACGATTCAGCCAATTCCACCGTGGAAAAATAATCTTATTAAAATGGAATTCCTAGATTCATTGAGATTTATTGAACTGTTCAATAACATGTTTTAATCTCGGATGTGCCCCACTGTTTGTGACTGGGATACCGAGGATCACAAACCGGGTGTGAATAACCATGCAAATTAGCTTGGTACTCTCGGGGTCAGTTGTCATCTCAAATTGATGTGCCGGTAAACCACACACGCTCCATCAATAATGACAACACCCGAGAAACCCATTGCAACTCTTTATGAACCCCAATTGGCGTGCCGATAAACCACACATGCTCCACCAATGTTTCATAAAGTGCAGTGTGCAATTTCATGGGTTAGCACCGGTTCACATTTTTCCTAAAGTAACTAGTTTGGGATTTTATTTTAAAATGTTCTAGTACTTTGAATAATATCATTATACTTTTAATGAGATTCGGCGGTCCTATCAAACCCGTTCGGCTAACGACCCTCCACTGATCAGGCGAGCGGTGGGTGAGAGTGTTCACCCATTAGACCGCTATTTTATAGGCAGTCTCATTATACCCACTTTATAGACGAGCTTCGTCAATGAGTCCTACTAATGATTTGACTAACCATTTTAATCTTATACATATAATAATAACTTCCTAATTATAATATATATAAGATGTAATTTTTTAAACATTTAAAAAATTGTTTCTGGTTTATCTTTTAATTTATTGTCGATTCAAACCATTAAATTTCAAATTAAATTAAACCTTAAAAGCCGATATAATTATCTTTTAATTAATCAATTAATTAAATTAATTAAATTTGATACTTTAAACCTTTTAAAATATTTCTAGATTTTATCTATTAATTTTCGGAATTTAAACAATTAAATCGAAATTAATTAAATCCTTTTAATTATCCTTTAATTAAACAATTAATTAAATTAATTAATTTTTCAGATAGATGTCACAAAATAATCAAATTAATTTAAACCTATCATTATCCCCTAATTTTCGATTTTATGATAAAATGTTTTAAGGTTATCTTTTAAACAATTTAAAGTTTCTAAAAATAGAATACCCTCTAAAACCTAGCCACAAAAATCGCCAAATCAGAGGGGAGGGGCTAGGGTTTTCAAAACCCTAACCCTAATTGTCGATTTTCCCAAATTAGGGTTTAGGAACAATAAACCCTAATTACAAGGAAAGCAGTTATAGCAATTTAAAAAGAAAAACAACCAAATGCTCTGATACCACTGAAAGGTTTTCTGCAACTATGAACTAAAAATCCTAAGTTCACATGCAACATATATAGATCTAAGTTTTTCTTCTAGTTAAACATATAACAATTCCTAAAAGGCCAGAAAGAATTAAACTAAAAGAAATATCAAGAAAAACCAACCTTTAGTGAATCTTGGAAGCAAAGCAACAGAAATCTCTTGCCTCAAATGCAGTCACACCCTAGCTTGGAAGTGTTGGCCAAAAATACCTTCAGAGAGAGCTTCAAAATCGTGGGGTTTAGGGTTTGTGAGCCTCCCTATTTATAGGCTCCAAGTGGTGACCAGATAAACCTTATAGATAAACCTTTTTGAATTCAAATTAAGATAATCTATTATCTTAATTAATCAAACCTTATTTATCTATACTTAAAATCGAATATATATATATATATATATATATATATATATATATATATATATATATATATATATATATATATATATATATATATATAATCTGCCAACCACTTACTCACTCAAAAACTGTCACTTACTCAACTATTGAATAATTACAGTTTTAGTCCCTGCACCTTAATTAATCAATTTAACCATCAAATTAATTCCAGAAAAATTTTTAATTAATTATTATAGTTTCTAATTAATATATTATCACTTAAATATATTAATAAACTATTTATTCAATTTCTATTGATTTATTAATCACATAATAAATCAATCTTTCTCTCTACCGGACTTTCTGCCAATCCTCCAACTATGAGGGCAACCCAAATGGACTATGCTACTATTAATTAGGTAAATACTAATTATTAGTCATGGCTTAGACACCTAATCCAACACATACGTCAAGATAATAAAAGTTCTTCTATGGGCATTTCGGATAATGAAACTGTTGACTCTTTAACAAACACTTCTTCAGTTGTGAATGACCCTACAAATGGTGATAAATGTGATTCCGACTCTGATATTGAGGAAATTGGTTGTATGGACCTAACCCAATAGAAAATCTCCTCAACAGTTTCCTTACTTTCAAGTGAAATTTCTAAAACTATAAAGAGCAAAATTTCCCTAAATGATTTTCAAAGCTGCTCTTCTACGGTCAAAAAGGAATCTTCGGAAGATGAATCACATTCCATTCACATTCTTGATTCTTCGGATGAATTTGCAAGTTATTCTGAAGATAAGAACATAAAGCTTGTTGACCTTACATGCACATATCCCAAGGTTGCTAATTTAAAAAATATGGTGTTTATAAAACAATGTGTGAAACTTGATCAGAGTAGTGAAATACTCTCGTTAATGAGAAAAGACAATGAGTAAGTTACTCCTGAAGGGTTCTTTTCTACTAATAAAATGCTTCAAGACACTCTAAATGAAAACTTGGAAGTAAAAATAAATATGAGAAAACAAGAAATTTATCAGATGAAAAATTCTCTTAAAAGCAACACACGTATTCCTTACATCCGAAGGGAGTTTAAGGAAAATTCAAATTTTGTGAAGCATATAAAAGTTTTATGATAAGAGAAGAATAAGAAATTATCATGATCTTCAAAATAAATAAAAGGATTTTCGAAATCAACAAAAGGCTTCAACAACTAAGAAAGCTTATACTGATAAGCCAAAGTTTGTTTTTGAACCTAATAAATTCATTTGTTTAAATCAGAAGTTTGAAAAGTCTTCAAAGAAAACATTTACAAAAGGTAGCAAACTTGTTGATACGTTTCATGTTTGGTTAGATAAGAATATGGATCTTTTAAAAAAAAACCTCACCATTCAAGAATACAAGTTAGCATATGAAGAATTCTTAGGTGAGACTACTCAATGTAGTTTGTCAACTGAGAAAACACTGATTAAAAAAGCAGAAATGGGTTCCAATAAAACAAAATTTATGTCCAGACACTGAACCTAAAACAAAACATCCAAAGAAAGTCATGAAATGGGTTCTGAAGAAAACTCAAAAGGATACCAGTCTTGTCTCAAATCTTTGAAATCGGTTCGACCTCTAAAACTAAAAAGTCAGATTTTATTGAATCATCGATCCTCGATCCAAACACTTACCATCAAGGACCCAAATTGAAATGAGGACCTGCACTCTCTCTTTGAATTGTAGGTACTTCAAGATGAGCAGCACGACAAGGAATCATATATAGACAGTGGATGCTCAAGACACATGACAGGGAGGATAGAGTATTTACGAGATTTCGTAAGCTTAGAGAATGGTGGTGATGTGAAGTTCAGAAACAATGATACATGTCCCATAAGAGGTTATGGAAAGATTACAAATGGAAAGTTCACCATAAACCGAGTCGCATATGAAGAAGGACTCAAACATAATCTGATCAGTGTCTCTCAATTATGTGTGGGCGCATGATACAAAGTCAAGTTTGATGAGGAAGGGAGTGTCATTAAGAGGAAAGGTTCGAAGGAAATTTTCCTAATTTCAAAAAGGAAGGGAGAGATGTACCCTTTAGATATGAAACTAATAATTGGATCTCCCTCAATTTGTCTTCTCAAAGGCACCTTCTGATCATAGCTTTCTCTGGCACAAAAGACTAGCAAACTTGAACTTCAAGAACATCAATAAACTTATTGCTCTTGATCTTGTTCGAGGGATGCCAGTTCTGAAATTTGATAATGACACCCTATGTGTGACTTGTGAACATGGAAAAAAAGTCAATCTTATCCGATTACCATAGACTCAAAGATCACTAAACCGCTTGAACTCCTTCATATTGATTTATATGGACCTTTAATAGTGGAGTCTCTTAGTGGCAAGAATTAGACTCTTGTAATTATGGATGATTTTTCAATGTTCATATGGGTAATCTTCCTACGGAAAAAATATGACACTCAATCTGAGTTGATTTCATTCGTCAAACAAATCTAACTTTATCTCAAAAAAGCTTGTTTGAGCTATTCGAAGTGATAATAGGACTGAATTCAAGAATCAAACAATTGATTCATTCCTGAATGAAAAGTGCATAACCCACAACTTTTCGGACCCATACACCCTACAACAAAATGGAGTTTTCAAACAAAGAAACAAATCACTATGCGAAGCAGCCAGAACAATGCTTGATTTTTCAAATCTGCCAATGTACTTCTGAGTCAAAGCTATCGCCACAGCATGCTTCACACAAAATCGCTCGTTCATTCATCGAAGATTTAACATCACCCCATACGAAGTCATAAACAAGCGAAAACCTAACGTCAAATTCTTCCATGTCTTCAGGTGTCGATGTTTGATCATGAAATTAAAGGATGGATCAACAAAGTTCTCCTCCAAATCTCATGACGGCGTCTTTCTTGGTTACTCTCACATTGCCAAACAAGAGCACAAGAAAGATAGGGGAGACATTTAATCTGACCTTTGACGATCACTACATCAAGAAATCAAAAAGAATTTTTCCTCGTTCCTCTATTTTTCCTGAATCGCCTACTGCACAAATTCTTCTTGAGTCGTTTAATCGTGATTTTTCATTTTTTTTTGATTTTCCAAAATGTGCTTTTGATGCTGAATCCAATGCGAAAGGCAACAACTTATCTGAATCTCTCAATCTTAATGACGAACAATCCGATGTTGGGAATTATTTAGTTTGGTTTAATCTTTATTTTTTAGGACTTATATTGTAAGAGATAATTTAATTAGGCTTTATTTGGGAATTATTTAGTTCGGCCTTCTACGCACAAGGCTTGGAGAACGTGGCAAAGGGAAAATCTTCCAAAAGAAAGCCCTTAAGATCACAGTCAAGAGATGGCGACTGGAATGAAGCCAAGGCCAAGAAGCAGGCCCCAAGGACAAGAAGACGGATTCGAGAGATGACTCGGCTAATTCGAAATCGGTAAAGTCGACTTCATCTCAAGGATCGTCCTCGAGTCCTCACTGGCAACATAAGCACAAATCGAGGGGGAGTGCTACTTCAAACTTAAGTGCTGACACACCCATCCGGCCAAACAACAAAATACCAAAACCAAACTACCGATAGGTACCAAAAGGCTAACATTCCAACTCATTGCATAATTCTGTTAACTCTTCATTCTTATCTGATAAGCAGGATATGTCATGGGAGCATGTGAAGTGTGTGGATAGCAACGGTCAACCCAGTTTCAGAATGGACCAGGTTCCCAAGAGCAATTGATACTGCATCGTGTGTAGGAGTATCTACGGAGGAATGTCTTTGGATCTTGGTCCGTTGATAGTAGTTGTTCCAGGAACATGATAGGAGACATCTCTCTACTGAGTGACATTCAAATCATTAATGGAAAGTTTGTGTCCGTTGCGAGAAGGGAAGAAATGAGAAAAGATGATCACGTGGGGTTTGTATCCAACGACTTGTTAAAAACTGAAAAGGTAACTTCGTCCTGAACAGATTTGATTCGTTTTGATGACTAATAGTTCAATTTTTGTATATATTGCACAATTTCTTTTTCTAGTTAAATTTGTTCATAGTTTCGTTACCTCTCCTCTATGCACAAATTTAGGGGAGAGATAAAATACAAAAAAAATCACAAAATTCAAAAATACAAAAATATGTTTTTTTCCTTTTATGTCTTCACTTTTTAGAAACTTAAAAATTCCAAAAAGATGCTTTCCTTTATGTCTTTTGTTTAAATTACTAAACTTTAAAAATACAAAAAGATTTTTGATTTTTTATAATTTTCATATCTTTCCTCAAAATTCTGAAAATCCAAAAACAGTATCACCTACCGACGAAGCACCGAGTTTATACCACTCACTGCTGAGGTAATTTTGAAGTGTTTGTGATCTTCATTGGTACACCCCAATGAATGTAAAGCACTGACAACCGCTTCTTAACCAATCTGGAAGTTTTTCTTGAGTAACACCAACTTCTAGACGCTTTGAGAGAAACCACTCGAAGTCGAGAGTTAAAAAGTCTGTGCCGATGGTTAGACTGTATATCATAGTCGATCATACGCACCAATCCACTCTTAACCATCTTTACAATTTTTGATGCAAGAAATAGACGATTCATCACTCAAAACCAAGTGTTGATGATATTTCAAATTCTATGTCAGTGATCTCTGCTACAACACAAGTAGTAGATGTGAGGCATCAACAACCTTTCTCACCTTACAAAGCTTCTAAATCAAGAGTTGGATGACTTAGTGTAATAAACCATACACCGGTGACAATTCGAAAGTCTAGCCGATGGGTATATCTAGTAACCAAGACATATTACAGGCTCATACCACTTTTAACCTAAAAACTTCTTCTAAACAGATGTTCGTGATTCAATGTGATATTACCTCACGTTGATGAAACATTGAAACTCTAGGTCAGTGATCGTTGTTGTTTACCACAATAGCTGTGATACCCCAACAACCTTACCCGATTCAAAATTGGCACTAGCATGGTACACTCCGCAGAGTTTGGATACCATTGAACATCTCGCCAAGAGCCAAGTTGACTTGTCTACTTGTCAACTGCATTGAGATCTTTGATCAAGGTTATGCAGGGGCCAAAATCAAAACGGCCATGAGTAGTTCACCGATAGTCAAACAATCACAGTGTGTTCCCCCGAGTTCACACAGATACTGCGAGAAGTCTCATTCTGAGCCAAGGATGATTCCTTGAACAACTGTGGTGAGAGTTTCTAACTCCATGACCCACAGGATTTGCTGATTAGTGATCGTATCGAGAAGCGTCAATAAAATGAAGCATTCAAGAATTTCAACACAAATTTGTTCCCGAAGAAAGTAAAGCTGAATTCCATGTGAGAAGTTGCTTGATTTCCTCCTCAGTCAACTTGTTACTACATTAACACCTTAAGTGATCAAGATGAAGAGAGATGAAGAGTCAGACTCCAGTCAAAGTCAAAGTCAAATCAAAAGCTGGATGTGCTGATTGTAGACATACTCTATGACCTCAAGTGCTTACCAATCCAAATCCGAAGACGACCTGCATCGAAGACGAAGTTGTTGCTGCACTGTGCTGAATTCCATCAACATTCACTCTTATTGCCTGCTAAGCGGAAGGTTTTCCTGGTAAGGAGGAGATTGTCAATTTGAGGGGGAGAGTTTTGGAAATTTTTTGCAGTTTTCAGCTGACGTCAGTTCAAGTGAAGCCTGAAGATAAATGAAGCATTAAACCAAGGGGGAGATTGTTGGGAATTATTTAGTGTAGTTTAATCTTTATTTATTAGGAATTAAATTGTAAAATATAATTAGTTTGGGTTTTATTTGTAAAA
Organism: Cichorium intybus; assembly: GCA_023525715.1. Taxonomy (NCBI): domain Eukaryota; kingdom Viridiplantae; phylum Streptophyta; class Magnoliopsida; order Asterales; family Asteraceae; genus Cichorium; species Cichorium intybus. Next base: position 62,973,426 of record CM042017.1, on the reverse strand, counting down.
TCGGTGTGGACCGAACAACACTAGGTTGTTCAGTTTTAGCCGTGGTAGTCCACGCCATTATTGGGCTAGTGGATGGGTTATCCATGGGCTTAGGGTCTTAGGTCATTAGTCTAGAGTATTTAAGTCATTTATGACATCATTTGTCATGTTGATTGCCTAGAGAATTGTAATAAGCTAGAGAGAGAAACCTTGAGTGTTCTTGGTAATCACACAACTTATGTACTAGTTTTGCTAATACAAGTTCATTGAAGTTGGCAAATCTCCTTGTTTTTATTATTTGATTGATATATTTGTTATTGTGAGATCAAACTGGACCTACAATTGGTATCAGAGCTTGTTTTGATATCAATCATTTTGTTCTTGGAGATTCTGAAATTTTTGAGTGTTTGATCCATTTTAGATAATTTTTTGGACTATTTGGTGTTTTTGGCATTGAAGTTCTTGGTGTTCTTAGATATTCAAGCAAAAACATTAAAAAAATCACTTTTTGATCCATTTTGAGTGTTTCGAAATCTGTTTTAGCGTGTTTTTTTGGGTTAATCGGTGCACTATCAAGGATTGTTCGATGGCGCTTAAAAGTTCCTAGGGTTTGAGTGAGTTGTTCGGTGGCTGCATCAAATTCTCTAGGGTTTTAGTTAGTTGATCGATCCATTTTCAATTTCTCGGTGGCCCATTTTGTTTTTTCGACTTGGTATTGCTCGGTCAAGCTTGTTAATCGGTGCTTATAGTTACTTGGTTTCTTGGTATCTTTTAGTTGTTCGATCACCATACAGTTAGTCGGTACTAGTGAAGGTTACTCGGTTTTTACTATTGCTCGGTCGGATTCTATTCTTCCTTGTGCTTGTTGATCGGTGTTGTAGCTCGGTGCTGTGTTTTTCGGTTTGTGTTGTTCGATTGTTGGCGTCCAATCGATCGGTCTTTGAGTTCTTGCATCTGTTGCTCGGTTCTAGTGGGGTAGCTCGGTGTGCTTCCTGCTTCGAGTTGTTCGGCCTGCTTTGAAGATCGACGGCGATTTTTCTGTCTCACCATCGGGAAGGAGAAGAAGGAATAACTGCGGCATTTTTGGTCTCAATTTTTTTGCTGTTGCATGAACACGAGAGACGAGAGGGGAAGAAAAGAAACGGTGGCAGTAAAAAGTAAATTAGGGTTAAGCGGCGTTTAAAACAAAAGAACTAAGGATGCAAAATTTTTTTTGCCGGCCCAAATTAAATCTAGAGTAAATTACAAAAATGGTCCCTGAGGTTGGCAAGAACTAACAATAATGGTCATACTGTTGAAAAAAACACGAAAATGGTCACTAAAGTTGGCATTTACTGACAATAATGGTCCAAATTGACGTTACCGTCAAAACTTCCCATTAAGTTTTGAAAAATAAATTTAAAATTGAAGGGTATTTTGGGGTTATTAAGAAGTTTACGTTGTATAAAAAAGTGGGAGAGAGACGTTCGTCTGACATTGACTCAACTCGCGGACACCAAACGAAAATCAAATACATTTCTGATCGACGATGGTGCTTTGCGACTGTGGAACCACAGCTTACATCTGCTCGTCTTGGACTAATCAGAATCTCGGCCGGAGGTTTTGGAGGTGCCACCAATGCGGATTTGTTTCTTGGTTCGACCCACCGATGTGTCGCCGGTCTATGATGATTATACCATGTTTGTTACAGGCAAAACGAAACCTGTTGGGTGAAATAAGCAGGCTTACAGCACAAGTAGAATCGTGCAGGAAATACAAGATTGCAATGGTCTTGTCTTGGGTTTTCTTCATATGCTTTGCGATGTTTACTATGTTTGAGTAAAATAAGGTGGCGATCATTAGCTAGTAAGGTAGGTGGTTAAATGTTAGGACTGTCTTATGTGTTTTTTAGGTAATTAAGTGTTAAAATGTTAAGTTGATCCGATAAACCTCTTGATGTTATCACCCGAATTTTGTTAATGTTAAATGTTGATTGTCGTATAAATTTGATTTTTGAAGGTATTTAAATGCGGTGCACTATGATAGTGTATAATCACAAACATTAGTAGGTTCGTATTTATGATAACTATTGGAATTATAATCATCGGGGGTAATGTGGTAATTGGACTAAAAAAAGAGGGAAAATAAGATGATTGGACTTATTACCGCCAATAAAGAAGACGTTTTGTATCCCCCCCAGGTCAATTATAAAACCATCATTGCACGTTTAGGTTATCATTGTCAGCGAAGATGAAGGGAAAAGATTTAGAAGCAATGTTGCAGGGTTACGTTCACAGAGCCCAGGTAAAGAGAAGCATGTTGTTCGATTTTACCATACAAATAGAGAAGGATTACGATACAACAAAGGTAGATGCTGGATGTGATCGAGTATGAACCAGATCCTCAAGTCTGATATTTGAAGATGGTTTAGAGGTTTAGGGTTTTTTTTTTGGGGTAATGATCTGTCGTCAATGTGTTAGTGAAGTTTGTTTTTGTGTTGTTTTAGTTTCATCTGGATAGTTTTCATGTTACCATCCTGATCGATATGGAATATATATATATATATATATATATATATATATATATATATATATATATATATATATATATATATATATATATATATATATATATATATATATATATATATATATATATATATATATATATATATATATATATATATATATATATATATATATATATATATATATATATATATATATATATATATATATATATATTACTTGGTTCCCATTTTTGTCTCAGTTCCTCTTTAATTAATCTGCAAAACTTTGTTTTCAATATACCTAATAATCATGCATTCAATATAGGGTTTCATCTATGGTCATATTAAGGTTTTTGAATGTGTTTGTAAATGGGAAGTTCATGTGCACTTATTTGTAAACCAGTAAAATGAAAGAATTTGCAGGGTTGGATGTAAAAACTAACAACAAACTTTACGTATGATTGGCCATCCCATATTGTGATGCACGTATTAAACAAACACTTACTATAAAGGGGTTAAAATACCAGCAAAATATTAACCCACTTCTAGTCTTTATAACATCAAAACCGCAGTTCCACACTTAATATCCGATGATAAGTACTAACTTTTAGTACTTTAAACAACAAAAGAGAATTGTTTTAGACCCAAACATACAAATTATTTAATACATAACCGAGTTTTAAGACACTACCACCATAATAGACTAACAACTTGACACATCTACTGCTTCATTCACTAACATCATTAATCGACTGCCAGAAATCACCAACTTCATCCACTCCTTCCTTCACTCAACTCATAACAACACCTTCCTTCACTTCCCACATGTTATCATAGTGTGTTTTCTTGATAACTTAGTGCCCTTGGACCCTGGTTGACTTCCATGAGATACGACCTCATCTATGCCCCTTCGTCTTTTAATTTTTAGCCTCCCAACCTGTTGATAAGTTTAACATTAGCACATCATATGTTATTGAACAAGTAATTTAGACAATCTGATGTAGGTTAGTTTTACCTGAACATGGTGTTTGGGTGGGAGAAACTAGTTGGACATTCAGACTTAGGCCACATTTCTGGACAACTGATGGGTTCCACCGTGCAGGTGTATATCTGTTTCCATGTTTCCATTCGATAACAAGGATGAACTAGATCCTCTGGTTGCCTCAACAATTCACCATTCCCTACTTGATCCCACAGGGCTGCCACAGCATGCTTACAAGGTATCCCTGATACCTCCCATTTCCGACATGTACAAAGACTTTTGTTCATGTCAACAACAAATTGTTCATAGTTATCACTAGTGACCTGAAACTTCCCACCACCATTGAAAATACACCTACAATTGCTTGCATCCTCCTTCACTTTATCCAACAAGTTTTGTGTTGTTGGAGTTAGGTACCCAGAACTCTTGCTTATCATACGTTAAACAGTTACAATTTTCTTCATGATATACTCCCTGATGAACTCTAGAGCTGAGATTATCGGTCTGTCATGGCCATCTACTAGTTTTGCATTAAACACCTCACACACATTATTCAACAACAAGTCTGAATGAGCACGACCTGAAAACGCTGACCTGCTCCAGTGATTAGGAGGTATGGCAACTAACCACTCATAAGCTGCCTTGTTCATAGAGTTGAATTCTGCCATGGCCTTCCTAAAATGGGGTTCAGTTGTGCTGTGGCACACTTCCACAATTGTTCTTTCAAGGAGTTACCTTTCCAATGTAGTTTGATATTTTCATGGATATGACGAACACAGTACCTGTGTTCTGCAGATGGGAAGACCTTCAAAATAGCAGGTAGTAAACCCTATATAAAATACAGGATTAGCAAAACTTAATTAACTAATAATAATACAATTGACAAAACAAATAATAATGAAACAGTGCATACCTTCTGCCGATCACTAATGAAGGTGAAGTTTGTGTTTTGTCCCATGTCGAAATCTTCCCCCAGGCATTCCAAAAACCAGATACATGAACTCTTGCACTCAGATTCAACAATCGCGTAAGCAACATGATAAATCCTGTTATTCCCATCCATCCCCACCGCACTCATTAGCTGACCGGGATATGGACCTTTCATGAAGACCCCATCAAGGCCTAAAAATTCACGTTGACCATACTTGAAACCATTCTTAAGCGGACCAAGACAAACATAGATCCGCTTAAAAATCCTTGTCTTGGAGCTGATATCAGGCTCTGGTTCGACACAAATCTTGAACGTCGTTCCGGGGTTTCTCAATTGTAATTCCAACCCGTAATCTCTAAGCATAGCATACTGCTTTTCGTAGTCACCACTAATTTTGTTTAGGGCTAACTGATAAGTACGGAAAACCTTCATGTATGAAAGATCAATCTTGAATTTGCGTTGTAATTCGGTCCTAAGTGCACTAACCGGGATGTTTGGGTTTCCTGCAACTTGACTCATAATTTTCTTGGCGATGTACCCTTGTGTGTACGTATTGACATGGCCTGTTTGGATACAAGTATGGTGAGGGTAGTATGTCTTAACCATCCACTCTGCTGTAATGGGTAACCTAGACACGAGCAAGACCCACGTGCAAAAGATATCCACAGAATTTACCCTTCTGCCCCTTCTATTAATAGGCTGCATCCCATTTTGGTCATTCATGCCACGTACAATACTGATACAGTTTGGCCTTAACCGAGTCGTGTCGTTCCTCAAAATAATGAGTTTTCGTCTGGAGAAGAGGGCTAGGCTTTGGATCGCCTCTTTGACAACATTTTTGTTAATAAACCGTTCCCCAATATGGAAGTCAACATCATGCTTTTTTCCGGCTGAACAAATGACAGGCCTCTCAAGATTGTGGAGCATAATCTCATGTAGAGATTGAGGTCTATCGTAACTCGTGAATGTGTTAGTGTCAAAGACGACCTCTTCATCCTCTGCAATATCACATTGTCGATACGTACCCTCATCTGCATCTGCCAGGGGATCAAGTTTGCTAGCAAACCCATTCATATCTATGTCCACATTTGTAACTGAATCTTCTTCTTGCCTAGAATACACGAACTCACAATCATCACTATCATGGCCTTCTTCTGGCTCCACCTCAACTTCTGGTTGTTGCACATCCGGTGGGTTTGGTCATGCTGCACCTACAGCCTCTTCCCATTCTCTTTCACATACCTCTTGCATATTGTCGTTGTAATAATCTCTTAGGTTCCAATCTAAACCAGGCTCACTTGTTCCATACTCATACAATTGCCCAAAATGATTAAAATCAGCTGGATCTTGAAGATTTAGGTCCACTGCATATACAGGGGAGAGGTCAAAGATTGGGTCAACTGGAGTTTGAAGTTGTTTTGACATCGTATTTTGAACATGGGTTTGAGAGTGTAGTTGTTGTGGGTTGTAAACAACAATATCCCTACATTGCGACTTCAGCTGCTGTTCTTGTACAGCCAACGAATTGTTTAAGTCTAAAAGGAGGTTCTTTTTTGTTCCTTTGTTTGTGGATGTCACTGCATTGACCCGGTTCATTTCAGGTGACACTGATGGACTTAGATAGGACCTTGATTGACCCACACGCCCTTTACCGTTAGATGGAAAGACTGACTTTTCGTGTTCTACATATATTTCTAGTTCTTTGCAGAACTCTACATATGAACACATTTTCTTGATATCGGCATCAGTACTTAAATGAATATACTCGTTATCACGTTCGACTAATGGTAACCGAAAATGGTAAAATAGGGGTTGCTTAGTTCTATAACCTAAGTCCTTCGTTATACGATCTAAGTCTAACAAACAGAATGTGTCTTTGTCAATGTAGTCAACTACACAAACGTACCCATTTATGTACCTCAAACTGGGAGCTTCGATGAAAAACCCACCATGATTTACTTCGATCGAGAACATCTTCCCTTTTCCATCTGCATCATCGACGACATACAAAGCTTTAGAAAACAAACGACGGAATCAAACTTTCCAAACAATAAACTTACCATAACCCTTGTAACCGTCTCCATCCTCTAATCGATCACGGATTTTCCACTGCGTGCACCGATTTCCAACTTTGTATCTTCTGTCGGACTCCATAAACACCGTCTGTGTCTCTCGACGAGTGTAATGCAATCTCAGGTGGATTTGGTACTTGATGATCGATTTGAAGTGGTGGTGAAGCAGAGCATTAAATTATACCCGCGAACTTAGAGTAGCCGACAAGAAAAAGACTAGTATACCCCACGACCTTCGTGTGCATTATCAAACTTAACGGGCAAAATAGACGGTAACCATAGGTTGGACCATTCTTATAAGTAAATCGTGAATTCAGTGACCATTTTCGTGTTTTTTTCAACAGTAGGACCATTATTGTTAGTTCTTTCCAACCTCAGGGACCATTTTTGTAATTTACTCTTAAATTTATGGGGAAAACATTTTTAAATGAATTTATACCAACTCTCATTTTTACTGTGAATTTTAAAATCAATTAATACCAACTCTAATTTTTACTTTTCCTCATTGACGATCAATTTTTTTAAATTATATTTTGATTTCAAATTAAAAAGGGGGGGGGGGATTTTCGATCAAAATAAGTTTTTTTCTGGTAAATTTTCTAAGGTTTTACGACTTTGTGGTTAAATTTATTTTTTTTGATCAAAATGGCTACCACAACAAAAGATGTTTGCGAAAAATCATGCACCCCTGATTGCGAAAAGATAATTGCCAAATACCGTGAACTGAATGGAAATCTTATGAGAGGAATTCTTGGAACGGAAAGTCTTGTTTATAAACACAAAAAGAAACTTAAACATCTCCAAGAAAAGCTAGATGCTAAAACCTCATACTTTCTCCAATTACAAGACGAACTTAGCACAACAAGATGTCACCTTAGGTGGGCCAATGAAGGCATTGCTAAGTTAACTGCCGAACTCGATGCATTAAAGTCAATGCTTCAAAAGGATGAATCAACTTTCAAGAAAGTTTATGTATCGAGTGAAGTAGTTGAATCTATACTTGAGAAACAAACCAAATGGTTAACCATTCAAGGTGAAGGTCTTGGATACAGTGCTGTTTCCCTCCCTATAATAATAACTTAACTCCACCCCTTGAGGATGAAGAATCTGAGGAATGCTATCATTCCAATTTCATCCCAAAGGATCAATCTGGCACCGCTGAGAGTACTAATCTGAACACTACTGATGCATCTACCTCAAGTGCAGATACTATAGAGAAGGAGGATGAAATCCAGGAGAAGAAGTCTGCTGAGACCGGTGCCCCTTCTAACCTTGTGGTGATGGTTCAGATTCCAAAAATCCACATGTTGGAAAATTTCGAGCATCGAAGTTTGTGAAAGAAGGTGAACTTCCTACTACACAAAGACAAAATCCCAATAATGTGGTTGTGCTTGTTCTTATGGCAACTCCTTGAAGAACTCAAAAGGACAAGGACCAAGTAACAATCTCATTTAGCTAAAAAGACAAACGTGCTTCAACTGTGGGATTGACGATCATATTGCCAGGAACTGCCCATATAGTCCATATGTTCCCTTCTATGCACAACACTGGCAGAACGCGCCAAGAAGGAGTTCTTGCAAAAGAAAGCCCTCAAGATCACAGTCAAGAGAGGGCGACCGGAATGAAGCCAAGGCCAAGAAGCAGGCCCCCAAAGACAAGAAAAATGATTCGAGAGATGACTCTGCTAAATCGAAATCGGTAAAGTCGAGTTCATCTCAAGGATCTTCCTCGAGTCCTCACTGGCAACATAAGCACAAATCGAGGGGGAGTGCTGCTTCAAACTCAAGTGCCGACACACCTATTCGGTCAAACAACAAGAGACCTAAACCAAATTACCGATGGGTACCAAAAAGCCAATATTCTAAATCATATAATTTTCCTGCTAACTCTTCATGCTCTTTGTTTGATAAGCAGGATATGATCTTGGAACTAGTCAAGTGTGTAGAAAGTGATGGTCGATCCAGTATCAAGATGGACTGGGTTCGCAAGACTAATTAAACTCGTACGTGTGTAGGAACATCTACGAAGGAATATCATTGGATGTCGTTTGTTGATAGTAGCTGTTCCAAGCACATGAATGGAGACATCTCTCAACTGCACAACATTCAAATCATTGATGGAGAGTATGTGTCCTTTGCGGGAGGGGAGAGAGGAAAGATCACGTGGGGACTATGCCTAACGACGTGTTGAAAATTGAACAGGTACTTTCATTTCAAACTGGTTTTGATACGTTTCACTGATTATTAAATCAGTTCTGTAAATATCTTTCTACTTTATTTTTGTTTAGTAAAATTTGTACATGTTTTATTTCCGCTCTTCTTCCCATGCACAAATTTAGGGGGAAAAGAAAAACAAAAAATTAACCCAGTCCAAGGTTTCTTCGATACCTTTCGAAAACAAAACAAAAATCAGAAAATTTAAGAAGGAAAACAAAAATTTAACCCAGTCCAAGGTTTCTTCGATACCTTGCGGAAACAAAACAAAAACCAGAAAAATTAAAAATACAAAAATACTTTTTATAATTTTCATATCTTTACTTTCAGAAAATTAAGTCTCTTACAATTGGTATCAAGAAAAACAAACAAAAATTACAAAACTTTAAAGACAAAAAGATTTTAGATTTTTTTATAACTTTCATATCTTTCCTTAAAACTTTGAAAAATCCAAAAACAGTATCACCTACCGACAACGCACCGAGTTTATACCACTCACTGTTGAGATAACTTTTAAGTGTTTGTGATCTTCATTTGTACACTCCAATGAATGTGAAGCACTGACAACCGCTTCTTAACCAATCTAAAAGTTTTTCTTGAGTAACACCAACTTCTAGACACTTTGAGAGAAACTACTCGAAGTCGAGAGTTAAAAAGTCTCTGCCGATGGTTAGACTGCATACCGTAGTCTATCACACGCACCAATCCACTCTCAACCACCTTAACTTTCTGTTGCAAGAAATAGACGATTCATCACTTTAAACCAAGTGGTGATGATATTTCGACACTGTATGTTAATGATCTCTGCTACAACACAAGTAGTAGATGTGAGGCATCAACAACCTTTCTCACCTTACAAAGCTTCTAATTCAATAGTTGGATGACTCAGTGTAATAAACCATACACTGATGACAATTCGAAAGTCTAGCCGATGGATATGTCTAATAACCAAGACATATTACACGCTCATACCACTCTTGATATTAACTTCTTCTAAACAAATGTTCGTGATTCAATGTGATATTGCCTCACATTGATGAAACATTGAAACTATGGGTCAGTGATCATTGTTGTTAACCACAATAGCTATGAGACACCGAACAACCTTACACGATTCAAAATTGGCACTAGGATGGTACACTCCGCAAAGTTTGGATACCATTGAACGTCTCGCCAAGAGCCAAGTGGACTTGTCAACTGCCTTGAGATCTTCGATCAAGGATATGCAGGGGCCTAAATTAAAATGGCCACGAGTACTTCTCCGATTCTCAAACAATCGCAGTGCGTTCCCCCGAGTTCACACAGATACTGTGAGAAGTCTCATTCTGAGCCAAGGATGAATCCTTGAACAACTGTGGTGAGAGTTTCTAACTCCGTGACCCACAGGATTTGCTGATTAATGGTCGTATCGAGAAGCGTCAGTAAAATGAAGCATTCTAGAATTTCAACACAAATTTGTTCCCAAAGAAGGTGAAGCTGAATTCCATGTGATAAGTTGCTTGATTTCCTCCTCAGTCAACTTGTTACTACATTAACACCTTAGCTGATCAAGATGAAGAGAGAAGAAGAGTCAGCCTCCAATCAAAGTCAAAGTCAAATCAAAAGTTGGATGTGCTGATTCTAGACATACTCTATGACCTCAAGTGCTTACCAATCCAAATCCGAAGACGACCTGCATCAAAGAAGAAGTTGTTGCTGCACTGTGCTGAATTCCATCAACATTCACTCCTATTGCCTACTAAGCGGAAGGTTTTCCTGCTAAGGAAAAGATTGTCCATTTGAGGGGGAGAGTGTTGGAAATTTTCTGCAGTATTCAACTGACGTCCAAGTTTAAGTGAAGCCTGAAGATAAATGAAGCATTAAACCAAGGGGAAGATTGTTGGGAATTATTTAGTTTGGTTTAATCTTTATTTATTAGGACTTATATTGTAAAAGATAATTTAATTAGGCTTTATTTGTAAAATCGATGGGAAGGCCGAACAACAAGGGTTGTTCGGTTTTGGCCTTGGTAGTCCACGCCATTATTGGGCTACTGGATGGGTTATCCATGGGCTTAGGGTCTTAGGTCATTAGTCTAGAGTATTTAAGCCATTTATGACATCACTTGTCATGTTGATTGCCTAGAGATTTGTGCTAACCTACAGAGAGAAACTTTGAGTGTTCTTGGCAATCACACAACTTGTGTACTAGTCTTGCTAATACAAGAGTGCATTGAAGTTGGTAAATCTCCTTGTTCTTATTATTTGATTGATATATTTGTTATTGCGAGATCAAAGTGGACTTACATCCGAATCCAGAGAAATCTATTGAGAATAAATCTTCGGTCGAGGGGGAGTCACCTGGACCATCATCTAAACCGATCCCCACTATTACTTCAACGGTTCCATATGTTGAGGGGGAGCTTGTGTCTACATCTTCATCTTCTGCTCCAGGTGCTCTAGTCGACGGGGAGCAAGAGCACTTCGACATTCAAAATGACGACACTCGCTCTACATCATATTATCCATCAGACACTGAGGAGGTTACCGGCGAAACTCTTATAGACTATGATCCCGCCTATCCTCCTCTTGAAATATGGACTCGCGATCATCCGAAGACACATGTACTAGGTAATCTGAACGATAAGGTTCTCATACGTGCACAGTTACGAGAAAAACAACAATAACTTAAGAAACACTCTGACTTTTTCATGTTCAATGTTTTCATTTCAAAAGTAGAACCGAAAAATGTGAAAGATGCTTTTCTACATTCGGATTGGGTTGAGGCCATGCAGAGTGAGTTAGCAGAATTTGAAAGAAAGAAAGTTTGGCGTTTAACTCCTAAACCTGCTAACACCTCTGTAGTTGGTCTAAAATGAATTTTTTGAAATAAACTTGATACGGAAGGTAACATTGTCTGAAACAAGGCTATAATTGTTGTTAATGGATACTGTTAATAGGAGGGTATCGACTATGACGAGACCTTTGCTCTAGTTGTGAGACTCGAGTCTGTTTGCATCTTTTTGGCTTATGCCACACATAAAAACTTTGACGTTTATCAAATAGACGTTAAATGTGCATTTTTAAATGGAGAACTCGAGGAAACAGTATATGTGGAACAACCCCCAAGTTTTGTTAATGAAAAGTTACATGATCACTGTTATATCCTTGACAAGACTGTCCACAGGTTAAAGCAAGCACCACGAGGTTGATATGAAACTTTAACTCGATTTTTAAAACATTAAAACTTCAAACAAGGATATGTTGACCCCACCTTGTTCCGAAGGAAAGTTGGTACCCATCTCATGTTAATACAAATCTACGTGCATGATAAAATCCTCAGATCAACAAACCCCTCTCTTTCAAAAGAATTAGAAACCTTAATGAAAAGCAAATTTCAAATGAGCATGATGGGAAAGATTAATTTCTTTCTTGGAATGCAAGTTAAACAAACAAAAGAAGGCATTTTCATAAATCAAGAAAAATATACAATGAGCCTTCTAGAGAAATTTGGAATGGAACACTGTTCAAATGCGAAGTTTCCTATGGTTGCGAGTACATGACTCACTCCATCTCTTAAGAAACCAGCTACTGTTCAGAAGGTCTACAAAAACATGATTGGTTCCTTACTCTATCTGACTACAAGTTGACCAGACATAATGTTCTCAGTCTGAAACTATGCAAGGTATCAACCAAATCTAAGGGAAACACACATGGCACCTGTTAAAACCATCTTCCGTTGCCTTCATCACACTCCTTGATAACGCCTAGCAATATTATTCTAATACGACTAATATTACTCATTTTAGTGCTAAGGGCTTGTGTGGTATTTTATGGATAATACATGGTGAAAAGTGCACATTTTGGTAAAGTTGGAGACAAAACCGGATTCAAGTCAAAGTAACATGTGCACCGCAAACCAAGGAGTAACACGACGTGGTGAGCTATTTCACCAGGTAAAGATTCAAAATTCAAAGTGCGAAGAAAACTGGGATAAGTTTGACCCGCGCCGTGTACAAGGCTATGCCGCGACGTGTAGAGGCCAAATCCACAACTATAAATAGAGGGTCTCGGTTCGTGATTTGGGAGCGAAGATTGCACCATTGAGAGACACTCAGGCTTCTTTGACTCAGAAATTCGTAGTTTTAGCAGTAGATCTCATAATTGGTTAGCTTTTATGATTTTTATCGTTTTTTGGTTTTTCATTAATACGTGTGATCAAGGGTTCTGGATTGTAGAACAGCATTGGCCACATGGATCTAAATTGTTTCCTGTTTTCAGAAGCATTCGGCTCTGATTCGGATTTTTGGTTTAATGCAATTTATCTTTACTTTTATGTTATTGCAAGTTATGATCTCGGTATTGGTTATCGTTTGTCGTTTCTTCATTTGTGGTGTGTCGTGGTTCTGATATTCTGAGTTGGTCTCGGGATCAGAATAGCTTGGCTAGTTTGGTTTTGAATCATCACTTTAGGATAGATTGTAAGATTAATTTTAGGTTTTCGTGTTATTTAGTTTTTTGGAGTTGAGTGTATGAATAGAAACCACCTATAGAGTGACACTATAGATTGGTCGTATTTTTTTTACACAAAGTGCCAACCAGGGACTCCATGATTCGACCCATACTTACTGCTACTAGTGGATTGTAAGTTTTTTATTTGGTATTTTTGACCTCATCAACGACTGTGAAGCCGTCACTCATTCTCTTAGATTATGGGACCCATCCAGCTCCGACTTCTTCATTCAAGTATATTCGGATGCCGATCTTGTTGGATGTTCAGTTGATCGATGGCGGATGCGAATTTCTTGATGGCAAACTCATAAGTTAGCAATCCAAAAAGCAAACATGCGTATTAATCTCTACGGCCGAAGGTAGGTACATTGTAGCAGCTACATGTACATCTCAAATGATTTTAATACAAAGCTAGGTTCAAGACTATGTCATTCATACGCGCAGGATCCCTCTATTCAGTGACTCACAAAGTGCCATCCGAATCTGTCATAATCCAGTTCAACATTCGAAGACCAAACACATTTCTCTTCGCTACAATTCATCAAGAGTCATGTCGAGGAAGGAAATATTGATGTCTATTTTGTCAACACTAGGATCAGCTGGCTGACACATTCATAAACGCCCTAGATGAAAAAGCCTTTAAAAGAATCATTCATAGGCTGGGCATGCTTGAGTCATCCGCAGTACCTCAATCCTGAACCGATAAGTGTCTCTTAATCTGTACACTATTGTACATTTTTTATTAATATTTTTTATTTTTTATTTAAAAAACTAATTCTAGTCATACACGAAGTCTAAAACTGTCAATCCTCTTTCTTATACATCAGAAGTGAACACTTCAATGTTCACAACCGAACCTTCGGATCCCTTCGGTTATGCATGTAACGCCCCAATTTTCATAATTTTTTTTCAAAAGCATAATAACACTAAAAGCACAATAGCACTAAAAGCACAATAGTGCTAAAAGCACATTAACGCTAAAAGCACAATAACGCTAAAAGCATATTAACGCTAAAAACACAATAGCGCTAAAAGCACATTAACGCTAAAAGCACAATAGCGCTAAAAGCACAATAACGTTATTCCATCATGTTTTAAAACATTATATGACAACATGTCAACTTTAAAAAAAACTTTTCTCATGACCTCGTGTCATGTCTTAAAAATTTGGTCCAAACAAAAACAATTAAGTTGTACAAATGTTTGAACAACTACGGGGGTTACAACTTCATATCAAACTAAATTATAGAAAGCAAGTTAGGATTACAAACCAGTTCATCAGCTAACGTTCACTCCATCTAAGATCCAATTTCTTCGGGTCATCTACTTGCTTCTATATTTGATGTCTAAAACCTAGGATACATGGCATAAAATAAAATACGTAAGACAAAAATGTCTCGTGAGCTACATGAGTTTGGACAAAAAACATTTATAAACATAACATACATCATTTTCAAAGTCTTTGTAACCAAATCATATCATGACACTTGCTGTTAAAATCATTATAACTGAAATCGTTTTGCATTTAAAGTCTTTCATAAAAAGTTTGTCATTATAAAACTTTCATTTCTTAAACTTGACTGGTATTCAAACACATTTGGATTTTTTATACTTAGGCACTTAATCACTCTTGGTGATACCCCATGTCTATACCGAGATGGGCATTAATCACTCTTGGTGACCCCCCAAGTCTAGACTAGGATGGAAAGAACAAAATCAGTCCACCCTAGCATCTTATGCTTTTAGGATATCTACTTCGCGACGGGGTTGGTACCACCCCAGTAGATTCCTCTAGGTTCCGTTACGGGAACATCATGGCTCGAGCACAAGGAAGTATGTTCCTTGTTGACATTGTTGTACAATTAAGTACCATTCATTCATAATATTTCTTTGCTTGCATCAAATACCAGTCATTTGTAAACATAACATTGATGGTCGTCAAAACATTCATTCACAATATATTAAGGTTAGGTGCCAAAACATTATAACACTCATAAGGATAGATGCCAAAACTTTCTTTCATAAACATTCATAAGGCTAGATGCCAAAACTTTCTTACATAAACATTCGTAGGGCTAGATGCCAAAACTTTTTTTTTCATAAACATTCGTAAAGCTAAATGCCAAAACTTTCTTTCATAAACATTCGTAAGTCTAGATGCCAAAACTTTCTTTCATAAACATAAGGCTCAAAGCCCAGAACATAGTTTCATAAATAACATGAGGCTAAACGCCAAAACATACTTTCATAACATTATGGCTTGATGCCAAAACATATTTTCATAAAACATTCTTTCATAAACGTAGGACAAACCTTTCATAAACTTGACATGATCAAAAAGTTTGCATTTCATCTCATATTTGAAAGTCACATAAAGATTTATAAATACGTTGCCATGTACCCCATACTGGGAAAAAGCCACATGTACTCACCTTAGTAGCTAGGTACGTCTAGCTACACTAATCCACTTTCTATAGCCATTCGTCCAAAGTTCATGTAAACTTGTGTTTAAACCATTGTTATATAACCCAAAAATGTACTAATAATACTTAAAGCATTGGTAAAGCTTTATGGGACCTTTTAAGTCACTTTTCGTTTCGTTACTTTTTAACCGTTTTCTCATTTAGGCATCCTACTTTTCCTAAATGTGTTTTCTCGGGTTTTCATATGAAATTTTAGTAACTTTATGATCTTAACATGTTTAGAAAACATTATCAATGCCTAGATGTCAAGACATCTTTCGTTTCGCTCTTTTATTGTATTTTTGGCAAATTTGCAGTTAAAATTATAAAAATAAAAATTATTTTTAAACATCACACTTTTTATATATATTGTTGCCAAAACCACCCAACAACACATAAATGTTGATATAAATTCATTTCATACTCATACGAGCTCGTATTTGCTAAAACGATAAATTTTTAAACTTAACCAAACTTGGTTATTTCTTTTAATCTAGCATAATTACATGATAATGCATCATAGTATTCAAGTTTTGGGGTAAATTCTCAAACTTTTGCTTCTTAGGCCTAAAACGGCCATTTAAGTAAAAATAGTCAAATTATAGTCGTTTTATAAGTAAATGACACATTATATGATGTTTAACCAAATACTTGTATCACCAATCAAATGCTACCATATTAAAGTATAAGCATGTCCCATAAATCATACTTTAACTAGTTTCTTGATCACAAGCATAATTTTTCATTCTTGTCCCATTTAGAATTTATAAAAGTCAAATTTGTTCCTCTTTTGCCACTTGATTGTTATCTAGCAAACCAACTTTATAATGTTGATTCTTTGGTGTTTCTAACTTATTACATATAGTATTTCATATATCCAAACTCAATTTCTCATATGACAAGCCAAATTCCAAGTAATTTGATTTTTAGTCCACTGTTTGACTTTGACAGAAATGTCAAAGCTGTCAAATTTTGTAAACACCAAGTTTTATGTTCTTGATCCTTTCATTATTTCAGTTTATTTATTAATAAGTAAAAGACTCGTAACTTAAAGCATTTAAAAGGACAAAAATCAGATTTTCAAGCGAGTAACTCATGTGTTCTTGATTTCTTGAAGTTGTTATCAAACATGCATTCAAAGGTTTCAAACCAAGTGTTCAAGAATTTCATGCCTTGTGTGATTTTGACTCATAATATTCAAAAGTTCCACCATAATGTTGAAATTAGCAAAAATCAACCATAAACATGCTCAACTCTTTACACTAATGTTGGATTCTTGTGTTCATGAGTTTATCATAACATGTATTCAAGTTCTCCAATACCAATTTCGTAAATCAACAGCACAAATGTCAAACCATCTATGACCAAATTCCAGGGTTTCAAGGAATAAGAGATTACCCCAAAAATTTCTGCCCTAAGCCTCAACAAATCTGAAATTATAACTGGTTTGGACATGAAAATGAAGCTAGGAACCCTTCCCCATCATCCATCGCCGCCCCACGCCACCACAGTCGCCGGCAGCGACTGTCTTGCCGAGAAACACGCCTCAGCGGCGTTCTTCTAAGTGCTCCGATCTGCTGCCATCTGAATCTCTCAATCTCATTTTTCTGAATCTCGATCTCTTACTCTCTCTTTCCCTCTCGCAATTCCAGATTCAGGATATTTCTCTTTCTATTCTAATTTCGGATTTTTTATTTTTGGCTTTTCAAATGTGTTTGCGTATTTGTGATTTTCGAGAGGAAGATGTGCTTTTCAGAGGACAAACACGCACACAGCAAAAGAAATCAGGACCAGGTTTAAGTTGGTGCAAAAATACCTAAAATACGCCTGAACCTTGCCTTGGACAAAATTTCAGCTTTTTTCTTAATAGTTTTCATGATTTTTATCTAATCATGACTTTCTCATGTATTATCCAAAATTTACAAACTTTATACCTTTAAAAAGGTAGGAACTAGCTCTACAACATTCCTGTACTGACCTTCATCTGAATCTTAAGAGTTTTCCATTATTAACCGTCGAAAATGACTCCTTGGTCATTTTTGTTACTTTTGGGCCATTTTAGAACCTTCATAACTCCTTCGTTACAACTCCAAATGGCCTGATTCATTTTCCTATATTTTTTGCTATCTCAAATATTATCAAAGTCACCTTGAGGACTTTTTCTCAATTCGTTTTATATTTTGAGATACTAATTTTTAAATATTGTTCAATAAAAATTTCACTTTTAGTCATTTATTCCTCTTTTTGCCCTTGGGTCGTTAAAACCTGTTTTCTACATGAAGTAGCATATCGTATTGACTTAATAAAATGTCTTAACCCATACATTTCCATAGTTTCACCTTATTTGACCTTTTTGCCCATCCATAAAACGTTTAAGCATAACGTGTTTCATTCATAATGTGTTTCATTCTACCTGTTCAATCAAACACAAGTTACTGTATACATTCGATCCTTTGGTTCCCTTCTAATCATCATTTCATATGCAAATGGTTTTCTCAAAAACGAAGTTGTTCAAATTTCATTGCTTGGTATGTCATCTTTTGTATGCTTTCATCCGAAACTTATTTTTGCAAAATTCCAACAGTGGTACTTAAAGGACAAACCATTTATTTTAGGATCCGAAAATACATATCCCATTGCACTAGGGGATATCTGGGACTCGAGTTGCAACATTGGTAAACCTCAGATGATCTGGTCATGGTTAAAGACCACGTTACACTCCCATACTTCAGACATGACTGACTGTACCTTTACCGTCCTATCTTACCATCCTATCTTACCTAGACCTAGTGGTTATTGACTTTGCTTCGGTATCTACTAATCAAAAAGACTTAGTTCTTTTCTAGATGTATGATCTCATTGTTATCATTCATTTGGTACCTCTAATAATTTTTGAAATGGAGTTCACGATCATTACAAGGAAGTTACACATTTAGCTAAATGGGGTGAAGTGTATTTAAAAGTAGTTCTCATTCCAAAAGAAACAAAAAATATCTTGGCAAAGGCCACAATATGAATCCCAAAGCAAATTTCAAAACTAATATGGGAACTGTGCTCAAACTGATGGTGTAACTAAAACTTTAATACCTTCGTTTACCTTAGTATGCCAAATTCTTTCATGCACCATTGCTCATCAAATAAGAGCAAACTCAAAGGCATACCTCCTGTCTTCAATGCAAAAACTAGGATCTCCTATAACATAGTTGAGAATCTAATTGGGGGTGTCAACATCTCAGTAACCCGTCTTTAGTGACAAGGGTGGACTAGTGCACGATTCCAAAAGGCTTGTCATCCAGGAAAAGGGTTCAAATACTACAGCTAGTGAAACGAGATATGATTTTTTTTAAATTGCTTTCATACGAAATAACATAGGATAACCCCTGATGCTCAATCACTAACGTGTAATGGTTAATTAGATTCGGATCAGAATTTTTCATCTATGTTCTTACCAAGGAAGCTGATGAAATCTTAATATACACTCAGAATTTTCTAAATTACGAAGTTGGAATATCACACAGAGTTCAGCTACCGTCTGATTGGTATATCACATAAGCTATGTTCAAGCATCCGAATGTAATATGGACTTCCTAGAATCACCAGCTTTATTCCCATGAATCCAACTCATAAACAATATGAAATTTCAACTGAAATTCTATTCACCTTCGGATGAAGATGATGATTGCTACTTATCACGTATATGTGTTGCATCTGTTTTCAACATTTCTCATGGACACCTTTTGCATATCTAATCAAAACTTCGTTCATCCTAGTCATGTGTTTTCCTTATCAGAAAAATATCAAAAAGATTTTTTTATTTTATTTTTTATTTTTTATTTTTATTTGTCTCAAACTGGATCATTGGGATTTGACGGATTCTTAGCGATACTAATCGTTCTAATTTGAATTAGGATTTGACAGTGACCAATCAGGATTCAGGCTAACGGTTACTTCGAGAAGACGCGGGTGTCAAGTGAGAAAAAAGGGAATGTCCCCTCAATTCTCGGATGACGTGGAGTACTCTTATTCGACCTTCAAACCCGGAATTAATTGCTCTTTTCTCTCTCCACTCTTAACCACACTATATAAACCTACACACACCTATGATCGTCTCTTTTGTTTCCACAAATCTCAAATTTCAAACACCACAACTTCTAATCTCTGTTTTATAAACCTTCAAACCTGCTACTTCATCATGTCGACTGATGTTATTTTGTTTGCTCCGGCGGAGGCTGATTCAGTGCTGGATTTAAAGCCAATGTCCGCAAATCACATTGCCAATCTCGATGCTGAAGCTTACTCGTCATCCATGGCAATGCTCGTCTTGTGTCTAAAAAACCTGTTTGCAGTTCGCCATGACTTCTAACCCTAGGGTTCCAATACTCTGGGTTAATCGAGCACACCAAACAGCCAGACTCAGTGCCGATGGAAACTATTTGCTATTTGACATTGCCACGTTGGAGAAGGAAAAGAAGACTGTTACTATGGGAAAAACTCAATTGGCCAGGATACTTCGACTGCCTATGTCTGGAACCTTTCAGACGGCCTTTCAGTCAGATATATTAAACATGCTGAATGAGATGGGCCATAATCCTTTGACCCATCTACGAATCACTTCAAGAAGAAATGCCTACCTTTGCGTTGGGCATACTTTTACAGCGTAATTCTGAGGAGCCTCTCTGGCAAGACCTCAGGCTTAGATTCTGATGCTTATAGCTTTCTTCAGATCCAGTATGGTATATTCTATAACTGTCCTGTCGATTATGCTAACATCTTGTAGACAGACTTCTTGACCTATGTCAACCAAGCGAATACAGCTACCGACATCACTTCTGCATGCTTTTGGGCTCTGATTGTTCAGGCTTTCTGTAACACCCGACTTATTAACCAAAAACACCCCAAAAATTTTTCATTTTTCAAACCAAATATTTTACAAATAAAACATAAGTAGGGGGTATTAGTTAATACAATACGAGTACAAGAGTATCACGAAGTACAATATATAAAATATTATACATTCTTCAAGCCTGGTCGTCACTTCAAATGCTAAGTCCTCAGTCACGGACTTTGTCTTTTCCCTTCGCGGGATCATGCTCACCTGCAGGGACATATCAATAAACGGTGAGCTATAAAGCCCAATGAGTAATCAAATCAAGAATAACATGTATAAGAATAAAATTCTCTATACAAAGTCAAATATGTATTATCATGCAATACAAAATCAAATATGGCTCACGGGTTAGCCCGCTGTTGCCTTGGCTCACGGGTTAGCCCGCTGTTGCCTAGACTCACGGCTTATCCGGTCTTGTCTATATAAGTTCGATTCATAAAAATAAACCATGGCTCACGTGTTAGCCCGCTGTTGCCTAGACTCACGGCTTATCCGGTCTTGTCTATAAGTTTGACTCACAGCTCCGTTCTTGTCTATTAAAGACTCACGACTTATCTGGTCTTGTCGTATATCAAATCATATAATCTGTCAAAATTTGTCCCCAAAATCATTTCCATCTGCAGCTGCTCTTTTAACAAATATCACACCAGATAACAGTGAGATTACTCACCTGAAGGTTTGCTACAACTAGCGTTTGTTGTTCCTTGCCTTGAAATAAAATCCGTAGGATTTTGTCCCATACCTATAATACCATTCATTTTCACAATGATTATAGGTTAACAACTGATTTAATTGACTCTAAAGCATAAGAGTTCAATAATATATCATTATAATCAATGCCTAGTTAATAAACTTTTCGTTTACTAACTTTTTACGAATTTTACTATTCACCGAGGCATTCGAATCGATCTACAGTGCCCCCAAGGGGTCGAAAACTCAATATGAAAATTTTCCCAAACTTTTCAGACCATAACGAGCCTATGGTTCAAATTTGAGCTAAATCGGACATGCCAAGCAAAAGTTAGCGTTTTTGATCCCCTGCCTGGCCTCTGCTTGGAGGGGCACTGCGCCTGGGTAAGGGCGCACTGCGCCTGGGCGCACTGCGCCTGGGCGCACCCCGCCTGGCTTCTGGGCGCACTGCGCCTGGCGCCAGTGCAGGTCCCCTGGCCAGTCGCGATTTATGCACTGTAGCTTGCTGTTTTGGTCCATTAAGTCCTTATTTCTGTTCTTAATCGTTTGGGGTTTGTTCCTAGGCTAAAACCTTACATTTTAACAAGGTTTTTAACCCCCAAAACGCCCTCAATCAATCATATGAAGAATTAGGGTTCTTAGTTCTAACAACCCCAAATCTTCAAATTCATCCAAAATAACAATCTACTTCCATTTTCTTTAGTTAAATCCTTATTAGCATGACTTAATGGAAGTATTGCATTAACTTAACAACATAATCATGACTGCAAATGCAGTTTTTGAGTTCTACAAAACTCATCAAGAACAACTAGCTAGAACTTGAAGAACTTACCTCCAAATCTTCCAATTCTACCCTTTGAATACTTAAATCCAATTTGCAAACTTCAATCTCCAAGAACCTTCAAGTTTTCTGCAGAAATCACTCAAGGAGACTCTCCCGTAACTCCCCAAAAATCTGCACAAGTCTTTCTTTTATACCTCCAAAAATTACAGTTTGGTCCCTAGAGTTGCATATTTAGGACTTTTGCCACAATTTACAAAAGTTAATGACAAAATCACATTTTTATAACCTTTTAAGTCCAAGACTCAAAATATTATTACCAAACAAGTCCTTTTCTGTCAAAAAGTCCAAATTACCCTTTTGAGGTAAAATAACCATTTTGACCTTTTTATTATAATTATATAATAAACATGTTTTTGGCGTTACAAATTCTCCCCTCCTTTAAGAGATTTCGTCCCCGAAATCATACAAAAAGTTGAGGATATTTCTCCCTCATTTCACTTTCGGTCTCCCATGTCATGTCAAAACCTTTGTGATGACGCCAAAGGACTTTCACCATACTGATCTTCTTGTTTCGTAACTGTCTTATCTTGCGGAATACATCATGTATACCATGAAGTTCATCAGGTAACTCCAATCTATACGCCACGGCTCCAACTCTTTCGGATATATGGAAAGGTCCGATGAAACGAGGACTCAACTTCCCTTTCTTCCCAAAACGAATTAAGCCTTTCCAAGGGGATACTTTGAGCATTACCATATCTCCTACTTTGAATTTTATCAGTTTCACCCGTTTGTCCGCATACTGTTTCTGTCTATTCTGAGCTACCTTCAAATTTTCGCATATCAGTTTGATCTTTTCTTCGGTTTGTGCTACAATTTAGGGTCCAGCCAACGGCTTTTCCCCAACTTCAGTCCAGCAGGTCGGAGTACGGCACGGTGCTCCATACAAGGCTTCATACGGGGCCATCTGAATGCTGGAATGATAGCTGTTATTGTACGCGAATTCCACTAAAGGCAAATGATCTTCCCAGCTTCCACCGAAGTCAATGATACAAGTTCTCAACATGTCTTCCAAAGTCTGGATTGTTCTTTCACTCTGACCATCGGTCTATGGATGATATGCGGTACTCATAAGTACTTTTGTACCCAATTGCTTTTGAAGACTCTGCCAAAACCGGGAAGTAAATCTACTATCTCGGTCAGATACAATCGATGCTGGGAATCCATGCCGACAAATCACCTCATTTATGTAGATTTTCGCCAGTTGATCTACTCTGTACTTTTCTTTATATGGTATGAACTGTGCCGATTTGGTCAATCGATCAACAATCACCCATATAGAATCATAACCTCGCGGTGTCCGCGGCATCTTTGTCACAAAATCCATGGTAATATGGTCCCATTTCTTCTCTGGAACCGGCAATGGTTGTATTTCTCCGTAAGGTTTCGGATGGTTTGACTTAACTTGCAGACAAGTCAAACATCTTTCCACAAATCTTCCGATGTCCCTCTTCATTCCAGGCCACCAATACATCGGTTTTAACGTTTGATACATCTTAGTACTGCCCGGATGAACTGCGTAACAGCTATATTGTGCATCTTCTAGAGGCAAATTCCGCGCTTCTCCTTGTTTTGGGACCCATATTTGGCCTCTAAAGGTCTTCAATTTCTGAGCATTTTCTTCCAGATACTTCTAATATCCAACCATTCTTTCGCTTTTTACGTTCTCCGGCTTACACGCTTCTTCTTGTGCTGAACGAATCAATTCTGGTAACCGGCTTACTACGCCCATATATGCGGATGTAACTTTCAGAGGAGCTTCTTTTCGGCTTAGAGCATCTGCTACCACGTTCGCCTTGCCAGGGTGGTACAGAATTTCGCAGTCAAAGTCTTTCAACAGATGCATCCACCTTTGCTGTCTCATAGTAAGCTCTTTCTGGTCGAAGAGGTACTTCAGACTCTTATGATCAGTGTAAATAACGAACTTTACACCGTATAAATAATGCCTCCACAGCTTCAATGCTAAGATCACTGCAGCTAGTTCCAGATCATGAAATGGATACTTCTTCTCGGCATCTTTTAATTGGCGGGACGCATAGGCTATGACCCGACCTTTCTGCATTAGAACACACCCAAGTCCAACTCTAGAAGCATCGTTGTAGATCACATACTCTTCTCCGCTTTGTGGTAAAGCCAACACCGGTGCTTCACATAAAGCTTGTTTCATCTTCTGGAATGCTTCTTGTTGTTTTTCGGCCCACGTGAACTTTTCACCTTTCTTGGTCAACTTGGTCAACGGAGCAGCTATCGAGGAGAAATTCTCAACAAATCTTCTGTAATAACCTGCCAAACCAAGAAAACTCCGTATTTCAGTTGGACTCTGTAACATCCCGAAATTTTAGGGTAAAATTAAAAAAAAATTAAACGGACACTTCAATATAAGAAAAACCACTTAATTAATTTTGACAAAATTCCATAACTTATAAGTTTAATGAAAACATCCCAGGATTAACAAAATTTAATGAAATCACAACATAGCGGAACTTCCATTCAAAAACAGTCCTCCAATGAAGTAGCACAGTGTATACACGCCACGCCTTGCCATCCATGGTACCTGATGTACCTGAAACAGTAGTTTATATAGGGAAAGGGTAAGCACGGAGCTTAGTGAGTTCCTCAAAATACCATACGATCCATCACATAACATACAACACATCATAACCAATCATATGTCTGTGAGACTCGCGGGCTATCCCTGTTCTGCTGAAGACTCACGGGCAGTTCCCGTTCTGTCTTATCGCTCGCAGGCTTCTCCCGTTCTGTCTAATGACTCGCAGGCTATTCCCGTTCCGCCTATTGGCTCACGGGCTATCCCGTTCCGTCCACAAACAATCATTATCATAGCAATAATTCATACAATTATCATAACAGGTAAGATCACCTTAGTCTAACATATCTTCCTTCCTACGCATGCAATATCACCTATAGTATAGTGAGAAGACTCACCTGATTATAGTTAACTATATCGTTTATCTTTCTCGGCTTTGTATTTCCTTCAACTTTAACTGTTAACATAATAAGAAATCTATCATTTCTTAATCCTTAACTATATTATAGTCGCATCATTAAACCCTTCAATAATTCCAATATGATACTCCATGATTTATCAAGTAAAGAACGGCCAGGTAGAAGATTAGATGGGGTGGCAGGATCCTTTCAGCATTTTAGCTTTTCGAAAAATCCAACAACCAGATCCCAAGTAATCGGCCTAGTCACCGTCCTCGTAAGTAAATCAATCGGTATTATTTTCGGAATTACGAATTGTTATAATAACGACATTTTAAGGTTTTTGTTTACTATTGTTAGAAATGAGTATAATATAACATATGTTATACTTATTAAATATTCTACTTCTTAACAAAAACTATTTTACAATACCTAATTAAGCTATAGAAAAGTTTGTAGTTACCTTATGACCAGTCGTCGGAACCTATAACTTCTTCGCTAGGCTTTTGAGCTTCCTTCCGCTCACTTCTTACACTCTAGTGCTTAGAAACCTCTATATATTGGATTGAGATTTGTTGGTGTGGTTTATGAGATGTTTTGTGGGGTATTTATACTTGAATTCTTGAATAAAAAATGGCATGACACTTTTGACAAAAGATTTTAATAATATAACTTTGTTGAAATTAATACCTTCTAGAATCAGTCTGTTCAAGACTGGTTTAGCCGACTTTAAACCCAAGAAATTCACGTTTTTATTTGATATTCCAGAAATTTATCTCAATACCTTTCCAGGGATGTATTTTACGTATTTATACGATTTTTCTATGATTTATTATGAATTTTTGAAAACAGACTATCTAATCTGTCAATTCCGAACTAATCAGTAAAGATTGCATTTTTTACCATAGATAATATCATTTTCAAGCTTACTATTATTTTTGGTAACTGTACTAGACTCAATTTTTAAACTTTGTGCACTGGTTTGAGGTCCAAACGATTTTTCTAGAATTAATTATGATTTTTCTAAAAACGACACAAAATGCTGATTTTCATATGAAATTGTAACTAAAGTTTTTCTTAGCTTTATAACTACCAATGATCATATATTTCCTAACACTCTTATTTTAAGTATATGTTATAATCAGGATACGGGTCTTACAAGTCTCCCCCACTTATTTGGATTTCGTCCCGAAATCCGCATTCTCGAACGCCTCTATGTATTTCCCATCGAGTCCTTGTGTCCTTCAAAAATCCTCCTCGTCTTATTGCCGAAACTTTACAAGATTTAATTATCTTTCCCTTTCAACATTCACATACCTCTGTAATAATGCTTAAGGTCCTATTATTCTCATTCACTCCATACTTTTTTTCTTCTAATTACTCTAGATGTACAAAAAAACTCTAACTGTTTCTCACAGTCCCACACATCGACTTGACCGGCTACTATCTATAGTACATATTTAGTACTTTCTAATCTACCTATATACATAGTTAACCTAGTTAACTTGCAACACCTAATTTTAACACTATTTCGTATTTATATGAATTCGTCATATTTCAATACACATTTTCCTCAATTCAACATTTCTTTTAAATACTTTTTGGAAAAAAAAATCTATTTTTGTAAAATCTCCAAAATTTTGTGTTTCACCGAAAAATATAAAATTTACATCATCTTTCGTAAGTTTCTTTTTTTTTCTTTTTTTTTGGAGTACCAAATACTTTTTAAACTATTTCCATTATCAGGAGACATAAAATTTTATTTTATTTCAAGAGTTTCTTCATTATCTCGTTCTCACCGGATTCAAGCAGCGAATTTTGAAAAAAATGTAACTTGGGGTAGTGAAAAGTCGCACCTACTATAGTCGGTTTGAATTTTGGTACTAAAAACGTGAGGTGTCCTTTCAGCTCCAGCTGCAAGATACTATATATACAGGTATGTAGTATCATTCATTTCCACATTCATTTTCAGTCTCATCCTCTCTTATCACTAGTTTGTTTGTAAACGAACTCATATTTAAAGCTGAGTCATGGAAAACAGATCTTCAATGGGCGATCTGTCGAACCTTGGACATGGTTTTCCGCAAGGAGAGGGTACTTCAAACCAGGAATTCTTAATAGAGTTCGGTGACTAAACATTCTAGACATCTATCATCCATATTTTGTTTATATTTCTAATGTTTTGTTTGATTCTGAATTATGTTACAGTCTTCCAGATATACTACCAATAGAGCAACTCCACGGTGAGCCGGAAATTTTTCCCGAGCTGAACATTAACTCAGAAGATCCGGTGCATGCATCTTTAGACTTTGTACTTGATCAGAATCCATACCTTCTACCAGGTTAAATTCTTTTAAATGATTGCTTCTATGAGTATTCAATTTCATTTTATCATCTGACAATTGATATTTGTAGACCCATTTGTGGATGGTCTACCCGATTACAATTCATTCAACGACGTACCCGCAACAAATAGTGAGATCATCCCCATGAATCAAGGATTCATGACTGACATTCAGAATGAAAGTCAATTACAAATAACTCATAACATCAATATTGAAATGAATCCTGAGCTTGGGGTTAGTTTTCAATATCAAAATCACCTTCAGTTGATTCAAAGGAATCTAGAAGGATTTCAGAATCCTGGGTCCATGATTGAAAACCTACAATTACCACCGATAGAAGTTACTGATTTTAATGAATCAATGTCCATCTTTGGTTCAGAAAATCAGGATCATGTTCAAATGATCCCGAATAATAATAGTACATTTGAACTCAATCCTTCGATTCCGATAACCACAGTAGCTGGCAGTAGAAGAGGTTTCAGACATTCATTAAGTAGGGAAATAATAGCTGAACACTTTAACAAACCAATTGAGAAAGCTGCGAAGGAACTCAACATTGGATCAACACAGTTAAAAAAACGCTGTAGAGATTTAAGTATCGAACATTGGCCCCAACGACAACTTAAGAGTCTGCAAACTCTTATTGATCGTGTTGAGGTAAGGAATTACTTTTTTTATATCATAAAGTTGTAATTAATAAAGTTATTTATGTCACAGGAATTTGGTAACGAGTTTAGTGGAGCAGCAGGATTATCTAAAGATTTAATACCCAACCTAAAAAGGGAGAAAGAAGAAATAATTGAAGGGTCACAATCGGGTCTAACAGATGGCACAAAGAAACTAATACAAGCTGCTCATAAGGTTGAATATAAGAAAAGAAAATTTCTGGAAAAGGGGGAAACTTCATCAAGAACTCATACACAGCAGCAATCTCTGCCATCTAACTCTGGTATGAGTAGTATTAACCCTGGTTTACTCGAGCCTATGCGTGAGGAGAATTTTAGAGGCTTTGTAGGTGACTTAGCCTGGTTTCCTCCTTCTTATAACTACCCCCAACTAGTTCCGAATTGGAACCCTTCCTCATCATTACCCTACTTACACACGCCCTAAATGGGTCAATATATAGCCCCTAATCACGGGGTTACGGGTTCCAACCCTATCGAGACCCCATACCTTGGAGTTCTTCCTCCAATAACTGAAAGCATACCCCTTCTAAATCCTCAAGAAGGTACAAGTCAACCTAATGATGGCAAAGATTGGAGTGTAGAAGATCTTTTCTTGCTTCTTTCTGATTTCCGGTTTAGGTTAGTAGTTGTGTAAACTTTTCTTAATGTATTAATATAAAGTTGTAGTAATGAATTAAATATATCGACGTGTTACTATAATTTTTAATAATTTCATCGATTCAATATAATATTCATGTTGTTCTCTTAATTTTGTATTCCTCCCCCACTTGGACTAAAGCCCAAGTCTGTTTATTCGATTTATAAATTTTTTTTACGTGCCCTTACTCTCGAACGAAAACCAAGCCCACTCTGCTCAGCCAACAACTTCCATCGGGGCAAACACCATCTCAATAAACATGTTTTGATAATGTAAAGACGTTTACATCAACCACCATATGTTACTCATCCGCTTGCGACCCTAGTCAACACATCTTGTCAGTTACCTCAATCACGAGTTAGTGATCCAGACTCTCAACCCACACGACCTGCTATCATCTCAGGCGCCGCTTGCACCTCTTTGACCGTGAGTTGGAAAACTCACCCTTGCATCCTCTAGTCCCTGTCTGACTTGTGCGCCCATTAGTTGCATGAAAAATAGCTACCACAATAGCACTTTGACATTCTCCCTTTCAACAGTCTTTAAGCTCAGTAATCAACTTAAGCATGATCGGTCCAACCAAACTGGTATGATCACATCTTAATTGTTCCTACTGAACCTCACAATCAACATTCACCAATCGAATGGATAAAGGTTTACCACATTACACTAGCATTTAAGTCAACTATGCTAGACACTCACATACTCAGCTCCTTGGATCCGTCGTGACAAACTCCCAACTCAAACGCAGATCCTGTGCTTTCGATAGTAGGAGCTCTAGTACTATCTTCCACACCTATCCATGTTTGTTCCAAGACCCGTCTCGAAATATCCAATTCGCTTCTCACCGATAATTTTAACACATATGCCCTTACAAGGCATATGTCAACCCTTCTAGGAATACTTGGAATCCCACCCACACCCTGCTATTCTAACTAAGACGGAACTTCCTCCGTTATGACAAATTGTTTCGCGAACTTAGTAGTATACAATATCGAACTAAATAGTCTTTCAAATAAGAGAATCTTCCCTAAGGCAACAACCAAACAAGGAACATGCAATAAGGTCAACTCACACATTTTATGACTATTCAGTCCATATTGTATACAACTTAGTGGAAATCTCTAAGCAACCTATCGGCACTAGCATACAGTTCTATTAGCAAATAGCAGATAATAATACAACAATGTGTGATCTCTACCCGGTATTTCAGCAAACATTTGTTGGAAATCATGGTTCATGTAGTTAGTTTCAAAAACAAGAGTTTGCAACGGAAGCATAAAATCATGAACACAAATTCCATTTTCAAGAGGATCATGCTACATGCATGTAGAGATAAGATGAAGAACAAACATAGATTAAGTTCAAGATCATAACATTTGTTCTTGGGTTTGGTTTGGATGATTTTGATAGCTAGGAATCAAATTAGAATCCCTCTATAGTTGATCCACCGCAAGCTTGAACACACTTGAATGCTAGTTCCACAAACTTGCAAAATAACTCCTTATTCTTTTTAAGCAAAATTCGAAATTTGCTTAGCTACTTTGAGAGAGTCTTTGGCTGAATTTTAAGATGCAAAAGATTGATACCTAACTAGCTACATGATCGGCCATAATATCCACCAAAAAGGAGAAAGCAAATGCCACTAGTTGGAAAGGAAAGACCCATGTGATTTCAATAATCAAAAGCTAGCATCTTCCACCATATTAACAACTGAATGCATGCTTTTATGTCTCCCACCATGGCTTAAATTATTGATGATCAAGTGTAGTGCTAGTAGGTTTTATTATTTATAAAACTTATATAATTATAAGTTTATAAATAATACATCTTCTTATTTCTTAAATGGGATAACATTTAACCCATAATCTTATATATAAATAAACCATTTAAATATACAATCTTAATTGCATAATTATATATATACATATATATATATATATACATATATAACAATATATATATTTTATTTAATTTACCAATTAAATTAAATAAAAGGCTTACTTATAAATCAATTAAATCGTTTTAACAATTTAAACAATTTAATTGTTACACTTAATTAATTCATCACATATGAATTACTAATCAACCTTTAATTTTGTAGTTATTATTATTTACCTCAAATAATAATAACCTACAAGATTAAATTGCAAGTTTAGTATCATTTGATGTTAAATCAAATTTAACATTCTAAATGATCAATTTGGTGTCAAACTTGTTGTCGGTGTGACCCTATAGGATCATGTATTATTAGTAATATCATTTTATGATCATCCTTGGGCATATAGAACTAACAATCTCCCACTTGCACAAGTTTGCATCATAGAATGATATCGACAGTGGTAAACGTCTAGCAACATTTTACTGCCCCCAATAACACATGACATTGTGCCATTCAACAACATTCAATTCTTTAGAAAACACGAGGCTCTAATTGATGTATGAGGTTATCTATCAATTATCCCTTTGTCACAGACATCATGTCGAACATGAGACATGGATCTTAATCATTCTCATTTTATGTTCAACTTTCAATCAGGCGCCTTAGATGTCTAACTCTCAACACATAAGAGGAACAAATCCCGTCTTGACTACATACGCCCCTCATATAGTTAATACTATGCATGAGTATGGCCTTTATGGTTGTCTGTATTTCAAGAACAACAGTAAACCATATCAAAGCATAGTACACTCTACACTTGAGTCCCAAATATGTATCTCAGGTCAAAGGATACAATGATAATACCTTTATTCAAGAATCACTTATGATGATGATCCATGGAGTGATCTTGAAACGGGTCAAGTCCAATACTTGTTCACTGACAAGTACCTATGAATTTGGTTGCAACCTTTTGCTACTTTTACCCATAAAAGTCAACCAATCCAATTCATATTAGTCTTACTTCATAATTGCTCCCACAACTATGATCGACTATGGACGTTTAGAATAACTAAATTATTCAAGGATTAAACATGCTAATAAAACACAATAATTATGAATGAAACATCACGTCACATATATTACATAATTCTTGTCGTTTACATAAGTTCATATTCATAAAACATTAAACACAAATCAAATCCATTCATTAGAAAAACGGAGTCCTATACCCTTAGCATGACTTTCATGCTTAGTTTGGGGTAAAGGTTTCGTGAATGGGTCTGCCAAATTTTGATCTGTATGAACCTTGTGAATACTTATTTCACCATTCTTAACTTCATGTCTAATGTAGTTATACCTTCTGTGAATGTGTTTGGTTTTTTGATGCAATCTAGGTTCCTTTGCTTGAGCTATAGCACCTAGATTGTCACAGAAGATTTCTATAGGGTCCCGAATGGAAGGAACAACCCCTAGATCTTCTATGAACTTTCTCATCCAGACAGCTTCTTGAGCAGCTTCTGAAGCAGCAACATATTCTGATTCTGTAGTGGATTGTGCAATCACTTCTTGTTTGGAACTCTTCCAAGACACGGCTCCTCCATTTAAAATAAAGACATACCCAGATTGATATTTCGAATCATCCCTATCTGTTTGGAAGCTTGCGTCAGTGTAACCCTTTACCTTTAAGCTTTCTTCCAAACCGCCGTAAACTAAGAACATATATTTAGTTCTTCTCAAGTATTTAAGAATGTTCTTTACAGCGGTCTAGTGGGCTTCACCTGGGTTCTGTTGATACCTACTAGTCATACTTAAGGCACATGAGACATCAGGCCTAGTGCATAACATGGCATACATGATGGACCCAATTGCCGAAGCATATGGGACATGTTTCATCCTTTCAAGTTCAGTCCTAGTGTTTGGGCACTGAGACTTGCTTAGGATGGTGCCATGCGGCATTTGCAAGAATCCTCTTTTGGATTCTTGCATCTTGAACCTTTTCAAGATTTTATCAATATATACACTTTGGCTAAGACCAATAGGTCTCTTAGATCTATCTCTATAGATCTTTATGCCTAATACATAAGCAGCTTCCCCTAGATCCTTCATTGAGAAACAACTCTCAAGGAACGCTTTGACACCTTTTAAGGTTAGGATGTCATTTCCAAATAAAAGTATGTCATCTACATACAATACTAGGATTATGACAATGCTCCCACTAGCTTTCTTGTAAACACAGGAGTTATCCTCATTTTTGATGAATCCAAAACTCGTAATCTTTTCATCAAAACGGATTTTCCATGTTCGAGACGCTTGCTTTAATCCATAGATAGATCTTTTAAGCTTGCACACTTTGTTTAGATGCTTGGGATCGACAAAACCTTCAGGTTGTTCCATATAGACATCTTCCAATAAGTATCCATTAAGGAAAGCGGTCTTGACATCCATCTGCCATATCTCATAATCATAGTATGCGGCTATGGCAATAAGTATCCATTAAGGAAAGCGGTCTTGACATCCATTTGCCATATCTCATAATCATAGTATGCGGCTATGGCAAAAAGTATCCTAATCGACTTGATCATTGCCACTGGAGAAAAGGTCTCATCATAGTCAATACCATGAGTCTGTGAGTATCCTTTAGCGACAAGTCTAGCCTTAAAAGTGTGAACATTTCCATCCACGTCGATTTTCTTCTTGAAAACCCATTTGTTCCCAACAGTCTTACAATTGGTGGGAAGATTAACCAAGTTCCAAACTTGATTATCGTGCATGGATTGCATCTCAGTGTTCATGGCCTCAAGCCATTTATCAGATTCAGGATCTGATATTACACTCTGATAGTTGACGGGTTCATCAGAATCTATCGTATAACATTCCTCTTCCATCAAAAGGTAACCATACCTTTCTAGTTCAATTCGAACCCTACCAGATTTGCGAACACCTTGTGTTACAATTTGTTCCTGATCAACCGTTTGTTCAGGTTCAACAATTTCTTGTTGAATGCTATATTCAACTTCTTGTGTATCAGGTTGTGGTTCCTGAAGTTCCTCAAGTTCCACAAACCTCCCACTAGCCTCTTCCGTCAGAAACTTGTTTTCTAGGAATTCAGCTTTTCGAGAAATAAATATCTTATTCTCGATGGGATTGTAGAAATAGTATCCAAGACAATCTTTCGGATACCGTACAAAGATACATTTAGTTGAACGGGGTTCTAATTTGTTTGAAGCTTCTTGTCTAACATAAGCTTCACAACCCCATACCTTTAGATAGGATAAAGATGGAACCCTTCCATGCCATATCTCATAAGGCGTTTTATCTACCTTCTTAGTAGGTGCCATGTTTAGGAGACGAGCAGCTGTTTGTATAGCATAACCCCAAAATGATAAAGGTAGAGTACTTTTACTCATCATGGATCGAACCATATCCAATAGTGTTCGGTTCCGCCTCTCAGACACACCATTATGTTGTGGTGTTCTAGGTGGAGTAAGTTGTGAAACAATTCCACAATTCTTAAGATGATCCATAAAGTTTGTACTTAAGTACTCACCTCCTCAATCAGAACGAAGAACTTTAATTGTTTTGTTGAGTTGATTTTCCACTTCACTTTGAAATGTTTTGAACATTTCAAACGCCTCATGTTTATGTTTAATTAAGTAAACATATCCAAAACGACTAAAGTCGTCAGTGAAGGTGATGAAATATCTTTCACCATATCTAGTCATTGGCTTGAAAGGACCACATACATCCGTATGTATGATTCCTAACAAGTCCTTTGCTCTCTCATTGGTTCCAGAGAAAGGAGCTTTAGTCATCTTGCCATGTAAACAAGATTCACATATATCAAATGAGTCATTCTCATTTGCCTTCAAAAGTCCACTCTTTTGAAGTTGGGATATGCGATTCTTGTTTATATGCCCAAGGCGACAATGCCATAGATAGGTTTGACTCAAATCAAATTTGGGTTTCTTGGTGAAAGTGTGGTATAAAGAGCCATTGTTAGTCTTTTCATCAAGGTTTACTTCATAAATTCCATTTAAAGGCCTAGCCTCAAAATAGAATACATTATTTTTGTAAACACAAATATCATCATTATTAAAGGAAAGATCAAATCCACATTGTCTTAATTTAGCAACCGAAATAATATTCCTAGTCAAGCTAGGAACATAGTAAACATTCAACAATGTCACACACAAGCCATTAGGTAGTAATAAATTAAAACTTCCAATTGAATCCACCGCAACTCTTGCATTGTTTCCAACCCGAAGTACTACCTCATTTGCCTTCAGTCGCCTACTCCTTTTGAACCCCTGCAACATATTACATATGTGAGTTCCACAACCAGTATCAAATACCCATGTGTTAGGAGATAAATTATAAAGTTCTAGGTCTATCACATAGATACCTGAAGTGCCTTCACCGGCCTTCTTTTTCTTCAACTCCGCAAGATAAGTAGGGCAATTTCTTTTCCAATGCCCAGCTTTGCCACATTCAAAACATGTGTCTTCTTTGGCAACCTTTGCCTTCTTCTTGGGGGGATAGGAAGGTTGGACAACTTTCTTGCCCTTACCTTTGAAAGCTTTTGCTTTCCCTTTGCCCTTGGAGTTGGTGGGGTGTTCTGGTCTAGTTCTCTATGTTCCACCTTCCTTGATCATGAGAACTTGAGTGGTTTTCTTAGGCAGATTCTTTTCCCCGGTAATTAGCATCCCATGTAATTCCGGGATAGTCTTGTTTAAACCGTTCATGTTATAATTCATGACAAAAGGATCAAAGGACTTTGTCAAGGAGTTAAGGATCATATCCGTTGTTATCTCTTCGGGCATCACAACTCCAAGACGTGCCAAATGATCAATGTGACTCTTCATTTTGAGCACATAAGAGCTTACCGACTGCCCATCCTCCATCTTGCAAGCATGGAAAGCCCGAACAGTTTCAAACCTTTCCGTTCTTGCAAGTTGTTGGAACATTTCCTTTAGTTGATGAATCATGTCATAGGCTGAATGATTCTCCAAATCCTTCTGAAGGTCGGGAATCATGGTTGCCAACATGAGGCATGATGCATCGATGGAATCATCTATCTTTTTAAGCCATGCATCGTGTGCGGGCTTAGGAATGGCAGGGGGCTCTTCTGGAAGTGGTTCATTGAGAACATATTCTTTCTTTTCTTGTTTGAGAACAATTCTCACACTACGGTGCCAATCCAAGAAGTTGGTATGGTTAAGTTTTTCACCTTCAAGGAGAGACCGTAGTGAGGTTTTGTTAGGAGCTGAGTGTGTGTTGTTTTGTGCCATCTACAAAATTTTAACAAGGTTCTATTTAGTAAATTATGATATTAAGTCCTTAATAATTAATACCCTTTCTTGTTTCATAAACTTTAATTAATTAAGGTCTAGAATCCAAGTTGCATCACGAATAAGTGGTTAGGTATCCTTTATCCCGCCTATTCGAATCAACAAGGTAGGTAACGGTTTACCAATTATATCCAAATATAATTTCTAGATTTATGGGATACCATTATAACATTTATAAGTTTGGCATGTTTGATCCCATCTATGCCTTGGATTTCTAATGCTTAGGTGACCTTTATCACAAGAGATTTCCAAACGAATCATCCTACTTAAACGGACATGTAGTTTTGACAACTATTAATGGTTAGGTGTCCTTTATCCCATCAATATTGCAAAACTACTTCTTGTATCACAAGAAGACTCCAAGTGGTTAGGTATCCTTTATCCCACAAGGAAATACAAGTGATACATGAGTGTCTTTAAGAAGGACGGCATAGATTCGTATTTCATAAGGGATTTGAATGTTTTACAATTCTAATTTTGAAAAACATATGGTATCATGTAGATTGCATGCATCCAATGAACATGGTACCATTAAATCTTATTTTCTTAATTGGTTCCTAAATCATAAAATCTCCATTTTATTGATTCTTTGTTTGTGGTCAAGATTACAATTAATATCCAATATTAAGTTTGAGTTTGATCACATATATTAGAACCAATTTATAATCCTAAATAATTACCATCATTTCATAGGGTTGGAGTTTGTAAGAGTTTATAAAATCTCCATTTTATTTCTTGTTTCAATCATTTTTTAAAACTTGACTTAATAGGTTTTAAACAAAACCCATTTTAATAAAAACCCATTTTATCACATCTTATGTTTTAAATGTCAACTTTTGAAAATACAAACTCCTTGATGATTATGTTTAATTATCTAAGTTGTCTAGCATGCAAAATCTTATTTTCATCCACAACATAACATAATAAAACATTCAAACATCACAAGCATGCATGGGTGCATAAACACAAGCCAACTAGTTTGATATTTCATGTGAGCCACACATGAAATATCAAGTCCAAACCTAGGGACAAAAAGGTGACAAAAACTCAACCAAATGATATCCGATTTGGCTACAATTTTGCCAAGCTTCTTATATCACCAAATGACACTTGAACCACCATTTCTTGACATCATAGAGTGAGATGTGAATTTTCTTCTGGCCCTATGAAACTTGCGACAGCCATGGCAGCAGGAAGAAAGATTTGTGGTTTTTTTGTTGCATTTTTCAATTCATCCTTGGCTATATTGATGCTAATACTTGTTGAAACTTAATGTATATACTAGATATTAAAGTTACCAACAAGTATATCACCAAATAACCAAGATATGAATTTTTAAAACCCATCCTTACCATTTTCGAAATCTGGACAGCAGCTCTTCAGAAAGTGCTGCTGTTGGGTGCAATCTTTTCTTACTTCCTTCTCTTGTTACATTTTGTGAAAGAAATAAAATACAACTATTCTATCAATTACAAAAATGAATAAAAGAAGGAAATAACTAATTATTATTACAAACCATTTGAATAAAAGAATAGATTACACCAAATCGAATACAAACACAAAACATGCATCATATGGTCCTTGGCTTGTTTATGCACCATTTTATCACATAAAATCATAAGAAAATCAACACTTTGTTTTTCTAAGGCAACATCTATGTAACCAAATGCATGCATACATTAAATTTAGTTGGTTACATAAAATCATAGATTATATATTTGCATGTTGCCAAAGAAGCCATGCATGAAACTTTCATTTAAGAAGATGAACATTCATGGCTTCCAAAAACCAAGTTTATCCAAATAAACTTATTATCTAAACATGCAATATAGCCATGGATCTGATACCAATTGTTGGAAATCATGGTTCATGTAGTTAGTTTCAAAAACAAGAGTTTGCAACGGAAGCATAAAATCATGAACACAAATTCCATTTTCAAGAGGATCATGCTACATGCATGTAGAGATAAGATGAATAACAAACATAGATTAAGTTCAAGATCATAACCTTTGTTATTGGGTTTGGTTTGGATGATTTTGATAGCTAGGAATCAAATTAGAATCCCTCTATAGTTGATCCACCACAAGCTTGAACACACTTGAATGCTAGTTCCACAAACTTGCAAAATAACTCCTTATTCTTTTTAAGCAAAATTCGAAATTTGCTTAGCTACTTTGAGAGAGTCTTTGGCTGAATTTTAAGATGCAAAAGATTGATACCTAACTAGCTACATGATCGGCCATAATATCCACCAAAAAGGAGAAAGCAAATGCCACTAGTTGGAAAGGAAAGACCCATGTGATTTCAATAATCAAAAGCTAGCATCTTCCACCATATTAACAACTCAATGCATGCTTTTATGTCTCCCACCATGGCTTAAATTATGGATGATCAAGTGTAGTGCTAGTAGGTTTTATTATTTATAAAACTTATATAATTATAAGCTTATAAATAATACATCTTCTTATTTCTTAAATGGGATAACATTTAACCCATAATCTTATATATAAATAAACCATTTAAATATACAATCTTAATTGTATAATTATATATATACATATATATATACATATATAACAATATATATATTTTATTTAATTTACCAATTAAATTAAATAAAAGGCTTACTTATAAATCAATTAAATCGTTTTAACAATTTAAACAATTTAATTGTTACACTTAATTAATTCATCACATATGAATTACTAATCAACCTTTAATTTTGTAGTTATTATTATTACCTCAAATAATAATAACCTACAAGATTAAATTGCAAGTTTAGTATCATTTGATGTTAAATCAAATTTAATGTTCTAAATGATCAATTTGGTGTCAAACTTGTTGTCGGTGTGACCCTATAGGATCATGTATTATTAGTAATATCATTTTATGATCATCCTTGGGCATATAGAACTAACAACATGTACCATATGTTTTTTTTAACATCCACAATATTAAATACTTAACCCTTTTCTCATACTGGGGTCGGCTGGCGGTACACACTGTGGCTTCAGTTCACCCTTCATAAACATCTTTCTTTCGTAAAAATGTTTTAAGAAAACTCTTAAGCCTCAACTTGAGTCCAGAACTCACTAAGTGAGACTGATTCTCTCAAGCTGTGTTCTGATACCAACTTGTAACATCCCGAAATTTTAGGGTAAAATTAAAAAAAAAATTAAACGGACACTTCAATATAAGAAAAACCACTTAATTAATTTTGACAAAATTCCATAACTTATAAGTTTAATGAAAACATCCCAGGATTAACAAAAGTTAATGAAATCACAACATAGCGGAACTTCCATTCAAAAACAGTCCTCCAATGAAGCAGCAAAGTGTATACACGCCACGCCTTGCCATCCATGGTACCTGATGTACCTGAAACAGTAGTTTATATAGGGAAAGGGTAAGCACGGAGCTTAGTGAGTTCCTCAAAATACCATACGATCCATCACATAACATACAACACATCATAACCACTCATATGTCTGTGAGACTCGCGGGCTATCCCTGTTCTGCTGAAGACTCACGGGCAGTTCCCGTTCTGTCTTATCGCTCGCAGGCTTCTCCCGTTCTGTCTAATGACTCGCAGGCTATTCCCGTTCCGCCTATTGGCTCACGGGCTATCCCGTTCCGTCCACAAACAATCATTATCATAGCAATAATTCATACAATTATCATAACAGGTAAGATCACCTTAGTCTAACATATCTTCCTTCCTACGCATGCAATATCACCTATAGTATAGTGAGAAGACTCACCTGATTATAGTTAACTATATCGTTTATCTTTCTCGGCTTTGTATTTCCTTCAACTTTAACTGTTAACATAATAAGAAATCTATCATTTCTTAATCCTTAACTATATTATAGTCGCATCATTAAACCCTTCAATAATTCCAATATGATACTCCATGATTTATCAAGTAAAGAACGGCCAGGTAGAAGATTAGATGGGGTGGCAGGATCCTTTCAGCATTTTAGCTTTTCGAAAAATCCAACAACCAGATCCCAAGTAATCGGCCTAGTCACCGTCCTCGTAAGTAAATCAATCGGTATTATTTTCGGAATTACGAATTGTTATAATAACGGCATTTTAAGGTTTTTGTTTACTATTGTTAGAAATGAGTATAATATAACATATGTTATACTTATTAAATATTCTACTTCTTAACAAAAACTATTTTACAATACCTAATTAAGCTATAGAAAAGTTTGTAGTTACCTTATGACCAGTCGTCGGAACCTATAACTTGTTCGCTAGGATTTTGAGCTTCCTTCCGCTCACTTCTTACACTCTAGTGCTTAGAAACCTCTATATATTGGATTGAGATTTGTTGGTGTGGTTTATGAGATGTTTTGAGGGGTATTTATACTTGAATTCTTGAATAAAAAATGGCATGACACTTTTGACAAAAGATTTTAATAATATAACTTTGTTGAAATTAATACCTTCTAGAATCAGTCTATTCAAGACTGGTTTAGCCGACTTTAAACCAATGAAATTCACGTTTTTATTTGATATTCCAGAAATTTATCTCAATACCTTTCCAGGGATGTATTTTACGTATTTATACGATTTTTCTATGATTTATTATGAATTTTTGAAAACAGACTATCTAATCTGTCAATTCCGAACTAATCAGTAAAGATTGCATTTTTTACCATAGATAATGTCACTTTCAAGCTTACTATTATTTTTGGTAATTGTACTACACTCCCTTTTTAAACTTTGTGCACTGGTTTGAGGTCCAAACGATTTTTCTAGAATTAATTATGATTTTTCTAAAAACGACACAAAATGCTGATTTTCATATGAAATTGTAACTAAAGTTTTTCTTAGCTTTATAACTACCAATGATCATATATTTCCTAACACTCTTATTTTAAGTATATGTTATAATCAGGATACGGGTCTTACAGACTCCGGGGCGGTTCCCACTTCATACAGCTTTTCTTGGCGAAGCAGCTCTAACATCTGTCGCAAGTGTACCTCATGTTCAGCTTGGCTCCGAGAATACACTAAGATGTCATCAATAAACACTATCACCGAGGTATCAAGGAACGTACGGCACACTCGGTTCATAAGATCCATGAATACGGCTGGAGCATTGGTTAACCCAAAAGGCATCACCAAAAACTCATAATGACCGTATCTTGTTCGAAAAGCTGTCTTCGGGATGTATGACTCCCTTATCTTCAACTGGTGATAACCCGACCTCAGGTCAATCTTGGAAAAATATGACGCGCCTTGCAGCTGGTCAAACAAGTCGTCTATTCTGGGTAGCGGGTACTTGTTCTTCACTGTGATCTTGTTTAACTCCCGATAGTCAATACACATGCGCATTGACCCATCTTTCTTCTTAACAAACAGGATAGGGGTTCCCCAAGGCGATGTACTCGGTCTGATAAAACCCTTGTCTAACAATTCTTCCAGTTGCTTTCGCAGTTCCACCATCTCTGAAGGTGCTAAACGGTATGGAGCTCGAGCAACAGGTGCAGCTCCCGGAACCAGTTCAATCGTGAACTCAACCTGTCGATCTGGTGGCAACCCTGGAAGTTCGTCTGGAAACACATCTGGGAACTCGTTCACCACATTCACATTCGCTACCCCCACTTTAATCGGTTGAGCCACCGATACATAAGCTAGATAGGACATCCCTCCTGTACTGATACAGCTTCGGGCTTGAGCAAAGGAGATGACTGGCATTCGCAATCGAGGTCGTTCACCCTGAATCTTTATCCATTCTCCATCCGGCGTTAACACTGTGATGTTT
The DNA here is from genome assembly GCA_023525715.1 of Cichorium intybus. Lineage (NCBI taxonomy): Eukaryota > Viridiplantae > Streptophyta > Magnoliopsida > Asterales > Asteraceae > Cichorium > Cichorium intybus. The sequence goes on along the minus strand of CM042017.1, from coordinate 62,931,767 downwards.
TTATTTCTGCAATCCATGTTAGCATAATTCGTTGCTAACCAGTCCATTCCCACAATCACACCAAATTCATTGGTAGTCATCGGCTTCAAATCTATAGGGAAAACGGTCCCGTAGATTTTCAGCTGACAACCTTCCAGGTGTTCGGAACCCAAACACATCTACCGTATGCTATAGCTACTTCCAAACTTTAATCCATCGGGGTTAACGGTACATTCAGGCGAGACAACAAAGACTCCGATACGAAACAGTGAGTAGCCCCCGGATCAAAAATAACATATACAGGTATGGAATTAAGAGTGAAGATACCTGTCACCACATCTGTCTTCTCACGGGCTTCCTCCACAGTCATCTGGAAAGCTCGCGAGGCCACTGGTCGTCCCCTGTTCTTCGGCTCTTCTTTCTTTCCCACTTGATCATCCCTGGGTCTTTCATTGTATGCTCCAGATTTTAGTTGGGGACAGTTCAGGCGAATATGATCCGTAGCCCCGCATTGGAAACACCTACGGTCCGCCCGACAGTCCTGTGTAAGATGACCCGTTTTTCCACAATTTCGGCAGCTAACTGACCCGGTATCACTGCGACAACTGCCCGTGTGTCTTTTTCTGCATTTTTCACACCACTTTCCTTCGTCTTTCTGGACTTTTCCCCTAGACCCGGATTGTTGCGGCTTTTTCTGAGGCGTCCAACCTTGGTCTTCCGCCTTTCGTTTCGTTTCAACAGCTTTCTTTTCGTTTTCTTGTCGCTTTAATTCTGTTTCTCTTTCTGTGGCCCAATCCACCACTTGCCGGAAAGTAGGTAATTTCAACGGTTGCACGATTTCCCTGATTCGGGTCGTCAACCCCCAAACATATTTATCGATCTTTCTCTTTTCAGTATAGATGTGGTGTTCCGCAAACCTAGCTTTCTCCAGAAAGCTAAGAGTATATTCCTGAACAGATCGGGAACCCTGTTCCAGGTGTAGGAATTCATCCTCCAATTGCTTTATCGCTACTTCAGAACAATATTCTTCATTGAACTTGATCTTGAACTGTTCCCACGGTACTGATTCGGTTGGATCAAGATTCAAAGACTTGTAATAAATCTGCCACCAGTGTAGTGCACCGCTGGTGAGTTGGTTCGTGGCAAATTCTACTTTATCGTCATCCGCACATTTGCTTACTCGGAACACCTTCTCGATATGCATGATCCATTCCATAGCTTTGACTGGATCATCTGTCCCCGAGAATTCCTTTGGTTTACAACCAAGGAAGGATTTATACGTACACCCAACTTTCTTTATCGAGGCTTCCCCACCTTGAGTTTCTTTTACTGCCTGGGCACGACTTTCTCCCTGGCTTTCATCTTCTGGCTGCCTGTCATGAACACTTTTTGCAGCCTCTTCAGTAGGATCAGGATTGGCACTCGGATTAGGATTGCCACTCGGGTTGGGGTTATTCGTTAATGCAGGCATCATTTGCCTCACCACTTCTTCCACTATCGTCCGAATATCAGATGGATTTTGTCCCACCGGTTCCCGTGCTGGTGCTCTTCGCCCAACAGAGCTGCGTGACTGAGCTGGTCCACTTCTTGTAGTTCCACGCGAATTAGCACCAGTGGGATTGCTTCGTGTATTTCTCATACTTCAAAATTTCAGTAAACCGTTAGATTACATATATAATAACAAACTTATATATATCTAACAGTCCATTTGTCAGTTTTTCTCTCAAGGTTTAAGTCCAGGAATCTAGTCTAAGACACCTAGTTCACTTAAACCACGGCTCTGATACCAACTTGTAACACCCGACTTATTAACCAAAAACACCCCAAAAATTTTTCATTTTTCAAACCAAATATTTTACAAATAAAACATAAGTAGGGGGTATTAGTTAATACAATACGAGTACAAGAGTATCACGAAGTACAATATATAAAATATTATACATTCTTCAAGCCGGGTCGTCACTTCAAATGCTAAGTCCTCAGTCACGGACTTTGTCTTTTCCCTTCACGGGATCACGCTCACCTGCAGGGACATATCAATAAACGGTGAGCTATAAAGCCCAATGAGTAATCAAATCAAGAATAACATGTATAAGAATAAAATTCTCTATACAAAGTCAAATATGTATTATCATGCAATACAAAATCAAATATGGCTCACGGGTTAGCCCGCTGTTCCCTTGGCTCACGGGTTAGCCCGCTGTTGCCTAGACTCACGGCTTATCCGGTCTTGTCTATATAAGTTCGATTCATCAAAATAAACCATGGCTCACGGGTTAGCCCGCTGTTGCCTAGACTCACGGCTTATCCGGTCTTGTCTATAAGTTTGACTCACAGCTCCGTTCTTGTCTATTAAAGACTCACGGCTTATCTGGTCTTGTCGTATATTAAATCATATAATCTGTCAAAATTTGTCCCCAAAATCATTTCCATCTGCAGCTGCTCTTTTAACAAATATCACACCAGATAACAGTGAAATTACTCACCTGAAGGTTTGTTACAACTAGCGTTTGTTGTTCCTTGCCTTGAAATAAAATCCGTAGGATTTTCTCCCGTACCTATAATACCATTCATTTTCACAATTATTATAGGTTAACAACTGATTTAATTGACTCTAAAGCATAAGAGTTCAATAATATATCATTATAATCAATGCCTAGTTAATAAACTTTCCGTTTACTAACTTTTTACGAATTTTACTATTCACCGAGGCATTCGAATCGATCTACAGTGCCCCCGAGCGGTCGAAAACTCAATATGAAAATTTTCCCAAACTTTTTAGACCATAACGAGCCTATGGTTCAAATTTGAGCTAAATCGGACATGCCAAGCAAAAGTTAGTGTTTTTGATCCCCTGCCTGGCCTCTGCTTGGAGGCGGACTGGGCCAGGGTAAGGGCGCACTGCGCCTGGGCGCACCCCGCCTGGCTTCTGGGCGCACTGCGCCTGGCGCCAGTGCAGGTCCCCTGGCCAGTCGCGATTTATGCACTGTAGCTTGCTGTTTTGGTCCATTAAGTCCTTATTTCTATTCTTAATCGTTTGGGGTTTGTTCCTAGGCTAAAACCTTACATTTTAACAAGGTTTTTAACCCCCAAAACACCCTCAATCAATCATATGAAGAATTAGGGTTCTTAGTTCTAACAACCCCAAATCTTCAAATTCATCCAAAATAACAATCTACTTCCATTTTCTTTAGTTAAATCCTTATTACCATGACTTAATGGAAGTATTGCATCAACTTAACAACATAATCATGACTGCAAATGCAGTTTTTGAGTTCTACAAAACTCATCAAGAACAACTAGCTAGAACTTGAAGAACTTACCTCCAAATCTTCCAATTCTACCCTTTGAATACTTAAATCCAATTTGCAAACTTCAATCTCCAAGAACCTTCAAGTTTTCTGCAGAAATCACTCAAGGAGACTCTCCCGTAACTCCCCAAAAATCTGCACAAGTCATTCTTTTATACCTCCAAAAATTACAGTTTGGTCCCTAGAGTTGCATATTTAAGACTTTTGCCACAATTTACAAAAATTAATGACAAAATCACATTTTTATAACCTTTTAAGTCCAAGACTTAAAATATTATTACCAAACAAGTCCTTTTCTGTCAAAAAGACCAAATTACCCTTTTGAGGTAAAATGACCATTTTGCCCTTTTTATTATAATTATATAATAAACATGTTTTTGGCGTTACACTTTCTACTTGCAAGAGAAGGTTCCTATACCTTCGGACGCACCGTGCTAGGACTTTGGAATGGTTCATGTTCTGTCATCCTCCTCTTCGGACGTAAGCTTCAAGTTCGTTGCTCAAATTCCTGAGTCCATGCTCCATCTTGTTCCTGATGACAATGTAGTCCTTGTTGCATACCGCAAGACTCTCACCAGTCCCCACCTTGAACGTGCATTTGACAAGGTTTCTGAATCCGAACTTCAGAAGCCAAAAGGGAAATGCAAGGGTGTTGTTGAACCGTCCGAACCTCCAGCAAAGAATTCGAAAAGCAAATGACAAGGTCAGCCCACTAAGTCAAGAAAGAAAGTACAGTCTTAGTCTTCCAGGCCATCTAAACCTCATTCGAAAGAAGAAACATCCCAAGCCGATGCCACCAACACTCCACCCGCTACAACCGAAGCTCCTACATCTTCAGTACCTGAGTCCCATCCTATTGCCTCTTTAATTTCTAATCATGTGGTCTCTGCACATCCAATATGGACACAAGTTTCACACACAAAAAAGAGATTGCTGACATTCCTCCTTCTCCACCACATTCTTCTTCTCCCCTCTTCACCATTACTGAGATTCCATTAAAGTCAACATTCTTTTCTACTGATATTGCTGATTCACCATCTGATCATGGATACAAAGGAGCAAATCTAACCGGTGAAGACTACTTCGAAATTTCTCCGGTTCAAATTCAGGATGACGATGATACTTCAGAGACCTCATCTGAAGTTACAAGTCAACTTCTCTTAGACCCCATTGCTTCAATGGAAAAGTCTGTCTCCAACTAGGTAGAATGACATGTTATTGGAGCCATTCAGAAAATTGAAGAAGAAGTTCGCAAGGTGAGTCGTAATGTATTGGAGAAAGTTGACCTCCAATGTAAGGCTATGGAGAAAATAGTTGAAGAATAGACTCAGTAGATTCACGATCAACAAAATGCGAAGCTCATAGAAGTGATCACCAAACTCAATACTACCGACTCTGACATCCAAGAATAGACTCAGCAGATTCACGATTAACAAAATGAAGCGCTGAAGACCATGCCGCCCAACTGAAAGACTTATGTTCATACTTGGAGACCTAGAAGAAGACAGTGACTGGGTATGAACCAAAGGTACATGCCTATCTTGCTCAACAAGCAGGTCATAAAATTGCAAATGAAAAAAATGAAGATTCTTGTCTCTCAAACAATTGAGACCATCCGAAAACATATAGCACCGCTTCTCACTCTGGCACTCGTCTGCCTGGTGCTCCGAAGCCTACTCAACGATCGTTACAAGGGGGAGACTGGCAACGACCAACCATAATGATCTCTGTTACAATCTTACCAACAACCACCTTGGCGCCAGTCACTCTATCATCATCAAATTGCTACTATATCGACTACCACACCTACGTTTGGATTTACGGTTGCTCCCACATCAACAACAACATCCAAAACGACAATCTCCACCACACTATCAGTCAAATCAAGTACCAAAATCATAATGTCTGAATCCACGTCAAGTGTCATCAAACGCTTTTCGAATGGTATTAGAATTGGGGTTGGATCAGCCCTATCAACCACCACTACAATAGTTACAACTTGTTCGGTTCCTTCTTCTGTTGGTCCTTTGGTTGAAAAGGGAAGAAAGCTGCAGAAGAGCTTTCTAAAGTTGAAAAGAAACAGAGGGATGCTGAAGAATACGAAAAGCTACAGCACATCAACACAGTTTCACGAAGTCATATGGGAAAGAAAGGGGAAATGGGACTAATAACCAAGGTTTGTACATTCAAGACTATTATGTCTTTGGCATTCAGTACACTTGAAATATTTCATCGCATTCCATTAGTATCCTACTAAACAGGGAACTTATTGAATCTTTAGCTTGACATCCCATGCAATCCAAAGGTGTTTGCATCCAACCAATATGATATTCAATTACTTCCTTCGGAGAAAAAGAAGCATCAAGAGCAGAAAGTCAGGTTTCATGCCAACCTGGGCAAGGATCAAACTGAGGTATGGTTTGTCTAAAAATCATTGGTGTCGATAAAATCAAAAATGTGATCTGTTAAAGGATGTATATCAAAATTATACATACCATGTTGGGAGAGGAGAAGAAAAAGTTGAATCATCATTCTCTGTTGCTGACTTTCCCTTGATGAATCCAAATGCTTTTGTGGTATTAGTTGAAAAGTGGTTAAAATAAATCAGATGAAGATATCTAAACAAGTGAGTTTAACAAACAGACAAAAGATGGTTGGAAATTTCGTGGGTTCGTATCTGAGGATCTATGTCGGTAATTATTATGAAATAACCAAATTTCTTAAAGACTCAGTTGCTCCTGTAGACAAAAGATTGGAGGAAATAAATAGATATAATAATGGAACGGTTATACAGAAACCTTGGGGAGTTGTGTACTGTGGAAAGGAGGCAAGGAACGGTCCCGTCAAGAGGCTCTTCCTTGACATGGATCAGAAGGAGAAGTTTCCCACGCTTTCCTGCAAGGGTTTATTACAAGAGTTGGGGAGAACAAGGAAAACTCAGAGAATGTTAGAATTGAAGTACTTGAACATATTTCATGGTGGATTGCTGTTCGGAAAGAACTGGCAAAAGCTGTGTCGATGCTTTAACTTCTGATACCTTTCATCCTCACCACAAAGGGGGAGATTGTTAGGATAATAATTGTGTCGCGATTTATCCATCTGAAGTACTTGTATTCCTGTCCGAAGGTTGTGAAGATCCGAAGTCCGGTGGTACGTATCCGAAGAGTGACTGTTTGCATGATAGTGATTATCTTTGGTAGTTTGCGTATTTGTGTAGGGTTTTCATTCTTATCCATTTGTTATGGGCTTAGAGATTATAGTCCAATATCAGTTAGTATAAATACTTGATGTAACCCTAGATGAAAGAAAGGAGTCTTAGTTCATTGTAATCGTACTCATTAAGGTGCTCACTTCTTTGAATGGGAGCCCTACTCTTATTATAGTGATTAAATCATTCAACTGATTGAATACTCCATATTATTGTTTGTCTTGTCTACATTCATCGTATTTTTTACTTACAAGTTCCATAGCGGGGAGAGAAACTTTTTTTATATCCATAAAGCATGCCCATATCATACTTATAACCCATTAAGTAAAACATTATGACACAATCTTTGTTGGAAGTAAAGTAAAAGGCTGGTGTAATAGGAGGATGATGAGGTAGGTGTAAGGCCTCTACAAATACCTTATTGTCCAAGGAAACAATGGTGCCATTGGAAAGGGTGACTGTGAGGGAATCTTTCTTCTTAACGGCAGTGTCAATGATGGACACTAGTGATGCCACCGAAACAGATAGGGGATGGCTACACAAGACCGATGAGAAAGGATGGCGGTTCAGAACATGTAACACTACCAAGAACATATACTTGTATTTCAACAGATCAATGGTGGCCGGAAAATTAAAAGATGCTGTGATGGTGATTGAACCACCGGTGCTGGAACCAGGCATGGTGTTGGACGATTCAGCCTTAACAGAATCAGAGAACCAACACTAAGCAAAATCCAAATATATTCAACAGTTTTCGGCTAAGAGCACCAACAACACCAAGAACTTCAAAACTGAATGTTAGGGTTTGTGAATTGGAGGGTTACCAAAAATGAAGTCATGGGAAGAAGATGTCGTGAGTCACCTAGCGATCGAGCATGAGAAACAGGATGCAGAACCCTAGACGACGTTGTTGGGAATGCCGATGAATAGTAGCGAAAATGGAAGCTTGAAGCGTAACCCTAACTTTCTCGAAAAAGGTGAGCAGGGAAAAAGAAGATGGAGCAATGCTGCAAGGGTCATCAATGTTCTCTTCTTAAGAACTGGAACTATCTTGAAGTTGAAATGAACACACTGTTAGGATTAAATTATGAACGAGGCAAACATGATGAACAACGAGTATGAATATTCAGGTAGTCGAATGATTTTATTCACTGTAAACAAAGATAGGGCTCCTAATCAAAGAGATGAGCACCTAATCAAGCACGGTTACAGTGAATGTTACGATTGTTCTATCGACCTCTTTCAAGCATCTAGGGTTACATAGGTATTTATACTAACATATAATAGACCTAAACATTAAGCCCATCATTTACAGATACGAATGGAAACCCTAGATACAATGCTAATTTCTAAAGATAAACACAAAATGACAGCTAGCATCCTTCGGATCACAATCACATCTTTGGATCAGTTTTTTACTTCGGATAGGAACTCTTGAACTTTGGATTAGAATATCTCGACACAATCAATATCCTAAAAATCTCCCCCTTGGTGGTGAAGATGATGGGTATCCGAAGTTATAACATTGTAAAGGCTTTTGTTAATTCCTTCCTGACTGCTATCCACCAAAGAAGATGTTCACATATCTCACGTTTCACATATTCTGAATTCTCATTATTCACGCTCACTCTTGTAATCATTCCTTTGATAAAAGTAGTTGGAAACTTTTCCTTCTCATCCATATCAAAAAATAACTTCTTCATAGGACCATTTCGCACAAGCTTTCCTCTGTAGACAACTCCCCACGACTTTTGTAAATTCTTCCCATCGCTGTACTTACTTATCCCTACAAGTTCTTTATCCGTAGTCGGAACGGTTTCTTTGAAGAGTTTGGCAATCTCATAGTCATATGAGGAGAAGTTTCAGATGTAAGCTCCCATCAACCTTCCAACCATTCTTTGTCCGTTGGTAAGCCCCACTTGTTTTGATATCTTGGCCTTGGTCATGTTGAAGTATCTTTCCACCAGGACCACAAAATCATTAGAGTTCAGCAGACGAAAACTCAACAACAGCAAAGGAACTTTCAATTTTCTCCTCACCCCTTCGGACATGATAGGTGTATCTTTCCACCAGGACCACAAAATTATTAAGGTCTATCTTATCTATACATATAATCTTTAAACATGACCAGACATGAGTTTGATCCTTGCTCAGGTTCACATGAAACCTAGCCTTCTGTTCTTGAAATTTCTTCTTTTCTGAGGGGACAAAATCAATGTCGTAAATATTCGATGCGAACAGCTTCGGATTGTAAGGTATATACAACTGAAGGTTTGTTGTATTTTCAATTGAGTACGAGACTAAGGACACTCGATCAAAAACCTCCAGATTTGTGAAGACCAATCACATCATAGTTTCAAATGTCCAGAATTTGTTAACTGGACCAATTTCTTCCTTCTTTCCCATACGACTACGGGAAACAGCATAAAGATGCCTTAGGTAGTCGTACTCTTCAGCTTTCAGTTGTTTCTTTTCGCTTTTGGAAAGCTGTTCAGCAATTTTCTTCCCATTATCGACAGATGGACCAGATGAAGGGGGAATCCGAGAAGATGTAGTTCTTGTTGTTGTTGTGGATGGAGCAGAACTGGCTCTGATCTTTACTCTACTTGAAAATCTTTTAATTATGCTCGATGTGGATTGTGATGGTATGGGTTTAGGAGTTGATTTTCCCCAAGTTAAAGGAGTTGTACTGACCGGTGTGGTGGTGGAAATTGTTGTGGAAGATGGAGCAAAGTGAAACTGAACTTCAGTTTGGATGTAGGTGCGGTTGTGTTTGATTGAGTGACTGGTGTGAAAGTGGATGCTGGTGTGATTTTTGTAGTTGGTACGAAGGTGGTAGAGGTTGGTCGATTCAAGTCTCCCCCTTGTGATGAAGGCTGGGAAGACTTCGGAGCACCAGCTAATCGACAAACTAACATGAGAAGAAGAGGAATATCCTTTTGGATTGACTCAGTTGTTTGAGAAACATGTACCTTCAGCTGTTGGTTAGTAATCCTTTGTGCCTCCTGATAGGCATTATACTCATGCACCTTCGCAATGTCCAACTCAATCCGATGACTCTTCAACTGTACATCATATTTTTCAGCGCTTCGTTTTGAGATAGCATCAATAGAGGTAGTCAAAGAAGTAAACTTGGCTTGAGCTTCGGAGTGGGAAGTATTGAGTTTAGTGACAACCACTATGAGGTTTGCATCGTGTTGATCAAGAAGCAGCTACTTGTTCTCTTCGAATAGTTTTTCCTTTTCTTTACACCGCATATCAACCTTCTCCAAGACATTGCGGCTAACTCTCTTGATATATCCTCAAACACTTTCATAGTACCATCAACATGTGAAGCCATTGTGGTGGAGACAGATTTCTCTAAAGACTTAAGGGAGTCTAAAAAGAAGTTCACCGGTGACTCGTGATGATGTATCCAAAGAGTAGGTTGTTTGAGCATGAAGTAGAAGAGTGAGCTTTTGATTTAACTGTCGAAATTGCTTCATCGAGACAAGGTTTGTATCTGGCTCATCATCATCGTCATCTTGTATTTAAACAGGGGCAGTCTTAAAGTAATCTTCGCCATCATGTCCGGATCCATGATTGGATAGTGAGTCAGCCAGATCGTTGGAGAAGAAGCCAGACTTGAGAGGTACTTCGGTTGCAATGTTGTCGAGAGGATTAGAAGTCTTTAGTGGTGAAGGAGGATCAGTAATCGTTTGATCATCAAGTGTGAAACTTCTGCCCATATTAGATGTGTGCACAGGGGTTTCAATATGACTTGTCTCCACATTAGATGTTTCGAAGAGGTCATATGTTTAGAGACCACTGGATTACCAAATAAGGTTGAAAGGGGATCAGAAGGTGGTACCGTAGTGTTGAGTGGTTCAGATACCGTGGGAGTAAGGATGGGTTCGTCTGCTTGAGATGCTTCCTCCTCTGAATAAGGTGTAGATAGCCAGGAAAGGTGAGTAGAAGATTGCTTGGTTAGCCCTGACGTTTGCTCTTTATTTTCTTTGTTGGTGGTTCAGACGGTTCAGCACCACCTTTGCGTTTAGCCGTGGGTTTTGGGAGTTTAGCTTCGAAAACTCGTATGAAGATACGCAGTGGATGAGGAAGAATAAGCATCTTGCAGTATTCGATAAGGGTCAGGTTATCTTCAGGCACCAGCCAAAGCATGGCTTCAGGTATCTAAGCTACAAAATCGACGTTTTCATCCGAAAAGGTGGAAGAAGAGACTTGTACGGTTCTAAAGTTATGGCATGGTAGATCAAAAGAAAATGTGACCTTCTCATGAGCATAGACGGCTTGAACAATAAGAGCCTAGAAACGAGTAAAGGATATGTATGTGGCTCGCTTCATATGGTTGATATATGCCAAGAAATCTGCCCATAAGATAGAAGCGTAATCGACATTGCAGTTATAGAAAATACCGTAGTGAAGTTAAAGAAAGGAATGGGCTGCTGAGTCTAGGACAAAGCTCATGCCAAGAGCTCATGCCAGAGAGGCTCCTTAGGATGACACTGAAGAAATATGCCTAAAGCGAAGGTAGGCATTTCTTCTTGAAATGGCTCATCGATCTTGTTACTGGTGTATGGCCCATCTCATTCAGCATATTCAGAATTTCTTCTTGAAATGGCTCATCGATCTTGCAAATTGAGCTTTGCCAATAGTAACAGTGTTTTTGGCATTTTCGGTAGTGACAATGTTAAATAGCACTGATTGGCCATCGGCATGCATCCTGGCGGTGTGATGTGCTCGATTGGGCCAGAGTTTTGGAACTCTAGGGTTACCAGTCATGGCAAAATGCACATGGGAGTGTCGCAACCAGAAGACAAGAATCGCCATTGAAGAGGAGTAGGCTTCAGTATCCAAATTCGCGATGTGGTTTTCAGACATGAGTTTGGGATCCGGCACGGAAACAGCCTCAGGCGGTGTGAATGAAATAACATATATAGACATGATGAAGTTTGAGAATGAAGATTTGGAGTTTCTTGAGAGGAGTTGGAGGTTGAGTAGAGTGGTTATGGAAACGAAAGTGATGAATGGAGGGGTGAGTGGGTTTATATACTGGTGTGATGAATGGAGAGAGAAAAGGTGCATTAAATGCTAGGGGTATGGGTCGAATTGGGTAAGGCCACGTCATCCGAGAAATAAGGGGACGTTTCCTTTTTGATCGTGTGACAGTTGCTTCTCCCATAAGTAACCGTTAGCCTGTGTTGTGATTGGTTGCTGTCAAATCCCAATTCAAAAATAAAATCGATTAAAATCCCTAAAAATATGAAAAACATCAATTGAATTAGTTAAGAAAACAAATAACCATAAATAAAATAGAAAATGTTTTTGGTATTTTGAAGATTATATCAACAAAGTGTTTCGTCATCCGAAGGTATTCTCTAAAGACAACAAGTTGTGTTGCATCCGAAATTGAAAAAAATAACCCATTTGATATTTGCAAAAATCTTGTTTTGTGTTGGATTTGGGGAAGAGAGCTGGTGATTCTAGGAAGTCTGCATTATACGTCAATATCTGAGCATGACCTAAGAAACCTACCATTCATACGATATCTGTACCTTGTGTAATTCTTCCACATTCGCATACTCAAAGTTTGATATGCAAGTTAAGATCTCAATTGGTTACTTGGTAACAACTTAGATGACAATCCCATGTCCAGAAGAACATGGATCATTAAACTGTAGTGATTCAGAATTTGGATATCTGGGCTTATTTCATGTGAGAAATATAGTAAAAAACATATCTCATTTCACCAGATGGAGTATTTGGACACTTTTCCCGGATGACAAGCCTTTGGGAATCGTGCACTACTCCACCCTTGTCACAAAGGATAGGTTACTGATATGTTCATACCCCCAATCAGGTTCTCAACTATGTTATAGGAGATCCAAAATTTTTCATTGAAGACAGGGGGTAAGCCTCGAATTTTCTCGTATTTGACGAGCAATGGTGCTTGTGATTGATGGCATCCGAAAGTAAGCCAAATGTAAAGATTTTGTTTGTACCAGTATTGATCAGCGTAGTTCCCGATAGATTTTTGAATTTCTTTAAAGTATTTTGCCAAGACAAGTGTTTTGCAGCCTTTATCGAACTGGGAACTGGCATGATAGCATTGCACTTTTCAAAAGTATGTAACCGATGTAGCTGAATGTGTAACCTAATGTAATGACCAAGAGCTTCGTGTCAAGAATTATCAGATGTATCAAACCAGGAAAAATTGAGACCGATGATCCTGAAAGAACAAGTCTTTTTGCATAGTGATGAATTGAAGAGAAGGTAAGAATCACTGGGTGCGGGTAAGATAGGACGGCAGAGACACTGTCAATAATGTCTAAAGAATGGGCGTGTAATAGGGTGTTTAACCATGACTAGGTTATCCGAAGGTTTACGAGTGTTGCAATTCGAATCCCAGGTATTGCTTAGTGCAATGGAATATGTATTCACAGATTCTAAAATCAAAGTTTTGTTCTTTAGGGTTCACTGATGGATTTGCAAAATTCAGATAAGGAAAACAAGATTGTCTAAGCAAGCATGTCAAAGGATTTTTGATATACATTTACATGAATTCAATGATCAAAAGTAAGGTTCATATGTGAACAGTAATGCATATTTGAAGATTTTAAAAGAAAGATGAAGCGTTGTGTCTTTTTGAAAAGGCGAACCGAAGAGATCCGAAGGTTCGGTTTGAACAGTGATGAGTTCCCTTCTGATAAAAAAAACTTCATTGAATTGAGACCAGTGTATAGTCTCAATATGCTGGTGTAAAGCCTTACTTGGTGACCTTAAGTGGAAGCCAATACTTGGTGTCATATAGCATGATGAAAATGCTATTGGTGTAATTTATGTCTATTAAGACAAACTTGGTGAATTTCTACTTTATGTGTCCTTTCAAAACACGATGATCTTTTAAAGTTACTCACTAAGCATATGCTTATTTAGTTGTTGTTTTCCTTGGCATTTTAAGACATAGTGGAGACAAATGGAAAGCCGTAATGGAGAAGTGAGAGATATCCAGTCCTTAGTTGTTTTATCACTTTTGGGGACATGTTTTCATAGATATGAAACCTGTTAGATCATGTACTTGTTTTGTTTATGTTGTAACTATCACACATAATTGTGATCTAACTTGTATCTATACCAGTACTTGTACATCTTTTGGGGTAAAATAATATGTTTTCTTTACTTATCTATTATGACCAAGTTGTGTTTTACTGGTTGTTACAGTTGATGTCCGGCCCCAACCCCAATTAAAAGTGTTGTTAGAAATGTTATAATTTGCAAGACTCTTGAAAACTTCAGTTGCTTTATACAACGCGTCAATTAGTTCATTCAATCTTACATTGTCACTTCGGGCAAGATCCCGTTGTGATACCAAAATTTGATTGGAATTTCCTGTCATGATTCTAGACGACTGCTTTAATTTTAAATATACTTAAAACATATCACATCTTAATTTATTATCCTCTAATCGACATTTCAGTATGACAACTTCATCATATCCATCATCTCGTTCCTCTAGAGCTCGTCGGTACGATGCTAAGCATCTGCACACGTGTTAGAAATTCTTTCCAAAAATGGTTCTAAATTAAGAGACTAGATATTATTAGAATCGATCTTATTTCTTACCTGTTCGATGATGCTGACTCTATTTCCTCCTTTGTTGACCATGAGAGCGTAATTTTTCTGTCTTAAAGTTACCTCTTCACCATGCATCTTTACAACATTCCCCACTCCTGGTATGGATATCGTCGATGTTTCTTTGATGATCATACCTTCTGCTTTACCTCGTTTCCTCTTGTTTTCATTCAATTAATCATCTTTCCTAGATGACCATAACTCAATGTTCCTCATGGTTGGTACGAACGCTTTCCAATTTTCTCCATCTTTCTCTCTAGAGTAATTCCGTAGAGCTTTGCAGTTTGATGCGTAGTTCCAAAGTCCTCCACAGTTGTGCATTTTATAAAGTCACTCTGCATATTTTCAGGAGCTCTGGCTTCTGTGTGGCTGGCTGCAGGCTCATGGGTTTTGGATATCTCTATCGGATTAGGTTCAGTGGCTGGCAGATATTGAGTTTGGGTGGGAGGTTTGTTATAGTGGTTTATTTGGTTAAATTATTTCTATTGATGGTGGATTATGTTGAATTTTTGACTTATCAAAACTATCTCGTGCTGGTAGGCTACCCCTTCCTCATTATTAGTCTCTGAATAATAGGATTCGGTAAGAGCTGGAAGGGCAAAATTTGACGGATTGCTGGTGGTTTGATAAGTAGGCTGGGTTATCGGAAGGGGAGTTTGATATGTTGGTAGTTGGATGTTTTGATAAGAAGGTGAATCTGAATACATGATATGTGCAACTCGTGATTGATATGTGGTCTGAAGCACAGAATGATGTGTTGAACCTTTGATGGTTGGTTGGTAAACCGAGTGAAGTGTCGTTTGTTGGTACGAAGCTGTCTGTACCAATTGTTGAGGCATGTTCTCTAATATTAGAAGCCTGCATTCTGCAACCTGTGCCGAAGGTCCACCTAAGACTGCTTGATTTGACTTTACTGTTGATTCCTGTCTAAGTAAATTGTTGAACAGTTGTTACATGTTAAGCAGTTAAATTTTTCCAAAGCCTTGGAGTATCATCTTCACCATTGCCCCTTCACTACCCAATCCTTCCAATAATTGGAGGTTTTTTTTTATGATTGGATCTGACAACTCCTGTGCTCAGCAGTCGTGTCATTATCAGCGAAAAGCGGGTGCATGCATCATTCAACGATTCTCCTGGAAGGATTGTGAATAGATTGTACTCGCTAACACTCGCTTTTAATTTATTGTCTTTTCCCTCATCTATACCTTGGAACATGTTTTGCAACAATATCCATATTTGTTGTGCAGTGGTACAACTTTGAATAAGATCACAGAGTTTAGGAGGTATTCCACAATAAATTTTAGTGAAGGCAATCTAATCGTTTTCTAATTTTTCGAGATCTATGGTAGTCAAATGGCCTTGAGTAGCTCCACCTCCAAGTGCACCTTCTATTGTGTCAAGTCTTGGTGTAATGACAGGAATGTGAGGTCCTTCTTCCACAGATCTGCAAAAATCTCTTCCTTGATGTTTAAGATAATTACGCATCCTTGTTGCCCAATCGTTATATTATGTTGGTATGAGTATGGGTGCTCTCGTGGAAATCCCCGCACTATTGGCAACACTGATTGAGTAATTCATCTGCATTTCGTCAAAGTAAAAAATTATTGTTTTAAAATCTTGAGTTTTAGAAAAAATGAGCGTTGTAGCATTCAAGGAACATATAGAGGGTTCTTCAGCAAATACGAAAACCACAGTTTAAGTATAGTGTGCAGGAAGAACCTTATATTTAGCTACAAAGGCTCTGATACCAATTGTTGAAAATGCAAAGTTTGAAAAGATAATTTAAACTTTGATAGATCGATTTTCTCAACAATAAGTTAAAGTTAAACAAGATAAAGTGTAGAATAATATTGACTTGAAGACTAAATGCAGAAATTAATTACTAAAAAGTAAGAACATGAAAAGTAAAGTATTTTATGGAAATGAAGTCTGTTTGATATTTTAATGAAGAGAGTTACATATAAGTTCTTCAAAACCGTAAAGAAGAAGTGAAGGGGTGATCTCCTTTTATAGTGCAAGGGAAGACCAGACGATATTATCCTAAGGACTGAAGAGGGACAGCCATTCCTCTTCAGTCAGAAAATATGGTTCTTATATTATAAAAATACAATGTCAGACTTGGGCGGCCCATGCATGAATAATAATAATACAAAGTACAAGCCACAAGCTTCTTAGTAAACACACCAGATCTAGCCTAATTATACTGTATAACTTGATCTTCTTATCTTCACTTTGATTCCTCCTTTCTTCTAACAGAAGCCGAAGTTCAAGGCTAAAATTTGGTTTTGAACTTCTGTGGTATTAACCTTATGTGATTCTTGCATTACTGCTAATGTTCCAAGTGTTGATGCAGAAGTATAGCTCTTCAACTTTGGTCTTGAGAGAGCTTGGCTTCAATCTTCTGATAGTTCTGGGGCCAAAGTTCAAGGCTGAACTTTGGTTAATAGGCTTTCCAAGACTTGATCCTTTAGCAATTCTGGACTTCTGCTTCTCTGAATGTACACACCGAAGTTCAAGGTTGAACTTCGGTTCTTTAACACCTCTAAGCTTCTGTCACCTCATCTTGAGTTTAACATTACACTTAGAATTTAATACAATAATATCTAGTGTTAAGACAAAACATTGTTCATTCATAACTTCATAAGGGATAATCAAGTACACAAATTAAGTTTTGACACACTCATTTGGTCAACACTTTATGAACCCCAATTTTTTTTAAGATTCATGTGAACGTTATGTTATTGGTCATTTATTATTTGATGTCTCGCATATCCCATTGCACTACAGGATATTTGGGATTCCTCAACAACTTAAAGACCGTTTCACATGCTCATTCTTCTATCATGATTAGGTTTTTAGTGGTGTTCTATGGTGACTCGACCTAGTGGTTCGTTACTTTGCTTCAGTGTCAAACTAATCAGAAAGACTTCGTAGTTTCCAGGAGCTAAGATTTGAACTTTTTCCTTGGTTTATTACACTTGGAAATTTCTGATGCAAAGCTTATGTCCATTACAACAAAGTTACCATTGAGCTATATGAGGTTATGGGTGATTATTTTACGTACAATTTTTGTTTAGCACAAATTACCTTAAAATGACAAGTAAAAAGTGTTATTATATAAATAAATTTTCAAAAGTTGACTAAAGTGTCAAATATAACGAATCTAAAGGGAATTGTGCATAACTTCTTATGTTTAAGCCTAAACAACGCATACTTCTGGTAAAACAAGGCTCTTATTATACGAAATACACTCAAAGGCACACTTCCCTTTCTTAAATGATAAGGTGGGGAACTCCTACAACGTAGTTGAGAACCTAACCGGGAAGAGTGAACATCTCAGTAACCCATATTAAGTGATAAGGGTTGAGCAGTGCATAATTCTGAATCGCTTGTCGACTGGGAAGCGGGTCCAAATACTCCACCCGGTGAATCGAGAAATTTTTATGCATTATGAAAAAATGCCCAGATATCTTTTGATGCTCAATCATCAAATGTAATGGACTCGGATCTTTGAATCGAAAATTGTGATTTCATTCTTCCTAAGGGAACTAGTGAAATCCCCTACAAACTAGCTCATGATTCTTTTCACAATAAACGTGCGAAGTGGGAATGCTTCACTGGGTTCTATCATCGTATGTTACTTGTAATTTTTATCATGTCAAAGTCAAAGAACGTAATACAAACTTCCTAGAATTACCGAATGATTATACTTGAAACAAGTCAAAGCTAAATTTTGATAAAAAACGGACCTCCTTGTACCTCATCAGAATGATCAATCTGACGATGATTTTTTGTGAAACCTTATTTCTAGATTCATATGGGGAATGACTATAACAAGATTCAATCACTTCTTCGTTCATGTGTGCATTACTTCGGATGTAGTATGTTAACAGTGGCTAATATGATTGTGATATTTCTCAAATCCTCATGTCGCTGGCTGAATTCACTTACATCCTCATTTTCCGCATGATCTGAAGAGGGAACAATCATTTTTGTTTATTTAATTTTCATTTTTATTTTTAAATTCATTTTTATAATTTTCTTTTTTGTTTTTCCCACAAAATTTTGAACATTGCTTGCCATTTAAGGACTCTAATTTTAAAATTCATATCATGATTTTAGAGGTAACAGAAGGGATTACTGATAAACGAAAATGTCAGGATACGCTGTTAATGCCTACTGGATGATAACTTTGGTACATAATGTACATTAAATGCTTCTTTCTCTCTCCACTCATCACTCCACTATATATACCACAAACTCTCGATACTTTGAACTTCTGATTCATTGCCTTCCTCATAAAACCCTAATTTTGTACTGAAAACCTGCAAATCCACAATGTCGTGCCAATATGCTCTATCCTTTGCTTCGAATGAAGCTGTCTCCATTCCTGATCTCAAGCCTATGTCGGCTAACTTTATCGCCAACGTGGATCCCGAAGCCTACTCTTGAGACTTGACAATGCTTGTTCTGTGTCTTCAACACTCTTCGTTGCACTATCCGGTACCTACTAATCCCAGAGTTCCAAAGGTGCAGGTGAATAATGCACAGAACAAACGGGAATTAATCCTGATTCCAATAATCTTATGCCCGACCTAGATATTCCAAGCATAGATAGCAAATTGGTCACCATTGGTAAAACTTAGTTTGCCAAGATATTAAACTTTCCCATATCTGGAACGTTTCAGATGGCATCCCAATTTGAAGTACCCAACATGCTGAATGAGATGGGACATACAACGGTTGTATATACGATGGGGCAATTTAAGAAGAAATGCCTTCCATATCTATAGAGCTATTTCTTTGGAGTTTTGCTAAGGAGCCTCTTTGGAAGGACCTTAGGGCTTGACTCGGCAGGCCAGACATTCCTTGAATTACACTATGGTATCTATTATAATATTCTGGTTGATTTTGATAATGTCTTATGGGCAGATTTCATTGAGTATATCAACCATTCGAACAGAGCAACCGACATCGCATCAACTGGCTTCTGGGAATTGCTTGTTCAAGGTGCATATGCTCATGAGAAGGTCGGGGTCCCTTCTGATACTCCATGCCATGATTATGGTGTTGTTCACATTCCAGCCTCATCGTCAACCATCGATGAATTTGATTTATGTTCTCAAGTACCCGAACCGATGCTCTGTCATGTACTTGATGATAATCATATTCTTCAAACTCAGTTAACCGATGTAAAGACTACCGTTCAGAAGTAAACTGTCAAAAATGACAAACTTAAATGTATTTTTTACATGATCTCTAATTTTTCTGTTTAAACAGGTAGCAAGATGAGTGGGGAATCAAATAGAATCAAAATGTTGATAGCATAAGATCTCTATGCGATCTGATCTTGTAAGAAAGGTTCTACTAATTATATAGATGAGTGAGGAATCAGAAAATAAAAATTCCATTTTTGCCTTTTTTCTGTCCAAAAGAATCCCGAACTATCCTACTTCTTTTGCTTACAGTTACAAATATTATCATTTCACAAACAAGGATTGCACATTGCCTTTAGGAATGAACCATCTCTTATTTTTCATTTATTAAGCTCTTTTTTGTTCAAATAACGTTTAGCTCACACAATTGTCTGATTTTAGGAGTGCAAGAAGAAAAGTTCAGTTTTTCATCATGATTTCGAAGTTTTCTAAGGACACCAATTCATCATTTGGGGTTGTGGGTCTTTTAAAATCAGATCTTGGTCGCTTTTTGTTAGGAACCGGACAGGGTACACGCAACGGAAATACACTCTCACACACACAAACTCATGAAAATAAAGCAAGAAGAACACAAGGATTTTTACGTGGTTCGGATTCGGTGTAAATCTTACGTCCACAGGCTGCAACTAGAGAAATTTTATTAACTCAATAAGATTACAATTTCCAATTGTTGGTGCAATTAACAAATGAAGAAAACAATCCTATTTATAGGATTTATCGCCGTAATATCGTTCCTCATATTTCTTCCTTTCACATGTTTCCTTTGAATATTCAAGTTGGAATGCCAATTGTCGTTCCTTTCTTTTTTTCTTCTTTGAATATTAAAATAGGTGGTAGGCTCCTTTTCACCAAACACGGCACATCAATTCAATTGCAAATTGAATTGTAAACTAATTTACAATTATGGTCCTTGAGCTATAAACAATGTGACAAATTGTTCATGGTTCCACCAAACCCAACAATCTCCCACTTGGAGACATGAACAATATAGTAACTCCAGTAATCTTCAACCAAATCAGTCTTTCAAGCTTCCAGTTCCCAAGAACAAGCTAAGACTCAGTCAATTTCCTAGTTGCAGCCGCCCCTCATCATCAAGTACTAGAAGGGTCAGTTGAAGCTCCAACAAGCTCCAACTCAGTCGTGGTCAATACCGCCACCGACTCATCCCCTGTCTCAATCGGCTTGGACACTCCACCGGATCCAGAGATACACCGAGGACCACTAACACTCTCCAAACTTTGCAAACTTCCAATAGGAGAGAATTTTTTAGTCTTAGTCTTCAAAACCCAATGTTTCTTTGTAACTGTACCAGGAACACACCCCGTGCTCCCACTGTCACAAAATCCCCTGAATGATTTAGACTTTCCGACTCGTTCAGCTAACATCCCCTTGGCTCCAGAATTCATGTTTGCAAAATGAACTCTCTTAGCACTAGATTTAGCGAACCAGATTTTGTCATGCTTAACTGGGACGGTCATACTTCCCTCAGCAGGTACCTTAACCATATATAATGACCCACGCTTCATACCTTGAGCAATCACCGAATTTCCATTAACCACCCTCCATTTACCACCACCAAACCTTACTTCCAGTCCTTGTTTATCCAGCTGACCAACAGAAATCAATTTCTTCTTCAGCTCCGGAATCACCCTGACATTCTTCAGGTTCCATGTAGTTCCCAATGAAGTAACCAGATCAATATCTCCCATGCCCGTTACTTGAAGCATCTCGTTATTTGCTAACCATACCTTCCCAAAATCTCCTTCTTTTAGATTCACCATCGTTTCTCCGTTGTCCATGGCGTGAAACGAAGCCCCTGAATCTATAACCCAAGAGTCTACACAGTTTTCCATACTGAGTATCAATGCATCTTCCTGATAAACATTCTCAGCACCAACACTGTTTAATTCTTTCTTTGGACATTGACTCTTAACATGTCCCACCTCTTGGCAGTTCCAGCACTTCACATTCTTCCAAGTTCTAGATGAACTTCTTCCCCGAATCCCACTACTCCCACTATTCCTGCTATTCCCTCTACCTCTTCCGATATTTAATAACTCAAAAGAAGAATATCCTCCTTGATTCTTGCGTCTGACATCCTCGCCAAGAACCAAATCTCTAACCCCTTCAAAAGTTATACCACTAGTCCCCACTGAACTTGTAACAGCGGTTATTGTTCCAGACCAGCTATCAGGTAGTGAAGCTAGTAGTAGTGAAGCTTGAGTCTCATTATCAAATTTAATTCCCACAGATGACAATCTGGACAGAATTGAATTTAGATTGTTAATGTGAATCGTAACTGAGTTGTCTTCATTCATCCTTGTCGTGAACAATTCCCTCATCAAGAACACCTTGTTAGCCGCCGACGGTTTTCTCATACATGTTCGTCAGAGCATCCATCATACCACGTGTCGTGGTTTTCTTCATGATGTTGAAAGCGACGCTCCTTTCCAACAACAATTTAATAACCGTCTTAGCTTTCTTGTCCTTTGAGTTCCACGCATCTTCAGTAGCTTTTTCCATTTTCTCCGGTTTGTCTCCAAGTACCACGTCCAAATCTTTCTGACATAGCAATGCTTCTAATTGCATTTTCGACCAGCTAAAGTCAGAACCGTTGAACTTCTCGATTACAACCTTGCCTTTAGCCATTATGACAAACAAGAGACAAATATTTTATAGTACTTTTGTGTGACAGAACATTACCCTTCAAAGTACCGAGATACCTTTAATACGATTAATAGAAATTGGTTTCTGATGTGGAAGATCAGACAAAACTGCAACCACAGAGCATACTCTAATTTCTAAAACTGAGACCTCCTCCAAAACCCGAAGCTCTGATACCAGTTGTTAGGAACCGGACAGGGTACACGCAGCGGAAATACACTATCACACACACAAACTCATGAAAATAAAGCAAGAATAACACAAGGATTTTTACGTGGTTCGGATTCGGTGTTAATCCTACGTCCACGGGCTGCAACTAGAGAAATCTTATTAACTCAATAAGATTACAATTTACAATTGTTGGTGCAATTAACAAATGAAGAAAACAATCCTATTTATAGGATTTATTGTCGTAATATCGTTCCTCATATTTCTTCCTTTCACATGTCGCCTTTGAATATTCAAGTTGGAATGCCAATTGCCGTTCCTTTCTTTTTTTTTCTTATTTGAATATTAAAATAGGTGGTAGGCTCCTTTTCACCGAACATCGCACATCAATTTAATTGCAAATTGCAATTGAATTGTAAACTAATTTACAATTATGGTTCTTGAGCTATAAACAAGATGACAAATTGTTCATGGTTCCACCAAACCCAACACTCTTTATATATTCTAGTATGAACACGCTTTTCTAGTTGATGGTTGTTCTGGTTATTTCTCTTTATATCTTAGTTACCTTTATAAAATTGATGTTTGGATCTTTTTGTTAAATTTTGGTGAAATTACGACTCTTTTGTGCTTTGCAGATGATTTTTGATGTTTGGGTCTTTTTGTAATACCTTAAACAAATATTATTTTTTGTAAATCTATACAAAATGTATCAAAAAAGTGCTTTAATATAATTAAATTTTTTAAGAAAAAGTCATATGAGCCAATGTAAAAAGATGCTGCTGGTTGTGAATGCAAAAGTAATTGTTTGTTTCATCAAAGATGAAAGAATAAAAGATGTACTTATTAGAAAGGAGAAGATGCATGCGTACATTTTTGTAGAGAAAAGTTGCTGAAGCACATTTTTGTATGTCGTATGATTGATAAGAAAAAAGAAAGAAAGAATAGCAAGGTCAAGATGAAAACGTACAACAGATTGTCTACCAAATCATATCAAGGATGTCGTCATAAAGATTTTATGCAGAGAATAGTATATTGCTGTTAACCAACAATGAAATAAAAAAGTTGGTTTTCTGGAATTGTATTTATCACGAATTAAAGCGGCTATTAATTAAAGTATTTAAGTCCCAACATCAGGCTGCACGGTGTGGGGTTAAAGATGCAGCCGGCATCTAAGTTGGCAGCCCATGCGTCCGCCGTCTACCACCCCGTGGTAGCGGTATGGGCAGCGGCATTGGGTCCATCGGTGGCAGTATGCAGCTTTCTCACACCCATGAACTCCTATTTATTCTATTTCAACGGTTATAAATCAATAAATATATAAAATAATTAAAATTTTGATATATATATATATATATATATATATATATGTATATATATATATATATATATATATATATATATATATATATATATATATATATATATATGTATATATATATATATATATATATATATATATATATATATATATATATATATATGGTCCCGTTCCGGTGAGGACTCGTAAGAACACCATAAAAAATTGAAAAAAAATACAAATCATAAAATCGAGAATAGTACTATATCATGATTCAAAAACAATTGGAAAAAAAAAATTGAATCATTGAGAAACAGTAATGATCCACAAAAATTTTTATTTTGTGGATCATTGTTTCATTATAAAATAAAATAATGATCTAAAAGTTTTTTTTTTTAAATTTTTTTTCTCCAATATAGTACTATGATCCATTTTATTATTTATATTTTTTTATTTTTTTTTCAATTTTTTTAAAGTGTCCTCACAAGTCCTCACTTTAAAAAAGTCTTCTATATATATATATATATATATATATATATATATATATATATATATATATATATATATATATGTATATATATATATATATATATATATATATATATATATATATATATATATATATATATTGTTATAAATTCAGCGTTACCACGACAATTATGAACAAACTAAAAACTAGAATATAGATGAAGAAAGAAAGAAAGCTTGAGAGCTTGGAGAGAGTAGAGAGAATTTATATCATTTGTGAAAAAGTTGATATGAGATGCATTTTCTTCCTTACATTGATGGTCTATTTATACTACCAAGTCTACTATTCAAATATAGTTGTTTAATTGGTAAATGCAAAGTGATGACAAAGTGATGACATAATGTTGTCATTCACCAATTACTTGTAACACTCCCCCTTGAATGACATCATTCTACATCAGAGTTCAACTTTGAAGTACTGCCTCATTAAAAACCTTGCTAAAGAAAACCCAGTGGGAAAAAACTTTAGCGAAGGGAAAAAGAGTGCAGTGTCTAGTTGACTTCCCCTCATTTAGATATCGAATGACCATTATGTATTGTGTAGATGTCTCATTCCAATACCATGAACATGTTTTTTAAAGATCTTGGTAGGAAGTGCCTTTGTGAAAAGATCTGCTGCATTGTTGCTAGATTGAACATATTTTAGTTCAATCTGTTGATTCTTTATACGCTCTTGAGTGTATTCAAAAAACTTTGGAGGAATATGTTTTGTCCTGTCGCTTTTGATGTACCCTTCTTTCATTTGAGCGACACATGCTGCATTATCTTCATAGATTAAGGTTGGAGATTTATCTTTATCTATTCCACAAGAAGTCAGGATAAGTTGTGTCATCGATCTTAACCATGTACATTCTCTGTTAGCTTCATTTAGAGCAATTACTTCTGCATGATTTGAAGATGTGGCGACGAGTGTTTGCTTTTGAGAACGCCAAGATATTGCAGTACCTCCATTCATGAATACATATCCAGTTTGAGATCTAGCTTTATGAGGATCAGACAAGTAACCTGCATCTGCATAACCAATCAAGCCTTGTTTTGAACTATTAGAAAAAAATAAACCTAAATCAGTAGTTCCGCGAAGGTATCGTAATATGTGCTTGATTCTATTCCAGTGTCTTTTTGTTGGAGATGAACTAAATCTTGCTAATAGATTTACTGCAAAAGAAATGTCAGGTCTAGTACAATTAGTAAGATACATAAGAGCTCCAATTGCATTAAGATATGGTACTTCTGGACCAAGAATTTCTTCATTTTCCTCACAAGGGCGATATGGATCTTTGTCAATATTTAGTGATCTAACAATCATTGGAGAGCTTAAAGGTTTGGCTTTATCCATATTAAAACGTTTCAAGACCCTTTCTGTATAGTTTGATTGATGGACAAGTATCCCATTTGGCATATGTTCAATCTGTAAACCAAGACAATATTTGGTTTTCCCAAGGTCTTTCATTTCAAACTCTTTCTTTAAAAATTCAATCACTTCAAGGATTTCTTTATTCGTCCCAATAATGTTTAGATCATCAACATAGACGGCTATAATCACATATCCAGATGTTGTTTTCTTAATAAATACACACGGACAAATAGTATTGTTTTTATAGCCTTTGCTTATTAAGTAATCACTTAGACGATTGTACCACATACGTCCAGATTGCTTTAACCCATACAATGATCTTTGCTGTTTGATAGAATACATTTGTTTGGGTTTTGCACTTAATGCTTCTGGCATTTTAAATCCTTTGGGGATTTTCATATATATATCACTGTCAAGTGATCCATATAAGTAAGCAGTAACAACATCCATAAGATGCATATCTAAATTTTCAGAAACTGCTAGACTGATTAAATATCTGAAAGTGATTGCAACCATAACAGGAGAATATGTTTCTTCATAATCGATTCCCGGCCTTTGAGAAAAACCCTGAGCAACGAGCTTGGCTTTGTATCTCACAATTTCATTTTTCTCATTTCTTTTTCGTATAAAAATCCATCTGTATCCCAACGGTTTCACAACTCCAGGTGTGAGTGTAATAGGTCCAAAAACCTTTCTGTTATTGAGAGACGTTAATTCAGCTTGCATGGCCTCTTTCCATTTACCCCAATCCTGCCTATTTTGGCATTCAATGACAGATTGTGGTTCTGGATCCTCATTGATAATGTTGCATGCAACTGAATAAGAAAATATTATATCTTCTAATTCATATTGGCTCCTTACTATTTTTATATGACCATAATTAATTTCAATCTCCTTATCATTTATTTCCTCAACTGGGGAAGTAATGTTATTTTGTGTTTCTTCATGAACACTTTCATTATGCTCAAACATATTTTGCATTCCTCTTCTTTTTCTAGGATTTGCATCCTTAGAACCAAATGGCCTTCCACGCTTCAGGCGTGCTTTGGATTCTTGAGTTACTTTTTCATCAGATTGTCTATCTGGGAGTTCAATTCGAGCTGGAGCATTAACAGCAGGTATATATGATTTAGTAACTCTTTTTGTATCAGTAAATGCATCAGGTAATTGATTTGCAACTTCTTGCAAATGTATTATTTTTTGAACACCCATCTCACATTCTTGTGTGCGAGGATCGAGATATGATAAAGAAGGTTCATACCATGAAACATTCTTTTCTTGGGTTTTCATTTCTCCCCCAAGTGTTGGGAAATTTTCTTCATTGAAATGGCAATCAGCAAGACGTGCTG
Source organism: Cichorium intybus (assembly GCA_023525715.1). Classification (NCBI taxonomy): domain Eukaryota; kingdom Viridiplantae; phylum Streptophyta; class Magnoliopsida; order Asterales; family Asteraceae; genus Cichorium; species Cichorium intybus. Next base: position 62,905,061 of record CM042017.1, on the reverse strand, counting down.
TAAACATATCACCTGTCAAAGGTTCAAGATATCTTATTATTGAATTTGTTTCAAAACCAACATATATTCCCAAACTCCTTTGAGGACCCATTTTTGTACGTTGTGGTGGAGCAATAGGAACATATACTGCACTTCCAAAAATTTTAAGGTGGGATATATCTGGTTCTTTTCCAAAAACAAGTTGAAAGGGAGAATGTGTATGATATGTACTTGGTCTCATACGAATCAGTGATGCAGCATGTAAAATTGCATGACCCCATATGGAAACAGGAAGTTTTGTTCTCATTATTAATGGTCTAGCTATTAATTGGAGACGTTTAATCAGTGATTCTGCTAAACCATTTTGAGTGTGTACATGTGCAACTGGATGCTCAACAGTAATTCCTATAGACATACAATAATCATTAAATACTTGAGACGTAAACTCACCTGCATTATCAAGTCTCACTTTATTGATGTTATAATCAGGAAAATGTGCTCTCAGTTTAATAATCTGAGTTAGGAATTTTGCGAATGCCATGTTACGAGTTGATAATAGGCAAACATGAGACCATCTAGTTGATGCATCCATTAAGACCATAAAGTATTTAAATGGTCCAGAAGGTGGATGAATTGGTCCACATATGTCTCCTTGAATTCTTTCTAGAAATCTAGGTGATTCCCTTTCAACTTTCATTGGTGAAGGTCTTGTAATTAATTTCCCAAGGGAACAAGAAATACACGGGTTCTTATTACCTATTTGAGGGAACTTCTGGTCCTTCAATGGATGCCCAGATGTATTTTCAATTATTCGGCGCATCATTGTTAATCCTGGATGACCCAGCCTATCATGCCACAAACTAAATATTCTAGGATCACAAAATTTTTCATTAACCACCAAATTTGACTCAACTATATTTATATATGTAAAATGTAAACCAGAATCAAATTGTGGTAATTTTTCCAATATATGGTTTTCATTTATTATAAACATATATTTCTTGTTTCCTATTGTTTTGGTGAATGTGTCATATCCGTTAAGATATATATCATTAAAACCCAATAAATTTCCGTGTGACTTTGGGGAAAATAACACATTACTGATTACAAACTTCGTACCATTAGGTAACATGAAACAAGCTTTTCCTGCTCCTACGATCAAGTCTACAGGACCTGATATTGTATTTATGTGCCCTTTTACGGGTTTTAGTGTGGAAAAATATTTCTTTGTTTTCAAGATGGTGTGTGTGGTACCACAATCAATTATTAAGAGTTCTCCAAGATTTCCTTGGTTTTGTGCTCCAGTTGAACTCATTTTGAACTTCATATAAGAAAAATAAATGATGAGTTATGAACACAATTTTAATAAAAGTGACCCAAAAAACTTCATTAAGAAAGAAAAACATTACAATGAAAAATTAAAAACATGTTACAAAAAGGAAACTAGTTTTCTAGTATTTCTAAATCATTGCAAAAGTCTAGAGTGTTTAGTTCAATGTTTCCTAAATCAACACCATCGATGAGGTTGACTTCTTTCCACATTCCTTTAATGGAATCTTGGTAAAGTTTACAAAGATGGGGATCTGTACGACAGGTCCTTGACCAATGACCTGTGCTACCACATCTATAACAAGAACCTCCGGGGTTCTGTGATGTTCCAGCATCATTTCTTTTTTCTTGTGGTTGGACATTATTTCCTTGTGGAGTGTGTTGATTATTGTTTCTTTGACCACGCCCATGGTTATAAGGATGACCGCGTCCACGACCCTGAGTATAACCGCGCCCAAAATTTTGGTTTTGGTTAAAATGGTCTCGACCGCGACCACGGCCTCGTCCACGTCCTCGTCCATACGAATTATTTCTAGGTTCATAAGTGATAGTAGCATTTGCTTCAGGAAGTGCTACTGAACCTGTTAGACGGGACTGGTGGTTCTTTATTAATAGTTCATTATTTTGTTCAGCAACAAGGAGAAGTGTATTAAGCTCAGAATATTTTTTGAGCTTTTGCATACGATATTGTTGTTGCAATGTCATATTTGATGCATGGAAAGTGGAGAGAGTTTTCTCCAACATTGAAGCATCAGAAACCTCTTCCCCACAAAATTTTAGTTGTGAACATATTCGAAATAATGCGGAATTATAGTCATGTACCTTTTTGAAGTCTTGAAACCTCAACGATAACCACTCAGCCCTAGCACTTGGAAGTATAACTTCCTTTTAGTGATCAAATCTTTCTTTTAAGCTTTTCCAAAGAGTGCTAGGATCGGTGGTATTGAGGTATTCATACCTCAACATTTCATCGATGTGTTTGCGAAGGAAAATTATTGCACGTGCTTTATCTTGCGACGTGCACTTATTTTTTTCTTTTATAGTTTCAGATAAATCCATGGACTCAAGATGCATCGTAACATCTATAGTCCAACGCATGTAGTTCTTTCCGCTGACTTCAAGAGCGGTAAATTCAAGCTTTGCAATGTTTGACATATTGTAGTTCCTAAGAAAAATAAAACTCATTAAATTTGTCGTTTAAAGGTGGGGATGAGTTTTACTATTTCTATTATAGTTACAGACATAATTAAATAGATGAATCTTCTCAAATTCCTTTTATTTTAAAATTTAAAATTTTTATTTTTTAATCGGTTGCGCATAAATAAACGTTAGTATATATAAATAGATGTCAGAGCATGAAAAATAATTAGTATACATAAATAAACGTTAGTGTGCGTAAATAAACATTAGTTTATATAAATAAGCGTTAGTATACATAAATAAATGTTAGTATGCGTAAATAAATATTAGTTTGCATAAATAAATGTTAGTTGCCGTAAATAAACGTTAGTTGCATAAATAAACGTTAGTTACCGTAAATAAACGTTAGTTTGCATAAATAAATGTTAATGAAGCGTAAATAAAGTTAGAATAAGAAATGAACTTCGTTAGTAGTCATAACGTCAAGGATAAATAAGAAAAGAAATTTGTTAGTAGTCATACCATCGAGAATAAAATGTTCTTTTTTTTGTTGTCGTTATTATTATTATTATTATTATTATTATTATTATTAATTAACATTCTAGTTTTGATGATATTACATACCTTGATTAAGATCGATGTGTCTTTTATTTGCCTTCGTTAGAGCCTCGTGCTGATAACGTATTATAAATTCAGCGTTACCACGACAATTATGAACAAACTAAAAACTAGAATATAGATGAAGAAAGAAAGAAAGCTTGAGAGCTTGGAGAGAGTAAAGAGAATTTATATCATTTGTGAAAGAGTTGATATGAGATGCATTTTCTTCCTTACATTGATGGTCTATTTATACTACCAAGTCTACTATTCAAATATAGTTGTTTAATTGGTAAATGCAAAGTGATGACATAATGTTGTCATTCACCAATTACTTGTAACATATATATATATATATATATATATATATATATATATATATATATATATATATATATATAGGGTCTCGTTCCAGTGAGGACTCTTTTTTCGGTAAGTACTCGTAAGGACACCATAAAAAAATTGAAAAAAAATACAAATCATAAAATCGAGAATAGTACTATATCATGATCCAAAAAATTGGAAAAAATTTGGATAATTGAGAAACAGTAATGATCCACAAAAAATTTTATATTGTGGATCATTGTTTCATTATAAAAAAAATAATGATCTAAAAGTTTTTTTTCGAATTTTTTTCTCCAATATAGTACTATGATCCATTTTAATATTTATTTTTTTTTATTTTTTTTATTTTTTAAAGTGTCCTCACGAGTCCTCACTTTAAGAAAAGTCATCACCCGATCGCTTATATATATATATATATATATATATATATATATATATATATATATATATATATATATAGATATATATATATATATATATATATATATATATATATATATATATATATATATATATATATATATATATATATATATCTATACTATAATACATATATAATATGTACAAGTATTTTATGCACAAATGTCTTAAAATTAAGGGGTACAACAACTTTATGCAAGAAATTACATTTTTTATATTTAATAAAAATAAATAATGTACAAAATTAATAACCATAGATTGCTTCTAAGCAATCAATGGCTGCAAAATTAATAATCAAGAATTCCTAAACACAATTCTTCACTCCATTCTTCTCTTTCTCCACAAAATTGTGAACTGTCTCCCTGATTCTGCAGAATATTGTCACAATAATTTCTGATTCTGCATGTCGCTTTGATTCTGCACAACATTATCAAGTTAGTAATTTCTTCCAGCCATGCTTTAAATAATGTGAAATTCATTTATGCACACAAATACAGATGTTATTACAAAAGTCTGTTTGCAGGGGTTTGTATTTTTTGTGCTTTTGGAGTTTCTAACTTTTTTGTTATTGTTGTTTCAGATATGAATCAAGATCCACAAAACTAAAATAAGAAACCTCTTCCTAAGGATGCTGACTGTTATCATTCTTTAGATACTTTTTAGCCATTTTTGTTTTCAGATCTATAAAACAGATATTAGAAAGCTTTCTACTGTTTAAAGGTATATGAATGAATATATAAAATCATTGGTTCTAGCTGACAAAAATTAATTGTAAAAATTGGTTAATTGTTGCAACCCCAGTTTTACAAAAAACCTACTAAATTATGTAAATATTTTCCATCTGCTTTATTTAAATCCTTTTCATTTCTTTGACCTGCCTTTCCTGTAAATAATTTCCATCTGCTTCTTCTTCCTTCCAAATTTTCTGTTGCAATTGACCTATATTTAGTAATCGTAAGAAGTAGCAGGCGAACTCATACAAAATACACAAAATTTAGATGCAAACAAATTGCATACGGAACCCCTTTCAAATCGAGATGCAAATCAAGTTTCACCATAAGGCAAAATAAACATTTATGGTAAAAAAAAGTTCCAGAGATTTACCCTTTAAGCATTTAAAAATTGAGTCAAAGTTTGATTTAGTCTGATTATCCACATAAAAAGTAGGTTTTTCAAATATATTTAAATATGTTTTTTTGATAAATTTTATTGATTTTGGTATAATATTGATATGTTATTATGTAATACAATGGTTTGATAGTTTATAATTTGGATCTATATATATAGTAAAAACCATTCTGTATTTAGATTGTATTCCTATAATATGGTTAATTTTTTATAATACAATGATGTAAATTAGATTATGCTATATAGTTGAATATATAATCTAACTTTAAAAAAGACAAATAAAAAAAACTAAAAATGGAATGATTAATGAACAAATTAGGTAAATTATGCTGTTATATTACAAATGCAATATTAATTTAGTAAAAATAAAATACACGGGCAAGATAAAAAGTACTAGAAAAAAGATGGAGGAAACAAGGACCATGTCATGGCTCATAACGTGACTTTCTTTGAAGTGAAAGTCAATACATAAAATTTAACATTTAATAATTCAAGAGCCATCATATATATAAACATTCCTTTTCTTTTTTATACATGACAATACAAAATTGAGTCGGAATATGTATGCAACAAGAAATATTTTTAACTAAAAATAATAGCATACATATATTTTTAAACCAAAACGAAAACATCTTTTTCGACGCCTTGCATGCTTTTTGGAATCAAACATATTTTTTACAATTATAGAAAATGAATAATCAAAAGAAAACTATTTGTCAAAAGAAAAATCTATTGTTGACAACTAGAATAAAACTAATTGTCGAAAGAAAAGTAAATTCCGTCTGCAGTATTACGCCGATACCACACATCGGTCACAAAACACACCATAATATATGATTCTTGAAATTTCACGTGAACATAAAATATTATATGTTTCTAAAATAATATAAATAGTCTACAAACAATATTTGACGAATTAAATTATTTGACGCCACCTCACGTGGGTACAACATCAGAAATGTCGCCACAACATCGCACGAATGTATTATTTGGAATTTGATTTTTTTTCAAAACGAAATTAATCATCGAAAGAAAGTTATTCATCGAATTTAACTATTTGTCGTCCACCGAAAGATACTAATCGCCGAAACTCAAGTAATTGCCGCAAAAACCGATTCACCGCCGCCGCAACGCGCGGGTATGCCGCTAGTATATATATATATATATATATATATATATATATATATATATATATATATATATATATATATATATATATATATATATATATATATATATATATATATACATATATATATATATATATATATATATATATATATATATATATATATATATATATATATATATATATATATATATATATATATATATATATGGTCCTGTTCCGGTGAGGACTCTTTTTTCGGTGAGTACTCGTAAAGACACCTTAAAAAATTGAAAAATATATATAAAAATACAAATCTTAAAATCGAGAATAGTACTATATTATTATAAAAAAATTGAAAAAAAAATTGGATCATTGAAAAACAGCGATGATTAAAAAAAATTATTTTATGGATTATTGTTTCATTATAAAAAAATAGTGATCAAAAAGTTTTTTTCGAATTTTTTTCTCCAATATAGTACTATGATCCATTTTATTATTTATATTTTTTGTTTATTTTTTTTCAATTTTTTTAAGGTATACTCACGAGTCCTCAGTTTGAGAAGAGTACTCACCCGATCGATTATATATATATATATATATATATATATATATATATATATATATATATATATATATATATATATATATATATATATATATATATATACAAAACTCTAATACAATATCATATCAACCACACTAAAAAGACGTTTAAAAACTTTCAATTTCACACTAGCAAAAACATGTCGGGTCTATATCAAAGAAACGACTAGCCGATTAACTTGAGGTCCGTTATTTTGATGTCGATGGAAAACTTTTTAAATATTTTAGAAGAATACGATGAAACTGAAATTTCGCAGCCGAGGACGTGAACTATGGTGCTCAGAGACTGTTGGACTGCACACAACCGTATTATGACACATTATTTCGATGAGGATTTTCTTTGTGGACGATACCTTTTTCGTCGACGGTTCGAATGAAGAGACATTTGTTTTTATGTATTGTAAACGCTATGACGAACATGTTTGAGTTGATACAACCACGTCCCGACGCGATAGGTGCAGAAGGTTTAGTTCGATATAAAAAAGAGTAGTTGCAGTTTGCCAATTAGCTTACGATTCTGTAACAGATCTAGGCGATAAATATTTCACAGCAGGTCACATGCGAAAGCCTCAAGGAGTTTTGCAGATGCGTTCTTACATATTACGGTCCATGGTATTTTCTTAAGCCTACAAGAAACCTCATTTACTGACTGCAGACACTATATGCTCATCATGCACATGTTCATGGCTTTCCTGACATGCTTGGTAGTTGGATTGTCTTCATTGGTAATGGGGTAGTTACCCTCCTCTATGGCACGGCCAATATACCCGTGTTGGTAAAGATCAATCGACAGTCATACTTGAAACAGTTGCATCACATGAACTCTGGTTTTATAATGCCTTCTTTGGTCCCCCTTGGCTCAAACAATGATATTAACGTTCTAGGCATGTAACCTTTCACGACAACATTTACAAACATGTCCGCTCCTAATTTCCATTTCAAGCAAACACATCCACATACAAATACGTTTGTTATCTGATAGATGGTAGATATCATGAACATATTGTGTTTGTGAAATATTTGACATGTCTACGTGATCCAAAACACATGAAATGTAAAAGTTGTTCAAGAAAGAGGTAGAAAGGATATTGAAAGAGCATTTAGAACCCTCAAGAAGCGTTGCGACATACTAGGAACTCCACACGTTCCCAAGATAAGGAAAACCTTATAGCTATTAAGTATACATGTAATATTTTACACAATTTGATTTTAGAAGACGAGAGAAAAGCAATATGCAACCATGTCGCAAACGAAAATGTCTCTCAAGTGTACCACCAATAGACTCTGTAACATTGGAAAACATCACGAGCTTCGCACCGATATCACGGAACCTATCTACAGAGTTAATCATATCAATCTCTATTCGCATCCGTTGGACGATACATATAACTTTTCGGATTGAAATCCTTTTTAGTTGGGTTGTAATTTTTAAATTTCACAAAGCTTAGTGAGTTCCCCGAAATACCACACGATCCATTTCACTCATACACATAAGTCACATTCAACATCCAGGAACGACCGGTCATGCATCGTCCTTTCGTCATTAAACATCCTCGAGTGCCCATGTACGATCGGCCATGCATCGTCCTTTATCATGCAGCATCTCTCGGATTTATCAACACGTTCACTGATCTTCGGGTGCCCAGGTACAACCAATCCTATATCTTCCTTTATCATGCAGCAACCCTAAGATTGGTCAACTCATTCTTTAGTCGCCAGAACGAATCCAACGACTATCAAATACAATAATAGAAATCTAAACATACAATCTAACCCATCGGGTTTCTATTACCAATCATGACATAAAGCACACCCATATATCATACTATGGTAAGCCTACCTACGCATGCAACTTCACACATAGTATAGTGAGAAGACTCCGTTGATCCGCAACCTCAAGCTAGATAGTACTTCAAGCGAGTTTCCTCAGATCCAGACAACATGAACTTCCTAATAAGGATAAACTTCACTTAGTAAATCCCACACCCCTAACAGGATAAACTTCCTAGACTTGTACCTCGAATGTCTCAAGTTTGACCGAAATTCAAACCGGTGAAAAAGTCGATGGTGAAAGTTAAAGTCAACGGTCAACACAAAAGACAACCCTCACTTAGCGCCGCTATCATTTAAGGATAGTGTCGCTTGAAAACCCAAATTCACAAAGATAGTGTCGTTATCTCTATAGATAGCGGCACTATGTATACTATTCAACCCAATTCTTCCTAAAACTATTAATTTGTTAAGCCAAGGTCTTAAAACTCTTAATTTGTTAAGCAAATGGTCAAGATATAGGTGCAAATGATCAAGACCTAACTTAAACACTAAAGGGAGCTTGGCTTACTCCCATAATCAATCTAAAACTTTCAAAGAAGGCTCAGGGGACATAAAGTTCCAACCTTTAACACCACACTCCAAAGATCAAGTCATAAAGGGACCAAAAAACTAGCCAAAGTCTCCATAACTACAAGAACAATTTAAGAAACACAAAAAGAGGAAACTTTAAACTCACAAAGGTCTAGAAATACAGATCTTGATGACTCAACCTTGAAGAACAACTTCTAGCATCACCTTGCATCTTCCATCTTCCAAGAAATCTTCTTAAATAGGCAAGAACACCAAAAATCACCCCAATAAGGCTGGAGAGAAGCGCGGAACGTTTTTGGGAGTTGAAATGTGACAAATGAAGGCCACCTATGGGTTTGTGCCCTTATATATGGCTGTAATATCAGAATCTAGGTTTTAGGCCCAAATAGCGAGGTTAGCGTCGCTATCCTTATAATAGCGTCGCTATCTGGAGGTCGTGCCAAGCCATTCACTGAAACACAATAGCGTCGCTAACCAAGCTCCATAGCGTCCCTAATGTCAGCGTGATAGCGGCGCTATGCCCCCTCCATAGCGTCACTATCTACCTTTTCCAACATTTCCCAAAACTTAGTTCTTTTTAAAACCACACTTCGACATTTTGGGAACAGGGTCCTACAATTCACACTTGATTAGAACATGTTATTCACATATGAATATGCACATATCGAAATTTTTATTTTTTGATAAATTTTCTTATTATATGTATTCAATCACATGTGATTAAACATTGTGATTCACATATGATTAAGCTATTCACATTTGATTAAAACTTGTTATTCATATTTAAATATGATAAAACTCTATTATGCACATGTGATTGAAACCTGTTATTCACATGTGAATATGCACATAATGAATTTTTTATTTCTTAATAATTTATTCACATATGACTAAAGATTGTTAATCTCATGTAATTAGACCATGTTGTTCACATGTGATTAGAACTTGTTATTCGCATTTGGATATTGTTAATGTCATGTGGGTCGTTGACCAACCCAGTGTTCTGTTTGTCCTAAGAATAGTTGTTTGAACAATATTTTATCTACCTTTTGATGTATGTTCCGAATAGTTGTTAAGATATTAAGGAACATACTTTCTCATGAATACTTGTGATTAAATTCTTATTAAATGATCGTAAGTAATGATACCGAAGTTCATTCTTGGATTTCGGAATGGGTTGTAAGTTCGGATGTTTTCAGAAGACAGTATTCGGAAGACCATGTTCGGATGACATCATTCGGAAGATCAAGCTCAGAATTCAAGTTTATAAGACACCGAAATCCACTCTTGGATTTCAGTACAACATATTCAAGAATTAAACAAGTCATATACCAAAGTTTATCCTCAAACTTCGGTATCCATCAGAAGCATTCAGATCAGCGATAGAAGATCAAGATAAGTGATCAATGAAGATATCGACAGAGATAACCAGATCAGCCTGCATAGCACAAATTTGGACTTGTCCATTATTCCGCATATTTTACTTAGTTTTCGGTTCCAACAATTGGTATCAGAGCCATTGTGGCTATTTGCAAGGTCCACTATGCTTAGTTTGCTTAAGCATTGGCTTCAGCGACAACCTTTGGACCCTCTACAAACCTTTAATGCTGCAAAGCTCAAGTTATTAAACTCTCTTTTTCAAACAGTTCAAAAACCTTTTACAACCATGGAAATGAACTATTCCTTGAACGTCGCCAACAGTATTGGGAGGTCCACCAAAGCTCCAATACTCATCCCTACCGAATATAATGGCTGGGCGGCACGCATGTAAAATTACCATAGGAGACAAGGAAATGACGTTTGGAGATCTGTTGAGGAAGGACCTCATGTTCCCACTTTCATCCCCATGGCTGACACTGCTAAAGGTTCCCTTGGAGGAGCTCCTCAACCCAGACCGACGCCTTTGGATATAGAGAAAATAGATAACGACCAGATTTCATTCACAGAAATTTCTTGTGTTATTCCCCCAGAATTGTTTGACCTTATTCAGAACTCTACCACATGCCAACAAATATGTGTTCTGTTACAGAACATGTTTCAAGGAACTGAAGAGGGGAAGGACAAGCAACTGACTACAAGTCTCACTGAATATAATCGGTTTTCATCACTTCTAGGAGAATCTCTAAGTGACTCATTCACCAGTTTCTCCCTCATCGTTACTTGACTCCTGAGTGCAGGAGCAGCACGAACAAATCAGGAAATCAATCTTCGATTTCTTGAAGGTCTAGGACGAGACTGGATGATGGTCAAAATGATCCTTCAAGACTCCGGGAAGTTGAAAACTTTCAATATGTATCGTTTATATAACAACTTGCTAGGTCAGGAGAACGATGTTAAATTCAAGCAATCTCAACTAGGTGGACGTCTGGCCTTGATGGTCGAATGCAAGCTTCCAATGTTAGGCAACTCACCACAACAACTAGTCCAGTATCATCAGGCTCTTTAGAACCCAACTTACCTTCTACCCACCAACCACCAGAATGTTCCACATGAGATAAGTCAACTTTCGTATCAACCAAATCCAGTTCCATCATATCATCCATCGGCACCACAGATCTTCTACCCTACTTACGACCAACCACATAAAAACCAAATTCAAGTTCCTGCTCCTCAACCATCTTATCGATCCAACCAAGCTCCCACCTTAGCCCTACCAGCAGCTCCTTCTCAGTCATGTTACTCAGAATATGATGACGAAGAAGCGGCTGCCTACCAACAAGAGATCGGTCTTATAAGTTGTTAGGACTTATTTTAATGGTTTAATCTTTATATTTAATAGGGTCTAAAAAGGAAAATATCAAATTTTAAGGGGCTCTTTGAGGATTTCGGCTAGGGATCGAAATCCCCCTGGATTTCGGTCATGATGACCGAAAACCAAAGATTTTCGGTGGGCCTGGCCAGTCGATTTCGGTCTGGTCTGGTCCGTGGGCTTGGGTTTTTGGCCCGAATAGCTTAGTTATAAATTGATGTGTTAGCCTTCATTTGGCTAGTTAGTTGTTTTGGAGCCTTGTTCTAGCCTAGAACTTTTCGTATTGCTCAAGCAATGATTTTCTTATGTACCTGTCGATTTAGCAATAAAATCGAGTGCATTGAAGGATTATTCTTGTGTTTTACTGATTTGATTGATACCGTGCAAAGATCCAGGATAGTTTTGGGACCTACAATTGGTATCAAAGCTTGAAAACCTCGTGTTTTGAGTTTTTGGTATCAATCTCATCATTACCATTGCTTGGATATTGAAGATTTGGAAGTTTTTGGATCGATTTGGACTATTTTTATTCGTTTTTGGGAATTTTTGTTCTTCGTGTTCTTCGCGTTCTTCAAGCAAAAAGTCATCCAAAAAGGTGTTTTAGATCAAAAAATGGAGTTTTTATGAACTGTTTGTCCCTTTTCAGATCTGACATAGGTTTTCGGTCATGCTCCAGGAGTTTTCGGTGGCGGTGGAATTTGTCCTGGAATTCGGTTAGGGGTTGTTGGATTTCGGTCCATTATAGGTGGTTTTCGGTCAGCCTAACTAGCATTTTCAGTGTCTCCTTAGGGTTCCACCGATTTTGGTTCATACTCGTTTCCGGTCAAGATCTTTCCACCCTCGTTTTTGGTTCTACAGTTTTTCGGTGCTCGATTTTGCTCCAAGGGTGATTTCGGTGTTGGTTTTCGGTGAGGTTGTGTGTTTTCGGTCCAGCTGCTGATTGACTTTTTATCTTTTTGATTTTTCTTTGGTGTTCTGCAGATCGTTTCAGATGCATTCAGTTTCAGCAGTGCATTCTGATCTCGACTCGGTCACGGGTACTGTCATTCGTATCCTTAGGCTAACTATTGGAATGGAAATACCGTTTCGAACAATATATTAAATTGAAAGACATAAAACTGTGGAGAAGTTTCTTACATACACCTATCAAAATCACAGTTACTCTTCAAAATGGAGATATAATAGACAAACCTCTCGAATAGTATTCAGATGCGAAATTTGACATTGTAGATCGTGATGAGAAAGCTCTTTTTACTCTTACCATGGCATTATCTCTGGATATTGCTCAAGGTTTTAGAGAATACACTACTGTGAAATCTCTATGGGAAGCACTAATTGTGGTCTATGAAGGCAATGATGACATGAAGCAGAGCAGACACGACATGCTCCGTCAAAAGTTTAACATGTTCAATCACGTGATCGGAGAAACTCTAGAGATTCAATTACAACGCTTTATCACCCTGAATACAGAGATGGCAACTGCTGGCATAGTGTTGTTCAAAGCTGAAGTAAACAAAAAGTTGTTGAATTCCCTTCCAAAGAGCTGGGACATGAATGTGGAAGTAATTAAAAAGACTAGAGACCTTGGCAAACTATCTCTCTATGAAGTAATAGCTATCATAAAATCCTGCGACATGGATGATAAGCAGAGAAAGATCAATCATGTCAATTCATATCAGGCTGCCAACTTGGGTATCTCTACCAACAACGCATTTTCAGCTCTTCTTGCTAAAGTTCCAACTCAGCAAGCTTCCTCTTCATCAAGCACTCCAATGGCATCTTCAGTCCTTCCTGCTCCTACTTCTGCTGTTTCTTCTCCAGGTCTTCCTAATGTAGCTGAAGAAAACTTAGGCATGATGGCTGGCCTTCTAAATTGCTATAATGCTCTTGTTGCTGGTGAGATGGTTCAACCAATGATGGTGGAAGATCTTAATCAAGGCAACCCTGATGACTTGGAAGAGATGGACATTTCTTGGCATATGGCTATGGCGGTATTCAGGGCCAAGAGGTTCACTCAGAGGATGGGCAGAAATAATTGGGTTAACAACAATGGAGACAGAAAGGTGGGATTCAACAAAGCCAATCTTTGATGTTATAACTGCAACGAGCCAGGGCACTTTGCTCGCGAGTGTACTAAGCCCAGAATGGAAAACACTAAGAGGAACCTGGTGCCTGTTGGAACAAATCATGAAGCTGCCCCTCAATCGCAGAATACAAAAAGAGCCATGGTTGCTCAACAGTTCATGTAGTAAAACCAGTTGTAGGATCTGAACCTCAATGGAGACGGTAGAGGTCATCTTGCACAGGTTGAATGTGATATGGACATCGACATAGCTGAAGAACAAATTATGGATCTCCAGTTCGCTTTCATGGTTTCTACTAATCCTGCTACCACTCCTGCCAGTGACGAGGTTAGTGAAATTTCTTGCTCTTCTAAATCTTGCATTGATAAATTGCTAAATTTCGTGAGATGAATCATAAGCTTGTTAGAGAAATGTTTGAAATGGAAAATCTCGTTTATAATACTAAAATAAAATTGAAACCTTTTCATGAAAAATTAGAAACCAAAACCTCAGATTTTTGACAAACTGCAAGACAAATTCAGTGTAATATCTTGTCACCTCAGATTTGCAAACGAAGAAGTAGCTAGATTAACTACTGAAATTGATGCATTGAAACTAAAATTTCAAAATACAGAATTCAACTTAAAAAATTTGATGTATTAAGTGAAGTAGTTGAGTCCATAATTGAACAACAAACCAAACGGTCTAGTAAACATGGTGAAGGAATTGGATATAGATCTGTTCCCCCTCCTTTCATTAATAATTTTGTTCCATCTCTTGAAACCAAATAATCTGAAGAATGTTATCTTTCGAATTTTCTTCAAAAGGATAAATCTGGACCTGCTGAGAGTTTTGAAATGAAATTTACTGATGCTTCTACCTCATGTGTAGATAAATTGATAACGAAGATTGAGGAGAAGGAAGACTCACCTGTTTCTATTTCTGATAACATTTGTTTGAAAACTGATACTTTTGTTTTGTTTGATGATGAGAAATCTGACATTAAAACTTCTGATGTTTTGAAAAAACCATGTGATGTTAGTTTTAAAAATGCTAGGACAAAAGTTTTAGTTAACAAATTTGTTGCGTGCTTGTGTGTGTGTGGAAATAATTTGAGTAAATATGGACTTGGACAGAATTCCGACACTTGTATGCTCCTCAACATGAATAGATTTGGCAAAACATGCCAAAAGGGAGACCTCATAAAAGAAAGCCCTCGAGGTCACGTTCTCGAAATAAAAATCGGAATGATACAAAAGCCAAGAATCAGATTGCTCAAAACAAAAGGATTAATTCAAGAAATGACTATACCTTACAAAACTTTGTGAGGCCTAAGCCATCTCAAGAACCAACCTCTAATAGCAGTTCTGATTCTAATTTTAAAGAAAATGTTGCCATTTGTTTCAAAAATAAAAGACTTAAATCAACTTATAGATGGGTTCCTAAAGGCTCTTTTCAAAAATCTTATGATATTTCACCATTACTTGATCAACGTGATATGAGCTTTGAGTCAATTCCTGTATCAATAGTAACGGTCAACCCAGTTTCCGTATGGACTGGGTGCCCAAATCTAATTAATCCCGCAACTTGTGCAGGAACAGTTACGGAGGAATATCATCAGACCATGGTATGTTGATAGTGGCTGTTCCAGGCACATGACAAGCGACATGTCCCAACTACACAACGTTCAAAATTTTAATGGTGGATGTGTTTGCTTTGCAGCAGGTGAAAAGGGAAAGATCACACAAAAGGGAACCATATCCAATGGCGCGTTGAAGTTTGAGAATGTAAACTTTGTACCTGAGCTCAAGCACAGTTTGATGAGCGTTTCTCAGATCCGTGACAAGGGTTTCTCAACCCACTTTACAAAGAAGGAATGTCTAATTCTCAAACTTGGCATAGTCATCCCCAAGGAGTGGATTCTTGTCCGATCTAAACAAAAAAACAATGCTTACATCATCAACATGAATCACAACACTCCTGAAAATGTCACATGCTTATTCTCAGAAGCTTCAGAACAGAATGTCGTGTTGTGGCATCGACGTCTCGGTCATGCAAATGTAAAGAATCTGAATCGTCTTGCAAAGAATGATCTTGTCTGGGGGCTTCCAATCAAGGATTTCATTACATTTGAGAAATGTGTTTCCTGTGCTCAAGACAAACATCATCGGAAGCCGCATAAGCCCAAACTGATCAATTCCATTGATTCGCTCCTTCAGCTACTTCACATGGATCTCTTTGGCCCTGTCGATGTTCTCAGTATTAACCGATGTTCTTATTGCTTAGTTATTATTGACGATTACTCATGTTTTACTTGGTTTTTCTTTTTGAAGAACAAAAGTGAAACTGCACAGCTGGTCATGAAATTCATCACTCTTATCGAGAATCAAACGAATCTGAAGATGAAGGCCATCCGATGCGACAATGGAACTGATTTTAAGAGCGTGGTTTTGAATAAGTTTTGTGCAGATAAGGGAGTGCAGCGTTATTAAAGCGCCGCTCTAACACCTCAACAAAACGGTGTCGCTGACGTCGGAACAGAACTCTAATTGATGCTGCACGTACCATGCTGTACGGCTCCAAACTGCCAGTGATCTTTTGGGCTGAAGCAATTCATACAGCCTGTTATGTTCAAAATCGGGTCATCATCAACAAACCTCAAATGAAGACTCCGTATGAGATTCTCTATGGCCGCAAACCAAATGTCTCACATTTCCGCACTTTTGGCTCTCCTGTACCCTTCTTCATCTTGAAGCTACTCCAATATTCAACTCCAAACCGGATGATTGCTACTTCGTTAGATATGCAAGTAAAACTACATATCGGGTGTACAACAAGGTGACCAAGAAGAGCGCGGAGTCGTATGACATGCGCTGGCTAGAAGAGAACGAAACGGATGCCCGTGTTGGACCCGACTGGTTATTTAATTATGCTGACCCTTTTAAACCATCCTATGTGCTTTCTTGTGATGTTTCACGTACACAACCAGGTTCTAGTGGAGTTAACAGAGATAATGATGATGAATTCATTCCTGATCTCATCAAACCGTTAGTGATCCTTGAAGACCTTATTCTACATGATGGTGCATCTCCTGTGTGACACCCCATTTCTACTGATTTCAAATACCATGGTTTTTCGTATAAATACATGAATACAAAAATACGGTTTATCAAAAACCGATAATTTACATTTTTTTAAAACTGTGGGTCTTACAAATCCATACCAAATCTAACCATAGTAAGCAAGAAGAGGATTAAACCTTGTGTCCAAGTTAGGAGCTAACTCAAGCTCCACTCCAGCTAAACTTCATCCATTTTATAGCAACTTATTTTAACCTGGAATACATGGGAAAACATAGAATACGTAAGACAAAAATTGTCTCGTGAGTTACATGAGTTTTAGACTCAAACCTTTAACTTCTTTTCCAACCTTTATATAAAAACTTATATCATAAAACATCTTTCAAGTTTTATAATAATATCATGCCATAGCTCTTTACTTTTCAAAATCATTACATATCATGCCTTGCAAAAATATCTTCTTTCAAAAATTTATAATGACAATATACTATAACTCTTTACTTCTCAAAAATCATTTTATGATTTACTTTACAAAAATAACATCTTTCTTACTTTCTTTGACTGGTTTTATAAGCTTCCTGGATTTTTATACTTAGGGCTTTAATCACTATAAGTGATACCCCAAGTCTCTATGGCTAGAAAGAACGGATCATTCCTCACCATAGAATTGTTGAGGCAATCTACTTCGCGATGAGGATTTTTCCCCAGTAGACCCCTTACCTAACCCGGGTAGGTTGGAACATAGTTCCCTTACTAACACTGCTTGCTACAATTACCAGTCATACAAAAACTTGCTGCTTGCTTGAACATTTCTCATAAACATATAACTTGTGGCTAGGTGCCAAACTACAACATTTTATGTCTTTATGGCTAGATGCCACATATAGCTTTCATCACATAATTTTCATATGTTTAAAACATATTTTTCTAACATGCTAAGCTTTATGCCAAAATATACTTTCCAACATCTTATGGGTATATGTCATTCATACTCGAAAACATATATAGTTTGTAACTAAAACATACTTCTTAAACACATTATGGCTATATGCCTATCCATACTTTCAAACATGTATTTCAAAATATACTTTCACATGATTGGTTCAACGACCAAAACATAACTTCAATATAGCATTATACTTTCACAAACAAGTTAGAAATAATACTCTTGCATATAATTTCTCATATAGAAATTTTATAAGAAACCTTGAAAATACTTACTTGCCATGTACCCCAGAATGGGTAAAAATACTGCATGTACTCACCTTATAACTCTTGAAAAGTCAATTAGACGTTCCTTGGTTCTTTACCCTTTCGATGTCCAATTACTTGACTTTCACTTATATGTAGTATATGATACACTAATTTATATTCTAATTGACTCTATAACATATTAGAGTCCTTATTATACCATTAAAGGTTGAAACAAGTGTATATCTTTTAAATATTTAACTTTAGATGGGTCGTATTCAATACGTACACTGCAATAGTACCCACGAGGGTTCGTATTTCATATTAAAAATTTATTCCACTAATTTTAAACCATTATGGACATGTACTTAAAGTTTGGGATCATTTGGACATGTATAGCAAGTTTCGGAGTCCAAAACCCCCTGCTTTAAACACACGACCCGTGCAAATTTATGCCTAGAGGAGCACGACCCGTGCTTGCATTAAATAACAAGTTATTTTGGTGTTCAGGGAGAGCACGACTCGTGCATAATGAGCACGAGCCGTGCTCTTTCTGGGCAGCTTCTTCTTGCTTCGGTTTTGCACTGTAGCAGTCCGATTTTTGCACTATAACTCCCTGTTTTGACTTATTAAGAACTTGATACTTGACTTAATACTTATGGAATCATTTCATGACCATAACCTTGAGTTTATAACTAGTTTTAATCCATAAAATCATTCCAAATCCTAAAATGTAGAATTTAGGGTTCTTAAACCAAGAATCCCCAAATCCTCAAAACTCTTGGATTGCTTGGTATGATCTTAACATATCCTCATGTGCAGAACATAAGAATCATATTAATCACTTGGAATCATGACTGAAATTGAAATTTCAGTTCATCCCGTGAGGAACCAAATTCAAGAATTGAAACTAGAACTTGATTTCTAACCTTATTTACTTGGAACTTCAATTCTTCCAAAGTATAAACTTGATTTCCACATTTAATCTTCTAGCAAACCTTCAGAAATCGCACACAAGAATTCTCTCCCGATGCTTCTACACGTTTCCTGAACTTCTGGGAGATTTTTCTCTCTTTTTATACCTCCAAATTTTACCATTTAAACCCTAAGGTTCCATTTCTTGGACTTTTGACATTGTTATCAAATTTTTACCAAACATAGCTATTTTTCTTACATTTTTAGTCCAAACTAAAATATAATTTCATTTTAAATTTTTTGAGTTTAGTCAAATGACCAAACTACCCTTTTAAACATAGTTTTCATAAGAATACATATAAAGCTTTAAATTCATTCTAGGACTAAAATAACAACTTACTTTTAGTCTCAAACCATGGAATCATTCCAATCCTTGACAAATTATAGAAATCCCGTTTTTAATATTTTTGATATTACCTTAAGCGTTATCTCGAATATAAATTCAAGATTTTTGGGTCGTTACAACTACCTCCCCCTTATTGGGATTCTGTCCTCGGAATCATCACATAACTATAAATTTAAGGGATCACTTTTTTTTTTCTTTTCTTCAAAGGTTTTCAGTTCAAGTCTGGTTCATAGTAAATACTTTCTTTTATCATTTCATACTCATATTCTTTATTCTTTTATCTTTTTGATATCCTCCTCTTTGAGTTACTTTTGGGTTCTTAATCACTTTTAGGGATTTCTACTTTCATATTCTTATCAAGAATAACAGCTTACTTTGTATTTCTTCTTGTATGTTTACCAAGACTTCATAAAATTTATATTAATCATATTCTTTACTTATAAAACTTCTTCCCAAATACAATTTGGTAAAGCTTTGTATTTATACAAATTTATAAATACATAATCTCTTCCTCTTTAGAATAATATTTCGTTCTTTAATGGACATTTCACTTAAACATACCTTATTCATTCTTATCTTTCTCTTTTCTCATATCTTTGTTCATGCGTTATACATAATAGTTTGCTTTTATTCTTTATTTATTTGTACTGGCAACTCTCAGTTGGTTACCATTTTATTTAAGAAATGCATTCTTTTCCTTTCGTTTCACTTCACACCCTTACTTTTCTGTTTCCGACAGAATCTGTCCAATCATCATATTGTTCACGAGAATCTGCATCTCTCGTTCTGAAAATACTGCTTTTTATTTTAACAATTAGACATTTTTAGCTTTCCTTCTATGTACCATACACAATATTTGACCTTTTAAACTTGTACAGTTTTTCTGTTGAAGTTGATCTATTATTTTAGTCAACTTCCTTCTTCTCTACTCTTGTCATTCATATACGAATTCATATACTTCTTTTTACTCCTTACTAACTTTCATACGTTTACAATAAATTATCATCATCATTATTTTTTTTTACTCTACATTTTACATGTATCTATTCATACATGTCTTGAATCTTTCTATTTTCACATCATATTATTTGTCAATGACCCAAATTATGAATTTACATTTTCACATAACTCTTAATCATTTCTTGTACATTACATGTACTACTTGCTCTACATATCTCGTATCACTCTATACTTATATTACTTTCACTTTTTGACATACTAACATTCTAAATATTTTTTTATCATCTTTTATGAGATTTTGGTCTCATTTACTCATTACTTATTAGTATAAATGTAATACCGTGTTTTTAAATTATAGATATTTCGAGTTAATCTTGGTGTGATTAAGATTAGTTAGCTTGTTGTATGAGTTTGGGTGATTAAAAACCCATTTGGGAGAAGTTTGGACTTGAAAAATGCCAAAACAGAGCTACACGGGTCGTGTATGGTGACATGGGTCGTGTAGAAAACCTTTAGAAACCAAACAGTAAGATTTCCAGAGTCACACGGGTCGTGTACCTCTACACGGGTCGTGTAGAGTGTTCAAAAGGTGTCCGAAAGCCAAAACAGACCTACACGGGGCCTGTGAGTCTACACGGGTCGTGTAGAACAGCCTTACACGGGGCATGTGAGTCTACACGGGTCGTGTAGGCCTGACAGCACTATATAAAGTGCAGAAAATGCATTTTTCAGGAAAAATAGACCCATTTCGATATCCAGAGCTTTCTAAGGATATTTTCCACCAAATTGATCCATGAGATGCGTAAGGAAGAGTAAGGAGACTTCAATCTAACCCCGTAAACACGCTCACGATTCCTAAATCATCAAGGTGAGTAATTTATTGATTTTGGGGTTTTGAAACCCTAACTTCCATTTTCGTGTTTTAGCTATATATTGCTATATTTGTTGTTATTAGATTGTTAGTGGATGCCTTTAGAGTTATTTGTGAGATTATTGTCGAGTTTCTACGGTTGAATTAGTAGAACCGCGAATTTGGGGGTTTCGGTAAGTATTGAGTTAATATTACCATTTATACTCTTTTGTTTCCTCTTTTGATTTATATATCTTTGAGATAGATATAAATAACATGATTGTGGATATTGGAGAATTGATTTAGACTATGGTGAAATAACCAAGTCTAACGAACAGGAGCATGGTATGCGTAAATCGGTGGTTCCAAACACTAAGTTGTTATCAGATGAGTACTCTTATGTACTTGAGTAGAATTCTACCTTGTGGTAAACTGAGTATACATATATATATGTTAGGTTGTTATTGTCGAAATCAAATTGTGATGTAAATTGCTATATGTGAATAACCACAACCTAGTTGAACATACATATTGATTGTATAAACAGAGTAGATGTTAGTGTAGTCACATTAAAGAGTTTTGAGTCAAATTGCATAGCCATGAGGGCTATTGAGCTGGAATAGAGTTGGAGTGATTATGTTATCTGTGGATAACAAGAGATGAGTTGAAATCTATATTGAGTATAACAGTAGAGTATATGATAAATTGGTTGAGTTAAAGAGTCATTGAGTTTAATTGTTACAGGCATGAGAATTGCTATGATTGAGTATAAGTTGGTTGTTAAAAATAAATATATATGAGAATGTGGTCGAGTTACGAGTAGTACTAAGCGTGGTATTTTTATTGAATTAATGTTATTAAATATTAGCTGGTATTGTAAAGCTAATATGTTTGCAGATTTCAGAGTTAAGAGAAAGTGGATAATTGCTAATGAGATTAGCAAAAGAGAATGATAAAGATATTTACTGAGAGGGATTACTAGAGTGTAATTGAGATTACTCACTAAGCTTTATAGGCTTACACTTGAGTTGTTTGTTGTTTTGCGGGTATCTGTAGCTGTGATAGGGGAAGGCATGTGATAAAGAAAGATGGACAACTTAGAGCCTGTCTTTTAATTGAAGTAGATTTATTTGTAATGACTGGTTAAGATTGTAAGGACTTCTTATGTAATTATTGTGATGATAACATCTTGATCCGTGCTTTGATTACAAGTATACCCATTTTGATGTGTAAATTGTTTGAAAATTTTTGGGTGTACTTTGTATGAGAAACCGGGCGTTACAAGTTGGTATCAGAGCATGGTTTAAGTGAACTAGGTCTTTGAGTGTAGAGTCCTAGACTTAAACCGAGAAGAGAAAGACCCCCTATCACATTCTTGGAAAAGATATTGCTACATATGTGAGCGTATTAGTTGAGTATAACTTTTCTGTTATAATTACTATTTTTTATATTCTGTGTGTGAATATAGATATGGAGACAGATGAGGACGATTTGATGAATTGGTCAGAGCTGGTTGGACCAATAGTGGATGATGAGATGAGATTTTAGCCGATATGAGATATCAGCTAACGAGGAGACAAGAACTTTAGTTGATAATGAGATGTCAACTGAATGCGAGATGAGATACTAATTAAGATGAGATTGCAGCTGATTGCGAGATTCCAACTAATGATGATATGAGATTCCAGATGAGGCGAAATTTCAACAGATAATGAGAAAGAGTATAAGCATAAGTTGAGCATGAGCTAGGAGTTGAGACATGTGAGTGTAGCCGAGTACACTCAAGAGTTGAGATTCGAAGTATGCGAGTTTCAGCTAATGAGAAGATAAGATTTGTTGCTATGAGGTATGTAAGTAATTTTACTTAACATGTTAGTTGTAACGTGTTGCAAATGTTTAATTGTTAATAATACATGTAGTAGAATATGTGTGAAATGTTTGGACACATAAAAGATCAATTGAAATTACATGTGTTAGAAAATTGTGGTTATAAAGTGTAGTAATTGGCATTGAGATGAGAATCTCATGTCCATTTGAGGTAAGATTTACATATCACATAACGAGTGCTTTGTGATTATGTATAACCGAGATTATAAGTGGTTGCTTGACGAGTACTTAGCAACCATGGAGAAATGTGTAAAATGAGCATATACATGGTAAGAAATATATAAAGTATGATATGGTGTATATATATATATATATATATATATATATATATATTTATATATATATATATATATATATATATATATATATATATATATATATATATATATATATATATATACATATTACTTGTTGTTTCACAGATGTGACGAGATTTCTGTGTACGAGTACTGTGTCATTGAGAGCACATGTTCTGTGGGGCCACATAACTAGTACTTATGAATGATCACAATGAATGGTTGAGATAGCCAAAAGAGTATGAGTTGTGAAAGATAATGAGTGTGTAGTTGATTGCACACAATAACTGATTATGAGTTGACATGCTGAGAGATGAATTGTGTAGTTTAGAGTTGTCACATAATGAGATATTTGTGACAGAGTTGTCAGAGGACACTCGAGTAACCACATAAAGAGTACCTTGTGGTTATAATTGAGAGAACCTAGAGTGGTTCAAGTAGGCCTAATTGGCCTAGAGATTGGGTTAATTACCTAATAAATGTGATTGAGACCACATATTCAGTGGGGTCACATATTTAATAAATGTGATTTAGACCACATATTCAGTGGGGTCACATATTGAGTAAATGTGATTGAGACCACATATTCAGTAGGGTCACATATTGAGTAAATGTGATTGAGACCACATATTCAGTGGGGTCACATATTGAGTAAATGTGATTGAGACCACATATTCAGTGGGGTCACATATTGAGTAAATGTGATTGAGACCACATATTCAGTGGGGTCACATATTGAGTAAATGTGATTGAGACCACATATTCAGTGGGGTCACATATTGAGTAAATGTGATTGAGACCACATATTCAGTGGGGTCACATATTGAGTAAATGTGATTGAGACCACATATTCAGTGGGGTTACATATTGAGTAAACGTGGTTGAGACCACACATTCTGTGGGGCCATGTATTGACTAGTTGAGGTTAAGATCATATACTTCTGTAGAACCACATAACGAGTACCTTGTGGTTAGAGTAGTGAAGACTGTTGTGACTCAGACAAAAAGAGGAGTGATAGTGAGTCTATATGGCTTGAGACCGTAGCGGAGACCCGCTAGAGTCAAATAGAAGATGGATTAAAATCGGAGAATGGTACGAGGTACCATGATCTGATTAGAGGACGGTACGAAGTACCATGAGATAGCGATGAATGATGAGTTTGGAGAACAGTACGAGGTACTATAAAACAGTGTTGAATGATGAGACAAAGGATGGTACGGGGTACCAAGAGCTGAGGGAGAGTGGTGTTATAATGTTGTGCTTGTGTGTAAACAAGTATCTACTGTGTAGTGATATAGAGTGTTGAGACTGCACTATTCTTGAGTGTGGATATGTATGGTATAGATGTGAACCTATACAGTTTGAGACTTTATGGGTTAAAAAGAGGACGAATCAGAGGCGGAGTAACAGTATGAGAGTACTTTGAGATAATACAGTGAATAATACTGTTGAGAAATGTTGCTGTGAGTAAGAGCATTTGTTATTTGGTCGTGTTGAGAATGTGTGAGGTTTCTTTCATATTGAATGAGATAAAATTTTATAAATACATGATAAGAAGATATGAGTTAAAAAGAATAGGAAAGTAATCGTGATTGTGATTAATAGGATTCATTCCTTAGCAATCAAACCAATTACTGCCAATGAGGGGAATGTGTGAATGTCGAGATGATAAAACTATTTATTCGTATGAGACGATAGATAATAGATTTTGTTATAATAATCTTGAATTATTTATTGAGATTAACGAGTCAGTCGGGTGATGAGATATGATCTCACCGTAGAGATTGCGGTGTCAGATGTTATTATTTGAGTCATGTGCAGAGATTTCAGTGAGCCATAAGTATGACCTATTGGTGTCATACGGATGAATTAGAGATTGCGGTGATCATGACGGAGAAGTGGTGAGAGGAAAAATCCTTACTGATGGTATGTCAGGAGGAATATATGCGGTTGTGTTAAAAATTTATTAGATAATAATTTATTAAGTTTGATAGAGCTAATGATTTAGTGAGAATGTGATGTGGGTTATCCACATAAGAGAAGATATAATGAGTGAGTGCATCGATAGAAATAACATAAGGTATGTTGTTGAACTGGTATGAAGAGGAGCCACTTTAGTGGATGATTGCAAATTGTATATTGGGTAAAAACCTAATATGTGTACTGAGGTGGGAGCAGAGATGAATGAGTTATGTAACGTGATTGAGATAGTTGAATATCGATATCATCGTGTTTTATGAGTGTTTCTTCTACCCTAATCGATTAGGATGTGCAAATAGGAGGATTCAATAACTGTGAGTTATTATTGGAGGAGTAAACTCAGAGACAATTAATGTGAAAGTGATGAGACCAATTTTCTTATTGAGTTAGAGTTAACCGTTTCATGGAGATTTGAAATCATTGTAGACAGATGGCAAATAATGATAGTGGTTGGAGTATCAATTGAAGAGTGAGGTGAGATAGCTTGGTGTCAATAATACCATAACAACGTGTGTGGCCTGAAAGAGTGAGTATTGTCCTACGTAGCAGTGATGATAGCCAATATCACTATAGAGATCATCTCGTGAGGATGATGGTGGGTATTACCTATATTATGAGTAAATGAGATGCGACAGTATATACATGTCATATGAGCTGACGAGAGGATAATATCATTGTCATACGGAATGTGAAATTACGGTGGTGAGGTGGTTGTATAAACCATACCTGTTCCAAGAGATTCCGAGGACGGAATCTTTTGAAGGGGGTAAGAACTTGTAATACCGTGTTTTTAAATTATAGAGATTTCGAGTTAATCTTGGTGTGATTAAGATTAGTTAGCTTGTTGTATGAGTTTGGGTGATTAAAAACCCATTTGGGAGAAGTTTGGACTTGAAAAATGCCAAAACAGAGCTACACGGGTCGTGCATGGTGATATGGGTCTTGTAGAAAACCTTTAGAAACCAAACAGTAAGCCTTCCAGAGTCACACGGGTTGTGTACCTCTACACGGGTCGTGTAGAGTGTTCAAAAGGAGTCCGAAAGCCAAAACAGACCTACACGGGGTGTGTGAGTCTACACGGGTAGTGTAGAACAGCCCTACACGGGGCGTGTGAGTCTACACGGGTCGTGTAGGCCTGACAGCACTATATAAAGTGCAGAAAATGCACTTTTCGGGAAAAATAGACCCATTTCGATATCTAGAGCTTTCTAAGGCGATTTTCCACCAAATTGAGCCATGAGATGCGTAAGGAAGAGTAAGGAGACTTCAATCTAACCCCGTAAACACGCTCACGATTCCTAAATCATCAAGGTGAGTAATTTATTGATTTTGGGGTTTTGAAACCCTAACTTCCATTTTCGTGTTTTAGCTATATATTGCTATATGTGTTGTTATTAGATTGTTAGTGGATGCCTTTAGAGTTATTTGTGAAATTATTGTCGAGTTTCTACGGTTGATTTAGTAGAACCACGAATTTGGGGGTTTCGGTAAGTATTGAGTTAATATTACCATTTATACTCTTTTGTTTCCTCTTTTGATTTATATATCTTTGAGATAGATATAATGGAGATGATTGTGGATATTGGAGAATTGATTTAGACTATGGTGAAATAACCAAGTCTAACGAACAGGAGCCCGGTATGCGTAAATCGGTGGTTCCAAACACTAAGTTGTTATCAGATGAGTACTCTTATGTACTTGAGTAGAATTCTACCTTGTGGTAAACTGAGTATACATATATATATATATATATGTTAGGTTGTTATTGTCGAAATCAAATTGTGATGTAAATTGTTATATGTGAATAACCACAACCTAGTTGAACATACATATTGATTGTATAAACAGAGTAGATGTTAGTGTAGTCACATTAAATAGTTTTGAGTCAAATTGCATAGCCATGAGGGCTATTGAGCTGGAATAGAGTTGGAGTGATTATGTTATCTGTGGATAACAAGAGATGAGTTGAAATCTATATTGAGTATAACAGTAAAGTATATGATAAATTGGTTGAGTTAAAGAGTCTTTGAGTTTAATTGTTACAGGCATGAGAATTGCTATGATTGAGTATAAGTTGGTTGTTAAAAATAAATATATGTGAGAATGTGGTCGAGTTACGAGTAGTATTAAGCGTGGTATTTTTATTCAATTAATGTTATTAAATATTAGCTGGTATTGTAAAGCTAATATGTTTGCAGATTTCAGAGTTAAGAGAAAGTGGATAATTGCTAATGAGATTAGCAAAAGAGAATGATAAAGATATTTACTGAGAGGGATTACTGGAGTGTAATTGAGATTACTCACTAAGCTTTATAAGCTTACACTTGAGTTGTTTGTTGTTTTGCAGGTATCTGTAGCTGTGATAGGGGAAGGCATGTGATAAAGAAAGATGGACAACTTAGAGCCTGTCTTTTAATTGAAGTAGATTTATTTGTAATGACTGGTTAAGATTGTAAGGACCTTTTATGTAATTATTGTGATGATAACATCTTGATCCGTGCTTTGATTACAAGTATACCCATTTTGATGTGTAAATTGTTTGAAATTTTTTGGGTGTACTTTGTATGAGAAACCGGGCGTTACAATAAACATGTCTTTCTCATTTGTTCAATTTTTTTGTACAATACCATTATAAGTATAATTTTCTTTCCTTTTTGGGTACTCCACGTACCCTTCTCATATTAATACTTTATTTTTTTATACTTTCTTGAAATTTATATTTCTTGCACTAGTGCTTAGTTAGCACCTGATCTTCTGCTTACTCTTTCCTCACTGTATTTAAATTTTTTTACCATGATTGATTCGAAATTTGTTTTTCTTCAATTCGCTTATGGGACTTCATACATGTTGCATACGATAATTCATATTCCCATACTTACTACACTTTTCATAATATTACTATCTTGTGGTGTATTTATGTTTCACAAACCACATTCATTCACTTCTCGACATATTTTTACAAGTTCTTAGTTGCATAATATCCATATATATATATATATATATATATATATATATATATATATATATATATATATATAATACATATATAATATGTACAAGTATTTATTACTGTTGAGTCATAAATGTACATTGAGTCAAATATGCTGATCGGATTTGTAGCCAGATTTAACGCCTATAATTTTTCTATCGGTTATGGAATGGGTCTGTCCTTCCATACTTAGTTTTATTTTAAATAGCTTGTTCATACCCTCATTAGGGTTAACTTTTTGTAAATCAGTTTACGGCACTCATACAGAATAGTTCTTATTGAATTGTTCTTGAGTTGCATTTTAATCATTAGACATCAGTTCTTCATATTGCCTGTTCTTGATCTTGTTTGTTTACATTATTCCGCATTTCTGAATCTTGATCCAACTCTTGTATTTCAACAATTGGTATCAGAGCAGGAGTTTGTGTTATTCACTGATCTGTTTTGATTATCTTCATCGTTTCAATCGATTTTGGTTATCAAACTTTGATCTTTTACGTTCGATTCTTCTTTTGATTTGAACTTACACTTCTGATTCATACGAGTAAACAAGTATCAATGGCTCTTGAGTCTTTCAATCTTTCAAGCAACATTGGATCCACTACCAGGACTCCGATTCTATTTACACAAGAGTATGAGGTCTGGGCGTTACATTTTGAAGATTATGTTCTCGACATTGAAGAACATGGAGCAACGATATGGCAAGCTATTACTGAAGAAACTCATGTCCACTCAGGCACAAGAAGGGTTATCAAAACCCTAAAAGAATACAATAACTTGCTTGTCACTCACACTGACATTCCTCAAGACGAAAAAGAAAAACTAATGTGCAACATTAAAGCCTTTAGAATTATCAGGTTCGCTCTTCAAGCTGATACTCTCCGTCTGGTTAGCTCTTGCGAAACAGCTAAAGAGATCTGAGATAGACTTAAAGAATTGTATTCTGGAGATGCTGACCTTGAGCACTCCATTCAGACCACTCTTCTTTCTGATTTCGGATCTTTTGTACAAGACCCGGAAGAAACTCTAACTCAGACTTTCAATCGATACAATCATCTTCTCAGTAGATTATTAAAATACAATCTGGCTCGGACTGTTATTGAGCAAAAAGTTACCTTTCTTGATGGTCTTCGTTCCGAATGGAAGACTATTGTTTCAACAATAAAAGCACATGAACAGTTCAAAACCTACACTTTGGCTGAAGTTGTGGGAATACTTAAATCCCATGAAAAGGAAATCATTTCGGAAGCCAAAGCGACTGTCGGTCTTGGTTCACTCGCACTGGTCGCTGCCGGAAAGAAATCGGCTGAAATAGATTCTGAATCTGACTTTTTCGACGATGATTTGACCAGAGAAGACAAAGCTTTGATGGTATCAAATCCCAAGAAGTTCTTCAAGAAAAACTTTTCTAGATTCAAAAACCGAAATCGACAAGGAGGTTTCAATGCTGAAAAGACTGTGGAAGACAGTCAGAAAAAGAAAAGTGATGAGGAGAAGAAACTCGTTGGCGACTCAGGATACGATTGCCATTATTGTAAAGGCAAAAACCATTTTGTGAAAGACTGTTTGCTTCGAAAACAAGCTGAGAAGAAGGAGCAAGTGAAAGATGAAGCTTATTATGCAAAGAAGATTGCGGAACTGAAAAAGAATGATGTTTCATCTACCAAGGCAGCCTTTGTGGTGAAGGAGGACAGCGAGTTTGGTGCCATTGAGGTCTGGTCAACATATTCGGAAGATGAGGAGGTGAGGAATCCAACGCATGGACGATGTCTGATGGTGAAAGCTGATCATTCCGATAGCAGAGGTTACTCCACTGATGGGTGTCAAGCCTCAGCAAGTTGTTTTGCTGCGAAGCCTGTTTATGAACAAGTTGAGGAATATGAAGCTGTGGTCAAAAAGGTACGTTCTATCCTTAAATCTTTAAATATTTGCTCTTCTACTTATGATACTGAATTAGATGATCTTAGATTTACTGTCTCTAGTTTGAGTGATAGCTTAAAAAGGACACGTCTAAGCAATTCTAACCTAAATGATCAATTGAGCAGGATATCGAATAAGAATGAGGAGAGACGAATGAGAATCGAGGCGTTGGATAGTGAGTTAGTTAGAGCACGAGATGATATTATTTATATCAAAAGAGATAATTTAGTTCTTGTCAAACAAAGAAACATTTTTTGTTTTATTGCCAAGCGTCTTTATAATAATATTACTCAATTGCATCTTGATTGTGACATAGGCAGGGGTTTACACAAAATGATTTTGCCCTTTCTTGAGTTGAAAGAGGATGAAATCGATGCAGAGTGTCATAAGTGTGAAACCATTGTTTCATCTGATGAGGTTTCGGAAGCTTATCGAATCGGACTTGATAAAATTGAAAGCTATATACAGTCCAAAGAACATAAAAGTATGATCAAAGAATATTTTTCAGAAAATGATCATGAGGAAATTAAAACAGCAACTCTAAAGAATTTTCATTCACTATGCTCTAAACTAAATTCTGAAAATATTCCCATTGACGAGAATATTTCTGATTTTGATGAAAGTAATATGAGTGAAATATCTGTTGAGGATGAAATTGACTGTTCGGAATTCGTATCAAATTCTACTGAAACTAAGAAAAATCTCATTTCTGAAAATTCAGTTGCTTTTGCGAGAATTGTTAAAAATGAAGGATCACACATTTTAAACGAACAGGCTACTATTTTTCCAAAGATTCACACGGTACCAAATCAAGTTTTCGTTAAAACAGGCCTAAATACAAAAGATGTAACTGAACTTAAAGTCCTAGTCGATAACGATAACTCTGAGGTATGTGATTCCTTCTTCTGGTCAGAACCAATTGACAACTCAGAAGAGACTAAAGGTCTTTCCGAAATGACCTCATGGAAGTCTCGTGGTAACTACATTTCTGGTTCATTAAACTGTAAAAATTCTGTCTCTCAAAATGGTTCATGGGGTACAGAGAATTTGAAATCTAATTCCTCAAACCCTAAGACGAGTACTTTCAAATCTGACTCTAATCACTGCTCGACATCTTTTATTCATAAATCTCCTGAAGAGCTCATTGCCAAAAGGGAACAAATGAATGCAAGGTACAAAAAGAATCTGAAAGAGAGAAAACAGTTCTGGAGAAACAAACACGACTCACTTCTAACTCAGAAAGTCAACCCTATTCCCTTTCGGAAAGTTGAGCTTGCACCAAAACCAAAACCAACATCTAAACCCTCTGTTTCAACAACAACAACCAAGAATCCCACTCATGTTCTCGGTTCAATGGATTCAAAAGGGAAAGCAAAACTCTATCCTGAAACCACTCAGGATCCTAAAACCAACAAAATTCACCCAACAGTTACTATCAAAACAAAACTCTCTTCTCAATCAGTCAAAAATCAAAATCCCACTTATCTCTCCCACAATCAGAAAACTCATTATTATCAAGTTTCGAACACATTCACTCCTAAGAAATCTCGTTTTGCTAAAGAACAATGGCAATCCACAAAAATGAAGGTGTTCCGAATTGAAAATAAGAAAAATCAATCATCTGTGACAAAATACTTTTGGGTTGAAAAATCATGCATTTTTCCTATCTCACGTAAATTCTCACATGGGCCCACATTGGTTTGGGTTCCTAAATCTCTCTAACTTGTGCAGGTTCTACGTGACGAACAGTATGATCCGGAATGGTACATTGACAGCTGCTGTTCACGTCACATGACAGGGAGGAAGGAGGAATTACGAGAATATTGCTCACTAGGAGGAAAGGTTAGCTATGGAAACAATGCAACAGGAAATATCAAAGGCTATGGCATGATCACAAATGGTGAAATTTCAATACGAAAAGTGGCATATGTTGAAGGACTTCAGCACAACTTGATCAGTGTTTCACAACTAGTCGTCGGAACTGGTCTTAAAGTCTCATTTGATGAAGATGGCTCCGAACTGGTTGAGAAGGAATCTAAAAAGATAATCTTGAAGTCAAAAAGAAAAGGAGAGATGTTTCCTTTGGACATGAGACCTATCCAGGAAAACCTGCCGTCTGCCTACTCACTAAAGCAACGAACGATGACAGTTGGCTATGGCACAGACGGTTGTCTCACATGAACTTTCGTGACATTAATAAACTGGTACTTGGTGATCTTGTGCGTGGATTACCGCAGCTCAAGTACGATAAAGACCGTCTCTGTGATGCATGTGAGCTAGGAAAACAAAGTCGGAAGAGCCACTCTACAATCATCAACACAAAGATCATCGAACCATTGGAACTTCTGCACATTGATCTTTGTGGTCCATCCGCCATCGAAAGTGTTGCTCACAATAAATACATTCTGGTTGTAGTAGATGATTTCTCTCGTTTCACATGGGTGTTATTCCTCAAGCAAAAATCTGAAGCGGCGATCAATATGATTAACTTCATCAAGCAGATAGAAATCCTTCTCCGAAAACAAGTTCGGATGATAAGAAGTGATAACGGCACAGAATTCAAAAATAAAGTTCTCCATGAATTTCTCCTCAATAAAGGAATCTCGCATAACTTCTCTGCCCCTTACACTCCTCAACAAAATGGGGTTGTAGAAAGACGCAATCGTTCTCTTTGTGAAGCAGCTCGCACAATGCTTTCCTTTGCAAAACTTCCTTTATACTTCTGGGCCGACGCTATCGCAACTGCTTGCTACACTCAGAATCGCTCAAACATCACAAAACGCTTCAATCTTACTCCCTATGAGATCATCAACAAGCGCAAACCGAACGTAAAATTCTTTCACGTTTTCGGATCCAAGTGTTTCGTTTTTAACTCCAAAGAAAAACGAGTTAAATGGGATGAAAAAGCTGATGAGGGAATTTTTCTGGGCTACTCTCTTACTTCAAAGGACTATCGTGTTCTGAACAAAAGATCTCGGAAGATTGAAGAAACATACTACATCACCTTTGATGATAGATACAATTCCAGAGCAAAGAATGTTAGTACAAAGACTGAAGATATCTTTCCCGAATCAAATAAATCTGCAATTCCACTTCTGAATCTATATGAGGAATTCTTGAATTTGTTCGATGACCAAGAAACCGCAAAAACATCAGAAGCAAAAGCACGAGATAACCAAGAAGATGAGTTATTAAAACTTATAGAAAGCACAGTCAGTGAAAATGCATCTTCACAAGAAAATTCCACTGCTGTTCTGATTCCGAACAATGCTCCTACTTCCGTTACTGATGCTCCTATCCAGGGGAGGGTTCAACACCTATTCAAGGGGAGAGCATGGCTCCTGAATCCGAGTCAACCACTCTACCGGTTGAACAAGATCACTCTGATGATAGAAACGATGCAAACCTCCAGGGGGAGAATGAAGTTGAAAATAGTGAAAATAATAACCTAGACACACAGTCAGAGGTACAATCGGAAGCAGAAGAAATCATTTCAAAAATTAATCCTGAATATGATCCAAATTATCCTCCAATGATAAAATGGACAAAAGATCATCCAAAATCTCAAATCATCGGAACGACTTCTGCTGGTGTTCTCACTCGAGCTCAAGCCAAAGAAAAGCAAGCCGCTTTATTTTCAAAAGTGGAATTTTGCATGTTTCATTCGTTCATCTCCAAGATAGAACCTAAGCAATGCAAGATGAGCTAAATGAATTTGAACGCAACAGGGTGTGGCGATTGGTTCCAACTCCGGAAAAAGCATCTGTTCTCGGAATGAAATGGGTTTTTCGAAACAAGTTAGACAAAGAAGGGAATGTCATTTGGAACAAAGCAAGACTGGTTTTTAAAGGTTACTGTCAAGAAAAAGGAATTGATTATGAAGAAACATTTGCACCAGTAGCCAGACTAGAGTCCGTTCGGATTTTTCTTGCTTATGCAGCACACAAAGGTTTCGATTTCTATCAGATGGATGTCAAGTGTGCATTTCTGAATGGAGAATTAGAAGAAACAGTCTATGTCGAACAGCCACCAGGCTTTGTAAGCAGTAAACATCCTGATCATTGCTATGTGTTAGACAAAGCTGTTTACGGCCTAAAACAAGCTCCAAGAGCTTGGTATGAAACTTTAACTCGGTTTCTCAAGCAATCCAAGTTCAAGCAATGATCTGTCGACCCAACTTTCTTTCGCAAAAAGGATGGAAGTCACCTGATGATAGTTCAAATCTATGTCGATGACATCATTTTCGGATCTACTCACCCTAGCCTAACTGCTGAATTCCGAAAACTGATGGAGACAAAATTTGAAATGAGCTCGATGGGTAAAATCAATTTCTTTCTAGGCCTAAACATCCGACAAAGCTCAGAAGGCATATTCATCAATCAGGAAGCCTATACCAAGTCTCTCTTAGAGAAATTTAGAATGAAGGGAGATTCTAAAGTCAAAGTTCCGATGGCTTTCGGAACAAAACTCACTCCTTCACTAGACAAACCTGCAGCAGACATCACTCTTTATCGTCAAATGATAGGCTCACTTCTCTATCTCACTTCGAGCAGACCCGACATTATGTTTGCTGTTTGTTACTGTGCAAGATTTCAGGCAAATCCTAGAGAGCCACATCACAATGCTGTAAAGAATATATTCCGATATCTCAAAAGAACCACCTCTCTTGGATTATGGTATCCATCAGGATCTGGCTTCTTTGTTCAAGTATTTTCCGATGCTGATCTTGGTGGTTGTGGATTGGATCGCAAAAGCACTTCAGGTGGATGTCAACTACTTGATGGAAAACTCGTAAGCTGGCAATCAAGAAAACAGACTTGCGTGTCACTCTCAACAGCTGAAGCTGAGTACATTGCTGCTGCTTCATGCACCTCTCAGATAATATGGATTCAAAACCAACTGAGAGACTATGGAGTGAGTATGAAACGTATTCCTCTTTACTGTGATTCCGAAAGTGCGATTCGGATCTATCACAATCCAGTGCAACATTCAAAGACCAAACACATTGCACTCAGATATCATTTTATCAAAGATCATGTTGAAGACGGAAACATCGAAATTCATTTCGTCCGCTCAAATGATCAACTCGCAGACATCTTCACAAAGGCACTTTCTGAACTAGCATTCAACAGAATTCTTCAAGGTCTCGGAATGATGGAAGCTGAATCCATTCCGACTTCTAACTGAGATTCCGATTGGTTCCGAATTTCAGAATGCCTCGGAATCAGAATTTAGACATGGATGATTCTGAACGCGTGTATCCTTTCTAAAACTTTCTTTGTTTTTCTGTTTTATTGTTTTATTTTTTTTACTGCTTTACTTATTTCCGCTATTTGTTTGACTTATTCTTTTTTTGTGTTGTGTATTTTCTATTTTTCAATTTTTTTTTTGTATTGTTCCTCTTGCCCATATCCATGCGAATGCAGATAAAGAATTCAATCAGAAATCAGAAAACTACAGAAAACTACATTTTATTCAAGCTACAGGAACAAAGGTTGTTACATCAAAAGCCAAAACAAAAACAACTTTAACCTATAGCTTGTAATAATGCCACATAGGGGGATCACCGGGATGGAAAGCTTGGTAGAGGCGCAGCTCACTCTCATCAACAAACAGGCGACTTCCATCAGCTAGTCCTACGTGGAACTGGTTGTGAGGAGTGGTCCGAATGATCACCGCCGGCCACCAACCCCTTCTGTGCCAGACCTCAACTAGGTCAAATTGTTTGAACACCACCAACATTTTTGGTGGGACAGGCTGCAGAAAGGGATAGCTTGTTGGGACGATCAGTGGCCCACCACCCTCGCCGTTGTTAAGAGTGGTCATTCTCACCTCATATTGGTGATTCAACACTCTTGTGATAACTCCGCCATAGATGCCTCCGACGTAGTCGCCTTCTTGCATTTTAACCTCCACTTTGTCTAAACGGTTGTAGGGACGAAGCGCCATGTGATATCTCCTTTGGTGGTAATTTATCTTTTTGGGGTGTGGGTGTTTTCTACTAACACTGCTTCATTTTTATAGGCAGAAATGACACCGGTTGAGCTTCCAGTTGTGGATATTTAATTACTTTATGAAGTGATGATGCAGCCTGCTGTCATTATTATGTGTCATAAAGGCGAAGACGGCTGATTAGCAACCGATTGGACGTTTTCCTTTCTTTTTGCCGGAGCATTAAATGTTTTCTAATGATAGCCAAATCCTTGTCAGCATTCTTCAGCAAAAATACAATATTTTTAACTATTTTGAATTGATGTTTTTTTTTCTCTTTCTCTTTTCTTATTTTCTAAGTACCAAAAACGAATATCCATGATTATTGAAATCTCAACCAATTTCAATATATGATTTCGGCAATTCTAGTCAAAGATCGCAACTCATTTTCACCATGGGACGTTGTGAGACTCACCATCCTTCCTTGACCCTTATATTATTTCTCCATATTCACTACACTTCCATATAACTGTAACCCTTATGAAGGTCTTCAGCATTACCACTGAAAACTGATGGTTACACAAATTCTGTGTTCATGATTTCGGAATTGTTTTTACCATCATTCCGAATGAAACCCAAAATCCGATCCCACCAAGGAATTGACGAAAAATTTAAAGGGAATATCAATCTTTCACTTTTGCGTGTTCTTTATGAAATCTACTCTACCCAAGTAATTTCTATCCAAAAAGATCCAGTTTTAATTTCTTTTGAGATTTCCAAACATTTCACAAGTTTGACAAAATTCCCCTAACCCTTACTTGTTTTCATGACTACTCTGGTCAGACAAGTACTGTCTTCCGATTCCGAGCATTTCTCACGTTTTCGGAATCCGAAAGATAGTTCAACCCAACCAATAAAGCCTAAATCTTAAAAGAAACCTTTCAATGATTCTCATAAATCAAATGATCGTAATTCAACGGGATACCACACAAACACTTCCGAATCTCTCTTGATTCCGAAGGAAGAGATCAATGCCCGGGGTCAATCAGTTTTATGTCATTCCGACATCACACTTTACCAAATTAATTTGATTTTCTTCTTTATCTTTGACACCCCTTTTGCACGAAAATCATTATTGATTTATCTAACTCTGGATGTTTTTATGATAAGGATTAAAGGTTGATGACCTAGTATTTTTTTTTTTTTTGGATGAGGTCATCACAACGTGGCAGTTACAACGTCATTTCAAACACCAGCTATTTTCTCGCTTTTCACGCGCGTGTACTGCGACCTTTGGGGGCTAGTCATAATGATACGGCGTGATTCTTGGGAAACGTAATCGGCTGAAGCGGGATTTCCTTTTCCAAAACACTCTTCAACGGATATATAAAGGAATTCTGGATTATTATTTCTTTTCTCCGCTCTTCATCTCTCACGCAGAACTCTTCGTCTTCAAAGCCCTCTTTCTCTCACGAATATTCAAGAACTCTCCAATGGCTGGTTCATCCTCAGCGAACAAAAATACTTCCTCTTCTCTAATGTTGAAGAACAAACAAAATCAGAACATGATTATTGATCTTCACTCTTCGAAGGTTCGTTTAATGCCCCAAGGGACATATCACGAAGAGGGACTTTG